>CM062818.1:324130193-325446443 GCA_031772625.1 Pinus tabuliformis | reverse complement strand
AGATTATATACATCAAATGACAGACACTAAGTGAAGAAAATCGACAACATTAAAGCTTTGAGGACAAAGCTTCTGAAGGAAGGGGTTATTTTCGTCATGTATGGGATTACCAAGCTACAATATCTTCCTTGGATTTGTCATTGTTAACTCCCTATCATTCTTCTGGAGGCTTATACTTGGTGTTGATCAACATTGTCATATGCCATGCAATTTTGTGAAAGAGTCTTGAAATATATTCATTCCAAAGTATGTCAAATTTCTTCTTTCAAGCATCATGCAGCCATATGGAAGACTTACCAAGCAGATTCATAACTAATTCTTCCTCCATGATTCTTGTAGATGTGAACCATGCTCTAGGGAAGAATAACTCCAAATATGCATACCTTTGCTTTCATATAATCATCTAGCCATCCTTTGAACAAGCTTGCTTATTATACCTATCAAAGATAGGCTTCCCTTTCCAAGAAGAGAAAGACTTTCATTATGTCTCACATACTGTAACCTTGACCATCTACATTCCTTCATCCTTCAAGAGTATTGTTTCCATACTAGATGGAATATATACTAGTCATAATTCTCTATCCAAGAACCTTCCAAAACAATGGTTCTTAAAGGATCCCGATGATCCATCTATGCAAAATGACTACCTCTAACATGATGTTAGTAAAATGCTTGGATGAGCTATAATATGCAATATGGTTCCAAACTTCTCATTCTCTTTAAACTAGATGATCATTCCCAAAGAAATTAAACAAATAGATTATAATATTTCTACTATCATGTGCTTCTATCTATGATGCCATGCCTTTTACAAAACCAAGACTCTTCTAGAGTAACAATGCATGCTACTCTACATTTTATTCAAATGAAAGAAAGACAAAGAAATTTATAAAGAACCTAATAGAGATGAACCTTTCGGTTTCCTCTCAGGCTCTCCCCTTTCTTCAGCTATGTGAGCTTCACTTCTTTCTTTCCTTTTCTTGTTCACTGTGATGTTTGGACAATCCCTTTTATAATGTCCATACTCATTGCATCCAAAGCATTGAATCTTGGACATGTTTGTTTTCGTCTTGGATTTTCCAAACTTCCCTTTCCTCAACTTCTTGATTCTTGCAATGAAGGTTTGAGATCTTTCATTTGATTCAGTATCATCCTTTGCCTTCATCCTAGATTCTTCCAAGATACATTAAGCCCACAATTCATCAAAGGGTGTAGTATCTTTCTTTGAGTAGATGCTAGTTGCAAAACTACTCCAATCAGATGGCAAAGCATTCAATACACAAAGAGTCATTTCAGAGTCGGAAACAATCTCCCCAAGCCCTTGCAATTGATCCCTTATTTGAGAGATCTTCATCAGATAGGTGGCTATGTCTTCATCCTTGGATTTCCTTATTCTATATAGTTGATTTCTCAAGGAAACCTTTTGACCTGATGTACTTATAGAGTATAACTTTACCAACTTATCATACATAGCCTTAGATGTCTTCAAATCGGCAATGAAGGGAACAAGATGATCTTTGATGGATTCAACTATGATCCTTTGTGCCCTCACTTCTCCCTTCTTATACTTTGTTAGTTCTTGAGTCTTATCTTTGCTTGGTTCAGTAAGTTCACCAAGAACATGCTCCATGGCTTCATTTTCTACGAGTTCCAATTCAATTCTTTTCTTCCATGCAAGGAAATTTGTTGATCCAACAAGCTTGTTGCTCTCCTTACAAAATGAAGCCATGTTATTTGTAAATTGAGATATATAAAATAGTATATTATTGACCTGTCAACCAAGAGTCCTTTCAAATGATGTCTCCAACTATCTTTCCTTGTGTCTTTCTGCAAATGGTTCTCCTCGACAAGCAAACCCTTCTTTGTGTCCTTCTAGTTGCCTTCTCTTGTTCACCTTAGCTCTGATATCATGTTGGACAATGCAATATGGCAGCTATTAATTCAATTTCTCCTCGTTCCTTAATATTTGTGTGTGAACTTTAATTATCTTCTTGTGTTACTTTATTAGATGTTTTCATCAAACAAATATCAAGAGAAAAACAGTAAAGACAAGGGACACAAAAATTAGGCTCCAAGCCAAAGCAAAACCCCACTAAGGGAAAAACTCGGAAAATCTCCTCTTCCTATAGAATTTGCTTCAAATGAGACAACCAAGACACAAACCCTAGACCAAGTCCTCTTCCAAGTACCAAGTCAGCCCTCCAAGAAGCCCTTTCAAATAGATCAGATCAACAAAGCTCAATCCCACTTCAACTAGCTTCCAGCTTCAACTTCAACCCTACTTCAGCATTGTAGAGACCCTGGGACAATTCTTCAAGATATCTTCCTTTGAGCGAAACAATGATTCCCAAATCCAATAAATCAGAATATTTGCTCTTCCAGCAGCTTGATCCTGCAACTTATTTTTCTGCACCTCGGAATTGTAATTTTAGCCTTCCTTGAAGTTGCAAAAACCCTAATTATTCACACATGTGAGAGAGATAGAGCCCAAAAACAAATATCCAAGAGTTTTTCTTCCTTCCTTGATCTTCACTCTAGCCTTTTTAATCTTCTCAACTTCAGATCAAACTTCTTATGAGAGAGATTGAATGAGTGACTAATGAGGTTGAAGTTGCCTATACTTATAGTCTTTCCAAGTGGTCGAATTCCCTCCTTTAGGTCAACTCATTGTCGTCAGGGCCAACTTGTTCTTTGGAGGTTTCTAGGACTTTCTAGACTCAAAATAAATTCTCTTACAGGGTACATCTTGCCCAGAAGGGTCTTATAATCATGATGTTGACTCTTTTAACTCATGACAATAAATCTTATGACCTAACAAACCCTAGAAGCATGAAAAACATGCTTTTACCTAGAAGAACATAAATAAGAAGCATGAATCCCATGCTTTAAAATAATATTTTTTCTTTCTTCTTGTTAAATTGTGCAACTAGGGCCAGAATTCACTTTGGACAACGTATTTGATGGAGATAATTATTGCATCGAATTCCTCTTTTCGAGAGGACCAAAATTGACCTAAGGTTCACTGAAATCGGACAAGGAGAAATATGTTTTTGAAATGAATCCCACACATGTGCAATTTGTTAAGGTCGGCTTGGGATCAAGTTGGACAAATTGACCCTCCATCTCATATAAATAAGGGAGACCTCAAACCTTATTTGGCATCATCACAACTCATCAAATCATCTCTCCCCTCATCTGATTGGGTCGTACAAATTGCAAGCAGCCTATTCCTCTCACACATGCGGATTTTCGAAGGCAGTTTGACTAGGCGTTGACTTTCTGTTTCAGCTGAGTTTGACCAACATTGAACGAGGCTCCTTTGACCTGCTTTGACTGCGATTTTTGGAGGAATAATTTTGTTTGGGCAAGCCGCATTCACTGGCACAAAAATAGAGGATTTTTGGGCACTTTAACCTATGTTGACTGCAAGCCTATTTGACTACAGGGTTGAATTCAGTTTGACTGGATTTGATTGTTTTTGTTGACTTTTTCAATTGAATTTGACCAAGGTTGACCAAGCTCCAAGTGGGTAGTTTTTTTGTTGTGTTGACCATCGTTGACCATTGGTTATGGTTATTTGACTGGAAGCAAAAATTGCAGATTTGACAAGGTTTTTTGTTTAGCATTTTGACAATGATATTGGATCATCTTATTGTCAAGTCAACTTTGACTTTGACTTCATCGTTGTACATTATTGGATTCTCTCTCTACTGAACATTTGATAATAGATAAGAAGAAGGTTTAAGGGTTTCCCCCTTGTGGGGTTTTTCCCTCGCATTAGCCAAATATTATTGTTCTCTTGTCTTGGCTTGTCTTCTGCATTTTATTGTTTATGTTTTATTTACAATTACTGTCAATGTGAATTAATGGTTTATGTGATTGATATTGGAATCTAAATTAGAATTGGCATTGGGCTTATAAAAAGACATTGAAGTAATTGTTGCAAGCATAGAACATACCATTGTTATCTAAAATGAACATGGTATCAGAGCCCAAGTGAGGACAAGCACAAGCAAAAGAGAAAAGCAATCACTAAGATATTTGTTGAACAAAGATTATTGGACAAGTCTCCATGGACTTCACATCTTACTTCAAGACTAAGGAGAAGCTTAATGTCAAATCGACTATCATGCATGGAAGATGACTTTGGACCTGACTTTGGAGGAGCATGAAGTATTGGACTATGTGCAGGGAAAAGTGGTGGAGCCTCCTTCAAATGCACTTGCTGCTACGAGAACGAATTATAGAAAAGGTGAGGTCAAAGCTAAGAAAATTATTATTGATTTTGTTCAAAGGCATTTAGTTTCCTATAATTATGATTTTGTTCAAAGTGAACAATGCAAATCAAATCCTCTTTATCAAAAACAAGTTGAAGGATATCGAGATGAATAAAGGGGAGTTTATCCAATCCTTCTTCATGAGAATAACTCAAATCAAGAATGACTTGCTATCTATTGGAGAAGTTATTTCTGACACGGAGCTCACTCTCATTGCTCTTAGAGGTCTTCCTAGACCCTAGTATGTATTTGTCACCACCATTCTCAACAATGACAAGATACCTGGTTTCGATGAGTTATTGGCTCGATGCACCCAAGAGGAGACAAGGATGATGGAGAGAGATAAATCTAAAAATGGAAATGAACCTACTGCTTTCTCTGCCCATGCAAAGAGGAAGAATGACGTTGGTCCAAGAAGATAGGGTCAAGGATCTAAGAAGGAACTCAAAGGAAGAAGAAAAGGAAGATGCTACAGTTGTAACAGGTTCGACTGCTATGCTAGAGAGGCCCTCACAAGAAGAATCCTCCAAGGGATGATAATAATAACAACAACAATTACAAAATCAATGGCAATCAAGGGAACAACAAGTATAGCAACAAAGGAAAGAGGAATGCTCCAGCTGCTCGAGATGGAAATGGTCGACCTCCCAAAAGGACAAAAAATGTCAGGCATGATGAAAATAATGTTGTAGAAAAACAAGATGAGTTTTATCTTATTTCCGCTCTATCTACTACCTCTCCTCTAGATACTTTGGATCATTGGTTGATTGATAGTGGAGCCTCAAGGCACTTCACTGAATACAAGGAGGCCCTCTCAAATTTAGTTGAGAAGAAAATTAATCTGGAGATAATGCCACCTACCCCATGAAACAGATAGGAATTGTCACTCTGCATTGGAATCATTGCCAAACCATACATCTACAAGAAGTGTTGTATGCGCCCGATTTGAAGAAGAACCCGATGTCTATTTCTGTGATGGAAGACCAAGGCTTAAAGGTAGCATTCTTTGATAGAAAAGGTATGTATTTGGCATAGAAACCCTAAAGATGCATTTACTCTTGGATTTAGGGTTGATGGTCTCTATTATGTTGGTGCAAGTTCTTTGGGAGCTTTGGCAAGCGATACTTCTCTTCAACCCTAGGAAACATTACAAAGAGAATTGCCCACTTACATTACAAAGCCTTACCTGGTGTAAGAAATATGGTCACATGGATGCCCAAATTTAATATGAACCATGAAGGAGTCTGCCAGGGATGTGCAGCTAGGAAACATACAAAGGGAACATTCCCTTCTAGTGAAAGCAAGACAAATGATATTCTTCAATTGGTCAATTCTAACCTGTCTAGTGCCCTGCCTGTAACCTCATTGGGAGGATACATATATTATGATGGAAGACCAAGGCTTAAAGGTAGCATTCATTGATGGAAAAGGTATGCATTTGGCATAGAAACCCTAAAGATGCATTTACTCTTGGATTTAGGGTTGATGGTCTCTATCATGTTGGTGCAAGTTCTTTGGGAGCTTTGGCAAGCGATACTTCTCTTCAACCCTAGGAAACATTACAAAGAGAATTGCCCACTTACATTACAAAGCCTTACCTGGTGTAAGAAATATGGTCACATGGATGCCCAAATTTAATGTGAACCATTAAGGAGTCTACCAGGGATGTGCAGCCAGGAAACATACAAAGGGAACATCCCCTTCTAGTGAAAGCAAGACAAATGATATTCTTCAATTGGTCAATTCTAACCTGTCTGGTGCCCTGCCTGTAACCTCATTGGGAGGATACATATATTATGCAATCTTTGTGGATGACTTCTCATGCAAAACATGGATCTATTTCTTGAAGAGGTAGGATGAAGTGTTCAAATGATTATGTTCTTTCAAAGCATTGGTGGAGAATCAAACAGGGAAGAATATCAAGGCATTGAGGACTGACAATGGAACCAAATATGAATCAAATGAATTCATTGACTTTCGCAAGGAGGTTGGCATTAAGAGGGAGAAAATTGTTCCACACTCCTAAGTAGAATGGTGTTGATGAAAGGAAGAATCAAACAATCATGGAAGCCACCTGTGTCATGATCTATGATCAAGGACTACCAATATTCTTGTCGGGATAAGCTGCCAACAATGTCATATATGTTCAAAATAGGAGCCCGCATCAAGCTTTGGATTTCAAGGCACTCAAGGAAATCTTCACTAGTAAAGTACCTGATGTTTCTCATTTTAGAATCTTTGGTTGTCCCGTATACTTTCATGTGCCTAAAGTGAAAAGGAATAAATTGGAAGCTTCTAGGAAGAAAGGTATATTCGTTGGATACAGTGAAAATTCAAAAGCATATAGAATCTATGTACCCAGTCAAAGAGATGTGGAAGTAAGCCAAGATGTTACCTTTGATAAAGACACTGCCCTTGGGAAACCAGAGATCTCCCCATTTCAAAGAAGGGTGATGATGTTGCTACCAAATCACAAGAATATCCTCCAATGGATGAGCCTATGCATGATATTGATGGCTCGATGGATCCTATTTATCCACCTCTCGGTGATCCCTCTATCTCAAGGAAAAGACTACTATGGCTCAAAGATACCGTCGAAGATGTTGAAAGACATACCTCTCCAAGAGGGACATTTTGCGAAAGCAAGAAGCCTAAAACGTATCAAGGGTACTTGGTTGCCATAAGTACTATTGTTCAAGTTGAACCTCGCACGTTCGAAGAATTCGTAAAGCACCAAGTATGGAAAGATGCGATGAATGAGGAATATGAATTGATCATGAAGAATAATGTCTACGACATGGTACCTAGACCCAAGAACAAGTCTATGGTCACCTCAAAATGGCTTTACAAAATATAAGGCCAGGTTCATAGCTCATGGCTTCTCTCAAAAGGAAGGAGTGGACTATGATGAAATATTTGCACCAGTTGCTCGATATACCACTATCTAATTATTGCTCTCGTTGCCAATCAAGGACAAATCCTACATCAAATGCACGTCAAGACTGCATTCTTGTATGGCTCACTTAAGGAGGAAGCCCACTTAAAACAACCTCAAGGGTTTGAAGTAAAAGATAGGACACATGTTTGTCGAGTGGTTTGTCCCTGGCTAGCCGCCACATGTTGTGTCTCTTGTCTTGGCTTGTTTTCTGTCGATCGTTTAATGTTCTATCTGCACTTTACTTTACGTACATGTGATTGCTAACCTGTGGAATATAATAAGAAAAAGAAGTAAACTGTTATAAGCATAGAACATACCATAACTTAACTTGGTATCAGAGCTGAGGTGAAGACAAAGCCCGAGCAAGAGCAAGAGCAATCACCGAAGAGAAGATTGGCAAGGCTATCCTAAAAGAACTAGGGAGTCCTCAACACTCTTTGCTGTCGAAGACAAGCTCCGTGAGAAAGATGACTATTACGCATGGAAGATGTCTATCGATCTAACCCTAGAAAATCCAGGAGTGTTGGACCATGTAAGAGGCAATATTGTTGAGCCTCCGTCAAATGCATGCGTTGTTGCATGGAACAAATGGAAAACCGAAGAAGTCAAAATAAAAGATCATCCGGGACTCTATCGACAAGCACTTGGTGGCCTACATCTTTGAACTGGACACCTCCAAGGAAATCTACGATAGACTGGGAAATGGCACTCACAACTCTTAGAGGATTACCATCCAAATGGTACGTGTTCAAGACTACTCTTCTGAACTATAATGTAATTCCTGGTTTCGAGGAATTAAACGCTAGATGCATTCAAGAAGAAACAAGGGAAGAAGAGCAAGAAATGCCCATGCCTAAAGGTCCTCCTGCTGCCTTTTCTTCTCATGCTAAGAAAAGAAATAATTCTGGGACTAAATCAAAAGGAAAGGTTGTTCCTAAGGGTGGAAGAAAAGGACGATGTTAAATCTGCGATAAAGCAGGTCACTATGCAAGGGAGTGCCCTGATAGAAAGGACTCACATCGGGACGATGATCAAAATTCCTCTGATGGTGAATCAAAGGAATGACAAATTCAACAGCAAAGGTAAGAGGAGAGCTGGGGATCGAGGAAGAGGACAACCATTCAAGAAGGCTAGAAAGTCCAGGATGTATTAAATGCACTTAACCTCAAAAAAGAATCTAGTGTCCATCTCGACAATGGAAGACAAAGGCTACAAGGTAACCTTCAGCAATGGCAAGGTATGTATATGGAAAAATAATGTTAAAGATGCCTTTACTCTTGGGTTTAGTGTTGATTCATTATATCAGGTCGATGGAAGTCCACTAGGTGTCATGTCTTGTGACACAACTCTTCAGTCCGAACTTTGGCATCGGAGGTTTGCCCACCTTCATTACAAAGCTCTACCCGATGTAAGACAGATGGTAACAGGGATGCCCGAATTCCAAGTAGAGAAAGAAGGTGTATGTCCGGGATGTCCCGAAGGAAAGCTCAAAAAGGGGACCATTCCCCTCAAGCCAAAGCAAGACCTCCGATATATTACAGTTGGTTCACTTAGGCATATCTGAGGCTGGCATTAAGAGGGAGACTACTACACCACGTACTCCTGAGCCGAATGGTGTGGCGAGAAGGAAGAACTGCACGATTGTGGAAGCTGTCCGGGCCATGCTACATGATCAAAGACTTCTGAAGTTTCTATGGGCTGAAACTACAAACACTGATGTATATGTACAAAATCGATGCCCTCATCAAGCATTGGGTTCCAAGAATCTTGAAGAAAAGTTCACCGGTAAGAAACCTGATGTTTCTCATTTTAGAATTTTTGGAATCTTGTCACAGTAGTTAAACCTCCCCAGAAGATGGCACCCAGCTTGGAGAGCATACATAGAGGCTCTGCATGAATCACACATCTGAATTACAGAGGGGTAAGACGAACTCATTTGGAACTTGGCTGAATCCGGCCATTACTCCCCCAAGGCAGGCTACCTACAGTTGATCTCTCACAAGAAGCCCGACACCAATGCTAGCTGGTGGCAGAATATTTGGAAGTTAGATGCATCTCCTCGATCAAAGCTTTTCACCTGGTGCATCCTACGGGATAAAATACCCACCGGAGATCATCTCATGAGAAGGGCACAGTATGGTCCTACCTGGTGCGTTCTTTGCAGAGAAGACTCTGAGTCTACAGAACACATTTTTCTGAGATGTCGGGCAACGCTGAACCTATGGAGAAACCTCAAGAACTTCACACAATACTCGGGCGAATGGAATGGAACAGACCTCATTAACGCATGGACTGAATGGGACAAGAGAAACAAAGGTTCAAAAAATATAAATCTTCCCATCATCGTTAACTGGTCTATTTGGAAATCCAGAAACCGGTTAATATTTGAAGATAAGCCGATACACTGGCCCTTGATGGAGGCTGGTATCATCTCCGCCCTGAGTGAGCTACCAGACCCTCCCCCTCCAAAATCCCGACATCCCACCCCTCCTCAAATCGATCAAAGCATCCCTTGGGCTTTTTTCGACGGAGCTGCAAATGCGCAGAGCTGTGGGGGAGGCATAATTATCCATCTATCCGAGCATCACCTTTATAAAATCAAGGCTGGGCTGGGAGCCGGAACCAACAACTTCGCAGAACTCATCACACTGCGTCATTTACTCCATTTTGCTCTGAGCCACCAATGCAATAGTATCAACATCTTCGGGGATTCTCAGATCATCATTAACTGGATCAATGGCTCATCTACATGTCACATGCACACACTCAGCATTATATTGAATGAAGTTCTCGAACTCAAAGCAACATTTAACAATATTACTGTTTCTCATATCTACAGGGAACATAACAAAGACGCTGATAAATTATCCAATGAGGCAACAATGATGGACAGAGGCATGTGGGAGATCTCCGAGATCAAAGACCAGCAGGAGCAAAAATTTTACCATCGTCCTTACATAGACCCGGAATATCCAACCACGGGTCACCATACAGCTTAACAGGATCGTGCATGCACATGACAGCAGTATATATACAACCTTTTTTTGTAATTTTGTGTTTATTTCCAGCTAGATAGATGCCGAAAAGGCACATTGTAAATAGCAACATACTGAATACCCTGCGAGGTAAATACTTACAGCAATCCAAAACTGAAAAATTTTGGAACGAACAGATACAACAGACTGATTATGGCATATGCTTCATGCATCTACATATGTAAATTTTCATATTAATGAAATTTTACGGATTTTTCCAGTGGAAAAAAAAAAAGAATTTTTGGAATCCTGTATATTTTCATGTGCCGAAAGAGAAAAGAAATAAATTGGGTGCATCTGGAAAGAAGGGAATTTTCGTGGGCTATGGTGAAAATACTAAAGGCTATAGAATCTATGTAGCTGGTCAATGGGAAGTCGTAATTAATCATGATGTCACCTTTGATGAAGATATGGCTCTCAGCAAGGTGAACAATCTTCCGATTTTGAGGAGCTCTCAAGAAGCCAACACCAGGGAACCAAAAGAAAAGGATGATGAATCAATGCTTGATGTAGAAGAACCCATGGATCCGATTGATCCTCCTCCACATGAGCCTTCCTCTTCTAGGAAGAGGCCTTCATGGCTTAGGGGGCTACTTGATGATGTTGAACGACATGCTACACCCCGAGGAACCTTTCGTGAAAGTAAGAAACCTAATAGGTATCAGGGATACCTGACCATCATGAGCACGATCATACAAAATAAGCCTTCATCATTCTCAGACGCTGTCAAGCATCAAGTATGGAAGGATGCTATGACCGAAGAATATGAGTCTATCATGAAGAATGATGTCTGGGAAGTAGTTCCCAGACCCCAAGACAAGACAGTTGTTACTTCCAAATGGCTTTACAAGATAAAGCATGCAACAAATGGAAGTACGGAAAAGTATAAGGCTCGTTTTGTTGCTCGTGGTTTCTCCCAAAAGGAAGGTATAGACTATGATGTGATATTTGCACCTGTTGCCAGATATACGACCATCCGCTCGATCATAGCCCTTGCCGCTTCACAAGGATGGAACCTACATCAAATGGATGTCAAGACTGCGTTCTTACACGGCTCGATCAAAGAAGAGGTCTACGTGGAGCAACCCGAAGGATTTGAAATTTATGATCGAAAATCTCATGTATGCAGGTTGAAGAAGGCTCTCTATGGGCTGAAGCAAGCACCCCGAGCATGGTATGAGAGGATCAACAGCTACTTGATGAAGTTGGGATTCACTAGGAGTGAATTCGATCCTAACCTTTACTTTAAGGTTGAAGATGACAAGCCTCTCATACTGGTGTTGTATGTGGATGACCTCTTTCTAACAGGTGCAGACCCTCTCATTCACAAATGTAAGAGGGAGTTGGCTTCTGAATTTGAAATGAAGGACCAAGGACTTGAAGTATGGCAGAAGCCAAGGGAAATTTTCCTATCTCAAGGAAAATATGTGGTAAAGATATTGGAAAGATTTGGTATGATGGACTGCAAGCCTGTGACTACCTCGAGGATCTTAACTTTTAGAAGTTATATGGTAGTGATGTCGGACCAGATTTGGGAAATGCCTCTGAGTTTCAAAAACTCATTCGTGTTGATGTTCTTGGTGAACCTTCGTCCGAACATATGTTTTGCAGTTAGCACTGTGAGCTCATATTTGGTTGAGCCTCACTGCATTGATGCCAAGAATCTTCTAAGATATCTTCATGGCACAATTACTAATGGATTGAGATACACTACTGGAAATATGAAACTGCATGATTATTCGAATGTTGATTAGGCAGGTAGTGTGGAGGATCAATGGAGGACTTTTTAGTGCTCTTTCTCTTTGGATTCTGCTTCGATATAATGGATGAGCAGGAAGCAGAAGTCAGTTGCCATAAGCACCACCGAGATCGGATACATATCTACGAGTATGATCTCGTATGAAGCTGTCTGGTTGGGGAAGCTCTTCAATGAGCTGTTTGAACACATACCATTGTGATTCTCTGTAACAACCAAAGGTGGGATTCGATTATTGAGGAATCCTGTATTCGTCGATTGCTCCAGCAGATAGACATCATCTGGGATATGGTAAGTCGATGAGCAAGGAGGCTCCATCGCATTAAGATGATGTACAGGTCGATACACCTTGTCAAAGCCCCAAGGAAAGATCTAATCTGTGATTTTCCCAAACGACTTGGAGTCGTCAAGAAACCCTTGTACAAGGGTCCTGCATGTTGCATACATTGAGCTCTGGGAGCTCTGAGGGCTTGTGGTTCTTACTAGAGCAACATACGACCACAGGGTGACTCACCCTCCCCTGGTGGTGCGCACTGGGACAAGATGACTCGCTCTCTTGTGGGACAAGATGATTCGCTCTCTTGTGGAACAGAATGATTTGCTCTCCTGTGTAGCAGGATTGATGTGTTCTCCTGTGAGGCCTGGATTGATGTGTTCTCCATGGCAATTGTAGCAGGATTGATGTGTTCTCCTGTGAGGCCTGGATTGAGGTGTTCTCCATGGCCGTCTGGATTGATCTGTTCTCCATGGCGATTATAGCAGGATTGATGTGTTCTCCTGTGAGGAGAGGATTGATTAGTTCTCCTGTCGAGGCATCCTACCCATGCAGTCTGGGACTCATGGGAAGTACCTCTCATCTGATCAATGAGCAGGAAAAACAAGTTAGGGACCATAGTAGTACCGATGGACGCATCGTTGTATCTACCGTACTCCCTACGCTAGGATGACCTCCATTGATCCGGGATCAATGATACTGGTTGGGGACCAGTGGTAGGAGTTGTACCATACTATGACACTGACTTCAGGTCGGTTGAGACTGGTCTGGGACCAGTGGTACATACTCCGAGACTGACTTCGTGTCAGTGCAGTACTGGTTTGGGACCAGTGAGAGTGGTACATACAATGACGCTGACTTCGGGTCGGTTGAGACTGGTCTGGAACCAGTGGTACACTCTCTGAGACTGCGATACTGGTCTGGGACCAGTGGTAGGAGTTGTACCATACTATGATACTGACTTCGGGTCGGTTGACACTGGTCTGGGACCAGTGGTACATACTCCGACACTAACTTCGTGTCAGTGCAGTACTGGTCTGGGACTAGTGAGAGTGGTACATACTATGACGCTAACTTCAGGTCGGTTGAGACTGGTCTGGGACCAGTGGTACACTCTCTGAGACTACGATACTGGTATGGGACCAGTGGTAGGAGTGGTACTTATTATGAAGCTAACTTCAAGTCGACTGAGACTGGTCTAGGACCAGTGGTATGCACTCTGAGATTGACTTTGAGTTAGTGGAGGATAATACTGGTCTAGGACCAGTGGATTTGTACTCACTATGACGCTGACTTCGGGTTGGTTAAGACTAGTCTGGGACCAATGGTACATAATCTGAGACTGACTTTGAGTCAGTATGATACAACCTCGATCATTTCTTCTTCATAATTCAAACAAAAGCAAAGCAAAACAGAACAATGCAAGAGCAGAGCAGAACAGAGCAAAACTGTACCGATCAGTACAGGGCAGAACAAGACAAAGCAGAACAGGCAGAATAGAGTAGAGCAGGGCAAGGGTCAGGCTGTACAGGGCAGTGCATTTGATGGATGAATAGTAACGACCGATAGACAGATTGCAGATGAAGTTCTCCCTGGTTTAGAGGGAGTGTTAAAATTGGCAACCAGGGCAAAACTTCATGTGGGTCATCTTATTCATGGCTGATAATATTTTTATTAGATTTCTCTCATCGAGAGGTGTAGGATTGATATAAAGATCATCCGATTCCGATAAGTATTCATGGAGATATGAATTTATTTTGATTATGGAATTATTATCAAGCCGACCTACAACTCGTGTAGGCTCAGAAGCCCAACAATCGCATCTATTCAAACACCAACGTTGTGTATAAATATAAGAGGACTTTTCTCTTTTGCACTCACTCTTCTCATCACATCTCTCTCTCTCTACTGCGCAGAAATGAGTCTCTTCTCTAGTGCGCAGAAATGGGTCTCTCTCTCACACATGTGAAGCTGGAAGTTGTTGAACCTGACGCTGCAACTGCAGATCCAAAGATTGACCTGCGTGGCCTAGAAGATCTCCTCTTTGGAACTGTGCTATAAGTCCATCTGGATCTCCTCTGAAAACCGCAAATTTTGGTGGTGGAATGAAGTCAATCCGACGAACGGTTTGCAAGATATCGACTGCCCTAGTTTGAAGCCGAAAACTGCTGAAACTGAAGCTGCAACTGCAGAAGTAAAGATTGACCTGCGTGGCCTAGAAGATCCCCTCATCTGAACTACGTTTTAGGTTCATCTGAACCTCCTCTAAAAGCCGTAACTTTTGGTGGTGGAACGAAGTCAATCCGACGAACGATTTGCAAGATATCGACTGCCCTAGTTTGAAGCCGGAAACTGCTGAAACTGAAGCTACAACTACAGAAGTTAAGATTGACCTGCGTGGCCTAGAAGATCTCCTCATCTGAACTGCGTTGTAGGTTCATCTGAACCTTCTCTGGAAGCCATAACTTTTGGTGGTGGAATGAAGTCAATCAGACGATCGGTAGTTTGATAAGGAAACCGCTAACGCTGATGTTGTTGATCTAGGGTTTGCTACTGCTGATATGAATCAGATTTATTGTACTATTTCTCTCTGCTGAATTATTGAAGATAAAAGCAGATTTGATCAAAGGGTTTCCCCACACATTGTGGGGTTTGTCCCTGGCTAGCCGCCACATCTTGTGTCTCTTGTCTTGGCTTGTTTTCTGTCGATCGTTTAATGTTCTATCTGCACTTTACCTTATGCACATGTGATTGCTAACCTGTGGAATATAATAAGAAAAAGAAGTAAACTGTTATAAGCATAGAACATACCATAACTTAGCAGAAAAAAGGAGTGCCATCCGCTGCAGAAGAAGTCGAAGTTATCAATATTGTCTTAGAGGTCGAATCAAGGAGAAAACAAGCTAGTTCACAAGCTGAATTGCAGAAGGGAGTCATACTATCCAAGCGAAGGGAATCAAGGTGCAAAAGAAGGTGTAAATCCCTCACACGTGCTGCAACTAGGGTTTTTGAAGAGGTCGAGGGTTGTAGGTCTGATCCAAGAGGCCAAAATTTGAAAGGTAGCCGAGATCCAAAGGAGCGCAAGCAGTTTGACTAGTGTTGACTCAAGAAAGAAGAAGTTGACCATAGAAGCCTTGTGACTAGGTCTTGGAGTGGTTGGTAAGTCAAGGGTCTCGATCTTGGTATTCGCCACTTGAAGTTACTATAAGAAGAAGAATTTGTTTGGGTCTTCCTCTGAAGTTGGAGAGGTATCGACCTTGGTTGATCACCTATATTTTGTGTCTCTTGTCTCATTATTGCTTATGGTTTGGTAGTTGTCTGATAAAGAAGAACACTATAATAGTCTAAGTAAAGGAGAAACCTAATCTAAAGAAGTAAAAAGTATTCACAAGCAATTATCACTGAAAGAAAAATCACCTAATCTTAATGCCCCTAGATTTATCAACAATTAGAAAGATGTGGTATGGTGGAATGCAAGTTTGTCACTACTCCAATGGAACTAAACTTCAAGACGCTATGTGGAAGTGTTATTGGGCCCGGATTGGCAAATCCCTCTGAATATAGACAATTTGTGGGGGCCCTGATGTTCTCGGTAAACTCCTGACCGAACATATGCTTTGTTGTAAATACTTTGAGTCAATATATGGTTGAGTTTCATCAAGTACATTGGGTTGCTGCAAAGAATCTCTTGAGATATCTTCTTGGCACTATCAACTACGGACTAAGATACACTGTCGGGAATTTGAGGCTACATGGATATTTTGATGCTGACTGGATTGGCAGTGTGGTGGATAGAAAGAGCACATCAGGATGTTGCTTCTCTTTAGGTCTGCTTCAATTTCTTGGATGAGTAGGAAGCAAAAATCAGTTGCTCTAAGCACCGTCGAGGCTAAATATATTGCAGCTAGTATGCCCTGTTGTGAAGTTGTTTGGTTGAGGAAGCTCTTCAGTGAGATATTTGAGCACGTGTTGGATACCACCATTATCTACCGTGGCAATCAGAGTGGGATTTGCCTTTCAGAGAACCTCATGTTCCACGATCACTCCAAGCATATTGATATAAGGTAACACTTTATGAGATATACGGTACAACTGGGAGCAATAAGCTCCAACACATCAGAACGAATGATCAGGTTGCGGACATCCTCGCAAAGCCCTTGAGTAAGGTCAAGTTCTTAGCCTTCCAATAGAGACTTGGGGTCGTTTAAGGACAATCCCATGAGGGTCCTGCTTGAGTTGGACATTGAGCTTTGGGAGCTCTTGGGGGGGCCTGGGGTACTTCTTGGAGATATGTGTGACCATAGGGTGAGTGGTTCAGCTTCCCCTATAGGTACGTTGTGTACAAGGTGAGTGGTTCACCTTCCCCTATGAGTATATACCCCAGTATGATACATACATTTATAGTAGTGGATGACACATATGGTGAGTGGTTCACCTTCCCCTATGATGGTTGACATGTTAGTAGGGAGAGTGGTTCACCTTCCCCTACAATTGATGACATATGCAAAGAATGAGTCGTTCACCTTCTCCTATGGCATATGAGCAAGATGAGTGGTTCACCTTCTCCTGTGGATGCCCCAGCATACATCCTACCCATGTAGTCTGGGACTCTTAGGAGATACCTCTCATCTAGCCAATGATTTGGGAAAAGAGGATAGGGACCATAGCACTACAGATGGACGCATCGTGTATTGTCGCACACCCTATGACTAGGAACCATGACGTTCAACAACTTGATCGCTGTTGCTGTTCAAAGGGACTATTTCTGGGCTGAAGTACGCTATCTTGGGGAGCTTAAACTCACTGTTTGGGTGGCTGAGTTACTGCAGTGTATTTCTGAGATTCCCAGAGGTTACACTGCTGAAGCAACTTGAGAAGGTGGTTGTTGTATTAAAGATTATTTTGCTGGAGCATAACCCAGCAAAAATTGGGAGTTATATTGTTGTAACTTGTTCCTAATAGAGGCTTGAAAATCTTCCAAGTTTTATATAAATCCATACGATTTCCTTAGTAAATCTTATCTGAAGATGAGATATAATAAGTGACAAATGCACTAGTCATCTACAGCCATATGTTTAAATAAGTATGTTGACACTTACCCATATATTTCATCTTATTATTGCTGTTGCAAGCATCTATTAATGGGTATGTACATTTCTGAGTTTAATATGAATTATATGTGGCTGTTCTGAAGCAATTTTGTAGTGTCTATCTAGTACAGTGTGTATATTGTTTAAATAAAATACTAGAAAACTCACCTACAACCATGTACCAACAAACTCTTTGACGAAACTACTCAAAGGCAATCTCAAAAAAACTCAGGAATTTATTGGTAAAAAATTGAGAGGGTATCTTACATAATCTGCATTTAAAAAATGTGAAATTCACACTTTCTAGACCCATCACCCTTTGCACTCTAAAAACACCAATATTCACACTCTTGAACCCAAAATTCATAGCTGTTCCTAATTCTGGAATCTTGTTATCAGTCCAAATATAATGAAATGGTTGTTAACTTATAGAGCATCAATTTTTCTTTGCAACCCCTCAAATGACAAGGCCAAGAGAATTATGTCAAGAAAATTAGTAGCAAAGACATCACGACATGGTTATTTTCAGACCATGGTAAGCAGATTGTGCACTCAAAGAACAATCCTAAAAGCCACTTCAAAGCTTGAACTATTAAAACAGTAATATTTGAATACTAAAATCTACGACATATACTACATAAAAATAATAACATCAGTTAGGACACAAACTCTCAATCACATCATCTCCTACTGAATACAAAAACTAGATAACAAACATAGTGGTGCACTCTACATCTTCTTTAAAGAATCGGAAGACAAGGGAAAATGCAATGTACCTGGTCATATGCATGAAGCAACTAAAGATCACTCACTCAAACTCTAACCCTAATCTACTCACCCATTGCACCCTATCTACATGGATAAATGTTCCAAGTAAGTCTGTCTCAACTAGTAGTCAAACTAGAGCATGTAAAGAAGCATCCCCTTCCTTGAGAACTGAACCCTTTACCTAACTGGAATCTTATCAAGCAACAGCACTCTAATTAATTATATATTTACACCCTCCTACAAAGGATAGATCATACATACAAAACCAAACTAAATCTGAACTAGAAACTTTACTAAACTGAAAGCTTAACTTCAAGCAAAACTGTAACTACTAAATCTGAAACAGCATGCAAAGTGGGACTAATTGAAGGTGGCAAGCCGTAAAACTGGAAATATACTATCATAGGCACATGTATGCACCCTCTACTGCCTTGCATAACTCATGCATGCCTCCTTCACTCTACTGTGCACAGGAACCTGAAGTTTGACAAGCTATGCACAAAGCTCTTGCAGCTAGATAGGTGGAAAAAGCAGCTTGAGAGGGAAAGTACAGTAGCAGGGTTCAGAATTAGCATTGGTGACAGGCTTCGAGGGCAAGTGCGTACTTATTGCAGGTCCTCCATAACTGTGCCTCCCTCACACTCTACTGTGCACAGTAACCGAGACAAATCAATGTTATTAATACTGTTATACAGACCTGCAAAAGGTGCACCCTTATTGTTGCTGTACAGATCTACCATTGTACTCACTAACAGAATATGCTCTAGCAATATGGAGTACACTGTCAGGGCCAAAAAAGCTAAAGCCTAAAAGTCTAACAGCATTGTGATAGGTAACTCTCTTCGTGTTAAATTTAGTTAACCCCAGCAATTGGCAAGTTATTTCCTAGTAAATTAGTTGTTGTAAATTAACTGGAACAACAGTTTATTGAATAAAATACACTGTAGGGATTTTAACTGGTAAATAAAATAAATTTCAACAGAAGCAGTTAGAAACCAACTTCACACATGCACACTAAATTTACTGCCTTTCAAATCTGCTGTTCATTAAATTAAATTTTACAGCATACAATGGCTTTCCCAACCTGGGAAATAAATTGCCCACTGAAGAAAATTACAATTATAGCAAAACCTGAAAAAAATTGGCTAAGGAAACCCCCATCTCTACGGCCCATACTGTTGGAAATAACACTGAGAGGGGGGGGGCGAGGGGGGATGAATCAGTATTTACAATTCAATAAACTTTCATTTGCCAATCAGATTTATATAAGCTACTCCAGTGAAATGAACTTGTGTGTGCACGCTACTGTGATTAAAGAAACCAGCGTATACCCAGAGAACTTATGATTTAATTAATTTATCATGTGTTGATCTTTAATCAGTGCATCAGAATCTTATTAAGGTGGAAACCCAATGCGGGAGAAAAACCACCTGCTGCTGTCGTTTCTGTCTTCTTAATATAAAGGAAATAGAGGTCAAGTTTAGGGACACGAGAAAGGTGCTTGATAGTATAAAGGTAGGAGTCCCATGAAGCCTCCCAGATGGCCTTGAGGAGAAGCTCTTATTTCATTGCAGTCATCACAAGTGAATACAACTATCTCATCCAATCAAGTTAGATGGATTACATCTCACTGTCATGGGATGAAATCTCCATCTTGGTTTCCATTTTCAAAGAAAACCCCAATTTTAGCAAAAACATCCTCTTTTAACACTGTTTCAGTTGCTTCCAAAGGGTTGCTGTTGAATGACAGCTTGTAATGTTGCAACAAATGGTCAATATTCCCCAACTGGTCATCCATATAGGCCCAACCTTTGAGCTAACGCTAGCATATTCAGTGTCAAGTAGTACATTGTGAATTTGCAAGTTATGCTCGATTCCTATCTTCCTTTGACAGAGACTTCAACATAAACTGTGTAGAAAATCAACAATTACAAGTCAAACAAGGGCTCCCATACCAATTTGATCCCAGACAATGCATCTAGCAGGGATTGGTCCATTTATTCGCAATATTTATCTTAAACGTAGTCGTTATATTATGACAAGACAACCAACCAAGCTAACTCGTACTAACAAAATTGATTGTGTTAAGTGGCATATAAAATTGACCAAAAGGATTGGACAAAATATCAAAATTGAATTTTTTGAAGCAATTTGCATCCCGTTTGTTCGCATCTTATTAATTGGTTACTGTACAACGGTTGAGAGGATGAGGGCAGAAACAAAAGGAAACGACAAGTCATTACAACGATTGGGCTTTCCATCCATAACCATTCATTGAGTCATCCTTCCACATCAACACTTGTGCTGAACTACGTTTTGCATACTACACCTAGGTAAACATATGGTTATGTGCAACTAAAATATTAGCACATTCATAACACCATTGTGTCACTCTGATGTGCCCATCTATGATCTGCAACAATATATAGGTTGTTCACCTGCTTCGTTGGATTCTTTTTATGCTGGCTTTGATACCATGTGAGGACAAGTACAGAAGAATGTGGATAATGAATGCAAGCCAAAATATATAAAAGATAGAAAAGCATGTTTAATACTACATCACTCCATATGGCGGATATCAATACATATAGCAAAGGCAACGTCCCATACCAAAATCCAACACAACCACCTTCTTACCTAATTCTAAATATAACTTGACTAGTCACTGCACTAATTACATGTGACTTACAAATAACTTAAGTCAATTTATTTCTAACCTAGTATGACCATTATGATAAATGCTAACCCTATATTCTACGACTACAAAATTCATTTATATATCAATATTGCAACCAGAAAAATGGACTAATCAATCCTATAGTTTTCTTACCCAAATATTCCAAGTATCAATCTTGCTAAATAGCCAAGCACTGTTAAAGCCCATGATGCCTCTGCCTGGAAGAGATAAGAAAAATGAGCATAATTAACAGATCAACTATAGCAGAAAATTAGACATGACAGAATGGACCACTAGCCACTAGCCAAGCATGATATAAATACTTCTGTTTGTTACCTTTTCACCCTGAGGATACATTTCCTCCAAAGCCTTCACATCTTCTTCTAGAAAAAGAAGCTCCTGTAATTCATAATAAAATATTAGTGTCAAGCAAAGCAAGCAATCAAAAAATGATATGTGACCCAAAAACTCCATGGCTTAAAGGCTATGTACATGTATCACTGAATATTGTTTTGATAACGATATAAATCTTATAGGGCAGAAATATGAATACCCACCCTCAAACTAGAGCTATAAAAGAATCAAACAAAACAGTCATTCATACAATGAAAAAGTACAGATATATTACAGAATATGAAATACAGGTGATGAGAAATCTGCAGTTAGAAGATAACATGTATGACTGAAAAATGTCCCATTCTTGTGTTAGGAAGTAGGATATATATCACAATGTACCAACCAGTGTCTTAAAAACAAGCCATTTCATTAGCCGACCGGGTCAAACTAGCAGAAAAACCAGATTCGACCCCTCACTTTGCCTAGAAACCACAAAAACCGGTGCTAACTGGCCGATTCCATCCTAAACCAGCCAGTTAGCTGCCAAGGCCGCGGAAGACCCATGCAGTGCAATTTAGGAAGCTTCTAGGATGTTCTGGAGGGAAAATAAGGGTTGTTTCCCTCCAAAAACACCCTCTTCAAGTCTTTAAAAGGAGCTCACCCCCCTCATTTGCCTCATACATCTCATTTGGAGTTTTTGTGAGTTTGATTGGGAGCTTGGCGAGTGTTGAGATTTTGCTGGAGTAGTGGAACAGCAAAGAGTTTGAGCTAAGTAATAGTCATCATGCCTCCAACAGCCAAGGATACTGCATGGACTCATTGTGATATGATTGATGGCAAAATAATATGCAAATATTGCCAAAAATCTATTGAAGGAGGGGGTATTAACCGGTTCAAGCAACACTTGGCTGGGATTGGAGGCCATGTAAAGCCACGTGGAGCACCATAGCTTGTAGCATTGTTTTTGGACTTTATAGGCCATTTAGAGCCTCATTGCTTGTGTATTTTGTTGATGATATGTATTGCACTCGATGCCATTTTGATATATTCACCTTTACATGGTATATAAATGAGCAAACTTTGCATATTTTGTCTCTATTGGCTTGGAATGATGGTTTTAAATCTTAAAAATAGTTTTTTTCATTAAAAAGTAATTATTTAATGTATTTTTTAAAAACCGATTCATTTAGACCTAACCAGTCCCTGTTTGACTGGTTCCAGTTTGAAACCCGGTTTATTAGGTGGATCGGTCCAGTCAACGGTTTTGGTTTTTAAAACTATGGTACCAGCGCTATCTGATGCCCCCTGGAAGTGACAATATCTAGAGTACAAAGTTGTTCCTTTAGTAAAGATAAATCCAATTTTTGTACATGGATTCCCTTCATATTGTCAGATTGCAATAATGGACTCTGGAAGGCCTTAACAAACGAGTACATCAATTTAGTCCATATCAATCTAAATCTAATTAGAAGGGTTTCTAATTTAACCTTAGTCTGATCTATTATCAGCATTAATGGTCATTGTTACTTAATTTTCATGTGCTTTGTCTTCATTTCATGTTATGTCATCATCATTATATTATGGAATATGAAATACAGATGATTATTATCTCTGCAGTTAGAAGATCACACATATAATTGAACATTGTCCCATTCTTGCGATAGGAAGAACGATATATATACACAATATATTAACCTTACGTGATCCCCCTAGGAAAGGACACGATATCTAGAGAGCAACATCATTCTTATTAGTAAAGATTGATCCAACCTTTGTAGATGAATTCATTTCATATTCTCAAAATGAAATAATGAGATTTGGAAGGTTTTAACATCCAAGTGGATCAATTTAGTCTATACCAATCTAAGTGTAATTAGAAGGGTTCCTAATTATGCTTAGTCAGATGTTATGAATAAAATATATATATTAATAGTAAAAATAATATAAATAATAATAGACATAAACAATGATTAATTAACTAATAATTAGTAGGGAAGAGGCATGTCTCTACAGACATGACTATTCGTGAAAGGGTACTTACTTGGCTATATATACAAAACCCTCACTCTCAATTGTATCATCATTCTTATTCATACACTTTTAATATATATTCTTGTATCTCAATGGAGATCTACATATTCCAAGTCTTCTGGAGTATTTAACTTTAAGAACGAACTTTGTTCATTCCATCAGATCGTTTATTAGCATTACTTGTCATTTTCAATTTACTGTCAAGAGTTGTCTTCACTTCATGTTATGTTATCATTGCCATATGAACTCATGTTAAAAAATAATGAGGAAATTTTCATAGATGCACTTAATGTTTTTTCCAAAGCCACACTAACTACATGTTTGAGCTTGGTGGTGGACTCACTCTTATCATTATACATCTATCTCCATGGAGGATCATTATACCTCCATCTGGTGATTAGCTCATAATCTTATGTAGATGATCATGTTGGTATTAACATGAAAGGCATTATGTTGTGGTCTTTAATGAGATAAATGTTCTACACTATTCCTCTTTGACTTAATGTATAAGATCATTAATATTAGTAAAGATTGATCCAACTTTCGTAGATGAATTCCCTTCATATTATTAAAATAAAATAATGAGTTTTGGAAGGTCCTAACATCCAAGTGCTTCAATTTAGCCTATACAATCTAAGTCTAATTAGGAGCATCACTAAATTCAAGTTTAGTCGGATCTTTTATCAGCGTTACCTGTCATGTCACTTTGTTGTCATGTGCTTTGTCTTCACTTCACATTATGTTATCACCACCATATGAACCCCTGTTAGGAAATAATGAGGAAATTTACATTGTTGCATTTAATATTTTTCCAAAGCTACACTAACTGGATATTTGAACGTGGTGGCCCAATGAAATAAATGGACTCACCTGCTGTTAGCAATATACATCAATCTGGTGATTAGCTCATCATATTATGTACATATTCTTGTCACTATTAATATGAAAGGTGTTACACTCTGTTCTTTAATGAGATACATGTTCTATATTATTCTTATTTGCTTAACATGACTTGATGGAACACATTTTTTTCAAATATGACAACATATTTTTAAAGCCTAAAGACTAATCCTCAATCTACCTTCATTTGGAGGACTAATATAACCATAAGATGCCCAAAGGAGTTGGATCCAATGGTGGAAAGAGAGAAGATTTTCACCCTTGAGAAAGGTTCAATTCCCACGAAAGCCTGCCCTGAAGCCATGTCAGCACCTTGAGGTAGTGCTCGAACATGTGGTTGCACCTAAAGAGATTATATTAAATGGCCTTGTGACTTGTGCACGCATAAGTGGATCCAAACTCGGCCCCATGTCCTTTAATTTCATACAGCACAATCGGGTGGGATCCAACAACGAAAAGCAAGGAGTTTTTCACCATTATGCACATGACCCAGGTGCCAGCTCTGACAATTAATTTGCATGAGGTAAATGAGATTCATGATGATTTCCTTTCTAAAGCGGTGATTTGCATATTCAATGGGTTCTGGCCCAAATCAGAGGCACTATATCAATGGATTTTTTCCACATGGACAAAAAACTATGACATCCATTTATGCTCTAAAGGCTTCTTCATTGTCAAATTCGACACAGTAAAAGATAAGGAACATGATTTACACAAGGGACCATGGTTTTGGGGTAATGCAGGTCTATTTATGATACCATGGTTTCCAAGCTTTGATGCTAATACCATGATGGTTTCCAAAATGCCAGTGTCGGTTAGATTACATAATCTACCTTTGCATTTTTGGCATCACAAAGTATTAGCAGGCATTAGGAATGCCCTGGGGAAATTTTTAAAAGTAGATGCAGATCGCGTCACAAAGGGCATCTTCACTTTTGCCAGAATCTATGTGGAGGTAGACCTTAGTAATGGATTAGCTTATCACATCCTGCTATACCACAACAATCAACAATGGTCCCAACCACTTGACAATGAGAACATAGCCTTCAGATGTCATGCATGTGTTCAACCAGATCATCTTCAAAGTGCTTGTCCTCAAAATAAAAAAGAAAGAAAAAAGAAACAACCACAAAAGCCAAAAGGATCGCAGTTTTCTGAAACAAAGGCAATTGAAACAAAAGAAGAAGAAACTACAGAAAATACCACAAATAACAATCCTAGAATCTCCGGGCTACCACACAGAAGGATGAGACAGAACACAACTCAACATTAGTTCCAATGCCTACTGAACAACAACAGCAGATTGTGATGATTACCTCTGAAAAAAAAAAAATTGGTACCATATGAACACGGATCAAAAGGCTTGAATTCTGACAAAGAAATCTCATCAAATATAAATGAGTCCCAAAGGACCATTGTATCATCCACACCCAACTCTAGTGGTTGGCGAAAAGTGGAAAAAAAGAAAGGTAGGAAAGAGTAGAATAGGGTAACTCTCTGATGAGTTTTAACTTTTTATTGATCTTGGTCAACAGGATTTGTTATTATGCATATGCTTTTAGCATCTACTATATGTAATTTTGTTCACTTTTATCTTAATAAAATTGTGATTTTTCCTTCAAAGAAAAGAGAAAAATAAAATTACAACAACAACAACAACAAAAAACACTGAATTACTCAAAAATAAAACCACTCATATTTTAAATTCATATATGCAATGGAATTTAAATCAGAGATTAATCACGCATTACAAAAATAATTCACCCACAACAATTCTCTGTCATCTATTGATCTGGAAAATTTGGGTTTTTCAACCCACAAAGATACAAGAGAAATACAATATGCAGAACCTATAACTCGGTTCCCACAGAATGAATTTGGCCTCTAGGAAATCAGCCTCCAAAAGAAATCAGCCTGACTAATTAGCCAGCAAAATGACATGCACCCTCCTTGCATGCCACTATTGTTCACTAGGAAAAACTTGCCCCTCCAACAATTCAGCTTGCTCTAGATCAAATCAATCTCACTCCAACATCTTGTCCTTACAATCTCCTCTACTTAGCCCCCTGGATTTGCCCTCAATCCACTCACACTTCCCCTTCTCTGAGCTTCAATCCACTAAGCCACTCACACTTAGGGAAAATCGCTCTCTTTGTGATGATTCACTCACTTGAAATGTGTGTATTCACCTCTTCACAAGGCTTCCTTTAGAATCTTCATTAAGCCCAAATCTCTAACTCTAATCTCTCTTCTAGAACATCTCAGAGATAAATGGTTGAGATTATTCTAAGCCACTTAAATAATTAAATTATTTACCCTTAGAAAATGACTTAATAGTCCATAATAATTAATTGACTTTAATTATTGTACTTTAACTAAGAGGACATAAATCACTTACTCCACCAAGCAAGTACGTAGAAGAGGCAAATAATGTCTTCCACATGCTAAGACACCAAGCCTATGTAGAAGACATTCTAAAGCTACCTCTTAGCAAGGAAGGGATTCTCCAACATCCCCATCTTATCTCGGTACTTCACAAAGTTCCCTTTCACTATAGGCTTAGTGAGAACATTTGCTACCTACTCCTCTGTAGAAATGTGTTGCAATCTCACAACACCCTCTTTGGACCCTGTCTCTGTTGAAGTGATATTTGGTCTCAATGTGGTTAGACCGGTCATGAAACACGAGATTCTCAAAGAGCTTAATGCAACTCTAATTATCACAGTGAATCATCGTTGGCCCTGTCTGCAAGCAGCGAATCAAATAGTCCTGCAAGCATCTTACAAAGCCACACTACCTCACAACTCGCCATACTCATTGCCATGTTCTTTGCCTCTACTAAACTAAGTGCCAATGGTTGTTGCTTCATAATGAACGATGAGATCATGGTTGATCCCAAGCTGAAACAACATCCAAATGTGGACTTTTTGACCACTGCATTTCCTGCCCAATCATAATCTATGTACCCTTGTATCTACCCTCCTCCATCTCTAACATATCTCAACCCAAAGTCTATCATAGCTCGCAGGTACCTCAGCACATGCTTTGCTTCCACCCAATCAACTTGTTTCAGCTTCACCATGAACTAGTTGAGAGTGTTCACAGCAAAACATATATCTCGTCTGGTGTTGACCAAATACATCAAGGAACCTATCAACTACCTATACAGTGTGGAATCCACTAATTCACCTTTAGAAGCACTCAACTTCTTCAAGTTAGTGATCATCAATGTAGACATAGGCCTACCTACAATCAACCATCCTAAACGTCCTCAAGATCTCAACTACATACTTGCCTTGTCCAAGGAAAATCTCTTTTGGTTGCTACAACACCTCCAATCCCAAAAAGTAGTGCATCAAGTCGATGTCCATGTCGAACTTTGAGGCAAGATCCTCCTTGCACATCCATGTGAGCTTCTTTGATCCTGTCAAGAAGAGATCATCCACATAAAGTACTTATATTAGTGGATCACCCTCAACAAGTACATAGTACAAGTTGGGATCTGTTGGGGAATCACGATTGTCGTTAGACCAAAACCCACAAGTGTTAGTCAATGATCGCATCGCAGGAGATAAGGATCCACAAGAGGCAGTTAGTCCATGTCACGAAACACAAGGGAAATCTGTTGGGAATCACGATTGTCGTTAGACCAAAACCCGCAAGTGTTAGTCAATGATTGCATCGCAAGAGATAAGGATCCACGAGAGGCAGTTAGTCCATGTCATGAAACACACGAGAAGCATTGGTTTATCCAATGTCCAACAATCTCCCCCCCCCAACGCGAGACGGGTGTGTATCGAACGCGTGACCTACACTCTGATACCACTTGTTGGGAATCATGATTGTCGTTAAACCAAAACCGACAAGCGTTAGTCAACAATCATATCACCAGAGAGAAGGATCCATGAGAGGCGGTTATTCCATGTCACGAAACACACGAGGAGCGTTGGTTTATCCAATGTCCAACATGATCCACCTCACTCTTGGTGAAGCCCAAACCAAGAAGATATCCATCAATCCTAGAAAACCATGCACGTGGAGCCATCGTAGGAGAACCCTCTCGCCACGAACCTTGCTTTATACTTCTCAATGCTACCATCAACTGCATGTTTAGTCTTATATATCCATCAAGAATTGACCATAGACTCTTCCTCCATTCTCAGCACTATATCCCATATACATCATTGCCCATGATGGAGCCATACTCCTCTATCATGGCATCCCTCCAGACCTATTCATCTATAGCCTCCTCAAAAGCAGAATGCTCAAATTCACTGACACTGCTCCACTGTGCCAAATAACTGGAAAAAAGTAGGTGGTCTACTCTGCCTCAAAGTGTTGCTAGGAGCCTCCACATGCTCTTCAGCATCTCACAAAGACTTCTTAGCCCATTTTGACCTCCTCTTGGTAGAGTTCGATGAAATATCCAACTCATCCTCCAGATCTTCTAATTGTGTGCTTGTTGTTGGTGCTACTGGTCCCTATTCAATGTTAGGAGCTTCCTACTCCCACTCCTCTACCACTGTTGGTTCCTTCTCATGAGATCTCATAAGGGTCCTGCCCTCATCAAATCTGACACCCTACTTAAGATCACTTTCCTCTGTCTTAGAATGTAGACTCTGTAGGCCCTTGAGACCTCACAGCAACCCAAAAATATGCCCCTTTTTGACAAGGGCTCCAGCTTAGTCCTCTTCTCTATGGGAACATGGACATAAATTGGACTACAAAATATGTGCAAATGGCTCACATCCGGTATCACTCTTGCAAACAGCTCTTCAAGAGTCACGTTATCCAATATCCTGTGAGGACTCTTGTTCTGCACGTACACGGTTGTATTGTAGGCTTCAGCTCACAAAAGCATAGCCAATTCCTAATCATAGATCATTTCGCTTGTTGCCTCCATTATGGTCTTGTTCGTACTCTCGGTGACCCCATTTTGTTGAGGGTTGTAAGGTATTATGAGCACCTTCTTAATTCCTGCTTCCTCACAAAAATCTTGGAATTTGTTGGAGGTATACTCACCCTATTATACAATTTCAACACCATAATCTTCTTGTCACTTTGGTTCTCCACAAGTGATTTGAACTCTTGTAACCAATCAAAGTCCTCATCCTTGGTCTTTAGGAAGTAGATCTAAGTTTTGTTGGAATAATCATCCATGAATGTAGTAAAGTATGACGATCCTGTGATAGATGTCACAGACATAGGACCACAAATGTCAAATATCCAAGTGCACCAAGTCTAGCATTCCCTTAGACGTGGTCTCCTTGTGAGGATGCGCAACTTTGGCTCGCTTGCCAAGTGCACACCCTCTACACGCTACACCCTACTCAACCCTAATCTCTAGAAAACCAGTAACCATCCATTGCAACATAGGGAGAACTCTATAGTGTAGGTGTCTCATCCTCCTATGCCAAATTTCTCTCTAGTTGTCACTCTCATGTATGAGAGCCTTCATTGGCTATCCTCTCAACAAATAGAGATCCCTCCCCCTTCTTCCAATCACTCGCTTCTTGCTGAGATCAGTCCCTTTCGGCCCGACAACAACTTCACCTCCTATAAAGCTGACCTCTAATCCTATGTCTTCTATGGCCTAAACTGAAAGGATATTTTTCTCCAACCTTGGTAAATATAAGGTTATAACACCTCGTTCACCTCCATGATGCAACTTGAGTCCATCTGAAACTCAGTACTCCCAATTAGTGTTGCACAATCCTTCCCCCCCACCCTGCCAAGGATCCAGGGTTGAAACCGCGTCCCATACGAACATGTGGTTCTACTGTTTTGAGGTGATTCCTATCAATTTGGAACCGCGCGAGCACGCTCCGCAGCTCCAGAAAAAAAATCTGCAGAGGATCTGTGGAGGTTTAGGCACGGATCGCGAGCGGATCCAAAGGGAGACGGGCGGTTCCGTGGGGTTCTAAATTGTTTTTTTATTTTTTCTTTGACATCACCTGATGGAACTAAGATCAACTTCTTCAAATGAGAGGAAAATAAATTACATACTTTCAAGCTATGAAGGGAATGAATGGAGACAATTTTGAATAATATCCATAATCTATACCTTTTGTAGTCATCATTAGAAGAAAATCAATTACATACTTTTCTATAATATAATGTATAATGTTGGGTGGATTAACTGCCCAAATATTTTTAGGCCATGAAGTTCTTTTCAAACTTTGAATGGAATGATTGGAACACGAGGTCTTCAGTGAAAAGGAAATACCATATCACATGTGTTCATATTGGGGCATAAAAATGATGTAAAGATGAAATAATATATTGAGAATATTATAGAGGGGAAAGGCTTTTATATGTTGTATAGAAATATGTGTATTATAAGGTATTGTTTATACAATACATTGGCCACGTGGAGGACAAAAACAAGTGGGCTGGAGAAATAGTGGTTAAGGAGTATTATGGGAGTATTGAGAGTGGGTGGTAAATTAGGTCAATAGTAGCCTTATATTTAAACCTATGGCCCTAGTATTGATGTGCAATTCATGGTAATGTTAAATTCTTAAATTTTTAACATTACCATGAAATGACTCGAGATGTTTGAGAGTGGTTCCAGCCTCATTAGACTTCATATGGAGAAAATAGAATTTCAGATCCTATTCAAAATTCAGCAAACTTGACAGCTTTCAAAAATTCAAGATCAATGGGATTATAGAATTTCATCAGATTATATCATGTATGAGGGTATGTGATTGGCATTTAATCAAGAGCACCAAGACCTATATGTACCCTAGTGTTGGTGGTGTTAATTGTTGAACTCCTTTGTCATGCCCTTAGCAAAAAATTACCTTTCAATCAAAGTCAAAATCATTGATCAACATGTTAAGCGTTTTCTACCATATTTTAAGACTTGGATTAGGTAGTTTGATCAAAATTGGGCAATGTTGACTAATATCCCTAGAAAATCGAGGAAGAGGCAAAGGCTAGACAAGAGGAGAAGAATCTAGATTCTAGATGGTTGATGCTCAAATAATTAATCATTAATGTGCAATGGATGTCATATCTATCTTGATTTATGTACAAATATGCATGTTTCCATCTCTTCTACAACTAATTTGGTATTTTGGATGTTTTTTTATATAAATGCAAAAAAATATAATATATATAGTAGAAGCTTCGCTTCCTAGATTTTGGGAAATGACGCTTTCGCGGATCCGCTTCCAAAAAATGTCCCCGCTTCGTCCTCGCTTCATGCAACATTGCTCCCAGTGCCTTCTACTGCATACTTGGCCTTGTCACCAAGCTACACATGTACATCATTGGGCCCCCTGGTCATGTTAGTGAAGAAGTCTCGAGATCCCATCATATGACGAGATGCTTCACTGTCCAGAAACCTCTCATGACAGTTCCATAAAGGCAAGACACTAAGCCAAAAGTTTTTCTCAAACTTCTCTGCCATCTCCTCCATCTACGCAATAGTTGTTGTATCAGTCTTTCCCTTGCCCTTCCTCTTGTTTGGACACTGACTGGAAAAATGCCTAAACTTGTGACAAGCAAAGCATTTAACTTTGCTCATGTCCTTTTCCTTCTTGTTCTATGAAGATCCTCCTCCATTCTAGTTCTACTTGGCCTTCGCCTTTCCTTTTTTTTGCTTGTGCAGCAAGAGAAAGCTCAACTTTCTCCTCAACACCCCTTCGTTGTTCTTCAGTCAATGGGTGATCTCCTTCTAGATGAAGTCATTCCACAATCTGCTCCAATCAAGAAGTTGTTGCCTAACAAGGATCCCATCCACAAAGTTGGTCCAATGCTTAACGAAACCCTTCAAAGCAAATTTCACTAGCTTTGAACCATTCACAATTTCCCAAAAAACTACAAGCTCATCAAGAGCCTGATAGATCCTCGTGAGGTAAGATGTCATGGTCTCAAATTTGTTCATTTCGATGTTGTTTAATTTCTCCCACAACACCATTTTTCTATTTTCATTTAAACTATAATTAAGACCCGTCAAAGCTATCCAAATCTGTCATCTGATGCCCTTCCCTGAAATGTAAGGAATTATATGATGCCTCACACCATCTAAAATTATGTAGCTTGATTTCATATCTTTGAGCTTATGCTTTGTTGTATGGTTTGGATCTGAAGAAACCTAAATGTCTCAGCTCACAACATTGCACAAACCATTCATTATCAGAATCATGGTAATTTTCTCCTTCCAGGGATTGAAATTTGCTAACCCATACAACCTCTCTTCATATTGAAAATTGCTCAATGATGCCATCTCCACAAATCAACCATGGCCACAAAACCCAACTGTAAAACTTTAAAAAATAATTATGTTGTCGTAAAAAAGAAACCCTCGTGATCTCAAATCTCTCTCTTAGAGTCTTCTAGAATGCTCTAATGCCATGTTAAATTTTGAATACCAGCCAGATTTATTTTCTCACAGCAATTTATTTTACCCTCGACAATTTATTTATTTACTCAAAATAACATTGAATTAACGAAAAATAAAATCACTGGAATTTTTAACTTCAAGAAATAAATATATGCAACGAATTTAAATCAGAGAGATCAATTACACTATAAAATTAATTCACCCACAACAATTCGTTGTCATCTGTTAATCTGGAAAATATGGGCTTTTCGACCCACAGAGATACAACGAGAAATACAATATCCAAAACCTATAACTCAGCTCCCATAGAATGAATTCGGCCTAACGAACTTGGCCACTAGGAAATCAGCCTCCGTAAGAAATCAGCTCAAATAATCAGCCAGCAAAATGAGCTGCACTCTCTTTGTGTGCCACTACTGCACACTCAAGAAAACTCGACCCTCCAGCAAGTCGGCTTCCTCTAGATCAAATTGATCTCCCTCCAGCAATTGGACCATGCAATCTCTACTACTTGGCCTCCTGGATTCGCCCTCAATCCAGTCGCAATTCCCCTTCTCTAAGCTTCAATCCACTGAGCCACTCACACATAAAGAAAATTGCTCTCTTCATGATGACTCATTCACTTGAGTTTTGTGTGTCTTCACCTCTTCGCTAGGCTTCCTTTATAATTTTCATTAAGCCCAAATCCCTAACCCTAATCTCCCTTCTAGAACATCTAGGAGATCAATGGTTGAGATTATTTCTAAGTCACTTAAATAATTAAATTAGTTACCCTAAGAAAATGACTTAATAGTTCAAACTCCACAAAAATAAATTGACTTTAATTATTGTACTTTTCCTAAGTTAGACTTAGGAAAGAAGACATAAATCACTTACTCCACCAAGCAAGCACCTAGAAGAGGCAAATAATGTCTTTCGCATGCTAAGACACCAAGTTTATGTAGAAGACCTTCCAAAGCTATCACAAACTTCAACTATTTGTACATATAAACAAAATCGACCCCTAATTTCAATCCTACTGTGACCCCTTCTATAAAATGCAACAGATTCCAATCTGTTAAGAGTTTCCGGTAGCAGGATAATTTAAATGCTGGGAAAAACCTTAATAGGAAATCACAATGCAGATCTTAACTCACAAGGAATATCCTTCTATCAGAAACAACATTCCAAAAGCATACTCCCTTTTACCTAGTAAACCTAGATTTTCAAAAACCATTTCCAGGAGGCTGAAAACTTGTTTCAGGTTTCTGGAACCTTCCAGACACCAGAAACAGATTCAGAAGCTGTTCGGTGGTAGCCAGCAATCTACACCAGTTTCTAGAAACATCTGGGGCAGTTTCCCCAGTATTTCTGGAAAGTGACTACTTCCTGCAGTTTGTCACCTTTTTAAAAAAATTCCTGAACTGAGAAGAAAATAGACAAAGAGACATCACAATAACCCTAAAGGTGCCCACAAATGCTAACATTGGAGTAAAAGCCATCTAAGTGAAAGCCCTCATCAAGTGTTGCTATTTTCAAAAAGAGTGGCAGCCCAGCAAAAAGAAGAGAACTACAGCACGGTTTTTAAGGCGGTATTTACTTGAAAATGCTTGGTCCCACTTAAGGCACAACTTCCTAGACCTTTTCATGCAATTTCCTACACAGGGTACCCAAGGGTCTTGAATGTTTCTAGAAACCTGTTGAGCACATCCTGGGGTTACTCATTTCAGGTTTAAAATGCTTGAGGATACAGTTACCACCAGAACATACAGGGAAAGATCCCAACCTCAAATATATAATGGTTACGTCAATCAGCAAGCAAGAAAAGAAAAAACATTAAGTAAAATGTTTGAATAAGAAATTAATATTGAAAGGGAACACATAGCTTTCACCAGAAAATTCATTATATAAAAAATGATCCCAGCCTCAAAGATGAGATTGTCCTGTCGATACAGCAAAACAAAAAACACAAAGTGAAATATTTCAATATGAAATTAATATTGAATAGGTAAATTATACCTTCTCAACTGCCTTTACATTTTTCCGCCATTTTCTGCCTTTGCTACCGCTTCTCTCTTCTCGTTGAAGTGCAGCAGCTGCCTCTTTTACCTCTCTTGCTCGCTTCCCTAATTCAGTGGCCTCCTGCAACCAGAAAACTCCACTGTATTCAAGACCATTTTTAGCTGTAATCCCCAAATATCATAAACCATACAAAGAAACCTAAAATTACTCGTTCAATCACATGACAATACTAACGCTACAAAAAATAGCTTGAAACAAACCTTGATATACTGTGCACGAGTAATGATAGCTTTTGGTCGACGAAGAAAGGAGAAGACAAGACCCAAAGGTAAACAAGTGATACCTACACCACCAAATATCTACAGAAAAAGTATATCGTTAGTAATTGTTCTCATACAAGACATACCAAGAAAACAAACCTAGTTATAGCACTATGTTCATACAACAAAAAAATTGTTTCTTCGGCTCAACACATGCAGAGCTTCTTTGCAGAAGTTTATTTCATGTTTAAATAGAGAGACGCATATGCCATACACTTTATCTTCTCTTAAAACCACATAAAAGAGTAGAAATTAAAAGATAATCACAAATAGATACATATAGCATTAAAATACTCGAAGTGACTCACAAACCCATTTCAAAAGTTTAATCATTAATCTGGATTCTGGTAATTATGAAATTATGGTTACCAATAGATAGCCTATAGATGACCAAGTTGACTGTACTCGAATCATCAAATTCTAAAAATCATGCTTCTCTATAAAAGCATTTTCCGGAAATATCAGTTGGGCCCTTATGTCCTAGAAAGGGATATTAGTTGTAACTTGTAAAATAGGGTAGAAATGGCAAGATAAAAACAAATAGATACATAAATATACTAAGATACTCAAATCACTGACAAACCCATTTCAAAAGTTCAAGCATTAAACTGTAATTATGAAATTATGTTTCACAAGGGGTAGTCTACAGAATACCAAGTTGACTGTAGCTGAATCATTCAATTTTCGATATCCTGCTTCTCTACAAAAGCATTGCCCAAATAACTTTGTGAACTTATTCCAAAGCAACACTTTTACACAACAAAGAATAGATAGCAAGCAAGTAAATGTAATCATGTGCCTTTTCCATTTGTGGATTGTCTAAGAAAGTGTTTTGCAATAAGTAAAGGAGTCTAACACGTCTAACAAATACATTTTTACCACTTCTTTCATAATATAGTTTTATATAAACAGTAAATATCACTTATACATTTTGATTAATTGTATTGAGAAATGACAGCAGGAACTTCAGCATCTTAACATAATATATGAAATACTATAACATAAGGTCATTTTATTACGAATGACCACAAATTGGTCAATGGGACTGCTAAGTACAACAGTGTGAAATACAGAGTGGGAGTGCAAAGGTAATAATGAAACAGAACATACCGAAAAAAGTACTGATCCAACAATTGTAGCAAGAGCAACAACATATTCAGGAAAAGTTGTGCGCATGGTCCACGTAGTTTCTGATGATGCACCAGCTGTGTAAGCATCACACTGCACCAAAACCGAAGGAATAATTGACATCAGAGCACAAGAAACAATTAGATTTTGAAAAAAATAACCAAGAATCCTCACATCTTGAAGAAACAAAACAATAGTCTGTCACTGAAAACCCCTTAAAATCGATCTAAGTGATCCAATGCACAATAAGTGATCCCATGGATGTGCAGGTATTTATAATTTAACTTCAAATAAAACGTGTTCAACTGACGCTTTGCTGTACACACAGGCTAACTTGAACATTAAGCAAAATAATCTAAGCACAAACATGCAAGAATCCACAGTAATGTTTAAATTTTAATAAGCCAAACAACCTTAGAAACTAAAATCAATGGTGAGTAAATAGGGAATCAAAACTGCAATTGCTGCCTGAAATACTTTGTGTTTTCCAGTTTAGAAATGCATATATAAATATAACACATAAGGACCATACAGAATATCCTATCCATAACACACCACAAAACATCATGAGTTAAAGAATGCATAAAATCATCAAGGATTGGGACATTCTCAGAAGCTATTACCAAATTTGTATTGCCATTTGTTCCTGCTAAACAAGGATGATTTTTTGAAAGTGAAAGACTGGACCAACTGCTGGGAAAGTTAGTTGTTGAAGAAGAAATCTTCCGTACAGTAAAGTCGACTTTACCAACAAGGCCTGAATTCATAAATCAAAAATTTCATGCAAGAATCAATGAATATGCATACTTTAAATTTCAACCTGCACCTTTGAAAAATCAATCCTACATAATACAGATTGAGCAACATTGCCTATTTAAATATTGTAAACAAATGTAATTGTGAACCATGTTAACAAAAGAAAAAAAACTTGTAAGAAAGAAAACAAAATAAATGTATCTGGCAGTTATTCAAATGCATTATAATTTTCAGTATTCTCAATAAGTCCAAAAACCATCTCTTATGTAAGTTAAACATACCATAGAATCCCATTTGTCCAACAAACAACAAGGCTTAATACAGCTAAGGTGAATGAAGTCCAGCCTGAAACATATACTAATTGACAACTGTCATGTCATATAAAGATAGAGTCCACATTGTATATTCTCTGTATCATCTCAATGCCACTATCAAATGCTCTTCCCATGATCAAAATGACTATAACCTACAAGTCCTGCAAATACGATACAACAATGCTTTTTGTTGTCATTTCAGTAACCATTGTGTGAAGATAAGGGATCAAGTATTACATCATCAAGCAATGTTATGTCAATAGATGAGCACTATATGAGCTTCATAGATGCTTCATTCAAAATGGGAATCATAGGTCAGAGTATCATGATTCATAACATCACCTCTAACATTTGCATATGTCCTCCCAAAATGTATTTCCTCTAACAATCTAACTAACTTGATGAAGACCATGGATCCCTGGTGCTTATACGAATTCCCCCAGTTTCTGGAATGTCAAAGTAGAATCTCCTAACAGTAATGTCTACGTATAGAAACCCTGTAATATTCAAAATGCTAAGCTTCCAGTATTTATAATGTCAAGGTACATACACCTAGCAGCCATGTTGGTTATAGTATATACACAACTAATGCTATTATTGCACCTTTCTGGTAGCGAAGAATGGTTTACCATCATCAAGGAAATGAAAAATAACATAATAGAGCCAAGAACTTGTTGAAATATTCAAATTATATGAATGCACGGAGCCAAAAGAACAATCTAGGTTTGATGGAATAAAAGGCAAAGAGGTGCAGTATGAGGTAACCTACCAAGGGGCCTGTACACAATTGGAAAGACACATTTAAGCATCATCCAACCACGCACAAGGAGGACTAATAACAATTAACCTGCACGGATCTGGATCCATATTGCAGAGATAGCTCAATGCCCTGACCCTTTTTGGTGATCTTCATTAGTTGATGATCAACCTAGGTGAAACCAACGTCATGATCTTCAATGCATCAAAGAATATCCTCTGTGATCACCATTTGATTTTCAAAGGAGAGGAGATCAAGATCACCAACTCAGATATTCAGTTTGTGGCATGCGCTTCAATCTCAAATTGTAAAGTTTTGTAGATGTTCTATGCTAAGAGCAATTTCACTTTTCTCACAGCAATCATACAAGTAGATAAGCAAAATGCAGATAGAACATATAAGCAGATCTTACAGAAGACAAATCAGAAACAAGAAAAATGTATGTGTTTGTTTCGGTGGTCAACAGGATGCTTCAACCAGCAAAGTCTCCTTTGGTCAGCCAGCCCAGCATGTGTCACAACAACCCTCCAACCAGTAGATGAGTCAACCCAAGTCAGTTCTACAAAAGTCAACGCTGTCCTGAAAAGTCAACGCAGGGGCAGCAAGCTAAAAGTCAACGCAGCAGCAAAACGGTCAACCCTTTGACCTCGATTTTTGTGCCAGGTAGTATGGCCTTCAAAAATCGAACCTCCCACAAGTTTTCAGCTTGTTTGGACCAAGCGTTGACCAAATCCAACGCTGGTCAAACTTCAGCGAAACCCTAGCAGCAGAAAAATCCTCTTCGTCCTTCCCACGTGTGGCTGAAATTCGTCCTCCAGGTAGCTCGTACTTTTTAGGATGAGAGAGGAAGATGTGAGTTGTGTTGTGATCAAATTCTCTCCAACTTTTCCTGTATATATATATCCATCAATGAGGGTGTGTGACACATCTGTTGGGCATGTGAGCCTACATTACAAAACTGGCTGACCTTTGCACATATAATTTATTAAGAATAATAAATTCAAAATATAAGTTCTGCTCATCGGATTAAGACTATTTTTATATGGATTTTACACCTCTCAGAAAGAGGAATCCAACAAAAAATATTAGCCTCTTAATCTGAGCATCAGAACATGGAGTTTGGACCTAGTTGTCCAAATTTAACACTCCCTCTCAACTAGGGAGAACTCCATCTATTAGTGCAATTAACATCGTGAGTCATCCCGCCGAAACTTGCTTTGCTGGCTTCTTTATTTCAGAACAGAAGTGGGTCAGTCACAAAGACATCATTCCCCGACTGACATAATCAGTCCAGAGGTCCCAGACCTCACAAATCTTGATCCCAGATCAAGTGGTTGGACCATGCCATCCTACATAGAGAGTACGGCAATCTCTGATGCGTCCATCAGTCTTTGCTAATAGTCTAGCTTTTCCACACCTCATTGGCCAAATGAGAGGTACTTCCCATGAGCCCTGAACTCAATGGGTAGGATGCATACGGGGCACAGATTAAATGAGTGGCGAACCAGCTCAATAATCACAAGAGTGGGGAAGAAGCATTATGAGTGCTTATAGCTCCGAGAAGCTATCCCCAAAGCCCCCCAGAGCTCCCAGAGCTCATCGTCCAACAGGACCCACATCATAGGGTCTTTCCACGACATCAAGACTCTCACGAAAGGTTAGGAACTTGACCTTCCCCAGGGGCTTAGTGAGAATATCCGCGACCTGCTCATCAGTTCCTATATGATCGAGCCTTACGGCGCCTCGCTGTACCATATCCCGGATAAAGTGGTACCTGATATCAATATGCTTGGATCGGTCGTGGAACACAGGATTCTCAGTCATACGAATCCCACTCTGATTATCACAGAGTATTACAGTGGTATCTAGCACATGTTGGAACAGCTCAATAAAGAGCTTCCTCAACCAAACTGCTTCACAACAGGCCATACTAGCAGCAATGTATTCGGCCTCCGCGGTGCTCAAAGCCACCGACTTCTGCTTCCTGCTCATCCATGAGATCGAAGCAGAACCAAGATTGAAACAGCATCCAGATGTGCTCTTACGATCCACCACACTGCCAGCCCAATCGGCATCAGTATATCCCCGGAGTATCACACTCCCAGCAGTGTATCTCAGCCCATGGTTTATCATGCCCCGAAGATATCTCAAAAGATTCTTGGCACCAACCCAGTGAAAATGATGAGGCTCAACCATCTGTTGACTCAAAGTATTCACTGCAAAACATATGTCCGGACGGGTGTTCACTAAGAACATCAAAGCTCCTATGAGTTGATGATACTCAGTAGGATTGGCCAAGATAGGCCCTGCAGCGCTGCCACTCGACTTCTTAAAGTTGAGTTCCATTGGTGTCGACACGGACTTACAGTCCACCATCCCAAATCTTTCCAGAAGCTTCACAATATACTTTCCTTGAGAAAGGAAAATCTCTCCAGGTCTCTGCCAGACCTCCAGGCCTAGGAAATAGTGCATCAGTCCTAGGTCTTTCATCTCGAACTCAGCAGCAAGCTCCCTCTTACATTGATGAATGAGAGGGTCATCACCTGTCAGGAAGAGGTCGTCCACATACAGCACTAGAATGAGAGGCTTTCCTTCCTCAACCTTAAAGTAAAGGTTTGGATCAGCATTGCTTCGGGTGAAGCCCAGCTTCATCAAGTAACTATCCATCCTCTCATACCAAGTTCTGGGTGCTTGCTTTAACCCATAGAGGGCTTTCTTCAACCTGCAGACATAAGTGTCTCGATCTTGAACTTCAAATCCCAGAGGTTGTTCTACATACACCTCTTCCTTTATTGCACCATGCAGAAAAGCGGTCTTGACATCCATCTGATGAAGACTCCATCCTTGCGTAGCAGCAAGGGCTATGATGGATCGGATGGTGGTATATCGAGCCACAGGTGCAAATATATCGTCATAGTCAATTCCTTCCTTTTGAGAGAAGCCACGGGCAACAAATCTTGCCTTAAACTTTTCAGCACTCCCATCAGATCCATGTTTAATCTTGTAGAGCCATTTAGCGGTGACAACAGATTTGTCCTTCGGTCTCGGGACCACATCCCAGACATCATTCTTCATAATAGCCTCATATTCTTCATGCATAGCATCCTTCCAGACTTGATGCTTGATGGCTTCTTCAAAAGATCCAGGTTCAGATTGTATAATAGTACTCATGGCAGCTAGATACCCTTGGTATCTACACGCCTTCTTGCTTTCTCGGAATGTTCCCCTTGGGGCAGCATGACCCTCAGCATCTTTGAGGGTGTCCCTGAGCCATGATGGCCTCTTTCCTAGAGAAGGGGAAGGATCAATAGGGTCCATTGGCCCTTCAACATCAGGTATAGTCTCATCCTGGGGTTCTTCCAGATTTCCAGGTCTTTCTTCATGGTTTTCTTCAGATCTAGGAAGATCTACTACTTTCTTCAGGGAAGCATCTTCGTCAAAAGTGACATCATGGCTTATCTCTACTTCCCTTTGACCAGGTACATAGACTCTATATGCCTTAGAAGTCTCACTGTAGCCCACAAACATTCCTTTCTTCCCAGTAGCATCCAGCTTACTTCTCTTTTCTTTCGGCACATGAAAATAGACAGGACATCCAAAAATTCTAAAATGTGAGACATCAGGTTTCTTACCAGAGAAAACCTCTTCGGGAGTTTTGGAGTCCAAAGCGGAATGAGGGCATCGGTTTTGAATGTACACAGCAGTATTTGCAGCTTCTCCCCACAGAAACTTTGGAAGACCCTGGTCACATAGCATGGCACGGGCAGCTTCCACAATAGTCCTATTCTTGCGTTCAGCAACACCATTCTGCTCGGGAGTATATGCAGTGGTAGTCTCCCTCTTAATGCCAGCTTCTCTGCAAAATTCTTTGAACTCATTTGACTCATATTCAGTGCCATTGTCAGTCCTCAAAATCTTGATCTTCTTTCCGGTCATATTTTCCACCAAGGCTTTGAAGGTACGGAACCATATGAAAGCCTCATCCTTCTTCTTCAAGAAGTATATCCAGGTTTTGCGAGAGAAGTCATCAGTAAATGTCATATAGTAAGAACATCCCCCCAGGGATGTTACAGGGAACATACCGGAAAGATCAGAATGGACCAGTTGCAATATCTCAGATGTCTTTGTGACACTTGAGGGGAAAGGTCCCCTTGTATGTTTTCCTTCAGCACAGCCCTTACATACACCTTTATGATTATTTCCAAAATCAGGCATCCCTGTCACCACCTTCCTTGCTTCGGGAAGAGCCTTGTAATGAAGGTGTCCAAATCTTCGATGCCATAGTTCGGTTTGACAGATAGTATCACAAGTCATAGCTCCCAACGAACTCCCTCCAACCTGGTAGAGTGTACCAACTCTAAAACCAATTGAGATAGCTTCCTTGAAGCTCTTCTTCCACATGAGTACCTTTCCATCAGAGAAAGTTACATTGAATCCTTTGTCTTCCATGGCAGATACAGACACAAGGTTCTTCTTCAATTTGGGTACATAGAGTACATCTTGTAGATGGAGGACTTGTCCTTGAGACAAGTGGAGGGTCACAGTCCCGGTCCCTTTCACAGGATAAGTGGCATTATCCCCAAGGATAATTTCTAGATTAGTATCCCTTTCAACCATGTCAAAAAGTGCTTCCTTGAATCCGGTGATGTGTCTTGAGGCACCACTATCGATTAGCCAGACATCCATAGTGTCGGGCGGAGATGCAGCTGAGAGAGCAGATATTAGAATATACTCATTTCTTTTATCAACAACATTAGACTCCTCATACCTGGTATTTCTGGTCCTTTTAGAAGGTGGATGGTTTCCTTCAAAGTGAGCCTTCCTCTTTCCTTTGGATTTGTCATTTCTTTGATTTCCATTCCTTCGGTTGTTGTTGTTGTCGTCACTATCGGGAGAATTCTTCTGGAAGGGGCATTCTCTAGCATAGTGTCCAGTCTTATGGCAGGTGAAACATTTACCCTTCTTCTTTTGAGTCTTAGTCCTTCCTTTGTCCTTGGAACCACCAGAGTTCTTCTTTCGGGAATGAGCAACATAGGCAGCATTTCTTTCATTATCAAATTCCTTCATCCTTGTTTCTTCTTGCATACATCTAGACAGAAGCTCATCAAAGTTAGGGATGGTATTATTGTTGAGAATGGTAGTTGTGAATACTTGCCATTCATATGGAAGTCCTCCAAGTGCGGTGAGAACCATCTCACGATCAGCTATTGTCTCCCCAATAGCTAGCAGATGGTTCCTGGTTTCGGTCAACTTCATAAAGAAAGTTTGAATAGACTCGTCTCAGCCCTTCTTCATATTCTTCAACTTGTTCTTGAGGAATAGCACTTGGTTCACATTGTTTACTCGGAACATAAGTATCAGTTTGTCATACATCTCCTTGGATGTGCCTAGTTCAGATATGTAGGCAACCAGACTCTTATTTATGGATTCCCTGATCAGCAGTTTTGCTCTGATTTCTCCCTTCTTATACTTGTGTTTAACAGCAGCAGAGGCATTTGATGGAGGTTCTTGAATCTTCCCTGTCACATGATCTAGGAGATCATGATCTTCTAATTTGAGATCTAATAACATCTTCCAGGCATGGAAGTCATCACTTCCAGTCAGCTTGTCATTCTCCCTGAATTCAAGCTTAGAGGAATCCATTTCCTTCGATGATGATTGCTATAGATAGAGTTTGTCTTCACCTCAGCTCTGATACCATGTAAAGTTTTGTAGATGTTCTATGCTAAGAGCAATTTCACTTTTCTCACAGCAATCATACAAGCAGATAAGCAAAATGCAGATAGAACATATAAGCAGATCTTACAGAAGACAAATCAGAAACAAGAAAAATGTATGTGTTTGTTTCGGCGGTCAACAGGATGCTTCAACCAGCAAAGTCTCCTTTGGTCAGCCAGCCCAGCATGTGTCACAACAACCCTCCAACCAGTAGATGAGTCAACCCAAGTCAGTTCTACAAAAGTCAACGCTATCCTGAAAAGTCAACGCAGGGGCAGCAAGCTAAAAGTCAACGCAGCAGCAAAACGGTCAACCCTTTGACCTCGATTTTTGTGCCAGGTAGTATGGCCTTCAAAAATCGAACCTCCCACAAGTTTTCAGCTTGTTTGGACCAAGCGTTGACCAAAGTCAACGCTGGTCAAACTTCTGCAAAACCCTAGCAGCAGAAACCCTAGCAGCAGAAAAATCCTCTTCGTCCTTCCCACGTGTGGCTGAAATTCGTCCTCCAGGTAGCTCGTACTTTTTAGGATGAGAGAGGAAGATGTGAGTTGTGTTGTGATCAAATTCTCTCCAACTTTTCCTGTATATATATATCCATCAATGAGGGTGTGTGACACATCTGTTGGGCATGTGAGCCTACATTACAAAACTGGCTGACCTTTGCACATATAATTTATTAAGAATAATAAATTCAAAATATAAGTTCTGCTCATCGGATTAAGACTATTTTTATATGGACTTTACACCTCTCAGAAAGAGGAATCCAACAAAAATATTAGCCTCTTAATCTGAGCATCAGAACATGGAGTTTGGACCTAGTTGTCCAAATTTAACACAAATCAACAAGGGTTATGGGTCCTTGGCCATTCTTGAGAGGTAACGTTTCCAAAATGTCACTCATGGACACTCTTGTTCAGTGCACAGTTCTATACAATTCTAAGGATTGGGGACTTGGCTTTCTAGAGTTTGATTGATCTTCAGCACAGAGAGTACAGATCATCCTCCTTGACCACATCATTTGTTGCAAGCAGACAATTCCTCGACCCATCATTCTTGCAAAGTTTAGCACTTGTGCCTTCCAACTTCAGATAATGTTTGTTCTCATCTCTTTTCTACACTGTGTTCATAGCTTCGTTGATACAGAGAAGGGGCATGACCAGTATCCATGCTCAACCTATTGTTTATTGGAGTCCTTTGCAGCAACTAGTCCTTTGACTCAATCTGTGTTGGTACACCACAGTCTCGAATCTCCATGATTTGATTGGTATTATGATAGACCAGCTCCTCCCATTCAGATATTCCCTGTTTGTACCCAGCCAACTCTTGCAAACAAAACAAGAGATGAATAGTATCATCCAAGACAATATCTAGATATGTATCAATCACTTCAATAAATCCTTAAGGTCAATTACATCTGAAGATGGCTTTCTAAGTTTCTATGCTAAGCACTTCATGGTGATGAGTGATGGACTCAATGTTCTGCCCCATTACACGCTTCACCATTGGATGTGTTATCCACTAAAGGTGGGGACCCCTAGGAGACTTTCTTTCCTAGTCATCTTCTTCAGCCAGCAATTTGCAGCCCCTCAGAGCCACCCATAGCCGATGTGATGTGTCACTTTATCTCTACTCTATGGAGAGCTTATGTTAGAAGGTGGGCAATCCAACCCAAGAGGTATGTTTTTCATTGTGCAATCGGGTGCTTATGCTTGTTTTTCATTGAACATTTTGATCATGGATTATTGGGTGACTTGGATGAGGGGCTTTGACCATGGTTTTGTTCCCTAGCCTTAAATGGGGGGTTAAACTTCAATCCTTGTCCCGTGGGATCTCCCCGATTGGCCTATGGCTTTAGGAAGGGCACTAATTGGGAAACCCCAATTTTGGTAGTGTGGTCCCATTTTCCCATTCCATATTTTTCACTTCCCCCGCACATTACAAGCCCTATTTCATTGTTTTCCTTCTCTAGGTCCACATGACCACTAGGTCCACAAGGCATTGGCATACTTTGACAGTCCCTCCGTAGATTCGGGTTGTAACTGCGGGGGCGATTTTATTCTATATCTCTCTAATGACACCTATTTTCATGTCGCCATGGGTTTGGGTGTTGGACCAGATAATTACGCTAAACATCTTGCCTGCACGAACCTTCTTACCTTTACTTTAGAACATAGTGCATTACAATTACAAATATACTGAGATTCTAAACTTGTGGTCAACTGATAGAATGGCTCACAAACTTGCAAGAAGTTTCTTTTATCTCCTATTCTGGACGATGTTCTGCAGTTGAAAAACATGTTTCCATATTTCTCTTGTCAACATATATACAGAGAACTAATTCAGTGTGTAGATGGTCTCTCCAAAGAGGCACTTGACTTGGCTCAGGATTGCTGGCAGATAACAGAGTTTCGAGGTGGCACTGTGTCTTCATCTTCTTTTAGCCATTTCTCCGATCCAGTTTACAGACAGTTTATTTGATAAGCTCCTATGAATCAACAAGCTTATACTTTTTTGTTTATTCTTTTTGCTTTTTGTACATTCAGGATTACTGTTTATCGTGGACATTAAAATGAACAGTTTATGTATAATCCTTGACACTATTCACACTCACAGGTTGGTGAGATTTTTGAGCTTTCGTATAATAGGGATCAAAGTTGCTTAATGACCCCTGACTGTTATATTCTGCTTTTATATGCTTGATGGTTGATCAAACTGCATATACACCCAGTGTGTTTACAAAATGTAATTTTTGTTATTATTAATAAAAATTACGTATTTTTTCTCTGGAAAACAAAAAACAAAAAAAACACAAAGGCTTATTGTTTAGTCTTTACTATCTATTAACAATTGTAACATTAAATAGCATCATACAGATATAAAACAGACACACTTTTCTAAATATATAGACCAGTGATGCGATCACAAGAAACGGATAAATAGGACAGAAACAGAGCGAGACAGTGAGACATTGCTTTTAGCCTGAACAAGATAAGATTATGTCATGACTAGCACAGAATACATATGAAACTTGATAATGGCCGGCATACATAAGTAAATGCCCTATTGCCTCTTCGGCCAAGTGTCATGACTTGTATCACAACATTTACCTAATAATAATATCATCAGTTACCAGCTGTTAGTAATTTTAATATTATTTATTAACACAAAGGTTTATTGTTTGGTGTTTACTATCTATTAACAATTGTAACATTAATTAGCATCAGACATATAAAACAGCCACACTTTTCTACATATATAGACCAGTGATGCGATCACAAGAATCAGATAAATAGGACAGGAACAGAGAGAGGCGGTGCTTTTAGCCTGAACAAGATAAAATTATGCCATGACTAGCACAAAATACATATGAAACTTGATAATAGCCAGCACACATAAATAAATGCCTTAGTGCCTCTTCAGCCAAGAGTCATGACTCGTATCACAAAATTTACCTAATAATAATATCATCAGTTACCAGCTGTTAGTAATTTTAATATTATTTTTTAACACAAAGGTTAACTGTTTGGTACTTACTATCTATTAACAATTGTAATATTAATTACTAAGTTGCACTGAAACGAATACGGATATGGGGTTTGAAACGGATATGGCAAATTTTCAAAAAATCTGGATACGATATGGCAGGAAACGGCGCACACACACACACACACACACATATATCTAATAAGAATTTCATATTACCATTCATATTTTAGAATCTAGATCAGATCTAAAGACTAAAAATACATAATGAATTACCATCTATGATCTATCATGATTCATCATCATCAATTCAGCATAAACATTGTCATCATCATTAATGATTATTATAACATTCATGATTCACATGCAACGTGAATTAGGCCGTGATGCCTGGTCTCTTGAGGGTAACTCTGCATTTAAATCCTCCACAGATCAAAAGAAATGCTGGCAGAAACAAAGCAAATGTCACCTTGAAAAGGTAAAGCGCCTGTTGTCTAGGGAATTTCTTTGTAGAGATTGCTAGAGGACTGGGGCCCAGGGGCTTTCCATAGAAGCGACAGTGTATATTTTCTGAATAACATTTGTGTTTTCTGATTTTTCCAAATTTTTGCAGCTTCCTACAATGTCTCTCAACAGATTGGCACGTCCAATATGCCTTGATACTATTAATGTATAAAAATGCATGAGTGTGGGGGTTGTCAAATACTTTGATCTATCTTTCTGTGTTTCTGAGCCAAGATGCATGGTTTACATTCAGACAGTATTTTGATCAGTGTATAAGCCTGTTTTAGTGATTAAAGTTTGGACATGAATTCCTATATATTTTAATTAAAGAGAAACCTGTGAAATTGAAAGGTGGATTCAATTTATTCAGTAAATCATTTTGTGAAAATGAAACACACAAGAACAATGAAACCCCCTGTGTTTTGGTCACAAGAACAACAAAAACATCAAGGAGGCCTTAACAACACAAAAACCTCGTGGGCCACACCATTTAGCAAGGCTCTTTGTTGAAGGATATTTGGGTGGTTTTCTTTACTTTTGGATGCAAGTAGTTGCAGCTTGTAATCCACAACTTGATAGTGGTTAAAGATGGAGATAAGTCTGTTAAACCACGGGACCATAAATTTCTTTTAGCATCTGCTACAACTACAATTAACTTTACAGCCCATAAGAGAATCGAGACATACAGTCTACAGCACACTGACACAGTCAGCAGAGGTGGCGGCTCACTCTAGTCTCTGCACAGTGAGCAGCTCACCCCAGTTGACAGCAGTCACTCCAGCAAAAACTCTAGTCGAAGACTCCAGCGAAAACTCCAGTTGGCGGCAATCACTCCAATGCGACGACTCACTCAAATGATAACACAAATTATAACACAACTTAGGTTCATAAATTAGGTTCACAATATGAAAAAGAAACCAAAATACCATTCCCAGCAGGCAGAGATAGGGATACGTATTGCTCACCAAAAATGTCATATGTATTACCCTAAACCGGATCTGGGAGGTTTTTCTCCAAAAATGCTTCAAAAACGGTGTAAACCCAAACCCGCAGTTTCCAAAAATTCAAAACGGATTAAATATATTTTTGACCCGTTTTTTACCCATTTCATACAAGGATCCGGATCCAAAATGGGATCCAGTGTTTCAGGGGTTGAAGATAGCCGTTTCCAGCAACTTAGATTAATTAGCATCAGGCAGGTATAAAACAGCCACACTTTTCTAAATATATAGACCAGTGATGCAATCACAAGAATCAGATAAATAGGACAGGGACAGAGACAATGTTTTTAGCCTGAACTCCATACTCACTAGAGGAGCTACTCTTTCAAACTTATTCCCAATGTAATTTCCAACAGGTAAGAGTAAAATTATAGTCATTGACAATCTGGATTCTGGCACAATACCACAAGATAGGCCTATCAGGCTGCTAATTATAGCTGTTAGCTCAACAGCACTATATTCTTACAACATGCTATGTTTCATTATGTTGATGATGATTAACCTACAAGAATGCAAATGTTTTGCTTATGTTTTGACTATAACAAACATTTATATTCCAAAAAGAAAAAAGTTCACCATCAACAGAGTTATGCAATCCTTACCATAAAGAATGCCAAGCGTGAGACCAACAACTATAGCAGTCACAATGACCCACATCAAAGCACTAAAAACCCTCTTCCCACAGCTCCTGACAAGAACAAAAATGAAATTTACATGTCAGATTATTAACTGAAACTCACACTATTCGAATAATTTGTGGTGAATGTAAGCATTGTAGATAATAATGATAATTTTGCGATTCTAACATGAAAAATTGAAAGAACATAATAACATGCTAAGACAGAGAGAGAATGACTCACTTGTCTTGATCACCTTCATAGTAAAACATGGAAAATGGTATGACAAAAAATACTAGCACCACATCAATGATATATACTGCCAACCACAGATCCTTCATAGGAAGTGTTAAATTACAGGCCCCATTGTATATTGCATTACTACAAGCTTGACGATTTGCAACATCTGCTGGTAGCATGAGAATGGAAATTTCGGCCACTGAAAGGCCCAGAACCACCACTAGCTTCGGGAAATATGCTTGATTGATGTCATCTGGGTGTTGATAATTAATAAGCAGGTAAATATTGAAAAGAAACACAACAACACACACCACTGCTGCTATGATAACTAATGCCAGGTTGAAGTCACCCATTTTTCTCCTCGAAGTTCAACTCCACAAATGTTGATGATTGAAAATTCCTCAAGAAAGGAACACCACACAGTTATAATGAACAAGACTTTGCTTCTTTATTTGTCCATTTGAAAGTAGACTAGCTGCAAAAGAAAAGGCCATATTCAAGTGGAGATGCCATTATTTATTTGCACACAACCATGAAATCCACAGGTGCACAGCATATCTGATCACTGAAAAGAAGTTTAAAATATCAAAAACAATTAAAAAGAAACAAGATGAGAGAAATGTTTAAACATTGACTTACACAACACAATGCGGTAGGTGGGAAACCCTAATATTTAATTTCTTCTACATTTGTCTCAAAGTAGTTTTCCCTTCAACTGTTGTTTTTGAGAAAAATCTCAACAGTGAGAGGACCACAATTTATTAATGGCGAAATATCCATGTTGTTAACATCTATTGGCCAAGAGTTCTTCAGTTAACTGGAATAATTTCTGTAATCTGAGAAAAAGAGTTTTGAAAGATGATAACAGACTGACAACAAAGTATTTCAATGAGATGATGAAGATATCCTCTTAACATGGATAATAATTTTGGAAATGTGACAGTATCCTTTTGGAAAAATTTCTGTAATCTGAGAAAAAGAGTTTTGAAAGATGATAACAGACTGACAAGAAAGTACTTCAATGAGATGATGAAGATATCCTCTTAACATGGATAATAATTTTGGAAATGTGACAGTATCCTTTTGGAAAATTTTCTGTAATCTGAGAAAAAGAGTTTTGAAAGATGATAACAGACTGACAAGAAAGTACTTCAATGAGATGATGAAGATATCCTCTTAACATGGATAATAATTTTGGAAATGGAAAACGTGTTGCTGGATCCATCTACCCTAGGTGTCAGATTCGCGGATCCCGGGATCAGATCCAGATCCAGATTTGGATTGGCCTGGATTTGCCCAGGACTTCTTTTATAATTGTTTCCTGCGTCCACAAAACTATATCCCTCCACTGTAAAACAGATCCCCGTTATCATATGTGTATCCTACACAATTTCGGGCCTTTTTAAAGATGAAAACTAAAAGTTTTGCTTGCACCTTGAATTCGTTGAACTTCAGCCTTTATGCACACTCATAGCTCAAATATAGGTTTGTTTAATGCACAAGTTTCACCTTGAGATTCACAGCTCGTAGCTGATTTCGAGCACAGGTCTGCTTAGAAATTCGAATTTAGTCCAGTTTGCCTAATTCACAAGTGGGTTTCCCCCTGAAATTCTCAACCTGTAGCTCAATTTGAAGTCACAGATACACTCTAACCAAGTTGGAGGAGGGGCATATGGTTACAACTGGTGCTCAAGGAGGGTCAACCCTGTTACACATGGAATGATTGTGAAAGAGGCCCATGACACGGTGATAGATTTTAACGTTATCATTCTGTGTATTAAAACACTTGGGATGGACTACCATAAACTAGCATAGATCTATCTTAACACAACTATTCAACACGAAGAGAGAATATCAATAAAAAATTTAATTCCTTTTGCCACATAATAGATCCAAGGTTAAGATGGATCTATGCTAGTTTATAATAGTTCTTTGAATAAAAAAACTGGCTCTTTATTTTTTTTCTTATTTTAACAATATGATAATTAAAACAAGACATTGGCTTATCAATTGGGTCTAGCTCAGGTGGTTGAGTGGAAAAGATGCTATCCTCCCCTTCTGCATCCAAATCTCACTTGTGACATGCTCACTCTTCATAAACCGATTGCTGTTTGGGGTTCTTAATGGGCCAATTTTTGATTGGGAGTCACAAGGTACCAGCAATCTCATTTTTGCCTGTGGGTTGGAGGGTGTGACAAACAGTTACATGTAAAATAAGATGGTGGCTTTAAAAAATCTAACAGATCTGGACCCAGATCTGAATCCATATCCGCACCCTGGTAACTTAGAGGGGGATAAGTAACAAACATAACCTTTCCTTTAGCATGAGATTGCTTCAAGATATGGGTACAACATAGCTTTGGATGATTATAACTAGCATAAATCCATCTTAACAACTATTAAACACCAAGGGGGATTATTAATATTTTTTTTATTCTTTTCATCACATAATAGATCCAATGTTAAGATGGATCTATGCTAATTTATATTAGTTCTTTAAATAATAAGTTGGCTCTTTATCTTTTTCTTATTTTAATGATATGATAATTAAAACAAATAAGATGTTAGCTTGTCAATTGGGTCTAGCTCAAGGGATTGAATAGAGAAGATGCTATCTTCCCCATCCGCATCCAAATTCCACCTGAGACATGTTCACTCTTTATGAACCGATTGTTGTTTGGGGTCCTTCGTGGGCCAGTTGTTGATTGGGACTTGCAAGGTACCAGGCTCCAGCAATCTCATTTTTGCCTATGAGCTGGAGGGTGGGACAAATAGTTACATGTAAAAAAAACAACAGTGGCTCTTATTTTTTATTTTTGAAGCATCATAGACACGGACAAGAAAGAAAGACACATACAACTCTAACAAGAAAATGATCTTGTGGCCAAATGTAAATGAAGTATAACCTTGGCAGTTAGTTCAAGCGGGTCATGAGCTAGATGTGAGATCTCTCCCCCAAAGTTGGGAACATCACAACTTCAACTCTCTTGTATCCACTTAACGTTTGGCTCCATAACTAGGGTCGACAGTTTGCACCATTTACCATTCATGGATCATGGGGAAGTGCTCAGAGGGTTTTCTGTGAGGTTTCCCTAGAACAAAAACCTAAAAGAATGAAGAACAGTGCAATTTAATTCAGACTCAAATAAGAATATTGGCAGACAAGAAGTATCATCAGATCAAACCAAAAAAATATCAGGTAGAAAACATCCTGCAATGTGCCTTGGTCCTGGTGAGTCAAACAAAACTGGATTTCCACATCTTATCTCCATCCAAAATAATTTTCTCAGCAAACCAATATTCAAACACTCAAAGTCATTCCACATGAACAATTCTTGTAAAGTTATCCAAGTTTCCCCATACAAAGATATAGCGAAAGCCTACTTTCTTTGAAAACTCTGTTGGCTCCAGCTAAGGTCAAAGAAACAGTAAATACATACCTCTGCAAAATGTGATATTCATCTTGATCTATGATATAAGATTGCAATTCAGTGAGCAAATAAAGATTGTAGATGACACAAACAACATCAATACTTTCATCATAATACAAGCTTACGACATATAGGAGAGTGTTTCAGGAAATTTGTTGAAAACACAAATTTGCAGGAATGCCCAGAAGATTTTCCAGGATAGATATGCAAGAAACAACAGCAAACAGCCACCTGGCCTTTCCAAGATTGCAGAAATGCTCAGGAAGCATTTCCCGGGCGTTTCCAGGATAAGTGACACATTTCCAGCCAGAAAACGTATGGAGACATTCATTTTTATTTTTTCTCATTTTTATCAATTGGCAAGGGCTATGCACCCCTTGCAAAGCCCGCAAGAGCAATTAAAATTCCCTATCAACCCTAAAAATCAATTCACTGGACTTCAAAATTTATAAAAACAGACTTGAAGTTATCTAGGGTTTCAAAGCAGAAATTTATTTTTTATTATAAAAGTAAATGATAAATATGAGAACAAAATTTAGATTTCTATTCAGCTATGTATAAATTTCCGGCGTTTAAAGGATGATTTCATAAAAATTGATGGCTATAATTTTCTGTATCTTTTCATATTCATTTTATATTTTCCCCTCGACTTATCTGTTGAGAAATCAATGCTAGTAGATTTAGGGTTAGATTTCTCTTTCTTGATAATTACTTGTGAATTATGTTGACTTCTTTTACTTATTTGTTATATTATCTTTCATCAAGCAATTACCAAATTATGTGTGTATAAAGATCACAAAAACGCAAGACACAAAATGTAGGCACTCTGTCAAGGAAAAACCCCTATCTAGGGGAAAATCCAGTCAAAATCTCTTCCTTCAATACATTTCTTGAGATTCTTCAACTTAGACACAGACCTCCTCCAACCACCAAATCAGCCTCCTCTTCCAGCAATTTCGACCTTGAAGCAACAGCACTTCAACCCAGCAAATAGCAGCAACAGCAGCTTCGACTATACAAGAAAAACTTCGATCTCCTAGAAAAACCCAAATGAGAGAGAGAGAGAGATAGCCCAAAACTTTGATTTTCTCTTTTTTTTCCTCTTTCTTCAACTTCACACTTCTTCCAGCGTCCTCTTCCATCTTTGCACTTTTCCAACTCTTTCTTCTGGATATCGAACTTGTGAGTGAGTGAGTGTGTGCTCCAAATGAATTCGATCTCCTTGTATATATAGGCTTGAGGTGAGGTCGAATTGCCCTGTTTGAGGCCAACTTGATCTCCTTGAGGCCGACTTGGTGTGGAGGTGTCAAATCCCTAATTTGACTCAATAATAAATCTTTTTACATGATTCAAAAGCCCAAGAAGGATCTCTTTAAATGGACAATGACTCCAATAACTCAGAATAAATCCGAAAAGTTCTCAATGGGGACTTTGACCTAAAACATGATGAGATGATAAAATTCATCTTAGTTACCTCAGTTTGTTGAGATGATAAATATCATTAATAACTTTAATGATGAAAAATGATAAAACAAAAATTTTGAATGTAAACTTACAATGTAATAGTGATGAATGATAGAAAATGTGAATAATAAGAATATAGTCAATTACAAACAGTCTTCATTGTGATTAATCTCAAACTATTTTCGTCTACTATTCTTATTGTCACCCTTGCTACTTTTGTCATCTTTTCATATCGATTTGTCATCTTTTCATATCGATTATATGAAAATGACAAGATAAATCATAAACCGTTTATATCTTTAGCAAGAGCTATTGTACTAAAAATCATACCTTATCTATCTTTCTCTCCAATATTAATAGGTTGAATTACTATAACACAAAAATCAATGTACATTGTCAATAATTTTTTGTGCTTACATTGAAATCAATGCACAATGTTAATCCAATCACTTCAAAATTAATGTACCATCATACATCCAATTACATCAAATCAAAAATCAACATCTACACTGAAATCAATGCATCTAATGCAAGTAATCAAATAAGATTAGAAAACAACATTTACACTGAAATCAATGCATCTAATGCAAGCAATCAAACAAGATTAGAAATTAACATTTACACTCAAATTAATACATCTAGTGCAAGTAAGCAAATAGGATTATAAACCAACATCTACACTAAAACCAATGCAATTAGTGCAAGTAAGCAAATAGGATTATAACCCAACATCTACACCGAAATCAATGCATCTAGTGCAAGCAATCAAATAGGATTAGAAATCACCATCTACACCGAAATCAATGCATCTAGTGCAAAAAATCTTCTTCCCTCTCTCCCCCACCATGTATATCTATATCTCCCTCCATCTCTCCTTCTTTGTCTCTCTATCTCAACCCCCCAAACACACACGCTCTCACTCCATATCTATCAATCTCTATGTCCCTCCCTCCCTCTCTCCATCTCTCTCTTCTTCCCTCTCTTCACTTTCCATCTATATCTATATCTCCATTTGTCTCTCTATATCACCCCCAAAAAATACACTCTCTTTCTCCAATCTATCTATCTATCCCTCCCTCCTCTCTCTCTCTCTCTCTCCCTCTCTTCCCCTTCTCTCCCTCTCCCCCCTTCTATCTCTCTTCCCTCTTGTTGTCCTCTCTCCCTCTCTCTCCATCTTCCTTATCACTCCCTCTCTCTCTCCACCTTTCTCTCTCTATTTCTTTCTTCTTACCTCCCTCTCTCTCACCCTCCAACTCCATCTCTCTTTCCCTCCCTCTCTCAACTCTCTCACATCCTCTCCCTCTCTTCCTTCCTCTCTCTCCCTCTCTCCCACCTCTCTCTCTCTCCCTCCCTCTCTCTCCCCACCCTCCAACTTTGTTACTATATCCCCCCCTGTCTCTCTCCAACTTTGTTACTATATCCCTCCCTCTCTCCTTCTCTCCCCCATTCTCTCCATCTCTCCTTTGTCTCTTTATCTCACCCCCAAACATACACACTCTCTCTCCATATCTCCCTTGTCACTCCCTCTCTCTCCATCTCTCCCTTCTCACTCCCTCTCTCTCCACTTCTCACTCTATGTATTTATTCTTCCCTCCCTCTCTCCCCCCTCCAACTCCATCTCCCTATCCCTCCCTCTCTCCTCCTCTCTCTCAAGTCCGCTCTCTCGTACTTCCTCTCTCTCCCTTTCTCTCCTACCTCCCTCTCTCTTCCCCCATCACTCTTTCTCACTCTCTCTCCCTCTTCTCTCTCTCTCCAATCCTCTCTCTTCCCCCGTCACTCTCCTCTCTCATGTCTTGTCTCATGTTCCTCCTCTCTCTCCCTTTCTCTCCTACCTCCCTCTCTCTTCCCCATCACTCTATCTATCTCTCCCCAACTATGTTACTATATCCCCCTCTCTCCTTCTCTCTCTTTCTCTCTGCCCTTCTCTCTCTCTCTTAACATACACACTCTCTCTCCATCTCTCCCTTGTCACTCCCGCTCTCTCTCCACTTCTCACTCTCAATGTCTTTCTTCTTCCCTCCCTCTCTCCTCCTCTCTCACAAGTCCTCTCTCTCTCTTTCTCTCCTACCTTCCTCTCTATTCCCCCATCTCTCTCTCTCTCTCTCTCTCTCTCTCTCTACCCTCCAACCCTCTCACTATCTCCCCCTCTCTCTCCCCCCTCCATCTTTGTGTCTCCCTCTCCCTCTCTTACCCTTCTCTACCTCTCTCAAGTGGAGGCCTCTCTCACTCCTCTCCTTCTCTCTCTCTATTCATTCCTCGTCTTCCCTCTCCTTCAGTTTATCTCCATCTCTCCCATGTCACTCCCCCTATCTCTCCACCTCTATCACTCTATGTCTTTGTTCTTCCCTCCCATATATATCTAGAGTTAATAGATATCATGATATATTAATATATATTATAATATAACAAATTTAATATTGTATTAATCCAAAGTTATTAAATTTAATAATATTAATATGAATATTAAATTTAATAATAATAATAATCTTTTAATATTAATATTAGGGTTAATAATATTTTTTTGCATGGTATTAATAATAATTCGGTCCATGGAATTTGGCCCAGAGGCTTCACATATGTCAGGCAAGGCAGTAACTCTCCAAGGGCAGAAAAACTTATTGGTGTTTTTATTTCATAGGTATGTTATTGTTTTATACATTAGGAGTGATTGTTCAGTTCATCTTCCGATGACTGTTCACATTCCTGATTTATTTATGTTACAAATTCCCCAATCATGAAGATTAGGTGTCAACATTCCCCCCCTGATCTGAAGGGATGTTGGTGAGTCCAAGCATCATTCTGAATCGTTCAAGCTTTTCCTTTCCAAGTGCTTTGGTGAAGATGTCTGCAACTTGCTCATTTGTGGAACAATGACGGAGATGGATTGTTTTGGCCTCAACATGATGTCGAATCAGATGATATTTAGTACTGATATGCTTTGTTCGATCATGGAACTTTGGATTCTTGGCCAACTTTATTGCAGAGGTGTTATCCATGATAAGTGGAGTTGATTGTACTTGTTTTACCTGCAAATCTTCAAGAATTTTCCTGAGCCACACAATTTCTTTCGTTGCTCCAGCTGCTGCCACGTATTCTGCTTCAGTTGTGGAATCTGTTGGAACTGATTGTTTGCGTGATCTCCAGGAGACAGCTCCTGATCCAAGACTCATAGCATATCCTGAAGTAGATACCCCAGTTTCTTTGTCTCCATCAAAGTCTGAATCAGAGTATCCAATCAAGCTGAAGTCGTCCACCTGTGTATACTTGATTCCAAGGTCTTGAGTTCCCTTCAAGTACCTTAGAACTCTTTTTGCAGCAGACCAATGTCCCTCACAAGGCTTTTGCATGAACCTGGAGAGGATTCCAACAGTAAATGAAATGTCTGGTCTGGTAGTAGTGAGGTAGATGAGACTTCTTACAAGCTGTCTATACTTTGTTGCATCCTCAAATTCGTTTCCTTCAATAGATGTGAGCTTTAAGTTTTGTTCCATTGGAGTAGAAAGAGGATTGCACTCTGTCATGCCAAATCTGTTTAACAAATCTCCAATGTATTTCTTTTCAGAAAGAAATATGGATTTTGGATGTTTGGTTACTTCAATGCCAAGATAGTAATGAACATAGCCCAAATCATTCATTTCAAAAATTTTCCCTAATTCCTTCTTTATGGATGCAATGTAGCTTTCATTGTTCCCTGTCATTAAAAGATCATCTACATATACCACAAGATACACAACTGTTTTGCCAACTTTCTTGACAAATAAAGTTGCATCATCAAGATCAAAATGATTGAAGTTGAGTTTCAAAAGATGCTTAGTTAGTTTTTCATACCAGGCTCGCGGTGCTTGTTTGAGGCCATACAAGGACTTCACAAGTTTGCATACTTTATGTTCATGTCCTTTCACAGCAAATCCTTCAGGCTGGGACATAAAAACATTTTCTTTTAGATCTCCATTCAAGAATGCAGTTTTTACATCCATTTGATGGACTTTCCAACCGTTCTGAGCAGCTAGTGCAAAGAGTGTCCGGATGGTGGCCCATTTTGCTATGGGGGCAAAAGTTTCCTCATAATCGACCCCTTCCTTTTGTGCAAAGCCTTTTGCCACAAGCCTAGTTTTGTGCTTGTCAAGTGAGCCATCAGCTTTGTACTTGTTCTTGTAGACCCACTTGCAACCAATTGGTTTGGTTCCAAATGGAGGATCAACCAGCTTCCAAGTTCCATTCTTTATGAGGGCATCATACTCCTTTTTCATCGCTTCTTTCCATTCATCATGAGAAGCAGCTTCTTTGAAGGAAGTTGGTTCAAAATCTGTAGACAAGTTCAATTCACAATCATAAGTAACATCCATATCAACAGGTGAATTAGAGTCATCTACATCACCTCCATTTTGTCGGTTTGAATTTCTGGTTCCTGTTTTTCCAATTTCATCAGGATGAACACTTTCAAGTGTCTTTGTCAGCCACTTTGGGGGACCTTTCTGAGATGGTCCAGGCTGCTCTGTTGATTCAGTTGGGACTGAATCAAGATTGAGTCTCCCAATTCTATCAATTACATCACTTAAAGCATCATCCGTTGTTGGAGTTTCATGCAGAGGATATTGTTCTTCAGAAGAAGATTCCACATGTTGTTCTAGTATAGGAATCCCCCCTTCAAGATGTGGAATCTGATTATCAAATTCTTGAAATGATTTTGTTTTTGCGAATCTATCCAAGCGATCAAGTTGCCGCTCAACAACATTGTCAAATTTGGATGATTCAAGAAAAATGATATCTCTAGATACAACAAACTTTTTATTTACTTCATCATAGAGGCGGTATGCTTTAGAAGTGTTTGAATACCCCAGGAAGATACACTTATGACTTCTAACACCAAGTTTGTTTCTATGTACCTTTGGTATCAAAGCATAACAGGTGGAACCAAAGATCCTGAGATGTTTTACCGAAGGAACATGTCCATACCACAATTCATAAGGAGCCTTGTTTCTTATAGCATTAGATGGACATCTATTCTTTATATATGCAGCACATAGAACAGCATCAGCCCAAAACATTATCTTTATATTTTTGAAGAAAAGCATGGATCGTACCATATTCAAAATTGTTCTATTCATTCTTTCTGCTACACCAATTCTGTTGGGGATTATAAGGTAGAGTTGTTTAATGTTTGATCCCATGTTGGCGAAGATAGTTTTCAAATTCATTTGATGTATATTATTTTCTATTATCAGTGCGAATAGACCCAATATGAGATTGTGCATCATTTTCAATCCATTTATGAAAATCCTTGAATGTTTGAAAAGCATCAGATTTTTTCTTCAATAAATAAACCCAACACATTCTGGTGTAATCATCAATAAATGTCATGATATATTTATTTCCATTTGCAAAAGGAACAGGCATTGGACCACATAAATCAGAATGAATGAGTTCAGGCTTCCTATGTGCTCTTGAATGTGAATCATGAAAAGACTGTTTGCTATGCTTTCCTAGAATGCAAGCATCACATTGCTTATGTTTCCTAGGACTTGTAGGCAAACCAGCAACACCATTTTTCTTCAATAAGCGGAGACTGTCATAGTTTAAATGTCCAAATCTAGCATGCCATAATAAACTTGATGGAAGTGTATCTTCTTCATGATGAGAAATATATGAGAAATGTTGTGCATGAGCAGAGGTTCCTTGCAGTTTGAGAAGTCTTTCTTCTTCTATTCCCCTCATGACAAGTGAGTGGTCAGATGCTTTTCTTACCTCAAGCTTGCCATCAAACATATGAATGGAGTGACCTTGCTGGCGGATGTGGACCAAGGACAGCAAGTTTCTCTTGAGCTGTGGGAGATATAGAACATGATCCAGAAGAAAGTCTAGAAGACCAGGCAGTTTAAGCCTGATTGTGCCAAGCCCTGATGGCTTGATTTTTAACTGATCTGCAAAGTATACTGCTCCATCAACATTGTCAATGAAATCTTCAAAAAAATCTTTCCTATGAGTCATATGACAGGTTGCTCCTGAATCAAGCAACCAATCATTTTTCGAAGAAGCAAGTGAAGCATTAAACAAATCTTCATTTACTCCAATGTTACATTGTGCCTCAATATAGTGAGCGGATTCAGGTGCTTTACCTTTGTCTGTATCATCAGTTTTACCTTTCTGCTGGTTTCTTTTCTGCTCAATTTTGTCCCATGGTAGCTTGCATGTAGAAGTATCATGTGATCCATTTCGTTTGCAGCGAATGCAATGCAGATCTGCTTTTTCTCCTTGAGAATGTCTGCCCCCCTGCCTCTGAAGTATCTTCCTCTTCCTCTTTGTCCACCTCTTCCTCTTGTAGAATCTTGAGCAGGATGTTTTTCTTTATGAGCAAGGCAAACAGTCTCTTCAGAAGATTCAGGAACTGCCTTCTTTCCAAAGGCTTTCTTTCTTTCAGCAAACTTTTTCACAAGAGAGTCAAAAGTTATATCTTTAAGATTTCCATTTGCTTGTAAAGACTCAAGATAATTGGAGTAAGTAGGATAGAGTGCCTTGAGAAAAGCAATAAGAGGAATATCCAGCTCAACCTTAGTGGATTTGATATCATGCATTATGGATTTTACTTCAGATGCAAGAGCAAGAGGATCATTATTTTTCAGTTCAAGAGTGAAGAGTTTAATCATGAGTTGAACAACTTCAAGTGCAGAATGTGAGTCATAGAGTTCTTTGAGCTTTTGTAAAGCTTCAAAAGCAGTTGAATATGATGAAATATGGCGACTTACTTCTTCATTTATAGATGCTGCAATTAACGCATATGCTTTGTTGTTCTTGTTATCCCAAATGACGAGCTCTTTATCTGATGTAGGTTGTACTGGGTCATTGTCTCCTTCTCCGACACACACTCCCTTCCACAACTCATTGAAGATGAGGGTGTGTTTTATCATCCGGGACCATTCAGGATAGTTCTCCTTGCCAGTGAGAACTATTCCTACCATAGTGATGATTGAATGCATTCTGTAAAAAAAAAAAACTTTTGCTGATAGAAAAGAATACTTATGCCAGTGTACTCAAAAAAGCATTCTCAAAGGATTTCAAATCCACAATGTGACTCATATAAATCCATCATTGTATAAATTCACCTCACATAAACCTCATATAAGTTTTATATAAGTTCATCATATAAATCTCATAAAACTTTGCCTTATAAATCTTAAAAAAAAAACTCCACCTTATAAATCTTATATATCTCATATGAATCCACCATATGAATCTCATATAAACTTCATATAAGTTTTATATAAATCCACTATTATATATGCATATGGCATACGTCTCCTTTTAAAAACTCAATTACCACGTGAGATGGTAATTTCAAATATAATGACAACCACAAAAAAAGGATCATACGACTTATATTCAGCTCGTACGATGAAGATGAATAAATAACCAACTCTCACCATAAATTCTGAATCGGTGAAATGCTCAGAAATGTGATCAGTTAATAGATGATTGCATCGATTCTTCAATGTCCACGGATTACTGCTTAGTTTACCTTTCACGTGATTACAAATTCAATCTTGGAATTTATATAAAGCAGCGTTTTAACACAGCATTTCTGGAATTTATATAAAGCAGCGTTTAACACAGTGATTCTGGAATTTATATAAAGCAACGTTCCAGAGTGCATTCAAATCAGGAGCAGAGGAGCAGAATAGGGAGTTACAATAGCTAATAAAGGGCTGGCTCTGATACCATGTCAGGCCAGGCAGGAACTCTCCAAGGGCAAAAAAACTGATTGGTGTTTTTATTTCATAGGTATGTTATTGTTTTATACATTAGGAGTGATTGTTTAGTTCATCTTCCGATGATTGTTCACATTCCTGATTTATTTATGTTACAAATTCCCCAATCATGAAGATTAGGTGTCAACAACATAAATAAAACCTCTTTTTTTAGTGTTAGTAAGTGTAAAGAGGTTTATGGAGTAAATATGAAAAGAGCTTTTATTTATTTACCATACCTCTGCTTTATTTATATTTTTATTTATTTATCATCTCTTTTATTTACCATGGTGTTTGGCCCATAGGCTTGGTATATAATTAGATGTTGATTTCTAATCCTATTTGATATATTTTTAATTATTTACCATACCTCTTTATACCTCTTTTATATTTATTTATTTAGCATACCTATGGTTTATTTATATTTTTATTTATTTACCATACCTCTTTTTAGTGTTCATAAACCTCTTTCTTTATATTTTAAATTTATATTGTGTTTATACATAATAATAAATAGATTTTTTTTAAATAGGGCCGACATTATATTAAAAATGTTAAATGTTAAATGTTAAACATTATGTTTACATTTACATTTATGTTTATGTTTACATTTACATGTTTATGTTTTTACGTGAGATCTACCCCCATACTGGGTTGTAGAGTGCCTCTCGACACAAACACGGGTTGAATAGGCTCACTTGATCCTTCTTCTTCTTCTTGAATTGTAGATAGATTGTCGGGTTGTACTTCTTCAAATATAGGTAGATCTTCGTCATCGGAATCAATAGGAATGTCCTTGGATCTTTTGTAGGCATGATTTTCATCAAATATAACGTCCCTACTTACTTCAATGTGTCTCACTTCCTTGATGTAGATTCTATATGCCTTTAAGGAGAGACTATAGCCAACGAAGATCCCTTTGACGCTTGTAGAATCTAACTTCTTTCATTTGTCCTTTGGAATGTGGATATAGGCAAGACTCCCAAAGATCCAGAGATGGTCCACACTTGGCTTCTTCCCTATGAATGCATCCTCAGGTGTCATATTTTCAAGAATTCTAAGGACTTCTATTTTGAATATATGCGATTGTCATTGTTGCTTCTTCCCATAGAAATTTTGGTAAGTCTTTATCAAGAAGCATTGTTCGTATACTTTCTTCAATTGTCCTATTCTTTCTTTCGGCCACTCCATTTTGTTCGAGATAGTAGGGAACAATAAGCTCCCTCTTAATTTATGCTTCTTTACAATATACAATCAGTTCTTTAGCGGTGTATTCCCCACCATTGTCGAATCTCAAAGTCTTTATTTTTCTTTCGATTAGTGTTTCCACTTCACATCTACTTCATCCTTTTTCTTGAGAAGGTAGAGCCATGTCTTTCTACAGTGATCATCAATGGATGTCACATAGTAAAGATGACCTCCAAGTGTTTTATCAGACATAGGACCACACACATCAGAATGTATGAGGTCTAATATTTCTTTAGACCTTGTTTCACTAATTTGAAAATGGTTTTCTTGTATGTTTGCCCAAAGAGCATCTCTTGATCCAGTTTCCTGCAGTATTGAATCCCATTCTTATCATAGAGGGAGTAATTATTTCCTTCAAGCCAACAAAGTGATCCTCAATCTTCTTTGACCTTAGCTCTAATACCATGTTGAGAAATCAATGCTAATAGATTTAGGGTTAGATTTCTCTTTCTTAATAATTACTTGTGAATTATGTTGGCTTCTTTTACTTATTTGTTATGTTATCTTTCATCAAGAAATTACCAAATTGTGTGTATGAAGATCACAAAAACACAAGACACAAAATGTAGGCACTCTGCCAGGGCAAAATCCCTATCTAGGGAAAAACCTAGTAAAAATATCTTCCTTCAATAGTTTTCTTGAGACTCTTCAACCTAGACACAGACCTCCTCCAACCACCAAATCAGCCTCCTCTTCCAGTAATTTCGAACCTGAAGCAGCAGCACTTCAGCCCAACAAATGGCAACAACAACAATGACTTCAACTATACAAGTAAAACTTTGATCTCCTAGAGAAACCCAAACGAGAGAGAGAGAAATAGGCCAAAACTTCGATTTTCTCTTTTACTTCCTCTTTCTTCAACTTCGCACTTTTTCCAGCCTCCTCTTCCTTCTTCGCACTTTTCCAGCTCTTTCTTTTGGATATCGAACTTGTGGGTGAATGTGTGCTCCAAATGAATTCGACCTCGTTGTATATATAGGCTTGAGATGAGGTCAAATTGCCTTGTTTGAGACCGACTTGGTGTGGAGGTGTCAAATACCTAATTTCACTCAATAATAAATCTTTTTACATGATTCAAAAGCCCAAGAAGGGTCTCTTTAAATGGACAATGACTCTAATAACTCAGAATAAATCCTAGAAGTACTCAGTGGGGACTTTGACCTAAAACATGATGACCCAACCATGAAACCTGTGCTTTAATAAGTCATTGTAATAATAACAAAATTTTATTTTTCATTCTTTTGACAAGTACATTACATAATGACTTAAATACAGTTATGGAGACCGAACCTAGTTACATTTTCAACATTATCTACTTATCTACCATGAGTTTCCCCGTTTTCCAAAATTTTGAAAGTGCCCTTTCTAAAATGCACATACTATCCCAAAAGCATTTTCCATACCCTTTTTCCATGCAACTTAGTGCCTAAATGGCAATTATAATATAACATTTATAAATTTGTCTGCAGGAACTAGCACATCCTTGTGCAACTGGAAATAGCAAAGCCAGAGACACTCCAGCACATTCTAGATGAATGGCAATTGAACATTGATGGTAAAACTTTGTCTAATGTGTTCTCCTGTCAGATACAAAGCATAACAGGTAAAAAAAAATATTATCGAACCACTAATACTAGGTAACTATTTTACAAACAAGTGAGGTAACATAGATTCTTGCAATCGTTCTCCATGCAAGAGACAAGCCAATTACAATGAACTATCTAAAAAGAGGATAAATTAACCAATTTGTTATTACTACTCAGATGATACCCTTTTTTAAGAAAGGGATAGGTTAACCAATTTAACCTATCAGTTCTCAAATGAGGCCACATGTCCTTAGTGCTCAAAATGATATTCCTATTGACAGTTGTCAATGGAATTTGCTTGCAACATACCCATTACTCTAAACAACAAAGCAAAATTGGAAAACGCAGGAGATTGATGGAATATTTCCAATGCTAGAATCTTTTGTAATGAAGGACACAAAGGCCATTTAAAGGCATCCTAAGATTTGTATCTTGATTATTCATTACCTTTAAGCTATGTTGTGGCCTTTGTGTTACTGTAGTGAAAGTCAGTGTGTTGGCCTTGGCCATAATTCATTCCTTGACTCCTGCAATCATAAATATATGGCCAAGTCTATTTTGGGTTCCATTAGAACTTCATTATTTGGATTTTGATAATACCTACAGAACAAAGGAGGCTACATGTTCATAAATGGCCTAATTTTAGCAAGTAAAACGATTCTATCCGTAACAGTTTCATAGTAATAGCCTAGATCCATCTTAAGCCTAGATTTATCAAGCACCGAGACGGATCAAGTATATTAATATGTAAAAAAAAATTAATATGAATGAATTAATACATGACATAGAATTGATTTAATATTTTTTAATGTTGTCAGATGTATGTATATATATAGTTATCTATTTTTTATTTAATTTAACTTTGCGTTGTTTAAGATGGCATCTATTTCACTCTTTGCAGCTCTCTGAGTAGCTACGCATCGTTTTGAACTACGCATCGTTTTGAACTGGTGAATAAATTAAGATAAGATACACAGCAGAATTTGTCCAATTGGAACAAAAAATATGTTATAAATTCTGGCAATTTCCTTGAAGCCAGTAAAGTGTATTTTGCACATAAAATCTGTTATTAAAATCCGCCAATGTCAAATTTAAGTCAAGTATATTTCGCTAAATACAGTTGATTTCAGAGGTCTCTTAAAGTTGATCCGGATGTTTTAAATCGGCTATCTGCCGTTGATCTTGTTTAAACTACAGTACCTAGTTTACTGTGATCTAATATTAAACAGCCGTTTGTGCAAAAAACAAAGCTCTGATAAACTTGATAAAGCAAATCTGTAGCGCCTTTTTTATTGTTCACTGCTCTCCACGCACTGATGAGTAAATTTAGATCAACTATCTGCCAGAACTTGTCCAAAGTTTATTATTAAAATTCTGTTCAAGTCAAACATGAGGAAAGTAAAGTCCATTTTACACACAATCTGTTATTCAAATCCGTTAATGTCAAATTTAAGTCAAGTAAATTTAGCTAAATAACACTGATTTCAGCGATCTCTTAAAGTTAACATATATGTATTTAAGTCCGTTATCTGCCGATTATCTTATTCAATCTACGTTACCTAGTTGACCGGGACCTAATTTTAATTTCAGGGGGTCGTCTGTGAAAAATTGGGTGTAAGTCTGCAAAAACAGTTAAATTGGATGAATTCAGAACTGGTTTGGTGCAGTTACGCACAACAATCTTTTCAACACTTGCGTTAAGATTAAAGCGAAATAAATTTGACTAGTAATTAAAGAATTTGGCAGAATTCTATGAAATTTATTTCACTTTACGAAAAAATATTCGGCTAGCTAACTTTAATTTAATTCACGCTAATGCGATCTTCAAGATCATGTTGAATGTTTAGGAATGATCAGTACAGATTCTGCTGTCTGGCCTAATATCATATAAAGGATATGAATACAATGACAATATTTGGAAACATGTAGCAATAAATAAGATGAGCAGTTGACTAGTTCATGGGACTCCACCCTAACGATTGATGCCATCACTGAGAATTTACATTAAAACAACAAATGTTATGAGAACTGGCCCCAGCAATTCGGTTTCGCTCAAATAACAGCCATTGCATACTCAGAAAATTAAACAACAATCAAGAAAACACATCTCAAAACCCCAGTATACTGAGTTTTTCGACAATGCCGGTTGACAAGCAAAACCCTAAAGCTGAAAATTATCCAAATCAAATAAATATTTTCACCGACCTGTTTCGATGCCAGAATTGCCTGCCCATAAGACTCGTGAAATTTCGCCAAGCCAATAATAAATAGTGAAATGGAGCTCTTTTTTATCGATCTGAATTATGCGCTGTAGAAAAAATTAATAGGAAAATGTAGATCCTGAATGCAGATCAGAACAACTGAAATCTCCCTGAGATGGCCAACATAGCATCTGGTGTCGTGGAAGGCAGGGGCGATTTCACTGGGAACGGTCAAGATCGCTTACTCGCTTCCTTCCTTCCTCTGCACATCGATGCGAGGCAAACGCGTGAGATAACACCATGGCCATTTCAAAACCTTAATTTTAATTTTATTGACATTTGGATTTCAAATATATATAGATGTAACGTGGAGTGAGCTGGCAACGACTTTCTTTTGTGGCAATTCCACCTCTTTCGAACGAGGTTTACTGTTCAGCAGCAGGGGAGGTTTCATTTCGAAGATTAACCCGATATATTTTTTTCCCACTCCAAGGATTTAATGATCAAATATTTTTTTATTAAACTAAATAATTTTCTTAAAATTGTTAATTTTGATTTTCTTAAGTTTCATAGATATTATTTTTTAAATTAAAAAGTGAAATTGTATTTGAGGTAGTTTTTGGTGTTGTGTATAAAATTAAATTTAATATTGTTAAAAAATATATGGCCTATTGATGGTAGTTTTGGCTATTAAAAAAATATATATATAATTAAAAATAGTTTTTTACTTTATTTATGTTATATTTTTTTGTATTGAGTGTGATTTTTTGGATTTTTCGGTGCCGAATCTAGTAAAAAAATTGAGGTGAAATATTGATTTGTGTTATTTATAATGGTTTTTTAAATGTATATAAGGATTCAACACCTTGAAAAACGCCTAGAGCACTTTGATTGTGGAGGAGTTACCCTTCAAGCTTGTGATTTCAATAAATCCCTACCTGGTTTTAAAGAAATTAGACCGAGAAACCCCACCAGAAAAAACTTCCAAAAATCGCACTAAAGACAACTCGCTATTTTTTTAGTTTTAGAATAAGGTTTAAAATAATTTTTAAGTGGGTGGGAGTTTATCTTTCTTTTACTCAAAGAAAATAAATAAGCTCACAACTCAATATCTCAAGAAAGAAATAAATAAATAAATTATTTTAACGTCCACGAGGCTGAAGATAGCCTATGGGATAGATTGCTTCTTCATCTGCTTGATGTATTCAACCCTTTTTCTGTGAAGCTTCAAAATAAATGCTCTCAGCTTCTCCGCAAACCCCTCGCTAAATAGATTATCCCAAGAGCTACCTGCCAGCATATCTGCATAGCTTTCCCTGTTGTCTTTGGAGGCCTCACATTCTAAAATGAAATGTTTTTTTGTTTCCACTTTTCCGGAAGAACAAAAAATGCATACTCTTTCCTCCCACACTTCCTTTGGCCTTTTCCAGCTCCTTGTTTCACAACAAAGTTGATGAGAATTAGTCCTTAACTGAGCAATAAGAATTTTGGCTCTCCAAGAGATATGGGTCTATATGTATTCTTTTGGTTGATGAGTATGAGTGGGATTAAACGCTTCAATATAGTAAATTGTCTTTCTTCCTAGCTCCTTATCCCAAGTATGTTTGTGGAACTTTTCCATAATAAAAGCTTTTATCTCTTTGATGTTTATGGGACACATGTTCAAGCAAATACCCCATTTACTAAACCATTTGTTATTTTGTTGCATCCAAGTTTTTTTGCTCTTGCACAATCTATCATTAAAGACAACCTTAGGACATCTACCCTCTTCCATTTGCTCAATTATTTTTAAATACCTTATGACTCGCACCATAGAAATTGCTTCAATAGGAGCAGTCATTGTTTCACTTAACAAGATACCATAAGGAACTGCACTTTTAATCTTAAATTTGTTTGTAATCAAACGCTTCTGAATTTTTTCAATTTGTCTCCACTGCATGTCAGATGTATTGTTGGCCCATAGTTCACAGCCATAGAGAATCACCAGAATCACTAGAAGCCCAAAAAAAGTTTGAGTGGTTTTGCAGTCCCATAACTCTGCCTCTCTACACCTATTTTGAAAAGCATAAAATGTTTTCCAACACTCCAAAGTTCTTTTCTTTCTACAACCATTCCAGCTTAGATTTTTGTTGAAGTCAATTCCGACGTATTTGTAATCCGCAACTTCTTCCATAATGTTGTCTTCAAGGCATTTGAAAAGATTCTCGTATGCACCTTCCAAATTATTAACTATTTATTTTATTTAACATGGTGGGATTCTTGTGCTTTGGTGCTTTTTAAGTTAGTATGGTAAAGATGTTGTAATGTATGTAATGTAAGGTAATGTTATTTAAATTGGTCAAAATAAAATAAAATGAAATAAAATAACATTATGTTAAAAAAAAAATTTATGTTATTGTTATTATTATTTTTTCTTTTTTGGTAGTTAAGGTAAACTTGATTTGATTAAGTTATTATAGTTTTTGAGCTCTAGGTTTATGAGAACCCATCGTATATTTGTGAAATATAGCCTATTTAAAATGTGGAATTAAACAAGCTTAGATCCATCTTTGCATGTTAAGAGATTTGATCTCTCTCCACACTTGGTAGATGTGTAGTTAAGATAGATCTAGGCTTATTATTTAATAATAACAATGAGTCAACATACACTTATGCAACAATTAATGTTCATTATCTTCATTGTCAATTAACAATTAAATTATAACTAGCAATTGCCCCAGAAGGTGCAAAGAAAGACCAATAAGAGTGCTAAATTGAAACAATTGTCCTTTGTTTTGAAATGATATTGTTATATTAAAATTAGATTGTTTTGTGTGAAAGTATGTCCATCATGAACTAGCGCAGTGCCCATGTCAAATAAATATTATGAGAATGGCGTAGTCTAACTTATAGACGAAATAGCATTTTTCACCAGAATTCACCAAAATACGACAATGCAATTTCAAGATTTTTTGTTGTTTGAAATACTGTTTTGAATGCATAAATGTATTCACCCTGAAAAACCCTTAGGGCACTCAAACTATGCAAAATAAACAATTTAAACTCAAGTTTTTAAAAAAAATTGTGAGAGTTTGATTAAAATTAACCAGAAAATGTTCGTTTGGGGTAGCTCAATTGGCAATGTTTGTGGAAATGACGTTTCACCGAACTGGAAGCCTTGGGTTCAAATCTTGTGCTATCCCCCCCCTCCTCCCCCACCCTCCGATCGAGGTGAGAAGTTGGACATGATGAAAATGTAGTCCTACCAAGGTTACAAAAAAAAACCAAAAAATGGTCGTGAAAAAGGCCATTTCGTCTATGAGTTAAACTACGCCCTGTGAAAATAATTCATAATTAAAATTTTTATCTATTAAACGAGAGAAAAATATAGAGATTGGTGAATGAAAGTGATGTAGAAATTTTCTGACAATGCTTATGTGTGACTTAAATTCTATAAAAGTTAATATTTGTGTGAGTGGTGTTTAATGGATATGAATTTAAATTGCTTTTCAAATTTTCACTGATTTAAATAATGGAAATATTAAATTTGTTCATTAATTAATTATAATTTTTAATCTTTCTCAGGATCTGTAAACTCTACCCTAAAATCACCTATATGAATTTAATAATATAGAAAATATATTGTGTACCTGTGAATCTCATCTATATTGAAGTGGGAAGTCACCATAACTTCTTCTTAAGCTATTACATACTCTTATCTTATGAAATCAAGATTTTCTCAAATGACATTTCTAATTTGGTATACAACTTTGCAAGGAGTTGTACTTATACATATTACCTTCCATGATGTCATCTTTCCAAATGTAAAATAATTACATTGAAATTGAGCATACGGTAAGAAATGCAGAAATTGAAAATAATTTTTAATAGGTAACAATACACATGTCCTGATTATTTCAATGAATTGAAATCAATAAATTATAGCTTTTATAGGCTAAGAACGGGAGTGATGCCTCTAAAAATAAATCGATACATTAATTTATTAGTATGTTTCATAGAAATCTAAGTTGACTGAAAAATTACATAAAACACTGCTCAAGCTTCACATTTGACAATATTACTATCAAATGAGTAAGGAATCATAGCTTTCTATATCAATTTACAGAATGCAACTTTGACCTTTCAAAGTCGAATTTAGAATATATTGTCCAATCAAAGTTTTCACCAAACTCTAGAATGTATGTGTAAAACTGAACTAATGATAACCTATGACCAACGGATATGTATGTCTCAATCTTTCTTTCTAACAAAGAATACAATCAGGATTCATTTTCCAAATCTAGTGCACTTGTAGCTTCATCCAAGAAAACCATGTTGGGTTCATGAAGGAAAAGCCTAGCAAATGCTAATCTTTGTTGCTCACCGCTACTGAGTACATCTGCCCAGTCACAGCAAACACCAAAACCCCCAGTTCTTCCTGGCAGATCAGCCAATGAGACATTCAAGGTAACTCAACAATTTTTCATCACTCAGATATTTAAAACTGCTACCAAATACTGGAATGAGTAATTGATCCTGAAGTGTACCAAGTGGCATATATGGCTTCTGTGGGAGGAAAGACATTTCCTTTTGAAATGGTCCTTGGATTACCCCTTCACCCCTATTTAGTAGTCCTATTATACCTCATAACAATGAAGATTTTCCACATCCTGAAGGCCTATTATCAGTGATTCGGCAGTGATTCTCCAGGAGAGAGAGAGATATTTAGATTTTTTACAAGAGTAGTTTGTAAGTTGGGAGTTGTTATGTGTAATCCTGTAATAACTAAACCTTTTCCCTCTTCTCATGAGATATAACCTATGCAAGAAATGTTTAAGAGATTACACACAACAAAACAGTCAGTTTAAAAGTGGAAGCTTTAAAAGCATGAAAATAATTTAGGCATTCACATTAAATATGCAGTGGGGAAGATAGAACATACCAATGGACTCCTTAGTTAGAGGTGTTCATTCATTGTACACCTGCAAATTTTTTTAGCTTTCCTGCGAGTGAAAACTGCTAGTAACAGTGCTCTAATCTGACACGGCAGGAAATATCGTGCACCATAGAACTCGCTGGCAGAGTGTAAACTGCTAATAACTGTGAAGTGATCCAACACGGTAGGAAAGATCGTGCTCCATGACACTCGCTGGCAGAGTGTAAGAAGTTCTGAAAATGGAGCGACTGGAAAACACAGGTGTAAAGACAAATGTCACCAGAGTGGAGCTATACTTACTGCACAAATGTCACATACTCATAAAAATGGCAAACGAAATGGTCAAGTGTACTGATTCAAAAGAAAATCTTATTGGTCTAATAAATTTTTCATTTTAAAATAAATAAAATAATATTTGACTTTTAAATCATTTTATTTAGATAACTTCATAAATTCAATTCAATATTTATAAAAAGCAATTACCACCAAAAATATTTCATAAATTCAATTCAATTTTTATAAAAAGAAATTACCATCAAATCTTATGTTTTATTAATGGAACTTTTCTTTTTTACCAAACTATGAATCAATACATAAATATAAATTGTTCATAACGGAGTAAATGATTCATTGATAACGTGAAAACATTAATATCAATAAATAGATATAAATTGTCTATTGATTAGTGATTCATTTATACCAATATAACGGAGTAAATGATTCATTGATAACGTGAAAACATTAATATCAATAAATAGATATAAATTGTCTATTGATTAGTGATTCATTTATACCAATATTTTCATGGTATAAATGGATCACTCTTTTCTTTTTCTTTTTTTTCAGTTAATCATTAAACAACAAGAGCGATTCATTATACCATGAAAAAATTAATTTGAAATATCAAATTATTCTTATAGACAGATATGAAGTTGAAGATGAAAATGTCAATATAATTTTGTTTTATTAAAAATACAAAATACTTTAATTTACTTTTAAAAAAATTACAAAAACATTTTATTTTTTTTATTTTATCATTTTGTAAAAGTTAATTTTGAAAATTATAAATAACATTCTTTTTTATTTTGTCATTTTATAAAGGTTAATTGTCAATATGTTAAATAATTTTGTTGTGAAATAAACCATAAAAACATTAATTTGAAATAATTTTTTTAAATAATAATTATAAATATTTAAAATAATTTTGTTGTTAATTTTTTTGGTTTTGTTTTTTTAGGGTTGTTTAAATATTTTAATATTTGATTGAGAAGATTGAGATGTTAATGGGTTATTGGCATTATTAATGAGATTTTTAAAAAGTGTATTTTTCAAAATGAATAGTGAGTTTTTTTTGTGCTTTTTAGTTAGATTTTTTTTCATTTTAATTAATCACAATGATTTAAGGTTCATATCTTCTAATCAAGTTTATAAGTTTGTCTCAAAGAATATGAAAAATGCATAATAGATATGATTATCTTCATGTACAAGAAAAAGATAAGTTTCCAACTTTAACACTTAACATTTTAAAAAATCAATAATTCTCTTTAAGACAAGTAATCATAAAGATGGTAGCAAAGTCAACTAATGCAAAAGTTAAGAAAGATGATCCTCTGAATAATGTTGAGCTTCTCATTTATGAACTTAGTGACTCTTTAATTATGTGTATGGTATAGAACCATTATGTTAGTGACATTATGGGATTTATTTGGCATTTTTTATATGTAGTTTTTGTGATGTGATTTAGATTCTTGAACAATTTTTTTTATAGTTAATTTAATTTTAGGTTAAGGATGATAGGTGCAAGGGTTTGGGGATGTGGATTTGATTTTTGACCCTAAAAGAAATCAAGGAACTTTATTTGTTTGGTGTATTGGAGTAACAACAAACAATTAGGTGGAAGCCTTCGCCATTTGGAAAATGATCTTAATAATGAAGAGTCAAAAAATTGAAACTAGAACAATAATTTTGGGTTCTATGATTATCATCTAGCACATGGTCTATAAAACTCTTCTAAAAGAAACTCAAGTAAATAGGTTGTTTTTTTACATTAATTTTTTTTTAAAGGATTTGATAGTGTTAGGTTTTATCGCTCCTTGAAAAGGCTAAACTCCCTAGCTGACTTTATGGCCAATAAGGCCTATAGTCTAGCAAACCGAAAACTATGGAAAGCTAGGGAGGTTAGATAATTAGCAAATTCCCTATGTTTATTACCCACATAACCCTCATTATAAATCATTTAATATGTTAATATATGTGGCAAAGCAACATAAACATGCAGTTGAATCTATTATTCAAGACAAGTTGTCATGCTTTTTAGATGTTCTTGCAAGCACTCTCCTTCACTAATCCTAGCAAGATGGGATGGTGCAAACCATATAGGTTTATCTTTTTATTTTGTTGAGTACCTATAAATCCTTGTGTAACCTTTGGATGGGAGGTTTGAGTTTTTATCTCTTCTAACTCTCTTAGATTGTCATTCTTATGTATGGAAGCATTATGAGATCTTACTAGATTCAAGAGAGGTTCAATTCAGTCTTTTCTAAAAGTGCTTTTGACATTTAATGGTGAGCGTCTAAATTCTTAAAATGATTTGTAGCCTCAATTCTTATTTGTAGGTATCTCCTTCATCTCTCATTATGCTCCATGTTTCCATGTTGTTTCACATTTTCTAGGTTTACTATTGTGCAAATTCTTTTGGATAATAGCATTGGGAGCAGGCTACCTGACCATGTTATTTGGGGAGTCTCTTAATCCTTAATTGGATGTAATAACACTATATGCTCCAACCAATTTGAGAATTACAAGAATTTTGATTTGGAAACTACCACAAAGAATTGTGAAATGGATTCACGTGACCATAAACATAAATGTGCCTTCTATGAGCATTATTGATCCGTAACCTATTGTGGACATTCCAATGGATAATTCATCATGATAGATCTACTAAAATATATTTGAATATCTGAAATCTACACTATGAGGATTATTTTTTCCTTAGATTTATGGATTCCTTAATTATTGTGTTATGCTTGTGCATGTAATAGATAAAATGTGGAAAATAGAGAATAGTAAAATAAAAGTCACAAAGCACAATGAACACAATATATGATCTTGGAAAACTCTTACGAAAGAAAACCCAATTGGAAAGTGAGGTTTCTCTGCTCTCTCTTTCTCTAAATGGAAATGGGTACAAGTATAGAGGAGTGAGACATGAGGCCCATGAGTTGCTATAGTGCACAAACCCTTTTTGTTTTCTCTCTCTCTATCCACTCTCTACTACTCTATTCATATATGGAACAAAATGCACTACAATAGAATAGAACCCCTTTTCCTCTTGGTGGTCCAGTTATAACACAGTCCAATAGCCTACTAGTGGTTAAATTTGAATCCTTCAACACTTAACTAGAGTTACAATATTGACTCTTTTAGAGTCTTCTTCATCATGATTATGTGGCTAACCCCTTTTTCCATGAATAATGGGGGTTGATGTGGCATCCTCTCAAATCATGGTGGTCAAAATAAGGAGGTCAACTTTCGAGTGGCATAACCTTTTCATACGTATACCATTTGAGTTTTTTTTACGTCATTAGAAATGTCATTGAGTGTACAATAGCGCTAGGGAATTTTGAGCTCAAGAGAAAAACTATTACCCCCAAAAAAACATCATTTAATTCCTCAAACTTATTCCAAAATATTTCATAATCCAATTCACCAAATTAGGACCAACCAATATAAATGGTCTTGTGAGTTGATTCATCCAATTTTTCCATTCTTAAAGCATCAAGATGCATGACAAATAATGTAATGATCCAATCTAGACCAATTATTATTTGCAAGAGTCAATGTGGACATGCAAATGATGTAGTTGTGATATGAAGATGTGAAACTTGGAAAATGATTGAGAATAGAAGTATGTTAGGGATCTGTTGGCAGTGTTGGACCTGCCAACATTCAAAGGGGTCTCCCTAATATGCGGTCAAAATTATACCTCACACCATTTGGGATAGGAGCCTCATTCGGAATATGACCCGATTACCGTTTTCTTAAATGCTTGCCTTGGATTTATTTGTTAGTAAGAGAGAAGATTACATGTGTGCCTTCAAAAATCAAGTAGGTGTGCCTGGTGAGTGTTCAGTTGTAGGTGTGTCAAGGTTATTCTATTGCATAGAGAAAAGAAAGCGAGCCTCTAAAAGCGAGGTAATAGTACCACCATAACAGAGACACACATAAACATGAAAGATTTGTCTAATATCTAGTGAAATAGTCCAGAAAGATGTGAAGGTCCTTAGAACCATTACAACATATTCTTAATACAATAAGCACTAATATAACCGAAATAGTTCAACTACTTTAGTACCTGTGAAAACAAACATGAATCATAAACATTCACAAAACAATCTTACGAATATTAATAATCCATGTTGAAGACCGTGCTAGCCATCAAGCTTAATATATTAAGTAAAAGTCTTAGGACACATGTATACATCAAACACCACTGCCTCTAATAGTGGAGCGTTGGAGCCACTACTTGCTCCCCAAAAGAACTAGCTTATCTCTCTGATGCCTTATGGGAGAAACCAAGGGGGAGAAGTCCATTGCTTGTACATTGAGGGTGTATATATAACCAATGGGGTGATCCTTTACCCCCCTTGTGACTCTTGGACTACCCTCGTGATTGTTTGACTACCCTATGAATTTTCCACTCTCACATGACCCATTACATTTTGTACATGTCCTTTGGACTTCCAATTTACAATACATTTGAATAAGAATGTAAATAATCCACAAAATGATGTGGCACATGATGACTCATGACATGTCACTAGTGACATCGAAAACATAATGACATGGCAATGTCAAGCCATTATTTGTTGTTGCTTGTTTTGTGTATTCTTGAAGATAGAGCGTGATCTCTTCTTCCACCTCCATATGGATTAGAGATTAGGAGTCTTCATCACCCTGTCACAGCATGATAGAGTACTTGGATCTGCAATTCACTCATGAAAAGATGACATCAGTCTGATAAACCCCTAGTCTAAGATGTTACATGATGATCCACTAGTTGAGTTAAAATTGAGTGGCAGACTGAGGGAGAGGCTCAGGGACTGCGCAATTCGCGGCTCAGGCAGTCAAAGGTTAGGACTGAGCCTTAAGACTATCCAATGCACAATTCAAGCAGAATTAGGCTTGATGATTGCGCAGTTGAGGGATTTAAGAAGTTAGGTTGAGGGCTTGAGCACTAAGATTGCTCACTGCACAGTGTTGGAGGACAGGGAGGCCAGGCAATTGCACAATTGTGTATTTCAGGAGCTCAAGGATGAGTATTGAGGACTAAGACTGCGCAATGTGTAGTTCAAGCATGGATGGAGGGAAATATTGTGCAATTTTGGGGCTCAAGGGCTAGGCTTGAGCATTGTGATTGTGCAGTGCACAGTTCTAGGAGGCATAGATTGCACATTGCACAGTGCCAAGCAGCAGGGTTACGGCTTGAGGGTTGATACTGTACAATGCGCAGTTCAAGAAGGTTAGATGAGGCTAGGTTGCTTGGTGGGGGGTTTTCCATATTTTACTAAGTATGGGATCCATGAAGTTGATGTGAATAATGAAAATACTTGATTGTGATCATACACTTAGAACACTTGATGACACAACATAGATCACCCAAGACACATGAAAAACATACTCTCCACAATGCAACAACTTTGCGACGGCTTACCCCAAGTGCGACACTAAAGATACACTTTGCGACGACAGTGACGACACTTGTGTCATAATGCCTAAAACATTGGAAATGACTGTGATATATGCTCCCATGATAAGAACAACTCATTTACACAAGGATTACCCCTTGAAGCACCAAAACTAACTTTTGTGCATTGTGCCACACTCCACATGCTAAAAGACGACACTTTGATTTTCTCACAAACAAGACCAAGAAACTTAGAGAAAACATATGCAGTAACTCTTAATTCTTGTGACAACAATATGCAAAGCCAAAATAGGCTCCAAAATTTGGGTGTAGGCAAAAGTTTTGGAGGGTGTTGTAGCAACAACAATACTTGGTGACACACTAGTTGAATTCCAACTTCTCTACCTCGTGTTAATTTTTCCATGCAGGGTCAAGTTCTTCACGGAGTATTGATTCATCGTGCAGATTACTTTAGTTTCCCCACTTACCCCTTGAATAAACATAGTCCCCTCTATCCCTTCTCGATTGAACACAATCATAAGATGAGTAATATCTCAATGTTTCGAATCAGGAAAGAGTAGTATAGTTCACTAGGTTTAGATCTTGAGTATAGTTTTTCATCTCTGGTGTTACTCTGCTGCCAGCAGGCTTGGACAATACCCCAACAGAGTCACTATAGGAACACAAACATTTCTCCGCTGTGAGTAGGCCTGGACAGTACCCTGACGGAGTTGTTGACTTAGGGGGTCCTGACCCAGGCTCAGAGTTAAGTTAGCCAAACAAATCCCTGCACTAATGGTCCTTTTAGCATCAATCCACATACCACAAACTAAAGTCTCACCCGAAGCAGTATGGGGGGATGTTGGAACCAAGTTTCCACACCCAGAGATGGTAATGATGTCATTTTATGCCCTGACTCTGCCTTCGCGTAGATCAATAAGCCTTTTAGGGCTTATCGATATACTTCTCTTAATCAGCCTCTAGACCTTCACAAAGGTCTACGACTATCTTTTGCAGACCCTAAATAGGTGAATCAGTCACTTACGTGCTTATGTAATTACTCTTACTTCAGGATTTACTCAGATCAGCTTAAGTGTATGATAATTTCATCATGCATTAAGATATTCTTCGCGTAAACAGATATTATTACTTGCATTAATATAACAAAGTAAATCATGCAGAATTGTGCATCAATATATCATAAACCCAATATTCATCATAACATAATTACATTCATACATAACAAAAGTAAATGGATAAAACACAGATATTTCCAGAATAATCTTCTTTTTTGATACTTCAGATCTTCTTACAGACTCCAACTACCTTGCGGACTCAGCGGGAGGGGTCTACGCACTCAGTTGCGGACTCTACTCGAGGCCTTTGCGCACTCAGCTGCAGAGCCTCTCTTCTACTCTAAGACTCTTCACTCTTAGCTCTTACTGACCCATTACATCAATATCATTCGCCATAAAAACCTAGGAATGCCTTAGACTCTTCTAATACTCTCCTTTTTATACAATCCCATGGTCTGCGGACCATGGGTGGACCTGCTAAAGCCAACACAACCTACATAAACAAAGGGTGAAACCCTTTACGACACTTTACCATCTACGTGCTCCGCGACCACAATTTGCGGAGACTTTACGCTTTACATACAAAAGCTTGGGCTTTCTGCCTCAAAACTTGGGCTTTTAACCCCAAAATTGACCCTAGAGGACCCTATCCCAATAGGATCCCAACACAAATATGGTGACTCACCCCCAGTCACTCTGATGGCATGGATGTCTTATTGCGAATACCTCCTAACTCCACTTGTGCCACTACAACTTCAGTTTTGCATTGCGTAGCTGCCTGCTTGACTTGTTCCACCAACTGCTCCATTGTTGGTCATGCGCTATCTACTTGGATCTTTTGTTGTGTTGTCTGCAGGTTGGCCAACTTCTCCCCAGTGGTGGTGGAGATAACATAGGTCTCCTCCAACCAAGGCCCTAATCTGGCCTTGAGTACTGCCTCTTTCCGCTGCGCTGCTTCCACATGTTCTTGGAGTTGCTTTTCCTCCTCCAACTTTGCCAACTTTTGCGTTATAGAAACGGCGTGCATCATCACCTTTACTTTTTCATAGTGTTGCTACAATTCCTGGGCCTATTTGTTCAACCTCTGTAGGTTAGGATCTTCCTGCAGACTCATGATTAGCTCCATCGATTGCTCGAAGAGCACAATGCATTCGACCACCACAACGCAACACGTAATTTTTTTTGCGTTGTTGCTTTTCCTGCATAATGGCCTCTCATAGCTCCTCCATGAGCTTCAACGAGGATGTTGTTTTGTTCAAACTTAGGCACATAGCATCACAGTATTTCATCCGACCCCATTTTATACAAATTTCTAGCAATGACATAAAAGTCTGTCACGTGTACCACCAATTCCTTCTTTTGTTGGCTAGTGTACCCTTCTGTAGTCGTTCGTGTAGTCAGGAAGTGTATAACGTTTGCAAAGTGATTGTTCGTGACACGCACTACAAAGGGTTGTGCATCAGGCAGCCCCTCCTCTAAATTGGTAGGCTCCTCTCCTGTTTCAATCCGCGACAGATGATCTGGCCCTACATTCAATTGTTCTGGCTTCACAATTGCTTTGAAATCATATTCCTGAAACAACAACAACCATCTGCATATCTTCCCCCCTAACACAGGCTTGCTGACCAGGTATTTGAATGTAGAATGGTTTGTATACATCTTAAAGTGACCGCCTAGCAAGTAGTGTTTAAACTTCTGGAGTGCGTATACCATAGCCAAACCTTTGCACTCTATCGTTGAATAGTTATTTGCAGCCTTAGATAGCTTCGTACTTGCAACTGACCGACCTGTGTTAGTACTGCTCCCAGTGCAATACAGGACGCATCCACATGCACATGAAATTCCTTCTTCCAATCAAGAAAGACTATGATCGACGCGGTGACCATCTTCTCCTTTAAAAGATCCAAGCTTCACTGAAATTATTTGTCCCAACAGAATGTAGCATCCTTCTTTAGCAGTTTTTCCATCGCCACGGTAATCTGGGCATAAATCTTGATGAACTTTCGATAATAACTAGTATAGCCCAGTGTTGCGCGCAGTTGTTTCACACTCCTTGGTGCCTCGAGATTGATAATAACTGCGATGTTAGCAGGGTCCACCATTAATCCTTGTCTGCATACCACATGACCCAACAATATTCCGAAAGGAACACAGAATAAACATTTCTTCAAGTTTAGCGCGATCTGATACCTCCAGCATGTATCCAACATCAAGCATAGACTAGCCACATGGCGCTTTACCAACCCAAACACCGCCTAATAATCAAAGTATACCCCTAGAAACTTGTGAATGAATTCCTTGAACGCCGCGATGACTATGCACGAAAAGATCATCGACATGTTCTTCAGTCCAAAAGGCATTATAGTATACTGAAAGCATCCCCACTCAGTCGCGAAGGTTGTCTTACTTCTATCTTCAGGCAACGAAACCATTTGTTGGCTTAGGGGGTCCTTACCGAGGTTCAGAGTTAAGTTAGCTAAACAAATTCCTACACTATTGGCCTTTTCGGCATCAATCCGTAGAGCGCATATTGAAGTCTCACCCGAAGCAGTATGGGGGGATACTTGAACCAAGTTTCTGCACCCAGAGATCGTAGTGATGTCTTTTTATGACCTGACTCTGCCTTCGCGCAAATCGATAAGCCTTTTAGGGCTTATCGATATACTTGTCTTAATTAGCCTCTAGACCTTCGTGAAGGTCTACGACTATCTTTTGTGGACCCTAAACAGGTGAATCAATCACTTACGCGCTTCTGTAATTACTCTTACTTCCAGATTTACTCAGATCGGCTTAAGTGTATGATAATTTCAGCGCGCATTAAGATATTCTTTGCGTAAACAGATATTATTACTTGTGTTCATATAACAAAGTAAATCATGCATAATATCGCATTAATATATCATAAACCCAATATTCATCATAACATAATCACATTCATACATAGCATAAATAAATGGATAAAACACAAATATTTCCAAAATAATCTTCTTTATTGATACTTCATATCTTCTTACAGACTCCAACTACCCTGCGCACTTAGCTGCAAGGGTCCGCGCACTCAGTTGTAGACTCTACTCTAAGCCTCTGTGCACTCAATTGCAGAGCCTCTCTTCTACTTTAAGACTCTTCGCTTTTAGCTCTTACTGATCCATTAGATCGATATCATTCACCATCAAAACTTAGAACTACCTTAGACTCTTCTAAGACTCTCCTTTTTATACAATCCCATCTCTTCTCCTTTAAGACTCTTCGCTCTTACTGTCCCATTACATCTATATCATTCACCATTAAAACTTAGAACTACCTTAGACTCTTCTAAGACTCTCATTTTTATACAATTCCATGGTCCGCGGAGCATGGGTGGATCTACTAAAGCCGACACAACTTACATAAATAAAGGGTGAAACCCTTTATGACAATTTACCATCTATTGCTCCACGACCACAACTTGAGGAGACTTTACACTTTAAATACAAAAACTTGGGCTTTCTACCCCAAAACATGGGCTTTTAACGCCAAAATTGACCCTATGAGACCCTGTCCCAACAGGAGTTGCTTGCTTCACCTCTTTGCACAGGAAGCATTTCTCTTCTTTCGCCCTTTATTTATATATTTATATAGGACTATGCATAAGCATTTATTCATTTCATGGGTGGAAGAGGGATCCCGAATTATTGGGAGCATAAGAGGTTGTTCCTTTAGAGAGGCATATAAAGACCCATGTTTTAGGTTTGTTCATTTAGATTTTTCCCCTTTTCTTCCTCTACTTGACTAGATAAGCATAAAAACACTGAAACATAAAGAACTGAGTGTGGGCGTAAGGTTTCCATAATAGACACATGTATCATGGTTCAACATAAAACTCTCCTTATGGAAGGATCATATTTTTCGTCAAAAAATCATTGACCAAAAGATGTAACCAAAACAAATAATGAGGACTAAAAGTTAGCCAAATGTTGTAGTGTCACAAGACTCTTCTCAACCCATCCACACATAATAAAGCCATAAAACATGTTTACACACAACACTTATTTACATACGGAAAACGAAAATGCAAGACCAAACAAAACAAACATCCAAAAGAATAAACTATGTACATAGGGTAGGGCACAACCCTATACCATCATTGAAAATATTGTTTTAAATATTGGCCATTAATGGGAAGAGAGTCAATCTTCCCATCTACATATTGAAGACGATATGTGTGTTGGCCAAGCTTCTTGTGCATGGTATATAGTCTAATCCACCGGGACTATAACTTGGTATGTTTCCCTTAGTATTTGTGGGATCTGTCCCACTTCAAGGCTAGGTCACCCACACTGAATTCATTTTTCCCTGTAGCCTTATTGTCAAACCATCTCTTGATATGACTTTGATGGAGGGATAATTTTTGTTTAGCTTTCTGTCTTTCTTTCGATAACTTATGAAGGGTGTTTATCCTACTATGAACCAATAAGCATGGTTTGCCCTAGGAATCTTATGAAAGTTGAAGGTCAGATAGATAGATGTTTGAAGGTAGGATGGATTCTTTTCCATACACCAGGAAATAAGGAGATGCATTCAGAGAAGGCTTAGGCATGACTCAGTCAGCCCATAGGGTGCTCACCAAAGTAGAGTGCCAATTAATTTATTCATAGAAAGCATTCTTCTTAATGATGTGGATAAGGTTCTTATTGGTGGACTCAACAAGGTCATTTCCTGCGGATAATAATTAGAAGAATGTTTCAATATAATACCATTTTCCAATGCAAAATCATATAATCACAATGACGAAAAATACATTGCATTGTCAAAATCAAGTGCATTCAGAATGCCAAACTTAAATATGAGATTCTGCTTGAGAAAGTTGATGACTTCTTAATCGTTCACTTGCTTAAGTGGAAACACTTTTTTCCACTGCATTAAATAGTCTGTGGCAGTAAGAATATAGTGGTGTTGCTTCAACGAGTGTGGAAAAATCCCATGGATAACATCCAAACCCCATTGTTGAAATGGTTCTTCCACAACGACAGGCTACAATGGGACAACTGATTTCTTTCCTCGACCAACACATTTCTGACAGACCAAAAACTTTCAGGCATATGCGCGAGCATCTTTGAATAATGTGGGCAAATAAAAACCGGCCCACATGACTTTGTGCATTGTAGTGTCACCCGCGAAGTGCCCCCCAACTTGTCCATCATGGAGGTCATGTAACACCTTTCCTGAATCCTGTGCTTCCAAGCATTTGAGAAAGACTCCATTTTCATGCTTTCGAAAAAGCACCACATGCCCTAACTAGTAAGATAAAGCTTTTAATTTGATTGCCCTCTTCTACCATGCAGATGAGTGAGAGGGAAAAATCACCATGCTCAAGATATTGACGCACATTTGTGTACCAAGAGTTTGAGACAATAGCGAGGGTAGCTCGCTCATAATTGTACAAATCAATATCCTGCTCCTATCTAGATGGATCATCTTCCGTTGCATTTGTCGCTTTTGCTGCTAACCAACATAGACCATGGCCCTTGACAGTCTGATCTTATTTGAATTCCAATTCATACTATTGTAAACCAGACATCCAATTCGCTCTTCTCTCACCCAACTCTTATTGAACAAACAATAATCTAACTATTGGGTGTGACGCAAAGATAATAAAATGATTCTTCAAAAGATAGGGGCAGAAGTGCTTCACCATCTTGTAGATTGCATAAGCATGTTTATCAATGGAGGGATAGTTGAGTTCAATTCCTTGTAGGCTAAAACTCATAAAAGACATAGGACTCTCATTATTCTGATCATCTTTATGCCTAAGCACGACAATAAGAGAAGTATCAGAAGCAAAGGTGTAGAGCAAAAAATCCATGTTGAAATTTGGGTTGTACAAGGTTGGTGCCTCTGTGATCGCTTGCTTAGTATGGGAAAATGCATATTTTTCCCTTTTTTTCCCACTTGTATATTGCATCCTTCCTCACCATCTCCTGCATGGGTTTCACAATTTATGTGTAATCAGAGTTGAAATTTCGAAGAAAGTTGATCTTCCCAGAAAGGACTGCACAGCTTTCTTGTTTATTGGGAAGGGAATCTATGTGATACCTTAAACCTTTTAGGGTTTACTTTAACCCCACTTTTTTCTATGATATGTCCCAAGAGGTTCCCCTTGAACGCTGCAAAGATTCTCTTCTTGGGATTAAGAGATATCCCGTACTTTCAACATCGCTAAAATTTTTGCTTCAAACGACATAGGTGGTCAGATATCTTCTTTGAAAACACAGTGACATATTCTAGATACACCACCATGCTCTGACTGATCATACCACATAATGCAATGTCCATCGCACATTAGAAGGTTGCACTGACAATAACCAACCCAAAAGGAATTCTCCTGAAAGCGAACGTGCCCCACTTCGTTCAAAATGTGGTTTTAAGTCTGTCAGGCTCTAAGACTAGAACCTAGTTGTAGCCAGAAAATCCTTCAAGTAGAGAAAACATTTATGACCCTGATATTGTCTATAATATCTACTCCATTGACGGAACATGATAAATATCTTTGTTAGAGGCGTAGTTGAGATTTCAGAAATCCACACACAAGCGTATTTCCCCAAACTTCTTCCTTACTAGGACCTGATTAGAAACCCATGTTGAATGTCGCACTTTGTAAATTATCCGAGCATCCAGTAGCTTCCTCAACTCCTTCTAAATCAGGGGCTCAAGCATCTGATGTACCTTTTGCAGCTTCTACTGAAAAGGCTTGGCCCCTTCCTTTATTAGGATAACATGTTGGATTATTCACATGTCGTAAGTTTTGAGCTCATTGTACTTCCATGCAGAAATGTCTTTGTATTGTTTGAATAAGCGGATAAAGGCTTGCCACTCTTGAGGTGTGTAGAAAGTATTGAGATGAAACAAATTTGGATCTTTCTTTGTTCCAAGATTGATTTGCTCATGCGATAGTGTTGAACTATGAGTTTTGACATTGAATGGTCCTCTAAAGCAATTTTGCAAGTCATACGACTTCTCTAGTGATATGATGCCCTTCGGCATGGGGTTCTCCTTGCTTGCACGAGCTGCATCTTACAACGCTATGTCGTGCTCGTCTTTGTCAATCGCTGCATCTTTGAACACATTAGCATTTTCCATGAAATGCAATATCTATTGCTCATCATTGAAAATTCATAAAATAGTGATATTATCAGGGACAAATGGCATATAAATAATTTCAATAGAAAAATTGTCCCTAAGCGGTGACAACCTAACATCAACATTTGCTAATGCATCTACAGCTGCATTACGCATTCTAGGAACAAATACAATATTGAAAGCTTGGAATTGAGAAATCAAATTCCATACCTCTTGTTGATAACTTTTCAAATTAGGTTACATACAGTGTATAGTTTTTCGTACCTGTCGTACAACAATATCAAAGCCATTTATTGCTTTAAGAGTCTCGCCTTTGAGGTCAATGGATTTTTGTAAGCCCACAATGAGTGCTTCATATTCTGCATTGTTATTAGTGCACTCAAATTCTAAGCGGCAAGAGATCAGGTGTTTCCTCTGTTGCGGGTCTACTAAAACACAACTAGCTCCAGAGCCCTCCTGTGTCTTGGAATTGTCAAAATACAAAATCCAAACATCAAAAATACAAGAGTTATGCCCTACACTAGTACTACTACTATCTACTGTACATAGGTCATTTTTGCTAGTTAGACTAGGAAGGAGTTCCAATTGTGTGTCTGGTGGGACTGGGGAAGGTTGAGCAAGGTAGCACCCAAGGTCAATTTCCAAAAATCAGATATGCAAAAGAAACTGGCTTGTTCTTTCCTTCAAAGGGTTTGACAATGTACTTCATTTAAGGTTCTGATTCCACCTGGATTTGGTTATCCCTACCCTTATACGGAAGCCATAAATGTGACTAGTCGGTAGAAAAATACCCTTGTAATTTGTTGGACCAGTCTCTACTCAACAGTGCATTGTAGGCTTCCGGGATGACCACAATTACTATGTTTATGTAATGGTGAACTCATTGATCAAATGATAGGCAAATAAGAACATTTCTGAGTTCACCGATAGCTTGGAAAAGAGACCTGTCTAGCTGAATAATTTGTGCATATATCTTATCCCATTTAGCATTGATTTTCTTGGCTACAGACAAGGGAATTAGGTTTATAGATGCACCAGAATCAACTAAGCAATTGTGTACATTGTAATTAAAAAATCCGAATGTCAATAAAAATAGAGGGTAGAGTGTGTTATCTTCTAGTGTTAATGCATTAACAGTAGACTCTAGGGGACCAAAAGAATTACCAGATCCCTTACACGAAAAAGCATTATAACTTAAGGAAGGTTGGTCAAGAGCTCAAACAAGAAGTTCTTGTTGGCTTGTGATCCTTGTAAGCTCAAATATTGAAATATTAGCGAGTCTTTCTTCATGTCTTCGACTATATTACAATACAAAATGACGGACATTGTTGAAGTGTCTCAAGGGGTGACTTTATTTGATACTTTCATAATCATGGACTTGTTTTTGCTATTTGCGGAAGTGTTTTTTATTGAAGTAGTGTTTCCAGACTTATCTTGAGTGTTCTAAGCTAAGTTGAAAGGCGATGTAATTTTCCTTAACAAGCGTTCTTTCAATTTATGCCTGGTTAGTTCTTGTTTGGAAACTGGCCCTTGGATTTTCAACTTATATCAATTATTTTTCTTTTGAGTCAAGGCCTCGCTCAGTGGTGATTATTTGACAATTTTCTTTTTAGATGTGAATACACAACTTAGAGCATTTACTGCCTGCCCAACACTCGTAGTCTCTTTAGCCGCAACAATTTCTTCCTTTTTTTTCCATGGCTCAGTGTGCTCATATGAAAATACTATGTCAATGATGTGTGCAACCAAAGCGTTCATGTTGTGATTCCACTATGGGCATGTTTTTTCTAAATGATATTCTTAATGAAAAGAACAATATTGATCCATGCCCGTGATTTTAACATTCAACACAATGTTCAAACTTTGTGCAGACTTAGTTGGATGATTGTTGTTGTTGTTGTGGTTGGTAACCCTTCTCAAGAAGTTGAAATTTGGGGGCTTGCTGATGATGGTGGTCTCGCTTGACCTTTGTTTTAACTTTTCCATCTCATTGGACAGAGACTTGATGGGCTAGGTCAAGTTTTCAAGATCAGTGGCTTCTTTGTCCTTGGCCTTACTTGAAGAGGCTTGAGACCTTTTACCCCCCTCCTTGGAGTCTTTTGATGGTTCATCATCAACAATGAATCCAATTTCATGCAAGGGCTTCTTTGAAATTTTCAACTAAAGTTTATTTCACAGTTCTCTCGACGAACTGCGGATACTTGTCGATAAGGTAGGAGTGTAGTAACCAATTGTGATGGATTCATGAGGTTTAGTATTCGTAGGAAATTTGTTCAATATGCAATTGAACCCCTAATTAAACCTTTAACTTTTTCTTTCTGCTCCATCTTTAGATTTCCCAACTCTTTTAATAACATGGTTGGGGTTTTGTCATTGGCAAACTTTTCAAGGAACAAAGTTTTGAACCCTTTCCAATTTTGAATTGAATTTGGAGTAAGATTGTGGTACCAGACAACTACTCTACCATCTAAGATACAAGGAAAGAGTCTACATGCAACATCATCGTAACATACCTTGGGCATCTACAGGTGTAGGTAGAATTTATCCAAATGGTCTTCCACTTTGAATGCTTTGACAGGGTCGTATTTCATTAGTAGCTTTTCCGGGTGTCTCGACATCTTGTGTAAAATAACCAGTAAAGCAAGTGGGCCCTGAGACATCCAATCTAGATCTTGGTCTGCCATGTTTTGGTCTTTGAGCTCCTCCTCTTCTTAAGAATATGAGGGATTTTCCTCCTCCTCTTCGTAACCGCCTAAACCACAAAAAGTGTTGTCTGAGAGCACAACGTTGCCCCCGTCATCCCCATTAAAAGATGGAAGTTGCTCTCTCTTCTTTGTGTTTTCTGCAGACTCTGCTAATTCTTCAAAGGTGGCAAGAACCAAATCTTCAACTATAGAGACCACTACCCTAGTGAGAGTGGTTGCTTTATTTTTTGGAAAATAAGTACGATTATGCACTCTCGGGACCAATCCAATGACCTTTGCAAAGCGACAGGTTATAAGCCAGATTACGCAAATGTGCTTGTAAGATATTTCACAAGTTTGTTCAAGAACGAATTGAGAAGATCCACCAACTTCAGGAATATGAGTAGGAGAGGTGTTGGGAATGTTGCTGCCTAGACCAGAAGAAGTATGAAAAAGGTGGGTGGAGTTATCATCCATAAAAATCTAGTTACCCTGCTTTTAGTGCCATAAATGTTAACAGTGTTGGACTTGCCAACATTCAAAGCGGTCTCCCCAATATGTTGTCCCAATTATACCTCACGCCATTTGAGATAGGAGCCCCATCTGGAATATGGCCCGATTACCGTTTTCTCAAAGGTTTTCCTTGGCTTTAGTTGTCAACAACACAAAGGATCGCATGCGTGCCTTCAAAAAGAAAGTAGGTGTGCCTGGTAAGTGTTTAGTTGTAGGTGTGTTAAGGTTCTTCTACTACGGAGGGAAAAGAAAGTGAACATTTAAGAGAGAGGTAATAGTACCACCCTAAAAGAGACACACATAAAGAGGAAAAAATCATCTAACATTCAGTGGAATAGTCCACAAAGATGTGACGATCATTGCAACCATTACAACACATTCTTAATATGATAAGCACTAAAATAGTTGAAATAGTTCAACTACTTTAGTACAGGTGAAAACAAACATGAATCATAAACATTCACATAATAGTCTTACAAATATTCATAATCCATGCATGAAGAACATGTTAGCCATTAGGCTTCATATATTAATTAAAAGTCCCATAACACATGTATACATCAAACACCACTAGCTCCAACAGTGGAGCATTGGAGCCACTACTTGCTCACCAAAATAACTATCTTGTCTCTCTTATGCCTCATGGGAGAAGCCAAGGTGAAAAATTCCATTGCTTGTACAATGAGGGTGTATATATAACCACTGGGGTGATCATTCACCTCCCTTGTGACTCTTGGAATACCCTCATAATTGTTTGACTTCCCTAAGGATTTTCCACTCTCACATGAATCTTTACATTTTGTACATGTCCTTTGGATTTCCACTTTACAATACATTTGAATAAGAATTTGCTTAATCCACAAAATGATGTGGCACATGATGAATCGTGACATGACATGACACTGGTGACATGGACTGCATAATGACATGGCAATGTTAAGCCATTCTATGTTGTTTCTTGCTTTGTGTCTTCTCGAAGATAGATCATGATATATTCTTCCACCTCCATATGGATTAAAGTTGAGGAGTCTTCAGTGTTATCAGATCTTGAGTTGGTGTCCCAAGTTGTTGTCCCTTTGCTTGCTCCCGGTTGATCAACTTGTACTTTCAGCTACAAAGGTGTCTTTTAGCATGATTTCCTTCTTCATGATCATGTCCATAACATGATAGAGTACCTGCATCTACAATTCACTCATGAAAAGACGACATCAGTTCGATAAACCCCTAGTCTAAAATGTTACATGATGATCCATTGGTTGAGCTGAAATTGAGTGGCAGGCTGAGATAGAGGCTCAGGGACGGTGTAATTGCACAACTCAAGTAGTTAAGAATCAGGATTGAGCCTTGAGACTGCATAATGCACAGTTCAGGCAAGAATGGGCTTGATGATTGCACAGTTGAGGAATTCAAGAAACAAAGTTAAGGGTTTAATCACTAAGATTGCCCATTGCGCAGTGCTGTAGGACAAGGAGAACATGTGATTGTGCAATTGTGCAGTTCATGAGCTCTAGGCTGAGGCTTGAAGACTGAGAATGTGTAATGCAAAGTTCAAGCCTGGTTGGAGGGAAGGATTGCGCAATTCTAGGGCTTAGGGGATGGGTTTGAGCATTGTGTTTGTGTAGTTCTGGGAGGCAGATACTGCGCATTGCACATTGCCAAGAGGCAGGGTTGTTTCTTAAGGGGTGATATTTCACAGTACGCACTTCAATAATGTTGGATGAGGCTAGGTTGTCAAGTCGGGTTTTTTCCAAATTTGACTAAGTGTGGGATCCATGAAGCTGATGTGAATAATGATAAGACTTTATTGTGATCACACACTTAGAACACGCAATGACACAACATAGATCGCCTAGAACACACGACCAACATACTCTCCTCAATGTGACAACTTTGTGATGGCTTAACCCAAGTGCAACACTAAAGATACACTTTGCGATGACAATGATGATACTTGTGCGACAATGCCTAGAACTTTGGAAATGAGTGTGATAGGTGCTCCCATGATAAGAACAACTCGTTTACACAAGGATTACCCCTTGAAGCCACCAAAAATAGCTTTTGTGCATTGTGTGACACTCCACGTGCTAAAATAGGACACTTTGATTTTCTTAGAAACATGACGAGAAAACTTAGAGAAAACATATGCAATAACTCTTAATTCTTGCGACAACAGTATGCAAAGCCAAAGTAGGCTCTAAGATTTGGCTGTAGGCCAAAATTTAGGAGGGTGTTGTAGCAATGACAATGAGATATAAAGGGAACTCAAGGGAAAATGGTCAAGATGAAAGCCTAGTAAAAAAAAACTTGGGGGAGAAAGTAATGGAGAGAAGTTGGAGGTTGATGGAGACATGATCAAGGATATTTAGGAGAAAGTGAAACACTTGGAGGTATATCAATACCCAATGATAGAGGAGTTGAGGAAATTTGTAGTCCCAACTACATCTATTGGTTCCTTTGACAAGACCAAGTAGGAACCATAGAAAAGGACATAATCTAGTAGTGAATAAAATAAGCTAGGAATACATATTCCTCTCTCTTATCTTTAATAGTGGTAAGAAATAAATCAACCATTTGGGGCCCAATAACCAAAATGCTCAAATTTATTTATGTGTTTTAAGACCATACTTTTACTTGGACAATATGCAAGGCATTTATATACAAGCTAATTGATTAGTAGTAGTAGTATTTTTTTGGAAAACGGGCTAGTGAGGGATCAACTATCCACCCTTTGTTAATGTTTGTGTCATTACGTGGAAATTTTAGTAGTTTGACCTCCTTCTTGTTTGTATTAAAAGGTTGGACTATATAGCCACAACCCTTATTTTTATCATTAATACAAAATACATTAGTTTTGGTTAAAATAAAATTTTGAGTTCGATAACATTTATAAAGGACACCCCCACATTGAGTGTTCATTAAAATGAATTAACACACGTGGGTGGCAAGGACTTAAGGTCTTGGAGTGGATCAATGATCCCTCAACTTGGCATATGAATTCTTCTGCTCGACATGCTAAACATCAGGGTTATGGTTTAGTTTGTTGATCATTTCCTCTATATGGCAAAATCATTTGGTGTTTTAACACCATGGAAGTACATTAGCTCCAAATATTAGTATTAATGGTGACATGAAATCTCGATACGGGGATAATGGGAATATGATTTTTCCTCTTTGGCATTTCCAAGACAACCTTATAGGCATTTCAAGGCACGATTTAATTGGTTGACTTGATTATCTCAAGGTTTTGTAGAAGAAATTAACGATTTATGGATTGACAATGTTCTATCCTTTCTCACCACCACACTCTATAGCTAAGTGGGGAAGTTTGGCATTGTTTATGTGAAAATTATGTTGTAGTTACTAGTGATTATTCTTCTATCTCTTAAGATTATTTGTTTTCTATAAATTGACTTACAATAAATACTGAATAAAAATGTAACTACAATTTCACCAAAAAAATAATCACAGGAACTAAGAAAATATCACACACATAAAAACTTGACACCAATATTTTTGGACTGAATAGTACCTAGAAAAACCCAGAAGGAAAAACCAATTTTGTAGATCGGGGTTTATATTATTAGCAAATCAAGGATTACATATACCGCTTGCCTTTCATTGGTTAAGTTGACCAAATCGAACTAGGAAATCAAGAATCTCCCTAAGCAAATCAACTCATCCTCTCTTAGGCTATTCACACTTCTTCTAGCAGATTGCAATGGAAAACTAGAAAAGATGAATTGGCCTCCTCGAAACTTGCACTAGCTCCGGAAAATTAATCTTGTGAGTAACACTGCCTCGAGCTACTCAACTAACAAACTTGTGTTGCTTCTGGTAAATCATTACGACAATTGGCAACAAAAGTGAGTCTTGAGCAACTCACACTAGATAAATTGGCTATTTGCAGTGACTAACTCGATCTTCCTCTTACATAATAATTTGGCCTCCTCCAAGCTCTCAGATATATGGAATCACTGTGAAGAATTTCTCTGAAAATTCTCTCCTCAATTTATTCTGCTAAAACCCTGTTGTTGGTGTCTCCCACACTATCGCCGTGTCCCTGCAATCACTACAAATATGTTCTTTGACTTATCTCCAAAAGCCCCATCGATCTCCTCTTATTATCTTTTGTTGATAAATCAATGGCCATGATCTAACTCCAATCGATGACTAAGATCAATTTGACTTCCTCAAATCACTTTTCTAGAAGTCACTAGATAAAAATTGATTTGCCTCGATTAATCCTAACTAATTAACCCCCACGACCTGATATATTCATAATAGTATACAAAAATCAATGGTTGAGATTTATTTCCAATGTTGTTATGCTCCTTTAAAACACTGTAGAAAATTCATATTAGTATGCACAAATCAATAGTTGAGATTTATTTCCAAGGTTGTTATTCTCTTTTTACCCTTTTAATTAAATTGATTAATTAAAAAAATGCCATATCGAATGAATTATAGTTTTTGGAAGATGTGGTATTGATCAGCCATTGGATTGGTCCATGATATTGTAACAAATCTTATCTACCAATTCAAAATCTCCATGAAAAAGTGGAGATAAATGTAGATGATTAAGAATGTTGTTCCATTTCTTAAATAATAATAATAATAATAATAATAATAATAATAAAGTTATGGCCATTTAATTTATAGTATTTATTGATAAGTGATAATTAATTGCCAACATCTAAAGTGAATCAATCTAAAAATTTTAAATCATTCATAATTGCATAGCTTGGGTACATTGGATTTCGAGCAAGACTTTTCTTCATGAATTTTCTCCTTGTTGACAAATTCGTCCCTTTGTTTGCGTTTGTAGTAAGTTTAATCCTTGCTTTAGTCTCCACCTAAAAAAGAAATGAAAATATGCTTTCATTCTATGAGAATATGAGAAATCACCCACACGAAAAGAAAATATGTGAATGAAATTACCCTTCACCTAAATTCAGAGAGGTGCAAGTGCATTCTTCATTTATAGATTTGTGAGATGTGCAAGAATCAATGTCAAGACTATTAAGAGGAAATAAAAAATAAAAGAATCAAATAAAAAAAGTTATCCCTACATCAACCACCTTTCACATCACTTAAATTTGATATTTATGTTACACAAAAATATCGTCACCATGATTATTTGCAGTCAGTATGGGTCTATTATCACTTGTACTGTCCTCCTAGGCAAGTCCCAGACCTCAGCTCTTCAAGTCAAGCTTTGAAAATAAGAGAAAGAGATTAAAAATCAATGAAACTCTGGTTCCGCACTTTCTCTCACTGTTACCTGCGGTCCCGCACCTTCTGTTTACAAAAACTGCGGACCTGCCCGCTCTGTCCCTAAAGGTGTGGGTGCGGACCCCTGTGAAAGTCAAAAAGGCGCAAGTTTATTATAAAAAACTCACTTTGGGTTAATTCTAGATGATTCTAGAAGGAATTTTGACGTGGATTTGCCGCTCTTAGGTGGTTCATGCATCCCAAAAGAGAAGGAGCTAATCCCTTGATGAGAGGAGTTATCCCTTTGAAGGAGGACCTAGTAACTTCCCTCCATTGCACTATAAATTCAGGCATTGGGCTGGTTGCTAAGGAGGTTAGAAGCTGAAGATTTTTGAGGGTAAATGCTGGTGAAATTAAGACTTCCTAGTTGAGCTTAAGAGGAGAGATCACATACCTTTTTGGCTTCATTGGGAAGTGAGTGAAACTTGTCAAAGTAGAGGAGACTTCTTGCTGGACCCTGGGAGGAGCTTGTACAACGTCAAGGCACAGGTTGTAAAGTTCTTCTTCTTTTGAATTAATACAATCAAACTCATTTTTCTCAACAAGTATCTCATGTTATTTGTTTCATGAACTCCTTGACTTTCATGTTAAATATGTTTTATGATATTGGCTTTTCAGGTGCTATTTAATTTGTTTGCTTGTTTGTGTTTGCAGATTCATGACAAAGGAGCTCATTTGGATGGAAAGAGTGAGGGCATCCACAAACTTGCGTTGGACCTAAGGTAGGCCCTAAAACACTTGTTTGCCTTTGTTTATAAAAGCATATTTAGAGAAAGATAGTGTCTGGTTGGTTTGCTTGTCATTAGGTCTTCTTTAGATTCTAGGAAGGTCTATCTTGTCCGCAAGATCGACTTATTCCGTGTGACAAAATGGCGACTCCGCTGGGGACTTGATTTTTTCCTTGTTTTTACTTTGACCTGAGAAACTGTGTTTTTGTTTCTGTTTTTGGCTTGTTGTGTGTAAAATTGGGTAGAGTTTGTAGATCCAAGGTTATTTTTCATTTTTCATAGCTTTGGGAGAGGACCGCACCCTAGCCTTTTGACATAGTGCGTACCTTTCTGCACCTTTGCTCTTAGCACAGAGCGGGACCGCACCTGTGTTAACTGTGGGCCTGCGGACCCTGTCAAAATTTTGAAAAACCTAAGATTTCCTCTGTTAGTCAGCTTAGTTTTTGTTTAGAAGTTATTATCTACTACCCAGACCTGCATTTAACTTGTCAGAAGCTTTCCTTAGGTTGATTTCATTAGTGTTAGGGTTTTAGGTGAAATTCCTAGGAGTTTTGCTTGTTGGGCTTGTTTTTCATTTTGGTCTTGTAGTGGCTCTGAGCTTAGAAGTTGTAGGGACCTTAGATCACCTTGGTGTCTACCAGCCTTCTTATGAGTCTGACCATTTATGAAATCTCCCCTTGTTGAGGAATCCGCTTTGATTTTTCTCTTTACAAAACTTCGAAAAGCTTGTGTTTAAAAGTTTGGATTTTCATTTTCAAAAAGAAAACAAAATTGGTTGATCTTGACTGATTTGTGATTCTGCATAAATTGGTCCTTAGCTTACATCTAGCTAAGTAAAACATCCTTAAAAAAGATATCTTTAGGCTTTGACTTCAAATAGGTTTTTATAGTTTATAGATCTCAAAGTTAGTTCTTTGCATAGTTTTGAGTGTTTTATAAAAAAATAAAAAATCTCTTTTGGAAAAAAGTTTGTTTTTTGTAGTGATTGAGTGCTTTGAAACGAAAAAGGGAAATTTTTGTGACATAACTAGTTGTCTCGTTTTGAGTGCATTGGAAAGGACAAAATCTCTTCTTTTAATTTGTTTGATTAAGAAAGATTTGTGTTTACAAAGTATTTGCATTCTCAAACTCTTTCTTAGTTTAGAAGTTCATCGAAGAGAAAAGATTGCTTAAATCATCTTAGGTGCATTTTTAGTGATTTTGAGTCGAGTCTCCATACCACGAGTTTCATCTCCGCACCTTTTGACTTAAACAAAAACCAATAAAAAATAACGCTTAAAGTAAAATTCATCTAGAAACATTTTTATTTCTAGGGCTCTGATACACCAACTTAGCTTAGGCTAGTGTCTTGGAGTAGGAGAGTAATTAACTCTCCAAGACAGTAAAAACAAACAAGTAGCTGTATCTTGTGGTAGGGAAGAAATCCAATTGTTGCATTTATGCTCTGGGAAAGCTCCTCTTAAAGGAGAAGCACGAGATCGTGTCCGAACCAGTGTGGGAATCAACCCTTCCTCATTGGACGACGCCAGATATTCACGTATTAAAAACGGTAAACCTCGAATTAACCATTGTCGAGGAGCCTGGGGTCACTTGTTGGTAAACCTTGGATTATGTCAAGGAGCCTTCAAGGGGATTGAGCTTGCTACTCTGCCCTTGCGTGCATATCGGATCGTAGACTGTTCCCCCAGGTATATTTGTTTCAGTTGGTAACCTTAGTGGCCATATTCTTTAGGATTCTTCCTGAGGTGACAGTGGTGGGAAGATCCCACTGTACCTGGAGCAGACGTCGGCTAGACTCACTTGGATTTTCTGGGGGGTTCTCTTCACTCGAGACGGTTAAGTGGAGGAACTTGTGCCAGTCTATTCATTAAGCAGGTTGTCGGGGTAACTGTTCCAACCGCCATTTCTGTATTGAACTCTGCAACGTTGGATTTCATCACCAACTAGTGTTTTCAATACGGAAAGTTACTGTTTGTGTGTGTTTGATCTCCTAGATTCTTTAGGTGTGTGATTCAAATTTGTTTGGTTCTTTAGAGGCTTTAGGTGGTTTTCATTAAGATTTTACTTTTTTGCGTGTGAAGTAGTTAAAAGTTTTTAACCGTGGCTGAATTACCGAGGAAGTCCCGTAGACTTCGGGGCCAACCTCCTGAGTTTTCACCGAGCCAGCTCGAAGGCTTGAAAGTCCTCGTAACTCCTAGAGACAGTAGAGTTGGGTCACCTAAAGAAGGAGAGTCTTCTTTGATAGTACATCCTGATTTTCAAGCGTTAGTAGCAGATTACAATCCGCAGTCAGTGTCTGTTTCCGAAGTTACTGGTAGCTTTTCATCTACTAGTGATATAGGTGAGGAACCTGAAATATTCGAGCCTGAAAGTGAATTTGCTGCTACTCCGACATTGGGGTTTTCTTCTCCAGCTTCTAGTGGTCCTGGTTCACCTAGGGTAGAAAGAGTAATCACCCAAGATCTTCCTTCTGGACTATAGCTATTGAAGAACTTGCTACTCCAGAAGAAGAAGTAGGCATCCCTATCCCTGAAAATCAACATGTTATTGAACTAAGGGAGCGTGAATCAATTTTTTACAGTCCACCTAGGAGCAGTACTTGGTATCTTTCTTTGACTAATTTCTTAGAAAACCCAGGGTTAAGTTTTTCACCAGCTCGCGTTCCTTATCACCCAACACCTAGAGGTTATTATCCTCCCTTAAATATGTCAAGACAGTCGTCCATGTTTACTCAATCACCCGAATCCTTATTGTACGACGGTCCTTCTATTCCCTCTGGGTATCAGTCACTTTCTGGTACTTTTTCGGGAGCATCTCCTCAACCCATTGAGCAAGGGTTATTAACTGGAAGCAATGGTACTAAGCTGTTGAGCATAGAAGACATTCTCATGATGTCAGGTTCTATTCCCAATCCTCAACCTCAAGTGGCCAGTTACCACCTGGGGGGCAGCCTCAATTATCGCCTGGGGGCAACCTCAAGGTACCCAATTTGCGTCTGGGGGGCAACCTCAAGGACAGTACATACCTACGGGATATTACGTTCCTCAAGGTCAACCCCAGACTCAATATGTACCCCAAGGTCAACCCCAGTATCAATTTATACCTCAAGGTCAACCCCAGTATTAGTACATGCCTCAAGGGTATCAACCCCAAGGCCAGTACTCGAACCAAGGTTTCCAACCACCCTCCGGTCAAACGTATGTTCAAGGAACGAGAAATGTACCTTTAAATTATCAATCCTACCCTCAACCCAGTTATGGTCCTCAATATTCTCAACCTGTTATGGATCCGTACCCCGGAATGAATATAGTGTGGGATCCATCGCAAACTCAACAGTTGTTGCAGCCAAATGTACAATTTCATCTCAAACTGGACAACCCTTAGTTTCTGGTACACCCCAGCAACCAGTCCAGTCTAACATTCAAACTTTTGTACCTTCGGTAATTTCTCAGCCTGGGCCTAGTACGCCTCGTACTCTGCCTCAAACGACTGCTACAACTGCCGCAAAATCTGTTCAATCTACCCCACCTACTTCTAGAGTATCGACATCTCCAGTTTCTACTGTTCCTGTATCTACCCCTCAGACATCTTTACCACCGTCTGGATCTACGATTCAAACTTCGGTTCAGATGCCTGTAGGACAACCAGGTTCAAGTACGGTTGTCACAAGTCATCCACAATTTACTTATCAACCGTACCAGGGACAGTACCAATTTGGTCCTGCTGTGCAGCAGCCAGTCTATCAGTATCAACCGTACCTTGGGTATACTTATCAACAACCTCAACAAACCCAGTACGGTCCGGTTAATCCTGGTTTTCCGGGAGGATACAATATCCCAAATGCAATTCCTATTCCTAGTTATCCTGGATATCCTCCTCCTGGGGCTGGTCTCATGACCCAGAGTTTTAGGGACCCTAATCGTCAGTTACCGTCTATCGCAACTTTGGACTTACCTGACTTGTCGCGCCTAACGAACGATCCCATTAATTATCTTCCGTTTTGGCCGCCAATGCCGAATAAGTTGCCTAGTGACATTCCTAAGTTCGAAGGTAAATTAGGAGAGGACCCGTAGAACCATGTGATGACTTACCACCTCTGGTGTGCGTCTAACTCCATTTCAGATGATTCAATCCGTCTTAGACTTTTCCAGCGCACTCTAATTGGTCTCGCGGCCAAGTGGTACATTGAGTTACCGCGAGGCACTTTTTATAATTTTAGTCAGTTAGCTACCTCGTTTTTAACTCATTTTCAGTTGCCAGTCGATACGACAATGGCACGGAATTTTTAACTTCGTTAAAACAATCGACATCCACTTACATTTCAGATCATATTCATGAGTGGAGACGTCGACGGCGTTTAGTGAAGGTTTTTATTCCAGATCAGATCTTGGCTGAGTGGTTTGTAAAATCTTTGTTGCAAAAGATCACTGAATATGTAGCTAAAGTCGGAGTTGTTATTGAGGAGCAAGTAATTTCTCAAGCACAGTACCTTGGCTTGGTCTATACTCAGTCAGGTACGTTACATGAGAAAATCCCCGATCTTCCCAGGCAAAATCAAATCGCTGCAGCTCCTTCGGGATCTCGTGCCGCCGATGGTATGATTGGTACGGTTAACACTAAAAGTAAGAAGAAGTCTTCCAAGAATTCTTCTCGTATCATAACCTTGCCTGATTCCCCAACAGGAGATTCTTCTGTAGAGATTTCCGCCGATATTCACGTTTTAGAGTCATCTGCAGCCAAATCAAAATCTGGTGGAAAGAAGAAAGGAAAGAAGAAGAATAAAACAGACAAAAATTCAAAGGAGAAACCTGAAAAATCGGAATCCAATGATGAAAAGCGCAAACCTCGTTATCCTTGTCTCATTTGTGATGATGAACATTTTACAAGAGACTGCCCTCATCGAGCAGAGGTTGCGAAGATTGTCAAAGGTTCCCAAACTCCTGCTGTTTTGAAGGATCCTTTTCCAGCTCAAGACAGTAAGATGATAGGTTCTTCCTCGAGTGCCAATGAAGAACCCATACTGATGATGTCCCATGTTAGGATTGCGACTCGATCGCAAGATTATGGTAGTAAAATTCATGTTGATGGTAAAGAAGCAGAATCTTCTCATTCTAATCCATCAACCTCAGCTCCCGGTTCGATCCACTACAGATCGAGAAACCTAATCCAGACTTGGTAATCAAACCGCCCGCCAAGGGTATACTTCGAAAGTCAGCTTTTGAATCCACATGCAAGAGTGGCTCAGAACTATAACATTGTTGAGGATTTAGCTGTTTCACCCTCAACAATGTCGGCTTTGGAGGTGCTGCAATCATGCCCAGCACAACGTAAATTACTTTTGTCGGTTGTAGGAGCTGTTGACGTTCAAGACTCGAACCTAATAATTTTCGATCTAGAAAATAGTACGCCATGCTTACCTCATCAAATTGCTTTCCAAATTCCAGTGATAGTAAAAAACAGGCCTATTCATCGGACTGTAATTGATGAGGGAGCCTCAACGTGTATTATGTTGATACAGTGTCAGAGATCACTTGGTTCTCCTTCGCTAAATCAATCCCCGACGATTCTAAAGGCCTTTGATGGCCGTGGGTTTCATCCTTTTGTCATTCTACAGGATTTGCCTATAGGGGTTGTAGGAAAAACCGTTAATCTAGATGTGGAGGTGGTTGATGCCCCTCTAGATTACAACCTTCTCTTGGGTCGAAGTTGGTCTTACGCTATGACAGTGGTCGTTTCATCGGTCTTTCAGGTTATAAAGTTTCCTCATAATGGAAAGATCGTAACAATAGACCAACTGGCTTACTTTTCATCCGACCCAGCCTCTTCTGAGAGTATTCAGCATGTCGGTAAAACGACTATCCTGTATAAGGATGTTGGGGTAGGACTAGTTAAAGATGTCGGTTTACTGGGAACTTTTCCTTTTCCTCCGATCAACGCATCATCTTCATTTGCAACCATTCATATGATTACATCAGACACCGTTGTTTATGATGATCCTTGGATCATTCCTTCTAAATCTGAGATAGACTCATTTGGTGATGTCATGCCTTTGAGTCCATATGAAATTGCATATGAGGCCATGCAATCGTTTACCGACCCATCTTCAACTGAAATTGACTTCATGAATGTGGTCCGTGAGGAATCACTTTTCACATCAAGCTCGGATTTAATCACGTTTTCTGAACTTGTTCACTCTGATGAGCAAATTCGTGAAATCCTATGTGTAGATGATTTACCATGGGAAGATCTCCATCACAGATCTTCGTTTTTACCTGAGAATGATTGTTTTGAAAATGATTTTTCATCAATTTTTACAACTGAATATGTCAAGGAACCTCAAAATCCACTGAAACATCCAGATTCAGAGTTAAATTTGGGAAACATCTCTCGAACTATTCCTATTGACATTTCAGTTAAGCCTGGAATTGTTGAGAACATTCATATAGGTGCCTCGTGTACAGATGACGAAATTCAAATATATAAGGCCCTATTTCAAGAATTCTGCGACGTGTTTGCCTGGTCCTATGAGGAAATGCCAGGAATTGATCCCGTGATTGTTGTTCATGAGATCAAGACTTACCCGGACGCTAGACCCGTTCGGCAACGTTTGCGTCAGATTCACCCAAGAAAAGCTGTTGCAATTAAAGCAGAAGTTGAAAAATTACTCAAAGCAGGTTTCATTTATCCGATCCCGTTAACGGATTGGGTATCGAATATTGTCCCGGTTAACAAAAAGCAGGGAACAATAAGAATATGCATCGATTATAGGGACATCAATCGAGCCTGTCCAAAGGACAATTACCCAACTCCCTATATCGATCAAATCATTGATGATTGTGCCGGCAGCGAAATATTCTCCTTCATGGATGGTTTTTCCGGATACAATCAAATCAATATTCTACCTGCCGATCAACCAAAAACGGATTTCATTTGTCCGTGGGGGACATTTGTTTATTGCAAGTTACCTTTTGGGCTCAAGAATGCTGGAGCAACTTTTCAAAGGGCCATGTCTTACGCGTTTCATGACATCAAGCACATTGTGCAACCCTATCTCGATGACTTGCCTGCTCATTCATTACATCGAGCTGATCACCTCGTCCATTGACGAGCAATATTTATGAGGTGTAGGCATTATCAGATTCGGTTGAACCCACACAAATGTTTCTTCTGTATAGAAACAGGTCGATTGCTGGGGTTTGTAGTTTCTAAAGCCGACATTCGCGTCGATCCCTCGAAGGTCGAAGCTATTGTCAAATTGCGTCCTCCTTCGAGTCTTCGCCAACTCGATAAGAAACCACTGCACGGGCCACATTGCAAAGGAACCTCCTAAAAGGTCCTGGGACTCCAATCACATAGCGTTGAAGTCGACGAGGAATGTCATCTATAGTGGTCTCTAGAATATCTCCTGTCAAGCGCTCGAGATGACCCTCCAACTCGGCCAAAACCTCTGCTGATTCGTCCTGTGGGGTTGGCGCGGCTGCAACTGGTTGTTTCCTCTCGTAAGGCCGGAGAGCGGCTGGTCGTTGTGGACCCACATCTGCATTTGAAACTTTTGCTATCAGTTTTGGGACGATAGAAAAAAAAAAATAAATAAAATAAGGAAAATGTTGAAAATGATTTTACCTGAGTCATCCCACTGCTCTCCTGGTGGAAGAGCCATGTCTGGGTCACCACGAAAATCTACCCCAGCGTAAGGGAAGTCCTGAATAGAAAAGACCTGGTTTTCCAACCATTGGAAATACTCAGGTTTGAATCGAGCAACCTCTGTCCTCTCGTCCGGGTGACAGGCCATAACTGCGACCCATCGCATCAGTTTGGGCTCTCGAGGAAGCCCAGCTCCAATAGTAAGGTGTTGCGGGATCAACATGGGAACCCTCTCCAGACCAAAACTCACAACCAAAGCCCCATAACCAAAGGTCTTTAGTTGTCCGTTCTTGGCCCTGGTCAGTTGGCCTTTCACATTGGCCAACACAGCATCGCACCAGTTGAAGATGGTGCCTCGAAAGCAATCAACTGCCATACGCATCTGGGATCCAGTGGCAATATGTAATGTGGCACTCCCGCAAAGTCTGGTGACAGTAAACGCGATCACCATGAGTTCAGGACGGGATATGGTTTTTATGTCTATCCCTTTGTCTCTAGCCTGGCTGTTGCAGAACTCTAGCCGGAGGCTATCGACAGACTGGCCACCTGGCCTAGCCCCAAACAGAGTCAAGTCTTCGCCTCTCTTAGGCAAACCAGTCAAGAAATATATGTCCGCCGGCTCGATTTCGAGCTGGTGGCCACCAATGAAGAAGCACTGGTCTTGTATGCTCCATTTGTCAACCAGCCACTGTAAGAAATCCACCTGAGCCCTCATGCCAGGAATGGCCCAGAATTTGTACAAGCTGCACGCCCTCAAAGCATCAAGTGAAGGCTGATGATTCCATGCGGCAGCATCCACGTCCTCATGCTCTCGTTCACGCCAATCTAGCATGATGTACTCTCTACATCAAGTAAAAAGATAAATTAAAATGCTAGAAATTATTTTGTTTGGTCCAATTTTGAGCAATTTTGGGTTAAAAACCCTTGCGGCGTGGACCGCACCCTCCGGGTTAGACACAGTGCGTTGGACCGCACCTTGTCTACATGGAAGGTGCGGACCCCTGACTTTTTCCCAATGGAGAAAAAGTCAGGGTCCGCAGGCCAGCAGTGGTACACCTGCGGGCCCCGCGCGCGGGTTTTAAGCCTAAAAACCCTCCAAAAAATGAAATGAATGACTAAAACAAAAAATGAAACGGTTAAAAATGAAGAGTAGGATGATGTGGATTACTGGAGAAGACGACGTTCGATTCCGACGGTTGGATTTTCCACAATCTTCACGGAAAGTTTCTGAACAAAAGCACTATTTTCTCACCCAAAACTCAAACGGTAAAAATGAATTGACGAAGACCCTTTTTATAAGTTTTTTGAGTAAATAAATTGCAAATTTGTTTATGTTTCACTTTGGAAAGGTATTTTTGCGACATTTTTATCCATTTCAAACAGGTATGAGTAATGTTTGCGTTTTGTTCAGGATAACAGATTATTCAGCCGAAATTTATCATTTTCGACGAAAAAAACATTTAGAATCACCTTTAAGCTCTTTTCTGACTCTTGAAACATGAAAAGATTGCCGAGTTTTTCTTTTAAACTCGTTAAAATGGAATTAAAAGACGGTCCACTTACAGCTCTTTTCTGACCGTAAAAACATGAAAAGATTGCTGGATTTTTGTCGTTTCAAATTCGATATTGGTTATAAAACGACGTGTCGTTGATCGCTTTTTTACTTTTTCGGGTCAAGAGCACTAATGACGAAAAGCACTCCTTGGTTGTAAAAGATCAAGCGGTTCTCTCAAGTATTATTTTATACTTTTTCGAGCTTGGGAGACACAAATTTACGAAAAAGGTCAACCCTGGAGTTTTCTTAAGTTTTTTCAGACTCTCTAAAATTGAAAAACGCCGAGTTTCTCCTATATTGGACTCGTTAAAATTTCACAGTAAAGGAGCTGTTCAATTACAAACAGGAACGAACCACTCCTTCTTAGGGTTCGAATTTAAACTAAGTTGGACTCATCTGAAGGATGAGCTTATAATCAAGCAAATGTTATCCTCCTCAAGCTTGTCAAAAATAAAGAGGTACTTGCCAGAAATGGTGGGGGAAAAGAGAGAAAAATGAGCCTGTTTGACATACTTTGTAACCACTCTTGAACACGACACTTTGATTCACCTGGGTTGGGAAATCCTTTGCCTAACAGTTGATCAAACCACATTGAAAGTCTTCAGTCGGTTTCTGGGTATTAACTTTGGGTCAATTGTCACCAAGCCATCTGTCGTGTCGTTATGTGTTCAAGAGGTCACTGCCAATAAGCCATTCATCTGCAAAATATCTGTGATCCATCTTGACCATCCATGAGTCAGTCCTTGCAACTGAATTTCTTCAACTTGATCTATGGTTTTTGTTGTGGGCTTGCCTACGACGGATCGCTTTCTATCGACTGCAACTCATTATCTAGAAAGATGATCTAGAAATCGTCAGTACCTTGGGATCTGCATGCCTCAATGGCAGGTTTCTCACCTTTGACGACAGGTTGCATCATTGACCTTCGGTCAAAGGATTCCGTGACATGTTCGACATCAACACATTTATTCACATCTCATGGATTGTACTGGGTACTTTGAGAGCCATTGACATCACTGGTGGTTTCTCTCACGCTTGTTAACAGTTTACATCATTGACTGGTAATCAAGTGGTTTCTACCATGTTCGACATCAACACATTCATTCGCATGGATAGAATCGTACTATTTCGGGAAGTAGAAATGAAGACCCTGGATCTAGTTTCCACAATCCAGGTTGCGAGGAATTTTGTATTCATTATATAATGGACTATTCATAAACAGATGGCTGCGTCCATATTGTGTCCACATGAGTCTATACTTGTGATGTTTTACAAGATCATTCTGTATCAGAGCAGTAGTTAGTTTTCTAAGTCAGTTTTGATCTGAGTATGGGAATGCCTACCTCAGCGATGATATGATCTCATATATATATCTTGCATTAAATGTTTTTACAGGTTCCAACCGGGCTCTCCACAAGATGATGCTCGAAATGATAAAGTACTTCACTCTTCCTAAATGATAAATGAAATCCTCATCTACTACAGAATTCGCACTTTAGGGGGCAATCTGTTACACAAAAATATCGTCACCATGATTATTTGCAGTCAGTATGGGTCTATCATCACTTGTACTGTCCTCCTACGCAAGTCTCAGACCTCAGCTCTTCAAGTCAAGCTTTGAAAATAAGAGAAAGACATTAAAAATCAATGAAACTCTGGTTCCGCACTTTCTCTCACTGTTACCTGCGGTCTCGCACCTTCTGTTTACAAAAACTGCGGACCTGCCCGCTTTGTCCCTAAAGGTGTGGGTGCGGACCCTTGTGAAAGTTAAAAAGGCGCAAGTTTATTCTAAAAAACTCACTTTGGGTTAATTCTAGATGATTCTAGAAGGAATTTTGACGTGAATTTGCCGCTCTTAGGTGGTTCATGCATCCCAAAAGAGAAGGAGCTAATCCCTTGATGAGAGGAGCTATCCCTTTGAAGGAGGACCTAGTAACTTCCCTCCATTGCACTATAAATTCAGGCACTGGGCTGGTTGCTAAGGAGGTTAGAAGCTGAAGGATTTTGAGGGTAAATGCTGGTGAAATTAAGACTTCCTAGTTGAGCTTAAGAGGAGAGATCACATACCTTTTTAGCTTCATTGGGAAGTGAGTGAAACTTGTCAAAGTAGAGGAGACTTCTTGCTGGACCCTGGGAGGAGCTTGTACAGCGTCAAGGCACAGGTTGTAAAGTTCTTCTTCTTTTGAATTAATACAATCAAACTCATTTTTCTCAACAAGTATCTCATGTTATTTGTTTCATGAACTCCTTGACTTTCATGTTAAATATGTTTTATGATATTGGCTTTTCAGGTGCTATTTAATTTGTTTGCTTGTTTGTGTTTGCAGATTCGCGACAAAGGAGCTCATTTGGATCGAAAGAGCGAGGGCATCCACAAACTTGCGTTGGACCTAAGGTAGGCCCTAAAACACTTGTTTGCCTTTGTTTATAAAAGCATATTTAGAGAAAGATAGTGTCTGGTTGGTTTGCTTGTCATTAGGTCTTCTTTAGATTCTAGGAAGGTCTATCTTGTTCGCAAGATCGACTTATTCCGTGTGACAATTTATATAGGCAATTTTTATGATAATAATTTAAACATGTAAAAATCAGAAACCCTTGATTGAAGTAAACTACAATATCAGAGTATTATAGTGATTGACACAATGATCATTTTTCCATTATAAAGCCAATTGGGCAAGTCAAACAACGAATAACACGAACTGAAGCCATAAATTGAATTTAATGTCAATGGGTAAATTAATCTGCAATGAAAAACACATCAAATAAAAGTTTAAAGGATATTATGACTGTTTTATATCAGAGTTATCAAAACATTCATTGATCAACTGAACACATTCACTGATATGCTCATTTCCATAAAATACAATTCAACGGTAAGAAAAAATGCATATAAAACAAACCCTAATAACTTCAAATTATTTGACTTAAAACCAACCACCATGTGCCAATAATTTTGGATTGCTAGGTCTATAACTCCAAATTTAGATTGAATGGATATCAAAATTTTCTCGGAAATGAGATTACAAATAAGGAAGTATCCATGTACACAAAACCTAAATGCTCAAGGTTGAATAAATTTTAGGATACTAGTATTTCCATGAACAAATTCAGTTCGAAAAGTAACACCCAACCGTGTCTTGCATCCCGTCAACAACAATAATCGACTGACTTGATTGAGAAATTGGGTAAAAAATGGCACGCTCAATGTCTATTTCATTTATCGAGCAACAAGTTATAACCCACCTTGCCCCACTGAAGTAATGGGCAACACCTGATTACAAATTACATGTTATATTCACACACGAGGATAAGGAATATACATGCAAATACTAAATTTAAACACTCTGGGAATTTAGATTGATTCTTTGCATACCTTTGGTAAACTTTTATTCATCATCTCTAACTATTTCACTTTGTTTCTTACATATGTTTGCAAAAGGTTGGGCACTTGGGTTTATCCTCCACCTACAAAGGACCACAAAAAAATATTATTTCTCTTTAGAGTTGTCCATGGAATAGTAATGCATCCATTTTTAAAGTTCAAAATCACTTGCACGGAAAGAAAATCAAACATATCGGTTGAAAGTGTTAACCTAAATTCAAGAGAGTTGCAAGTGTGTCCTCCGTTTTCATATTTGTGATTTTTGTAGGAATAACATGCTTCCTGCATGTGGTGTGCAACTGCAACTACTTCTAGACCTAAATGCCCAAACATCAAATAACTTATCCCTACAACAACCAACCTTCATGTAACTTAACATGATATTTGTATGGAGGATGCTTATGAGGAGAATTTGTAAAAATGCAATGGAAACCCATGATTGAATTGCATACACTTCAAAAGTATGGTTTGATAAACATATTTGTGGGCCAAACAATCTAACAATTCACAACAATTGTAGATATGAGACCAGATATCTGTCACGCAAAAATGATTCGATTGTTGCAGAGGGTGAAGTCTTTTTTTCTTCTAATCCTACACCTTGACAAGAAGCAAGTCATAGTTGATTAATTAGTTGTCTCAATTGTACATATGTCCCGTAGAGTGATAACAAACATAACAAACCAAAGAAGAAAGAAAAAGCAAGCCAAAACATAGGAAGACAAAAGAATAATCCAACACAAAATAAATTTAGATGTTTAACACAAAATATATTTAGATACTTAATTTACATATTTTATATTAAAATATAGCATTTAGATTATATATTTACTAACACTCCATAAAATAAAATATGCAATATTTAAATTGTATATATTTATTAATATTATAAAATATGTTTCAAAACAATATGTAATAAATTTTACTATCATTCCTTTTAATAAAGTTCATTAGTTGGAATTTCACAACTAGAGTAATTGAGTTCTTAGATTATTTGAAACCCTGAGCATTGTGTTTTAAATAAAGTATGTTCAAAATTTTGTAATATTATTTAGTTATAATAATGGCTTGGGTGATAGTTTATCGTTATGTTTTACCATGGTTATAAAGTGAAAATTCCCAGCACGACCAAACCACAATCAATTATGTAGACTACTTTTTGCCCGACATACACTTGTTCAATGATTTAACTTGGGCGGAGTGTGCCACCTCAGATAAAAGAAAAATACTTCACGCTTGTCATTTAACTCTACAACACCCATAAACTCATTGGGTGAGTGCGACTTGTGGACCATGGCATTCCTCCACTGTCAATTTGGATGTTTCAATAAGTGTTCACTGAATTTCCTACCTTTTCTTTGTCATACCATGCAATATATAGGCATCAAATTCCACCAAATGGTCATGCCCACCTCAAGCCAACTTGACCATTGTGGATCATGCCCATATGGAAACCCTAAATTTACCTCTATGATGACTCAGGTCGACGTGTGCACATGCCCAACCAACTGACCTTGCTCATTACTTGCTTGTTCCTCACATTGTGTGAGCTTGCATATGCTCCACATGTAATGATGTCTCGTGCCACAACATGAGGGGATCATAGGCCCTATGCACTTATCTCACTAGTCGATCTAACTCATATCATCGCACGTCATGCAAGTGTACGCTTAGGCTTGGCATCATGGATATTACAACCTTGTTCACCACAAGTCATTTCTAACCTCTTGAATCACAATGCGAGCATGTCATGGTACTTATCCTTGAACTCACTGATTTTGTGCCCACACTTCCATCGCAACTCCTTAGACTTGGAACCATCCGATGTGTCCTTCCAATGGATAAAGTACTCATGTCATTGATTCCTCCTAATACAATCTATCCTTTGTGCCAATATATCCTCAATCACCATCTCGGGTTGACCAATAATCATTATTGGAGCATGTGATGGATCAACTCTACTAAGTTCATTTATGTCCACTCGACATGGTTTCAATTGACTGAAATGAAAGGTTGGATGATGAGCCTTTTATGAAATGGCAAATCCAACATATAAGCGACATCTTCGATATTCTCAAATACCTTGAACATGCCATCAAACCTTTGCACCAATGATGAATCCATCCAAACCAATGGCATTAATTTCTCCCTTCTTATCTTGATGAAGACCAAATCTCCCACATTTAACTTTCCATCACTTCTTTCATGATCTACCCACTTCTTCATCTTCTCTAGGATACTAGTCAAGTGTGCATGATCCGACTCCAATCTATCTTGCTAGCTCCTCATGAATTCCAGGGTGGAGGGACTCTTCTTGTAATAACCTTGTACACCAAATGTGTCTTTGTAGGTTGTTGTTCATTCGTCAACTCAAAGGTACTATAGCCTATAGTTGAACTATTTTGCAAGGTAAAAATGAATTGGGATGCATTCGGTAAATCTGGCTAGTTCAATGAATCCCCTCACATTGTGTTGCAAGCAATCCTCAAATAACATCTTGATGTGTTCAATCTATTTGTTTATATGTGGGTGACATCTAGAACTTTGTAACAACTTCATATTGAAAAGTTTAAACAAAGACATGAAAAATTCTTGGTAAACCTCGTGTCCTTGTTTAACACAAATTTATCTCAATGGAAAACCTTGATACTTCACCACATGGCTGAAAAAAATTTGCACTACCTCTGTTTTGCAAGGCATCTTCATCATAATGAAGATTGTATACTTGGGTAAATGATTTACCATGACCATGACCTTGTTGTACCCCTATGTTACTGAAAGCTATGTGACGAATTCCATCAAGATGCTTTCCCACAATCTTTCTGGAACCAATCAAGGATACAATATACTTGTTTGTAATGTGGAGTCAGGCTTGTCATGTTGATACACAATACAAGTTTGGACGTACTCCTCAACATCTCACCTCATATGCTCCCAAAAGTATTCTCTCTCCAAGAATACTAGTTTTATATGTTGTTGTGGGTGGCCAACCTAAGGAAAGTAATGAAATTCCTTCAAGAGTTCCTTGCAAAGATGACTTGACTTAGGCACAAAATGCACTCACCATAATACAAGAGTTCATTGTGAATATAAAACTTCCTCGTTTTTCTCCATAATCGTTTTCATAGTCAGGTCAACATATAATCCTTCCTTCATCTTGTTGTATAACTCTTCCATCAACTAAATATGACTCCCATTAGATGTAGGTCCCTCCTCTTCCTCGAGTGTGACAATTTGAGCCTTTCTACTCAATGCACTTGCTACAACATTAAGATGTCCCAACCTATACTTAATGGACATGTCAAACTCCACTAAGAAATCCTACCAACACACTTGCTTGTGATACAACCTGGGTTGAGTCACAAAATAGCTTGATGCAATTTTGTCTGTGTTGACCATAAATGGTTTGCCTTGTAAGTAATTCCTCCATTCTAGTATACGATGCACTATTACAATCATCTCCCTCTCATGAACCAAGTATCTCCTCTCTTAGTCTTGTAACTTTTGGATTTGGAAAGCTATGGGGTGCTCTTCCTGTGTAAAAAATCCTCCAATGGAAAAATTTGATGCATTTGTTTATACCTTAAACAAATGCTCAAATTATAACATCTCCAATATTAGGGAAAATAAAATGCTATGCTCAAGCTCCTCAAATGCATGCTTGCTCTTACATGTCCATCTCCTTGGTTCTTTTTCTACAATTGAGTGAGTGGTGCAATAATCTTGTAGTCCTCTACAAACATCATATAGTAGTTGGTCAACCCATGGAAGACCCTCACGTAAGGCATGTTGCATGGTTCCTCTAATCCTTGATCACCTTTTCTGTTAGGCCCCTATACTACTAGTGTAAACCCTTATTGTTATTAGTACAACCCACTTATTATATTGATGTACCCATGTAGTGCCCATATTGTTACTATTGTGCCCCATAGAAGCCCACTATTGTTATTATTGTGCCCTTACATTATTATTGTTATGTCGGCTCTAATTATGTTATGACCCCTTAGACTCCTATATATAGAAAGGAGGTCTTTTCATTTGTATCATCGAAGAATTGCTCATTTATGTAATGTAAAGGAGGTTTCCCCCTAGAAGAGGCTGAATTCTAAGGTGTGGATCTCTCTTTTCTATCTTTTCGTTAGCTGGTTTCATAACATTTGGTATCAGAGCTTTGGATTCTAGGGTTTCACTGCTCCAAATAGGTCATCGTGGTATTTTCGCTATAACTTTTTTTTCTGCAACGTTTCAGAAGCTAAAAAAAAAAACCCATTTGAGAGGAGATCGCGCTGAAGCTCAGGTTTTAATTTTAGAGCTTTTCGCGCTATATTTGCGGAGATATGATCTGAGGAAGCTGGTCTTTTTGCAGACTCCTGAATTACATTCCAAAAAGGTGACCTAGGGAAAATCGTCATAACTTTCTCTCTGAGTATTGCATTGAAATTTCGTAAGAAGGTACAGAAATAGGACGGATTGTAGTTTCTTGTATATATTTTTCAGAGCCAAAGATCAAAACAGTGACACGTGGCACTTCATACAAGTTCGCTCTTCTGGAAAGGTCTATAATCAGGTCATCTTGGGAGATTGTGCATAACTCTTTCTTGGAGAATCCAATTTGGATCAGACTAGTGGCATTGGAAAGAGGACGCAGAGGGCTACTACAAGTTGCAATTTCAGAACTTAAAGATCCAAAAGTACAGAGTTATAGTCGTTTCAAGATCGAGCTCCTAAAATCAAGAAAAAGCAAGATGAGGAAGTTTGATGGCAAGGATCCGGTAAATTGGATACTTCAGATGGAGCAATATTTTGATCTACATGGTGTACCATTGTTACAAAAGGTATGTATTGCATCTTCATATTTAGAACCGGATCAATTTTTATGGTATGAAGGGCTTTGTTCTCATAAACAACTTGTTACATGGTCAATTTTCATGGAGGAAATGATAGCACGTTATGAGGATACAAAGAGCAACACCTTCTTTAGAGCAACACCACAACAATTGGAAAGAGTAAAAGGGATTTGTGACATATTGGAAAGCAAAATTATGGAAACTAGGAAGAAGACCCCTCACAACTATAAAGATGGAACTGTTGTTTCTCCCAGCCTTCCACAACCTACAAGGGTTACACCACAACAATTGGAAGAAAAAAGAGAAAAAGGGCTTTGTTACAATTGTGATAGCAAATACACTAAAGGTCATAAGTGTGCTGAGAAGAAATTATTTTACATAGAATATGAAGAGGAGGAAGAAAATGATCAAGAAACATCAAAAGAAGAGGATATATGCCAAGACCCCACCCCAGAGAAAGAAGAAATGAATCAAACCATATCTTGTAAAGCATTGGCAAGAATTACCACTCATAAAACTCTCAAGATAGAAGGACATATCAAGAAGAAAAAGATGCAAGAAGTGAAAGATCACATCGAGAAAGAAGAAATGAATCCAACCATATCTTGTAACTCATTGGTCGAAATTACCACTCCTCAAACTATCAAGATAGAAGGACATATCAAGAAGAAAAATGTTCAAGAAGTGAAAGATCACATCGAACATCAAGAAATGAATCTGACCATATCTTGTAAAGGATTGGAAGAAATTGCCACTCCTCAAACTCTAGAGATAGAAGGACATATCAAGAAGAAAAAGGTTCAAGCAGTGAAAGATCACATCGAGCATCAACAACAAGTTCTCCAACTTTTAAAGGATAACGCTACTTCGGTCCAAAATCAAACGAAGCAACAGGTAGATCAACATCATAGTGAAAAATGTTTTGATGTAGGAGATTGGGTATTTTTACTGCTACATCTCAAGCAAGCTATTTATGAGAAGGAAATGTTGGCAATACTACATGCACTTAAAAAATGGCGACCTTACCGAATGAGAAGACTCTTCAAGGATGAGGATGTGGAAGCATTGTTTTGTGCTATTTCTATTATCCAACTAGATTGGGCAAATGAAGCAAGGGATGAATGGAAGAAGGACGAAGAAGTATGGCCACTTATTCAAAAGTTGCAAAAGATACCAATTCAAACAATATTGTCAGAAATTGAAAAGGAAGGAAAAATCATATTGGAACCTGGAGCAGTCACAGAAACAAGAACCCGACAGCTACGAAATTGATCAATTTTAGAGTATCTCATCAAGTGGAAGAACTTACCCACTGAAGATTCCACATGGGAGGACAAGAATTTTATACAGAAGCATCAAGAACTACTCAAGCGTTGAGGACAACGCTTTTTGAAGGAGAGGGGCATGTTAGGCCCCTATACTACTAGTGTAAACCCTTATTGTTATTAGTACAACACACTTATTATATTGATGTACCCATGTAGTGCCCATATTGTTACTATTGTGCCCCATAGAAGCCCACTATTGTTATTATTGTGACCTTACATTATTATTGTTATGTCGGCTCTAATTATGTTATGAACCCTTAGACTCCTATATATAGAAAGGAGTTCTTTTCATTTGTATCATCGAAGAATTGCTCATTTATGTAATGTAAAGGAGGTTGCCCCCTCGAAGAGGTTGGATTTTAAGGCGTGGATCTCTCTTTTCTATCTTTTTGTGAGCTGGTTTCATAACATTGTCCTCCATGAGGTCCATACATATACAACCCTATCCAATCCAATGGCTTAGAAATGGTATCTTAGTCTTGTCAAAAATACATTCAAACTTCTGCAAGTACGATTGATGGTCCCCTAGTGTCTCAAACATTGCTACTAAATTCTTCTTTTGCTCTTCCATAATCTCATTGTACACCACATTGTCATCCAATTGCATCACAATGAACATGTTCAAGAAGGGATGTAGAAAATATTTCATCAAAGTGAAAAGTTGTTGGGCTGTTACACAAGGAAAAAATACATTACCAAGAACTCAAAGCTCCCATACCTCATCACCACGATCATCTTTGCATCATCTCCTTCTACAATCCACACATGATAATATTGATGTCTCAAGTCCAATGTTGAGAACACCTTCGTCTTAGCCAATTTGTAAAAACAATCTACTACAAGCAGTAGTGGATATCGATTCTTCATTGTTTTCTTATTTAAGGCAATGCAATCAACGTTAATCCTTAGTTCCCTAATGATATGAATGTGTGAACTTGAAGATTTTTAACAATTTGCAAGTTAAATTTATATGTGTTTTTGGTAAGAGGATCAATTTACTAAACACATAAACAAGTAAATTTTAACCAAATTTTACAGCCAAACAGAGGCAAATAAGCATGTATTAAACACATAACAAAAGCATAATAAAAGAGTTCACCCCTCTCTTGGGCTACATCTCCTAGTCCAGCTTCCAATGCAGGGCCTCTTTCATTAAAAATGATCAAAACTGTGTTTACATACTCTACAAGTCTCAAACAACATAAATGATGTCTCCAATAGATCCAACACTATCAAAACCCCCATTTTGGATCTTTCTGCACCTCATTTGACCAAAAATTGAGTAAGGTATGACTGTTTCAAGTTTTTACTCCATTCTTCAACTAATCATCCTCCAATTCGGCCTAAACCTGGCTTGAGCGCCTCAAACTCAGAACCGGTGCACAATTCTGGCGTACACTCCCATCTGACTACCGAAATTGTAGGACGATTAGTCCGCCCATTAAGCCCCCAATTCCGAAATTCACGGTCACGTGGTACGCATGTGACTTGATTTAGGGGCGAGATTCTAGGGCATATGTCCAACATATTTAAGCCCTCCACTTGGCGTGCTCCTAGTCACATGGTTACCCATATGTCCTTGGGGTTGGCCCCTCTCTAGACCTCGGCGCTGTCGATCACATGGCTCCTTATGAGCTGGGGCTCGCCCCCTTACTTTGTGCTTGGTTTCCACCGATGGTCATATCATGGGTCATACGACCTGGGGCTAGCCTCCATGGGTTGGCCCCCCATTTTCTTCTCCGCACCCATGGTTACATGGCACCATGTGTCTTGAGGCTAACCCCTGTGGCTCCCGCTTGGTCATAGCACTTAACTCTGACTGCGTTAATTGCTTGGGGATGTGGCGGTGGTTTGGGCTAAGGCTTAGCCCTTGGCTCTCGACCTGTGGTCCTGTCGCATTAGGGTCACCAAGGACTAGGGCTTAGCCCACCTCCCCTCCCCCAACAACGCTATAATAAAAATTTAAATAATGTTAATTGCCCAAGGCTTAATAAGCAAGACTTCTGGCGCGGTGGTGGAAGCATGTTGTTATGTGCTGCCAGGTTGCAGTTTCAAATCCTCTGGATGTAGTTCAACCTCATAACAAAATTTTTAAACCAACCTCCAAAGGCCACATGACAACACTCGGTTGGCCCACGTGGCACTCCACTATTGGCTCATATACACAGTCAATATCAATATAAAAAATTGAACCAATCACAATGAGACAAATGGAAAAAACCCATTGGCCAATAAAATTCAAATTTTTGGACCAATCAGGAGAGGCCATGTGGCAACCTGCCACTGGCCCAAAATGTCCAGTCATCTGTCCTTTTTGCCAAAATTTACCTGTTTAGCAATTTGATCAGAATGCGATATCAGGAGCGTATGATATCGATTTTGAGTGAAATGAATTATGTTGGGTTTAGATCACTGAGATCTATCCAGTCGTTCAATTTTCGAACTCTGTCGCACACTTTGAATTTTGAGCACTATTTTGATCCACCATTGGAAGATTTTGGACCTCCAAAATCTCTTTATCAATCAACAAATAGATGAGGGTACAACTCCCTCACCCTTCTAGTCTCAATCCACTGAACTTTTCTTGAATTTGTCGCTTTGAGCTTTTCATGAAAGTACATCACTTTCCCTGATTTTGGAGTCCTGGACTTTCTGTCAACAATGACATCTTTCTGCAATTTTTCAAGATATGCAGAACATAAAACTGCCTTTGAAGGAATATGCACATTCCCTCCTTGGTTTTCAATCAATGGAAATTTAAACAACTTAAAATTGCCTTCGCCTTGAACATTGTCATCATGAGAATGCTTAGCATGTCTAGCCTTGCACTTGGCTTGACTCTTTACCAAATGTGATCACCATCATCGGGTACCATCCTTCTTCAAAGCCAAAACATTATGAAACCCACAAGAAGATGTTTTGGGACCAATGTCCTCTTTGTCAAATAGCCTTTTCATTTTCTTTTTTACCTCTGCATGCTTTAACACTGGCATCTTGTTCACACCAATGTTCAACAATGATGCATCCTGCTGCAAATTCACTTCATTTTGTTTACCTCTTTTAGGAGGCAACTTGTTAGACTCCTGAAACATCTTATCACATGAATTAGAAACCTCAATGAAATCAGATTTCAAACTTGATTCATATCCTTGAAAGGCTTTAGATTCCTCAACATCTTCATGTTTGATCATTAACAATGCAAAGTTCTGACTAGCATTAACAATCCTCTTCATTTGTCCCGCATTTACAAGAGATGCATTCAACTTCTTGCTGTGTGCTCTAAAAATGTACTCAATCCCATTTTTGAACAAATGATATTTGTTCTCATGGAGATGAAAAATAAATCTCATATCATATAGATATGGACTTCCCAAAACAATACCACATATATCAATTGGAATTACATCAAGCTCTACCTCATCTAAAAAGTTTGTAGTGATTGCAAATTTCAGTTTACATCTTTTTGTCACATGCAATTTTGCATTGTCACATATCCAACCTAGAGGATAAGGTTTTGGATGAGGAATGGTTTCTAAATTCAACTTCTTGATAATGTCTTCTGAGATAAGATTTACTTGTGAACCACTATCAAACAATGTATCTATCTTTGTATGCTTTGAAATAACTCTAATATGGAAAAGCTCTATTCTTGTTTTTCATCTTAAGTTTCATTGAGACGTTTTGAAGAACTAGTACTTGCAATGTCCTTACCTTTAAAACCCATGGTTGTGATATTTGTTTCATCTCCAGAATCAAAACCTAAATCTTGTTGTGTAGCTACAACAATATTCTCTTTCTCCTTGTTTTTAAACTTTTTAGGTCTCATCTCTGGATGAAGTTTCCAACAATGATCTTCATCATGGCCCTCTTTGGAACAATGTTTACATGTAAGTTTTTCTTTCTCCATCTTGATGGCAACATTCTTCTTTCCTTTTCCTTTAAACTTACCCTTTCCTTTTTCTCCAGACTCAAAGGAACTCTCACTAGTTTCTTTAGAAACATTTTTCCCTCTTGCCTCTAAATGAGTTGCATGTACACAAACTTCATCTAGTTTTGTAGGGTTAAACATGATAATGGTATGTCTCAAGTAACTATGCAATCCTCCAATGTATTTGAGCAAAGTATCTTGAGAAGAAAAATATATACCCAAAATCAAAGCTCTTTTCCTAAATTCTTGAGTATAAGATTGCACATTTTTCCCTTTAGCTTGCCTAAAGTTTTTCCAATCCATAATAGCTTTCTGCATGTATGCTAATGGATAAAATTTCCTTCTTATTGCAACAACAAAATCATTCCAAGAGGATAAAACCTTACCATGTTTCTTCATGTCCTCTTGAGTTTTGGCTTCCCACCAAATTAGTGTTGCACCTTCCAATCTAAGAGAAGCAAGTTGAATCTTGGTTTTATCATCTTTGATTCTTTGTATCCTGCAATACACTTCAATATGATGAATCCAATTATCTAGTCTCTTTGCATTTACCTCTCCATTGTACATAGTCAATTCAAACTTAATATCAAACTTAAGCAAAGGAGTTTTACCATGACCCTTGGGGAATTTGGAGGTGTTTGTTTTTGTGAAAGGGTAGAAGAAGTTCAAGATGAGGATGAAGATGAGGATGAGGATACTAATGGAGGTGAAGATGGTGGTTTTTCACCATTCCCTCGATTCCCTTTTGAAGGCTTGTCTCCTTTTCATCCACCTCCTTTTGGAGGTTTTGAGCTTTCTCCATACAATCTGAAATTCCTCTCGTGATACAAAACCTTAACCATCTCAGACATATCAAAGAATGATTTTGAACATTGTTTCATCTTCAAACATCTCTTCAGGACCTTCTTCATGTGCCATAACTATTGAAGCCTGAGGTGTATTTGTTCTCCTTGAAACAATTTGAGATCTTGGCTCCACAAGTTCTCCTTCTCCTCTTTTGAGCTTCAACCTTGTAAGCATAAGAAAAAAACCCTTGCAAACAAATCAAATCTTCACAATAACCTATTGCTCTAATACCAAAATTATCTGAATGTGTAAACTTGAAGATTTTTAACAATTTTCAAGTTAAATTTATATGTGTTTTGGGTAGAGGATCAATTTACTAAACACCTAAACAAGTAAATGTTAACCAAATTTTGAAGCCAAACATATACAAATAAGCATATCTAAAACACATAACACAAAGCATGATAAAGGAGTTCACCCCTCTCTCAGGCTACATCTCCTGGTCCAAATTCCAATGCAGGGCCTCTTTCATTAAAAATGCTAAAAAGTGTGTTTACATGCTTTATAAATCTCAAACAATAGAAATGATGTCTCTAATGGATCAAACACTGTCGAAAACCCCCATTTTGGTTCTTTTTGCACCTCATTTGCGCCAAATTTGAGTAAGTTATGGTTGTTTCAATTTTTACTCCATCTACAGTTAATCATCCTCTAATTTGGCCTAAACCTGGCTTGAGCGCCCCGAACCTAGAACCGGCGCATAATTGTAGCCTACACTCCCGCTCGACTGGCGAAATTGTAGGATGGTTAGACGCCCATTAAGCCCCCAGTATCGAAAATCATGGTCACATGGCACGCATGTGACTTGGTTTAGGGCCCAGATTCTAGGGCCTATGTCCAACGGCTTTAGGCCTTCCACTTAGCGCTCTCTTGGTCGCATCGTCACCCATATGTCCTTGGGGTTGGCCCCTCTCCAGGCCTCTGCGCTCTCGGTCGTATGCGTCCTTATGACCTAGGGTTGGCCCCCTTACTTTCTGCATGGTTTCCACTGGTGGTCATATCATTTGTCATTCGACCCAAGGCTAGAACCCATGGGACCGCCCCCCATTTCCTTTGTCGCACCCATGGTTACATGGCACCGTGTGCCTTGGGGCCGGCCCCTGTGGTTCCCGCTCAGTCACAACACTTAACTCCGACTGTGTTAATTGCTTGGGGATGTGGTTGTGGGTCGGGCTAAGGCCTAGCACTTGGTCCCCCTCCTACGTCCCGTGGCGCTGGGGTGGCCAGGGGCTAGGGCTTAGCTCGACCCCCCTCCCCCAACGACACTATAATATAAATTTAAATAGCATTTATTTCCCAAGGTTTAAAAAGCAATACCTGTGGCGTGATGGTGGAGGCTTGTTGTTGTGTGCTGCTAGGTTGCGGTTTCGTTTCCTGTGGAGGTAGTTTGACCTCATAATTTTTTTTAAACCAACCTCTTGAGGCCACGTGGAATCCCTCGGTTGGCCCATGTGGCACTCCATTATTGTCCCATATACACTATCAACATCAATATATATATAAAAAAAGTCAAACAAATCACAACAAGAAAAATGGCGAAAAGCTATTGTCCAATAAAATTCAAATTTTTGGACCAATCAGGAGAGGCCCAAAATGTCCAGTCATCTATCCATTTTTCCAAGATTTACCTGTTTACCAATTTGATCAAAATGCGATATTGGGAGCATCTGATATTGATTTTGAGTGAAACAAATTACGTTGGGTTCAGATCGCCGAGATATATCCAGTCGTTCAGCTTTCAAGCTCTGTCGCACACTTTGAATTTTGAGCACTATTTTGATCCACCGGATCACCTCATGTCCTTCTTCTGGAATAGGACTAGGGCACCTTTAGGGATTGTGAAGGACGTAAGAGACCTACATCAATCAACTTTATCAACTGACATATCAACTCCTCTAACTCGAGCCTAGTTGATTTGTAGGGAACTATTGTTAATGGTTGCAACCTTAGCTCTAGCTCTACTCACTGGTCAACATTGCACCTTGGTAGAAGCACTTTTAGAAACTCTTCCAACATCCAATCCACAAACTCATCTAACAAGACAACATGCTCTGGTGGAATAGGTGTCCCCACTCTAGCCTCTTCTACCTCATTGATCGCTGCATTATAAATATGTGATCTTTGGCATTGTGATACCCTCTTCATGTTTAATGTAGATATTGGTTGTACCCCTCCATTAGGATTTCATTTGGTTGTGTGCTTAACACATGTATCTCATTCTCCAAGTATAACTAATTGATCCAAAGATGATATCAAACGACATTGCTCCTTTTGAGAAAATCCTTCCCCAATTTAACATCAAAGTCATCCATAGCAATATTTTCAAATTTTCAAATTGATGCCACTCTTCCACCTACACAAGAACTAATGAGGTGACACCTATTGTTCCTTCACCTTGGAGTTCACTTCCTTCACCACTGCTTTGCTTACGATAACATTAAATCCACATTTCCTAGCAACATCCATCCTCATGAAGTTGTGTGATGCCCATATATCTATAAGTGTTTGGCATGTTGTCCCATGGATCATCATGTCTGCATAATACAACCTATGCACGTGCTTGTCCTAATTTCCTCCCAAGACATTAATCCTCATACCTGAATAGTTTTTCCAAGTTACATGTGTTGCATCAAGTGACTAGCAACAAAAACCACAATGCAAAATACCTATATGATATCATCTTCTCGAGGGACTTTTGTACTTTCCTTTAGTTTACCCACATTCATCACCCTCTTCATATTCAATATATAGTTGGGTGTATTTCATTTCTCATCTTTGTTTATTGTCACCAAGTCCTTATGAGCGAACCTTGTAATTATTTAATCTGGGTAGACTTTTTTCCATCTCCCTTTGTTATATGAGATGTGAGATGGTGACATCTCACTCTGATACCATATGCCACACCCCCACATGATTCATATAAATTTAGGTCCTATGTCATATTTTAGGTGTATGGCACCACAATTTTTTTGAATCAACAAGATGCTGACATTGAGTCGACTAAGCCTATACTATACCTGCTCATTTACTTTGTTGTTAATCTCTGTTCTAAATATGCAATAGCTACACATGCACCAAAATTAACCAAGTGTTCAACATGTGTAAAAAAACATGTATAAATAAGATTACACGGGAAACACCAACCATATCTAACACTTAACCCCAACAATTATAATAAAGAGTTCTACAATTGTGTATAATGGTTTGGGTGAAAACGAATCCCTAAATTTACAATGGTCACAAGATGAGAATTCTTGGCACCACTGAGCCACAATCAGTTGTGTAGACTTTTCCTCTAACGTACATCTTCTTGGTCATTTAACATGGGACAAATGAAAGAACCTTAAGGCAAAGAAAAATACTTCACCCCTATCATGTGATTGTACACCACATATAAACTTCTTGTGCGACCTGCATCTTGCAACATTCATGTGTTGTCAACCTGTGGGGTGCTCTCTATTTCTATGTTATGATAGGTGTTCACTAATATGCTTTTCTTGCCTCCACCTTGTCATGAAACATATATATGTGATAACTCACATTGAATGATCATGCCTCTTCTCAGGTCAACCTAATTGTCATTGAGTTGTTCCTATATGAAAACCCCAAATTTACCTCTACGATGGATCGAGCTAACATGTGTGCACAACGAACCAATCATCAAACTCCTCATATGCACCCAACCAATTGACTATTCTCAACACTTTCTTGTTCCCAACGTCATGTGAGTTTTCCTTTTCTCCACTTGCAATGTCATCCCAAGCCCCAACATCATGCAAACATCCCAAATTTGACTAGGGAGGGGATTGAGAACCACATGCACTTGTCCCACCAGCTGGTACAACTTGTGTTGTCATAACTTTTGTGGGCGTGCACCTGAGCTTGGTGTAAAGTGTCTTAAAATTTCATTTTATGTAGTAACTCAATGCCATTGTTTTTTAAGGGCCTAATTCTATGTGACAACTTAGGTATGAAACTCCTCAATAAATTGTAGGTTTAGAACTCCCAAATTAGATACCATTCTATGGATTTTTTAAGATGAAACTATATATCTGTATGTGTATATATATATATATATATATATGTTGATTTCACCATTTAAACTTTAGATTTTCCCCTTAATTTAATTATTAATTTCTATTTTTATAAAAATTATAGATTACATAATATTTATTTATTTTATCTTATTTTAATTTTAATTTTTTTTTATTTTTATAAATATTTTCTTATACAATTAGAAAAACTATCATTACTTAGTTGTCAAATTAGTAGTGGGGACATCCATCATTAGTTGTTATCCACGAATCCAAGTTGATTCATCACCATTATTCATGTTGGCAAATTAGCCTTGTCCGAATGGTTGATGGCATTCAATATGATGGCATTGATGTCAACTAGGCCAACATTGATGTGCATGATGTGTCAAGCTTAGGGGGGAGTCCTATGGTTGCTACAATCTATTATAGAGAATCATCATAGTAGCAATCTTAGAGGAGAAGCCATAATATGATGACTATGATGGTTAGGGAGTCTGAGACTTTGGAGGAGATTATGCCTCAAGAGACCAACTCATATGCTCATGGAAGTGGCATAGTGGGATAGTGTTTGGAAATATATTTCCAGCGATATGTTGAAGTCTGCAAATGGTCCCCTTCACCAAAAGTTATTGCTATTCAAAGTAAGGACCCCCATAGTCAAAGTCTAGTGCCTAGAATCCCATAATGTCATTAAATAGGTGACCATGATAGTTTGGAGTTGGGATAGCGGGAACAATTCTCGGAAGGTCAGAAGCTCGGAGCCCGAAACTTGATTAATAAATGGAATGGGATAACATGGTGTTGGGCTAGTAGGGAATGACAACTGACAGATCATCAATCGACGGAACTCGTAACAAATATTGCCTGGAAGGTTGGAAGCCGATAAGCAATTTGAATTGAGAGGCGGGCATTGTCAGTAGGGCACACAAGTGGGCCAAGACCCGAAGCCCACAAGGCTGTAAATCTTAAGGAACTCTATTAAAAGAATACTAGGGCTTTAGGGATCCATTTCGGTAAGGGTAGAGGTCTAAGGGCTAAAGCTCCAGTACACAGGTATGCCTACAACAGAGAATTAGGGGCATGGAAGGTTTTCAAGGGAATTAAGCTCTTGTAGGCCAACAAAGTGTTCTAGCACCTAGAGGCTTAACCGAAGGTCACAAAACTAGGTCCGGTGGTGGAAAACATGTAAAGGTGTCTGGGGAAAGGTGTTAAGGCATGCCAACAGGTGGGAAGTGGGCCAACCCCAGAACCTCCATTAACACCTTAAAGGAAGAGGAGTGGTCGTTTATAAGAGGGGACTGCCAGCGAGGCACACAAGTAGGCCAGGCAAGAACCCTTCAAGCTCGTGAGTCTTAAGGAATTCTATTTAAAAATGACCCAGGTATCATGACATCCAAGCTCCAAGTCAATAACGACATATGTTTAATGGCTTGTACGAGTCGAAAACTCTTAGGCACTATGTGCCATATTTGGCAGATGCACCAACTTGGCTATTTTCCATGAGTGTATGTAGGCATCGATGAGTTGACAACTCTTAGGCACTATGTGCCATATTCAGTAGATGCACCAACTTGTCTATTTGCTATGAGTGTATGCAGGCATGGATGAATCGAAAACTAAGTAAATGCACTCAGTAAGGTTGGTGCCATTGGATTATTGACAACTGCAAAAAAGTGATCTTTAGAGAAAGAAAGGACCATGATTTCTCAATTTGAGTTAATGGAGCCTGTCTCAAATAGGAACACGCCACTTTTGATCTACCTTGCACATGATTAAAAATTAATTGAAATATGGATAAGAGAAAAAGCTCTAACTACAGAGCAAGAAAATCCACGCCTTTAGTACACTCTGATCTTTGTGGGCAATCAAGAAGGATGGGAACATTACTGAAGCACTATGTCTGAACTAAGAATTAACTCCCAACATGGAGAATGATCAGGGGTCCATTCTGTGATTTAATGCAACTGTAACTGTTGAGTGAACAAATCCCATTCTTGGAGATCAATCAAGCTTCAGTGAGCAAGTCATTTGTTGGAACAATGGAATGGAGAGGCTTGTTGCAATTATGAGATTAAACAGACACACTCATCCTACATAACATGGGAAGCCATGATGGTGCACGCCCTTGGGCAATGTGGATGTTAGCAGAGACCACATCATTCACTGTGTTAAAATGAAACAAAACCTAGGATTGTTGTTGTGATGGTGGGGGTGTAGATGTGTTGTGTGTAGCAACATTTCTAGGTGAGGTGTTGATCGTAAGCGCGCGAAATAAAGGGTGATTGGTGTTGAGAATTAACCATTATATAGAGTAGCTAAGGGCCAAGACCATAGTTTGTTGAGTAGTAAAGAGTGCAGTGCAAATAAGAATTATAAAGCAGAAGGAAAGTGTTGTGTGTAGAAGTTTATCAGGTTTATATTACTAAGCAGTTGTATAGGCCTTTGTTTTTAGTTTGAAAATTGTATGAAAAGCAAGACATGTGACTAGAGAAGTTACTGACTTGCATTCATAAGAGGTTGGTGCCTCTTTGCAAGTAGTGGCTTTCTATTTTGAAGGAGGTTGGGTCCTCCTGTGAGTGGGTGCTCACAAACAACTTGATGTATTTAAGTAGGTGCTAAAATTACATCATAATAACAAACAGATTAGTGGTTTCCCCCCTTTGGGTTTCCATGTAGAAATACATGTGTCAATATGTGTCTGCTACTCAAATTGATGGATTGTGTGCTCATTTTAATGGTTTACATTGATGTATGTATCTTGTATTAAGAATGATCACATAATTATTTGAGAAGAGTGAAAGGGAGTAAAGAATTGAGCTTAAATTTTTAAAATCTCACTTATCACTGATTCACCCGCCCATCTGACTAATTCCTTATTCCAGCAATTGTTATTAGAGCTAAGTTCCTTCAGTAACAGTTTACCACTGGAAGGTAGATCCATAAGGATTTATGTCTAAACAAAAGCATCAGGATTCTTACTCAAGTAAGATAATAGTCTTTGATGGGACAAACTATGCCGTTTGGAAAGTTAGGATGGAAGCTTATCTTATGTCCCTAGGAGTAGATGTTTGGGGCTTTGTGTTGGTAGATTATGTTGTCCCTGTAGTCCCTCCCACTGATGCATATGGTAAAAAGGCATTTGGAAATAATGCAAAGGCCAATAATTCCATTCTTTTTTGCCTTAGTCAATCTGAACTTGTAAAGGTTATGCATTGTAAGTCTGCTAAGGAAGTATGGGTCAAGCTCTATCGGAGTCATGAAGGATATGAGAAAGTCAAGTAAGCCAAACTTCAAAACTTTAGGGTGAGGTTTGAAGGTTTAAGAATGAGTGAAGAGGAAGGCATAAGAGAGTATTTCCTTGGAGTTGATGAAGTAACCAATATGACCAGGGGACTTGGTGAAGCTATCAATGAAGATGTAATTGTTCAAAAGGTCTTAAGATATTTGCCTATGAGATTCAATGTCAAAATCTCAACCATTGAAGAGATGACTAACCTGAAATGTATCACAATGGACCAGTTACTTGGTACTCTCACAACCTATGAAATGAGAGTAGAAAAAGAGAATATTGAACCAAAGGAGGCAACTTTCAAGGTGACCAAGAAGGCTAGGGAGTACAAAGATGATTAAGATTGTTCCAACTATGAATCTTATCAGGAACAAGCTCACTTTTCTAGGAGACTAAAACATGGTTCAGGAAAGTATAAAGGGAAGTTTCCCTTCAGATTCTTTGACTGTGGAAGAGTTGGACATTTTGCATCCAAGTATCCTTACAAAGAAAAGTCAGAAAATGAAAATGATCAGAAGTTTAAAGGCAAAGCCCAAATACATAAGAAGAATAAGTTCCTCAATAAGAAGGGGCTCTACTCTAAAGAAGATAGCTCAGAACCATAATATGATAGTGAGAACTCTTAAGAGGGAGAGTCAAATGAGTGTTTACTTATGGCTCTTGAATTTGACTCCAAGAAACAAAAAACATGTGAAAATATAGAAGACAAGAATAGACACTTAAGCAGTAGTTGATCAAAGAAAAAGGGGATATGATCCCAAAAACATGTAAAGAGGAGATTATGTCCCTAAAAGTTAGGTTAGAAGAAGCAAAATGGAAGGAAGAAGTTCTTAATTACTTGATTCATCAATGGGAAGAAAATTGTCAGAGTCTGGAGGCAGAAATTGTCTCCTTGAGAACAGATCTTGAGATATTAGAGACTGATGAGCCCCAAAAATGGACAAATATTTGGGCTCATCCAACCTCCTAATTTGACTTAATCCACCATTCTCATTTGTTTATTGCATGTTTTGATTATATTTGTGTTAATAGAGTGAATTTGGTTAGTCATTATGCCAACAAGTCTAATGGGTGCTTTGTGTAGCCTTTTTGGTCAACTTAGAGACAAATTTGAAGGTCTTAATGAGCACTTGGCAGCCAAATTTGTGGGAGAACAAGCTAGAGGATTTGTAGGAAGGTGTCCCCCTCATTTATGGGCCCTTACCTCGAATTCTCCACCATCAGCTCGGAGTTCAAGGGCCACCGAATCAATCAGCTCAAGGGCAGCCAAGCAAGTCAAGTTGGACTGCTGTTAACTACAAGTCTTGGGCAGCCAAGCCCCTAACTTTTAGGAGGACTGTTGGGTCCTCAAATTGTATAAATAAGAAGGCTTGGGGCCTCATTTGGGTTAGCTAGTGGTTAGTCATTTTGTAGCTAGTTAGTCATTTTGTTTTAGCCATTAGTTAGCTAGTTTGTAGTTCGATTTTTATGCAATAGGGTAGCTTTGCTTTCAGCTCATGTTCAAGCTCTCCTTGTGGACAATTTTGATGTAACTTTTCATTTCTTGATTAATAAAGATGGATCCAGCTTTGCACCAGCTCTAAATCGCTCTTGGGAGGTTGTAGTTCTTGGGGTTGGGCCCATCTCAAGCGCCCAGTACCTCCCTTGTTTATATTTATGTGTTTGCTGCGTTCTTGAAATAAAATCTGCTCTTTAGATCTTGCTTTGTTATTGTAGTTGGTTTTGATGGGTAACGTAGCTTTTTATGCTTAGAATCGATTGGTAGGAGTTTTTATGCATTTAGATCTTTTGGCATGTTCTTGCTCACGTGATGTAGATGGTTCTCTTTTCAAACAAGGCTGTTGTTTATTCATTCATTAACAGTTAGATTGAGTTAGCTAGGACTTGGTTTGTTTGCAAGAATTCATTGATTTGTTTGAATAAGCATTTTGCAGGGCATCTCTATCACCTTCATCACCTCCTCATTCATCTGAGCCTCGTTCAGGTCATCTCCTCAATCACCAAGTCTGTTTCTTCATCTTCCATCTGCTCTTTTGCCACGTAACCCTACCTTCTTGCTTTTCCATTGCCTCAACCTTCGTTGATGCAAGTCAGCCTTCCACATCATCTCACCATTCCATCCATCAGTTCCTAGGTCACTTCAGACCCCCATCCTACCTCCATAACCATCCATGCATCTTCCATCAACCATCCATCCTCAAAAATCCAATTCGTAAACATCCTGTAGAAGAATTACAGAACATCCTGTAGAAGACTTACAACACTTCCTGTAGAAACCCCTGCAGACTTCCTGTAGAAGTTCATAAGCACGGTTGCATGTCATCCAGACCTTGTGAAACTCTCAGAGAGGATGTCAGGTATCCCTTAGACCCTTTCTGTACCATCCCAACCTTTCCCAAAGCATTTCATCCCTTGATCCATCCCTGCACAGTGAAAAACTAGTTAGAAGCACATGCATGATAATTTCAACAACTTAATCAAAAATACAAAAAGATGTTTTCTTCAGATAGTGATAACGTAGACACATGCATTTTACCTTCCTAGAAGTAATGGCATCTCTTTTCGTTGTTTGCATTCTTTCCTTTGCATCAGTAGGACTAGCTGGTAGAATTAGGGTTTGCTAGGGTTTGTGTTTCCTTTTGGCTTTCAGTTTCTTTTTGCAAAATAGGTTAACTTCCTTCGAGATAGCTTTCGTCCATCACTCATAAAGCTTCTTCTGAGAGCATATAGAAGTTGGCTTGAGCCCTAGCGGACTTGTGCCAGCTGACCAAGTGACAGCTGCGACAAGAGCTAGTCCTTGTGCATACAACACCGTCGCTTCCAAGTTTGTACGAACTACCGGGTTGATAAATTAGAGATAGAAAGCTCCAGGAGTTGTAGCATTATTGCTACAATACTGGAGCCCACCATCTTTTTGGCGCCGTTGCCGGGGAAGCGGTAGAGTATTGGTGATTGTTGCTATTCTTCTATCTTCTACTACAACTTTCTGCTAAGTAGTTTATTTCATTTCCATTCTGCAAAAGTAGCATAGACATTTCCTACTTTCATAGATTAGCATTTCCTGCTTTCATAGATTAGTATTTCCTGCTTTCATAGATTAGCATTTCAATTCCGCAATTTCATTTCTGCAAGCGTAGATTAGCATTTCAATTTCGCAAGCGTAGCCTAGCATTTCATTCCTGCAATTTCATTTGAGCAAAATAGATTAGTCCTTTCCTGCTTTCATTTCAATTCCGCATTTTCATTTCAGCAAGATAGTTAGTTGCAGTTCAATCTATTTTAGTTTTGCAGGTAGAAGTAGAAAAAACAAAAAAAATCAACCAAAAAGATTTCATTTCATGCTTTGTAGGAGTAGAGATAAGTTAGAAAAATGATTGCAAAACACCCCCACTGCTTCACACAGCCTTCTCTCTTCTTTGATGGCTGTGATTGAAGAACCCTTAGGTGGACATCAAGACATATCTGAAGAACCTCTAGGGGAGAAGAAGAAGAAAACATTCCTCTGGAGCGAATGGCTACAAGCAGAAATGTTGGGAGCAACATCTTGTCCAAAGATGAATTTGAAAATCAGATCAAAGATTTCAAGAGTGATATGAGACAGTTTCTTGCCATGCAACTGGATACCTTGCGGATCCAACAGAAGCAAGAGGAAGCCAAGAGGGCTTTGGTCATTTTTTGTCCTAGGTGCACTAGAAAGCATCCTAGGAACGAATGTCCATTGTACTCCATAGAAGTGTGTTTTGTCTGTGAAGAATACCATCCTACAGATCAGTGCCCTTCCTTGCCCAGAATCAAAGCTACATATCAAAGAGCCAAGGGGGCCACTGAATCACTCTGTTATATGAACCAAAGGAGGCCACATGGACCCGTACCCTACCAGCGGGAACTACAAGGGACGCCCGAGACCTATTATGACCCTTACCAAGCCACTTTCATGCCTTCTTGGGGTCCCCCTGCTCATACTTCCTGGTCTACACCTCCTCCTTGGTCATATTCTCGTTGTTCCTTCACAGATCCATATTATGCCCAACCAGTTGCTCATTCATTTCACTCTTATGCTCAGCCACAGCCTCAGTGGAATGCACCTTATCAGGAGTGGAGGCCCCAGTACAACTCTCATCCCGCTCATTTTCCTCCACCACCTGCTCATCCACAACCATCGCCTCCTCCTCCACCAAGGCAACCCCAAATGCCTACCCAACCTCAATGCCATCCATCTCCATCTCAATTTCACACCTCCACTCAACTACCCGTACCTCCATTTCCAAAACCATGCAATGGAGCAGCTCAACCCAATTGCAAATCTGAGGCACAACATGTGCAAATGATTCCTCGTGAGCTCAATGATGTTCACCAAAGCTCAGGAAAAGCATTGCAAAAAAGAGATCATATTGAAAGAATTGAAGGATCACATCCAGCAAAAGAAGATTCAAAAGAGGAGATCAAAGAACCATGGGCTGCACTTGATGAAGAAAAGAGATCTAAATCAGGGATCGAGAGAGATCCCTCATGGTTACCATCAAATCCTCCATGTACTCAAGATAAAGATCAACAAAAAGAGGAAGATCAGAAGGTCATGATAGAAGGTGACATGAAGAATGATCCAGATCAGCAAAAGAACCAAGGATATCAAAGCTATATTGAGATATGGTTTCATAAGGTCACTAAGTTGCAACAGTACTTTCTTCCTCAGCTTTGTTTGATCCCTTCAACGCCAGGTCATTTGGTCTCTGAGATCTGGATACTTGTCCAAGCATGCATTTCGAGCCTTCACATCATTCTTTCTCTAATCTCGATGTGCACATGGCTCCATTGGAAGTATTCTTATACTTGAAAATGATTTTGTTTTTCAAGTAGGTTAGGGTAGAAAAATGAAAAAAGAAAAAAAAAAAAGAAAAAAGAAAAAGAAAAAAAATGAAAAAAAAGGAAAATAGAAATCTAAGGTGAAAACCTCCTTGGAGGCGCCTTAGATTGGCTCATTGATTGAAAACCTCCATGAGGCGGTCAATGGGTTGGAAAAAAATAGAGAAAAGAGAATAAGATCTTTGGGTGAAAACCTCCCTTGGAGGCGCCCAAGGCAGGCAATTAGGGTGAAAACCTCCATGAGGCGCCCTAGTTGTTTTTCAAAAAAAAAACGAGAAAAAAAAAGAAAAAATAAAAAGCTAATCTCCATTTCATGTTGCAGCAGTGACATTGCAGGTTGCAAGAAGGACATTGTAGATCAGGTGGATCACTCAAAACAAAGACAAAGGAGTTTTTGTGCCTTCTACAGGAAGTTTCGTATCTTCTACAGGAAGCTTACAAAAAAGCCAAATTGATCTCCGAGGAGGACCTGAAGGCTTGGAATATGTCCATGAGGCCTACCCACATCCATGTTTCCATTCCTCACCCCTTTCCCATCATTTTTTCATGTCATTATGCTTCTTTCCTCAAAACTATGTCTTCTACAGGAAGCTCTGTATTTCTACAGGAAACATCCTGTAGAACCTTTGGACGAGCCAAATACAATTTCAAAAGTGAATCTAATGGTGGGAATCTGTTGATTAGGCCTACAAGCACTTGTGTATCCGTCCCTTGCCTTCATCCATCACTTTTTCCACCTCCTTGTGCTTCTCATTGTGCTTCTACAGGATCTTCCTGTAGAAATTGTGGGAAACTAGGCATGCATTTCAAAAAGTGGTTTGGCGAACATGCTAGCTTCCTCAAGGGTTCAGAAGCCCTCATGCAATCTTCCAACTCCTCCTCCATCATCTCCATACCTGTATCACAGGCAAAATTCATTTTGTCATCCCATGCAAAAATTTGCAAGAAGCCTTGAAGCAAAAAGACATAGAACGAAATTTGTTTTTGCCATAACTTGAAAACCATGCATCCATTTGACAAACCGTTTTGTGGGGGCTTGTACAAGGTTGATGACAACATGCCTGAGCAGTTTCATGCAATTCCGGTGCACGGTTTCCAAGAAATCAGTCTCCATCACCATCAGCCATTTTTGCGTTTTCTCCATAACCGTGCATCCGTTTCAAAACCTGTTTCATGGGGAGATGCACGTGGGTGATAGTAGCCTACCCAAGTAGTTTCAGCCGATTTCGATGCACGGTTTCCGAGAAATCGACCTCTGAAATCTTCAGCCATTTTCCATTTTTCTCGAAATCCGTGCATCCATTGATCACGAATTTGCTATGGGAGATGCATCATGATGGTAGGAACATGCCCACCGAATTTCAGCTCAATCCGGTTTGCCGTTTGGGAGAAATGGCAAAAAGAAGTTCTGGTCCTGTGGAAATTCAATGGCAGCAGTTTCAGGATGCAGATCTGAACGTGGAAATGAACTCTTGTTGCATGCATCTGGCCAGAGGACACCTGCACAAGAAAACCAGCCATGAATCAGCAACCAAGCCATCATGCAACCATAAAATCAAATGCATGCAGCAATGACAGCCCACAACAGCTCACGGCAGCCATTCAACTTCGAGGTACGTGACTTAACCTTGTTCCTCTGTTGCATGAATGTAATTCGAAGCATTGCATGAACGAATGAGATGGTTGTGGTTAAGAGAATTGGTGGCTAGCCAACTGGACACCCTCATCTAGTTCAACAGCGCTCGGTGGGTGGATACGCCACGTGTGCTCAGCCAACTCAGGAGGAAATTTGGAAACAGGCAGTGGTGACCATTTAACCTTCAGCGTGATCGATGGACGTGATTATAGGCAAGGAACAAATAGTTAAACACTGCAGTGAGGACCGACAGTCTGCATGGGGCCAACGTGTAGTTGGCCAGCTCACCCTCCATCAACGGAAATCTTCATAATGGCCAATCGAACTCTCACCGATGTTGTTTCCAGTTTACCACATTCCTTGCAGCTGCAACAAGCTCCATACCAGCCCCATAGCAGCAAACCAAGCTTTCTCGGCCATTTTTCAAACCCACCTATGCAAGGGCGTTCTACAGGAAACGGGTGGGTCTTCTACAGGAAGTATGACACAGCGTTTTGGAACAAAGAAACCTGAGATTTCCCTCATCAAATTTGAAGTTCCGAGAAGGGTAGGCTCGTAAACACTCTTCCATGCACGATATATATTTTGAAAGGTGGAGAATTGAACTGTCTGGAGCAGGAGAATTAGAGACCAGTTTGCCTGTAAGTCAAAAATAGCAGTGTGATTGTGTGTTGCATGGAATTTCTCATGTTTTTCTGCATCTCTCCACGTTTCATATCTAAAATCCTCTTATAAGGACGGCATATGCAGCTGTGAATGCCAGCATGGGTATGAAAAATTTGAAGTTTGCATATCTGAATGTGTCTTGAGAAGGAAACTTGGTCCTTGTCCTCTATCTGTAGAAGCAAAACTCTTCCTCTCATAACCAGATAGCTGAAGAATTTTTAATATCCTTGAGATCTCTTTCAAAAAAAAAAAAGGAGAACCAAAGAAGAAAACTTGGTTAGGGTCTTTTGCAGGCATGAGCATAATTGTTAAAACAGAGTATGGTATCATATAAAAATTTTATGCAGGTGATCCAGGATTGTAAAGGGATCATGTCATAGATCCAAGCTAGTTTGGAGCTGTCTAAATCGAGAACAGGGGAACACTACTTTGAGAGTGCTTATAAAAGCAATCAGGCTGGGAATGAAAAAAATTTATTTACTATGACAGATCAGGTTTGGCAGTTACAGCAAGAAGGATTAATTGAAGGTGGCCAAAATTGCACAAATGAAGAGTTAACAAACATTGGTGCGACTTAAAGTTGACCATAAGACTAATGAGATGAAATAAGTGTAAGGTGGAAATCAATCATAGCTTGGACCATTCAAGGCATGTCATTAACCAACCAAGAGCAGCAAGTTTGTGTCTTGTCATAGTACAGTCATACAATGAATAGGTGGGATCTTTTACATGATCAAGAGAAATACAAGGAGCCAAATAAAAGCGAGAGGGGGAGGACAAGGCTGGATACTCAAAGAACTAATGTTGATGAGTTAGTGGAAGTGCTGAAGAAAAATAAAGAATGGCAAGGAAGAAAAATACATTGAAAAATAAGAGAAAACCAATGATGAAAAATGCAAGACATTCAAACAAAGGCAGAACAGAGAAAAAGGCTACGGTAGAGAAGGCAGAAGCTAAACAGAGCATGAGGAAGCTAAAAACCTTCACCTAGAGAGAAGCAAATCAAGGTGATGGACTCAAAGACTGCTTCTACAGGAAGACAGATAACAGTTAGAGGACTGTTTCTACAGGAAGACAGAGTCTGTTTCTACAGGAAGACAAAGACTGTTTCTACAGGAAGCCAGCGAACTGGTTCTACAGGAAGTTTGAAAGAAGGAAACCAAAGGAGAAATCAGCCGAGATGATTAGCCAAGGAGGCCACCAGGGCTATCAAAGACGAGGAGAGGAATTGGTTGCCTCAGAGGATGAGCAACACTTTCAGTAGGGGGGTGATGATGAGCCCCAAAAATGGACAAATATTTGGGCTCATCCAACCTCCTAATTTGACTTAATCCACCATTCTCATTTGTTTATTGCATGTTTTGATTATATTTGTGTTAATAGAGTGAATTTGGTTAGTCATTATGCCAACAAGTCTAATGGGTGCTTTGTGTAGCCTTTTTGGTCAACTTAGAGACAAATTTGAAGGTCTTAATGAGCACTTGGTAGCCAAATTCGTGGGAGAACAAGCTAGAGGATTTGTAGGAAGGTGTCCCCCTCATTTATGGGCCCTTACCTCGAATTCTCCACCATCAGCTCGAAGTTCAAGGGCCACCGAATCAATCAGCTCAAGGGAAACCAAGCAAGTCAAGTTGGACTGCTGTTAACTACAAGTCTTGGGCAGCCAAGCCCCTAACTTTTAGGAGGACTGTTGGGTCCTCAAATTGTATAAATAAGAAGGCTTGGGGCCTCATTTGGGTTAGCTAGTGGTTAGTCATTTTGTAGCTAGTTAGTCATTTTGTTTTAGCCATTAGTTAGCTAGTTTGTAGTTCGATTTTTATGCAATAGGGTAGCTTTGCTTTCAGCTCATGTTCAAGCTCTCCTTGTGGACAGTTTTGATGTAACTTTTCATTTCTTGATTAATAAAGATGGATCCAGCTTTGCACCAGCTCTAAATCGCTCTTGGGAGGCTGTAGTTCTTGGGGTTGGGCCCATCTCAAGCGCCCAGTACCTCCCTTGTTTATATTTATGTGTTTGCTGCGTTCTTGAAATAAAATCTGCTCTTTAGATCTTGCTTTGTTATTGTAGTTGGTTTTGATGGGTAACGTAGCTTTTTATGCTTAGAATCGATTGGTAGGAGTTTTTATGCATTTAGATCTTTTGGCATGTTCTTGCTCACGTGATGTAGATGGTTCTCTTTTCAAACAAGGCTGTTGTTTATTCATTCATTAACAGTTGGACTGAGTTAGCTAGGACTTGGTTTGTTTGCAAGAATTCATTGATTTGTTTGAATAAGCATTGTGCAGGGCATCTCTATCACCTTCATCACCTCCTCATTCATCTGAGCCTCGTTCAGGTCATCTCCTCCATCACCAAGTCTGTTTCTTCATCTTCCATCTGCTCTTTTGCCACGTAACCCTACCTTCTTGCTTTTCCATTGCCTCAACCTTCGTTGATGCAAGTCAGCCTTCCACATCATCTCACCACTCCATCCATTAGTTCCTAGGTCACTTCAGACTCCCATCCTACCTCCATAAACATCCATGCATCTTCCATCAACCATCCATCCTCAAAAATCCAATTCGTAAACATCCTGTAGAAGAATTACAGAACATCTTGTAGAAGACTTACAACACTTCCTGTAGAAACCCTTGCAGACTTCCTGTAGAAGTTCATAAGTACGGTTGCATGTCATCCAGACCTTGTGAAACTCTCAGAGAGGATGTCAGGTATCCCTTAGACCCTTTCTGTACCATCCCAACCTTTCCCAAAGCATTTCATCCCTTGATCCATCCCTGCACAGTGAAAAACTAGTTAGAAGCACATGCATGATAATTTCAACAAATTAATAAAAAATACAAAAAGATGTTTTCTTCAGATAGTGATAACGTAGACACATGCATTTTACCTTCCTAGAAGTAATGGCATCTCTTTTCGTTGTTTGCATTCTTTCCTTTGCATCAGTAGGACTAGCTGGTAGAATTAGGGTTTGCTAGGGTTTGCTAGGGTTTGTGTTTCCTTTTGGCTTTCAGTTTCTTTTTGCAAAATAGGTTAACTTCCTTCGAGATAGCTTTCGTCCATCACTCATAAAGCTTCTTCTGAGAGCATATAGAAGTTGGCTTGAGCCTTAGCGGACTTGTGCCAGCTGACCAAGTGACAGCTGCGACAAGAGCTAGTACTTGTGCATACAGCACCGTCGCTTCCAAGTTTGTACGAACTACCAGGTTGATAAATTAGAGATAGGAAGCTCCAGGAGTTGTAGCATTATTGCTACAATATTGGAGCCCACCAGAGACTAAGAAGGATCTTGATAGAAAATTTGTAGAAGGGGCAAGAAAGTTAGACCAGATTCTGAACAGTCAAAGATCTCTAGAAAGCAAGAGAGGCCTTATATATTTTAGATCATAGGAGCCTCCTATGAGAAAGATGAACTTTGGGTCCATAGGATTTGAAGAACCCTAGAGTTATGCGAAGGTGCTTCAAGGAAAAATCAATGAAGGTAAGCTAAAGTCAAGCCAGAAAGGCATCGAACACTGGAATGAGAATTCTAATGTCCCAACAGAATCAAACCAGAGGAGAATGAATTAATCAACATGACAACAAAGGTACGACAACATGCTCAAACTCGAAACTTTTCCAATTTCAAGTACCCTAATTTGTTTGATGGTTATTGCTATAAATATCATATATTTGGACATAAAGCTATTAATTGTATAAGAGTTAAAGTTGAAGGAGATGGAAATTTTAGATACATAAAGTATCAAAATTTTAGATCTCAAAACTGTGAAAATTCAGAATCCCCGAATCATTATTGCAGCAACAGATTATATTTCTCCTACTGAATCAAGTTATTTACAGTATTATATGGTAAACATTGAAATAAATACAACTGCAACCTTCACAACTTAAATAATATGTGGAAACAAGAACCGAGCAAGAAAGATATAGCACGCACAAGTGACACCGTTGTTTTTGGACAAATGTCCCTAGGAAAACCCAATGAGGGAAAACTAGTGCAACAGTTGAGGGTTTGTATTATTATGCAGTAATTTATGAGTACAATTCTTCGGATGCCCAAACTGGTAATCCTGTACAGAGATCGAACTGGACAAAAAGATAATGAGATGATCTCTATGCAGTATTGCATCACACCCACACAGTTACTACATCACTACTGCTGGGACTACATTGCACCTCCTCTCAATCCTCTTCTTGCTGGAAACTTCGGCCCTCTAGCCTCCTGGTCTCACACCCCGCCTCTGACACTAGATCCTGATTGTTCCCCAGAAGAAATATAGACTCCCTCTGAAGCTCTGCACTACCACAACATAGCTCTATGTTGCCTCTATGTGGCCCAATGATGCCTCTCTAGACTACTCTCTTCTCTCTCTGCCTTGCACTCTCTAGATTAGGAAAACTTACTCTAGAAATTATCCTTGCCACTCACTACAAGAAATATCTTCGATCTCCTTCTTCGGCAAATGCTGTGCTTCTCTCTTGAGAAAATCGATCTCTGATCTCTCAATCAATGTTTTTTCCAAATGCCCATCAAGCTTCTTCTTATTATCCTCTTGTTGATCAATCAATGACCCATATTATATTCTAATCAATGGCTCAGATCATTTTGGTTTGATCCTCGTCTTCTTCTAGAAGTTTCACCCCCAATTTAATTAATACCCTTTAATTATTTTAATTTCCCAAGTTTAGACTTAGACATCCATTAAAAATATTTAATTATTTTAATAAAATTGTCTCCGAAAGGAATTACCAAAACGATTTTGGGTATTCTGGAATACATGTATCCTAGTCTCCTTGCAAATTTTGAGGCCTAGAGCACATCCGATGCTACCATAAATAAACACTCCCTCTTAGCGAGGAATGTGCTCTAGTAATGCAACCTGTTGAAGCATCACTTTGACTCTGAAACATCTCCCTCTACGCTGCTAATGTCTGATATCACTACCCACCAACTACTGCGCAAATGCTACATTTGTGTTGTTCTTGTCCCTGCCACTGCCAACGCTGCATCTGCACTGCAACCCTATCCAAATGCTGTTGTTGCCTTTTGCAACAACTACAACGGAAAAACATCCAAAATACTAAACATGTGTTCAACATGATGCATCTGTTGCTGGAGTTCTGATTGCTGCTAGCCCCTGCGTTGATCGTCTGAAGCCTATGCATTTCTGTTGACTCTGCACTGTGCCAACTACACTGATGCCAACTCTTCTCTGCTTTGCTCAGTCTCTGGTGTTCCTAGTCATTTCAGTTGTCACTTCGGTACTCCTCTGGACCAACTGACACTGGTCCATCCTACTACTTCTGATATGGGCTCCCGTAGCAAGGTATTGATCCAAGAGGTGGACTCCTCAATGATCCTGCCCATCTGTAGTTCTTTCGAACTACATTACTAGATCACCCCACCTCTCCCCTGGAGGTATCTAGGCAACCATTACAAGCTCCTCCTCCTCGATCTTTGCGGTTGCAACCTGCAGATCATGTTTCTCGTCCTTTTCCTTCTTGAGAAGACATTGTGTAGTATAGTGACCAAATTCACCACACCCCAAACATTTGATCTTTGAGATGTCCTTCCTCCATGTCCGCTGCTCCTTCTGCCCCTTTGATGCAAGGACTACATACTCTTCCTCCTCCTTGGGCTTTGTCCCACAGCTGCTACTACTATCAAGTTTGCACTTGACCAAGTCTCACCTCATCTCTTCCTGCTAAAGAGCGGCCCATATCCATTCCCAATTCGACAATCCCTTTCTGCCAAGGATACTCTGGACAAACACTTTCCATTCTTCTAAGACTGAATTTAGGGCCAACCTCACCATCTTGGTGGGTTGAGGTGTTGATCCTACAACTGCACATGAGTCGTAGACCTCTTGAAGCTTTGATAGGAACATATCAATGCATTCCCCCTTTTGCATCCTCGTGGACCTCATTTTCTCCACCAAGTACATCTTCTGCTACTCGGAAGATCCCTGATACAATGTAGCCAAGACATCCCACATTTCCTTGGTAGTCGCTTTGCTAGCTATGTGACATACAACATGATCCCTCACTCCATCGAGGATCAATCGCTTGGCCTTCGCCATTTAAGCCTTGTACTGCTTGAGTGGATTTGCATTTGCAGGTTCAACTACCACACTATCAACATATGCTTTTAGCTTATGCTCATCCAGAAGGCAGGAGATCCTAGCCTTCTATATCACATAGTTGGATGCTCCGTCCAACCGATCTTGATCTCTCTTCCCATTAGACACCATATCTGCCAACAAAATGTTGAACTTCCTCCTCTCTCCTCTGCATTGTTGCTAGACTAACCTACGCACTCCCTGCTGGAGTTAGTAGATATGCTCCTCTATAGAACTTCTCAACAATTGAGAAATTGAATTCCCTGGCTAGGAATTATCTGAGGAAGAAATTCCATCAAAAAGTGTCTCCTTCCTTCTTCTGACTTTTTACTGCCCCAACAACTACTATATAAAATTGTGTCTCACTTGAAGACTTCTCTACGCTGAAGCTTCTGCTGCATTACTCCCTTGGTCACTCACAAATATCGATATGGAAATATTACCTTTATGTCAACTCACTCAGAGAGATATCTTCCTTAAGAATATTGTTGTCCTGGCTTGGACAACGCAATCCCTCTGGGGATTTGATCTGCTACCTACGCATCACTTCCATCTCCCTCCTTCTCTTCAACACTCTGCCCTTCCTGTCTGCTCTCTTGTTTGACCTGCCCTTTGGTTCCATGTGAAAATTCGGAATCACCAAATCACTATTGCAACAACTGATTATATTTCTCCTACTGAATCAAGTTATTTACAGTATTATATGGTAAACATCGAAATAAATACAACTGCAACATTCACAACTTTAATAATATGTGGAAACATGAACTGCGAAAGAAAGATATGGTACACACAAGTGACACCATTGTTTTTGGAAAAATGTCCTTGGAAAAACCCAATGTGGGAAAATCGGTGTAGTAGATGAGGGTTTGTATTATTATGCAGTAATTTCTAAGTATAATTCTTTGGATTGCCAAACTGGAAATCCTATACAGAGATCTAACTGGACAAAAAGATAGTGAGATGATCTCACCTTGTCACTGGGAAATCTGACATTGATCTGCATTGGAGATGAGCCGCTGCGGTGTCTCTGTGCATTTTCTGTGCAATACTGTGCCACATCCATGCAATTACTGAGTCACTTCTACTGGGACTACACTGCACCTCCTCTCAATCCTCTGCTCGCTGGAAACTTTGGCTCTCTTGCCTCCCAGTCTCACACCTCGACTCCGGCAATAGATCCTGACTATTCCCTAGCAGAAATACAGACTCCCTTTGAAGCTCTGCACTGCCACAACGTAGCTCTACGCTGCCTCTACGTGGCCCAGTGTTGCCTCTTCGGACTACTCTCTTCCCTCTCTGCCTTGCACACTCTGGATCAGGAAAAATTCCTTCGGAAAATTTTCCCTGCCCCTCACTGCAAGAAATCTCTTCGATCTCCTTCTTCAACAACTGTTGCGCTGCTCTCCTAAGAAAATCGATCTCTGATCTCTCACTTGATGTGTTTTCCAAATGCCCATCAAGCCTCTTCTTATAATCCTCTCGTCGATCAATCAATGACCCAAATTAGATTCTAATCAATGGCTTAGATCATTTTGGTTCGATCCTCGTCTTCTTCCAGAAGTTTCACCCCCAATTTAAGTAATACCCTTCAATTATTTTAATTTCCTAAGTTTAGACTTAGGTATCCATTAAGAATAATTAATTATTTTAATAAAAATGTCTTTGGGTGGAATTTCCCAAAATGATTTATGGGTATTATGGAATACATGTCCTATCCTCCCTGCAAATTTTGAGGCTTAGAGCACATCCGATGCTACTAAAAATCAACAAAAACTCCCCTCTGAGGAATAGAAATTCCTTCTCTCCTCTGATGGATGATATTGAATGTTTTAAAGGTAATAATTTCAGACATAAGGCTAGTGAATTTAGAAGTTGTTTTGAGCATGCTTCTAAATCTTAGTATGCTTGGCAACTTGTTTTCCCAAAAGACGAGAAGAGTTGGAAATGTAAGACTAAGAAAACCATAGAGTGTGGAGTTGCCTTGTCTTCGTATGACCAAGAAGGTATATGGTATGTAGATAGTGGTTGTTCCAAGCACATGACTGGAGATAAGAGTAAATTCTTTTCTCTGAAGAAAAATGATAGAGGAAACAATGCTCCAACAAGGATTAAGTGGAAGGGCACAATGAGACTCAAAGAAAATACTAACACCCAAAATGTGTTGTATGTAGAAGGACTCAAGCTTAATATATATTAGTGTGAGCCAAATGTGTTATAATGGCTACAATGTGACCTTTCGATTTAAAGATTGTGAGATCTAAAAAGAAGAAAATGACAATCTGGTGGGAAAGGTAGTAAGGACTCACAATAATGTGTATGTGTTTGATGGCTCAAGAGTGAGTTTATAACTGAGTAAAACAAGCCAAACTTGGTTGTAGCACAAAAGGATTGGTAATGTAAATTTTGATAGCTTATTAAATATCAGCAAGTCAGAAGTTGTAAAAGGATTGCCAAGAATGTCGAGGCTTGATGACTCAATTTGAAAGTCTTGCCAATTTGATAAGTATCAAGGAAACGATTCAAGGCAATGGATTTCTCCTCATCTAAACATCTGGAGCTAATTCACACTAACATCTGTGGCCCTACGAGGACAAAAATCCCAAGTGGAGAAAGGTATTTTATGTGATTTATTGATGACTTTACCAAAGCCACATGGATAATTCTCTTGAAAGAAAAGTCAGAAGCTCTTAATAATTTCAAGATATTCAAAGCTCAGGTTGAGAATGAGAAAGATATAAAGATCAAATGTCTAAGGTTAGACAGATGTGGAGAATCCACTTCGAAAAAATTTGAAGATTATTGTGAAGAGAATCACATAAGGAGGGAGTATTATGTGGCCAGAACTCCACTCAAAATGGAGTAGTAGAGAGAAAGAACAAAACAATTCAAGAAGTGGCCACAACCATGATGGATGAATCAGATGTACTCCACATCTTTTGGGGAGAAGAAACACAAGCAACAATATATCTGGAAAATAAAACACAACTCAGGCCTAACAGTTATAAGACTCCCTATAAGTTATGGAAAGGGAGACTTGCATCAGTGAAACACTACAAGGTATTGGGGAGCAAATGCTCTATCAAAAGAAATGATAAAAGTATTGGAAAGTTTGATCCTTGCTTTGATGAGGGTATATTTCTTGGGTAATCAATCTAGAGTAAAGGATACAAGTGCTTCAACAAAAGGACAAAGAGAGTCGAAGACTGCATTAACATAGTAGTGGATGAAATAATACCAAAATTTGAGTCTTCCAAAGGAAACACGAACTTGGATGGAGAATAAATTTCAGCCACCAGGTTCTCAAACCAAGAAGAAATAGAGATAGATGATAAATATGAAGAAAAAGAAATAAGCACAACACCAAGGTCCAAACATCCCTCAAGGTATGTATAGAAAAAACATCCAGAAAGCCAAATTATTGGTGATCAAACACTTGGTATTCAAATAAGGAGGAGATTCCTTGGTAGCCCAGGCTGCACAAATCTAGCTCTGCTATCTCAAATTGAGCCCAAAAAATCCAGTCAGGAAAGTGAGGATAAGTCTTGGGTAAAGGCAATGAATGAAGAGCTGGATCAAATTGAGAAGAATGACACTTGGGAGCTTGTTCCAAGACCCAAAGAGAAAAATGTCATAGGCACGAAATGGGTCTTCAAAAATAAGCTAAATGAGCAAGGTCAAGTGATTAGGAACAAGGCTCGCTTAATCTGCAAAGGGTATGTCCAAATAGAGGGGATAGATTTTGAGGAAACCTTTGTACCTGTAGCAAGATTGGAATCTATTCGAATGTTTCTTTCTTTTTCCAGTCATAAAAACAACAAGGTGTATCAGATGGATGTGAATTCAACTTTTCTTAATGGAGATATGGAAGAAGAAGTATACATTGGGCAGCTAGAAGGGTTCATTAAAATGAAGGGTTTGTCTACAAACTAAAAAGGCCTTATATGGGATCAAATAGGTCCCTAGAGTTTGGTATGCCAGATTGGATAAATACCTTCAGCAACAAGGCTTTAAGAAGGGCACTGCAGATAACAATCTGTATATAAATTCTGAAGATGACCACTTATTGATTGTGGTAGTATATGTAGATGACATAATTTTTAACAGCGATCTGGTGCAACATTATTTTTAGGAGATTGCTTAGTATCTTGGGTCAGCAAGAAACAAGACTCCATCTCTCTATCAACAAATGAAGTAGAGTATATTGAAACTGCTACTTGCTGCTCAGAAATTCTCTAGGTGAAGAAGAACTTAAAGGATATCAAAGTAGAGTTGACAAATATAATTAAATCATGTGTGACAACACTAGTGCTATCAACATTTCTAAGAATCCTTTCATGCACTCAAATACCAAGCACATTCCTATCAAGTTTCATTTCTTAAGAGAACAAGTTGTTAATGTTGTTCGACTTGAATATGTGGCCACTAAAGAGAAACTTGCATACATTTTCACTAAGCCACTAGCAAGAGAACCCTTTGTGTATCTCCGACAACAAATAGGAGTGGTGACTACTCCATCCAAATGACTAAAATACAAAGAGTATTGGCAGATACTCATCTTGTTGGATCAATTGAAGAGTAGGTTGCAATGTTTCAGGGGGAGATTTTGGGAGCATCCTTTTGTAGGTTTTAACCCTATACAAAAATTACATGCCAACGAATTCTTAAAAAACAGAAAATACAATGGCGAGAAACACAAAACAAATACACAGAGATTTTCCCCTGGATCCCAAAATCGGGGCTACCAGATTTTTCATTATTTTCCTTTCAATGTTACAATACATACATACACACACACACACACACACACACACACACACACACACATATATATATATATATAGGTCGAAGCATTCATAAACCCCAATCCATTAACCCTGTGTTAGAACATAACCGTAGTTCCCTTGACCAGATCTACAAAATACCATGGGCAGAAAACCATCATGAACAAAACCATGTGTGAAACCCATGCACAAAACCATAGGTAGGTTTTCCCACCTAATATAGGGTCCAAAAAAATTTCCCGGGGCACTGCCCCAATCCCCGTACAGGGGGCCTATCGCCCCCTTGAAACCCCCTATGTGTGTGATTAGTTGTGGAAAGAATACAACACATGCCCAACGCCTTTGCCATTGATGTCAAAGGGGGAGAAATTTAATAATGCAAAAGGGAAGAACAATGAAAGAGAAAACCATACCTGGCTTTGGGGGAGGAGCTTGATCTGCTGCCACTAATGCCAAAGGGGGAAATTGTTGGGGAGTTAGCTTTGTCCAAATGGCTGGTGGAATTCAGTATGTTGGCATTGATGTCAACTAGGCTAGCATTGATGTGCATGATGTGTCAATCTTAGGGGGAGTCCTATGGTTGCGACATTCTCCTGTAGAGAATCATCATAGTAGCAGGCTTAAGGGAGAAGCCATAATAATATGACTATGATGGTTAGGGAGTCCCAAAATTTGGAGGATATTATGCCTCAATATATCAACTCAGATGCTCATGGAAGCGGCATAGTGGGATTGTCCTTGGAAAGATCTTTCCAACTGTATGCTGAAATCTGGAAATGGCCCCTTGAATCAAAAGTTATTGCTAGTCAAAGTAAGGATCCTCACAGTCAAAGTTGCAGTGCTCAAAAGCCCGAAACCTTATTAAGTAGGTGACTCACATAGTTTAGAGCCGTGCTGGTGGGAACAATGCCTAGAAGGTGGGAAGCTCAAAAGCCTAAAACTCCTTTAATAAATGACAAGGGACAGTCTCAAATCGGGCCAACGAGAATAATGCCCAGAAGCTTGGAAGCCTTAAAATTGATTAATAAATGACACGAGATAGCATGGAGTGGGGCTAGCAGGGAATGACAATTGATAGACTGTCAATCAATTAAACCTATAACAAATATTTCCGGGAAGGTTGGAAGCTCGAAAGCAATTTGAATTGAGAGGCAAACATTGTCAGTTGAGCACACAAGTGGGCCAAGTACGGAAGCCCGTAAATCTTAAGGAACACTATTAGAAAAATGCCAGCGTGTCTGGGCATCCGGGATCCAATTTGGTAAGGGTAGAGGGCTAAGAGCTAAGGTTCCAACACACAATTATGCCCACAAAAAAGAACAAGGGGCATGGAATGTTTTAAAGGGATTAAGCCACTGCAAGACAACAAAGTGTTATAGCGCCTAAAGGCTTAGACGAAGCTCACAACACTAGGTTTAGTGGTGGAAAATAGGTAAAGGCGTCAGGGGAAGGTGCTAAGGCATGCCAACAGTTGGAAAGTGTGCCAACCCTGGAACCTCCATTAACACCTTAAAGGAAGAGGAGAAGTTGTTTATAAGAGGGGACTATGAGAGGGGCACACAAGTGGGCTAGGCCAGAAGCCCGTAAGTCATAAGGAATTCTATTTAAGAAGGACCCAAGCATCAAAGCATCTGGGCTCCAAGTCAGTAGCGACATATGTTTAATGGCTTGTATAAGTGGAAAACTCTTGGGAACTATGCGCTATATTTGGCAGATACACCAACTTGGTTATTCGCCATGAGCGTATGTAGTCATGGATGAGTTGGTAGCTAAGTAAATGCACACAGTAAGGTCGGTGCCTTTAGATTAATGTCAGCTACAGAAAAAATATTGTTTAAAGAAAGAAAGAACCTCGACTGCTCAAAATGAGTTAATGGAGCTTGTCTCGGATAGGAACAAGCCACCTCTGATTTGCCTTGCACACAATGAAGAATTAATTGAAATATGGTTAAAAGCACAAACTCTAATTATAGAGCTGATCCAGGTGAATATTGGTGGCCACTGGCCATCCCACCTAGACCTCCAGTTAGTTTCACCTGTTTCCTTGATAATTTCAGCATTTACTATTTTTTGCAGTTTTTCAAGTCCTGAACTTCTGGAGCCATTTTGACCCCCTAAACGACATTTTTTTTAGGTTCGCTATAGGCACATGGCCTTAGGTAGGGGCTTGCCACAAATCCTGTAGTACTCTGGGATACCTTTCCAACAAAGTATTGTACACACCTAACGAAGATAATATGACCAAGTTACGACCCCGGGAAGTTGGTTGCCCAACTAACCCCAATGGGGTTCACAAGCTCTTTGCGTTACATCCCATGGGGTTAGGGTTTTGGTTGTTTAGGGTTTTCTCTTGTTGTTCAATAATAAACAGGCCCCTGAGCCTCAATTTAACATAGTTTAGAGGCATGTAGCCGCCACATCTCTTCTTAGAGATAAGCTACCATCGCCCAAGCTAGTTTATTTCCATTTTGTTTGTTAACATATTTCAGTATTATGATATTAATGAAGTAAAGTGTTATTTTTGCTGCATCTCTGTAATTATGGTTATATTTACAATTTTTTGCGTTCCTATTTAATTTATGATCAGTGGTATCAGAGCGGTTTGTTTGTTCTCTATTTTTATTTGCAAGTCCCCAACTAGGTAGGGTATAGGGAGTTAGGGCTCGATCTGGTTGAACCTTTGCAAGACCAACCTCGCAAACCCCGATAGCCTCCCATGGTGGAAGATAAGAAAGACGAGGGGGTAGGAGATCCTTTCAATATATTTCTTGAGGAAGCCCTCAAGCAACAAAGAAACGCGATGATGGATAACTTTGTCTAGATCCTTCGACCACTACCCACAGGCGACACATCTTCATCCAACAACCACTCTGGAGGCACCACTCCTTTTATGGTAGAAGTTAACTTTGATATTTCCATATTTGTGGGCCATATAGATGCATACACCATAGATAAATGGTTGAATATGTTGGAAGGATATTTTTCAGTTCATGACTTTTCCAATTGGGAAAAGATTACTTTTGCACTTCTCAAAGCCGCCGCACACATCAAGGACTTGTGGGAAACCTACTGTGAACAAAAGGATGAGAGTGAATCCTCACTATTTTTAGCCGCACCCACTTGGATTATTTTCGAGATGCCATCAAGGAACAATATTCCCCTATCGGGGGCTATGAAGATAAATACATAAATTGGACCACGCTATGACAGGGAAGGGACCAAGATGTACCGGAGTTCACGAATGTTCTCCATACCCTGCCTCCGCACGAAGTTGGGTATCAAGGATTCTTAGTGGCATTTGGTACTCAAGTATCGTGATTGTCTACACAAGTACATCCAAGATGATATGGAGTTCCTGGAAATCTCCTCACTCAACACAACATATCGATACACTGTTAAGATCAAGTAGAAGTTTAAATAGAAGAAGTGAGACTTTGGATCTGTGAATCCCAAGTAAGGAAAAGGTGCCCCTAAACCATAGAGAAAAGACCAAATCCAAGGCGGGGTGACCCAAGGCAACCCGCCGAAGCCACAAGCAAAGAAAAACACCACAAAGCCAAAGAAGGACACGAGAAAATGGTTTGAGTTACATAAGAGCTCCACTCACAACACAAGTGAGTGTCAGGACAAGTAGCCACTGGTGGCGGAGCTGAAGGCTTTTGAATCAGACGCAGGTTCTAAGTCCAAGTTAGAACCTGATAAGGGTAATGACAAAGGGAAGAATAGCATTGACGCAGAGCCCAGTGCCACCATGGCCACCACCAAGATCCAAAAGAATGAGTCTGAAGATCTATAGGAGGAGGAATGCCTCTTCCACTCATACATGTGGGTGAAGGGTTCTTTGTTGCAGTTCATTGTCGACGACGGAAGCCAAAAGAACCTCATTTTAGTAGAGGTCATGAAGCGGTTGGGCCTACCGAGGACAACACTTAAGCAGTCGTACACCATCAGGTGGCTTCACCAAGGACGAGATCTCCGCATTAGCCAGCAGTGTCGCTTTCCCTACAACATCAAGCCCTTCACTGATGAGGTACTGTGTGATGTTTCTCCTCTTAAAGTTTGTGATGTATTATGAGGAAAACCATACTTGTGGAAAAAACATGTTGTATATGAGTCTAAACCTGGCTTTGTGATTATTACTTTAGGCAATAATTTGTACATGATACCAGAGGTAACCCCGCCTATCGCCATCTCTTTGATCACTGCAAAGCAATGTAGTAAGATTATTTCCCAGACTAAGAAATTTGTTTCCTTATGATACGCCCTCAGGGCAAGAAGAAGGTTGTGGACACGACTTCCAGACAAGGCTCCACCACACAACAACAACAGATGGAAAAGGTCATGGAGGAGTACAAGGACATTTTCGCCTCACCTACAAGGGTACATCTACACTGTTAGGTTAAGCACTCCATTGATCTGACCCTAGACGTGCTGCTACCCAATGGACCGATCTATCTACGCTCTGTTCTGGAGAACAATGAGATCAAGAGGCAGATCCAGGAGATGTTGCATAAAGGGAACATCAGGCTAAGCTCATCCCCCTGTGGGAGCCCGATTGTATTGGTACAAAAGAAGGATGGGACATGGAGACTCTATATTGACTATCGGGCGCTAAACAAAATCATTGTCCAGAATAGGTACCCGATCCCACAGATTGATGACCTTCTGGACTAGCACAAGGGGGCCAAATATTTCAGCAAGATTGACTTGAAGTCTGGCTATCACTAGGTTCCTATCGAACCCTCCGATGTGTGGAAGACTGCCTTTAAATCCAAGGAGGGCCTTTTCAAATGGTTGGTAATGCCTTTCGGTTTGATGAATGCCCCCAAAACCTTCATGAGATTGATGGATGACATCTTGCGACCCTTCACTAATGCATTCATGGTGATGTATTTAGATGACATCTCGATCTTCAACCAGAGTTGGGAAGATCACCTCCACTATATTCGACATGTCCTTCAAACCCTGCGACAATACAAGTTGTGTGCCAGTTTGGAGAAATGCACTTTTGGCATGACCGAGGTTCAATATCTAGGGCACACCATTGATGAGTAGGGTGTGCATGTGGACCCAGCTAATATACAAGTCATTCGGGATTGGCCAGCCCCAACCACTCTAACAGGGCTCCGCAGCTTTCTAGGTCTTGCCAATTTCTACCACAGGTTCGTGTTGGGGTTCTCCCATATCACTTGGCCTTTAAGTCATGTCACCAAGGGCGGAGTGAAAGTAAAGTTTTTTTGGTCCGAAACCCAACAGAAGGTGTTTTTCGAGTAGAAACATCACCTCTGCTCTACACCAATGCTCACATTACCAGACCTGCAACAACCATTTGAGACTAAGACAGACACCTTCGACTATGATATTGGTGCAGTTCTTACTTAGCAGGGACATCCAATGGCTTACCATAGTGAGACACTTTCAGAAACAATCCAAAAGTATCCCACTTACGACAAATAAATGTATTCCATTATGCAACCATGATGTCAATGGAAGCATTACATTATGGGGAAGGAAACAATCATCCACACAGACCACTGAACCCTACAATTCATACAGACACAAGGGAAGTTGTATAACAACCACCACCAGAAATGGTTCACCTACCTAAAACAATTCCATTTGAACATTAAGTACAATAATGGTAACACCAATAATGTTGTAGACTGCCTCAGCCGACCACCAGTCATGGTGCTGATTACTGTGCTCGACTCCTGTGGGCATGAGACTTCGGAGTGGCCACATCTTTACCAGAGCGATCCAAAATTCGACGGCACATACTAGACAATCCTAGAAGGGAAGCAAGTTCCAAAATTTCACCTTCAAGATGCACTTTTATGCCATCTGGGACACGTTTGTGTTCCTTCAAGTGAGCGTGCCAAGATGATTTGGCAGGCGCACTACAGTTGGGTTGCTGGACATTTCGGAGTAGAGAAAATAATGGCAGTATTGCAGAAGTATTTTTGTTGGCCGAAAATTCGTCAAGATGTTGGGAAGTACATTAGATCCTACACCACTTGCACCATTGCCAAACCAACCATCAAGAAGCAAGGCCTATATACTCCTTTACCTACTCCTAGTCTACCTTAGGAATATATCTCCATGGATTACATGTCGGGCCTTCCTTCTACTAACCATGACAACGACTATGTTTTCATGGTCATTGACATATTCTCTAAGATGGCCATCATGGCGGCTTGCAAGAAGAGTATCATAGTAGAGGCCAATGCTAGGCTCTTCTTTGAGTGAGTGTGGGTACACTTTGGGATCCCATAGTCCATTGTCTCAGACCGGGACAACATATTCCTGGGTGCATTTTGGTCAAGTCTCTGGTCGATGATGCACACAAAAATTATTAAGTCGACGACTTTCCATCACCAAACTGATGGCCAAACAAAGGTTGTCAATAGGATGACCGTACACATTCTGCGCATGTACAACTCGAAGCATCCACACACATGGGATGAAAGTCTCCCCTATGTACAACAAAGCTACAAAAGAGCTCTCCACAACTCAACGAGCCACAACCCCTTTCAGGTAGGGCTGGGATTTAAACCATTATGTGCCATTGATGTGGCCATACCATTTGCAACCACCCAGGAAGATTCGAATCACGTACAATCCAAAACCGATAGGGCTAATAGCTTCATTGAGCGCATTCAACACATCCGCTAGCAGGTCCATGATATATTGGATAGAGCCAATGCTAAATACAAGTAGCGCCATGATCAACATTGAGTGCTACACAAGTTCCAGGTGGGTGACAAAGTTTGGCTACATTTGCAGAAGGAGTGCCTCACTGGACCCCACCGCAAGATTCACTTACTCTAATATGGACCATACACCATCACCAAGGCTGTCGGTGATAATGCCTTCGAGCTCAGTTTCCACCTTTCCTTGGTCTTCACCCAGTGCTTAATGTTGACCGCCTTCGGCCATACTTTCCACCATTGTTGGACACAGCTGACATTGCAGAACAACTCACATCAACATAAATCAACCCAAACTGCATGGAACAAGCCACAAATGATTAAATCATGGACATGCATATCAAGAACACTCGCCAATAAAGGATCCAACTATATCAATTTGTTAAAGCAGGGAAACTCCTTCACCAGGGCAGGTGGTTCACCATGGACCAAGTTCAACAAAAAATTCCTCACCTCATGGAGGCTTTGCATGCAATGAGGACCATTGCTTCCTAAGGGGGGAGGATTGATCCAAGTGGATATTGGTTGCCACCCGCCTATTCCACCTAGACCTCCAGTCAGTTTCATCTGTTTCCTTGTTTATTTCAACATTTACAATTTTTAATAGTTTTTCGAGTCCTAAACTTCCGAAGCAGTTTTGACCCCGTAAACGACAATTTTTTTAGGTCCACTGCATGCCTGTAGCTATAGGCAAGCGCTTGCCACAAATCCTGTAGTACTTGGGGAGACCTTCCCAACAAGGTATCGTACGTGCTAAACAAAGATAATATGACCAAGTTATGACCCTCCAAAGTTGGCTGCCCAGTTAACCCCATTAGGGCCCGCAAATTCTTGGTGTTACATCTCATGGAGTTAGCATTTTGGTTGTTTAAGGTTTTCTCTTGTTGTTCAATGATAAATAGGCCCTTGGGCCTCATTGTAACATAGTTCACAGGCATGTAGTCGTCACATCTCTTCTCAAATAAGCTACCATTGCCCAAGCGAGTTTATTTCCATTCTATTTATAAGCATATTTCAGTATTCTGATATTAATGAAATAAAGTGTTATTTCTGCTGCATTTCTCTATTTATGGTTATATCTGTAATTTGTTGCGTTCTTGTTTAAGTTCAGATCAGGAGCATGAGAAGCCACACCTTCAGTACATTCTGATATCTATGGGAAATCAAGAAGGATGGGAACATTAGTACAACACTCTATCTGAACAAAGAATTATTAACTTCTAGAATGGAGAATGATGAGGTGTCCATTCTGTGATTTAATGCAGTTACAACTGCTGAGTGAACAAAGCCCATTTTCAGAGATTAATCAAGCTTCATTGACCAAGCCATTTTATGGAATAGCGGAGTGGAGAGCCTTGTTGCAATTATAAGTTTAAACATGCAGACGTCCTATGCAGCATGGGATACCATGATGGTACACACCCTTGGGCAGTGTCGATGTCAACAGAGACCACATCATTCATTGCATTGCAATGAAACAAAACCCATGATTGTTGTTGTGATGGTGGGGATGTACAAGTGTTGTGTACAACAATATTAATATGAAGTGTTGAGCATAAGTGTGTGAAGTAAAGGGTGACTTGTGCTGAGAGTTAACAGTCATACAAAGTAACTGAGGGTCGAGACTAGAGCTTGTTGGGCAGTAAAAAGTGCAGTGCAAAGAAGAACCACAGAGCAAAAGAAAAGTGTTGTGTGTAGGAGCTGATCAGGTTTATATTACTAAACATTTTTATAAGCCTCTGTTTTCAGTTTGAAAATTATATGAAAAGCAAAACACGTGGCTAGAGAAGGTAGTGGCCTACATTCATAAGAGGTTTGTGCCTCTTGGCAAGTAGTGGCTTGCTATTTTGAAGGGGGTTGGAGCCTCCTCTGAGTGGGTTCTCACAAAAAAATTGATGTATTTAAGTAGGTGCTTAAATTACATCATAATAACAAACAAATTGGTGGTTTTCTCCCTTTGGGTTTCCACACAAAAACACCTGTGTCAATATGTGTCTGTTGCTAAAATTGATGGATTGTCTGCTCATTTGAATGGTTTACATTGTTGTATGGATATTGTATTAAGAATTTTCAATTAAGTAATTGACACCAGTGAAAGAGAGTAAAGAATCAAGCTTAAAGTTTTAAAATCTCACTAATTACAGATTCACCCCCCATAGTAATTCCTTATTCCAATAATTCAAGAAAAACCAAGCCACCTGGAATTACCCATTGGTGGTCTATAAGGGGCAGGCTTTCACCCTACCCAGATGCCTATGGGTCTTTGGCCATCAACATGTTTCCTTACATTTAAGGAAGACGAGCTCTTAGCCACGCATAAGCAATTTTAGGACATGTATGTCTTAAAGAAAAGCCATGTGGTGACAATCTCACTAGTCACGTATTTCTTATTTTTGATTTTAAGGTTTGCTAGCTTTTGAAAATGTAAATGGAATGCAAAATCTAACGAGATAACTGTAGCACTGAGTCAAACTTTGCAAATTTGCGATTTCATCAATTGCCAAAATCAAAAACTCTGCCTCGAATATTTTTTGTTAATTGAATCTAACGCGAAAAGAAATATATATTTCATTAAATAAAAATATCAATCAAGCTCTACTTCGTGCAAGATAAATGTTAACAATAAAATAAAGCCAAACTTTGTGGAGAATAAAAATCAAACAATGAAAAGATACTGAGAAGAATATTAACACACACTTCGAGGTTCTCATAGTGATAAAGAAATGAATACACACTCTAAATCATATAAAAATGAACATGCATACTCATACATGAAGGGAACTTATATTACAACGTCCTTGTAAAAATATAAACATCATGGTTCCTTGCACTATGTATATATACACATGGCATATATATCAAAGCATGCTCCGCCATATATATTACATATATGTATATAATACATATAAATACTATATAATATATTATATACATATAATTTTATATAGAGATATATATAGTTTCAATCCCATTGGGAAGCTATCGGTGCTCCCATAGAGAAATGTACTATTCGAAACCAACAAAACAAAAGCCCCAAAATGGGAGTTGTACTAGTTTATGTGAAGGGAATAAAACAAGTCCATGAAAATGACACTTCTGGTTCGAATAAGCTATTGGTTCATTTTGATATATGACTTAAATATAGATAATCTTTGATCTTTTTCTTCACCAAAGTGACACGGACAACCATTCATATGGTCTTCAATTGCATTTTCTTATCAATGTAGTTTTAATTAGATCTATTTTATATCTATAATATATGTCTATAATATAAGCGAGACACATAAAAATGTATTTCTCAGTTTATATATATATATTATTTTGAATAAAAAAAAACTATATTTTTAATTTCAAATTATATATAAATTATCTTTATTTTTTAAAACAAAAACAATACTATTTTAAAATTATTCTAAATTGTTTTTTTTAATATGATTTTTATAAAATTGTATTCCAGTGATATAACAAAAAACTTATGATTTCTTGTAGTTTAAAAACTAAAATTTTCAATTAATAAAATAACATAGAAATTTGGAAATTCTGAAAATTTTGAACTCTATATAATTTGTATTGAGAATAGTTATATTTCAAAAATGGAAAAAATTTTGAAATCACATATTCTCTGGACATTCATCTCAACATGATGTACCAAACATGTAAATAGCACAAGCCACACTCTCCGCCTCAGATGCTGAGATTTCCTGCTCAAAAAACTGCATTAGCAATGGATGTTCAGGAAGGCGGAATTGATCCTTCAACGTGAATGGCAACTTACGCTCTGGGAACAAACACGAGAGCTTCAACGTTAAGCTCACTCGACAACAAGCCTTTATAAAAAAGAACCAACGAAGATGAATATGACAACGAGATTTTTTCAAGAGCAATCAACAAAGAAGACGATGACGCCTCTGTTCTCACATTCAAGTTCTCAGAACATTTCCCTAGAAGACCATCGTCCATTGGGGTTTCGATCGAAGAAACTTTTGCCTGGATTTCCATGGGTTCCATATCAATGGCTGATTGATTTTCAGAGGTTTTGGAGTCGTCTACCACTGGATCCGCCATTGATCTTGTGCAAACAAACCTTGATTACCTCACAATGTGTTTAGAGATAAATTTAGGACAAAAAGTTTACAATTCATAGAAATAGGAATAAAGTGTGCAGAGCCACATAGCTTCTCTTAAACGCTACATTCAACATCCTAATGATGAAGCACATCATCATCCATAGCCTCACTGTCTCGCTCGTAGAACCATGCATTCAATACAAACAGAGGTTACCTCTAATACCAAAAATGTTGACGCTATGCGTTTGGGATTGGAGCCATGGTGGTGGCGGAACGTCACTACCTTGGCAACCCCAAAACCCAAATTTAAACCATGTAGAGAACGTATTTTTATTTATTTATTTTTTCATGGAAATCGATTAATACATTTGCACCGAAGCTATAATAACAAAGGAGCATCTAGTGGTAGTGCATTGGAGGCTATGTTAAAAAAAATTTGATTTTGACATTTCGCTGTCTTACCTTTTAAATACTTGTAAATAGTCTATTGCTTTTTTGAAGACACGTGGCCTTAGCTTTTCAAATATCTTTCTTATAAATAGGGTTGGGTATCAATAGAAGGCTTCGTGTAAAATTTATTTAAGTTGCTTTATTTTCAATGATTATAGTTTTATTAATGAGATTAGTTTTTGTTTTTGTTGTTGTTATTTATTTATTTATTTGGAATTTAAGTTGTTTCCAAGAATTACGATTTTATAGTAAAAGTTTACAATATTGAGATGATTTTTTTTTTCATATACATATATAGATCAATTAAATAATCTAAGATAATATTGTCAGTAAAATTAAATCAATTAAAATAATTTTAATTCAAAATAATATTGTACTTAGTTGAAGAGAATGTTGAAAATATAATGAAATCTCTTTAGTCCTTGATGATGGATGGAGCTACCATCAGAAACATTTGAAAAATCACAAATATTACACAGTTCGATTCCAGAAATCTCCAACAACAATATGAATAACTGTTATGAAACCAACTCAAGAAAAGATAGAAAAGATAGATCAACGCCTTAGAATTCAGCCTCTTCGAGGGGGCAACCTCCTTTACATTACATAAATGAACAATTCTTGGATGATACAAATGACAAAACCTCCTTTCTATATATAGGAGTCTAAGGAGTCACAATATAATCCAGCCGACCTAACAATAATAATATAAAGCCACAAAAATAATAATAGAGGGATTCTATGGGGCACAGAAATAACAATATGGGGGTAATAGGGGCACAACAATATAAATAAGGGGTATAACTACAATAGTAATGGGGTAATCACTAGTATTATAGGGACCCAACATGCCCCTCTCCTTCAAAAAAGTGTTGTCCTCAACGCTTGAGTAGTTCTGGATACTTCTGCATAAAATTCTCATCCTCCCATGTGGAATCTTCAGCGATAAGTTCTTCCACTTGATAAGATACTCTGAAATTGATCGATTTCGTAGCTGTCGAGTTCTTGTTTCTGTGACTGCTTCCGGTTCCAATATAATTTTTCCTTCCTCATCAAGTTCTGGCAATATTGTTTGAATTGGGAGCTTGTCACCTATAACCTTCTTTAAACATGAAACATGGAAACTGGGTGCAATCGAGAAGCTGTAGGAAGCTCCAATTTGTATGCCATAGTACCAATCTTTTGCAACACCTTGTACGGACCATAATACTTTGGTGATAATTTATTATCCTTCTTAGCTTGCTTTAGGGACATTTGCTTATATGGTTGTAGCCGTAGGAATACCCAATCACCTACATCAAAACTTCTTTCACTGCGATGTTGATCTGCCTGTTGTTTCATTCTATTTTGTGCCAACACGAGGTTATCCTTTAAGAGTTGGAGGACTTGTTGATGTTCGATGTGATGTTCCACTGCCTGAACCTTAGAATTTTCTCTTAAATATGATGTGATGGATGGTGGTTGATACCCATAAAGTGCCATAAATGGGGTCATTTTTGTTGCTGTATGGAAGGAAGTGTTATACCACCATTCAGCCAGAGGCAACCATTTGACCCATTGTTTCTGTTTATCAGATACAAAGCAACGAAGATATCCTTCCAAACATTTGTTTACTATCTCAGTTTGCCCATCAGATTGAGGATGATAAGATGAGCTATGAGCTAACTGAGTACCAAGACAAGAAAATAATTCTGTCCAAAAATTTCCAGTGAAAATGGGATCTCTGTCACTTACAATAATTTTTGGGTTTCCATGTAGCTTTTGAACTGTTTCCATAAATGCAGTAGAAACTGTACTGGCTTTAAATGGATGTGATAATGCACAAAAGTGTGCATACTTGGTAAGTCTGTCAACTACCACCATGATGACACTCTTTCCCTCAGACTTGGGTAAACCTGTGATAAAATCCATTGAAACCTCCTCCCAACGTTGGCTTGGAATGGATAAAGGTTGTAATAGACCCGGTGTCTTAATTGTTTCAACTTTATTTTGTTGGCAAACCAAACATTCCGCCACAAACTTTTGAATATCTGATTTAAGGCCATCCCAAAAAAATTCCTTCTTAACCCTGTGGTAAGTTTTTAAAAATCTTGAGTGCCCTCCTAAGGGAGAAGTGTGCAATTCCATAAGAATCTTTTGTTTTAGCTGGGAATTCTTACAGAGGTATAAGCGATCTTTGTACCATAACGAATCATTTTGCTAGCTAAATGTATCAGAAGTACTAGAATCTTGTTGTAGCTTTCGAATAAGTGCCCACACTTCTTCGTCATTCTTCCATTCCTCCCTTGCTTCGTTTATCCAATCTGGTTGGATAATAGAAATGGCACACAACAATGCTTCCACATCCTCATCCTTTCTTGAGAGTGCATCTGCCACCACATTTTGCTTCCCTTTTTTGTAGATGATTTCAAAGTCATAACCCAACATCTTTGTGACCCACTTTTGTTGCTCTTCAGAGGATAATCTTTGTTCTAAAAAGTATTTAAGGCTATCATGATCCGTTTTTACCTTGAAGTGTCTTCCCATTAGGTAGGGTCGCCATTTCTTAAGTGCATGGAGTATTGCCAACATTTCCTTCTCATAAATAGCTTTGCTTAAAAACTTTCCCTTGATTGGACGACTTTCAAAAGCAATGGGTCTTTCATCTTGCATTAGAACAGCACCAATTCCATTTCCTGAAGCATCACATTCCACAATAAAGGTTTTTGTGAAGTCCGGTGTAGCTAAGACCGGTGCTTGGCACATTGCCTCTTTAAGATGTTCAAAGGCCTTTGTTGCTTCCGGAGTCCATGAAAATGAATCTTTCTTCAATAATGTTGTTAGAGGTGTTGCTATTCTCCCATAATTCTTAACAAACTTGCGATAATACCCTGTCAACCCAAGAAATCCTCGCAGATGCTTTATGGATGTGGGGATTTTCCATTCCTTAATGGCTTTAATTTTGCTAGGGTCTACCTTAACTCCTTCATGAGATACAATATGACCCAAATATTCCACCTCCTGGACTCCAAAGAAACATTTGGATCTTTTTGCATATAATTGTTTCTCCTCCAATAGTTGTAGCACCCTGTCAACATGTTCAACATGATCCTTCCAAGACTTGCTGTAGATTAGTATATCATCAAAAAATACTAACACAAATTTTCTAAGGAATGGTTTGAAAATTGAATTCATCAAACCTTGAAATGTTGAAGGTGCATTGGTAAGGCCAAAAGGCATGACCAAAAATTCATAATGACCCTCATGAGTTCTAAATGCCGTTTTCAGAATGTCTTCAATCTTCATTCTGATTTGATGATATCCCGAACGAAGATCCAACTTGGTGAAGTAAATTGATCCATGCAATTCATCCAGTAATTCATCAATAACAGGAATGGGGAACTTATCTTTAATAGTGAGCTTGTTGAGCTCCCTATAATCCGGACACATGCACCATGATCCATCCTTCTTGTGCACCAATACTACTGGAGCTGAGAAAGAACTTTGACTCGGTTGAATTATACCAGCCTCTAGCATTTCTGCAACCATACGTTCAATTTCACTTTTTTGGACATAGGGATATCTGTACGGCCTGATGTTTGGAGGAACACTTCCTGGAATCAGATGAATAGCATGATCATGATCATGCATAGGTGGGAGACCTTTTGGAGTCTCAAATACCTTGGAATGATTGTCCAGGACTTTTTGGAGATCTGGAGAAATAGATGATTCCAATGTAGAAACATCTAGCGAACATAATTGTGCAATTACACCTCTTTGCTCCTTTTTTAGAAGCTTTGTCATGCCATTAGAGCTGATTATCTTTCCTGGTTTCCCTGCAATACCCCTTAATTCAACTTCCTTTCCTTCCGTAGAAAATTTGATGAAAAGTTCTTGAAAATTAAAAGCTATTGTACCCAAGGATTGTAGCCATTGGACTCCTAGTACAACATCAACACCTCCCATTGGAATGGAAAGCATTGGGCTAGTCAATACATATTCTCCCATGGATAGCTTGATATTATGGCACTTTCCAGAGCAATTTATTGTTCCTCCATTTGCAATCATCACTTGACACTCTGGTGCTGGATATAGGAAGCAATTCAATTCTTTGCTACCCTACAATGAATAAAATTGTGGGTGCTTCCTGAATCAATCAACACTATTACCTTTTTCTTCTTGATTTGTCCTTCTATCTTGATGGTTTGAGGAGTGGTAATTCCCGCCAATGCATTACAAGATATGGTCGGATTTATTTGTTCTTCATCTAGGCTTTGTTCCTGGAGTATATCTTCTTCTTTTGACCTTTCTTGCTCCTTTTCTTCTTCCTCTTCACAATCTATGTAGAATAATTTCTTCTCAGCACACTTATGACCTTTAGTGTATTTGTTATCACAACTGTAACAAAGCCCTTTTGCTCTTTTTTCTTCCAATTGTTGTGGTGTCAAACTTATAGGTTGTGGAAGACTAGGGGCAACAACACTTCCGTCTTTATAGTTGTGAGTGGTATGCTTCCTGGTTGCCATAATTTTGCTTTCCATTTTTCTTGCTAACCTGAATGCCTTCTCTAATGAATCAGGTTCCCAAAGCGAACATCATGTTGGATATTATCCTTTAAAGACCCTATGAACACATCAATCCTATGCTCCTCTGGAATATCTTTTACCCTTATGTTCAAGTTTTGGAACTCCTCAATGTGCTCCATTAGTGAACCCTTTTGTTTGAGACTTATCAATTGGCTAAAAAAAGTGTTGCTTTTTGTATCTTCATAATGTGCTATCAATTCTTCCGTAAAAATTGCCCAAGTGATAAATTGTTTACGAGAGCAAAGCCATTGATACCATACAAACTGATTTGGTTCCAAATATACAGTTGCCATACGTACCTTTTGTGCGTTTTGCACATTATTGAGATCGAAGAATTGCTCCATCTGTAATATCCATGTGGCAGGATCCTTGCCATCAAACTTCCTCATATCGATTTTTGGAATATGATGATTCTTCAATCCAACATTAGCATCTATGGAATCATGATTAACATTTCTTTTGTTCTCATCATGAGTTTCCTTTACTACCTTTTCACCATTAGTGACCCTTTCTTGTAGCAACTTATTCAATTCTTCCATGTCTGTTCAAATCTATCTTCAAATCTGCCATGTCTCTCTTCAAATATGTCTTCAAATCATCCATCTTAGCTTCCATGCCCTTTATCTTAGATTCCACGCCATTTATCTTAGATTCCACACCACTTATCTTAGCTTCTGTTAGCTTTTGTGAGCGTGACATTTGTTGCACTTGTTCTTGTAATTTTGATATATCATGTAGCATTTCTTCCTCTTCTTCATGAGTCATGCTAGAGATTTCAGGTTCCTTACTAGGTGTTTGCATTTTCTTTCCTGGGGCATCAGTTACCGATAATAATGCTTTACTATGCCCTTTGAATTCCGTTAAACCAAGCTTACACAAAAATTAAAAAAAAAACTACACACCTTTTTTCACTTTATAGAAGCCTGATATTGAATCTGATGTATCTCTGTAATTTCGGATCATCCAGTTCTGAAATTGCTACCTGTAGTAGCCTTCTACGTCCTCTTTCCAATGCCACAATTCTGAGCCAAATTGGATTCTTCAAGGAAGAGTTATGTGAAATCTCCCACAGTGACTTGCTTTTAGACTGGTTCAGTAGAGGGAACTTGTACGACGTGCCACGAGTCCCTGTTTCAACATTTGAATATGAAACACACAGAAAAGAAACTACAGTCTATCCTCTTTATGTATCTTCTTACGAAATTTCAATCCGATCTCCAGAGAGAAAGTTATGACGATTTTCCCCAGGTCACTTGTTTTGAATGTAATTCAGGAGTCTGCAAAAAGACCAACTTCCTCAGATCATATCTCCGCAAATATCACGCGAAAAGCTCATTAATTTGGACCCAAGGTTCAACGCGATTTCTTCTCAAATGGGTTTTTTTTACGACTTCTGAAATGTCACAGAAAAAAAGTTATAACGAAAATTCCACAATGACCTGTTTGGAGCAGCGAAACCCTAGAATCCAAAGCTCTGATACCAAATGTTATGAAACCAACTCAAGAAAAGATAGAAAAGATAGATCAACGCCTTAGAATTCAGCCTCTTCGAGGGGGCAACCTCCTTTACATTACATAAATGAACAATTCTTGGATGATACAAATGAAAAAACCTCCTTTCTATATATAGGAGTCTAAGGAGTCACAATATAATCCAGCCGACCTAACAATAATAATATAAAGCCACAAAAATAACAATAGAGGGATTCTATGGGGCACATAAATAACAATATGGGGGTAATAGGGGCACAACAATATAAATAAGGGGTATAACTACAATAGTAATGGGGTAATCACTAGTATTATAGGGACCCAACAATAACTGTGAAAGTGTCCAATCACTTATAATATAATACAAGCTTAATAGAAAGTTGAAAATATATGGAAATTTATTTCCAATACCGTGAGGGATTTAAAGGTAAATTGGAAATATTTTCTAGAATTTAACCATGCAATCTTGCTCTTATAGATAATTTTTATGACATTTTTTTCATTTTGAAAAAGTTATGTCGTGTATTTTATTTTATTTAACAATATAAGTTCCAATCGTACAAGAAATTTTAATATAATATATATTAAATTAATTCATATAATTTTAAAAAATAATAATTGAATAATATAAAATATTTTTTGTTAATAAAATTAAATCAATTAAAATAATGTTAATTCAACTTAATATCGTATTTTAATGTTTGTAAGCTTGCTAGGACCTTTTCATTCATTCATTTTCAAAAAGCAAGTTGCATCCATGAAAGACGTTCAGTGGCCTCAACCTGCCCATTGGGAAACTAGGTTTGTTGGCCACCGAACAACATTGTATGCCATCCAAAATCTCAATAACTTAAGTCTATCGAACAAATCCTTATATAACTGAATGTTTGTAAGCAAATTTTCACCTAATAAACTATAATAGATACTACTAATCGACATATACATTAGAAAATTAAGCAAAATAAGGAGCTATTACATCTAAACTAATGACTAATCATCATAGGACTCCACAGGAGGTAGGTCCTTAGCATTGGATCCTGGTAATTACAACTGGGGAAGGCACAAAATGTGCTCCTCAATACGACCAAGAAGAACATTCTGCTGTTGCATTTGAAATTGGATAAGTTGAAATTCTTTCTGAATTTCTCGGAAGCCTGGATCAGATTTAACAGAGCTTGCAGGAGAGGTCATAATATCTATGGCCACAATAATTTTCATCAGCTAGTAGATATGAACAATTTGTTTATACTGGGTGGTACAACCACAAGTGTGTCTTGGATTGGGAACTGTTAGCACCGCTACTTGTTTGAGCATTTCTGAGGGTCAAGGACAGCTTGGCCGTGGTGTTTTCTGCAAGGAGAGGCTAGCAACAGTTCATTTAATCCTTTTCCCCTTCCATTTTCTCTACCCTTATAACTCCCGCTAACCTACGATTCCTCATTCCCCATAAATTTCCCTTGTTTCCCTTTAAAACCCTCTTATCCCTGTTTTTGCATCAAAACCCCTTTAGACCCTTACCTACTCCCGAGTCATATTGTGTTTTAACGCCATTAAAACCCCGCTTACCCTTTTAAAACCCTGTTACCATTTATTAAAAACCCAATAACCCGGTAGTCTCTGCATAAACCTTTATTCGTTTAATTTAATCGCTTAACACTATGGCCATGCATATAATGAAAATTATATAATTCGGCGGGCCCATAGCTGTCACATCATCTGAACGTGCACGTTAATACTTGATCGTCCGATTGTGCCCACTTCTTGATCTAACGCCATTCGCAAGCCCTCTTCCCGTAAGCCGATCGTGCGATAGCTCCCGGGAAAAGCGGTTTCCTCGCCATCACAACTGCCACGCGTCTTCATATCATTGCATCGCACCCGCCTGTATGTAAACCGCCCTTGGCCATAAAGCCTCCATAAACTAATCCCGTCCGTCCATATGTATGATCCGACGTTCCACGATGCTTTGCTCCCGTATACTCCTCATAACACTCCAAACAGGTCTTGGCCGTCCTTTTTGCCATCCAATGGCCAATGTTTCCTCCTCGGCCCTTCGTCCATTTTGATGTATATTGCTGTGTTTTTGGCTAGTTTTGGGCGCGCAGAGAAGCAAGTGATGATCCAGCTACCTGCATTTAATCATCAGCTACCACAGTTAAAGAACAACACGAGAGAGTACTACCTCGAGCAATGGAATTCATTCAATAGTTATGAACATTTATGCATGGAACATTCCACCTGTTCAAGGAGTACACCAAAGTACCGGAGAATGTCAAATTTGTTAATTAAAACAATTAGAATGTATCAGAGGCCCATAATAGTTTGTAAATGCGGTTGGTGGTCAATTAAGACACCTCCACGCATAGCCTAGCAGAGATATTTTGTAAACAAATTCTATATATACCCAGAAAAACGATGTAATCAGGTTGATGAGTGTTATTCTGATGTAAGCTTCAACTTCTGGAGACTGTAACTATTATGAGACCTGCAGCTTCTGGTCTTCATTTCCAGCTAATACAAGCTTATTTTGTTGTTGATTGCTCACTTTCCACTTCTTCTTCTTTGTTTCAGACTGTGCCTGTTTTGCATTATTTCATGTGCTATTAATTTTAGCATTAGAGGGGCTGTCATCCCACCTCTGTGTTATAATTTAGCATGCATCTTTGAATTTGTTTGCAGGTTTCTGTTGTTTTAATGCCAGAGAGCTGTCATCCTGTCTGTGTATTAGAAAACAGATTTACAGACCTTTAAACTAGTTGCAGCTGGCCATCACAGGGTCCTGTACATCTGCTGGTGTGATCAGTGTTCTCCATCATCACATTGTCTCTAAAACTGTGAGTAGTTGGCGGTTAAAATCCTTGTAGTCTGGGGGTGTTCACCCATGTCTGGGGTCAAACATAGTAGGAGTGGTTATCTGGATTGAATATGCAGCATTTGTTTCATTCATCCACCAATTTGTCCAACATTTTGTTGAGTTTGTAATGTTTCTGAGCATCACTGATATACAACCTATGTGATTTTCTTGGGGTGATAACATTAATTGGCGCCATTGCCGGGGAGAGGAGAATTGAAGCTCAATTTCCCTGGGAGAACGACGCAGCTTCAAGCCTTGATGACAGACAAGGTTTGAACACAGTTTCTCGTTGTAATCATTTGTCTGGCAACTCCATTGGAGGAAGACTATCCTTTAGTGACTCCACATTGAAGTTCTGGCTCAACTTGTGAGACATACTCGAAGAAATCCTCAGAAATCTCCAGCTGAACGATTGCCTGAACCTGAGAAGACTGTTAAATCGAAGAAAGCTTCATAGGAAGGGGCATCAGGATCAGGTAAACCTAAGAAATCTAATTCATCTCCGAAAGATAAAGTTATCGTTGAAGAATTACAATTTGAAGATTTAGAACACAACACTGTTAATAAGGAAAAATCTTCAGAGATTGGTTCAGCCCCTGTACAGTTAGTTCCCCTTTGAATCTCAGTCTAAAGAAAGCTTCCATTTCAATTCAAAGCATCCCTTTATCTCTGTCATCCATCACAGTACTCCCTACCATTCAGTCTGCTAGTATTCTTCCCAATAACCCAATCATGGCAGGACAACAAGCACCTACGAGGATAGAAAGAATTGTAGCTGCCAGATATGGACCATTGGTGTTGCCTATGCCTTTGAATCCTATGCCTATGGGAGGATATCAAAAATATATGCCTAAATTCACTGGTACAGAGGGAGTAACTGCAGAAGAACACTTAGAAGCTTTTTACAGTTATGCTGATAATTTAGATATAAGTGAAAATGATGTGTGGATGAGAGTTTTTGTCCAGAGCCTTGATGGAGAGGCTAGGAAGTGGTTTAGAGAATTTCCCCAGAGATCTATAACATATATTGAAGCATTAGATGATTCATTTTTGAAGCAATGAGAAGATAAAAAGGACTTGCTGTATTACCACATAGAGTTTGGTAATCTCAAGAGGAAAAATGGGGAATCGATACCTGATTTTAATAAAAGATTCAATCGAATGTATAGTAAGATACTAGCTGAGGTAAAGCCTACTCCTACCTCTGCCAAACTCACTTATGCCAATGCTTTTGACTCTGATTTCTGCCTGTTATTGAGAGAAAGAAGATGTGCTACGCTGGCAGACATGCAGGATGCAACACTAGAGGTGGAATCTAATATCATGGCTACAGAGAAGTTGAAGAGTCAAACTGACAGGAGAAGGCAAAGAAATCAGGCTTCTACTTCTTCTGCATCTTCTTCAAAGCCTAAATTGGACAAAATGACTAAGATGATAGAGTCATTGGCTGCTGAAATTTCTAAGCTAAAGGTTGAACAAAACTCAGGGAAAACAAGGCAGCATAACACATTTTCTCCAAGAAACCCCAATCCATTCAGAAGAGCAAATGAGCAGTTACAAATTATGCAGAGGGGTGACGAAACAAAGGATGAACAAAAAGTTAAAGCTCCCTTTCAGAATGTAATCATGGAGGAGGAACAATTTGAAGAAGATGAGGATGAAATTCACTGCATGGAAGATAAAGGTAGCACTGCATTTTTGACAATGGCTGAGTATGAACAATCTTTATTGCAAGAACAAAACAGCCAGGAGTGGGACAAAGGAGCTATTCTACAAACTGGTGACCAACAGAGATATAATCTAAGATCCAATGCAAAGAATGTCAAAGAAAATCATGCCTAAAGAGCTGTTGTCCAAACAGAACCACAAAATATGAAGTAGAGAAGACTAGCAGCTAATCCAGTTGTCCTCAAAGCTCCAGTTCAAGAGGTAAAAAGTTCTGATAAGTCATCTTCTTCTTTCAGCTTTGAGTCAGAAGTTCAGAAGTTGAAAATATCTGTGCCTCTGGTTGAGTTGGTGAAGAGTGAACTATTTAGGAAGCCTATCCTTGAAGCCCTTGAGCTAGAAACCAAACAAACCTCCATTGACTCTATTAATTTGCAAGATGACAGACCTGCCATTATGCTCAGCCCCATGATTGAGCATGCTGATAATAATTCTCCATCTTTTTATGTCTCGTGAACCATACATGACAAAATCCTCCACAATTGCCTGCTAGACACAGGGGCCAGCCACAATTTAATGCCTAAAGCTGTCATGGAAGAGTTGGGCCTTGATATCACCAAACCCTATCATGATTTGTTTTCTTTTGATTCAAGGAAGGTGAAATGTCTTGGATTGATTAAAGAGTTGGCCATTACCTTAACTCAACTGCCCATGAAGTGTATGATGATGGATATTGTGGTAGCAGATGTCCCTCCTAAGTTTGGCATGCTGTTGTCTAGAGGGTGGATTAAGAGACTAGGTGGGACACTGCAAAATGATTTATCTTATGCCATTGTCCTGGTGTTTGGAGGAGAAAGCAGGAGGCTATATAGAGAAGCACAGTTGGCATATATCATTAGCGACGAGAAGAACCCTACAAATCATCCTATATGCTGTGGACACTGATTTTGGAGCATGCATTCTCCAAATAGAAGAATCTCAGAAGGCTGAAATGCAAATCACAAAACCAAATGTTCAAGCTAAGGAAGAGCAAGGAAGTCAGATTTGGGAGTTATTCTTTGACGGAGCATGTTCCAGGGAGACTGTAGGAGCAAGGGTGGTACTAATATCTCCACAACAGGAAATGATTCAACTGTCTTTTAAGTTGGTTTTTCAAGTCACAAATAACATAGCAGAGTATGAGGCTTTGCTATTGGGCCTTAATGCAACAAAAGACAAAGGAATCAAGAATTTGAAGGTGTTTGGAGATGCTGATTTGATCATTCAGCAAGTCAATAAAACATTTCAAGAAAAGCACCCAAGGCTGAAAGTGTACAGAGATGAGGTATGGAGAATCAGAGACTCTTTTGTTTTTGTTTTTGTTTTTTTGTTTTTTTTTTTTTCATACATTCCTAGAGCCCAAAATTAGCTTGCTGATTCCCTTGCCGTTTCTGCCAGTCTGTTTATACCTCCCATGCCTCCCAGATTAGTTTATGAAGTCCAAATGAAATACAGAGCTTCCTTGCCTGATAATGTCCACCATTGGAAAGTTTTTGATGATGATGATGAGCTGAATAGGTTCCTTCAAGTCATGGATGAGTTTTCTGAAATGCAAATCGACCAAGAGAATGATGCCTTGGAAGAAAACCCACAGTCCCAGCTTAGAAACAAGATTGGTAAAGACAACATTGTCTAGCTTCCTAGTAACCATATTCCTAAGGGCCTAATTCCTCTTGAAAAACTGTTTGACCAAAATGATGTACCTTACAAGGCTGCCCAAAAAGAAGACCAATCTGCAGTCTATAAGCATGATATAGGAAGTCTAGGTCAGCCTAGGTATGTAAATCTGTCCACTCATTTGTCTGTTGAGCGAAGTTGGTGGGCTCCAGTATTGTAGCAATAATGCTACAACTCCTGGAGCTTCCTATCTCTAATTTTATCAACCCGGTAGTTCGTACAAACTTGGAAGCGACGGTGTTGTATGCACAAGTACTAGCTCTTGTCGCAGCTGTCACTTGGTCAGCTGGCACAAGTCCGCTAGGGCTCAAGCCAACTTCTATATGCTCTCAGAAGAAGCTTTCTAAATGATGGACGAAGGCTATCTCAAAGGAAATTGATCTACTTTGCAAAAATGAACTGAAAGCCAACCAGAACATGAAACCCTAGTAAACCCTAATCTGACTAGTTTGACCTCTATGATGCAATAGTGAGAGTGAAAATGTCTAAAAATGATGCCATTACTTCTAGTGATGTGAAATGCATGAACTCAAACTACTTCCATGAAAAAGAACATTGTTTTTGTATTTTTGCTTAAGTGGTTGGAGTGATTACGGTTTTGTTTCTTATTAGGGTTTGGCTGTGCAGAGGTGGTGCGAAGGGAGAGAAAGCTTGGGAAAGGTCAGGAGGGCTAGGAGAGGTCCCAGAGGGTCCCTAGCATCAGTCCACAGAAGTCTACAACGTTCAGGTGCTCGGCAACCAAGTTTGCAGGCTTCTACAGGATGTCTGCAGGGGATCCTACAGGAAACTAAGGAATTCTACAGGAAGTCTGCTACCTTCTACAGGATGTTCTACCGTGGGAGTTTTGGGTGATGGTGAAGTGATGGAGCGGTATGGGTGGATAGGTAAGGTGGAGATGGAGCTTGTGATGGCTCAGGGGCAGAGAAATAAGATGGAGAGAGAGTGCACGGAGTTGGTTGGTGAATAGAAGGATGGAAACAACGAAAGGTCAAGAAAATGAAGCTATGTGGCAATGGAAGAGTTGGAAGGTAAACGAGCTGAACAGAGGTCGAGTAGGTGGCTTTAGGCGTGGTTAAGAAGAAGAAGAAGGAAGTGGAATGATACTGAGCAGTGTAAATAAAACAAATTGCTTATGTCTTGCACCAAAAACGAGAATCCATTAACCTGTGCTATTAAACCTATGAACAGCAATGTAAACCGTGAAGAGAAGTCGTGCATGGAGTTGTGATGAAGAAGTATGGCTCAAGATCAGAGTGCATGGATGGTTCTATGATTAAAACGACTGTGTTGCAGCTTGCATAAAAGTAGAAAAAGACTGCGTTTTTTTGGTGGTTGGTATAGATTGCACCCCAATCCCTAAACAGAGATGGCAGTGAAGGCACTAACAACCTTTTCTTGGAGCTCCAGTGAATTACAAACCTCCTATTCTGATCTAAGCAACTGAAAGTGATTTAACCATAAGCTAATCCTACTCAATCTTATTAAAGAAATCAAATCAACAGACTATGTTCTTGAAATGCACATCAAACAAAGAAACAAAGTGCCGAAAAGAAAGGCAAATAACACTACAAGAAGAGGAGGTCTATTGCTCTCAGGTTGGGCCATAACCTGAGAGCTATAGCTCCCTTAAAAGCTCAGAATTAGATCCAAATCTGCTTGCCTTTATTCATAATCAAGAGTCTAATGTCATGCCAAAACTGGCTTACAAAAAACAAACACCGAGCTGTAGCTCGTGCTCAGAAATTACAATACTAGTTCAAAAGTTCAAAAAGCTCCTATCAAAGGCTACGACCTTCATATTTATACACAATGAAGATCGAGCTGGCTTCCTCCATTCGTGGAGCTTGGCTGTCCAACTGAAAGTCAAACTGCTGTAAACTGCTGATCCTGTAGAACATGTTGGCTGCCTTTAAGCTCGGTGGGGAGAGCTGTTGGAGCTCGGAGTTAAGGTGAAAATCACGAGGAAGGTCATCAAGACTGTGGACAACCTCCCTATGAACCCGCAATGTCACCTTTGCTGTCTCCTTGTCTCCATTTGCGTGGTCTTTTGCTCTCTTTAATGCCAAAAACCTGAAATCATCATGTATTAGCCACATAGATATAATGTCTGCCCTTCTTCCTACAAACAACACGAATATACTAAGAAATGAATGCATAAGTGATAAAAGATGAATGGTTGAGCAAGGTAAGTAGGCCAAATGAGCCCAAATTGTACCAAAAATTGGGGCTCATCATCACCCCCCAGCTAAAATATTTGCTCATCCTTGAGCAACTTTGCTCCAGCTCCTTGTCCTCGGCCGAGAACTAGGGCCCGGCACATGCTCTTCCTTCTCTGTTCTTGGTGGCCCTGCCTCTTCTGCCCCAGGCGGTGACGAGGGTGGCGCTTCTTCCCTCTTTCCTGTTTCCTTGAGCCGGGCTTCGGAAGCCGATTGGCCTATCCTTCGTGTCCAGGAGGTTATTTTTGGGCTTCCCCTCTCGGGGGTGGCCGATGTTTTAGAGGGGGATCTTTCACTGGGTGAAGTAGGGACACCCCCTAAAATGGTTTGGCTGCTGGGTGGAGGCTGCGGCTTGCCCGTTTTTATTCTCTTACTTCTCCTAGCTTCAAAAGGTAGAGGGATTTCCCTCTCTTTCTTCTCCTTTGGCCTTGGAGGTGTACTGAGGGCGGCCAGCGCAGCTGCTGCCTCCTTTTCGAGAATGCCAGCCTTCTCTTTCTTGCGTTTTGCTTTCTCAGGGCTCCCTGTAGAGGGCCCCTTCTTTTCTGATTTCGGGCTTCCTGTAGAAGACCCTGCTTTACCCACTTCCGGGCCTTCTGTAGAAGACCCTTTCTTTACCAATTTTGGGCTTCCTGTAGAAGACCCTGTTTTAGCCACTTTCGGGCTTCCTGTAGAAGCCCCTGTTTTGGTAATTTTCGGGCTTCCTGTAGAAGCCCCTTTTTCAATGATTTTCGGGCTTCCTGTAGAAGACCCTTTCTCTGTTTTCGGGCTTCCTGTAGAAGCCTGTTTCTGCTTTCCTGTAGACACGGGTGTCACCACCTTTGCTTGCTTTGCTGCATGGGTTTTGCTTTTTGGTTTGGTTGCAGGTGCTGATGAGGTACTTGGGCTGATGTGGACCACCTCAGCTTTGTCCGTTCTGCTTTTCAACCTCTTTTCTCTTGCTGACAAGATGGGTGTGTCACCTTTTTCTTTGTCATCCTTTTTCTCATGCTTCTTCTTTTGTTCTTTCTTCTGCACTGTGGTCGGGGTCTTCTGGCCTGTTTCTTTCTTTCCCTCGGCCACTGCTTCTTTTTCCTCACTGCTGGAGGAACCCGTTTCTTCAATCAACATCCTTATGTCTCCATCTCTTGTCAAATTCCTGAATGATTCCCATGAGAGTGGAACCTTATATGAATGAAGCGCATCCTCCACAAGAAGTTTGATCAACCCATGGTGGGCTACCTGATCTGGGATGCCTTCTTTTAACTTTGTGGCACACTCAATTAGGGACTGTAGCAGGAAATAAGGAATGCTCAGTTTCTGTTCTACAGGAAGATCAACCCGGTGCCTCAATTCAGTGAGCAACCGAAAGTGATACGCGTACACGATGCTAAAACGGTCTTCACAGGTTATATACTTCATGATTTGCAGGCTAACTTCATTCCATGGTGGCAGTAAACTGGTTCTACGCACCCCATTTTTGTCCTCCGAGAATTCCTCCTCAGGTGGAAAGAATTCTTTCTTGGCCTGCTGGCTCAACTTCCTTTCTTCCTTATCCCATGGCAAACCCATTGGAATTTCAGTAATTCGACTGATATATTGCGGGGTGAGCTTGAGGCTTAGACCCATGAAGTTCACTGTGGCCAGTGTTTTGGATTTCGGCCTCAGAGCCTGCAAAAATTCTTCTGCCACTTCATTGTCGTAACCCTGCAATTTGTCACAAAAAGATATCCATTGAACCCGTGTGAAGAGCTCCACCACCTCCTGGTTTTCCCTTAATTTGGTTGAATCAGTGGGTTCTCGTCTAATAAACCCACCCGGCATGATAAAACAGTTTCCTTAACCAGAGGTGGTGATTGTGGAAGAAATTTGGTTTACTGAGACAGAGCGTAGAATGTCATGCACATAATCCACAAAACTTATCCCTGAGGAACTTAACACAGTTTAATTACCTTGACATCCTGTAGAATGACAATATAGGCACAACAGACAACAATTTCACCATTTTTCTATGACCAGACTGTGGACGACAATTCTGCCACCTTTAATAACCAGTTGCATGAAGAGTTCAGGGTTACCTTTTTAATTTGCCACCTTTTTACGTGAGGCACCCGCCTTCCTGTAGAAACCGCGTTCCTGTAGGATGACAGCGTTCCTGTAGAATGACAGCGTTCCTGTAGAATGCAGCGCACGATTTTCGGGAAGGACTGCAGTCAGTCTGCGCCTTGGGTGTGCTTCACAATCGTTCTGATAGCCAAAGGCTCGGCGTATCGAACTGCAGAAAGATCAGGATAGCCGCTCGAGTTCAAAACGGTGGTTGATAAATGCATGAGTGCAATCTAGCCGATTAGATTTTGAATCGGCGGAATCCGTGGCGCGGGGGTGAGCTGTCCCCGCCGGACCGTTGGGTGACGTCATCCCATCATTCAACTGCGCGTTCACTTGCTGCCGCATCAATTCCCGCAGATCTGCCGCCGCCTCTTCTGTTAAACTCGTTTTTTTTTTTTTTTCGACGAGATTGCTCTCACGTGCGTGCTGCCCATTCTTTTTGTCATGGCCGCCACCCAAACATCCAACTAGACCATTAACTGGTCGACGTGGCCGGCCAAATGGCCAAACGACCGCTCAACCCATTCACCTTTACACTTTGCAATCAATCAAAGTAACATTCATGCAATCTGATGGAAGGAAGGGTCGAGACACTTACCTGCGCGGCTGCACACGATGTTTCGGTTCTTTGGACGCTGATGAGTGGATTTACCTGCTGCTGGCGAACTTACACAGGCCCGGAGGTCCATGTTCACAAGCTGCCGACGATGGATGGGATGCTTTAGTTGCATGCGCCCACGTTTCATTGCATATGGCCTGCGCTGTGAATGGTATCCACTCTAGCAGGCTTAACTGTTACAGGACTCCCGCGGGATGTCTTGGAACAGTTCTTCCTCCTTGGGTGCATGCTGCACGACGATGGATGGCCTCACGATCACGCTCCCGGAGCTTCTGGATGACTGGGATGAATATGGTGCGAGATCTCCAGCATTTTTCATTTAAAATTTGCCTTTTCTTGAGAACTCATCGATCTGCTTTGCTGGTGCAGGTAACTTTGTTGCATGTCGACAAGGATGGTGGAACAAGATAACAACAATGTGCAAGGGTGACAACAGTGGCTTGCATGCGTCCAAACCGATCCTTAGCCGTTAGATCTCCTCATGAAATGAATTCTGGCCCGTTCTGAGCTTCTACAGGAAGTTTCCTGTAGAAATACAGAGCTTCCTGTAGAAAGGTTGAGTTTCCTGTAGAGAGTCTGCACCTTCCTGTAGAAAATCTGCGTCTTCCTGTAGAAAATCTGCGTCTTCCTGTAGAAGACTCAAGCTGAAATAAAATTGCACATACCTTGGAGAAAATGAGTATTCTTGGAGGAGGTGCTGGTGAGGTGTCCTGACTGCATGATGAGGACCCTTGGCTTTGAGTTGAGAGGCTCCCTCTCCTCCATAGAACACCTGCAACCTGCATGCAATTTTACATAATGAATCTGCTGACCTTGTTTTTTTGTTTTGTTTTGTTTTGTTTTTTTTTTTTTTTGAAAGATAACAGGGGCGCCTCATTGAGGTTTTCACCCTTGCCATCTGCCTTAAGCGCCTCAAAGAGGTTTTCACTCAAGGATCTTTTTCCAATCTCTTTTTTTTTTTTGAAAAGACAATAGGGGCGCCTCAATGAGGTTTTCACCCCTACCACCTGCCTTGGGCGCCTCAGAAAGGTTTTCACCCAAGGATCTTTATTATTTTTTTTTATAGATTTTATAGATTTTTCAGGGTATGCCCAAAGCAGGGGCAGAACCCTTCTCTATGACCAACACTGCCTTCTCCATAGTTTTGATGAACTCTTGTCTTGAGAGAGGCTTCCTGTAGATCTTCAATCGATGCCCATTGACAAGCATGGGGATGGCTTCCTCATCAATGGTCCGAATAAGAACAGATCCATTGTCATGACATTTTTCCACTGAATATGGCCCTAGCCATCTGGTTCTCAGCTTCCCCTTGAAATCTTTGTATCTGGAGTCATACAACAAAGCCCAATCTCCCGGCTGAAATTGCTTGTCATGGAGATGTTGGTCATGCCACACCTTTCTCTGAAGTTGAACCACTTCTGAGTGAAGGAGGGCCTGCATTCGGTGCTCATCCAGTCCATTCAGCTGCAATAACCTTTCTTGTTGTGCATGGCTGAGATCTAGGTCTAGCTGAGCTGCCATCCTCAAAGTGTTGTATTCAAACTCAATGGACAACAAAGCTTTCTTCCCATAGACCAGCTCATAAGGTGTGAAGCCGGTGGTGGTCTTCCAAGTGGTGTTGTAAGCCCATGTGGCTTCAACCAGGCGATCTGCCCAGTCCTTTCTGCTGCTGCTCACCACCTTAGTCAAGATCCCTTCTAATGCTCTATTGGTGACTTCCACCTGCCCATTTGCTTGAGGGTGATAGGGGGTGGAAGTCCTATGCTTGATCTTGTGATGAGCTAGTAGATCTTCAACCAGGTTGGAGGTGAACTGGCTCCCTTGATCGGTGACCAGCTCTCTTGGATAGCCAAACTTATAGAAGATGTTTTCTCTTAGGAACTCGGCCACCTTTTCTTCTGTTGCTGCTTTGATTGCTTTGGTCTCTGCCCACTTTGTCAGGTAGTCAGTGCACACAATGATGTAAGACCTTTGCCTCGAAGGAGGGTTGATTGGGCCCACAAAGTCCATACCCCACTTCTCAAATGGCTCAAGAGTCACCTGAGGTTGGAGAGGCATCTCATCCCTTTGGGTCGGTTTCCCCATTCTTTGGCATTGGTCACACTGGCTGACATATCTTCTGACATCTTGATGAAGTGTGGGCCAATAGTAGCCTGCCTGCAGGATTTTGAAGGCAGTTCTCTTTGCTGCAAAATGTCCTCCACAAGGCCCATCATGACAAGTGAGGAGGATATCAAAGACTTCCTCCTCCCTTACACAACGCCTTAAGATCTGATCGGGGCCAAGCTTGAACAGATTGCCCCCGATCCAAGTAAATGAGGCACTTTTTCTGATGATTCTGCTCTTCTCTCTTGAAGATAGGTGCGGAGGGAACTGTGCTGAAACAAGGTAGTTTGCTATATCAGCAAACCATGGAGAGAGTACTGAAATAGCAAACAGATGTTCATCGGGCATCTGGTCATCCACTGTTCCATCCTCATCTGCAGACAAATCCAATCTAGATAAAAAGTCAGCAACAACATTTTCTCTACCTGGTTTGTCAACAATGGTCAAATCAAACTGCTGCAATAAAAGTAACCATCTAATAATACGAGCATTCACATCTGGTTTATTCATTAAATATCTAATTGCAGCATGGTCTGTATGTACAAAGGTTTGATAGCCAGTAATATAATGTCGGAACTTGTTCAGTGCATGGACCACAGCCAAGAATTCTTTCTCGGTTACAGTGTAATTCAGCTCAGCTTTGGACAAGTTTTTGCTAACAAAGTAAATGGCATATGGAAGTTTTTGCTCAACTTGTCCTAAAGCTGCACCTATGGCTTTGTTCGAGGCATCAGTGTGGATGTGGAAAGGTAGGGCCCAGTTTGGACCTCTCAGGATTGGGGCTGACACCAACTTGTCCTTCAATTCATTTAAAGCCCTCTGACAATCGTCAGTCCATTTAAACTCCACATCTTTTGCCAACAGGCCAAACAATGGCGAGGCTAGCTTGCTGAAGTCTTTAATGAATCTCTGGTAATATCCTGCTAATCCCAAGAAACTCCGAACATCCCTTACCTTTTGAGGAGGTGGAACCTTCTTGATGAGAGCAATTTTGTTAGGATCCACCTGTAACCCTTGGCAAGAAATGGTATGGCCTAGCACGGTCCCTTCAGTCATTAGGAATTCACATTTTTCAGGACTAAGGGACAAGTTCATCTCAATGCATTTGGTTAGGACTTTTCCCAGATTGGACAATGCTTCCTGGAAGTTGGCCCCATAAGGAGTAAAGTCATCCATATAGATTTCCACTGCATCATGGACCAGCTCCGAGAAGATGCTTAAGACAGCTCTCTGGAAGGTAGCAGGAGCATTGCATAGCCCAAAGGGAAGGACTCGGTAGGCAAAGGTGCCCCAAGGACAAGTGAAGGTGGTCTTATCTTGGTCTTCCGGGCTGATTTGGATTTGGTTGTACCCGCTAAACCCATCCAGGAAAGAGAAGAACTTCTTTCCTGCCAGTCCATCCAACACTTGATCTATGAAAGGTAGAGGGAAATGGTCTTTCTTGGTAGCTTTGTTCAGTTCTCGGTAGTCCACACAGATTCTCCATTTCCCATTTTTCTTGGGAACCAACACCAGAGGGGACACCCATTCACTATCTGAGATGGGGTAGATGAATCCGGCATCCAACAGTTTTTGCAATTCTTCCTTGACAATGTCCTTAAGGGCTGGATTCATTCTCCTCTGGGGTTGCCTAACTGACTTACAATCCTCTTTGATGTATATGTGATGGGTACAGACCGAAGGATGGACTCCTTTCATCTCCTTATAGCTCCAAGCAAAAGCATCTAGGTGACTGGCCAACAGGCTACACAGCTCCTTTTCCTGGGAAGGAGATAGGGAGGAGCTGATCTTTAACATTCTCTCAGGGCCGAACTCCACATTCTTGACTCTGGGAGTGACAGGGTTGGTTGTACAAAGATCCACTAAGGTGCTAGCTTGGGCATCCTCCACCAATTTCTCTAAGGATAGTGCACTGGAAGGTGGATTCTGGATCAAGGTCTCGATCAAGTCATCCTCGGTTGGGGGGTCTCTTCTAGTGGTATCTAAGGTGCACAGAGGTGCTGAGTACACCTCGTCTTCCTCTCCTTCCTCTAACCAGAGTGGTAAGTCATGCTCTAAGGAGGGTTGGGCAGGAGGGTATAGGACTAGCTGTTTGGACATAGGACCATTTTTGATGGTCATATTTCCTGCACGGCAACTTATGTAAGCATCTGCAGTGGCTAACCAAGGCCTTCCCAAAATGAGAGGATATCCAGTAAGCTTTGCCTTGGGTTGCAGAACCAAGAAATCTGCAGGGTATTCCCAAGAGTCGATAGAGACCAAGACATCCTCCACAATCCCTTCGGGAGTCACAGTGGAGCGATCTGCTAATTGCAGTACTGTCGAGGTCTTCCTCAAGGAACCCTGAAGATTGAGTTTGAGCATGGTATCCCTGGTCATCACATTAATGGCAGCCCCCAGATCAATCAAGGTGTGAGGTATGATGGTGCCATTGATGTGGACATCTACTACAGGACTTCCAGGATCTAGGTACTTTGGGCAGATGACTTGTCCTAACATAAGGTCAGACAGTTGTCCTATGACATTGATGGTTGAAGCATCTTTCTTCCGCCTGCCTGGGTGTTTGAAACACTTTTCCTTAACCAGTTTGTTGTATATTGGCACATCCTTGATGGCTTGGAGAAGTGGTATTTTTACACACAACTGCTTGAGCTCACCCAGAAGCTCATCCTCCTCTGGGTTGGGTTGTGTGGTGGCTGTTCAGTCTCTCAGGAAAGGGTGGAATAGCCTTTGGTTCACTTTCCTGTTTATCTTTCTCATCCTCTGGGGGAGGAGGTTGGCGATCTGGTAGAGTCTTTCCAGATCGAAGATTGATCTCCTGGATCTCCACAGCATAGGTAGGGCATGAGGTTTCCCCAGTGTATACCTGCTGGGCCTGTCTATTGTTGGGGTTTGGGTTCGGTTGAGCAGGCATTTGAGGTTGCCTTGGAGGAGCAGGAGGTAATGGCTGAGGTTGAACTGGTGGTGGAGGCAAAATGGCAGGAGGAGTATTGTACTGGGGCCTCCACCCCGACTGAGGTGCATTCCACTGAGGCTGTGGCTGGGCATGTGAATGATATGAATGAGAAGTAGGTTGAGTAGGGTACTGAGGTGGATAAGACCATGGAGGAGGCATGGACCAGGAAGGATGAGCAGGGGGACCCCAGGAAGGCATAGGAGTCGATTGGTTGGGGCTGTAATAAGCTTGAGGTGCCCCTTGCATTCCCTGCTGATAAGGTCTAGATCCTTGTGGCCTCCTTTGGTTGAGGTAATAGAGAGGTTCAGTGGGAGCTTCTGTCCCTTGGTACATGGCTTTAAACCCAGGTAAGGTTGGACACTGATTTGTGGGATGGTCCTCCTCACAAACGAAACATACTTCAACCGAATGCAATGGGCATTCGTTCTTAGGGTGTCTCCTTGTGCACCTAGGGCAGAAGACAGCCAAGGCTCTCTCAGCTTCTTCTTTCTTCTGCTGGATCCTGAATGTGTCCAGCTGCATGGCAATGGTCTGTCTCACCTCACTCTTGAGATCTTCTAATTGATTTGCAAGCTCATGTTTGGAGAAAGGGACACTAGTTGAGAGGAGGTTTCCTCTACCTCGTTTCCGAGCTGCCCTGGAATGGTTTCTAAACACAGTCTTGATGTCCTCATAAGGCAGTTGGTAAATGTCCCCCCCAGCTAACATGTGAAGGGTATCTAAGAGGTCTTCAGGGACTCCTCGGAGCAGGACCAACTTGAGGGATTCAGGGTCAAGTGTGCACCTGGCCCGCTTATAGCTAAGTTGGAACCTCTCCTCATAATCCTCTAAGGACTCATCATTTCCCATGGTCATCCGAAAGATTTCTCCCTTGGTTTCCTTAGACCTACAATAATCCCTGTACTTGGTATTGAAAGCTTGCTGCATCTGAGCCCAAGTGGTGATACTATTCCCAGGTAAGCCCATGAACCAGCGTAATGCTGCATCCTTAAGAGTTGAAGGGAAGAGTTTCAGCTTTTGCTCATCTTCAGTATAGTCATAGGTTCTACAAAGGACAACAAACTCAAACAGGAAGGTATCAGGATCTTCAGTAGTCAGTCCATGGAAGTGAGGTAAGGCGGAGGGGCTAATGTTCTTCATTTTCATCTCTCCATTGGTCTCTCGGATGGGGAAGGCACCTTCTATTCTCTCATCTTCTCTTCTATTGTCAGCCATAGCTTCAGATGGAGTGGTCTCTAATTCTTCTTCTTCTATAGGACCTTTGTATATCTCGGGATGTTCACCTATAGGTTCTTCTGGATCACTGTCACCAAAGAAGAGAGAAGGGTGACTCAGTGATGTGGTGGGGGTGTTGGGTAGGAATTTGCCTGATTTATCTCGGTTTCTACGAGGCATGAAATGGAAAAGACTTTCTTTTTTTTTGATTGTTTTTGCTTTTTTCTTTGGTACCTGCAAAACTGAAACAGATTGATCTACAACTAACTATAAAGATGCGGAATTAAACTGAAAGCAGGAAAGAACTAATCTACTTTGCTCAAATGAAATTGCAGGAATGGAAATGCTAGTCTACGCTTGCAGAATTGAAACACTAGTCTACGCTTGCAGAAATGAAATGCTAATCTATGAAAGCAGGAAATGCTAATCTATGAAAACAGGAAATGCTAATCTATGAAAGCAGGAAATGTCTATGCTACTTTTGCAGAATAGAAATGAAATAAACTACTTAGCAGAAGGCAAGAGTACGAAAATAGAAGAAAAGCAACAATTACTAATACTCTGACGCTTCCCCGGCAACAACGCCAAAAAGATGGTGGGCTCCAGTATTGTAGCAATAATGCTACAACTCCTGGAGCTTCCTATCTCTAATTTTATCAACCCGGTAGTTCGTACAAACTTGGAAGCGACGGTGCTGTATGCACAAGTACTAGCTCTTGTCGCAGCTGTCACTTGGTCAGCTGGCACAAGTCCGCTAGGGCTCAAGCCAACTTCTATATGCTCTCAGAAGAAGCTTTCTAAATGATGGACGAAGGCTATCTCAAAGGAAATTGATCTACTTTGCAAAAATGAACTGAAAGCCAACCAGAACATGAAACCCTAGTAAACCCTAATCTGACTAGTTTGACCTCTATGATGCAATAGTGAGAGTGCAAATGTCTAAAAATGATGCCATTACTTCTAGTGATGTGAAATGCATGAACTCAAACTACTTCCATGAAAAAGAACATTGTTTTTGTATTTTTGCTTAAGTGGTTGGAGTGATTACGGTTTTGTTTCTTATTAGGGTTTGGCTGTGCAGAGGTGGTGCGAAGGGAGAGAAAGCTTGGGAAAGGTCAAAAGGGCTAGGAGAGGTCCCAGAGGGTCCCTAGCATCAGTCCACAGAAGTCTACAACGTTCAGGTGCTCGGCAACCAAGTTTGCAGGCTTCTACAGGATGTCTGCAGGGGATCCTACAGGAAACTAAGGAATTCTACAGGAAGTCTGCTACCTTCTACAGGATGTTCTACTGTGGGAGTTTTGGGTGATGGTGAAGTGATGGAGCGGTATGGGTGGATAGGTAAGGTGGAGATGGAGCTTGTGATGGCTCAGGGGCAGAGAAATAAGATGGAGAGAGAGTGCACGAAGTTGGTTGGTGAATAGAAGGATGGAAACAACGAAAGGTCAAGAAAATGAAGCTACGTGGCAATGGAAGAGTTGGAAGGTAAACGAGCTGAACAGAGGTCGAGTAGGTGGCTTTAGGCGTGGTTAAGAAGAAGAAGAAGGAAGTGGAATGATACTGAGTAGTGTAAATAAAACAAATTGCTTATGTCTTGCATCAAAAACGAGAATCCATTAACTTGTGCTACCTGTGCTATTAAACCTATGAACAGCAATGTAAACCGTGAAGAGAAGTCGTGCATGGAGTTGTGATGAAGAAGTATGGCTCAAGATCAGAGTGCATGGATGGTTCTATGATTAAAACGACTGTGTTGTAGCTTGCATAAAAGTAGAAAAAGACTGCGTTTTTTTGGTGGTTGGTATAGACTGCACCCCAATCCCTAAACAGAGATGGCAGTGAAGGCACTAACAACCTTTTCTTGGAGCTCCAGTGAATTACAAACCTCCTATTCTGATCTAAGCAACTGAAAGTGATTTAACCATAAGCTAATCCTACTCAATCTTATTAAAGAAATCAAATCAGCAGACTATGTTCTTGAAATGCACATCAAAACAAAGAAACAAAGTGCCGAAAAGAAAGGAAAATAACACTACAAGAAGAGGAGGTCTATTGCTCTCAGGTTGGGCCCTAACCTGAGAGCTATAGCTCCCTTAAAAGCTCAGAATTAGATCCAAATCTGCTTGCCTTTATTCATAATCAAGAGTCTAATGTCATGCCAAAACTGGCTTACAAAAAACAAACACCGAGCTGTAGCTCGTGCTCAGAAATTACAATACTAGTTCAAAAGTTCAAAAAGCTCCTATCAAAGGCTACGACCTTCATATTTATACACAATGAAGATCGAGCTGGCTTCCTCCATTCGTGGAGCTTGGCTGTCCAACTGAAAGTCAAACTGTTGTAAACTGCTGATCCTGTAGAACATGTTGGCAGCCTTTAAGCTTGGTGGGGAGAGCTGTTGGAGCTCGGAGTTAAGGTGAAAATCACGAGGAAGGTCATCAAGACTGTGGACAACCTCCCGATGAACCCGCAATGTCACCTTTGTTGTCTCCTTGTCTCCATTTGCGTGGTCTTTTGCTCTCTTTAATGCCAAAAACCTAAAATCATCATGTATTAGCCACATAGATATAATGCCTGCCCTTCTTCCTACAAACAACACGAATATACTAAGAAATGAATGCATAAGTGATAAAAGATGAATGGTTGAGCAAGGTAAGTAGGCCAAATGAGCCCAAACTGTACCAAAAATTGGGGCTCATCAAAAGTGTTGAGTATTGCAATTTAATGAGGCAGTTTACAGATGTACTTGCATGGGAGTATAGTTATCTAAAAACTTATGATAAGAGCATAATTCAGCATAAGATCCCTCTGGAAATAGACACTATTCCTTTCAAACAGAAGCTGAGACCGATAAATCCTATGCTTCTTCCACTGATTGAAAAAGAAATTAGAAAATTGCTGGCTGCCAAGATCATTGTTCCTCTCAGATATTCAAAATGGGTGGCCAACCTAGTGGTGGTGAGGAAGCAAAGCGAAGAAATCAGACTGTGTGTTGATTTCAGAAATTTGAACAAATGCTCAAAGAAAGATAATTACCCCTTACCCAAGATGGAGCATTTGTTGCATAAGGTCTCTGGAGCTAAAGTGATGTCATTTTTGGATGGATTTCCAGGCTTCAATCAAATTGCTGTGCACCCAGATGATCAAGAAAAAACTGCATTTACCACTCCTTGGGGCACTTTTATGTATGCCAAAATGCCATTTGGATTGATGAATGCTGGAGCCACCTTTCAGAGAGCTATGGATATAGCATTTGTGGGAGAGAAGGACAAATTTTTCCTTATCTACCTTGATGATATAACCGTTTATTCCAGCAGCCATCAAAATTATTTACAACATTTGAAAAAAGTATTCTTGAAGTGCAGGAGGTTTGGAATATCAGTAAATCCAAAAAAATCTCAATTTGCTTTGCATGAAGGTAAGTTGTTAGGACATATTGTGTCTGTTGCAGGCGTTCAGATTGACCCAGAAAGAGTCAAAGCAATACAGACTTTGACTGTCCCAAGATCAAAGAAGGATATCCAATCCTTTTTGGGCAAAATTAATTTTGTCAGGAGGTTTATACCAAATTTTGTTGAATTAGTAAAACACGTGACCTCCATGTTGAAGAAAGGAGCAGAGGTAAGATGGACTGGTGCAACAAGAAAATCTTTTGAGTCCATTAAGAAAGCCATTATGGAAGCTCCCACATTAATAAGCCCAGATTACAACAAGGAGTTCCATATATTTACTTTGCCTCTGAAGACACCATTGCAGCTATTTTATTGCAGGCAGATGAAGAAGGTTCAGAACATCCAGTGGCATTTTTTAGCAAGAATTTTAGGGACGCTGAACTAAGGTATGATATTATAGAAAAACAGGCATATGCTCTTATCAAATCCTTAAAAGCTTTCAGAGTTTATATCTTGCATTAAAAAATAATTGCATATGTGCCTTCTGCTGCAATTAAAGATGTCTTGACACAACTTGATGTTGATGGAAGAAGGGAAAAATGGATTGCTAAAATGATTGAATTTAATATAGAGCTGAAGCCCACAAAAAGAAAAAAGCAGTCAGTGGCCGAGAATCTAGCTTCATGTAATTGGTATGCTGCAATAATTAATTTCTTGCTGAAGCTAGAAATCCCTTCAGGTTTAAGCACAAGTCAAGCTAGAACTTTAAAACTTAGGGCAGCAAAGTATTGCATTATGGAGAATCTGCTCTACTGGAGGGATCCATCTGGAATATTTCTAAGGTGTCTAGACAAAGAAAAGTCAGAAGAAGTCATGCAGCAGTTTCATAACAGCATGTGTGGAGGGCACCATTATTTGAAAACTACAGCCCACAAAATTCTCAGAGCTGGGTACTATTGGCCCACTTTATTTTCTGATGTTTTTGTTTTTGTTAAATCTTGTGACAGGTGCCAAAGATTTGAAGGAAAACGACAGTTGAAATCCCTACCCCTAAAACCAATTTAGGCAAAAGGACCTTTTCAGCAGTGGGGTTTGGATTTTATTGGAGAAATCAATCCACATTCCAGTGGCTAGCACAGATGGATATTGGTAGCCACTGATTATTTTACCAAGTGGATTGAAGCAGTCCCTACAAGGAAGGCTGATCACAATGTGGTCATCAAGTTTTTAACAAAGAATATCTTCACCAGATTTGGTTGTCCACATAAACTAGTCACTGATAATGCAACAACTTTCAGGGCAAAAGAGTTGGTGGGAATGTGTGATTCAATGGGTATTAAGCTTGTTCATTCCACCTCATATTATCCTCAAGGAAATGGTCTAGCAGAATCCTCTAATAAAAATCTGATCAGGATAATTAAAAAACTGTTAGAGGACAATAAAAAGAATTGGGATTCAAAGCTCAAGTTTGCACTGTGGGCTGACAGAGTGACCATTATGAAATCCACATGGCATTCTCCTTTTAGGTTGGTATATGGCACTGATGTTGTATTTCCAATTCAACTATCTCTCCCTGTGGCAAAATTCCTTCAAACAGAGCAGGATGAAGAAGAAGACATGGCAAGTATAATCACTGATTTGACAGAGTTACATCAGATTAGAGAACAACTGGTTGAAAAGGCTATAGCACATCAGAGAAGGATCAAGGAAGCCTTTGACAAGAAGGCGTAAACAAATAATTTTCAGATTGGTGACTTGGTCTTGAAGTGGGATGCACCGAAAGAAAAGAAAGGCAATCATGGGAAATTTGATGCTTTTTGGACAGGGCCTTTCATTATTTCACAGATTCAAGGGAACAACACCTTCATACTGAAAAGTATGGGAGGAGAGACAGTTTTTGGTGGCCCAGTTAATGGGCGATTTTTGAAAATTTATGTGATTTAAGGCCTTTGGCCTTAAAAGGATGCAAATATATATATTTTTTTATCAATTTTGTGTGGGCAAAGTAGACTCCATGCCCAATGGAACACTAGGGATTTTGTTAATTTGCTTTCAGCTGGAAAGGCATTGATCTGCAGGTTCTTGAGACCTCACAGGGAGGATCTCATCCCTAGAAGGAGCCAAACGTTAGCACCACTACTTGTTTGAGCATTTTTGAGGGTCAAGGACAGCTTGGCCGTGGTGTTTTCTACAAGGAGAAGCTAGCAACAATTCATTTAATCTTTTCCCCCTTCCATTTTCTCTACCCTTATAACTCCCGCTAACCTCCGATTCCTCATTCCCCATAAATTTCCCTTGTTTCCCTTTAAATCCCTCTTACCCCTGTTTTTGCATCAAAATCCCTTTAGACCCTTTTTACCTACTCCCGGGTCATATTGAGTTTTAATGCCATTAAAACCCCGCTTACCCTTTTAAAACCCTGTTACCATTTATTAAAAACCCGATAACCCGGTAGTTTCCGCATAAACCTTTATTCATTTAATTCCCCAACATTAATCACTTAACACTATGGCCATGCATATAATGAAAATTATATAATTCGGCAGGCCCATAGCTGTCACATCATCCTAACGTGCACGTTAATCCTCGATCGTCTGATCACGCTCGCTTCTTGATCTAACGCCATTCACAAGCCCTCTTCCTGTAAGCTGATCGTGCGATAGCTCCTGGGGAAAGCGGTTTCCCCGCCATCGCAACTGCCACGTGTCTTCATATCATTGCATTGCACCCGCCTATACGTAAACTACCCTTGGCCATAAAGCGGTGCGGGGAAACCACTTCCCGCCACCGTACCCGGCTTCTCGCTCATTAACACGCTTGCATCTCTGTCGCCCGTCAACCATCGGATCTCCTCGATCATGATCTGACGACCCTCATCTAACATGATTGTCCATCGCTCGATAGCCTCCATAAACTAATCCCGTCCATCCATATGTATGATCTGACGTTCTGCGATGCTCTGCTCCCGTATACTCCTGATAACACTCCAAACAGATCTTGGCCGTCCTTTTTGCCATCCAACGGCCAATGTTTCCTCCTCGGCCCTTCGTCCATTTTTGATGTATATTGCTGTGTTTTTGGCCAATTTTGGGCGCGTGGAGAAGCAAGTGATGATCCAGCTACCTGCATTTAATCATCAACTACCATAGTTAAAGAACAACACGAGAGAGTACTACCTCGAGCAATGGAATTCATTCAGCAGTTATGAACATTTATGCAGGGAACATTCCACCTGTTCAAGGAGTACACCAAAGTATCAGAGAATGTCAAATTTTTTAATTAAAACAATCAGAATGCATCAGAGGCCCATAATAGTTTGTAAATGCGGTTGGTGGTCAATTAAGACACCTCCACACATAGCCTAGCAGAGATATTTTGTAAACAAATTCTATATATACCCAGAAAAACGATGTAATAAGGTTGACGAGTGTTATTCTGTTGTAAGCTTCAACTTCTGGAGACTGTAACTATTATGAGACCTGCAGCTTCTGGTCTTCATTTCCAACTAATACAAGCTTCTTTTGTTGTTGATTGCTCACTTTCCACTTCTTCTTCTTTGTTCCAGGCTGTGCTTGTCTTGCATTATTTCATGTGCTGTTAATTTTAGCATTAGAGGCGCTGTCATCCCACCTCTGTGTTAGGATTTAGCATGCATATTTGAATTTGTTTGCAGGTTTCTTTTGTTTTAATGCCAAAGAGCTGTCATCCTGTCTGTGTATTAGAAAACATATTTACAGACCTTTAAACTGGTTGCAGTTGGCCATCATATGGTCCTGTACATCTGCTGGTGTGATCAGTGTTCTCCATCATCACATTATCTCTAAAACTGTGAGTAGTTGGTGGTTAAAAGCCTTGTAGTCTGGGGGTGTTCACCCATGTTTGGGGTCAAACATAGTAGGAGTGGTTATCTGGATTGAATATGCAGCATTTGTTTCATTCATCCACCAATTTGTTGAACATTTTGTTGAGTTTGTAATGTTCCTGAGCATCACTGATATACAACCTAGGTGAGTTTCTTGGGCTGATAACAGGAACTAGGACTCGTTAGTCTTCTAATTGCACTTCAACTTCTGCTTGCTGATTTAGTTATGCTTCCCATGTCGAGATCATTTGTTTTACCTGAGATGGGGTGCCTATATTATATTCTTAGGCCGCCTCATTGATAATCTGAACATTCGATTTGCGCTTGGTTCTCTTTGGTGACCGAGCGGAGGAAGAACCCCGACCACCCCAATTGCCCAACTTTCGAGTGTGGCCCCGACACCCATTTCCAGACGAATTAGCATCAGGGGAAGGACTAGCCATTTGGATTAGCAATCAGTCAATCAAATTACAAACTGTCAACCAAACATGCCAAGCCATAGTCTAGGACGAGACCGTCTACTCGAAGGTTAGGTGGTTAAACAAGTTTTGAGAAACTGACACAATTACATAAAACAAGGACAAGAAAAAAAATTTGTTAGGCCTGAGCCTTACATATACACTGAAATTCGAAAAGGGTGGCCAACGTCACCACTCAATTCTGATAATCAACACCCTGTGCTCAATTGGGCCAGTAGACAGAGAAAAGCCAAAGATAGTCTATATATATGTAACTATGAATACCTCCCTAGTTAAGAGGAAGCATTGAAAAATGTAACTAGTGTCAATCTTCATAATTGTATTTGAGTCATGATGTAATGTATTTGTCAAAAGAAAGAAAAATAAATTTTATTATAAAAGAAATTGACTAATTAAAGCATGGGTTTCATGCTTGGGTCAATGTTTCTTAGGTAAAAGCCTACATTTTAGGCTTATGGGGTTTACGTCAAGTGTCCTTGTCCATGTCATACTGTAAAAGACCCTTCTTGGGCTTTGTCAATCAAGAAAGAAATTTGTTTTTATGTAAAATAGGTCATTTAGGCCTCCTCCACCAAGTTGGACTCAAAGAAGGGCAAGTCGGCCTCATCAAGGGAATTCAACCTCACACAACCACTATAAAAGGGCAGCGACTCATCTCATTTGGAGAACATCCACAACAATTTCAATCTATAGTTGTTGGATGCAGAAAAGGGTGTGAAATTCAAGGAAGACGAAGGAAACCCTAGAAAAAGAAAAGGAAATCTTTGTCCAGCGTAAGAAGTTGAATTTTCTCTCTCCTTGTCTCACACGTGTAAAGTTGTTGGGTTGTTAGAAGGGTTGAACTTGAAATATTATAGTTGGGCCAAAATTCTAAAGTAGTTGGGGGTTGAAATTATGGATTGTTTTTGGATTGAAGTTGCTGGACAAGAAGAGACTAATGGAGTTTGTTGAGTCATCTTGGAAGGTTGACTTGGTGGAGGAGGAAGGTCTTTTGGGTCTAAGGTATTGGTCTATCTCAATTTGATTTACTAATAAAATAGTTTGGCTGGGTTTTCCCTTACAGTTGGTTTTATCCCTGGTTGAGTGCCTACATCTGGTTTTGTTGATGTTCATGTTTTGTTTTGATGATTGCTTGATGAAACAAAGATAAAAGAAGAACATAAAGAGAAGATAATAAGTCCACAAGAATATCACCATTAATTATCAATATAAGAGAATCTTTCTGCCTTTCTGATTTTCTAACATCTCTCAAGCCAAATTCCCTCTGAGCCTACACAATCTTCCCTTGGCTCACTCGACTTTCCCTCTCGGAAAGCGCTGCAACTGAACTCATGCCTTTTCAAGGTCAGTCCCGAGCTGCAGTTGAACACTTGGCCTAGTCCACTCTAGACTACTTCAACTCAAACCTACAAGTGTCATCATCCTCTTAGGTCATACACCTCATATGCACATGGCTCCATTGTGAGATGTGCAACTTTGCAACCTAATGAAGATGTTATCTCACAAAACTCATCAAATTGCAATCTAAATGAATCTACATCGTCGAGGCCAAAGCACTACTTACCAAGGCAACTGAGTTGTTGCAAATAAATTTGACAAGTCAATGGAATTCCATCAATGGTATCAAAAAACCACCACTGAACATACTGTCGTGCATTGAGTTCTCCACCAGTCCACCAAAACTCCCATTCTACCACCCCAAGCCACAATAATCCACAACTCTTTGTCTGAATATTTTGCTCCATGCCTAGCCAACTCTCTTGGAAATATTGTTGCTTCTTGCAACAAACTCATAGCTCCCACCTAAAGCTGGCACTTGTGGAAAAATATGACCCAACTTATCTTCAAAGTGGCTTTGATACCATGTTAGAAATCCACGGACCACGGGATTGGTTTATCCTTTTGCTTAAAAAACATAAACACACATAAACACGCTGGAAATGCCTAAATTTAAAATACTTTTGCATATTGGAAATTACACGAGTAATAATATCAATGTATAATACAAAACATAATAGTACTAAAATTATAACAACATAATATTACAAAACTTATACCTACTTATTCCCCTTTAATGTTTAATTTGACATACCGTGTACACCACTTTTGAGTCGTACATAAGAACCACCTTAAGCATATGTTTAGTTTGAAACATGAGATGCAAATTATAAGGCCTCCCATTAAGGATAATAAAGTTTGGTCATTTGAGTTGGAAACAAGAACCACCTTATGACGACCACCATTCAAGCTTATGTTTAGTTTGACACGTGATGCAAATTATGGGGGCTCCCATTTTTTTTTTACAGAATCGGGTACTTATATATTATAAAAGCCAACAAAACAGAGTTCTAGTACATAAGGGAAATAGATCTGAGAGCTGAGGATCAAAAGTGGGTTCGCAGACCCGAATTCCTCGTTGCTTCTCTTGGTTAAACAGAAAGCATGATAAAGACGACTGTATTGCCTAACAAAGGAGCCACCTATCCAGCAAAATTTACATTGCATAACTGTTATGGAAGTTTTTGGGTAGCGGATTCATCAGGAAGCGGGTCTTTCCTGAAGCTGGCTTTAGTTGAAGCCTCTGCCTGGTAGCTCTGAGTTAGGGAGCGGATGTGCTCGATGGCCTCCTCCAAGTGGCTGCATCTTTCCTTCAACGTTTCTATTTCAGCTTTTCTTTTCTCCAACTTCTTGCGCTTCGAGTTCCTGTCTGCCTGATAGTCTTCCTTCAGCTCGTTGAATTGCTTAGTCAGGCGATTGATCATGAAGGTGTGAGTTTTGCACATGGTGCAGTCCTTATTGTTGAAGATCTTGTCAAGGGGATTGCTGGCCTTGTCTTGAGCCGAAGTCTGACCCTGTTGGTCTGCCATCCGGGCTGCTTGAAGGTGGGGAATTTGTGAAAGGGAGGACGGCGGAGCTGCACAGAGAGGGCCTGAGAGGACCTGAGAGACCTGAGGAGCTCTGCGACCCCTGTCGATCCAACTGTTAGTGGAATTAAACACAAAAATTACTATATCAGAGTTTACCTCGGTCAGGGGACGCTGGGCACGCTTCCGATGAGAGCGATCCACTTCTGGAGAATGTCTACGCCTGAGAATTTCGCACTGAAGGAGCCCGGTAACGATGGAGAGTGCGTGATCACTTTGATCCAAGCTTCTATTTATAGTTTGATGAGGAGCCCCCCCTTGCTTGAGCCAAGTCTGTGAAGGTCTGCTCGTGAAGTGATTGGGATCTTCAGATGAGATCTTGCTGCACGCGGCATGGAAGACGAGGCGTTGTAACTGAGCGTCGATGCAGAGAGAGCCTGCAGAGTGGATCAAAGACTCAAGTGAAAGGATGGCTGGTGTAGCATGGGACGGGAAAGGGAACCTGTGCGGAGAAGTAAAGTACCGATTTGGGGTCTCGAGAGGATAAAGCAGGAGATGTGAGAGATCGGTTGGGAATCGGTCTCGGGCAGAGCAGGGTCTGTGATGATGGAGCATATCTAGCTTCAGGTTCGAAGTGCGCTCTCCTGAAGGGCTGAAATGATGACTGTCACTGGAGGAGAGGGAGAGCATTGCGCTAGGATCGATGGAAGGGGAGAAAGACGGCGGAGTGGGGGGGAAGGATGGGATACCGATGAGGTGATTGCTGCTTTGACAGATTCCATGGGCGCTGTACTTATGTGCTGACTGGTTAATTGATTTCTTATGGTATTGCCCTATCATATATTCTTTCATTCTCGCAAACCTGACCTTGCTGCCTGTTAACTGCCTTGCTGGCTAAGGAGTCCGCCTCAGCGTTATTTTCTCTTAGGATGTGCCTAAAGGTGATTTCTCCCAGGTTTATGGTGTTATCAATGATTCTCTTCCTTATGTTGTTGAGGCCTGCTTTGTTGAATTCTTTGTCTGTGTTCATTGCTGAGATGATGATGGCCGAGTCCCCAATTATGATGGCGTTCCTTAGCCCCAATCTGGAGAGGAGTTCAGTACCTAGGAATAGGCTGTAGGCTTCAGCTATGTTATTCGAGGCCTTTCCAAGTCCCCATTCATAACTGCAGATGGGAGTCCCCTTATGGTCTTTAATTATGCCTCCTGCTCCTACTTCTCCGGGGTTGTTCTTTGAGGCTCCATCGAAGAAAAGAAGGGGGCGATTTTGATTGAGAATCCATTGGCTTACCTCTTCTTTAGTTCCCCTGAGTTTCCAGTTGGAAGGCTTCTGATGTGCTTTGTTCTGGGGGGGAGGACTCTGAGAGTGGCTGATGTTGAATTTACTGTACCAATCCCTTTCCTCTTGTGCCCAGCTCGTCTGGTCTGGAGGGGCTGTGAAGTTAGCGCTGACAGCTTCAGAGATGTTAGCAATTGTTTTTGCTATGACATTGACTAGTTTAGGCGTTTTGTTGTTAAAGACGTAATTGTTCCTTGCTAGCCATAGATTCCAGCATAGGGTAGGAGGGATGCACTTCCACACTCTAATGAGATTATTCTTGCCTTTTCTAGAATAAGGGAAATTCTTCTTCCAGTTCTTCTGAAGATTGTGCATCTGGTCGGAGATTTCCCGAGTATCCAGGGGCCTTGTTAACTGATTCCAACAATTTTTAGCGAAGGGGCAGAGAAGAAAGGAGTGCTGGATAGACTCCTCCTCCGATCGGCAGAAGCAGCAGATCGAAGGGCCTTGAATTCCTCTCTTACGCAGATTCTCAGCTGTGAGGATTTTCCCTTTTAAAAGGGTCCAGTTGAAGTGTTTTACTTTTGGGAGGCATTCTGACTTCCAGGCAGCTGTATGGAGGTTCCATTTTGGTGCAGGGTTTGAATTTTGCAAAGATTTATATCCTTCTTTTACTGAGAAGGGCCCTCCGCTAGTGTCCCAGATGTGTCTATCCTCATTCTCCTTATTGGTTGGTGCTGATCCAGAGAGTGACAACTTCAGGGTGAGCCAGAGCTCTTTGAGGTCCTGAGGGAGTTGCAGATCTTTCCAAGCAGTCCATCTGTCTTGGTTCCACAGAGATATATCGTACAAGGTGATTATCTTTCTTTCCTCCATCCAATCTTGCAGGGGCCTGAGCTCCTGGAGAAGGTTTCTGGGGTTTGAGTTCATTATTCTGTCAGACCAAATTTTGATGTTTTTTCCATTGCCTGGGAGTTTGGAGACATTTCCTCTGAAGTGTGCCAGGACTTTCTTGATGAGACGCCACATCGGAGTGCATGGCCTGTCTGCAATTGGTTCATTGAGAATGTTAGAGTTTGGAACTCTGAGGTATTTCCTTTTTATTGTCTCCACCCACCACGAACCATTTCCTGTGAGGATCCTCCAGAGCAGTTTGAGCCCCAACGTCTGGTTGGAAAGGCTTGGAATTTTTATGGAGAGACCTCCTTTTTCATATGGAAGGGTGACTTGTTCCCAGCTAACAAGGCTGAATTTCTTTGTGTCCTGTTTTCCTCCCTGCCAGAGGAAGCTTCTCATTATGAGTTCCATATGTTTGTGGATACTTGCAGGGGCCATAATGACCGCATATTGGTATATTGGGAGACCTGAAAGGACGGACTTTATGAGGATGGTTCTGCCAGCTAGGTTTAGCCAAGAGGCGCCCCAGCTCAAGAGAAGACCTTTCATTTTTTCAATGTGATTTGTCCATACCTCTGCTTTGATGTGATCCTTTGCCAGGGGCAGGCCCAAGTAAGGAAATGAACTCCAGTTTTTTTGAAGTGTGATGTCCATGATTTGGGCTATTCTCTGCTGTGTCTGATAGGGCACGTTCCAAGTGTACAGTTTGCATTTTCTATTATTCAGTTTGCCTCCAGAAGCTTGAAGGAAAGCATCCAGAACTCGTTTGAATCTTCTGGCCATCAGACTGGAGGCTCCCCCAATTAGTAAGGTGTCATCCGCGAATAGCGAATGATTTATCTCCTTTATTCCTCTTTCAATACGAATACCTGTGATTTCTTTTTTGGTTCGAAGATTTTCAAGGTGGACGCTCAGGGTCTCCGCCATGATGATGTAAAGAAAGGGGGAGAGGGGGCAACCTTGCCTTAGCCCCCTAGAACTCCTGAAGAAATTGCTGGGGCGACCATTGATCAGCGGGGCGGTCTAGGGGTTGGAGATACACCCGCTGATGATGCTGACAAAGTTGGAAGAAAAGCCAAATTTTTTTAGGACTGCACTTAAGAAGGAGTGATCCACTCGATCAAATGCGTTGGCCATGTCCAATTTGATGATCATTCCACGTTCTCCTCTGTTATGGCTGCTATGGATGGCTTCCTGGATTAAAATTACATTATCAATGATCTGCCTCTTTGGGACAAAACCGCCCTGGTTCTCTGAAATTAGAAGAGGAAGATAATTCTTCAGCCTGTTAGCAATTATTTTCGTTATGATCTTGTATGAAACATTGCAAAGCGAAATGGGCCAGAACCTATCAAAGGATTTGGGATTTGTTTCCTTTGGGATCAAAGCTATATGCGAAGACTTGGTGTTGTCCCCCAGCTTGTGCTTTCTAAATACGTTTTTTGCCATTCTCACAAAATCTTTCTTTATAATTTCCCAGTACTGCTTGTAAAATGCAACAGTAAAACCGTCCGGTCCCGGGGCCTTGTCTTGTTGCATGTTATAGATGGCTTCTTTGATTTCTTCTGCTGTGGGTTCTTGCTCCAATTTGTTATTGTGATCCTCTGTTATTTTGTTTTCTATTGCACTTAGGAATGCAGCACTGTCATGTTGTTGGGGATCTGCCGAAAGAAGAGCCTTGAAGTGATGAAATGCTGCGTTTTTAATGTCTTCTTGCTCCTTCAATTCCCTCCCTTCCACTTCTATTTTGTCTATCTGATTGCTGGCCCTTCTGATTTTGACATTATTGTGGAAGAAAGAGGTATTTTCGTCCCCAACTTTCAACCATAAGCAACGGGATTTCATTCTTTGCTCCTCTTCTTCCACGCGGTTTTGCCTATACAGCTCTTTGTACAAGTTTTTTTCCTTCTCTAGATCTTCTGCTGTGTATTGCATCTGCTCTTTTTCTTTGTGCCAGCTCTCCATCTCTGCTAGCAGCTTTGCTTTCTTTTTCCTTTCATTGGTTGCTTTCTCCTTCGCCCATTGCTTTATGACTGCCCTGAGATGTTTTAACTTTGTTTCCCAAACGAAATGTGGCGAGCCTAGTACTTCGTTTGCCCACTGATTTCTTACGAGGGTGCGAAAGTCCTCATGGGAGTCCCATGCTTTGTTGTACTTGAAAGGAAGAGGGCCGAAGTTTATTCCTTTGTCCAGGGTGAGGACCACGGCCTTGTGGTCCGAGGCTGTGCCATGGACAATGTGGCTCCTGATTGCTTGAAAATTGCCTGCTATGCCTTCCTATATTAGAATCCTGTCCAGCCTCTCTTTAATATTTTGTGAACCTGTTCTCTTGTTGGTCCAAGTATATTTGCCATTCGACAGAGGGGTGTCTATCAGGTTGAAGAGCTGAATGATGGCTTCCAACTTGTCTCTTGATGGGTCTGCATGGTAGTTCCCACCATATTTTTCTTCCACCTGCCTAATTAGATTCAAATCTCCCCCCAGTATTATCCTGCTGTTATGGATATTGGAGAGATCCGTTTCTATCGAGTTCCAGCAGTTGGCTTTGTCTCTATAGTGATTAGGTGCATATATATTATAGGTGTGGTAGACTTCTTGATTGCTTTTGTTCCTTAGGTCAGTTCTGATCCACCAGTTGCATAGCTGAGAATTGATGATTTCCCACTTGTTTTTGTTCCATAATGTTCCTATACCTCCTGAGGCCCCATCTGAGCCTTTTGAGATGCCTATGTAATTTTTGAATCTTTGGGTTTGGAGTAGAAAGTCCTGCTCGGTGGTTTTGGTCTCCTGGATTAGGAGAATGTCTGGCTTTTCCTGATTTATAAGGTCCTTGATTGCTTTCATCTTTAAGGAAGAGCCGATCCCCCTACAATTCCAAGAGACCAAATTCATTATTTACCATTTGAGGGGTGGGATCCTGATTTCTCCTTGGCCTTTTCACCGCTTCCTTTTAACTTGCCTAGGAATGAGTCCAGGGGTTGTTGGGTACCAGTTGCCATCTCTTTAGCTGCTGTTTCATCCCTTAGTTCTTTATTCGATTTTCGACCAACTTTTCTCGGAGGATCTGATGGCTGGTTGGCTTCTCTTGCTTTGTTTCTGGTGAGGATTCTTTCGATGGTGGGAGGGGGGGAGGGGGGAGGGTTGGAGCACGGAGAGACTGGGCGAGGAGATTGAGGAGGGGAGGACGGAGCTTCAGCTGCTAGTGATTCGAAGGGGTTGGAGGAGGAGGGAAAGGCTGAGGAGGGGGGAGGGGGAGGGATAGGGAGGTTTGTTGCCGGAGGGGCTGTGGAGCTGGTGCCCGGGTTAGGGGAGGACTTTTTCCTTTTGACTTGTTCCCATGGTGCTTCTACATTTTCCTCATTATGTTCTACTTCATTTACTTTTAACTTGCTGCATCTATTGGCTAAATGACCATACTCGTGACATACCTTGCATTTGAAGGGCAACTGTTCGTAGTCCAGCTGCTGGATGTGCATCCATTGGTCCACCTTTATCTTGATGGCTTCTGGCAGTCCTTTGCCAAGATCAACTTCAACGCAGATCCTTGCACATGCATGCATGTTCTCCCTCGGTTCCGATCTGTCTATGTATTTTCCAACTGCATTGCCAATTGCTTTGACCGATTCGTCCCCCCAACAGTGAAGGGGCAAATGAGGGAGACGCACCCAAACAGGTACCGCGTTGGGGATGTCCATTTCCGGATCGAAATCTGGGGTCCATCTGTTCAGATAGAGACCTCTTGTGTCCATGAAGTAAGGTCCATTGCGGAAGATGAGGTGCCTATCTTCTTTGGTCTCGAACAGGAAGGTGAAGTATCCTCGCCCGCAGAATCTGATGGCGATCTTTCCTTGGATCATTGAGCTCCAGTTGCGCTCCACCCATTTTTGGACAGTTCTTGGAGATGGCCAGAGTCCCGTGAACTGACCAACAAGACCTCTTTCTGATAAGGCTATTGCCGATTTCCTTGGGAGGGAAGGAGGTAGGATCACCTCAGGGATCTCGTCCAGCTTTTTAATGAACTTTGAAAGAGAGGGGCGAGGTCTGGCGTCTGCATGCTCTGACAAAAGGGAGGCAAAGATAACCTCTGGGTTTTCTGAGGTAGGAGGGGGGGAGGCGGATCCTGCCATTGCAGGCCCGTAGAAAACGACAAGGAGGGCAGACCAACGGGCGGCCTAGACCCCGCAGGTGGGGTCCGCGCTGAAGAGATCAGGGAAGCAGCAGGGGCCCGGCCAGGCAGAGCCTGGGGGCGAGGGCGGAGGCACGGGTTGAACGATCAGAGAACGTAGAACGCCATTGTTGCGCAGACCGTCCGATATAATTTCTTAACCCATGGGGGCTCCCATTAAGGATAATAAAGTATGGTAATTTTACAAAATATTACGTCATACACAAAGCTTGTCTAGCTATAAATGGTCCTCTTTTGATGGTTTGGATTTCACATCTCTAGTGTTACCTTAATCCATATCCACAATCTTACTCTTTCAGGGTTTCTTGAACTTTTTGGATGTAGTTACATTTCATTTTTGTCACAAATTTCTTGATAAATTTCTCATCGTGTAAATTTAGATGGTCTTCTTTTATCTTCACCTCTACCAGGGGAACTAACATCTTTTGTAGCATGATTTCTTTTCATGACAATGCTTACCAATGGAAGAATTTGATTTATCCTCTCATCATGTATTTACACCCATGCTTGAATCATCAATTGTTTAGAATTGCAATTAATCATATATACCATGGAAACATTATTTCTTTTGCATGTTTATGTTTAATTTTTCCAAGTATGGATATGCATATTCTTAGTTATATTAAATATGTGGAATACTGTAAAATAATTAAGTGTTAAATTTATTTTGTAGTTTATAGTAGAGATAATGATGTGTTTTAATTTCCTAATGTAATATATTGCAATGTTAAATTTATTTTGTAGTTTATTGTAGATATAATGATGTGTTTTAGTTTCCAATTGTTTAGGTTATGTATAAGAAATTTGACATCTATTTTGTAGTTTATTGTAGATATAATGATGTGTTTTAGTTTCCAATAGAATAGGTTATGTATAAGAAATTTGGCATTGTTATTATTTTTCATACTACTTTGTGTGCTAACTTCATTATAAATGACACACTCAAACAACATAAAGCATATTGGGGTGGTTGGATTGTCCAACAATTTGGCATGTGAAATGACATGTGAAATCCCAACAATTGAAATAATTGAGATTGATAATCTTCCATGAACCTATCAATTTATGTGAATTTATACAAATCATTGTAGTATAAAAGATTATGTGGGAAAGACACACTCTCTCTCACATAAATGAAAATACACACACCCTCTCTCACACACACGAAAATACACACACTTTCTCTCCCACACACACAAAAACACACAGATGCACTTTGTCTTCCCATAGCTAGATTATTTATGCCCTTAATGACATTATGAAGGAGGTATATTGGATGAATATGGATATTACTACAGAAGTATTATTGTAGGTTTTATTTTGTCAATGAGAATTTGGGGTTTACTAGTGACATAATCATGTACATCAACACATGCCATATTGTAAGACTATCTATTTAGTTAACTACTAAAATTTATGTTGTGATTGTGCTAATTCCACAATGGTATTCCCATTCTTGATAAAATTTGGTATTAGAGCATTATTTTGGTTGTAGGCTGACAATTTTATGGTAAAGAATTCCTTTAAGAACAATTAAGACAAAGGAGGATGTGCAAAATGACTTGTTGACTTGAGTACTTGAGTAAGGAGTTTCTTATCTCATTGGAAAAATGGGAACTTGGAAATTCAAATCGCTGATAGCGATAATATGTTGCAGACTTTGGCTACTCTTGTCATGGTACATTGTAGCTAGATATCCCTCAAAGAGTCCTTGTGAGTCAGTTGAATTAGGAAGAGTCACATGCCTTTTCCATTATTAAATTTGGGAACATCTCTAAAATTGGAGATTAAAGTGGAGATTCCAACCTATGATTGTTACATGGGCACTTTGTGACTTGATGTGTATCTAAGGAAACTCAATCTCTATTATGAGAAACAAGAGTATGCAAATGAAAAGGTTTACTTCACAAAGTTGAATTGCATTAGAAAGATTTGATATGGTGGAAGAACAGATGTAAGATTAGATAGACACGAGGTCAGTTAAGCTATGATATGTGACAAATTGAAAATTGGTTTCAAGAGAAATTTTTATATCATTAACTATTGGAAGGAAGAACCACATAAACAATGACAATACCTACAAAAGAAGTCACACTAATTAGTATTTGTTTATATCTAAGAATTTAACCATAGCATTATTGAACTTAATGTGATAGATGAAGAAGTGAAGTTTTCCCCCAAGTTCACTCTTATTTTGATCACCTCGGGATAGAGAAGGATATTTTGGTCAAGGATGAGTTTTATATCATTAACTATTGGAAGGAAGAAGAACAACGATGACAATTCCTTCAATGGAAGTTGAACTAATTAGGATTTTTTTATATATAAGAATTTAACCATAGCACTATTAAACTTAATGTGATAGATGGAGAAGTGAAGTTGGCCCCCAAGTTCATTGGTAGTTTAATACCCCAACATAAAGGAGTTTGAGATGTTTGACATTGTATTATAGAACTCAAGAGTCACAAGGTAATTTAATTAGAGTTAAAAACTAATTAGAAGAAGCTAACTATGGTGTTGGCTTGAACTTCTCTCTATTGAAGAAGATCATTGTTAAAGGTAGCTTGTGGAAGTTATTTAGTGCAATTATGTCACATATGCTTTTCTCTAAATCATTGATGGATGGACATAATATTGCATCAAAAAATAACATTCCTTTCTACAATTATTGAAATATGTAGGCCATTCAAAATGAGTTTGTTGTAGGTCTCATGTATATAAGAGTCAAAACTCAACACAATTAAATTAGGAGAAAAGGAGTATCAACTTTTCTCCAAATCATTGATGGATGGACATAATATTACATCAAAAAGGAACATTACTTTCTATAATTATTGAAACATGTAGGGAATCAAAATGAGTTTGTTGTAGGTCTCATGTATATAAGAGTTAAAACTCGACACAATTAAATTAGGAGAAAAGGAGTATCAATTCCTCACTATACAATTGAAGGTGGTATTTTTTGTTCTTATTGGCTAAGTTTACATTAGTTTTCATCCTAGTAACTCACATAGAGTGTGAAAGCCTTTTATTCTTCATCAACAATAAAATTTTGTCACTGTAATATTGAAAGTTGGTAACCAATGAGATTTAATATTGGAATTTGGTTGTTAAGGAGCATGATTTTTGCAAAGTGGTGCATTCTAAAACCTACTCCATAGTGTTGATAAGTGTAACAAGAAAGGCTCAATTTGACTTAGCCTTGGTCAAATTGAGAAATTTTGAAATTTCCACATCAGCAGACAATTTGGAGGTGGTTAACTAAGGTGACATGGCTCTTGTCACTCAGTTATCTCAATAAATTCGAGTTAGAGGGCTTGGAGTTCAGATTGCATGTGTTGATTGCGAATTTATAACAATCCAATTCAATTATTTCTAGTTGTACTTAGTTAAACTAGTTCTAACAGTTAATAGAACTAGTTGGAGGTCAGTTGTGTAGTGGGACAATAGTCTAACTCATAGATAATCCAGTTAATTGATCAAACAACCAAAAATGGCTCATGCCTGCAAGGAATTCGAATTGCTCAACTATGGTGGAGATTCCAAGGAAATGTAACATCAGTTGTAAACTAGTGTTGAGTGTACAGGTGTTGCATGCAATCAATGATCAATCCTTGGGAATTGTGAAATCAATTTGGAGGAAATTCCTAAATAATAGGGGCTAATTTCCTCTTCATTTGCACAAGGAAATAAGAGCTTAGGTGGGGGAAAATTTGATTTATTATGGGTCAGAGCTTCTCACTCAATAGAGAGAATAATTATTCACTTGCAGATATTTCTTAGAGTGAGCATGCAATTGTAATAGTTTCTCTGTTAAATTGATTAATGCAAATAGGATTAAGGGTTTTTTTACCAGTTGGTTTCCCCTAGATACATCTGTGTACTTATGTATGTGATTGATGCATGTTTGTGAATGTTGTTCTAAATTATAAATTAATTTTCGCATAGCAGTAGAGTAGAATTGTGTCTCTTGATTTAGATTAAATTTCTTTAGTAGTTGCAATTCTATCACCAAATTTCTACATGGTATTAGAGCATGATTCACATTAGAACAATAATTTCAAGTTTGTTCCTCCAAAATTTTGAATTTGCAGCTTCAATGTAGCAAGATTTCTTCAGAGTTGGGACATTGGCCTTCAATGGACTAAGATTAGAGTATGCCTTGGAAGGCAACTCAAATTTTGATTCATGGAAGGATCACATGGAGGCAATGCTTGATGATAATGGCTTGTTGGATTATGTCAAGACAAACATTCCAAAACCAGGATCAGTTGATGCCCAGAACCTAGCCCAATGGAAGAAAGATGTAGCCAAGGCGAGGAGAATAATTCTGGAGGGAGTGAGATACCATGTGGTCTTGAGTCTCCATGGGAAAGAAACTCCTTTCGCATGGTGGAAGACATTAACTGAGCTATTCGAGAATAGCAGTGACCATAGAAAATTGGCCCTCAAATACAAACTTCGAAACATTAAGATGTAGAAGAATTATACTATTCCGTAGTATCTCTCCATATTTACACAAGTTCAGGATGAGCTTGGAGGGGTTTGGGAGAATGTTATAGAAGGTGACCTGGTGATCCTAGCTCTTCTAGGCCTTCCCAAATCCTGACATAGCTACCAGGAATCGGTGAATGGGAGGGAGAAATTACCAAATTGGGAATGCTTATGGTTTGATTTGGTACAAGAAGAAATCATGTGAAATACCAGAGATGGATTTTCATCCAAGGGAGAGGATGAAGAAAAAATTGCATTGCTTGGAAAGGGAAAGAAGGGCAAAGGGAAGAAATCTCAAACCAAACCAAAATCTAGCCAAGGGGGCAAGAAGAAAGACTTGTCCAAAATAAAATGCTTCAATTGTTATGAATACAGGCCTATGCTACAAAGTGTCCACACAAGAAGTCTGGGAAGAAACCTGGGGGAGCAGGAGGTGAAGCATTGGCTTCATAGTTCGAGCTAGACTTCACCCTGATCACATGCATGGCCAACACTTTGATGGGGAGTGTGTGGTACTTGGAGTTAGGTGTCTCATTCCATATGACAGGGTGTAGAGAGTTTTTCAGTGACTTGGAGGAGAAAGATATCCATATGCATATTGAGCTTGGGGACAACGAAAGGTACAATGCTACCGGGATTGGTACAATAACCTTTAAGAGGGAGTCAATATCCCCTCTTCGCCTCAAATATGTCATGTTTGTACCAGGCCTGAAGAAGAACCTCATCTTTGTAGTAGTTTTGGAAAACTGTGGCTATGCTGTAATCTTTAGTAAATGGAAAGCCCTTATGAGACATGTTAGCTTTGCTATGCAATGTTGATTCTCTAAAGATAGGAAGGATCATGGTTTGATTGGTTGAATTCAAAGAGAATCCCACATTGGTCACCTTCTCCTTTTTCTCCAGCTCTCTTATTCTCCTCTATCACTGTTTCCATGACTAAACCTTCCAAAACCCGACAGAGCCCATTCTTGGCCTTAGCCCAGAGCACAAAGTCCAAAACCCGCCATAAAACCTCACCCATATGACCTCGCGTCCCCATAAACCCATCGCGCCTCTTTCCCGCCGTTGATTAACCCCCGCCGATCTAACGGCCCACATCGCGCCCGATAAAGTAAACCGCCCGACTACTCTCCACCGTTAGATCCATCTCCGCCCAATCCGACGGCATTCACTCTCCTCGCGCCTGAAACCCGATCAACGTTAGCACGCGATGAGAGCAATTTTTCTCTCTCATCCACCGCTACGTGTCGATCGCTGAGTGGAATCGCGCGACTTCCGACTTTTATTGCTTCATGCCCGAAAGCAGTGCGATAAAACCCATTACCGCCCATCCAAACCGCTCGCGCACGTTAAACGACTGCACAGCTCCATAGCCCGATCACCATCAGATCTGTCCGCTGAAGGTCCAACGGCTATGATTCACCCTGCTCTCACCTCGTCCGATAGCCTCCGTCAAGCCATCGCCACCGTTTGTTTCCTTGATCTGACGATCATCCTTCCTTCTTATCCCGATTGACTGTTTTCCCATGCATTCCATGTCCTTGACCACTCTGTTGCCCAAAGAAGGAGATGACCAATTCCGCCATCATCAGTCACTGTCAGGCCCCCAACAACCATATTAAACATAAAGCATGGCCAAGGGTGAAAATGACAAGCACGACCCGGTAATTGAATTTATCAGTCATGACTCCATTGGTATGAGCATTCCAACCGTCTACAGGGACAACACATCACCTGAACAAATTAGATTTATCCACTGAAGCAAGCAAACACATTCAGAGACTCCATCAGGTAGTTAAATGCGGTCGGTGGTCAATTATGACCCCTCCATACCTAAAATGGCCAAGTGCCTTTGTAATGAAATCTATAAATACCCAGAAACAAGATGTAATCAAGGTTGATGGTTGGAATTTGATGTAAAGTTAAACTTCTGGAGACTGTAGATATCTTGTCACTTGCAGAATCTCGTCTTCATTTTCATCTAATACAAGATTCTTTTGCTTTTAATTGCTCACTTTCCATTTCCGTCTGTTCTAGGCTGTGCCTAATATGCTATGTTCTTGATCTCTTGATGTTTAGCACTAGATACCTGTCATCCTATCTCTTTGTTAGAGTCTTGTACGCATCATTGAACAGGTGGTCCAGGTTTCTTTCTAACTAATGCAGGAGAGCTGTCATCCTATCTTTGCATTAGTAGAATAAATTTACAGACTTCTTTACTAGTTGCAGTGGGCCATCACATGGTCTTGTGCATCTACTGGTGTGGTTAGTATTCTCCATATTCACCTTATACCTCAAACTGTGAGCAATTGTTGGTCTAAAGCCTTGTAGTCTGGGGGTGCTCATGCATGTCTGGAGTGAAACAAAATAGAAGTGGTTATATGGCTTGAACTAAACCATCAATCCTTCCATTAAACCTACAACAATAGTTGAATTTATATGTTACCAGGCATCTCCGAGCTACAAACTAGGAGAGTTTCTTGGAATCCTAACATAATTGGTGCCGTTGCCGGGGGGAGGAGATTGAAGCTCAGCTTCCCTGGGAGAATGACACAGATCCTGCTTTGATGATAGACAAAGTCTGGACACAATATTGGTTGTAATCATCTATTTGGCGACTCCACATCACAGTTCTGGCTCAGTTTGTGAGGCACACTCGAAGAAATCCTCAGAAATCACCAGCTGACTCAGTGCCTGACCCTGAGAAGGTTTTCAAGCAGAGAAAGACATCACAAAAAGGAGCATCAGGATCAGGTAAGCCTAAACAATATTATGTATCTCTGCAAGAGAGGCTTGTAACTCAGCATGTTCATTTCGAAAATATAAAGCCTAGCATTACTAGTGAAGAAATAATCCCAGAGATTCATAAAGCTCCTTGTTCAATAAGTTCCTCTTTGGATCTCAGTCCAAAGAAAACCTCCCCTATAGTCCATCATATTCCTTTATCCTTGTCAGTCATTTCTCAGCTCCCTAGATTCCAAATTGCCAGTGTCATTCCATCTACCCAGTCATGGCAGGCCCACAAGCACCCACTAAAATGGAAAGAATCATAGCTGCTAGGTATGGACCCTTGGTCCTGCCTATCCCTTTGAATGCCATGCCTGTAGGAGAATATCAAAAATATATGCCTAAGTTCACTGGTACAGAGGGAGTAACAACTGAAGAGCACCTTGAGTCTTTTTATAGCTATGTTGATAACCTTGATATCAGTGAAGATGATGTGTGGATGAGAGTGTTTGTCCAAAGCCTTGATTGAGAGGCTAGAAAGTGGTTCAGAGAGTTGAACCCTAGGTCTATAGCAGACATTGAGGCCTTAGATGACGTGTTTTTAAAGCATTGGGGAGATAAGAAAGACCTGCTATACTGCCATACTGAGTTTGGCAACCTAAAAAGGGAAAATGGGGAATCATTGTCTGGCTTTAATAAAAGATTCAATCGTATGTATAGCAAAATACCAGCTGAAGTGAAGCCTACCCCCACCTCTGCAAAACTCACCTATGCTAATGCCTTTGATTCTGATTTCTGCCTGCTGTTAAGAGAAAGAAGATGTGCTACTCTAGCTGAAATGCAAGATGCAGCCTTAGAGGTGGAATCCAATATCATGGCTGCAGAGAAACTCAAAGGCCATGCTGATAGAAGGAGGCAGAGAGGTGAGGCTTCCTCCTCTTCTTCATCTTCAGAGCCTAAATTAGACAAAATGACTAAAATGATAGAGTCATTGGCTACTGAAATATCCAAGCTGAAGGTTGAGCAGAGTTCTGGGAAGGCAAGGCTGCCTAGCACATTTTCTCCTAGAAATCCAAATCCATTCAGAAGAGCAAATGAACAATTGCAGATCATTCAAAGAGGCAAAGAGGCCAGTGAAGAACAAAGGGTTAAGGCTCCTTTCCAGAACGTAGTCATGGAGGAGGAGCAGTTTGATGAAGAGGATGAGATTCACTGTATGGAAGACAAGGGCAGTGCTGCCTTTTTGACATTGGCTGCCTATGAAGAGTCATTACTCAAGGACCAGCCCAGCCAGGAGCGGGACAAAGAGGCTGTTCTTCAGACTGAAGACCAGCAAAGATATAACCTGAGGTCAAGAACGAACAATGCCAAAGAGAATCCTGCCCAAAGAGCTGCTGTCCCCACAGAGCAACATAGCAGCAAGCAGAAAAAACAGCAGCTGATATAGTCATCCTCAAAGCACCAGCTCAAGAGGTAAGAGGCCCTAAAAAGTTCCCTTCCCCTTTTAGTTTTGAATCATAAGTCCAGAAGCTAAAAATATCTGTCCCTCTGATAGAACTTGTAAAGAGTGAGGTTTTTAGAAAGCCTATCCTTGATGCCCTTGAGCTAAAAGCCTCAGAAGCCTCCCATGACTATGTGAATTTGCAAGATGATAAACCTGTAGTTGTGCTTAGCCCAATCACTGAACCCTATGATAATAGCTCCCCATCATTTAATGTCTCCTTGACCATTCATGACAAAACCCTCCACAACTATCTGCTGGACACATGTGCCAACCATAATTTGATGCCCAAAGCTGTCATGGAAGAGTTAGACCTTGACATCACCAGACCTTATCACGATTTATTCTCCTTTGATCAAGGAAGGTGAAGTGTCTGGGGTTAATCAAAGACTTAGAAATCACCCTAACTCAGCTTCCCATGAATAGCATGATGATGGATATTGTGGTAGCAGATGTCCCCCCTAAGTTTGGTATGCTACTTTTTAGAGGGTGGATTAAGAGGCTGGGTGGGGCATTGCAGAATGATTTATCTTATGCCACTGTCCCATTTTTTGGAGGAGAAAGCAGAAGACTATATAGGGAAGCTTAGCTGGCCTATATTATCAGTGATGAGAAGAACCCCACTAATCATCCCATTTACGTTGTGGACACTGATTTTGGAGCATGTATTCTCCAAATTGAAGAATCCCAGAAGGCCTTGGTGTAGCTCAAAAAACCAGTAGGCCAGGCCATGGAAGAAGAAGGGACACATGTCTGAGATATGCTCTTTGATGGAGCCTGTTCAAGGGAAGTTGCAGGAGCAGGAGTGGTGCTGGTGTCTCCACAACAAGAAAGCACACATCTATCTTTCAAGCTGACTTTTTAGGTCACCAACAATATAGCAGAGTATGAGGCTTTGATATTGGGCATAAATGTTGCCAAAGACATGGGAATCAGAGACTTAAGGGTGTTTGGAGATGCTGATCTCATCATTCAACAAGTGAACAAAACGTTCCAAGCAAGGCACCCAAGGCTGAAAGCATATAGAGATGAGGTATGGAGACTCAAAGATTCTTTTGATAGTTTTTGTATCTCATATATTCCTAGAGCCAAAAATTAGCTTGCTGATTCCCTTGCTGTGTTTGCTAGCATGTTCATCCCTCCCATGCCTCCTAGATTGGTTTATGCAGTCCAGATAAAATATAGACCATCCTTGCCTGATAATGTCCAACATTGGAAAGTCTTTGAGGATGATGATGAAGTGAATAGGTTTCTACAAGTCATTGATGAATTCTCTGAAATGCAAATTGATCAAGAGAATGAAACCTTGGAGGAATGTCCCCAACCCCAGCTAAGGAACAAAATTGGCCAAAATAACATTGTTCAGCTGCCTAGAAATCATATACCTAAGGGGCTAGTGCCTTTAGAGAAGTTGTTTGAGCAAAATGATGTGCCTCATAAGATTGCCCAAAAATAAGATCAGTCTGCAGTCTATAAGCATAACAAAGGGAGTCCAGATCATCCAAAGTATATAAACCTGTCTACCCATTGGTCCGCTACCCAAAGTTCTGAGTATTGCACCTTGATGAAGCAATTTGCTGATGTCTTTGCCTGGGAATACAATGACCTCAAAACTTATGACAAAAATACCATCTAGCACAAGATCCCATTGGAGAAAGACACCATTCCTTTCAAATATAAGTTGAGACCCATAAATCCCGTGCTCCTCCCTTTGACTGAAAAAGAAATCAAGAAGTTGTTGGTTGCCAAAATCATAGTTCCTCTGAGATATTCAAAGTGGGTAGCCAACTTGGTAGTGGTAAGGAAGAAAAGTGGAGAAATCAGGCTGTGCGTTGATTTCAGGAACCTGAACAAATGCTCTAAGAAAGACAACTATCCTCTGCCCAAGATGGAGCATTTGCTGCAGAAAGTCTCAGGAGCCAAAGTCATGTCTTTCCTGGATGGATTTTTAGGGTATAACCAAGTTGCTGTACATCCAGATGACCAAGAAAAGACTGCTTTCACCACTCCTTGGGGCACTTTTATGTACTCCAAGATGCCTTTTGGGCTGATGAATGTTGGAGCCACCTTTCAGAGAGCTATGGATATAGCATTTGTAGGAGAGAAGGACAAGTTTGTCCTTGTCTACCTAGATGATATAATAGTATACTCCAGCAGCCATCAAGATCATTTGCAACATTTAAAGAAGGTGTTCCTAAAGTGCAGGAGGTTTGGGATATCAGTGAACCCAAAGAAGTCGCAGTTTTCTTTAGAAGAGGGCAAGCTGTTAGGTCACATTGTTTCTACTGCAGGTGTCAAGATTGACCTAGAAAGAGTAAAAGCAATACAGACCTTGTCTTTCCCAAGATCAAAAAAGGACATCCATTCCATTCTGGGTAAAATAAATTTTGTAAGGAGGTTTATTCCTAATTTTTCAGAATTAGTAAAACACATCGCCTCCATGTTGAAAAGGGATCAGAGATCAAATGGACTGCTGCAGCAAGAAAGTCTTTTGAAGCCATCAAGAGAGCTATTATGGAAGCTCCCACTTTGATCAGCCCAGACTATAGAAAGGAGTTCCATATCTTCTCCTTTGCCTCAGGTGACACCCTTGCAGTAGTCCTATTGAAAAAAGATGAGAAGGGTTCAGAGCATCCAGTGGCATTCTTCAACAAAACATTAAGGGATGCTGAAATAAGATATGATATCATTGAGAAACATGCCTATGCTCTTATCAAATCCTTGAAAGCATTCAGAATATACATTTTGCACTCCAAGGTAATTGCATATGTGTCCTCTGCTTCGGTAAAGGACGTCCTATTGCAGCCAGAAATGGATTGCAAAACTTATTGAGTTCAACATAGAATTAAAGCCCACTAAGCTGGTCAGAGGTCAAGGCCTTGCCAAACTAATGGCTGAAGAAAAATGCAGAATGCTGGACATGAAAATGATAGGCACAAGCTCAGATGACAGACAGACAGGGGAGGAAATAGTTGAACGAGGGCAGAACCGGTCATTGGCAAAAAATCTTGATTCTTGCAAATGGTATTCTACAATAGTTCAATTTTTGCTGAAGCTAGAAGTTCCTCTAGGCCTAATTTCAAGCCAAGCCAGAACCACTAAGCTTAGAGCAGCCAAGTACTACATCCATGAAAACCTGCTCTATTGGAGGGATCCATCTGGAATAATTTTGAGATGTCTAGACAAGGAACTTTCTATGGAGGTCATGCATCAGTTCCATTCCAGCATTTGTGGAGGACATCACTATTGGAAAACCACAACCCATAAAATCCTCAGAGTTGGGTATTATTGGCCCATGCTGTTTTCTAATGTCTTTTCATTTGTAAAATCTTGTGACAGGTGCCAGAGGTTTGAAGGAAAACAACAGTTGAAGTCTTTGCCCTTGAAGCCAATTCATGCCAGTGGTCCTTTTCAACAGTGGGGCTTGGATTTCATAGGAGAAATTAATCCACATTCCAGTGGCCAGCACAGATGGATCTTAGTAGCCACTAACTAATTCACTAAATGGATTGAGGCCATCCCTACTAGGAAAGCTGATCACCAGGTGGTCATAAGGTTCTTGACGGAAAACATTTTCACCAGGTTTGGTTGTCCATGCAAATTGATTACAGACAATGCAGTAGCTTTCAGAGCAAAAGAGTTGGTGGACATGTGTGACTCAATGGGCATTAAGCTGGTGCATTCCACCTCATATTACCCTCAAGGTAATGGCCTAGCAGAATCATCCAATAAGAGCCTAATAAGGATAATCAAAAAGCTGTTGGAAGACAACAAAGGATTCCAATTTGAAGTATGCGTTGTGGGCTAACAGGGTGACCACCAAGAAATCCACAGGGAATTCTCCATTCAAGTTGGTATATGGAACTGAGGCCATATTCCCAATTTAGTTGACCCTCCCTATGGCTAAGTTCTTGCAGGAAGAGCAGAATGAGGAAAATGACATGACAAAGAGGATTACTGACTTGGCAGAAGTGCACCAGATCAGGGATCAGCTGATTGAAAAGTCTGCAGCACATCAAAAGAGAATCAAGGAAGCCTTTGACAGAAAGGCAAAGATGGAAAATTTGAAAATTGGAGACTTGGTGCTTAAATGGGATGCACTGAAGGAAAAGAAAGGCAATCATGGGAAGTTCTATGCTCTGTGGACTGGACCATTTGCCATTGCCTAGATCTAGGGGAACAACACTTTTAGGCTGCAAAGCATGGAAGGAGAAATAGTTTTTGATGGCCCAGTCAATGGGAGATTTTTGAAGATTTATGTTATTTAAGGCCTTTAGGCCTTAGCATTGTAAATATGTTCTTTTTACTAGTTTTAGTGTAGGATTAATTAGACTCCATGCCCAATGGAACACTAGGAATTCTTGCTGACCTGTTTTTATAGGAAAGGTAGTGGTCTACAGTTCTTGAGACCTCACAGGGAGTATCTCATCCCCGAAAGGAGCCAGTGTTAGCTCTGCTATGCACTACTGATTCTCTAAAGATAGGAAGGATCATGGTCTGATTGGTTGAATTCAAAGAGAAGCCCACATTGTTCACCTTCTCCTTTTTCTCCAGCCCGCTTATTCTCCTTTATCCCTGTTTCCCTGAATAAACCTTCCAAAACCCGACACAGCCCATTCTTGGTCTTAGCCAGAGTGCAAATTCCAAAACCCGCCATAAAACCCCACCCATATGACATCGCGTGCCCATAAACCCATTGCGCCTCTTTCTCGCCGTTGATTAACCCCCACCAATCTAACGGCCCACATCGTGCCTGATAAAGTAAACCGCCCGACCACTCTCCACCGTCAGATCCATCTCCGCCCAATCCGACAGCATTCGCTCTCCTCGCGCCCGCAACCTGATCAAACGTTAGCGCGTGATGAGAGCAGTTTTTCTCTCTCATCCACCGCTACGTGTCAATCGCTGAGTGGAATCGCGTGACTTTCGGCTTTTACCGCTTCATGCCCGAAAGCGGTGTGATAAAAACCATTACCGCCCATCCAAACCGCCCGCACATGTTAAACGACCATGCAACTCCATAGCCCGATCACCATCGGATCTGTCCACTGAAGATCCAACGGCCATGATTCACCCCGCTCTCACCTCGTCCGATAGCCTCCATCGAGCCATCTCTGCCATCCGTTTCCTTGATCTGACGGTCATCCTTCCTTCTTATCCCGATCGACTGTTTGCCCATGCATTCCACGTCCTTAACCACTTTGTTGCCCAAAGAAGGAGATGACCAGTTTTGCCATCATCAGTCACTATCAGGCCCCCCAACAACCATATTAAATAGAAAGCATGGCCAAGGGAGAAAAGGAAAGCACGACTCGGTAACTGAATTTATCAGTCATGGCTCCACTGGTACGAGCATTCCAACCGTCTACAGGGACAACACAACACCTGAACAAATCAGATTTATCCACTAAAGCAAGCAAACACATTTAGAGACTCCTTCAGGCAGTTAAATGCAGTTGGTGGTCAGTTATGACCCCTCCATACCTAAAATGGCCAAGTGCCTTTGTAATGAAATCTATAAATACCCAGAAACAAGATGTAATCAAGGTTGATGGTTGGAATTTAATGTAAAGTTCAACTTCTGGAGACTGTAGATATCTTGTCACTTGCAGCGTCTTGTCTTCATTTTCAGCTAATACAAGCTTCTTTTGCTGTTAACTGCTCACTTTCCATTTCCCTCTGTTCTAAGCTATCCCTGCTATGCTATTTTCTTGATCTCTTGATGTTCAACACTAGATAGCTGTCATCCTATCTATGTGTTAAAGTCTTGTATGCATCATGGAACAGGTGGTCCAGGTTTCTTTCTAACTAATGCAGGAGAGCTGTCATCCTATCTTTGCATTAGTAGAATAGATTTACAGACTTCTTTACTAGTTGCAGCCGACTATCACTTGGTCTTGTGCATCTGCTGGTGTGGTTAGTATTCTACATATTCACCTTATACCTCAAACTGTGAGAAATTGGTGGTCTAAAGCCTTGTAGTCTGGGTGTGTTCACGCATGTCTGGAGTGAAACAAAGTAGAAGTGGTTATCTGGCTTGAACTAAACCATCAGTCCTTCCATTAAACCTATAACAATAGTTGAATTTATATGTTACCCGACATCTCCAAGCTACAACCTAGGAGTGTTTCTTGGAATCCTAACAAGACACATAGCCAATAGGTAGGTGAAGCAGACCAGGGTTCATGTGAAGAATCTATACAAAATTGATGTGGAAGAATGTGTTTCATTAAGCAATAAGGTAGAGAAAGTGTAGATTCGAGATGTTGGTGAACTCTGGCACAAAAGACTTGGTCATTTGCACCATTGCGCCCTTAAAACTATGCAACAAATAACCACTAGCCTCCCTAAAGGATCACTTGAGTAGAAAGATGTCTGCAAGGGTTGCACCTTGGGGAAGTATGTAAAATCCACATTCCATTATCGAGATAGCAAAGCAAATGCATTCTTGGAGATATTCCACTATGATGTTTGTGGACTCTTCTCGATAACCTCCACTGCCAAACATAAATGCTATGTCATTTTTATTAATAATTTCTCAATATAGTGTTGGATCTTCTTCATGTGGAAGAAGGATGATACATTCTCAAAATTTGTATAATTCAAGGCACTAGTTGAGAAAGAGACTTGCAAGAAGGTGAAGGTTCTCGGGAGCGATAATGGAGGTGAGAGTGTTTCGAATGACTTCAAGGACTTTTGTGCCAAAGAAGGAATTCGAAGAGAACTAACAACTCCCCACAACCCACGACAGAATGAGGTAGCTGAGGGAAAGAACCATAACATTGTGGGAATTGCGAGAGATATGCTACATGACCAAGGCCTTCCATTGCATTTGTGGGAAGAGACATGTAATATAGAAGTCTACTTGTAGAACCAGAGTCCTCTTCAGATTCTTAGTATGATTACACCGGATGAGGCTTTCTCAAGGAGAAAGCAATATGTGTCTCATTTCATAATTTTTGGAGCCTCTGTTTACTGCCATGTCTCCAAATATTCGAGGAAGAAACTAGAGCTAACAATAGAGTTGGAAATTTTTGTGGGTTACATAAAAACTCCACACAATTGTCGGGTGTACTTACCTTCTCTAAAAATGACATTTGTGCGAAGGGATATAATGTTTGATGAGGAGAAAGAAATGAGATGATATCTTGAGAGGAAGCTACAAATCCCACCAAAAGAGGAGCTTTTAGCTCCAAAGGAGAAGCCTCAGGAAGTTGTGGAGAAACCACAAATGGAGGAGCAGAGAGGAGGTAGAATGGAGACATCCACTCAAGTAGAACCATCTAGAGAACGTAGAAAGAGAACTAGTGGGGTCGATAGATTGGTGCATGGTGTGAGGGAGAATGTGGGAGCTCCTTCAAATTTGCGCAGGCAAAGGAAGTCACCTAAGAGGTACATTGGCTACATGGCTCTGATGATTGAGCTTCTAGAGACTGAGCCATCCTGTTTTGAGGAAGCAATTGGGCAACCATTTTGGATTGATGCAATGGTGGAAAAATATGAATCCATCATAAAGAATAGTGTTTTGGAAGTGGTCCCAAGACTGGAAAAAACATCAGTTATGGGTTTGAGATGGATCTTCAAGGTTAAGCATGCAACAAACAAAATAATAGAGAAGTATAAGTCCATATTTGTGGAAAAAAGATTCTCTTACTTTGATGGAATTAACTATGAGGAAACATTTTCTCCCATAGCAAGGTATTCATCCATTAGAACAATTCTTTCACTGGCTGTGTAGATGGGGTGGAAGATCCACTAGATGGATGCAAAAAAAACATTTCTGAATGGTGTTATTGAGGAGGAAGTGTACATCGAGAAACCATAATGTTTTGAGACATTTGATCAGGAGTCTCATGTGTGCAAAATCAAGCGAGAATTTTATGGTATCAAACAAGCACCTCGAGCTTGGTACACTCAAATTGATAGTTATCTCATTAGATTGGGATTCACCAAAAATGAAACATGTGCGGACATTTATAATATTTTGGTAGAAGGTAAATTTCTTATCATTTTTTTGTATGTTGATGATTTAATATTGACAAGTGATGAGCAGTTGATCACCGCTTGCAAGGAGGACCTTGGAAAGGAATTTAAAATGAAAGACATGGGTCTCATGCACTACTTCCTTAGGATGGAAGTATGGAAAAGTGATGGGGAATTGTTTGTGTCTCAAGGAAAGTATACCACCAAGATGCTACAAATATTTTTCATGGAGATTGTTTAGTCAATTTAGTGTCGTCTAAATTGCTATCATAAATTGTCAACCAGGGGCTCGTAAGCTGATGAAGTGAAGGTGTACTATATGTACTTAAGCAACCTCTTAGATCTTTTTGTCGTTTTGGGGTGTTGTTTGTGGTCAATCTATCTTCCTAAGATGGAATGGAGGTTTTATAAACAGATGAGTGATAGTGTGTGTAAGGTGATTTCTAAATGAGTGAGTGTGTGTTGCTGGTGGTTTCTAACTACCTTCTAAACTTTGCAAAGAAAGAGCTTGGAATAAATAACTTGAAATGAACTGAAAGCAAAGAACCACTTTCTAATGGCATTAGTCACTACTCATGCTGCTGCAAATAAAAAGGTAAGAAAACCACTTTAAAAACCAATGATAATGTTCATCTCTTCCTAACTCTCTACTTCCAACATATAGTACTATGTAAAACACGATTAGGAAGTAGTTAGAGATAAGTCTAAAAAGTGATAAAGCTCTAAATGACAAATTATAACACCACTGTGCCTTTCTCCAGCATTCTGCTTCCAACATACATTGTTATGTGTAACAAGTGAAGAAAGAGTTAGTGATATAAGCCAAAAGCTACTCAAAGCAAGCTGTAATTTATTAGTATTCTGATCTCTTAAAGATGAACAACTTATGATAAGGAGACCATCAATGTGTTAGCATACAGCTTGAGAAACTAAGCTAGAAGTTAAGCTAGAAAAAAAGAGTAAAGGCAGCAACTATGAATATGACACAATCCCAGGCTAAAACCTGCAGAAACAATCCTGATCAGTTTAAAATAAATGCTGGAAATGTAAAGGCATGAAATCAAACTGTACACTATTATACATGATGAAAGAAATAAAAATTGCTGGCATTCAAACTACACATTATTGTACATGTGAAAATGAAAATAAGGAAAGGCAGGAAAATGAAATCAAACACTATGTACACGGGCTGTCATAGATGGGGGCCCTCCATCCACGCAACCAGCTAAAGATCAGCTACGAAAAGGTGAACAGAAACAGTCTTCTTTTATAAAACCAGCATGTCAAAATACAGCGAAAAAGTGCTGTAGAAACAGCCTTCTAAAACAGAGTTTTGATAACAAAATAAGCACAACACTTACAATATTCAAAAAGCTAATCTATAAGCATTGGCACACACTTTATTTATAAGCACAGGGGCAAACTACCCTCTGCGTGAACTAAGCAACTACAGCCTAACTTATTAACTACGCAGCAACACGCAGTCTTAACTAATTAACTTATGCAGCAACACGCAGGCAACTCCGTGCACGTTTGGAGGAAACGGTCATCATGGGAAGTAAATTTATGTTTGGATCCTGTCTTTTGCTGTCTTCGTGGCGTGGAGGAAGTGCCAGCTATGGTTCCGTGTCTCAGCTGCTCACGGCTCCCATGCCACCGTTTGGAACTTGACCGTTTGACCGAGGGGACACCTGCGTTGACCAAGGGCATACGTGACTGGTTTGGCTCAACCAATAGCATACGATCCATGTGTACATCCATCCCAACGTGCCCATGTGGCCCGTTCCTTGAGAAGACACGTGGAGTATATCAAACAACAAAAAGGCTGCGGAATCTCTGAATAGCTGCGGAATTGCTGTATATGTTCCAAAATTCTAATCAAACAGTCAAACATTAGCATAGTTAACAAACCATGATAAAAAGACATGTAATGCAATAATTTGAACAAGTTAATGGAGGAAAAGATGGAAAAAGGAAGAAGTGAATGGGAAAAAGCTGTTGGGAAGATAGCTAAGTGAGTGCAAGGTTGAGGCTCAACATACCCCCACTCTGAGGGTGTTGCATGTCCTCATGCAACCAAAACTTTGCATAATCTTTTAGTTCATATGCTCGGATGCCTCTGCTAAGACATCCAACCTTCTTCTCTTCCTCTTTGTTGCCAAACTTGTTCTCGGTTTCTTCACCAAGCACCTGAATTTTAAGTTGATCAATGCCCGGCTCAACTTCTTGCATTTTCTCTTCAACTTTCTGTTCTTTCTTTGCCAAAGGCCCAAATGAAGCATGGTATTGTCGTGGATCATCTTGTCCACGTTACCTTGTTGTTTCAATTTTTCATTTTCATTTTTGATGTGGCGATTTAGGACTTCTAGCTCAAATATTTCTTGCTTCAGAGATTGAACCTGCTGTTCAAGGGGCAAGACTGTGCTAGGACCAGCAACAGATTGCTCCAATGTTTCTAAATAGTCATATGCTTCTTGTTGAACAGGGTCAATATCTGGAGTTTGCCTTGGTCTGAATTCAAACCCTTGAAAGCTGCTCTCTCTTTCTTGTTGAAAAGGGCTTTCCTCTCTTGGAGGACTTGAGTCAATGTCTAGCTGAATTTGCCTCTTCTCAGGTGTGCTCAAGTCAACAAAATGGGACTGTTTTCCTTTTATTACACTTTTCCTTTCTATGAGCCTTCTACTTCTTCTTACCTGTATGCTAGTGCTTTTCTTCTTGGAGATGGCAGTTTCCTGAAGCTGAGCAAGCCTATGAGCTAATGTTTGGGTATCTTCTTCGGTTGAAGGCTCAGGTGAAGGGGATGGTGTTTGCAAAATAGCTTTTCCCTTATCCCTTTTCTGTCTTTTTGTTTTGCTGCCCTTTCCCTTCTCTTTTTGACCAGTTTCCAGAACGGTTTCTTGGGCAATTTCTTGAAGAGTTTCTGCAATGATTTCTTGGACAGTTTCTTCTACATCAGTATCTTGGGCAGCAGTTTCTTTTTCTTTTCTTCTACTTCTCCGGGGCACTTTAGGAGAGCTAATGGAGGCTGGTACTTTAGGAGAGCTAACAGAGGTTTTAGCCGCCTCCTGAAAATGGTTCCTAATAAGGAATTTCTCCCATGTGTCCTTCCTGATTTTTAACTGCTCTTCAATTAATATTTTGATTAGGCCATGGTGGTATAGGTGTGGCTCAATGTTACCCACATGTTTTTGCACAGTAGCACTCATTTTATTTAAACTAGACAACAGGAAATAAGGGAGATTGATGGTATGTTCAACCATAAAATGCATCATTATCTTTGTGTGATAAACATACATTGTACCAAATCTGCCTTCACATGTCAAAAATTTCTGCACTAGCAAAAGTAAGGCAGTCCATTCCTTTTTAATGTTACTTATAGGTATTCCTTTGGTGAAGATAGTAGTATCCATACCTGGATTTTTCAATATGTTCTTCCACTCTTGGCTTTCAACAGTTCGATTCTTGAACCATCGCTCTCCAGTACGAGGCAAAGCAGTTGCTTGAGCCAAGCTGCTTTCTGTGACAGTGAATTGCAGGTCCCCAATCTCCACAGTGTTTGTTTTCCCATCAAACGACCGAGCAAAGGCCTTGGTAACCTCTTTGTGGTATCCTTTGAATTTCTGAATAAATTTTAACCACTTGGCCTTCTGCAGGGCATTCCTTGTTTGTGGGTAACCGTCTAGAAATTTAGAACCTTCCGGCTCTGCTCTTAATAGCTTGCCCATTTCGGTTACCAACTTCTCTTGCTGCTCTGACAATACTGTTTGGACGCTAGAGGAAAGAGACTTCACGGGAAAACAGTGTTCCTCAGCGTAAATTACGGCTGGAACAGAGAACTACACGGCTACAGTAGAATGGCCGTAATGGAAATTGGGAAAACAGTGTTCAGTAGTGGGTATTACGGCTACAGTAGAATGGCCGTGATGCAATTGTGAGCCTGTTGGTCAGGGTTTTAAGCGGAGAGATGAGGAGAATGGAGCAGCGTAGGTTTACGGTGAGACAGAGTAGTGAATGAACCGAGAGTGAAATCGATGAAATCGAGGGAGTGAACAACGATAGGAATGAAGTTATGCATGCGTAGAAAGGTATTAAAGGATAGAACGGCCGAATCCCATCGACGTCGGGTAACTGTATACACCTGGCTGCGGAATGATCAGTTGAAGAGCCGTGGTATAACAGGACACGTCATTCTGGTACGAAGAATTAATGCAAGGGAGCAGGCCGTATCAAGTTTGAATCACAGCGATTATGGGACCGTTAAAACGGAGGTGAGGTGGACTACGCAGCATAATGGACGAGGAGTGAACGGAGATCTTGTTCAATCATTACACTAGGTGCCTAATACCATAATCCGAAAACCATACATAATGATATAACTGTTAGTTAGAGGTTTAGAACATACCTTTGTGTATTTTGATTCCTTTGCTAATCATGATGCTAACCTTTGATTTATTGCTGCCTTTGTATATGCTGTGTGTCTTCACCCTTTAATGATGCTGGTACTTCTGACTGCAGACTTTTTTCCTTTTTGAAACAGAGTTTATTTTTGTTGCAGGGACAGAGTGTATTAGCTGCGGAATTCGGATATCAGCTGCGGAATTGGCTCCTAGCTGTAGAATTTGCAGCAACATTTTTCTTCCTGCACCAAGAGAATTAAAACAACTTGACTAAATGAAATAGTCCTGATAGGGACTTTATTGATGAGAATGAGATGGAGTGAATGGACTGAAAAAAATGGAATGGAATTAAGATGATGAGATGGATGAAATGAATGAGATGGATGAGATGGAAGAAGAGGGATTTTTTTTTTTTTTTTTGGAAAATATAAAGTGTCAGGTGACCCTGATTTTCACCTTACATTTTCTGCATAAGATTGCCAATCCAAGATTGGTTTTCAGGCTTATACAAGAAATTTTTTTCTTCTTTTTTTTCTTTTTTTTTTCTCTTTTTTTTTTTTTTTTTAACTGAAAGAAACAGAGATTAGGCTGATGGAGGAGAAGAATTCTTCTCCACCAGCCTCATTGCAGAATCTTCTTTGAACAACTTGACAAATTCCTCTTTTGAGAGTGGCTTCTGGTAGATTTTCAGGCGATGGCCATTCACAATAAGAGGAGTATGAAATTCATCAATAGTTTTCACTCGAACTGCTCCATTACTAAAGACTTCATCAATCTCATATGGCCCAAGCCAATGAGTTTGAAATTTCCCTTTGAAGTCTTTAAACTTTGAATCAAACAATAGAGCCCAATCTCCTTTCTGAAACTTTCTTTCTTTGATATGAAGATCATGCCATTTAGATCTTTGGTGCTGAACTAGATTGGTCCTTAGAATTGCATCTTGTCTTATTTCATCTAGCTCATTTAGCTGGTCCATTCTGTGTTTTTGGGCTTCTGAGAGGCTCATTCCCAATTGGACTGCCATCTTGAAGGTCTTGATTTGGAACTCAATGGGGAGCAGGACTTCCTTCCCATAAACAAGTTCATAGGGAGAATGTCCTGTTGTGTTCCTCCATGTAGTTCTATAGGCCCATAAGGCTTCAGGAAGCCTTTCCGCCCAATCTCTTCTATGAAGATGAACAGTCTTGGTGATAATGCCTTCAAGAACTTTATTGGTAGATTCCACTTGGCCATTTGATTGCGGATGGTATGGAGTAGATGTTCTGTGCTTGATCTTATATTCCTCCATCAGCTTCTCCATCAATTTAGATGTAAATTGGCTGCCCTGATCTGTCACAATTTCCCTTGGGACACCAAAACGAGTGAAAATATCCTCAAAAAGAAATTGAACAACTGAATTTTCAGTGGCAGAAGGCAATGCCTTGGATTCTACCCACTTAGTAACATAATCAGTACAAACCAGTATATACTTCTTTTGCTTTGATGGTGGATTAATTGGTCCAACGAAATCTAGAGCCCATTTCTCAAAGGGTTCGATGCATACCTGAGGCTGTAGTGGCATTTCATTTGAAGGAGTTGGTCTCCCAACTCTTTGGCAGCTGTCACACCTTCTAACATACTGCTTTGCATCTTTAAAGAGAGAAGGCCAATAATATCCTAGAGAAAGGATTTTATAGGCTGTCCTCTTGTCAGCAAAGTGCCCGCCGCATGGTTCATCATGACATGCCTTAAGGATGTCAGGCATTTCATCTTCCCGAACACACCTTCTGATTATACAATCTGGCCCTGTTTTGAACAATTCATTAGAAATCCAAGAATAATGTGAACTCTCCTGAATGGTTTTCCTTTTCTCATTAGGAAATAAGTGTAGAGGTAGCTTCCCTGTAACTAGATAATTAGCCATATCTGCATACCAAGGAGTCTTGGTAGTTACTGCAAACAAGTATTCATCTGGAAACTTATCTTCTACTGGAGAATCTTCATTAGTGTTTTGGATTCTAGACAAGAAATCAGCTACTGTGTTTTGTTTTCCACAGTAATGTTGAATTCTTGTAAAAGTAAAAGCCATCTTGTAACTCTGCCATTAGTAACAGGTTTGTTCATTAAATATCTTATGGCAGAGTGATCAGTATGGACAAAGGTTTCATAGCCGGTTATGTAGTGTCTAAACTTATTGATCGCATGTACCACAGCTAAGAACTCTTTTTCTGTAACAATATAATTTAACTCAGTGGGAGTCAAATTTTTACTGGTGTAATAAATGGCATAAGGGATCAAATCCTTTTGTCCCAAAACAACTCCTAGAGCTGTATCTGAAGCATCAGTAGAAATGTGGAAAGGGAGTTTCCAATTTGGCCCCCTTAAGATGGGTGCTTCAGATATTCTAGTCTTTAAAGCTTCAAAGGCAGATTGACACTCAGGATCCCATTTGAACTCACAGTCTTTGGTAAGCAATTTGAAAAGAGGAGATGCTATCTTAGTGAAGTTTTCAATAAATCTTCTGTAATATCCAGTAAACCCAAGAAAACTTCTAACATCTTTCTGGCAATTTGGAACAGGTAACTTAGAGATGACTTCAACTTTGGATCTATCAACCTTAATCCCATCTCCTGAAATATGATGTCCTAAAACAATCCCTTCAGTAAACATCATAAAACACTTTTCATGACTTAAAGAAAGATTTGTTTCCTTACATCTTATTAGTACTTTTTCCAAAATTTCCAAAGCTTCTTCAAATGTATTACCATAAACTGTGAAATTGTCCATGTAGACCTCTACACAATCATGAATTAGATCTGAAAAGATTCCTAGTACAACCCTTTGAAATGTAGCGGGTGCATTGCACAATCCAAAAGGGAGTACTCGGTAGGCAAAAGTTCCCCAAGGACAAGTAAATGTGGTTTTGTCTTGATCTTCAAGTGCTACCTGAATTTGATTATACCCACTAAAACCATCCAGGAATGAGAAATACTTTTTACCTGCTAAAGTGTCTAGTACCTGATCAATAAAAGGTAGAGGGAAATGATCCTTTAAGGTTGCCTTGTTCAATTCTCGATAATCAATGCAAACTCTCCATTTACCATTCTTTTTGGGCACTATAACCAAGGGAGAAACCCATTGGCTATCTGAAATGGGGTAAATGAAGTTTACCTTGAGCAATTTCTGGAGTTATTCTTTCACGATTTCCCTAAGGTTTGGATTCATCCTTCTTTGTGGTTGCCTAATAGGTCTACTGTTTTCTTCAATATAGATGTGATGAATACAAGTCTTAGGATCGATTCCTTTCATGTCAGTGTATTCCCATGCAAATGCAGTGGAATGTTTTTGCAAAAGTTTGGTTAATTCTTCTTGTTGTGGTATTTCCAAGTTTCTGTTAATGTTCAATGTTTTTCCTGGAAGGATTTCAACTGTATAACTACCAAACTCTTCCATTGAGAAGAGAGACATCTGTCTAGAGGAGAGATATTCAATGTCCACATCTAACTGAAACTGTGTAGAGTCATATTCTAAAGGTATTTCAAAATTTTCTAATGTATTTAGAATTTGACTATCTTCACTGATCTCAGAGATGGTTAGAACAGGTTGAATGGTATCCTCATCATCAACCCACTCATCTTCTCCTATTTCTGTTATTGCCTTTGCTGGAGGATACAAGTTGAATTTCTTGGTGGAATTACCATCTGATATATACATGTCCCCAGACCTACAACTGATAAAAGCATCAGCTGTTGCTAGCCAAGGTCTTCCTAAGATAAGAGGATGTCCTCCTAGATTGTTCTTGGGAGTTAAAATCATAAAATCAACTGGATATTCCCAAGAGTCTAGGGAGACTGGAATGTCTTCCAATACACCATCAGGTTTAATGATTGATCTATCTGCAAGTTGCAGTAAAGTAGGTGTAAAGAGAAGGTTAGGAAGCTTTAACTGATCCATGGTCTGTCTACTCATGATGTTGATAGCGGCTCCTAAGTCAATCAAAGTATTTGGGATTTCAACCCCATTAATATGAGTCTTGACAATAGGGCTACCGGGATCCACATACTTTTGCATCGTAATCTTACCCATCATAATGTCTGCAATTTTTCCAACTAGATGTATCCTTTTGGTATCTCTGGTTCTCTTTCCTGTTTTCTTCAAACTCAACTCCTTTATTGTCTTTGCTAGAATGGGAATTTCCTTAATGGCTTGTAACAAGGGGATCTTGATACAGACATTCTTCAATTCATCTAGAAAACTATAGTCAGGCAACCAAATTTGCTTTTCCACTCCTTTGTCAATTTGTAATCTTTCAGGAAAAGGAGGTATGGCTGAAGATGTCGGTTGCTCAACTATGGGAGTTGTAGAGGTTGATTCTTTTTCTTTTTCTTTTTGGATATTTTGGTTTTGAAGTGATACTTCAGAACCCTTATTGACTTTGAGAGATTCTTCCTCAGAAATGCTTGGTTGTTGAACACTTGTAGAAGGTTGATCTAGGATTCTACCTGATCTGAGTTGTACTTCATTGAGAGGAACAACCATATAGGTAGGGAATGGTTGACCTTCCATCATGTAAGCATTTTGAGGGTTCCTATTATTTGGATTTGGTAATGGCTGAGAGGGAAGTTGATTTGACTTCTGCTGGGATTGAAGCGAGAGTTGAGAATTTTGATTTTGTGGAGGAGGTTGTTGTTGTTGAGGGTATGGCAATGACAATTGTTGACCTTGATTTGGAAGTTGTGGAGCTTGCTGATTCTGAAATGATGGAGGATATTGATAGAATTGAGCAAGTCTCCCATAAGGATTTTGCATGCTTTGCATCCATGCTTGAAAAGCATTTTGAGGTTGAGGCCAAGGTTGTTGCCAAGGATTCCAATTTGGTTGGGATTGAAAATTCATAGAGTTGTTAAACCCTTGATTCTGTTGCCCTTGCCAAGGTCTCCTTGCAACAAAACAGAGAGATTCAAGTGTATTTGGATCCTCTTGAAAGACTGCTTTGAGGCCAGGTATTGAAGGACAATCCTTAGTCTCATGAGTTTCTGAGCAAATTACACATGTTTCTACAACGTGTGCATCCAAGGGACATTCCCTTAAAGCATGTTTCTTTCTACATTTCGGGCAAAAAATGGCCAAAGCCTCAGCTTCTGCTTTTTGTTTATTGTGAATCTTAAGGGTATCTAGTTGTTCACTGAGACTCCCTAAGATGTCAGTTTTGAATTCATCAAGCATATTGCCGATTTCAGCCCTACTTACTGATCTTGTTGCAGATTTATTTGCTCTAAGGAGAGAAGGATCTCTAGGCCCTTTTTGAGTTTTTGATTTGCCCCTTGAGAGATGGATACAGAGTTCTGCTATATCACTGAGTGAAAGTTGAGAAATATCCCATTTCCCCATCATGTTTAAGATATCTATCCATTCATCCCTAATGGCTTTTAATAAGAGGGCTTTTAAGGTCTCTTCATCCAAGCTACTCATTTTTGCTCTTTTCAAGTTATATTGAAATCTTTCAAGTAAATCTTCTAAGCTCTCATCTTCTCTTTCTATCATTTTAAATACCTCGTCCTTGTGATTAGTAGGCATACAATAGTCCAAATACCTATCCAAAAATGTCTGTTTCATTTCATCCCAAGACCTAATGGATTGAGTGAGTAACCCCATGAACCATTTCAAGGCTTGATCTTTCAGTGTTGAAGGGAACAATTTGAGTTTCTGAGAGTCATCCAGGTAGTCATAAGTTCGACACACAACTTCAAACTCAAATAAAAATGTTTCAGGGTCCTCAGTTCTTAACCCATGGAAATTTGGGAGGACAGATGGCGATATGTTTTTCATAGTGGCTCGGGAATCCTCATTAACAATGGGAAACCCAAATGAATTATCCCCATCTCTATTTCCTCCTCCAAGGGGACCTCTACCTCCTCCATTATTGTTGTTGTTTCCTCCTCCTCCTCTACCTCTACCTCTACCACCTCCTTCTTCCTCTGCCATGATGGTTCTCCTAGGGATTTCAAAATCTTCTGGTTCCTCTACAAAGGGTGAATGAGAAGAGATTTCTCCTTCTTCTTCAGATGATTCTACTTCCTCAATTACAATTGGTCTTTCTATAGGAGAAAGAGAAGAGTCTCTTCCTGGTTCAAATTCAATAGAAGGTGTGGGAGAGTCAACTCTTGGCTCTTGGATTCCAGGAATTCTAGGACTAGGAGTGTCGGTTGGAGATAAGGGAGGTGTCTCTTGTCTATCCCTTGAAGCAGATGGACTTGTGAAAATTGAACTTCGAGCTCTAGCTAAAAACCTTCCCCTAGAATCTCTAGCTCTATGCATGTCATTTTTTTTTATTATTTTTCTTCAAGTCAAGTTAATAGTTCTTTTTCTGATCTTCCAGGTCACTCTAGGTGCAAGAAGAGAGCATACTCAAGAAACTAATAAATCAATAACTTTCTCTTTTCTGATCCTCCAGATCACTTTGAAGTGCAAGAGGAGAGCATACTTTGATAGGTTATCAACTTCTTTCCTTAAAATTTTATGTTTTTTTTTTTTTTTTTTCTAAGAATATGGCTACTTAATTTCACTTCCCCGGCAACGGCGCCAAAATGTTTAGTCAATTTAGTGTCGTCTAAATTGCTATCATAAATTGTCAACCAGGGGCTCGTAAGCTGATGAAGTGAAGGTGTACTATATGTACTTAAGCAACCTCTTAGATCTTTTTGTCGTTTGGGGGTGTTGTTTGTGGTCAATCTATCTTCCTAAGATGGAATGGAGGTTTTATAAACAGATGAGTGATAGTGTGTGTAAGGTGATTTCTAAATGAGTGAGTGTGTGTTGCTGGTGGTTTCTAACTACCTTCTAAACTTTGCAAAGAAAGAGCTTGGAATAAATAACTTGAAATGAACTGAAAGCAAAGAACCACTTTCTAATGGCACTAGTCACTACTCATGCTGCTGCAAATAAAAAGGTAAGAAAACCACTTTAAAAATCAATGATAATGTTCATCTCTTCCTAACTCTCTGCTTCCAACATATAGTACTATGTAAAACACGATTAGGAAGTAGTTAGAGATAAGTCTAAAAAGTGATAAAGCTCTAAATGACAAATTATAACACCACTGTGCCTTTCTCCAGCATTCTGCTTCCAACATACATTGTTATGTGTAACAAGTGAAGAAAGAGTTAGTGATATAAGCCAAAAGCTACTCAAAGCAAGCTGTAATTTATTAGTATTCTGATCTCTTAAAGATGAACAACTTATGATAAGGAGACCATCAATGTGTTAGCATACAGCTTGAGAAACTAAGCTAGAAGTTAAGCTAGAAAAACAGAGTAAAGGCAGCAACTATGAATATGACAACTGAAAATACCATCAGAGATAAAGCAAATACACAAGACACACAATCCCAGGCTAAAACCTGCAGAAAACAATCCTGATCAGTTTAAAATAAATGCTGGAAATGTAAAGGCATGAAATCAAACTGTACACTATTATACATGATGAAAGAAATAAAAATTGCTGGCATTCAAACTACACATTATTGTACATGTGAAAATGAAAATAAGGAAAGGCAGGAAAATGAAATCAAACACTATGTACACGGGCTGTCATAGATGGGGGCCCTCCATCCACGCAACCAGCTAAAGATCAGCTACGAAAAGGTGAACAGAAACAGTCTTCTTTTATAAAACCAGCATGTCAAAATACAGTGAAAAAGTGCTGTAGAAACAGCCTTCTAAAACAGAGTTTTGATAACAAAATAAGCACAGCACTTACAATATTCAAAAAGCTAATCTATAAGCGTTGGCACACGCTTTATTTATAAGCACAGGGGCAAACTACCCTCTGCGTGAACTAAGCAACTACAGCCTAACTTATTAACTACGCAGCAACACACAATCTTAACTAATTAACTTATGCAGCAACACGCAGACAACTCCATGCACGTTTGGAGGAAACGGTCATCATGGGAAGTAAATCTATGTTTGGATCCTGTCTTTTGCTGTCTTCGTGGCGTGGAGGAAGTGCCAGCTATGGTTCCGTGTCTCAGCTGCTCACGGCTCCCATGCCACCGTTTGGAACTTGACCGTTTGACCGAGGGGACACCTGCGTTGACCAAGGGCATACGTGACTGGTTTGGCTCAACCAATAGCATACGATCCATGTGTACATCCATCCCAACGTGCCCATGTGGCCCGTTCCTTGAGAAGACACGTGGAGTATATCAAACAACAAAAAGGCTGCGGAATCTCTGAATAGCTGCGGAATTGTTGTATATGTTCCAAAATTCTAATCAAACAGTCAAACATTAGCATAGTTAACAAACCATGATAAAAAGACATGTAATGCAATAATTTGAACAAGTTAATGGAGGAAAAGATGGAAAAAGGAAGTAGTGAATGGGAAAAAGCTGTTGGGAAGATAGCTAAGTGAGTGCAAGGTTGAGGCTCAACAGAGATTTGTAAGCCCATGGAGACACCTCTAGCGACCAACTGGAGGAAGGAGAATGCAACTTCAAGTGAAGAGGTTGATGCTACCATTTATCGGTATCTAGTGGGTTCATCGATGTATCTTGTGGACACATAACCATATATGTGCTATGCATTCAACCAAATGAACCAAGTTATGGTTAGGCAACAAACCATGTTTTACAGTACCTTAGAGGCACTACCTAATATGGATTGTGGTATAGATGGACAAAGGGAGTGAAGTTGTATGGCTTCAAAGATGCAGATTTGGTAGGGATTCCATCCAAATAAAAGAGTACATCAGGTGGAATTTTTAGTGTTGAGTTTGCAGAAATTTCCTGGTACAACGAGAAGCAGAGGTCTATGGTGCTCAACTCAACAGAAGTTGAATACATCGTTGCAAGTCAAACAACATGCGATGCGATATGGATGAGAAAGGTACATGTGGGATTGTTTTATCAGGAGATGGATCCAACTATGATCTATTGTGATAATCAGAGTTGCATTAAGCTCTTTGAGAATTCGATATTTCACGATCAATCCAAGCATATAGATATTTGGTATCATCATTTATGGGACTATGTGCAAAGGAGGATAATGTTGCTACAATATATTCCGACTGAGGAACAAGATGTTGACATCTTGACAAAGGCTTTGTTAAGAGGGAAGTTCGAATTCCACAGGTGTAGGATAGAGGTGGTTGGAAATCTCTTTCTTGCTAAGAGGGAGTATTGAGAAGTGTAGCAAGAAATTCTCAATTTGACTTAGCCTTGGTCAAATTGAGAAAATTCGAAATTTCCACATTAGCAGACAACTTGGAGGTAGTTAACTGAGGTGAAATGGCTCGTGTCATTCAATTATCTCAGTAAATTTGAGTTAGTGGGATTGGAGTTCAGTTTGCATGTGTTGATTTCTAATTTATAGCAATTCAGTTCAATTATTTCCAGTTGCACTTAGTTAAACTAGTTCTAACAATTAATCGCACTAGTTGGAGGTCAGTTGTGTAGTGGGACAAAAGTATAACTCAAAGATCATCCAGTTAACTAATCAATCAACCCAAAATAGTTGATGCATGCAAGGAATTTGAATTTCTCAACTGTGGTGGAGATTCCAAGGCAATGTAACATTAGTTGTAAACTAGTGTTGAGTGTACAGGTGTTGCATGCAATCATGATCAATCCTTGGGGAATTGCACAATCAATTTGGAGGAAATTACTAAATAATAGGGGCTAATTTCCTCAAAATTTGTGCAAGAAATAAGAGCTCAAGTGGGGACATAAATTAACTAAGTCTGGGTCATATCTTCTCACTCAATAGAGAGAAAAGTTATTCACTTGCAGGTGTTTCTCAGAGCGAGCATACAATTGTAATAGTTTCTCTATTCAATTGATTAATGAAAACAAGCTTAGGGGTTTTTTACCAGTTGGTTTCCCCTAGATACATTTGTGTACTTGTGTATGTGATTGATGCATGTCTGCAAATGTTGTTCTAAATTGTGAATTAATTTCCATAGAGCAGTAGAGTAGAATTATGTCTCTTTATTTAGATTAAATTTCTTGAGCAATTGCAATTATATCACCAAATTTCCACACATAGGTCGTTTTAGAAAGAATATATATTTGTTTGTACTCGACGCAATGGAAGGTGAACTTTGTCATCTCAATAAATATATAAATGAAATAGTGTTTGATGTGTTACCTATACATGTAGTGTTATTTTGATATTTTGATACCGCATACTTATGGGATTACGATGTAATCTACATGAACTTACAAACAATTTCAAGATGGAAAAGCCTATTTGGTTACAACAAAAAGTTCTAATAGCTTTAACTTTATTTCAAGATGGACAAGCCTATTGGGTTACAACAAAAAATTCTAATACCTTTAACTTTGTTATTAGTCATTGAAGTCTAGAGACTTGTGAAGACATCAAGGCAATTTTGATTTTTTTTTTCCAACCATAGATGTGCTCAAAATTTTTAAGACTTTGCTCATTAAGTTTTAGCATGATAGACAAATCATATGAGCATAAGTAGTGGGATGATTTGCTACAATTCTATTGAAAATTAAATCTAAGAATCATGAGGTATGCTTCATAGTATACTGGTTGAACATAATATGAACCATAACATTGAGTTTCTCTATTCAGTGACATGGTGCATATGCATGAAACTTCATTGTTGGAGGATGAGGAGACCAACGGTAAATTAAAAATTCATTACCTAAAGGGTGCATCAATTAGTTAGTCACCATATGGGTTGGTGTTGATTCCAATTTGAAATAAGAATGACACATGGAGAATCTCCATGGATTGTCAAACTTCTTAACATAATTTTGATTAAGAACCTATATCAATTGTTACACATTGATGACCTATTGGGTTAGCTACATTTAGAAATGTTGGCATGGGGTTCCCAGGGGTAGAATTGAATTAAACATAGTCATTTTTGTAAAGAATTTTGTAAAAGATGTAAAGTTTCTGCAAAATGTGGACGTGGAGCGTGCAAATAGATAGAGTCAAAGGGGCCTTAGCCCCTTGTTTTTGGTCAGTTTTGAAGACTCGCCCATGAGCCGGGGGCCATGGTATTGTATTAGGAAATATATAAATAGTTGAGTCTTAGTGAGTCTTAGAAGTAAGTTTGGGGATAGAGAATTGGGTACATTAAAGAGTTTTGTTGTTTGGGGAAAGATCTAAGGCAGGAAGGCTTTGCTTCTTGCACTTAGGTAGAGAAGGGAAGGCTCCTACAGCTGAGTGCGTAGGAGGCCTAGGTAGAGTCCGCAGCTGAGTGCGTGGACCCCTGCAGCTGTGTGCGCAAGGTAGTGTTTGAGTATATACTGAAGAATTCTAAGTAATAAAGATCGATTTGAAGTGGAATACTTGCATTTATCTGTTATCTGATTATCTATTATCTGTTTATTGCATTGATTATTGTTTCATGTGAATTAATGTCTTGTATCCATGCGAATTGGGTTAATTGAACGTATTTGCACTTAATAATATGATCGCATAAGATTCGCGAATGTTTAGAGTTACTTTGACTTAGATTCAGATCAGAGACATAGGTCTGCGTGACGACAGATCTAGATCCCAAAAACTCTAGAAGACCTGTTTATGTGCGCGAACTTAGCTGATCGTTATCTTTTGGACCTTAATAATACAGTAAACTTGTTTCACGAAGGATTGGAGGTGATTAGAGCTAGCTTTAGGGCCTAGGATCTAACAAAGGATAGATCTGTGTGAAGGCAAATCTAGGGTGCATAAAGACATCACAATCATCTCTGGATGCAGAAACTTGGTTCTTGCATCCCCCCATACTACTTTGGGTGAGACTGCAGAAGGGCCAATAGTGTAGAATTTGATTTATCCTCTTATAATGTATTTACACCCATGCTTGAATCATCAATTTTTAGAATTGTAATTAATCATATATACAATGGAAACATTTTCCTTTGCATGTTTATGGTTTCTCTTAAATTTTCTCAGCCATAATTTTTCCAGGTATGGACATGCATATTCATAGTTATATTAAATATGTGGAATAGTGCAAAACAATTAATTCATGTCATATATTGCAATGCTAAATTTATTTTGTAGTTTACAGTCGAGATAATGATGTGTTTTAGTTCCCTATAGTTTAGGTCATATATAAGAAATTTGGCATCATTATTATTTTGTCATACTACTTGATGTGCTAACTTCATTATAAATGACACACTATAACAATAGAAAGCACACTGGGGTGGTTGGATTGTCCAACAAATTGGCATGTGAAATCTCAACAATTGAAATAATTGAGATTGATGGTATTCCATGAATCTATCAATTTATGTGAATTTATACAAATCATTGTAGTATAAAATATTATATAGATGTATGTGGGAAATACACACTCTCTCTCACATACATGAAAGTACAAACTCTCTCTCTCACATGAAAATACACACACTCTCTCTCTCACACAAAAACACATAGATGTACTTTGTCTTCCCATAGCTAGATTATTTCTGCCCCTAATGACATTGTGAAGGAGGTATATGGGATGAATATGGCTATTACTACAAAAGTATTATTGTAGGTTTTACTTTTTCAATGAGAATTTGGGGCTACTAGTGACATAATCATGTATGTCAACACATGCCATATTGTACGACTATATATTTAGTTAACTACTAAAATTTATGTTGTGATTGTGTTAATTCCACAATGGTATTCCCATTCTCGATAAAATTTGGTATTAGAGCATTATTTTGGTTTTAGGCTGACAATTTTATGGTAAAGAATTCCTTTAAGAACAATTAAGACAAAGGAGGGTGTGCAAAATGACTTGCTGACTTGAGTACTTGAGTAAGGAGTTTCTTGTCTCAATGGAAAAATGGGAACTTGGAAATTCAAATGGCTGATAGCGATAATATGTTGCAGACTTTGACTACTCTTGTCATGGCACATTGTACCTAGATATCTTTCAAAGAGCCCTTGTGAGCCGGTTGAATTAGGAAGAGTCACATGCCTTTTCCATTATTAAATTTGGGAACATCTCTAAAATTGGAGACTAAAGTGGAAATTCCAACCTATGATTGTTACATGGGCACTTTGTGACTTGATGTGTATCCAAGGAAACTCAATCTCTATTATGAGAAACAAGAGTATGCAAATGACAAGGTTTACTTCACAAAGTTGAATTGCATTAGAAAGATTTGATATGGTGGAAGAACACATGTAATATTAGATAGACACGAGGTCAGTTAAGCTATGATGTGTGACAAATTGAAAATTGGTTTCAAGGGAAATTTTTATATCATTAACTATTGGAAGGAAGAACAACAACAACAATGACAATACTTGCAAAAGAAGTCAAACTAATTAGTATTTGTTTATATATAAGAATTTAACCATGGCATTATTGAACTTAATGTGATAGATGAAGAAGTGAAGTTTTCCCCCAAGTTCACTCTTATTTTGATCACCCCGGGATAGAGAAGGATATTTTTGTCAAGGACAAGTTTTATATCATTAACTATTGGAAGGAAGAAGAACAACGATGACAATTCCTTCAATGGAAGTTGAACTAATTAGGCCTTTTTTATATATAAGAATTTAACCATTGCACAGAGAACAACCCCAACATGCAGGCACTCCACCCTATGCAACTTAGGTCGTCTCATCTCGCTATCCTGGTCAATACATACAATCTGAATAGGTAGCTATGTTTCCCTCTATCCAATGGGCCAAGGTAACCTAATAGTGTTGTCAGTGCCGTCTATGTATGCTCAAACAGGGCTGCTCTCACGCCCCAATGTGCACTCTAGCTGCACCAATAGGGAATCCAAATGCTCCCCAACGTGAGTCAATTTGGCCATGGACTCAACACAAAATTCTCTCATGCCCTCCATCTCCTCGTTTTGCTACAGAAGAGCCTCACGCACTAATGCGATCTTCCTTTTTAATGCTATAAGGTCGTCCTGAAACTGGTGGAACTGTCGTGGGCATCTATCACCTGTAAACTCGGTCACAGCTCTAGGTACCTCAGCAACTGTTGGCCTCTCGTCCATGGGTGGCTCCTCCTCAACAGATGGCTCTATGTGTGTAGGCTCTATCTTCTCCACCAAGGTGTCAACTGGGGCTATCAAAGAGGTCTCTAATAAAGGTGACTCTTGTGCCACACCGGGTATATCGATGCTCTCCTCACCATCCTGTGGGCTCTCAGCATCATGCTCAACCTCCTCCTCAAGCTCCTGATATCTAAAGCTAGGTCTCCACCAGCAAAAGCGCCCCCTGGTCTCACCCTCTAACTGTCTTTGTCCTGCCTGCTCCTTTTCAAAAGATCTGGTGCCCTGATCTGGTCGACTTTCCCCACATGATGTAGATGGCTGCACCCCACGACCTGCTCACCTCTAACATCTTTGTTGTAAGGGTGAGAATGGGTTTGGTCTGTCACCCTCCTCAATTGGGCCAACTGCTCATCGTCCCAATGAATTCTACCCCAAAATTTTTGCATATTGGATTTCCCTTGAGCCATGGGTTTGTCTTTGGTTTCACCCATCACTGTGCACTCATACCCAAAGCTTCCATGATCTTCTGGATAGTTTCCCACAGCTAGGCCAAGATCATGCTCTAATACCATTGTAATGTTCCAAACTTAAATAAATAGTGATATGCAAAGCAAAAACGATTTACAACACATAAATTTTAAACAATCAACAAATGCTCATAAAACTCCAGAAGTAATAACCAGTTGAGCCATTTTATTAATCAATGGAGCAAGTACAATAGTATGGAGGAATGAACCTGGGCTTGCCTCAATGGCAAGCGTGATAGAACCCAGGTGATAATACAATGATCTCAAATGTTGGAAATGACTACTCCTCTAATGCTCTACACTGCCCAGAAAACTACACTGCTGGTTGGAAAGGAACTACAAGAAACTCCACTTTTTCTGCTCAGAAAATGCTACAAATTCAGCCCCAAGCTCCTTGACCAAAACCCACAAAAACCCAGAAATGGTTTGGCCCGATTTTGACCTCCCAAAATCGACCCCCAAAGGAACTGTGCAATCCCCAACAATTCTACACTGTCTTCTGCAACGATATGGCTTGAAAAACCCACTTATAGTGCTCAAAAAATTATAAAACTTTATATATAGGATCCTTGTCAAAAAACTAGAAATGTTTTGGCCAGATTTTGACCTCCCAAAATCGACATCTTCTATGGCCCCACGCCCTCCAAACATCTCCAGAAATACGATCTGCAAGGAATGACTACAAAGTAATCTGAAATGGAAGAAAACACCACTCCAAATATCTCCTCTAACCTCCACGACAAAGATTAGCCTCAAGGATTGATACTCTACCCACCAAATGAGCTCACACACACAATGCCTTTGCGCTGGCCCAGGTAGTGCAAAAGTCACACTGGCAAGCCATAAGCTCAATTAGTTCCCAAACTCTGCCAGATGCTCTGACAATCCTCCCTAGCCTCCTTTCTGGAAAATATCACATCAAATCTCCACTGTTAAGCACCACCAATGAACTCAGCCTCCTCTCCACTTTGTCCCCCAGTAATATGCACAACTTGGAAGGGAATGCTACTACTGGGAATCACAATGTGATCCTCATCATGAAGAAATGAAGAAAACCTTCCTAGGGTGGCACTTGAAGTCCCCCGAAGAAAGGGTGAACTCTGCGCCTGAAGAACTCTTGCTAAACATCCAGTGACTCGACTAAGTAGCTCGAGCAACCAAAGAGAAATCGATATACCCCAATAAGATGAATGAAATGACGAGAGCTACCTTCCTTATATAGATTTCGTGGAGCAATTTTCCCTCCAATTTTACCTCCATCATGGGCCCTCACTAACCACCTATATGTAAAACTTAACCACCTTCATGCAAACCGAACTAGGGAGTGCGTATTTCCTTAGTGTGGGTGGCTCCCATGTATAATTTAACCATAACAATATAACCTCTCCTAAGTATAATCTCCTAATAAAAATCGAATAGGCCCCACTATCTCCAAAATTGGCCCCAAAATAAAATAATTAGTCTTGTTCCAAATTAATTTAGGAAGGGACATTACAATCCACCCCTCCCAAATGTTACTTATCCCCAAGCAACTTCAGTTCTGGATGCTCAAGTATGTGCTCGCCCTCTCAAGTAGCATCCTCATCTGGCAAGCTCCTCTAATGCATCAAAAATTGCTTGTCCTGAAGTAATGCCTGAACGAGCATCCTCTCTAACTGCTGCTCCCCACTGTCACTACAACATGTGCCAGGGTCCCAGATGTGCCACTAAATCATCCCTGACCTTAACATTGTCCTGATATGAAAGAATCCTTCAATACCAGGATCTTAGGCCATCTTGTCCAACATGAAGCTCCCCTCGCTCCACTCCTTATCATGCCCTATGTAAGTACCAGAAGTCCCCTGCTCCATGTGACTCGCTAAAGCCCAATTGAAGATCTGTATGATCTCCCCTTGCAGTAGCCGACGCATCCCTAAAGGTTATTGAGCTGTGAAGAGTTGTGATGCCCCAGTTCCCTGCTAGTCCCAAAGTGGTGCCACCATGTTGACGTTGTGCTACTCTGATTATGTCATACTCCCCACCGTGCATAAAAAATATCCTCCTCTCTTGGAACTTGAAGGTGGAATACTGAAATAGGCGAGACACATCCTACCTGGGCATTTCCATGGTGCCAAGGCCTACCCATCCAAATCTAACTCCGAACCTGTGTAGCAACAGAGAATGTTTGCCTCCCCATATGATGAAAACCTCTCTGAACCTCCATGTGTCATCCCAAGAGCGAATTATATCACTCTCTGCCACGACACCGCTCATCATGACTAATCTATTGATCAATTGAATCCCTGTATCCCATAGCCAAACCTGCTGTGGCATAGCCCTAACAACCGATGGAATCCCTCTGGCCCTCATCTCTAGTCCTTGCATGTGATCACTATATAGGCTCCATATATCGTGGGCTAATCTGATGCATGCTAATCTGCCCTGTGCCTGCCACTGTGTAGTACTGATTATCGCTAGAAGCCACGTGTGCCAAAGTGCTACCCCTTGAATGCAACCAAAGATGGGTATCCAATACTCATAATTGACTCAAGGTATGTGGATCCCTCCTGTCCCTGCCAACCATCTTCCCTAGGTTTGCCATCTGCCCTCTCCATAATGTGCCAATATAAGATCTGGAGCCTAGACACATACTGGGAAACTACCTCAGTCGTACCCGCTATCCTCTACTCATGATTGGTCCTGGCATGCCCTGAGAAAAGAGTAACACATGTCTCCCTCAGGACTATCTCCCTAGATGTTGGCTGGATGATGAATGATATGCCACCCCTATAGATGATCACCTCATTCCCCAACCTGTGGTTGTCAACTGATGAACCAATCCAATGCCACTGCTGAAAAGCGAACCCCCTAGTGCGCTGAGTGCCACCCAAATATATCGGGTGAGCTCCTTGTCCCACGTTGCTCATGCTTAGAGTGCAGAAAGTTGAAAGTAAAATCGACTACGCCCGGGAGGGATGTCGAAGAGGGTCAAGCGTGTGAGTCCCTGCGGATACCATCAAGTATCGATCATCTGTGTCCCCGTCGATCTTGGGTGAACTATGCCCAAAGGTATTCCCGGTGTTTCCGTCCAAGAGTCTCCTTGGATGGAAACCCCTGCATACCACCGATCATCCCAGTACTTTTGGACATGCCACTGTACACCACAACCTACCTTTGTACACCGCTGGATACTCTCGTCTATGACTATGCCATCCTGTACCGTCCTGTGTCTCATCGGTGTCACTGTACCTGTCACTCACTGCATGTACTCAATGCGATGTGAGGCACTCCCACTCCACAACGTAGTCCAACATACTACGACACACCCCCATGTGCCTCCATGCCCATCTGGAGACCACTACTCCACGCTAGATGCTCCTACCCATCCCTGAATGAGATGAACTAAAGTTGTGTCCATATGCGTAGGCCTGCATCCAACCCAGATCATCACCTCCACTGTCGCATCACCATGCTCTCCAATGAGGGGACCTCCCCTCCAAGTCCTCCCTAAGGGATCCAAGAGGTGAACCTCTTTAGGTGTCAGTAGTGATGCCACCACTGCTCTGCTCCTTTGTGTCTAACACAAATGCGAAGAATCCCCAGCTCCATACAAGGCTCTGTCTGGTGGCCTGCTAATTCTACCTCCTCCAACAAACTCCTGCTAGAGTATGATGATCATCCTGAGACTTGTGTACAATTGTTAGAGCAAGACAACCCAAGGAGTCTTCCCAAAAACTAGTTGGCCACTGGTGCTGACCGAAACTCTCCTAGAGGAGGTGCACGCTCACCTGCTAGGTCAACTATACCCTCTAGGTCATAGTTAACTAATATACCTAGGAAATGATAGGTGTTCCCTCCCAGATCCCAATGCTAGTCGGAGCTTCCAGCATCTCCAATGCCTGGAAACTCCTGCTGAGCTCCACCTAGGTCCACTACCATCTCCATAGTCCAGTCCACCAGGTACTAACTTAGAATATCTAGCCACCCAACCCTAAGAGAGGGATCAAATGCACGAACTCCCATACATAGAACAACCCCAACATGTGGGTGCTGCACCCTATGCAACTCAAGTCGTCTCATCTCGCTATCCTGGTTAATACATATAATATGACTAGGTAGCTCTGTCTCCCTTTGTTCAATGGGCCAAGGTAACCTAATAGTGTTGTCAGCCCCATCTATATATGCCCGAAGAGGGTTGTTCTCACGCCCCAAAGTGCATTCTAGCTGCACCTGTAGGGAATCAAACCGCTTCCCAACGTGAGTCAATTTCGCCGTGGACTCGGCACAAACTTCTCTCATGCCCTCCAGCTCCTCGTTTTGTTGCAGAATAGCCTCACGTACTAATGCGACCTTACTTTTTAATATTATAAGGTTGACCTGAAATTGGTGGAACTGTCATGGACTTCTATTGCCTATAAACTTGGTCATAGATTTAGGTACCTCAACAACTATTGGCATCTCTTCCATGGGTGGCTCCTCCTCAACAGATGGCTCTATGTGTGTAGGCTCTATCTTCTCTACCGAGGTGTCAACTGGGGCTATCAAAGAGGTCTCTAATAAAGGTGACTATTGTGCCACACCGGGAATATCGATGCTCTCCTCACCATTCTATGGGCTCTCAACATCATCCTCAACCTCCTCCTCAAGCTCCTGATATCTAAAGCTAGGTCTCCACCAACAAAAGAGTCCACTGGTCTCACCCTCTAACTATATTTGTCCTGCCTGCTCCTTTTCAAAAGATCTGGTGCCCTGATCTGATCGACTTTCCCCACATGATGTAGCTGGTTGCATCCCCACGACTTGCTCACCTCTAACGTAATTGTTTTAAGGGTGAGAATGGGTTTGGCTTGTCACCCTCCTCAACTGGGCCAACCGCTCATCGTCGCAATGAATTCTACCCCATAATTTTTGCATACTGGATTTCCCTTGAGCCATGGGTTTGTCCCTGGTTTCACTTGTCATTGTGAACTCATACCCAAAGCTTCCTTGATCTTCTGGCTAGTTTCCCACAGCTGGGCCAAGATCATGTTTTGATACCATTGTAATGTTCCAAACTTAAATAAACAATGATATGCAAAGCAAAAACGATTTACAACACAAATTTTAAACAATCAACAAATGCTCATAAAACTCCATAAATAATAACTAGCTGAGCCATTTTATTAATCAATGGAGAAAGTACAATAGTATGGAGGAATGAACCCAGGCTTGCCTCAATGGCAACCATGACAGAACCCAGGTGATAATAAAATGATCTCAAATGTTGGAAATGGCTGCTCCTCTAATGCTTTGCGCTGCCCAAAAAACTACACTATTGGTTGGAAGGGAACTGCAAGAAACTCCACTTCTATTGCTCAGGAAATGCTACAAATTCAACCCCAACCTTGAAAAAAACCCACAAAATCCCAGAAATGGTTTAGCCCGATTTTGACCTCCCAAAATCGACCCCCAAAGGCATTGTGTAATCCCCAACAATTATGCACTATTTGTTGCAACAATACAGCTGAAAACCCCACTTATAGTGCTCTGAAAATATGAAACTTTATATTTGGGATCCTTGTCAAAAACCCATAAATGGTTTGGCCAAATTTTGACCTCCCAAATTCGACCTCCTCTACGGCTCACACCCTCCAAACAACTCTAGAAATATGTCCTGCAAGGAATAACCACAAAGTCCTCTGAAATGGAAGCAAACACCACTCCAAATATCTCCTCTATCCTCCACGACAAAGCTCAGCCTCAAGGACTGATACTCTACCCACCAAATGAGCTCCCGCACACACTGCCTCTGCGTTGGCCTAATAGTGCGAAAGTCACACTGCTAAGCCAGAAGCTCAATCAGCTCCCAAACTCTCCCAGATGTTGACAATCCTCCCTAACCTCCCCTCCGGAAAATCTCACATCAAATCTCCACTGCTAAGCACCAAAAATGAACTTGGCCTCCTCCCCATTGTGTCCCCCAGTAATATGCACAACTTGGAAGGGAATGCTACTGCTGGGAATCACAATGTGATCCTCCTCATGAAGAAATGAAGAAAACCTTCCTAGGGTGGCACTCGAAGTCCCCCAAAGAAAGGGTGATCTCTTCGCCTGAAGAACTCGTGCTAAAAATCTAGTGACTCGGCTAAGTAGCTTGAGAAACTAAAGAGAAATCGATATACTCCAATAAGATGAATGAAATGAGGAGAGCTACCTTCCTTATATAGATTTCGTGGAGCACTTTTCCCTCCAATTTTACCTCCATCGTGGGCCCTCACTTAACCACCTACATCCAAAACTTAACCACCTTCATGGAAACCGAACTAGGGAGTGCGTATTTCCCTAGTGTGGGTGGCACCCATGTGTAATTTAACCACAACAAAATAAATTCTCATAAGTCTAATATCTTAATAAAAATTGAATAGGCCCCACTATCTCCAAAATTGGCCCCAAAATGCAATAATTAGTCTTGTTCCAAATTAATTTAGGAAGGGACATTAAAAGTTGGCCCCCGAGTTCATTCGTAGTTTAATACCCCAACATAAAGGAGTTTGAGATGTTTGACATTGTATTATATAACTCAAGAGTCACAAGGTAATTCAATCAGAGTTAAAAACTAATTAGAAGAAGCTAATTATGATGTTGGCTTGAACTTCTCTCTATTGAAGAAGATTGTTGTTAAAGGTAGCTTGTGGAAGTTATTTAGTGCAATGACATTCCTTTCTACAATTATTGAAATATGTAGGCCATTCAAAATGAGTTTGTTGTAGGTCTCATGTATATAAGAGTCAAAACTCGACACAATTAAGTTAGGAGAAAAGCAGTATCAAATTTTCTCCAAATCATTGATGGATGGACATAATATTACATCAAAAAGGAACATTCCTTTCTATAATTATTGAAACATGTAAGGAATTCAAAATGAGTTTGTTGTAGGTCTCATGTATATAAGAGTTAAAACTCAACACAATTAAATTAGGAGAAAAGGAGTATCAATTCCTCACTATACAATTGAAGGTGGTTTTTTTTGTTCTTATTGGCTAAGTTTACATTAGTTTTCATCCTAATAACTCACATAGAGCGTGAAAGCCTTTTATTCTTCATCAACATTCAAATTTTGTCATTGTAATATTCAAAGTTGGAAACCAATGAGATTTAATATTGGAATGTGGTTGTTAAGGAGCATGATTTTCGCAAAGTGGTGCATTCTAAAACCTACTCCATAGTGTTGAGAAGTGTAGCAAGAAAGGCTCAATTTGACTTAGCCTTGGTCAAATTGAGAAATTTTGAAATTTCCACATCAACAGACAACTTGGAGGCAGTTAACTGAGGTGACATGGCTCTTGTCACTCAGTTATCTCAGTAAATTTGAGTTAGAGGGCTTGGAGTTCAGTTTGCATGTGTTGATTGCTAATTTATAGCAATCTAGTTCAGTTATTTCCAATTGTACTTAGTTAAACTAGTTCTAACAATTAATAGAACTAGTTGGAGGTCAGTTGTGTAGTGGGACAATAATCTAACTCAAAGATCATCCAGTTAACTGATCAATCAACCCAAAATAGTTGATGCACGCAAGGAATTTTAATTTCTCAACTGTGGTGGAGATTCCAAAGCAATGTAACATCAGTTGTAAACTAGTGTTGAGTGTACAGGTGTTGCATGCAATCATGATCAATCCTTGGGAATTGTGCAATCAATTTGGAGGAAATTCCTAAATAATAGGGGCTAATTTCCTCAACATTTACGCAAGGAAATAGGAGCTCAGGAGGGGGGGAAATTGACTTATTATGGGTCAGAGCTTCTCACTCAATAGAGAGAACAATTAGTCACTTGCAGCTATTGCTCAGAGTGAGCATGTAGTTGTAATAGTTTCTCTGTTAAATTGATTAATGCAAATAGGATTAAGGATTTTTTTACCAATTTGTTTCCCCTAAAAACATATGTGTACTTATTCCATATGACAGGGTGTAGAGAGTTTTTCAGTGACTTGGAGGAGAAAGATATCCATATGCATATTGAGCTTGGGGACTGTTATCACTCAGGTTTTTCCCAAAAGTTGTAAGAAAGGGAATACTGCCGAGGTAACCACAAGCCAATATTTTAGATACAGAATCTAGCCAATCTGTATCCAGAGAGGGCTCTCTATTTATGATTTAGCTTTGTTTTTTGAAAGGTATTAGGCTAGTTACTAAGTTCAAGGGTTTTGTTTTGGGTTTGGGTGGTGAGATTCAATAGAGCAGTGAGGTAAAACAGAATAGTTCAGTCCATTGGGCATGATGGAGTCAAAGAAACAGGCTTTTTGGATTTGGTTTCTTAACAGAGGATGGCTTCACAGAGCAAGGTAGTCAAACAAGGAACAAATGAAGGATTGAAAACAGATGGGATGGGCTCAAATGGGTGAGGGGAAGTTAAGGATCCTTCAACATATTGAAAGAGGGAAAATGGATGATTGCTGATAAGGAGCAGTCAAGAATTCCTTAGCAAATAAACAACATGAAAGAATCAGGAAACATGAGCAATTAAGAATTCACTGTTTATTCTAATTCGGAAGAAAACACAAAGAATAATAAAGACTGAATACAGAGTGTAGTTAAGAAAATTCTGAAATTAACCTTTTTCTTTATCATTCAGATTATGAAACACAGATGATATAGTAAACCAAAAAACTGTAAAACACAAGATATAGGGGACTTATTGATTCGGAGTTTGATTCAAGAATTCTGTGACAAGTCCTCTGCTTCAATTCTTCATCTAGTATGGCTAGACAACAGTTGGTTCCAACAGCTTTGTATTTCAAAATATTCATATTACAACACAGTCTAAGAAATTCACTCAACACAGACCTCTCCAGTTCTCTAATGGAGGGGGTATTTATACAACAAAATATGTACAAAACAATATCTCATCACAGCTATGAGATAATATCTAGTTTTAACCTAAAATAGTTTGAAACTAACATAGAGGCAGCTAGAGAAAGATAACTGATGTTTGTGCTGGAGGCAGGCCTTTAGGGTTCGACTTGCAGCTGTCCTGTAGTAACTCTGCGTTGACTGTCTGTCTTAAATGGGCTCTTTAATTCTGATCTGCTGCTTTTAATTCTGCTTTGACACTCTTTAATGCTCGTCTGATACACTTTAATGCTTGAACTAATACTCTTTGACTTGTTTTTGATGCTCTTTAATGCTGAACTGACCCCTGCTCACCGCTGTCTGGCATTTCGCCCAAAATTTTCCTTTCTCCAAGGGTAACGGTGTAATTATGGAAAAACACCTGTTTTTGGGGCACTGGAGGTTGTTCTGCGCCTTTTGAATTCATAGCCTTTGGATCTTTCTGGGGAAATTGCTGAGAAGTTCTGGCCATTGATGCGCTGATAGCCATATATTGAGAAAATTTACAGGTACCTGTGTCAAAGCGGAGGAAACCGCATGCTGTAGTCTTTGAATGGCCGCGAGCTCGTTGCTGGAGCATTTCTGGTCGGAGGCGGTCTGAAACTAGAAAATTTGTTTTTGGCCGATTTTACACCTGGAGCGCGTGGGGCGCTATATGCAATAAACGTAGCAAAAAATGACCTTTTCTCTTTTTATTTTAGAAATGAGGCTTTGGCTGGAAAATTTGATTCGACCGGGAGGATGATGTCAGCGGGAGTACAGGACAGATGACGTGGCAGTGACGGATTGATGACGTCAGCAGAAGGTGACGGTAAGCGGTTTGGCTCGCACCGCTTTCAGGGCTGGGCGGTTTTGAGCAGAGGGCTAGCGAACATGGCGGGAGTGCGACACGTGGAATTGTACGAGTGGCAAAACCACCGGTTCCCCGCGATTTAAACATCAGCGATGGAGGGGGTCACGAAATGATTTTGAACCGTTGGATGGATGAGGGTTGATCGGACGGTGGGTGCTCAGCGGTGATGGCAGAGAGTTAATGGTGTGGGACCGATATAATCAACGTTAATAAATCATATCGGGACTGTTTTTATTGGTTGGTGGGGTGGTTTGGTTATTAATTAACCAGAGGTTAATTAACCCTTTGAGCGCGGCGGGGAAAGGTTATTAATAGGTTTCAGATAAACCTTTAATCTCTTGTTTATATAGTGATTAGGGTTTATAGTTAACCGGGGGGCGTGAATATTAATATTTGGGGATTTTTAATGTATTTTTATATATAATATGGGATTGGGAAATAAAGTATGGGAGTTATATAATAGTGTTAAGAGTTAATATGAATCTTTGAAAAACGGAAAGAGCTAAGCTGTATGGTTTAACACTTAGGCTAGAAGGAAAAAGTGGTTTTATATGAGAAATATGGCTATTTTCCTAAGTAAAACAAATTTTACTTAGGTAATCACTTTAAAATGGAATGAGTGATTTTAGTGATATTAAGCAAATCTTAATACCTTTGGGGGAATTAGTAAATGATTTGGGAAAAGACATGAAGGGGAGTTAGTTATGAATCTGCCTCGTTTTGAGCTGCATCAAAATATCTGCCATGGCACTTGTGATAGAGGTAAGATTAACACTTTGAGAGAAAAAAATCAATCACAAGTCTCATTCTGCAACACCATTCTACCTACCCTGCCTACTTTGCCTAACATTTTTTCTTCTTTCTTGGGTGCACTTAGACTGGCAAACCCTTATCAATTTTTCTTTTCTTTTCATAGCAAGCCTACCTAAGTCTGCACTTATTACTTCCAAGGGCTTAGATTAAACTATTGAGCTCCTTTGCTTCTCTACCTATCTACTTATCTGCCAAGATTAAATAGTTTGGTCAGATTTTATTCTCTATCTCTAGAACATGAAATTCAAAATATGAACTGGCCAAGATTATGCTGTTTGGCCATTCAACAATTGTGGCATGAATTTGACAAGTTGCACACAATGCTTTATTTACAGAAAACGAAATAGTAGTGGCATTTTGGACTTGCACACTTTCCTGGTCTTTCCTTTTTGGGGTTCATTTCTTTCACTTTTTTGACCATTTTATTCTTTCTACCCTTTGATTTTTTTTTAGGGTATACCCTATTTACATTTTTATTTTTATTTTTTATTTATTTTTTGATAATATGGAAACCTTTACAGCAACGAAAGGATGAACATATTACAGAGCTCAACCAGTCAATCATGAAATATGACACCTATTGGTATAGGAGTATAATAGTGGCTCCACTTGGGGATGGCTTTCCCTGGTGGAAAGTCAAGAACAACAGGTCAGATGGCCTTCTGCATAACTTGGACTGTGTTCTGAAATCTTCCTTTGCTGGTTGCTTTATTTTATATATGACAACACACTTGTGAAGCTTAGGGCCTTCTCTTCGGGCTTCAACTGCAGCAAGTTACTATCCAATCTAAACTGTGACATTATTAAGGATAAAGTATGTACATGTTAAAGTCAAAATTCATCAAAAAATTGGCTCAAAGTAATGTTTCAGCATTCGACCATTCACTGGTCCTTCTTTTGTTACTGTACCGTCCAGGTTCTTTAGAAAGTAAGTATTGTTCCCTTGCAATGCCTGGATGATAAATGGTCCTTTCCACAGGAAGTCAAAATTCCCATGTTTTCCTTTGTCTTCTCTCCTGGAATATCACCTTAGAACTTTGTCTCCAATGTAGAAATCTTTTGTTTTGGTCCTTTTATCAAATATTTTCTTGAGTTTTTCTTGTAACACTTGGGATCTTCGGTGCAATTCTTCTCTGGTTTGCTGCAAATGGATGGTCTGATTTATTCTCCTTTGAATGTCATTGGGTTCCACCTAAGCTTCTTGCAGTAATTTCATCACCGAAACTCCTAAAGATTAAGGAAACACAACCTCCATGCCATAAACTAACTCATAGGGGCTAGTTCCAATAGATCTCTTTGTAGTAAGTATGTCTGCCCATAGTGCATTTGTAAGCTTTTTGTGCTAGTTTTTCTTGTTCTCTTCCAACAGTTTCTTAATAATATTAATCAGGATTTTATTGGAAGATTCAGCTAGACCATTACCTTGAGGGTAATAGGCTATGGAATGGCCTAAAGTGATATGGTATTTGCTGTAGAAATTTATCAGTTTCTTGGATTTGAAGGCAGCAACATTGTCGGTTATGATCTTTTCAGGACAGCCAAACCTAGACAAGATGTTGGTCTCTAAGAATCCTATAATCACTGTATCATTGGCTTGTCTAGAAGGAATGGCTTCTATCCATTTGGTGAAATAGTCTGTGGCAGTAAGAATCCATTTATGTTGGCCAGAGGAGAGAGGGTGTATTTCTCCAATGAAGTCCAAACCCCATTGTTGAAAGGGTTTTTATGTGGAAATTGGTCTCAAGGGTAAGGGTAACAGTTTCATTTTGCCTTCAAAAATTTGGCATTTGTGGCAAGCAGTGACAAACTTCTTTACATCAGCGAACAAGGTTGGCCAGTAAAATCCAACCCTTAAGATTTTGTCTGCAGTTGATTTCCAATAAAGGTGTCCACCGCAGTCCCCTGCATGAAATTATTTGAGAACCTTGTCAACTTCTTCCTTTATTAAACAATTCAATAGAATACATTCATGATTTTGCCAAAAAAGAACACCATCTAAAATACAGAATTTTGAAGCTTTCATCTTTAAAAACCTTTTCTTTGTTCTGGATAACCTTGTAGGAGCCTGCGGGTTTAATAATACATGAATTATATCAACATACCAAGGTGATTCTAAGAAGAACTGGTTGGTTTGTGGAGTCGCCATCTCCTGTTCGTTATCCAATTCATTAATATCCAGGGCTTGAAAGTTTGTTTCAGTCATGAGTTTAGCTAATCCCTGTCCTTTTATCAGTTTTTTGGGTTTTATTTCAATGTCATACTCCAATATTTTAGCTATCCATTTTCCTTGTTTTCCTTCAATTCTATCTTGAGTCAAGATGTCTTTTACGACAGCATTTGGCACATAAGCTACTACATGAGAGTACAATATATAGACTCTGAAGTCTTGAATAGCTTTTACAAGTGCATAAGCCTGTTTTTCCATGATTTTGTAATTCAGAGGTGCATATCTAAGTGCTTTACTAAAAAAGGTTATGAGTTTTTCACATCCTTGATCATCTTTTTGCAGTAAAACGGCTACTAATGTGTGTTCTGATGCAAATGAGAAAATTATGAAGTCTCTGTCGAATTTTGGACTTGTGAGGACTGGTGTTCTAGTCAAAGCCAATTTAATTTCTTCAAATGCTTGTCTGGCTTCTACTATCCATTTAACCTTTGAATTCTTTTTTGACATATTGTTCAGCAATCTAATCAATTCAGCCAAATTAGGTATGAATCTTCTCAAAAAGTTAATCTTCCCTAGGAAAGCTTGAAGTTATTTGACATTTCTGGGGTGGGGTATTTGCAGAATAACTTCTATTCTAGCAGGATCAATTCTGATGCCATCTTTGGAGATGATATGGACTAACAGTTTGCCTTCTTCTAGACCAAACAAAGATTTTTTAGGATTTAATGAAATACCATACTTTCTGTATGTTAGGAACACTTGTCTTAAATGATCTAAATGTTGCTGATCTGATCTAGAAAATACAGTGAGGTCATCTAGATATACAACCAGAAAATCGTGAATCTATTTTGCAAAGGCTATGTCCATTGCTCGTTGAAAGGTTGCCCCTGCATTCTTAAGTCTGAATGGCATTTTAACATATTTGAATGTACCCCATGGTGTTGTAAATGCAGTGTTTTCTTGGTCATCAGGATGGAACAGAATCTGATTGAAACTTGAAAACCCATCCAAAAGTGAAATCCTAGAAACACCTACTACCCTTTGTAAAATATGATCCATCTTGGGTAAAGGGTAGTTGTCTTTCAAAGAAACTTTGTTTACATTCCTTAAGTCAACACATAATCTGATTTCTCCTGTTTTCTTCCTGGTAGGCACTAAATTAGATACCCACTCTAAAAATCTGATTGGTGCAATTATCCCTGCATCATGCATTCGTTTGATTTCTTTTTCTATTAAAGGAAGTAGTACAGGGTTGATTCTTCTGAGCTTCTGTTTGAATGGTTTTTGATTTTCCTTGAGGGGTATTGTATGCTGAATTACAGAGGTGTCATAAGATTTCAGGTCTTCATAGCTCCAGGCAAAAACATCTTGGAATTCTTTGATCAGTTCAACATACTTAAGTTTTTGATTAAGGGGCAAAGATTTGGACAGTTTTATCATTTTTGGATTTTCTTCAGTTCCTATGTTGTAGTCTTCAATGTCTGCTTTTGGAGGTTCCATTTGAGGTTTCTTTGGAATGTCGTTGAAATCAAAGAGATCTTCCAAAGGAGTTAATCCTTTGGGCAAATGATTGTCTTTCAAATTGATAATTTCAGATTCTCCTTCAATAATATCATCAACATGTGTTTCTTTAAGATCATGTATTCCCTCTTTGGTGAATTTTGTTAGATGAAGCATTTGGGTTGCATTTTCTACTGAAATGTCTGTTTCTAACTGATTTGCTGGATCAAACTCACTAGTGTATCTCCATCAACGTTAAAGCTAGAAAATTCCTCTTCTAGGGTCAAAAATTTGTTGATCTGGTTATCAATTTCAAACACTTGCCAGTTCTTCACATTATTAGGTATGGCTGGCCTGTGTTTAATTTCAGTGGTGAATTGATGATTTGGTTCAAATGGAAATTTACAGGTGATGGCAAACATTGCTAGGCTGTGAGCTTGCAAGTTGTGTTTTCTCGTGATTTTGGCAAGCTGAGTTTCTTGAAATGTATTAAGGATCTCTATGGCTATTCCTCTGTACTCTCTCAATTTGGGATCATTTGTCAAGAACTTCCCTTTTATCTGTTGAATGATTAAATCAGAATCTCCTAGGACTAACACTCTAGTTGCTCCCAATTTCTTGAGCAGTTTAAGACCGAGCAGTAGAGCTTCATATTCAACCATATTATTAGTGCATCTAAAGTTTAACCTGTAGGCATGAACTTCAGCATGATTGTTCTCAGGATTATGCACTCAGACTCCTGCTCCAGCTCCTAATTTGTTGACAGACCCATCAAATTATAAGTACCAAAGGATTTCCTGTTCACAGTTAGTATCTGGAGTTTCAGGGATCTGTTTAACAGGGAGATCTATTTTTTCAGTTTCTTCTGGTTTATCCAAAGTTTCATGATTCTCATAAATTTCTTGGATTCGGACCCTAGACCTTTGATCTGCAATTTTTCCTGTTTTATCTGTTAAACCTTTCATTTCATGTGGGGGATCAATTTCAACATTGTAAAGGATAAAAGAATCCATATCTGAATGTATTGAGTAGATAGGGAAATTTTGAGGTTTCTCTTGACTACTCACTACATACTTCATTAAGGTTTCTCTATATAGTCTCTTGGGTTGACCAAACACTGAAATAGTAGTGTAAGACATGTCTAACTGTAGAGATCCTTGGAGCTTTGCACCCCAAGATCTAGACAATAACATACCATACTTTGGAGGAATATTAGCTACTACTATGTCCATTAAGATGGTTTTGGCAGGATATTGGACTAGTGACACACATAAATCTTTGATTAAACCCAAACATTTGACTTGACTTGAATCAAAAGAGAAAAGGTCTTTGTATGGTCTGGTGATGTCAAGGTCAAGCTTCTCCATTACAGATTTGGGCATTAAGTTATGGGAAGCACCAGAATCAAACATGGCATTATGAAGTATTTTATCATGTATGTTTAAACCCACATAGAAAGGAGGAACTTCTCCCTCTGCTGTTTTTCCATTTACTTCAGGGCCAAATATCAATTCAGGCTGGTCATCAAAAACGTTTACTGAATCTTTGTTGATAGAAATTTTGAGCGATCTGTTGATTTGACTTCTGTAGAAATTATGTTTAGCTAATTCTGATAATGGAATAGCTATCTTTAGTTTGCCTACTTCTGTCTCAAGATTGAAAGGTTTTTCGGTCTGAGTTTTTGTAATTTGGACAGCTGAATTTTTTGCGTTTTTCTCTTCTTCAGGACTGGGATTATGGGCTGAAATTTTTTCCAAATCAAGTTCTGGAGGTTCTTCTTCTTTTCCTTTAGCATGAATAGCAGTGGAAGGTTGTCTATTGGGTGGCTGATTGTCTGATATGTCTTCAACAATTTGGTTATTAGGGCTAGGATCTGTTCTAGAAAAAATATGTACAGGGGGGAACTACCCTTACCTTTGTTGGGCTGCTTGGTATCTTTTTGTTTGCTGATTTCAGGGACATCTATTCTTCTGCTCCTCAAATTATACTGTTTGTGGAATTCATAAATGGCTGTGTCATATCCCTCCCTAAAGTCAAATGATTCACCTGACTGAGTTTGGAATTGTTTTAGGCTGTGAGCTTCTTGATCCTCTTGGGTCAAGAAAACTTGTTGTTCATTGTCGAGTCCCATTAGATTGATTTGAGTGTCTTCTGTTGGTTCATCAGAAGTTGAGGCTTCAACATAATTTTCTTGAAATGGGGGCCTAATATTTTGGTCAGGCCCTGTGTTTGCAGTGTTAGGATTTTGGTTCTTCTTGAAATTTGGATTTCTCCCAGTATTGCTTGGTTGACCATCCCAAGGGGATTTTCTCTCAATTGTTTATACTCTATCTCCAAGTCTGTCCATTCCTTTAATACTGGCATCTAATTTCTGTTCAAAGGTAGAAGGTTCTTCTTTGAAAGGTGTTCTCCTTTCAGCTCTAGCCCTCTCTGGATACAAATTGGCTAGATTCTGTATCTAAAAGATTGGTCTGTGGTTACCTCGGCAGTATTCCCTTTCTTACAACTTTTGGGAAAATCCTGAGTGATAACGGGGACAACAAAAGGTACAATGCTATTGGGATTGGTACAATAACCTTTAAGAGGGAGTTGATATCCCCTCTTCACCTCAAATATGTCATGTTTATACCAGGCCTGAAGAAGAACCTCATCTTTGTAGTAGTTTTGGAAGACCATGGCTATGATGTAATCTTCAGTAAAGGGAAATCCTTTATAAGACACATAGCCACTAGGCAGGTGAAGAATCTATACAAACTTGATGTGGAAGAATGTGTTGCATTAAGCAGTAAGGTAGAGAAAGTGTAGAGTCGAGATGTTGGTGAACTTTGGCACAAAATACTTGGTCATTTACACCATTGCACCCTTAAAATTATGTAGCAAATAACCACTAGCCTCCCTAAAGGATCACTTGAGTAGAAGGATGTCTACAAGGGTTGTACCTTGGGGAAGTATGTAAAATCCACATTCCATTATCGAGACAAAAAAGAAAATGCATTCTTGGAGAAGTATGTAAAATCCACATTCCATTATCGAGATAGCAAAGCAAATGCATTCTATAGGGTTTCGTACCCTATAGAATAGTCTTAAAATTGCACATGAATAGCTCCACATGTGTGAAAAATGGAAGTTGATGTGGCATCCACTCGATACCATGGTGGTCAACAAGATAGGTCAAGTTGTGTGAGGCAACTTGCACATAAGAACTCAAATTGAGGTGATGTTCATGTCATTAAAAGGTTATTGAACTATAGAAAAGCATTAAGACATCGCAATCTATGCTTGCAAATTTTTTATAACAAAAGCAATCATTGATACATCAAATGGTATTTGAAAGCTCATGAACCCCAATTCTCCAAAGTGGGACTTTCCCCATAAATGGGACCTACATGCTAACAATTCCAATGTTTCTACTCATAAAGAACCAAAATAGATAATATTATATAATGGTCCATTTCAAATCATACCTCCCTAATATACCTCCCCATTTAGGGAGGCATTTGGTCTCTAAAATTTGTTAATGAAGGAGGTGATGAATTTTTTCCTCGACCTTCTTTCTAGAGTACCATTTGGCCTTACTTGCATGTTTTCCTTTTAGCCCAACCTATTAGAGTTCATATTAACCCCATCTTTTTCTCCTAGGCTTGGTCTATAATGTTATATCTTTTATACCTACTTTTCTTGGGCTTCTATTTATGAGTCATCTATGATAGGTAAGACATTCTCATCAGTTTCTTTGTCCAAAGTGGAAGGTTTATAGAGTTTTATATTATCCACATTCACTACTAGGTAAATGTATAGATATGTCGGGTTAGACTAAGTCTATATGCGTTATCACCCACCTTCTCCAACACTTCAAAGGTACCATACTGCAAATCCTTGATTTTCTTACTAAGAACATGTAGACTCTCTTTGATCAAGTACAACAAAATTTGGTCTTCCACCTTGAATGTTTTCTCAATCATGTGATGGTCATGTTGGGCCTTATAATATTCTTGTTACCTCTTCAATGTCTCTTGTACTTGAAAATGGGTTTGCTTGATCTTATCAATGAAATATTCAACATTCAATTGCTTCTATTGCAATGTATTCCCCTCACTACTTCTTGTTGTCCAAATATGCCATTTAAGGCAAAGGTGGAAAATATCCAAAACAAATTTCTAAAAGGGATTTACTAATAGAATTATGGATTTGATATGTTATATGAGTATTGAATATAAACCAAATTTTTGTCCCATGTCCTTGAGAGATTTTAATTTTAACCCTTCAAATGTGGAACCAATGTCCTATTCACTACTTTTGTCTACGCATATATTTGTAGATGAGAAGTTGATAATATTTCCAATTTGGCATCCATCTTCTAGCAAAGTGTAGTCCATAAGGCATTTGTTAGAGTTTGTAGCTCAGGTAGATACTTCTACGTGTTCCTGTTATAGGAGAAGGGCAGAAAAGGGTCAAGAAGGCATGACCGAGATGGTCAAAGGGTTGAGATAACCACTGGAGATCCAAGTGACAAAGTTGGAGTGAAGGTTAAGGAGAGACCTTGAGCGCTAAGAAGACCTGTGACCTGGAGTTAGAGGGAGTCTAGCTTCAGAAGGGAGTCATTCTTCAAATGCAGTTAGTAGGATCAGAGGGATTCAACATCTCAGAGGAAGACATCCTTCAGGTTCAAGAAGTCATGGTACATGATGAGCATGCATGATGGTCATGAGCAAGAGTGATGCAGGAGCATATAGGCCTAGCCAACAACGTGATGGTGTGGTCACATGTTGTGGCTAACGAGAGTTTGGAGGAAGAATTGGTTATTTAATTTTATTTAATTACAAATTATGCAAGTAGTTATATTGTTGCAAATACTAAGGAAAAGAGAGAATAGGTGGCAAGTTGATCCTCCCTGCGTGGAGATCAAGCCACGTAGTTTAGTTTGTTCAGATTTGGATAGGATTTTATTTCTAAATGTATAGTCTATTCCTTCAATTGTGAAGGAGATGGTTTGATAGAGCATATATGTATTTTTTTTTTTCTAAGAGAGAGAGGATTCGAGAGGATTCAAGATGGGATTGTAAGCCTACGGGCAGATTAGGAAAACAAAGGCTCCAATTAGAATAATTAGGCCAAAGAGAGATGGAGAAACTCAAGATGTAATTACATGTTTGTATGTTTATATACAAAGAGTTAAATCTGAGTGTGGATGGTGTGATTCAATCTGAAATGATGAATTCTATTTGCATTAGTGATTTTGTTTAATATATGTATCTAGCAGAACTCAGCGAACACAGAGAGGAGAGAGTGATAGAGGAACTGTGTATTTATGCATTTTCCAATCATGATGTATATACGCCTTAATCATTTAAATTCTATTTATAAGTGTGTTGATCGACCTCGATCACATAAGGATCGATGGCGATCCATTGATAATCAAAACATTGATATATGTAGAGTTGTGCATGCTTAAAAAAAGTATGGCAGGAACCCTAGATGAAGCGTAAATCCATCAAAACAAGCGAAATCAAGTTAAGGAGGAAACAAACGGAGAGTGCACAGGAGCCGTTAGATCTCATAGATCAACGGTCCATATTAAATCACATTATCACATCGGAACTTTGTTTCATATGGGCAGACCTCAAGGTTCAAAGAATGCTGATATGTGATCGCTGATATATCGCATCGGCGAAAACCAACGATTGTGATCAGAAGCGGGCGAGGAGATTTAGCAATTTCGATTAAGCGACGAAGCATCAACCGTCGGATCGGAAAGAGGATCGACGGTCAGGATTTAGTCGAAGGACGGTGGAACAACGATACTCCGATAAGCGAATTTGCCAATATACGATAAAGCGTGATCGGAGATCGGGGAAAGTGGAGTTCGGAGAGCACAACGGAAAGGCTTGGAGAGTTGGACCCGATGGAGTTATAGATGCGGTTGTATAATTTTTGAAATCTGACTTATTTGTTCGGCTGCAGGGTTTCCCATTGTTTCAATGTATTTCTATAGTTTGATGAACCGAGGGTTTTTTTTAAAGCAAAGGCATAATGTAACGCTTCCGATATATGTGCGGGCATAAAGTTTAATAAAGGCTTATAAGGGTGAATGAGTCCCGATAAGGTGTTTAGTGTGTGGCAGCCGATTGGTTGCGTCATTTTGGTATCAAAGCAAGGATGTCTTGCTTATGAAGGTTATGATTACAAAGGTATGACAATAGCAGCAGTTGAATGAATGACAAAGTTTGGCACTAGACTACAACAGTGAGACTGTAGGAAGAAATTTTGAGAAGTTCTTAGAGATTGTAGCAGAAACTCATTTCAGTTGAGGTTTGGAATAGATAGGGACAGAGGAGTCCTTAAGAGTAGTTAGTGTAGCAACTAGAGAGAGAGAAAGAGTGCTCAGTGCAAGTTCAAAGGAAAGAGGACTTGGAGACCAGGCAAAGGAGAAGCTTGGTGAGAAGATCAACTTAGAAGGAAGTTGATTGGTTGCAAGTGTAGAGCTCACACAGAAGAGAATATGGCTATGGAAAGCCATATGGAAGGTTCAAAAGAAGGCTACAAGATGAAGGAGAAGGGTGCTCAAACAATCTGTAGGAAACAGATGAGTCAAGCAAAGATTGGCAAGGAAATAGATGAGATAAGAGAAGAACTCAATGCATTAGTAATGCTGCTAGAGGAGAACCAAAGACAAGGTTGGGTCTTGAAGAGGAAGCTAGTGAAGTGGCCTAAGTTGCAGAGAAGGCTGCAACAAGAACATGTAAAGTGGTTGATGGAAAACCTCAGAGAAGCAGGGGCAGAAATGGAAATTTCCATTTGTAGAGAAGAACAGGGTGAAATGTTGGGTGAAGAGGATAATGGGAGATTAGCTGGAGATCTCATGGACTATTGACATAGTTCAGAACAATTAGAAGATATGATGACAAGGGAAGTAGATGAGGCAATGAAGCCTTGTGATTTTTATTCTCATAGTTTGTGTATGTTTGTAGGATATGTAGAGGATGATGGACAGTCTGGTGAAACTGTCACAAACAGGAATGAAGCTCTTAAGGTGAAGTATGATGGAGAATGCCTTTTAGAGGAAGAAGGTGCTGATTTATTGCAGCAGAAAGAGTTCATAGATGAATTTCTGTTTGGTGTAAGACAGTAAGATGAAGTTGATATGGACCAGAAGTCTAATGAAAATGCCATAGTGGTATTCCAAGAAGGTAAGCAAATGAATTTGTTTGATGGAATTGATGAAAGAAATTTGCAATATGATAGTGCAGAAAACAGGATAACTCAGGAGGATTTCCAGGAAAAGAATGAAGTTGAGAATGAAAGTTGTGATGAACTGCTAGAAAGATTTCACATGGAATTAGAATTCTTGGAAAGATTGCTCAAGGAACCTGAAGGAGAAATGAAGCTTTCAAAACCTGATAAAGAAAAGGATATGGTTACTATGCATGATAAGGATGAAATGTCTCTAACATTTATAGAGTTAAGTAAATGTTTAGACTCTTCAGTTAATGATGTGATTGTAGGTACAAAGGACAACATTAATAAGTATGATGCTGAAATCAGAGAAATTGAGCAGAGATTATTTGAAGGTGAGATGGAAGATCAAGAGCAACAAGAAAGTTATATCCTTAGAGACATGAAGGAAACAGAAGTATTAATCCAGCAGGATAAAGATGGAAGAAACCAACAATTTAAAAGAGATGATCAGCTACATGAGAGTGAATTTGAGGAAGGCATTAGATTGCAGAAGTATAGCAACTGGTAACAGAATGAAGAACAAGAGATTAGTCTGGCAGTAATGAGAGCAGAAGTGAATATAATAACAGAGGGCCTACAAAGGAAGACAAATGAAGACCGAAGATACAAATGGATAACGAAGAAACGGGTCAAATGGAAGCTCTTGCAACAGAGGTGGAATGGAAAGCTGATGAACGAGTTCAGGGAACTTGAACAAATTCATACTGATTTGTTAGAGAAGAAGAGAATCAAAGGAATGGAGTCACAACAAGGAGGATTTTTTGAAATCCAGAAGATCTACGATGGAAGATTGGTGCTTGAAGCGTCAAAAGAGGATGAAGGATCTTGTATTTTGAAAACTGAAAATTGTTGTGTGTTTGCAGGTTATGTAAACTTGAGGGAAAAGAAGCAGTTATTGGAAACTGTCATAATAATAGGTGGAAAGATGATTACCCACAGTCATATGAAGAATAAGGAGAAAAGTTACTGTCAAGTGAAGGAAGATGTCCAGTCAGATGACATCCAAAAGATAAGTCAGAAGGAGGACGGAAAATGAATTATTGAGATCAAAGAAGTGTTTGGAAAGGAAGAGATCCATTCATACAAATATGGAACAAAGAGTTTTCTAAGGAAAACTGATGAAGCTAATACAAAGCAAATGGAGAATCTTATGGTGTGTTCAGGAAGTGGGAGTCACCTGGAAGAATTGATGATGAAATTCTTTGAGGAGACCTTGGTGTTCCATAGTTTTGAAACTAATATTTTGTATGTAAATGCAGGATACACTGAAGTAAGGCAATTGTTTAAGGTTGTCATGAGGGAAAGGAAAAGCAAAGATATGATTTTTCAGAAGTTAGAAAAAGGAAATTCACATAATCTTGTCATGCAGAGGAAAGAGCAACTGCTAAACATAGTTGTAGTGAATTATGCAGATATTGGACAACTATTGAGGACTGAAGCGAAAGGAGAACAACTACTGAAGGTTGATATAGAAGACTTTGTAGATATTAAACAATTATTGAAGATTATTGACCTTGAAGAAAGCCAGAGTAAAGAAGGACTAAAGACAGATTTTGCGGACAATGAAGTTAGTGAAGATCGTGGAGAGCTCTTGGGAGAAATTCCAAATGAGATGACAGATTTGTTGCATGAGTCTAGTCTTTTGGAGAAGATGCATGGCACCAAGGAATAAGTGATCAGACTATACAACCAGAACTGAATGAGAATGAAGAAGTTGTCATGGATGAAAAATATGGAAAAGAAATTGTCATAAATTTTGGCATAATGAGGAAACAGGGTAAAGCATTTGTGTTTAATGAATTGATTGATTCTGGTGAAGATTTATATGCAGAAACAAGGCAATGTGAAGTCAATTTGAAACAAGGAATTGATTCTAAAGATCAGATCGAAGTAAGGAAGGATGAGATCAGAATGTCTCAGAAAGATGGAATGATGTTGAATCTACAGTATGGAATTGTTGAACTAGAGATGAGTTCAAGAGATGATAGTAACAGGATTACTATTGTGCAACAGGGAGTTATTGATGAAGAAGAGGCTGAAGATGACATTTCAGAAGCAGACAAATATGATGCCATGATCCTTAAGGGTGCAGAAATTAAGTTACTGGAAGAAGAGGTATTCCAAGTACCTAAGCAAGCAGGAAGAATTCTTAGTTTTCAGGAAATTTGTGGAATTGCAGGTATACTGGAAATTGAAGTAGGAAGTGGTGAAGCCATGAATGAGAAACCAGAAGAAGGAACTGGAATTATTGCAGGGGATCAATGGAGAAGGCATTGGCACAGGGATTATGATGTTCTTATGCAAGAACACATCCAGTTGCAGGAGAATAGTATTCATCATCTGAGAAGCGAAGTGGACAAAGAAATTGATGAGTTGTGGAGACTCATACAACAACATTCCAATAGAATAAATTGAGGAAAAAAGGAGAAAGGAAGATGGCCTGGAAAGAATGGTACAGGTGAAGGTAATGGTAAATTTCAAATTAAGGTGTGGAAGCTTAGCATAAATAGTGATGATGAGCAAAAAGAAATAAATTATATGAAAAAGCCAACAACAGACAGTGAGAGCATAGCTAATGGGGAAATACAACATAAAGTATGGAGATCTGAAGGACAACCAATAACATCAGTAACCAAGGACATACTACTGAACAAAATATGGGATTCAGGAGGACACAGATCAGAAGCACATGATCAGGAGATCATGATTATTTTTAACCTTGGGAGTCTGATACAAGAGCATCTAGGCCTAGCCAACAATGTGATGGTGTGGTCACATGTTGTGGCTAACGAGAGTTTGGAGGAAGAATTGGTTATTTAATTTTATTTAATTTCAAATTATGTAAGTAGTTATATTGTTGCAAATACTAAGGAAAAGAGAGAATAGGTGGCAAGTTGATCCTCCTTGCGTGGAGATCAAGCCAAGTAGTTTAGTTTGTTCATATTTGGATAGGATTTGATTTCTAAAAATATACTCTATTCCTTCAATTGTGAAGGAGATGGTTAGATAGAGCATATATGTATTTTCCTTTGTTTTCTGAGAGAGAGAGGATTCGAGATGGGATTGTAAGCCTATGGGTAGATTAGGAAAACAATGGCTCCAATTAGAAGAATTAGGCCAGAGAGGGATGGAGTGCTTGAAGATGTAATTACGTGTTTGTATGTTTATATACAAAGAGTTAATTCTGAGTGTGGATGGTGTGATTCAATATGAAATGATGAATTCTATTTGCATTAGTGATTCTGTTTAATATATGTATCTGGGCAGAATTCGACGAACACAGAGAGGAGAGAGAGACAGAGGAACTGTGTATTTATGCATTTTCTAGTCGTGCTGTGTATATGCCTTAATCATTTAAATCCCGTTTATAAGTGTGTTGATCAACCATCGATCACTTAAGGATCGATGGCGATCCATTGATAATCGAAACATTGATATATGTAGAGTTGTGCGTGCTTAAACAAAGTATGGCAGGAACCCTGGATGAAGCGTAAATCCATCAAAACAAGCGAAATCAAGTTAAGGAGGAAACAGACAGAGTGCATAGGAGCCATTAGATCTCATAGATCAACAGTCCAGATTAAATCACATTATCGCATCAGAACTTTGTTTCATATGGGTGGACCTCAGGGTTCAAAGAATGCCGATATGCGATCGCCGATATATCACATCGGCGAAAACCTGCGGTTGTGATCGGAACCAGGCGAGGAGACTTAGCGATTTCGATTAAGCGACGAAGCGTCAACTGTTGGATCGGAAAGAGGATCAACGGTCAGGATCTGGTCGCTGATCGCTAATCGCAGAGGTCAAGTGCGAAGGATGGTGGAACAACGATACTCCGATAAGCGATATCGCCGATATGCGATAAGGCGCCATCGAAGATCATGGAAAGCGGAGATCGGAGAGCACAACGGAAAGGCTTGGAGAGCTGGACCCGACGAAGTTATAGATGCGGTTGTATAATTTTTGAAATCCGACTTATGTGTTCGGCTGCGGGGTTTCCCGTTGTTTCAATGTATTTCTATAGTTTGATGAACCGAGGTTTTTTTTAAGCAAAGGCATAACGTAACGCTTCCGATATATGTGTGGGCATAAAGTTTAATAAAGGCTTATAAGGGTGAATGAGTCCCAATAAGGTGTTTAGGGTGTGGCAGCCGATTGGTTGCGTCAAAGATGCTTCTAGGAGAAAGGTGTCTTTGAAAAAGGGTCTTTGTCATATAGGGGGAATTTCTTTTGTGTCATATGGAGCAGTTGTGGTCGCAGATAAGGGTGGAAATGTGTTCCAAGTTTGAAGGTAGAGCCACTTTCAGGTGGTGTTGTGGGAATACATCCCTTGCTAAGAGGGAGTGTTGATGTTTTGGGTAGCATTAGGAGTATTCTCATGTGTGGGGCAAGTGGGCTAAGAGATGGGGATTTGCACCTATAAACCCATGGTATTACAATGACCCATGGTATTATGAACCATGGTATTACACCCTTGGAGTAGTATAAGTAAAAGGGTGAGTGATGAATTCTTGTTGTGTTGTGGCTCAATAAGAGAGCTGAGAGGTCAAGAGGAACGACAAGGCCAAGTAGGGCTAAGAGGGTTGGAAGGACTGAGCAAGCCGAGAGGGCTGAGCAAGGTTGAGAGGGTTGAGACATTTGTGCAGGGCCAAAAGAGCTTGTGGTAGGCCTAAGATCCATGGAGGGTTGAGAGGGCTTGTGGTAGGCCTCAAATTTGTGGAAGGGTCGAGTAAGCCTCAAATTTGTGAAAAGGTTGAGTAGGCCTTAGATCAGTGGCTTGGCCAGGAGGATTGAGCAGGGTCGAGATAACCAAGCAGGATAGAGTGGGCTTGTGGTAGGGCCTCAGATATGTGGATGGCCTAGAGGTCTTGTGGTTGGCCTTAGATCTATGGAGCATCGAGAGGGATGAGAGGGCCTATGGTAGGCCTTAGATTTGTGGAAGGGTCAAGTAGGCCTCATATTAGTGGTTTGTCTAGGAGGGTCCAGAGGGCCAAGAAGGGACAAGAGTTTTGAGTGAGCCATGCAGCACTGAGAGGGTTGAGTGAGCCAGTAGGGGTAGAGGATGAGGAAAAAGAGGCTCCCAAGGTTGAGTATGGACTAGAAACAATAACAACAGGGACATAACCTATAGATCTGAGGAGGAGCGAGATGTTCCTTTGAGCTTTACCAGGAGGAGGTCGAGATAGGTCTGAGGAGAAGACACACCATACAACAACACTAGCCTTAGGAGTAGGAGTATGATACTCCAATGTGTCGGGTCTGGGAAGGTGCAAGGAGTAATTGAGGAAGATCAAAGGACAATTATAAGGCTTGATTAGGTAGATAAGTCTAGGTTTATTATTATATGTAATTCCTCATTTGGACCATTATCCTAGTAAGGGATCCCGAGCAGGTTATGAGAAGAATTTAATAAAGAATTGTTGATTGGGAAAAATGTGTGTGCAATACATTCAGGGAAAATTTTAAGGATGAAAATTTATGATAAAGTTTAGAAACCTTGGCGAATCTTACTAGTCCTTAATATGCAAATTGCAAAATGCTTGACAAAATTTCTGTAAAATTATTCAAATTTCTAATGATTTTATATAACATCTATAAAATTTGGGCGATATCTAAGGTCAAGTAATTTTATAGCATAAAATTTGGACAAATCATAGTTAGTACAAATGGAGATTGGAGAACCAATTTTTTGGAAAAAGCATGGAAAATTAGCCCACAATGAATATTAGCCCCTAAAATTTTCCCTAAATACGTTTATCGTGCATGCATAATTTGTTTTTGGTTAGGCACGTTAGTGTGTTTCGGTTAATTAGTTGGGATAAACTTGAGACCATTACCATATATGGGTTGTGTGTGTGTGTGCACTGAGTCTATTGCCCAAAAATCTATGGTATTAGAGCAGTTTTATGAGAATATCTGAGATTTTCACAGGGGACAACTATGAGAGGGATCTGTACGAATTATTGCAGGTAGCAACAATGTTTTGAATACCCATGCCAAGAGATTTGGCTAAGTATGGAAAACTTCTTGTATGCGACATAAAGGCCAGGATCAACAAGCCTAGTTCCATAGAGTAGTGTGAATAATGTCATGTTGGGCATGATCGAGTAGTTATCTGATGTAGTGGCCAGCAGGAGTTGTTGGGCAGAGGATTTGTTGCAACAAGCACAAGCCAACATAGTTCATAGCAACTGGGAGGGCCACTAGTAGAGACCGTACAAAATGTACGAAGGTTTTCCAGTAGGGTTAATGGAGTCTAGCCCTCAGAAGGAGAGATAGAGACCATATCAATCAAGGGTTTGGAAGCAATGTTAGAGAGACTTGGCACTAGGAGCTACAAGATGGAGAATGAGGCTTGGGATGTTGCGAATGAACCAGAGGGTAAGCATGTTCCAGGTAGTTCTTCCAGAAGTACCTTCCTCACTAAGAGGGAGTGTTAGAGTTTATAGCTTGGGTAGATACTTCTATGTATACTTTTTTTATAGGAGAAGGGTCAAGAAGGAAAAACCAATATGGTTAGAAGGCTGAGATAGCCATTGGAGATCCAAGTGAGAAACTTGGAGTGAAGGTCAAGTAGAGACCTTGAGAGTTGAGAAGGCTTTCGATCTGGAGTCAGAGGGAGTTAGGATTCAGAGGGAGTGAGCAGGCTCAGGAGGGAGTTAGTCTTCATAGGGAGTTAGCAGGCTTAGAGGGAGTCAACAATTTAGAGGAAGACAACCTTTAGGTTTAGGAAGTCATGGTACAAGATGGTCATGCACAATGCTCAAGAGCAGGAGGCTTTTAGGAGTAAGGTGTCTTGGAGAAGGGTCATTATCATATAACATGAATTGCTTATGTGCCATATGGAGCAGTTGTGGTCAAGGTTGCTTGGGAGTAGAAGCAGGAAGCAGGAGCGGGGAGTAACATTTTCAAAAGCTCCTGGGTCGGGAGAGAATCAGGAGAAAAATTTATATATTATATATTTTTATATATTTTGATGCATATGTGTCAACAAAAGCATGTAGAATGATGAATTAGTTATAAAAAAACATGGATTAAACCATATAACATCAATCATCTAGTAGTTACAATCTTCATCAACCACAAGTACAAAAGTTACAAGTTTTCATTTATATAGCATGTAAGGGTGCACATAACCAAAATAACATTGAGTGAAATCCATCTCTAAACCGAAAATACATCAACAAACAGGGTGTAGATGGTCTCTAGCATCCAAAAAAATCATGCTACAACAAATACCTACATATCATAAAAATCATTGCCTATCTTGGGATCTTTGTTATTAATATCACCCTCTAAGCATTAACATAAGATAGAAAAAACATAGCATGTCAAGTCAATATTTTGTTTGAGTGATGGGTACATTTTTAGTAGGGTCATGATAGAGGAGTTCAACAACCAATGTCACTAACATTAAGGTACATAGAGGGATTGGTGCTCTTGATTAAATACGACTTCCATACCTAGTACATGACAAAATGCAATGGAAACATTGCAATCCCCCCAATCCTGAAAAACTAATAAGTATGTTGGATTTTGAGTGAGATCTAAAATTTACTTTCTTCATATCAAATCCAATGAGGTGGGAACCACTCTCAAACATCCTGAGTCATTTCATGGTAATGTTAAAAATTTAAGTAAAAGGATGGAAATTAAAGATAAAGGAGAATGTCACTTTTACTTTAAGAATTTAACATTACCATGAATTGCATATCAATACTAGGGCCATAGGCTTGATCATTAGGTTGCCTCACTCAAAAATTCTTGTTTCTTTGAAAAAAATTGTGAAAAAAACTAGCTAGGGAGAATTTTTTTTTAGGGAGCGTGCTCCCACCACGCTTCAGGAGCGGATTCAAGCGCGGGGGGGGGGGGGGGGGGGCGGCGCGGCGGCACTCCCCTGGAACCCTAGTTGTGTTGGTGGATCAAAGGTGGAAATGTGTTCTAAGTTCGAAGGTAGAGCCACTTCTAGGTGGTGTTGTGAGAAGACATCCTCTTGAGAGATCTTTCTCGACTAATCTGGATTTGTCTCGTCACTCCTTGCACCTTCCTCGGGCTCGACACATTAGAGTATCACACTCCACCTCTTGAGACTAGTGTTAAATCCCTAACCCTAATCTCAAAATGTTCATTGCTTTTGAAGCACTATTGCAATTCTTCACTTTAGTTTGAATTTCATTGTTTAAAGTGACAAATTCAAGTGAATTCTTTCGATTCTTCTTTTTGTGTTACTTGCATTGAGATTTATAGTGTAGTAAAAGATTTGTCGAGTAATAATTCTTAATTGGTTGAATTTATTTTCCTAATCTACTTGTAAAACATGCATTCTCTCCATTTTTTTTGTCATTGAGGTTTATAGTGTACCAAAAGATATGTCTACTAGTAAATTTTAATTGATTGATTTCCTTATTAATCTGCTTGTAAAACTCAATTTATACTAAGTTAAAGCACTTATTGTTAACAAAATCTTAAAATCCCAATTAATCTAACTTCATTCAATCATTAAGATCCCAATTAACCTAATACATTTATTTTGCAAATTAAAATGCTACTTGTTTGTAGTATATTGAGTTAATACTCAATTTTAACAAAATCTTTAAATCTTTAAAGCCTAATATTTATTCATTAAAATCTTAATTAGCCTAAAACATTCATTTGTTAAATTAAGATTGTTGTTTACCTACACATTCATAATAAACTGTATACTATCCTTTGCAAATATTAGATTATTAGTTGTTTATGTATAACTTCATAATTTTTTTATTTAATTTCAAATAATTAAAAAGGATTACTAGATGTTACCCTTTGCGAATTATTATTATTATTATTCAGTTTTAAGGTCACTACCACATTGGTGTATAAGTGATTTGACTACTAAGTCTAGAAAAACATACATACTCTACCCTTTTGGTTTTGAACGTGTAACCTTTTAGAAAAACACATACTCTTACCCTTTACAAATTAATGTTTAAATTAATTGCTTTATGGTATATTGAAAATAATAAATTATACCAAATTGCTTAAAAATACTTCGAGTCAATAACAATATACACATACATAAACCTTAACATACTATTTTCAATTATCAAATTACAATATCTATATGTTAACCTACTATTTTTAACGACTAAATTACAATGGAAAAGTGGCTAGGATTTATACATCTTTCATGATTATATGAATTTAAAATCGGTACCAAGTTCCCATAATTCTGTAATAACATAAAATTCGGAATATTGAAGATACATGTATCTCCGCCACTGATATTTTAGAGCGGCTTCACTTCGTAATAGAGAGAATGAATTCCAAAGTGAAAGGAAATCGCGAACTCGACCAACTGATGCAAAACCAGGGCCCCCTCAGGAACTCCCCCATCTTTGTTAGTGTAAAATCACCCAATATTTTTCATAAATTTGTTGAGAGTTTTATCAACTCTGTGATTCTGTAAAGCCGCTGGCGACAACAAACTCCTCCCTATCGCCATCGGAAAAATGGAGGAATTTTTATATCGATCTCTCGACATTCTGCAACCAAATCCAAAATCCATGGCAAATCTGCAACCATCCAGCAACCAAGATTGCGAATCGAGCTATGGCGCCGCTTCCAGTCCGACTTGCCGTTGACAGAAGGGCCAAATTGTAAATAAATAAATGTCCCACATGGATCCCAGTCATAATATTCAGAGATTTTATAAACCTGACGGAACATTTGACGATACCTACATGCACAGGGCGAAGAAAATGGCCCCACAGTGTCACACTAGGTCACAGCTCAGATGTAAGGCTCTCACGGTGCTAGGTGCCACAAGATCCACGGACGACTCTTGTTGCCACGCCTCACAAGATCCTGTTCCTGCAAAAACAATATATGTCATAATATCAACAGTGTATAATTTTCAGCTCGACCGCTGTAACCACTGTACAGGAATTTTCTGCGGCGTTCCGGCTGCCAGAAAATATGGCAGAAAATTTCCCGCAGGAGGGGTCACTTTCTGCGGCTAAAAAGCCCATCTAATTCAAGGTTTGCAATTGGCCCTAAACACTGAACAATGAGAAATGCAGATCCTTCCTTCTCAGCCAGTCACAGCACCATTGACGCGGAAAATGGAGCTATAACGATTGACCTGATCATACCTTATATTGCGTTGGGTTTCCTGAGGCTGCAGAGATTCCTGTGGAAAACGTTGGTAGAAACGCGGAGCGCAGAAAATTTGGTACGCTATGGCCTTATAAACTTAAGACCTTATATGCTTATCCGCTCACAATCTTATCAGTTTATATGCATATCTGCCTATAAGTTTATAACCAGACAGGCTTATCGTCTAATAACCAGATAAGTTTATCACTTTATAAGCACAGAGGCTTATAATATTATAAGTCCCAGGGGTTATCTTTCTATAACCCATCTGGCTTATCAGCTTATAAGTCATAGGGCTTATCAGTTTATAAGTACAGGAACTTATCAGTTTATAAGCCGAGGCACTTATGATTTTATAAGCGGATAAGCTTACAAGTTTATAACTGGATCAGCTTTTCAAATTATAAGAACTGTTGCTTATCAATTGATAAACGCTACAGCCTATCAGTTTATAACCAGATACGCTTATAATATTATAAGCAGATATCCTTATTAGTTTATAAGCTTATCATCCTATAAGCAAAGTAGCCTATTAATTTATAATCCAACGAACTTATCCATTTATAACCAGAAGAGCTTATCAGTATATAAGCAGATGTACGTATCGTTTATAACCAGATGCACTTATCCGTTTATAAGCTGATAAGCTATCATTTATAATCCGATGGCCTTATCCGTTTATAAGCAGACAATCTTATAATTTTATAAGCCGTGAGTCTTATTACTTTATAAGCTATCGGTAATAAGCACATTAATTTCTAGCCACGTGTACTTATCAGTTGATAGACTATCAAATTATAAGCAGAGAAATCCATTGGCGAATAACCTTTCTGTTATCCGCTTATCTGCTTAAGCACATGAAGCATGTCTGCCTGAAGCGCTGCGGCGGTAGACAGCAACCGAAGCAGGTCAGGTTGCAGGTCTGTCTGAGGCGCTGCGGCGGACAATCTGTGTAGTATTGACAGATATTGAAAAATACCCATTCAACCTCTTCACAGTGTTGATCGAATCTGTAATCTGAGTAAATAGATTAGGGTTCCACATGACACAGCGACAGAAGCACCGTCTTCGCGCGCGATTGATTCTCGATCTGAAGCTTTTTCCTCCCGCTCAGGCACATTCTCGATCTGCTGGATGACTCCAGCAACAACGCTGGTTCCGATATCCTTTCTATCAGTGGCAATCTTGGCGGCCATTCCATTGTTTATAAATGAATGTGAGAAATTATGTGAAGATAAGAAAAGCTGTGAAATGGGGACGAAACAAATGTGTATCGTGAGGGAGGGGAGGTGGTAAGATCTGGCCCTGTTATCCATGTAATTTGTCATTCAAACAAAGAGCGGAGCATTATGGACTATTAGGTATTCTGCAGAAACAACTACAGGGAGTATGGGCAGGTGACCAGGTAACAGTGAAGTAAGGAGCAAGCAAAGGATACCAGTGCGGAGGGACGCGAAGTTGGGAGATGAGATGAGTCTTTGTTTCGATTAAAAATGATCTCAATCACTGTCGACAGTCTCGGATCTTCATTGGGAGCGTCTCTCAAGATGTTGTTGACCAAATTCTTGGCCCAGAAATCGTACATTCTTGCCATCTACCTGTTATTGAGCTCCTCGATTTATATGCGTTTTTGACGGTCCGGTCCACTATGTGATTTATTTGCGCCATTGTAGTGCTTTTTCTGTGGCAAGCCTGTGACAGGGTTTCCAATCGGAGAAACAATAGTAATTGATAAGTAAAATTAAACCACTAGTGCTTCTTTGTATTGTTTGTGTGGTGATTGCTTTTCCAGTGAGGTAAGTAAAATTAAACCACTAGTGCTTCTTTGTATTGTTTGTGTGGTGATTGCTTTTCCAGTGAGGTATTAGTTGAAATTGGTTGAAAAAGACAAATAGATTCCCTATGTTTGAGGTAGAGTAGATGGCGAATTCATAATTGGGAATTCAAAAGGATCATTGAATGCGAAATCGCCAATGATCTGGTATTAGTTACAGGTAATGGTAAACTCAATTTATTTCTGGACACCGGCAATTGTGGTCCAACGTTGAAGGGGTAAATATCAGATTTGAAATTGTGATGGTATCTGTGTTTAGTATGGCTCTGTGTTTAGCCAGAATTGAAATCTTTGTTTCAGCCAATTGTATGTGTTTAAAACTTTAATATACTAAATATATGAGTGGGCCTTCTTTTTTGGGAATGGGAATGGGAATCCCAACTAAATATATGAGTTGGGATTCATGGCAATGAAATCGTGGTTGTAATGTGAATCATATTCTTAACTTTTAAATTAGTTTGATTTCAAAAAGGAATTGCGCTTCAAAATGTGTGTAGTTTTCCCTTCATAAACTTGATGTCCATTGCCCAGATTTTTAGTCAATGGAAATTCAAATTCATTGAAGATAGGTTGAAACATATGTAGGGAAAGTCATGAAAAGAGGAGAGATACTGAGTGGATTTTATTCTATTTTATATATATTTGATTTACCATTATAAATTTGCTTTGTATAAATGAGTGAAGCCATTCATTTGATATGAATTGTGCTTTGTATAAATGAGTGAAGCCATTCATTTAATATGTGGAATGAATCAAGCATGTTGCAACGTGGATGCACTGGATTGGCTATGCAAGAAAGGCTGAAAAGGGTGTCATCAAAATATTATTTTTTAAATTATTAAGTATATATAATATAAAATAATTACAATGTTTAAATATTATTTGGTATTTGTTTTATATGAAATGGATGAAAATTATTTTACAATTTCATATTTTTAAACAAATAATTATCAAGTTGAGATCAAGATTATCTTCGGATGGCTTTAAGATGTTATGGGCAATCATGCACTACAATAAAAGCCTTGATTGTGTTTTCATGGTTCACTTATCGTGAAAGGCCATCACTGCTTTGATGGTCACATTGATGTTAAGATGGAATATCATGATGAGAAGTGAGCTTTCCAAATTTATAACCAACACTAATAGTTCACAAGAAATTATGCTAGTGGAGTAGGTGAACAAGCCAACTTATTATTAATCAATTTCAAACCTCAATTTGGTAACTAGTAGTGGATGGCAACAATCCTAGTACAACCAACTCATTGTTAATCAATTTCAAACTTGAATTTAGGAACTAGTAGTGGATTATTATTAATCAATTACAAACCTCAATTTGGTAACTAGTATTGGATGGCAACAATCCTAGTACAACCAACTCACTATTAATCAATTTCAAACCTCAATTTGGGAACTAGTAGTGGATGGCGACAATCCTAGTACTTGGGTTTTTTAATTTGTTGGATTTGTTTGTTGTAGCCTATGTTTTAAGATGGTTGGTCTATTGATGATTTAGTTTCTCTAGTTAAAAGAGTCAAGGTTCAAATTAAATTAAACTAAATTAAAATTAAAGTGCCAACATAATTCATCTCTAAATATCTCAATTTTATGTATTTTATTATAGTGATTTGGATTTATTTTTTTAATTGGAATGAGAATTTCAGAAAGCTTCATAACTTTGAAATATCAGTTGCCACTATTACACCCAAATACTACTATTTCATAAATGGGTTTTGAAGAGTTCACCAAACCAACCACTAAAACTAAGTCAAATTTAGAATATAACCAATAACTTTTTGTAAATTGGCACATAGATAAATTTGATAATTTTTTTGGAGTTTTTGAATGGAATATTTAATTTTTTTATCAACATAAATTAAGATAGTGAAGAGTATGTAGCATTGAAAATTAACTATGCTCTCAGGGATTTGTGAATGCAACTTAATAAAGTTCTTCTTGTTGAGGTATTTAGTTTATATGGAATGCCATTCATTAGAAATAATTGCCAAATTAATCTACTTCTACCAAGTGAATATATTTTTAATGTTATAACTTAAGTTTGTCTCATTTTTATATAAAAAATGAAAGTTGTTACGTCATAATGAAAGTTGTTACATCATATTGCAAAATTGCAGGGTCACATTGCAAAAACCCAAAATGAAATATCCCTCATCAATGCTTTACTTCACCTTCATTACCTAAACCCAATGAATGTCTCCCTTTCAAAAAACATTAATATGTAAAATTCTTTTTTTACTTAATAAAAGGTAAAATCTCTAACACAATGATCTCTTAGTACTTTGGCTAACGTCTTGATCTTTGCAATATACAAATGATTATTTTTTATTTATTTATTTTATTTTTATTTTTATTTTATTTTAATTTTTAATTTTTAATTTTTAATAACTTAATAAAAAGAGAAATCTTGTAACACAATGAGATGTTCATACTTTGGTGAAGATCTTGATATTTGCAATAAATATAGTTGAAACAATATCTAATTGATTATTAATATATAGTTGAGACAAAATCTGATGAATCAATCCTATTTCTTTTAATGTAAATGAAAGTTTATTTATATTTTATTCCATATGTTAATTAATTCATAGTGATTAAAAAAAAGAAAGTTCATTTATATCTTTTTTATATTTCATAAGTTAATTAATTCATAGTGGAAAGTTAGTTTATATTTCTTTTTATATTCCATATGTTAATTAATTCATACTAGAAAGTTTTAGTGTTAATTAAATCATACTCGAAAATTAATTTATATTTCTTTTTATATTCCATAGGTTAATTAATTCATACTAGAAAGTTTTAGTTTTATAGTTAAAATAGTGATTAAAAAAAGTTTATATATATATATATATTCTATAGGTTAATTAATTCATAGTAATTAATTTATATTCTATAGGTTAATTTATATATATATATATATATATATTTTATATTCTATATGTTAATTAATTAATTCATATTATTTATATATATATATATATTTTTATATTTTATATGTTAATTAATTAATTAATTCATTCATAATGATTTATAAAATTAAGAAATTTATTAAAATTAATAGAGATTTTGGAAAAAAAATGATTTATGATTTATAAAAATAAGAGACTTCCATAATCTATTCATAAGTTTATTAAAATGCATCATATTTTTAAGAACAACACACTACATTAATTTATTTTATGTATTCAAAAGATTCTCTATCTATCATTAAGAGAATTTATTTATTTTCTTTCTTTATCTATCATTAAGAGAATTTATTTATTTTCTTTCTTTATCTATCATAAGAGAATTTATCTATCTTCTTTTTTTATCCATCATTAAGAGAAGATAAGAAATTTATTAAAATTAATAGAGATTTTGGAAACAAAATAATTTATGATTTATATAAAAATAAGACACTTCCATAACCTATTCATAAGTTTATTAAAAAAAATCATATTTTTAAGAACAATGCACTACATTAATTTATTTTATGTGTTTAAAAGATTCTTTATCTATCATTAAGAGAATTTATCTATCTTCTTTCTTTATCTATCATTAAGAGAATTTATCTATTTTCTTTCATTATCCATCATTAAGAGCATCATTAAGAGAAGGTAAGAAATTTAAATTAAATAATAGGAAATTTATTAAAATTAATAAATATTTTGGAAACAAAATAATTTATAATTCATAAAAGTAAGAGAATTCCATAATCTATTAATAAAAAAAATTTAAATTAAATAATAAGAAATTTATTAAAATTAATAAATATTTTGGAAACAAAATAATTTATAATTCATAAAATTAAGAGAATTCCATAATCTATTCATAAGTTTATTAAAGAGCATCATATTTTTATTCTTAATAAAAGAAATTTAAATTAAATAATAGGAAATTTATTAAAATTAATAAATATTTTGGAAACAAAATCATTTATAATTCATAAAATTAAGAGAATTCCATAATCTATTCATAAGTTTATTAAAGAGCATCATATTTTTATTCATAAGTTTATCAAAAAGCATGAACACAAATTAATTTATTTGAGGTATTTAAAAGATTCTCTATCTACCATTAAAAGAAGGTAAGAAATAAAGCTACCATTAAGAGAAGGTAAGAAATAAAGAAAAACTATTTAAAAGATTCTCTATCTACCATTAAGAGAAGGTAAGAAATAAAGAAAAACTAAATAACTACATGCATATTGCTAGAGAAGGTAAGAAATAAAGAAAAACTAAATAACTACATGCATATTGCTTTCTAAAATTATCTCCAGAGTATATTTGTCACATATTATATTTTCATGTAGGAAGCATGTATATTGCTTTCTAAAATGATGAAATTCATATTTTTATAAATGGAATATACTTGTCTTATTAAAAATAAAGTAAGCATATAAACTTGTTTAGTTACTAACTAACCTAAATCCATTCTAACTCAGGGTCTATAAAGAGCCGAGAGAGATCAGATATCTTTCTGAAAAAAGAAAAAAGTTTGGTGATAAATCCTGAATTGGTAGATCTGAATTAAGATGAATTCTAAATTGGTACCAAAGGGCAGAGAAAGATCAGATATATTTCTAAAAAAAATTGGTGATAGATCCTGAATTAAGATGAATTCTAAATTCTAAATTGGTACCAAAGATGCTCAAATTTGAAAAGAGAATCAAATTTGAAAAGAATCAAATCTCATTAAAAAGTTTGGTGATAAATCCTGAATTGGTAGATCTGAATTAAGATGAATTCTAAATTGGTACCAAAGGGCAGAGAAAGATCAGATATATTTCTAAAAAAAATTGGTGATAGATCCTGAATTAAGATGAATTCTAAATTCTAAATTGGTACCAAAGATGCTCAAATTTGAAAAGAGAATCAAATTTGAAAAGAATCAAATCTCATTAAAATGAATTGGTAGATCCTGAATTAATATGAATTCTACGCTGGTAGCAAAGATGCTCAAATTTGAAAAGAATAAAATCTCATTAAAAATAAAATGAAATAACACTGATAACGCCCGTAAAGCAGTGCTACCTAAACTGGTCAAATTTGAAAAGAATAAAAACTCATGTCTAGACAAGGAGAATACAAATTTATTGTTTACTCTTTGGAGTGTTTTCCTTCCATTAACAAAACGGTAAAAGATTTGTCATCAATCAAACCATCACTATCATCAAACCATCCAATCTCCTGGTAAACAATCTTGTTAAATGTCAATGATCGTATACGTCGCACAAGCCTACCACCAGCAACAGCAAAACAGATGATCTGTGTTGGTCCCATGAGGAGGCATGTTGCTTGCAAAACTATATACATAAGTGCCCAGAATCTGGCATCTTTTCTAAGCTTATGTGGAAGTTCGTAAAAACTGGCAATAACACTTGGAAGCAAGAGACTAAAAATAGGAAATGTAACCCCATGAACAACTGCTGCAATGGATCCCAAGTATGAACACTAGAGTCTCTGCCTTGTTGAGAGATGCTAGGCGTGAAACAATATTTTTTCCATGTTTTAACTGCCCATCCTCGACATCTCCCTGATTTTTGGACGAAAACCAATTCATGAAGCCCTTCTTTGGCTTACTTTTGCCTACTTGAACATTTTCCTGGAGACCAACTCCACCAGGCAACGAAAATGGAAAGGAAACAGAGTTACAACTACCACCAATTCCCGATGATCTACTGCTTATAGATCGTCTAAGAGATGACTTTCGACTACTAAGCCTGCCAACGGTCCTGGAATCACGCAAATGCATTTCCATATGCTCAGGATCATTTGCATATTGTTCTTTTGATGGATGTGTTTCCTGCAGACGTATAAGCTGGGAGAATGGCCCAGATGGGTTCATGATGAGCTGGGAGTGTGAACCTGAAATTAACATTTCTCATATCCATTAATAGCTCTGCGTGAGTAATGAGTAACGAAGAAGAGTCACCTCACTAAGCCTGTTGCAAAATATCAAATAATTTTCTTTTTTGAACAATATTTGTTAATAATGGAATGGAGAAAAAATGTTTTATAAGCAAGTGGATGTTAGATTGTCGATATCTGTGTTGTTTGTTAATAAAGATTAAAAACTAAAGCATTGCAAAAATTTACCCTTTTCAACAATACAGCCACGCTGGACGACAGCGATCATATCAGCATTTCTGACAGTAGCCAGACGATCTGCAACAATAACTGTTGTTCTATTTCTCATAATTCTATCAACAGCTTCTTGAACCACTCTTTCAGACTCTGCATCCAAGGCACTGGCAGCTTCATCGACGAGGAGAATTCGGGCATCTTTTAAAATAGCCCACGCAATTGCAATCCTTTGCTTTTGAGCTCCATATAATTGGGTACCATGCTCTCCGAATTGGGTATCAAACCCCTGAAAAGAGTAACCATGACTGTCAGCATACACAAAATGTTGTGCAAAAGAAATGCATTTCCACAAGGAGGAACATACCAATCACCAATAATGAAGATCTATTTCTACAAACTTGAGGCATGTTACTAATAAATTTTGCCGCATTAGCAAGCTCTGCAGCAGCCTGTATTTCCTCTGGTGTTGCCCCATCTTTACCATATGCAATATTCTCCTTAATAGTGGTTTCAAAGAGAGCAGGTTCCTGGCTTACAAGTCCAATTTTTTGCCTTATCCATTAAATTGTTTGATATTGACACTATCTATAAGCACTTCACCAGCTTGTCGATCATAGAATCTATCTATAAGATAATATAACTGTGGACTTCCCACTTCCACTCTCTCCAACTATAGCTGTAGTGGTACCTCTATAGCTGCAATGGTACCTCTGGGTATTTCCAGTGAGAACCCAGAAAATATATGAACATAAGGCCGCGCTGGATAACCGAAGTGTACATCTTTAAGCTCAATATCAACCTGAATATCCTCAAGTACCAATCCATTTGTATCATATACATCAATCTCTGGCTTTCTATAAATTGTCTCAAACATTTTGTAAGCTGCAGCTTGTCCAGCTCCAAAGGCATTTAAACATGGCGAAGCATATACATCAATCTCTGGCTTTCTATCAATTGTCTCAAACATTTTGTAAGCTGCAGCTTGTGTAGCTCCAAAGGCATTTAAACATATACATCAATCTCTGGCTTTCTATCAATTGTCTCAAACATTTTGTAAGCTGCAGCTTGTCCAGCTCCAAAGGCATTTAAACATGGTCACGCCTGTCCCGGAGACCTGAAATCCAGCAGAACATTTATCATTGTGTTCTCATTAATTAATGTGAATTTATCTAGTTTGAATAAGTGCAAATCCCTATAGTCAAATTTCCTGATCAAGTGACAATAATGCATTTCACAATGCAGATTCAACTCACATGCCTCCAGTCAGAACTGCAATGATGACATTAATCACACTCGGCACCAGAATATCCTTCATGAATAATTAACCGTTATCAATACCAAAGAGCCAATGCAAAGGTGGAGAACAAAATAAAATGTAAAGACCCAACGCCAAAACTAGCTGCCAACCATTGATGAGCAGTAGCCATGTAAGCAATTGTAAGGGAATTTTCATAGTCAGTAACAGCATTCTTCTCCCCGATAAAAGCAGCAACCTGAAATGTAACTAAAATGTGTTATTAATCTGAATAGATTATATACAATAGAACTGGTGCTCGTATGAAAACACGGTAACCCTCAATTTCAGATCTAAAGAAACCTGGTTTTATGACATGAAAAGGCGTGGTTTGTGTTGTTGATCACATACTTACCGTCCTAAATGAACCAATTGTCTGCTCCATAACATTGCCCGCTTCTACATATGCTTGCTGGCCTCAGCTTGACATCTTTGATATTATCATAGCCATAGCACTGCCCGCCAGTGCAAGAAGGGGAATCGTACATAGCATTACTAGGGTAAGTTTCCATCCTTTGATGAAGGCGACAACAAAACCTCCGAAGAATGTGGACACGACCTGGATGAATTTCCCAACCTGAACAAACAACGGCAAATATAAAAATATGAGAAAGGTTATTATACATTCTTATGCGGAAAATGCAAAATAGAACTATAAACATATGATAAAGGTTATTGTACAATCTTCCATTAGAGTAATATAATTACACTGTTAATTTGCACTTCAATTACAATTTTCACTAGTTACATAGTTAATGATCAGTTATACCATTGTGACTTATATCACGAATATAGAAGACATGTTGATGCTGTGGGAATTTAAGTATCGATTTGCATTTCATTTTGTTATTGGGCATTTACTTGTGGCTGCAGCCATAGTCACTGTTCCGATTAACATATTGATATATTGACATCGGAGCCAGAAAGGACGTGATCTGTATCCATGTGTGTGCAGTGTATGAAAGTGCAGCATAGGAGAGTTGTTTTCATAGGTCAACGCTGCTTTATGAGGGATGCCTCCGGAACTTTAAACCTAAGTTCCACTTGAAGGAGGCAAACTAGGTAAGGAAGATGTTGCAGTAAAGAAAGGATTAAGAAAAAACCCAATGTGAGGCCAGTTGTAATATTTGCTTGAACTAGAGGCCCAATTCCAATAAAGAAGACCCAAAGCGAGGCAAGTTGTAATATTTGCGTGAACAAGAGGATCGACTGTTTGCAACAAGACATTTTATTTTGGACAGACGCTTAGGAGAACAAAGCCACCATTACAGCCCAGTTATTGCATCACTGAAAATAGAAATTTAAAGTTGGAATGATCACCAATATGATATATCTAATGTAATTCAGAACTATTTGATAATCTTGCACTTATTGCAAGACTGAAAATAGAAATTTGAAGTTAGAATGATCACCAATATGATATATCTAATGTAATGTATACAGAGGAAAATGCAAATTTAGTATTTAATACAAATTTGGTATTTGCCCTTGGAGTGTTTTACTCCTATTACCAAAACAGTAAGAGGTTTGTCCATCCACTGACCTTGAATTTTCACTATTATCAAACCATCCAAATTGGTCCTGCCTCTTGTAACTGCAATTACAAATGTTCTCTGCAAAATTAAAAAAGCAATTACAAGCTTGATAAATATTAAGCTGGCATATAATTTGTTAAGGATTCCACCAATTGATAATATGATCATATACACACACCAGTTTTTATAAGTTGTTGGGGAAATATTTCTTAATCCCCCTGTGATTTTTTTGTTGTCTTTGTGGAGCCCTTTTAATTGCAAACTTTATAATACAATCGTTGTCCTTGTGGAGCCTTTTTAATTGCAAGCTTTATAATACAATCGTTGTCTTTGTGGAGCCTTTTTAATTCTGAACTTTATATCTCAATAAAGTAATGCACGATTATACTAACACTGCATGCAATCAAGCTAACATCTATAATTCAAATCAATAATACCTTCACTGGTGGCTTATTGGGTAACTTCCTAGTACCATTGTTCTATCTAATAGATGAACTTTTGGATTGAAGAAAAACTGATGGAAACCGCCAAACATTCAAATTTTGACCCTGTAAGGTTTTAGCTAAAGTCAAAAAACACATACAAAGAGTGGTTGTTACATTGTTATGCATTTTATAAAAGGAAAAATTGTTGAGCAGAAAGAACAAATCTTAAAAAGAAAACTTGCCAGGCTTAAAAATAAACTGAATTAGCTAAATCTAAACGCTATCTAAACATTTAAGTTGGACTTGTTTTAACTTTGTTGATACCATAACTTCATTATAATTATTAAGTACATAAGTGAATGGGCCATAATATCCAAATTTTGACCCTGTGTAAGGTTTTAGCTAAAGTCAAAAAACACATACAAAGAGTGCCAAATCTTAAAAAGAAGACTTGCCAGGCTTAAAAATAAACTGAATTAACTAAATCTAAACGCTATCTAAACATTTAAGTTGGACTTGTTTTAACTTTGTTGGTACCATAACTTCATTATAATTATGAAGTACATAAGTGAATGGGCCATAATATCTAAATTTTGACCCTGTGTAAGGTTTTAGCTAAAGTCAAAAAACACATACAAAGAGTGCTTGTTACATTATGCATTCAATAAAAGGTAAAAATTGCTGAGCAGAATGAGCAAATCTTAAAAAGAAAGTTGCCAAGATTAAAAATAAACCAAATTAGCTAAACCTAAACATTTAAGATGTACCATCTGATTATTGGTTCTAAACTCATTATAATTATCAAGTATGTAAGTGATGGACTTGTTTTAAGTTTGTTGGTACCATCTGATTATTTGTTATTTGTTCAAAATCCAAGAAATAAACGAATTTAAGGACCTATTCGAAAATTTGTGGGTGCCTTTTGATTATTGGTTCTAAACTCATTATAATTATCAAGTACATAAGTGATGGACTTGTTTTAAGTTTGTTGGTACCATCTGATTATTTGTTATTTGTTCAGAATCCAAGAAATAAACAAATTTAAGGACCTATTCGAAATTTGTGGGTGCCATTTGATTATTTGTTTAATTTCATTATAATTATTATCAAGTACATAAGTAAATCAATAAAGCTCTTACTAGAAACAAATTTTCTATGTCATGAATTATTTTTCTTTTGCGAATGATTTTTCATTAAAGTGAAAAACCTCGTTATCTCTTGGAACGAGGACAAATTTCTATGTCATGAATTATTTTTCTTTTGCGAATGGTTTTTCGCTTTAGTGAAAAACCTCGTTATCTCTTGGAACAAGGACTAGGATTATATGACTAATATTGATTTCATTTACTGAAAGAAACTCCTGAACCACAAGGATAAAGCAATCAACCTATTATGCACCTCGTTATCTCTTGGAACAAGGATTAGGATTATATAACTAGTATTGATTTCATCTCGTTATCTCTTGGAACGAGGACTAGGATTATATAACTAGTATTGATTTCATCTCGTTATCGGAACAAGGACTAGGATTATATAACTAGTATTGATAAACTCTTGAACTACAAGGATGAAGCATGCAACCTATTAATTCAGAGGGATGAATTTGAAATTTTCTTCAGATAAAATAAATCCATTTGTTTGGGAAAAAATGGATTAGCTTAAAGGAAAAATTAGTAGTGTGTTTTGTAGGGTAGAGAATTATGACAAAAAACGAATAGAGTTTAAAATGACCAGAAAGGACAGTATCAAAAATAGAACCACAATCTCATTTTCAAAATGGTGTATAATTTTGTTAGCCTTTTCGTGTATGTGTTTTTGCTTGAACTCTACAAGGTTGCCAACATGGAGGAGAAAGAGCAAAAAGAATCTGGCACCCATATCCTTATACTTACCCAATTTCTCTGCTGAGACTTCTCCCTCAAATTCCTTTTCACAGTGACCCACATGATGTAATTTAATATCTTGGAAGAAGAGAATCCCGTCTTTTACACTAAGCAACAAGAAGCCCATTAACAATGATCTAAAGAAGGGGATACTTAAATCCTAGAAACTATTCTATCCATTGTTTTATTAAAGATATCATGACATCCACAGAACAGAAAGTGTGATTTGAATGGAAACATGTAAATAGAGAAGAAGATAGGGGGCACCTACAATGGCATTCAGAAAGTATGATTTGAATGGCAACATGTAAATAAAAAAGAAGATAGGGGGCACCGACAATGGCATTCAGAAAGTGTGATTTGAATGGCAACATGTAAATAAAAAAGAAGATAGGGGCACCTACAATGGCATTCATTAGATAGTTGTCCTGCTGCTTCTCCATCATTGTCGTCCACTAGCTACATTGCTGAGCACGTTAGGGGCACCTACAATGGCATTCATTAGATCGTTGTCCTGCTGCTTCTCCATCATTGTCGTCCACTAGCTACATTGCTGAGCACGTTACTAAATTCCTCCTTTCTCAAATGGCTCTTGAGAATCTTTTCACTCAGAGAGTTCCTGCTCATTATAATTATCAAGTACATAAGTGAATGAGCCATAACATCCAAATTTTGACCTTGCAAGGTTTTAGATAAAGTCAAAAAACACATACAAAGAGTGCTTGTTATAATTATCAAGTACGTAAGTGAATGAGCCATAACATCCAAATTTTGACCTTGCAAGGTTTTAGATAAAGTCAAAAAACACATACAAAGAGTGCTTGTTACATTGTTATGTATTCAATAAAAGGTAAAAATGGTTGAGCAGAATGAGAAAATCTTAAAAAGAGTTCTTGTTACATTGTTATGAGCCATAACATCCAAATTTTGACCTTGTAAGGTTTTAGATAAAGTCAAGAAACGCATAGAAAGAGTGCTTGTTATACATTGCTATGTATTCAATAAAAGGTAAAAATGGTTGAGCAGAATGAGAAAACCTTAAAAAAGAGTGCTTGTTACATTGTTATGTATTCAATAAAAGGTAAAAATGGTTGAGCAGAATGAGAAAATCTAAAAAGAAAGTTGTTCGGCTTAAAAATAAACGGAATTAGCTAAACCTAAACATTTAAGATGGACTTGTTTTAACTTTGTTGGTACCATCTGATTATTTGTTCTAACTTCATTATAATTATAAAGTACATAAGTGATGAATTTGTTTTAACTTTGTTATAAGTGATGGACTTGTTTTAACTTTGTTGTTACCATCTGATTATTTGCTCTAACTTCATTATAATTATTAAGTATATAAGTGAATCCATAAAGCTTAGTTACAAGAAACAAACAAATTTATGGACCTATTCGAAATTTTGTTGGTGCCATTTGATTATTTGTTTAAATTCATTATAATTATTATCAAGTACATAAGTAAATCAATAAAGCTCTTACTAGAAATAAACTTTCTAAGTCATGAATTATTTTTCTTTTGCGAATGATTTTTCATCAAAGTGAAAAGACCTCATTATCTCTTGGAACAAAGACTAGCATTATATGACTAGTAATGATTTCATTTACTGGAATGTAAATCAATAAAGCTCTTACTAGAAATATACTTTCTAAGTCCTGAATTATTTTTCTTTTGCGAATGATTTTTCATCAAAGTGAAAAGACCTCATTATCTCTTGGAACAAAGACTAGCATTATATGACTAGTAATGATTTCATTTACTGAAAAACTCCTGAATCACAAGGATAAAGCAAGCAACCTATTAATTCAGAGGGATGCATTTGAATTTCTATTCAGATAAAATCCATTTGTTTGGGAAAAAATGGATCAGCTTAAAGGAAAAATTAGTAGTGTGTTTTTTAGGGGAGGGAATTATGACAAAAAGCGAAAAGAGTTCTTGCTCAAGTCAAGTCAAGATGTTTTAGCTTCTGTCAGGCCAGGCAGTAACTCTCCAAGGGCAGAAAAACTGATTGGTGTGTTTATTTCATAGGTATGTTATTGTTTTATACATTAGGAGTGATTGTTCAGTTCATCTTCCGATGATTGTTCACATTCCTGATTTATTTATGTTACAAATTCCCCAATCATGAAGATTAGGTGTCAACATTCCCCCCCCCCCCCTTAATCTGAAGGGATGTTGGTGAGTCCAAGCATCATTCTGAATCGTTCAAGCTTTTACTTTCCAAGTGCTTTGGTGAAGATGTCTGCAACTTGCTCATTTGTGGAACAATGACGGAGATGGATTGTTTTGGCCTCAACATGATGTCGAATGAGATGATATTTGGTATTGATATGCTTTGTTCGATCATGGAACTTTGGATTCTTGGCCAACTTTATTGCAGAGGTGTTATCAATCATGAGTGGAGTTGATTGTACTTGTTTTACCTGCAAATATTCAAGAATTTTCCTGAGCCACACAATTTCTTTCGTTGCTTCAACTGTTGCCACGTATTCTGCTTCAGTTGTGGAATCCACTGGAACTAATTGTTTGCGTGATCTCCAGGAGACAGCTCCTGATCCAAGACTCATAGCATATCCTGAAGTAGATACCCCAGTTTCTTTGTCTCCATCGAAGTCTGAATCAAAGTATCCAATCAAGCTGAAGTCGTCCACCTATGTATACTTGATTCCAAGGTCTTGAGTTCCCTTCAAGTACCTTAGAACTCTTTTTGCAGCAGACCAATGTCCCTCACAAGGCTTTTGCATGAACTTGGAGAGGATTCCAACAGTAAATGAAATGTCTGGTCTGGTAGTAGTGAGGTAAATGAGACTTCCTACAAGCTGTCTATACTTTGTTGCATCCTCAAATTCGTTTCCTTCAATAGATGTGAGCTTTAAGTTTTGTTCCATTGGAGTAGAAAGAGGATTGCACTCTGTCATGCCAAATCTGTTTAACAAATCTCCAATGTATTTCTTTTGAGAAAGAAATATGGATTTTGGATGTTGGGTCACTTCAATGCCAAGATAGTAATGAACATAGCCCAAATCAGTCATTTCAAAACTTTTCCCTAATTCCTTCTTAATGAATGCAATGTAGCTTTCATTGTTCCCTATCATTAAAAGATCATCTACATATACCACAAGATACACAACTGTTTTGCCAACTTTCTTGACAAATAAAGTTGCATCATCAAGATCAAAATGATTGAAGTTGAGTTTCAGAAGATGCTCAGCTAGTTTTTCATACCAGGCTTGCGGTGCTTGTTTGAGGCCATACGAGGACTTCACAAGTTTGCATACTTTATGTTCATGTCCTTTCACAGCAAATCCTTCAGGCTGGGACATAAAAACATTTTCTTTTAGATCTCCATTCAAGAATGCACTTTTTACATCCTTTTGATGGACTTTCCAACCGTTCTGAGCAGCTAGTGCAAAGAGTGTCCGGATGGTGGCCCATTTTGCTGTGGGGGCAAAAGTTTCCTCATAATCGACCCCTTCCTTTTGTGCAAAGCCTTTTGCCACAAGCCTAGCTTTGTGCTTGTCAAGTGAGCCATCAGCTTTGTACTTGTTCTTGTAGACCCACTTGCAGCGAATTGTTTTGGTTCCAAATGGAGGATCAACCAGCTTCCAAGTGCCATTCTTTATGAGGGCATCATACTCCTTTTTCATCGCTTCTTTCCATTCATCATGAGAAGCAGCTTCTTTGAAGGAAGTTGGTTCAAAATCTGTAGACAAGTTCAATTCACAATCATAAATAACATCCATATCAACAGGTGAATTAGAGTCATCTACATCACCTCCATTTTGTCGGTTTGAATTTCTGGTTCCTGTTTTTCCAATTTCATCAAGATGAACACTTTCAAGTGTCTTTGTCAGCCACTTTGGGGGACCTTTCTGAGATGGTCCAGGCTGCTCTGTTGATTGAGTTGGGACTGAATCAAGATTGAGTCTCCCAATTCTATCAATTACATCACTTAAAGCATCATCCATTGTTGGAGTTTCACGCAAAGGAGATTGTTCTTCAGAAGAAGATTCCAAATGTTGTTCTAGTATAGGAATCCCGCCTTCAATATGTGGAATCTGATTATCAAATTCTTGAAATGATTTCGTTTTTGTGAATCTATCCAAGCGATCAAGTTGCCGCTCAACAACATTGTCAGATTTGGATGATTCAAGGAAAATGACATCTCTAGATACAACAAACTTTTTATTTACTTCATCATAGAGGCGGTATGCTTTAAAGGTGTTTGAATACCCCAGGAAGATACACTTACGACTTCTAGCGCCAAGTTTGTTTCTATGTACCTTTGGTATCAAAGCATAACAAGTGGAACCAAAGATCCTGAGATGTTTTACCGAAGGAACATGTCCATACCACAATTCATAAGGAGTCTTGTTTCTTATAGCATTAGATGGACATCTATTCTTTATATATGCAGCACATAGAACAACATCAGCCCAAAACATTATCTTTACATTTTTGAAGAAAAGCATGGATCGTACCATATTCAAAATTGTTCTATTCATTCTTTCTGCTACACCATTCTGTTGGGGATTATAAGGTACAGTTGTTTGATTCCATGTTGGCGAAGATAGTTTTCAAATTCATTTGATGTATATTCTTTTCCATTATCAATGCGAATAGACCCAATATGAGAATGTGCATCATTTTCAATCCATTTATGAAAATTCTTGAATGTTTGAAAAGCATCAGATTTGTTCTTCAATAAATAAACCCAACACATTCTGGTGTAATCATCAATAAATGTCATGATATATTTACTTCCATTTGCAGAAGGAACAGGCATTGGACCACATAAATCAGAATGAATGAGTTCAATCTTCCTATGTGCTCTTGAATGTGAATCATGAAAAGACTGTTTGCTATGCTTTCCTAGAATGCAAGCATCACATTGCTTATGTTTCCTAGGAATTGTAGGCAAACCAGTAACACCATTTTTCTTCAATAAGAGGAGACTGTCATAGTTTAAATGTCCAAATCTAGCATGCCATAATAAACTTGATGGAAGTGTACCTTCTTCATGATGAGAAATATATGAGAAATGTTGTGCATGAGCAGAGGTTCCTTGCAGTTTGAGAAGTCTTTCTTCTTCTATTCCCCTCATGACAAGTGAGTGGTCAGATGCTTTTCTTACCTCAAGCTTGCCATCAAACATATGAATGGAGTGACCTTGCTAGCGGATGTGGACCAAGGACAGCAAGTTTCTCTTGAGCTGTGGGAGATATAGAACATGATCCAGAAGAAAGTCTGGAAGACCAGGCAGTTTAAGCCTGATTGTGCCAAGCCCTGATGGCTTGATTTTTGACTGATCTGCAAAGTATACTGCTCCATCAACATTGTCAGTGAAATCTTCAAAAAAATCTTTCCTATGAGTCATATGACAGGTTGCTCCTGAATCAAGCAACCAATCATTTTTCGAAGAAGCAAGTGAAGCATTAAACAAATCTTCATTTACTCCAATGTTACATTGTGCCTCAATATAGTGAGCGGATTCAGGTGCTTTACCTTTGTCTGTATCATCAATTTTACCTTTCTGCTGGTTTCTTTTCTGCTCAATTTTGTCCCATGGTAGCTTGCATGTAGAAGCATCATGTGATCCATTTCGTTTGCAACGAATGCAATGCAGATCTTCTTTTTCTCCTTGAGAATGTCTGCCCCCCTGCCTCTGAAGTATCTTCCTCTTCCTCTTCGTCCACCTCTTCCTCTTGTAGAATCTTGAGCAGGATGCTTTTCTTTATGAGCAAGGCAAACAGTCTCTTCAGAAGATTCAGGGACTGTCTTCTTTCCAAAGGCTTTCTCTCTTTCAGCAAACTTTTTCACAAGAGAGTCAAAGGTTATATCTTTAAGATTTCCATTTGCTTGTAAAGACTCAAGATAATTGGAGTAAGTAGGATAGAGTGCCTTGCGAAAAGCAATAAGAGGGATATCCAGCTCAACCTTAGTGGATTTGATATCATGCATTATGGATTTTAATTCAGATGCAAGAGCAAGAAGATCATTATTTTTCAGTTCAAGAGTGAAGAGTTTAATCATGAGCTGAACAACTTCAAGTGCAGAATGTGAGTCATAGAGTTCTTTGAGCTTTTGTAAAGCTTCAAAGGCAGTTGAATATGATGAAATATGGTGACTTACTTCTTCATTTACAGATGCTGCGATTAATGCATATGCTTTGCTGTTCTTGTTATCCCAAATGACGAGCTCTTTGTCTGATGTAGGCTGTATTGGGTCATTGTCTCCTTCTCCAACACACACTCCCTTCCACAACTCATTGAAGATGAGGGTGTGTTTTATCATCCTGGACCATTCAGGATAGTTCTCCTTGCCAGTGAGAACTATTCCTACCATAGAGATGATTGAATGCATTCTGTAAAAAAAACAACTTTTGCTGATAGAAAAGAATACTTCTGCCAGTGTACTCAAAAAAGCATTCTCAAAGGATTTCAAATCCACAATGTGACTCATATAAATCCATCATTGTATAAATTCACCTCACATAAACCTCATATAAGTTTTATATAAGTTCATCATATAAATCTCATAAAACTTTGCCTTATAAATCTTTAAAAAAACTCCACCTTATAAATCTTATATCTCTCATATGAATCCACCATATGAATCTCATATAAACTTCATATAAGTTTTATATAAATCCATATAAATCCACTATTATATATGCATATGGCATACGTCTCTTAAAAACTCAATTACCAAGTGAGATGGTAATTTCAAATATAATGACAACCACAAAAAAAAGGATCATATGACTTATATTCAGCTCGTACGATGAAGATGAATAAAAAACCAGCTCTTACCATAAATTCTGAATCTGTGAAATGCTCAGAAATGTGATCAGTTAATAGATGATTGCATCGATTCTTCAATGTCCACGGATTACTGCTTAGTTTACCTTTCACGTGATTACAAATTCAATCTTGGAATTTATATAAAGCAGCGTTTATATAAAGTAGCGTTTTAACACAGCATTTCTGGGATTTATATAAAGCAGCGTTTAACACAATGATTCTGGAATTTACATAAAGCAGCGTTTATATAAAGCAGCATTTAACACAACATGACAGCGTATAGCCAAAACACATTCAACTTATATATACGAGTGTTCTTTAGAACGGAGCAACATTCCAGAGTGCATTCAAATCAGGAGCAGCGTTCATACATTCCTTTGGCATGTAGATAGACTCATTCCAATGCGTGCTCGCTTCTGCCTGCCTCCAACGCCTACCATTGTCAAATCCGCTTCTGACAATGTCCAGAATGTATTTCAGAGGATGAGCAGTGCAGGTTACAGTGAATATGAAAAAAAATGGTCAGAGAAGAGGGCGCAGCACCAGTGTTCAGGTGATAGTGTGGAGCAGGCTACCACATTTATGAACAAACAACATTTTTGAATGGAAAGCAAAGGAGCAGAGGAGCAGAATAGGGAGTTACAATATCTAAAAAAAAGGGTTGGCTCTGATACCATGTCAGGCCAGGCAATAACTCTCCAAGGGTAGAAAAACTGATTGGTGTGTTTATTTCATAGGTATGTTATTGTTTTATACATTAGGAGTGATTGTTCAGTTCATCTTCCGATGACTGTTCACATTCCTGATTTATTTATGTTACAAATTCCCAAATCATGAAGATTAGGTGTCAACAGCTTCATGAGACCCCAAATTTCTTTGGGAATGCTACCAACCAGAAGATTGTTGGTTATATTCAAAAGCTCCAAATCCTTCATACTCCCGAGCTCTCAAGAAATGGAGGCTTGCGGTTCCATATGTACAAGAGAGAAATATTACAAAGTCTATCCTGCAACTCACATGCAGGGCAATGAATGATTCTTCAACTCACATGCAGAGCAATGAGTGATTCTTCTGTTGAAATTTCTAAGTCTAACACGTCAGAAACTCCTATTGCATTATCTGGTTTATTTCACCTACTTGTTTATTCCTTAACAAGTTATTTAACCATATAAATACTGAAAATAAACACAAATGTAGTCTCAATTCATATACGAATCATCAACTGAAATAATAGACAACACAAAAGGGACACCATTATTTTTGGACAATTGTCCCCGGAAAAACCCAATTTGGGAAAACTGGTGAAGCAGTTCCGAAGGGTTTATTATTAAGCAGCTTTCTTGAGTACAACTAAGGTGCCAAACTGGCTCACCCAACAGAGATTTCTACCCGGAAATAATACCTCTTCTTGGAGACAGATATTCAACAAATCTGTTCCACAAAAATTCTTCCAGTGCTTCTCCAAGGCTTTGCGTCAGCCCTGCTAGTCCCAACATCACTCCTGAATCCTCTACGTCATCCTTCTGCCTCTCTGCGTCAGCTTTTTGGCCTTTTGCGTCATCCACACAGGCCCCTCAGCCTCTGCGCAGTCACTAGCTGCCTCTGCGTGGCTCCTGCTGCTTCTATGTAGCCCCTCTGCCTCTACGTTGATCTTCCGCCACTATCTTTGCCTCTCTGCTATATACTCATTGCCCCTCACTGCAACTCAAATCACTTGTTCGAATTTTCTCAGCAAACCCCGCTCCAGAAAATCGCACCGACTGATCAATCTTGGTGTATCTCCAACTGACCCTCAAGCCTCCTCTTATACTTTTCCCGTTGAGACTTCAACAGTCGAGATTAAATCTCTAATCAACGACTAAGATTAGATTTGGCTTGATCCATGTCATTTAGAACATTCTCAACCAATTTTATTAATATTTTAATTTTCCTAAGTTTAGACTTAGGAACTCCATTAAAAATATTAATTATTTTAATATCTCTCTAACCGGGTGGAATTTCCCCAAACCATTTCTGGGTTTTGGAGATCTCACGTGCTTTAGCCTCTCAACCAAATTTCATGTCTAGAGCACATCCAATGGTGCCACAAATCAACACTCCCTCTTAGCGAGGAATGTGCTCTAGTGCTCCACCACTAAACATCACACTGATTCTCTAGCACCGATACCTGTGTTGATGTTTGGCTCGCTGCCTAGCATCCTCTGCACTGCTGCCTCCTATATTGCTACCCATGGCTCTGCCACTGCCACTACTACATCTGTACGGCAACTCCCTCTGCATCTGTGCTATTGTTGGTCATTCCTCCCAACTCTGCATCTGCACTGTAGCTCTCCCTCAACATGTTGCATCATGCTGCCCATAGCACTACCATTGCTAGTTGCTGCACTGCAACTAAGTTACCGAGAAGTAAGTAACTGATCTACCCAACTACTAACATCCTTGTCGGTCTGGAAGCCCCCTGATGCTGAAGCTACCTCTACTGCCTTCGCATTGTTGCAAACACCTTTATGCCTCTCGCACTACTGCAACCACCTTTTTGCCTCTCTGCACTGCTGCAACCATCTTTGTGCCTCTCGCACTATTGCAACCCCCACTACGCTGCTGCATACCTCTACACTGTAACATTGCCTTATCGCTCCATCCGCATCTTGCTTTTATCGACATCCATCATCCTGCTACTGTTTCGGGGCTCTCGTAGTCAGATATGATCCAAGAGTTTGGGTACCTCAAGGATCTTGCCCCTCATCTTTTGTAGTCCTCCTGACTACAGCTCGATGTCACCCGACCTCTTCTCTAAAGGTGCATGAGCACTCATGGCACAATCGTCATCCATCTCGACTTCTTTCTCCGCCTTAGCCAGAGTTGCCTTGGAGTCAAAAGCCTCTCCCTTATTCTTCTTCTTGGGACACTAGGTTGCATAATGACCCAACTCCCCATAATGGAAGCACTTTACCTTGGAGATATCCTTCTTCTTTCTCTTCCTCTGGTGTCTCACAGATGCCAGAGCCGCATCCTCCTCCTCCTCTTTCTTGATTCGACCTCCTTTGCTGCTACTCCCCGCTTTGGTCAGTCGTCTGATCTCCTCTTGGCGAAGAGATGCCCACATCTCTTCCCATCCTGGGAGAGTCACTCTGTCCAAAATGCTTTGGACAAATGTCTCCCAATCCTCAGAGACTACATTCAAGGCGGTCCTCAACATGAACTCCTGATCCGATGTGGCCCCTATGGAAGTAAGTTGGTCTCGAATCTCCTGCAACCTGCTAAGGTATAGATCTATCTGCTACCCCTTCTGCATCTGATACGACCACAGTTGATACTCAGGTAGCATCTTCCTCTGCACGGAAGTGGCCTGATACAATGTCGTCAAAATATCCCTCCTTTACTGTGTTCTTCGCGGCAATATATCCTTGACCCCATCAAGCATTATGCACTTTTCCTTCGCCATTGCATCCTCATACCTTTCATTATCAGCTGGGTCAACTGGGATAGCCACGGTTCTCAAGGCGAATCCCTTGATGCGATGTCTATCCAGAATAGACAGGATCCTGGCCTCCCAGATGACAAAGTTGGAGGCCCGTCCAACATGTCCTGATCCCTTAGTCCATTCATTGCCATCTCTGCTCTTCTTTTCTGGCCTCCCTCTGAGTCTCGACTTCCCTCCTTAAAGTTCTCTCCTCGACTCTCTCTGAGTCTCAATTTCCTTGCTGGAAATCTTCTCGCCAACTATCAATCCGCTCCTCTCCGATCCTCTTTGCAACTGCAACTCGGATCTGGATTTCTTGGCTAGAAATCCCTTGAGGCAGCGACTTCCTCTACCTTGGTTTTGTACTGTTAGGTACTGTTCTGCTTCGACAGCAACAACACCCCACCAACTCCCAATTCACAATCTGCCCACAACTCCCTAGGCCCTAGCAGTTGAAGAAACTGAGCCTGTTAGCTCTGCGCAATCCCGGCAAGGCTGAATCGCTCCTCTGGCCAACTGCATCAAGCCTACCTAGCTGAGTAGGATGACATGGCTCTTCGTGAGCCTCTTCTGCCTCTCTATGCCTCTGCGTTGGCCCTCTCTCTGGCTCGAAATGATGACGCAGGCCCTCTGCATCACTCCTCTGCTGCTTTCTACTTAGGAACAACTTTGTCTCTCGGGATAACTGTTTCTGCTGCAAATTTTCTGATTTCAGTCGCTGCCTTCAGTTCTCCGTGATCTACAATGCTCTGATACCATGTTGAAATTTCTAAGTCTGACACGTCAGAAACTTCTACTGCATTATTTGGTTTATTTCACCTACTTGTTTATTTCTTAGCAAGTTATTTAACCATATAAATACTGAAAATAAACACAAATGCAGTCTCAACTCATATAGAAATCATCAACTGAAATAATAGACAAACACACAAGGGCCACCATTATTTTTGGACAATCGTCCCCGGAAAAACCCAATTTGGGAAAACCGGTGCAACAGTTCTAAGGGTTTTATTATTAAGCAACTTTCTTGAGTACAACTAGGGTGCCAAACTTACTCATCCAATAGAGATTTCTACGCGGCAGTAATACCTCTTCTCGGAGATAGATATTCAGCAAATTTGTCCCACGAAAATCCTTCTAGCACTTCTCTAAGGCTCTGTGTCAACCCTGCTAGTCCCAACGTCACTCTTGAACCCTTTGCGTCAGCCCTGCTAGTCCCAACGTCACTCTTGAACCCTTTGCGTCAGCCCTGCTAGTCCCAACGTCACTCTTGAACCCTCTGCATCAACCTTCTGCCTCTTCGCGTCAGCTTTCTGGCCTTCTGTGTCACCCGCGCAAGCCCCTCAGCCTCTACATAGTCACTAGTTGCCTCTGCGTGGCTATGGCTCCCTCTACATAGCCCCTCTGCCACTGCGCTGATCCTCTGACACTATCTCTACCTCTCTCTGCTATGTACTCATTGCCCCTCGCTGCAACTCAGATCACTTGTTCAAATTTTCTCAGCAAACCCTGCTCTAGAAAATTGAACTGGCTTATCAATTTTGGTGTATCTCCAACTGAGCCTCAAGCCTCCTCTTATACTTTTCCTGTCGAGTCTTCAACTACTGAGATTAAATCTCTAATCAACGACTAAGATTGATTAGATTTGGCTTGATCCATGTCATTTAGAATTTTATACTAATACCCATTAATATTTTAATTTTCCTAAGTTTAGACTAAAGAGCTCTTTTAAAAATATTAATTATTTTAATATCTCTCTCTAATCGGGTGGAAATTCCCCAAACCATTTTTGCGTATTAGAGATTCTCATGTGCTTTAGCCTCTCCACCAATTTTCATGGCGAGAACACATCCAATGCTACCACAAATCAACATCTTCTAGTCTGCGGGTCCATAAGGGAGGAAAAGTATTTTTCTTGAATACTAATAATGCATCAAAATCAGAGCTTTCAACATGGCTTACTGCCAATAATGTCACTACCATACAAGAAATATATTCATGATGATCATCTTGGAAAATGCTATGACTCCATAACACAAAATCCTCAATTGTGCAAATAATTGAAGGCAATGTATAAGCCAAACTTCTATCACCAAATAGACAAACACATGAATGTTGATACATGAAGTCTCTAGTAGAATCAGACCAAAAATGTAAATATACATATCAAATCCTCAATTGTGCAGATAATTGAAGGCACATGTATAAGCCAAACTTCTATCACCGAATAGACAAACACATGAATGTTGACACATGAAGTCTCTAGTAGAATCAAACCAAAAATGTAAATATACATATTAGTGGCTCTGAATCCTGATACTTGTGCCATGATCAAATCTTAACAAACTCTAGAAACATGAAGAACATGCTTTTACCTATTAAAAGACCATCAATAAAAAGCATGAAACCCATGCTTTAAAATAATAACTTTTTTCTTTTCTTCTTTTGTTTGTTACATAGAAACATACAATACATATTGAAATGAGTACAACAACAATTATGAAGACCGAAACTAGTTACATTTACAACAAAAGTGCCTATGTCTATTATAGTCAAAACATAGAAGATTATCTCAAAACAATATTCCTCTCGATATCAAACATCTTGCTATAGGACGCAAACCTCTACAAAAGAATCCACACTTGTAGTGCTCTACAACAACATTATTAGGATATGCTTAGCCCTTGAATTTATCTATCGATGATTCCAATTTCAAAATTGTTTGTTCCAAGCCAACCCTATACCCATAAAACTTGAAAGTACGTTATAGATCTTGTATGCAAGATGTAAAAGAAGCTACCATAAAACTTGAAAGGAGGTTATAGATATTGTATGCAAGATGTAAAAGAAGCTACCATAAAACTTGAAAGGAGGTTATAGATCTTGTATGCAAGATGTAAAAGAAGCTACCATAAAACTTGAAAGGAGGCTATAGATATTGTATGCAAGAAGTAAAAGAAGCTACACCAATAGATCCAATCTACACCAAGCATTTGTAACATTAGTTTAACCTACCAATAGTAGCCAACATACTAAGAGTGAGCCCTATTATCCACCAAAAAGAGGGTAAACCATAGGAGAAAATTTTCTCCTCCTTAGATAGGTAGCCAGTCAGTCGACACTTGATATGATGCCATGGAACCTCCACATATATGCTCTCATAGATTTCTTTCTCCTATTTGACATTTCTTCTTGAAAGAAGGTGGGTCATCCATTGATAGGTACTTTTACCATTTTGTAATCATGTGCTTTTGCTTATTTTTTCGAGGCATACTAATATGAATCAAGGGTGATCCGAATGATTGACCAATTATATTCTTGTTCCATCACTTCGGCTGACCTGGGTGGTTAGTCTTTAATCCCAGTCTATTGGGACCTCCTTTAAGGCCTCAGGATTATAGGAAGGACACTACAAGGGACGCTCTGATTGAAGTGTTGATTTGGGGTAACATTGGATGTGCTTTAGGCCTCAAATTTTGAGGGGAGGCTTGGGCACATGCATTTCAAAGAACCCAGAAAGCGTTTTGGGAAATTCCACCCAGGGACGATTATATTAAAATAATTAATATTTTTAATGGAGTTCCTAAGTCTAAACTTAAATAAAATTAAAATATTAATGGGTATTAATCTAATTGTGGGTGTAACTTCTAGAAAAAGACTGATATAAAGTCAAAGCGATCTGAGCCTTTGATTAGGAGTTAATCTAGGTCGTTGGTTGTCCAACGAGAAGATATAAGAAGGGGCTTGAGGATCATTTGGAAAATAAACCAAGAGAAATCAAGAAATCGATTTTCTAAAGTGAGAAGTTCTCAGGAGGAAAATTTGATTGAGGAGATTTCTTGTTGTTGAGGGGGAGGGATAGTTGGGTTGGGGGATCTTCTTCGGAACAACCTTGAATACTCAACAGAGAGGCAGAGAAGCACCAATGGAGGCAGCGCATACCCAAGAAGGACTGACGCTGGGCCAGGAGGGCCCACACAGTGCTTGACACAGAGCCAGAAGGGCCAATGCAGAGGTAGAGCTGCCTTCCAGCAGAAGTCTGAAATAGCCAGGGCGCTACCGGATTAGCCGAGAGGGTTGACATCAGAGCTCCGAGAGGCAAGGAGATCTAGCGCAAAGCTGATGCAAAGCCTCAGAGAGCTCCACACAGGCCCACGTAGTTACTACAAAGGGGCAACACAACTGCAACCGGGGATAGTCAGTTCAATTCCCGAATCAAAAGGATTCGCTAGGTGAAGTGAGGTAATCTCACTAAGTTTTCTGCCAGTGCCTTTTTCTCTGTAACTGGATTGCCGGAAGGGCATCCAGAGTTGTATTCAGAACTACTGCTTAATAATAATAAACCCTCAGAGTTGTTGCATTGATTTTTCCGCATTGCGTTTTTCCGGGGACATTTGTCCAAAAATAATGGTGTCTATTGTGTTGTATTTTCTTTCTTGCTCAGTCTCTTGTTTTCGTATAATAATTAATTAAGTGAAGGCTGCAATCGTATTTACTTTGATATTTATCGTAGAACACAATAAATAACTTGTATGGATTAACAAGTAGGATAAGTAACATCAGTTTGCTGCAATAGGGGTTCCTATTGTGGATTTTTCACATGGTATCAAAGCTGCAGGTGAAGCAAGAAGATCAAAGTCGATAGATCTAGCACTGACCAAAAGAGGGAGTTTGAAAAACGCCGCACGAGGCAGCGTTTCGAAACCCGGCTGACGTAGTTCCAAGCCAGGAAAGAAAATTTTTGAGGCAATCTCTCTCTGAGTGAGTCGACGGAGAGGACTTCCAGTTGGAATTTTTGCAGGGGAAGAGGAAGCAATGCTGAAGCCTCAACGTGAGAGAGCTGGTGGGATGTAGATTTTCAGCAAGCCGTTTGCTTGGCTGAAAAACGTTAGAAGAAGGAAGAGAAGAACCTTGAGGTAACTTTTCCTTTGCAGACTTCCCGCCGAGAAGTCTGTTTTCTCATTGGCGAGCAGCAACAATGAGAAACATAGGGGGTTTTCAACATTTTTGGCAGATATGGCAACCAGTGGCTTGAGGAATCAAGACAGGTTGGACAAAGCATCCAACTACGTCATCTGGAAGGATAGAATATCTTTCCTTCTAGATGAGCATGCCCTCAAGAAGTACATTGACAATGTGTTGGTTGAACTTGCGGATGCAGATGCGCTAAAAAATTACAAGGTTGAGATGGCAAAGGCCAAGAGGATGATCTTGGATGGAGTCAAGGATCATGTGGTGTGTCATGTTGCTAGCAGAGAGACTGCTAAGGAGATGTGGGATGCCTTGGCCACGTTATATTAGGGATCTTCTGAGCAACGAAAGATGTACTTAGAGAAAAAGCTAAGATCTGCTCAAATGCGGAAGGGAGAGCATGTGGACCTATTCCTCACGAAGCTGAAGGAGACCCGTGATGAATTGTCTACTGCAAGGCATACACCTCAAGATTCAAAGTTGGTTAGACTGGCCCTCAATTCTGTCTGAGATAAGTGGAAAGTCTTTGTCCAGAGTATCCTGGGTAGAGCAACATTGCCTAATTGGGATGAGATGTGGGTAGCTTGAAACAAGAGGAGCTAAGGAGAGACCTAGTCAAGGTCAAACTTGATGGAAGCAACAGTAGCAATGGGTCGAAGCCCAAGGAGTAGGAGGACAATGCAGTTGTTGCATCGAAGGGGTAGCAGGGGAAACAAAGACAAAAGAGGGACATCTCCAAGGTGAAGTCTTTCAGATGTGGTGAGATGGGCCACTACGCATCCCAATGTCCTTTAAAGAAAAAGGACAAGAATGAGAAGCACAATCCTAAGGTTGCAACCGCAATGATCGAATTGGAGGAGTTCGCCATGACAATCGAGATACCTCCATGAGGGAGGTGGGTTGATTTGGAGCTGTAGTTCAAAAGAGCTACAGATGGGTGGGATCCTTAAGGAGTCCACCTCTTGGATTAAGACCTTGCTATGGAAGCCCAATTTTGTAGTAGCAGGATGGATTAGTGTCAGATGGTGCTAAGAAGTGTCGAGGAGACAGTTGTCGTAGCTAGGAGCGCGAGAGGCTGAACAACGCAAAGCAGAGTTGGTAGCAATGCAGATGGCATAGGGCAGAGGCCGTAACAACGCAGTAGATTCAGAAGATCAACCCAGAGGCGAGTAACAGTCAGTTCCAGCATTCATGTGGTATCATACTGAACACAGTTAGTTCAGTAATTTTGGATGTTTTTCAATTGCTTCTCACAACAACTGAGTTGCAGCACGGATGTAGTGTTAGCAGTGGCAGTGCTAGCAACATAATAGATGCAACATTTGAGAGGGAGTTGTAGTACATATGTAACATTGGCAGTGGCAGTATAAAAGGTAGCAGTACAGTTGCAACAACAACATAGTAGTTGGTGGATAGCATGTCAGACATCAATAGCATAGAGGACGATGCTTCAGAGTCAGAGCAGTATGTAGCCGTAGTATATTGCTAGAGCACATTCCTCGCTAAGAGGGAGTGTTGATTTGGGTAGCATCGGATGTGCTCTATGCCTCAAAATTTCCAGGGAGGCTTGGGCACATGCATTCCAAAGAACCCAAAAAGCATTTTGGGAATTTCCACTTAGAGAAGATTATATTAAAATAATTAATATTTTTAATGAAGTTCCTAAGTCTAAACTTAGGAAAATTAAAATATTAATGGGTATTAATCTAATTGTGGGTGTAACTTCTAGAAAAAGATGGAGATCAAGTCAAAACGATATGAGCCTTTGATTAGGAGTTAATCTAGGCGGTTGGTTGTCCAACAGGAAGACATAAGAAGGGGCTTGAGGTTCATTTGAAAAATACACCAAGAGAGATCAAGAAATCAATTTTCTGAAGTGAGAAGTTCTCAAGAGGAAAATTTGATTGAGGATATTTCTCGCAGTTGAGGGGCAGGGATAGTTGGGTTGGAAGATCTTCTCCGGAACCCTGAATACTCAACAAGGAGGCAGAGAAACACCAGTGGAGGCAGCGCAGACCCAGGAAGCACTGACGGTGGGCCAGGAGGGCCCATGCGGTGCTTGACGCAGAGCCATAAGGGCCATCACAGAGGCAGAGCTGCCTTCTAACATAAGTCTAAAATTGCTAGGGAGCTACCGGATGAGTCGGGAAGGTTGACGTCAGAGCTCCAGGAGGCAGGGAGACCAACGCAGGCCCATGCGGTTACTGCGAAGGGGCAACGCAATTGTAGCGGGGCATAGTCAATTCAATTGTCGGATCAGAGGGATTTGCTAGGTGAAGTGAGGTAATCTCACTAAGTTTTTTGCCAGTGTCTTTTTCTCTGTAACTAGATTGCCGGAAGGGCATCCAGAGTTGTATTCAGAACTACTACTTAATAATAATAAACCCTCAGAGTTGTTGAACTAGTTTTCCTGCATTGGGTTTTTTCGGGGACATTTGTCCAAAAATAATGGTGTCTATTGTGTTGTATTTTCTTTCTTGCTCAGTCTCTTGTTTTTGTATAATAATTAATTAAGTGGAAGTTGCAGTAGCATTTACTTCGATATTTAACGTAGAACATAGTGAATAACTTGTATGGATTAACAAGCGGGAGAATTAACATCAGTTTGCCGCAATATGGGTTCCTATTGTGGAATTTTCACATGAAGTAGCATACATGTGATATTCCATACTTGCCACTTTCCATCATTCCCTCTATTCTATATCCATTCTTCGAGCAGGTGGTCATTGGTCATGGGATTGGCACACTCTCATCCTCATCCTAGTGTTTGGGCTAGAAAACATTTCCCTAGAGGTTGATGTGGCTAAAAGAATGATAAAAGCAAAGAAAGGCACAATAAAGGAAAAATGCAAAAATGGTTGGGATAAAAATTAGCGTGTGGGCAAAATCCTAGCATAAGCTCTACCCCCCCTCCCATTAGCCATCACATGATTCCTAGAGCACTTGATGCTCCACACATGAAAAGGAACCCCTATATTGTCCCAACCCTGATGAGCAATAAACCATCTCATCTTAAGAGTTAATAAATTCTAAATCTCTCAAATGCAAGCTTGGCCTCCTGAGCTACACACCCATATAAAAACATTATGATAAAGAAGTAAAAGGTGCACTAGAGGTGTGAAAAAAGCAAGCCAAGGAAAGGGGTAACTCATGCCTCCACGACTATTCCCCCCTTGAATCTATATACCTAGGATGTTGGACCACCATTAGCTGGTCACTTGGCTATGGCCCTTGGCCCTGAAGTCTTTCCCACTCCATTACCATCATCTACACATGCACCAATGGATTAATGGGTTGACTTGGGGCCTGTCACTTCCCCTTGGGGGTTGGAAACACCTAAGAGGATTATCCATCTAGCAATTTCAAACATAAGAGAGGAAACACCTATATGGGACTTGGTCTAGTTAGATATTTGATGGTGATCTTTGTGTGAAGTATTGGTTGTGCCACTAACTTTAAGTATGGGCCACTACGATGCATCTATGGTCTTTAGGTTTTTAGTTACCTAATGATTGATTGATTTACACTAGATCTTGATAGGGTTTTGTTAGGTGGTCCACATCACACAACAGAGGCTTCTTGAGGTTATTGCCCCACCTCGTCAGCACACCAGTAGAAGTTGTACTATCTAGTACAAAGAGAGAGATCAACTTTGTTGGTGCAACATTGCCTACCTAGAGGAGAGTGTTGGGCTATATGAGGACTTCACAATGATGCTTAGTGTTGGGAATATTGATGATGTGCGTAGTGGACCCAGGATGCCCTAGGCTGGCCTTCACTATGTGATGGGCATCACCAGATCTAGAGCCTAGATGGGTCATCCTAGAGATGATGAGGGAGGGGTTGTACACCACCTTGGAGCCCCAACACTTGATATATTTTGATGTCATGTCACTCATTTTCCTCTTGTAAGGGTGATGTATGACACTTTTGCGCATGACATATTGGCATGGAGACTTTTGATGGCTTGCACATGATCCTTAAGGCACTTCATGGAGTATGGAGCACTCCTTAACATTACCTCACACTTGAGGGCTTATTGAGCTCATTTGGAGGGTGACATCACACTATTAGAGTATTAGAGCATTTGTTGTCCTTGTAGGTTAAGGCACTAGTCTATAATTGTGCTAATCAACCTTTAAACTAAATTAAATTTCCCTAAACCCTCTCTCTCTTAAACATCTAGGGTAATCACTAGGGTTTTAAAAACAAATTTGTGCATAATGTGTTGTTTTATTGCATAGGGGTCATTAGTCTAACCTTAGAGAGCATGAACCCTAGCTTTGAATATTTTGGTCATATTAGGCCCTGCCAAGCCCTCTACCTATCTCGGGACCTCCAAAAAAAGTCATCTTGAGCCATAGTATTAGAATACCTTGTAGGTGGCATAGGGAAGCCTCCCTTGTGGTTTAAATCACTAAATAGTAGGAGGAAGTTTGTTGAGGTAATAGTGGCAACCCTTCCTCATTGTTGCCATAGACTTTGGCCCTTTCCTGGTGAGTCCATTCACTGGACCCACTAGATTTTGCGGCAATGAGCCTAGGCAAGACTTTTTTACACAAACAAGAATATCAACCTATTTGATGAGATTAAAGGTGTCTAAAAGGAAAATGTTTATCATACCTTACCTACAAAATTGAAAAACAACAACTGGTTTGAGGAAGATGGGTTCATGGTACATAGTTTATGCACATTGTTTATGCTGATTGACGACATCTATGGCTTCATGTTAAGTTTATGCACATCTTTTATGCTAAATGGGGCTACCTATTTAGTCATTTCCAATTGGTGCACTGTATTTAGCTACAACATGTTATTTTCCATCATTCACTGCATAATTTTCACTGCAAAGGGATTATTTACACATAATTGCATGCATTCAATTGAAGATTGGCCACTTGAAAGGTTGAAAGACACACATATGAAGGAGGTTTGACTTGCACATCTTCTTATGCTGGCGAGTTGTCCACATATCTTGTCTATCTTGATTGAATAACTCTTCTAGAAAAGCACATTTTAAGGTGAGGTTGTTACTACTATTTGGGATATTTCACTTGGTTTATGAGACAAATGCAAACAAATAAAAGCCATGGGAGTGGAATAAAAAAAAAACTCACCTCTATCCCAAAAGATAACTTACCCTCTATGACATGGCCGCAACCTTTGCTAGTGTCCCAAATCTCTCTCACACAAAGATATCCAATCACTTCATCAGTGGGCCTCCACCTTCATTGCATTTAAATTTAAACAAATGATATAATTATAAAGCAACAAATGAGTTTAATTAAAACAAGCATGGAACCATATAACCATATAGTTATGTACTAGCAAACAAGTAAATTCCTAAATACATACCTCCATCGCCTTTTCCGACTACACTTTTGGAACTAAACCCAAATATAGGTTGTAAAGACCTATTCAATTTCTCCACCCACTAAATCCCAAAAAAAAGGGAAAGAATAAAAATAGATGAATAATCATATAAGAAAAATAAAATATCACGTAAGAAAAATAGATTGAAGAGCACATAAGAAAAACAAAATATCAAATAACAAATCAGCATGGCCATGCTTAAAAAAAACACGTAAAAGTTATTTAAACAAAAAAGAACATAGCAATAACGAAAGATGCAACCAACATTAGCAGAAAAACAACAAAACTAAACAAACAAACAAAAAGAAACAATAGATGGAGACACTGAGTAGTAATCCCAAAATGCGTCGATGGTCAACAAAGGACACCCTGCACACCAAAAACATATTATAAATAATATATTTAATACACAAAATATTCTAAGAAACATGAAACAAATATCTTATGAGAATATCATGATTGAAAACAAATTGTTTCCTAAGCAATATTATGCAAAAATACATCTTCTGCAATCACAAAAAATCATAATTCCTCAACAAGGGAGAAAGGAATACCATTGCATTGGAATGAGAAGATATCCTTGAACTCGTTTTCTAGCTCTACACTCTCCTACACATCTATAACTTTCTCACACAAAAATATTTATATAGTTTCATTAATTCTCCTTTGTCTTCCTTTACCTACATTTGCATAACACTTGTTATATAAATAAATATAAAAAATAATATAACATGTATTCAATTATACCTTTGCTATGGTGCCTCACGTCACAAACATATTACATTTGCATAACACTTGTTATATAAATAAATATAAAAAATAATATAATATGTATTCAATTATACCATTGCTATGGTGCTTCACATCACAAACATATTTAGTAATTTCACTAATGGTCCTTCACCTTTCTTGATCTGTATTGAACTAAATTTCAACAAACATACATGACACAATGATGAAACAACAAATGAGCTCAATTAAAATATGTAAGAAACCAAATAATTTAGTAACAAAAAACTAAGTTTCCTCGTACATACCTCTTTCGCATTTGCGAATAAACAAGTAAATTTCACCATACATACCTCGTTCGCCTTTTCCCACTACACTTGTGGATTTCTACACATCCACAAGTTTTATCAATGCTCCTCCACGTTTCTTTACCTACATTTGCATAGCACCTATTATATAAATAAATATAAAAAGTAATATAATATGTATTCAATTATACCTTTGTTATGGTGTCTCACATCACAAACATATTCAGTAGTTTCATTAATGGTCCTTCACCTTTCTTGATCCGTATTGAACTAAATTTCAACAAACATACATGATACAGTGATGAAACAACAAATGAGTTCAATTAAAATATGCATGAAACCAAATAATTTAGTAACAAACAACTAAGTTCCTCCATACATACCTCATTCGACTTTGCAACAAACATACATACCTAAATTGCAACAAACATACATGATACAATGATGAAACAACAAATGAGTTCAATTAAAATATGCATGAAACCAAATAATTTAGTAACAAACAATTAAGTTCCCTCGTACATACCTATTTCACCTTTGCGAATAAACAAGTAAATTTCTCCATACATACCTCATTCGCCTTTGCCCACTACACTTGTGGACTCCTACACATCCACAAGTTTTATCAATGCTCCTCGACGTTCCTTTACCTACATTTGCATAGCACTTATTATATAAATAAATATCAAAAATAATATAATATGTATTCAATTATACCTTTACTATGGTGTCTCACAGCACAAACATATTCAATAGTTTCATGAATGGTTCTTCACATTTCTTGATCCGTATTGAACTAAATTTCAACAAACATACATGATACAATGATGAAACAACAAATGAGTTAAATTAAAATATGCATGAAACCAAATAATTTAGTAACAAACAACTAAGTTCCCCCATACATACCTCTTTCGCCTCTCCCCATAAACAAGTAAATTCCTCCATACATACCTCATTAGCCTTTGCCCACTACACTTGTAGAGTTCACCAACCCCAAACCCACACTATGCGTTGTCAAGGTCTTACATAATTTCTCCACCCACTGAATTCAGGAAAAAATATGTAACAAAAGAAAATAAACTCACCTCATTCGCCTTTGCCCATTACACTTGTAGACTCTGCATCAACCCCAAACCCACACTATGGGTTGTCAAGGTCTTCCATAATTTCCCCACCCATTGAATCCAGGAAAAAATATGTAACAAAAGAAAATAAACTCAAAGGACACAAAAAAAAAGCATAATACCAAACCATAAGTTAGCATGGCCATGCTCACAAATACAATGATATAAGAGCCACAACATTGAAAAACAAAATAAAACAATAATAGAAAAATGCAATGAAAAATACAAAGATATAAGAGCCACAACATTTAAACACCAAAAAAAATAACAATAGAAACAAAAATGACCAACAATAGAAAAATGTAACAAAAATAATGAAAGCAAAACATAAAAATCAAATAAGAGATAAACTTTGCACTACAACTGCAAAAGCACCCATAGCCAACCAAGGCGACCCTGCACACCAAAAAATAAATAAGTATTAAATAGAGACTAGAAAATATTCTAAAGAATATTAAATACACATGAAATACTATGAGAAATATGAAACATATATCAAAATATCTTATGCGAATCTTAAATATAGATTGAAAATCTTATGAGTAATCTTATGCACTACAAAGTACATCTTATGTAAACACCAAAAACCCTAAATACTAAATAAGGATGGAGAAAACTCTATTATTTGAAACAAGAAATATTAAATAGCATATCCTACATGAATTTTGCACCAAACGAAAATTGACCTCCACTTTTTCCTTTGCACTTTACTACAATGTCTCATGAAAATATTTCAGTGGCTTCATCAATGATCCACCACATTCCTTTACCTGCATTGCATTGCATTCATTAATTAAACAAATGTCTAATAATGTAAGATGGCTAAAATTACACATATGTCACAACATTGACTTTTACCCACTACAACTACGGAATCATGGGTTGTTAGGACCTACCCTAATTTCCCACTCAATGTACCGTATCAAATACAAATAAAAATAAACACTTAAATATATTTGGAGAATATCATAAATGAAAACAAAATGTTGTCTAAGCAATATTATGCAAAAATACATCTTATGTAATCACAAAAAATCATTATTTCTCAAGAAGAAAGGAGAAGGGAGAACCATTGTACTGAAATGAGAAGATATCCTTGAACTCATCTTCTGGCTCTAAAGTCTCCTACACATCTGCAACTTTCTCACACAAAAATATTTTTGTAGTTTCATCAATTCTCCTCCACCTTCCTTTACCTACATTTGCATAGCATTCATTATATAAAATAAATCTCAAATAATGTAATATGCATTCAATTATACCTTTGCTATGGTGCCTTACATCATATAAAGATATTCAGTAGTTTCACCAGTGGTCCTTCACCTTTCTTGATTTGTATTGTATCTAAATTTCAACAAACGCACACTATATAACTATGAATTAACAAATGAGTTAAATTAAAATGGAAATCAAAACCATATAATTTAGTAACAAACAAGTAAGTTCCCTCGTACATACCTTTTTCACATTTTCCCATACATACCTCATTTGCTTTTGTGGACTACTACACATATGCAAGTCTCCCACACAAAAATATTTATGTAGTTTTATCATTGCTCTTCCATCTTCCTTTACCGACATTTGCATAAAGCACCTAATATATAAATAAATCTCACATAATATAATATACATCCAATTATACCTTTGCTATGGTGCCTCACATCACTAATTTCTCTACACATACCTCATTCGTCTTTGCCCACTACACTTGGGGAATCCTACACATCACAAGTTTTATCAATGCTCCTTCATGTTCTTTTACCTACCTCATTCGTCTGTACCCACTACACTTGTGGACTCCTACACATCCACAAGTTTTATCAATGCTCCTCCACGTTCTTTTACCTACATTTGCATACACTTATTATATAAATAAATATCAAAAATAATATAATATGTATTCAATTATACCTTTGTTATGGTTGTAGTTTCACTAATGGTCCTTCACCTTTCTTATCTGTATTGAACTAAATTTCAACAAACATACATGATACAATGATGAAACAACAAATGAGTTCAATTAAAATGTGCATAAAACCATATAATTTAGTAAAAAACAAGTAAGTTCCCCCATACATACCTCTTTTACCTTTCCTCGTAAAAAAGTATATTCGTAAAAAAGTATATTCCTCCATACATACCTCATTCGCCTTTGCCCACTACACTTGTAGACCCCACATCAGCCCTAAACCCACACTATGGATTAAGTTGCCCCATACATACCTCTTTTACCTTTCCTCGTAAAAAAATATATTCCTCCATACATACCTCATTCGCCTTTGCCCACTACACTTGTAGACCCCACATCAGCCCTAAATCCACACTATGGATTGTTAAACTCTTCCATAATTTCTCCATCCACTAAATCCAAGAAAAACATGTAACAAAAGAAAATAAGTTCAAAGGACAAAAAAAAATATCAAACCATAAGTTAGCATGGCCATGCTCACAAATACAATTATATAAGAGCCGCAACATTAAAAAACAAAATAAAACAACAATAGAAAAACACAACAAAAATACAAAGATATAAGAGACAATATTAAAACAAAATAACAATAGAAAAAAAAAAAAAAAAAAACCAACAATAAAAAAATGCAACGAAAATTTAAAAAAGCAAAACATAAAAACCCAAACAAGAGATAGACTCTGCAAGGCAGCTGCAAAAAGCATCCATGGCTAACAAGGGGACCCTGCACACAAAAAAATAAATAAGTATTAAGTAGATATTATAAAATATTCTAAAAAATATGAAATACACATAAAATATTATGAAAATGAAACAAATATCAAAATATCTTATGAGAATCTTAAATTTAGACAAAACCTTATGAGCAATCAAGAATGATTAAATAGCATATCATACATGATTTCGCACCAAACGAAAACTCACCTCCACCTTTTACTCTGAACTCTACTATAATGTCTAATGAAAATATTTCAGTAGCTTCATCAATGATCCACCACATTCCTTTAGCTGCATTGCATTGCATTCAATAATTAAACAAATGGGTAATAATATAAGATTGCTCAAATTTAAATAAAAACACATATGGAACAACATTGACCTTTAGCCACTACACCTACAGAATCTTGGGTTCTTAAAACCTACCATAATTTCCCACTCAATGTACCAAATAGAAATCAAAATAGACACTTAAATATATTATGAGAATATCATAAATGAAAACAAAATGTCTTCTAAGCAATATTATGCAAAAACACATCTTATGCAATCACAAAAAATCATAATTCCTCAATAAGAAAGGGGAAAGGAGAACCATTGTACTGAAATGAGAAAATATCCTTGAACTCACCTTCTGGCTCTAAACTCTCCTACACATCTGCAACTTTCTCACACAAAAATATTTCCATAGTTTCATCAGTTCTCCTCCACCTTCTTTTACCTACATTTGCATAACGTTCATTATATAAATAAATTCCAAATAATATAATATGCATTCAATTATACATTTTCTATGGTGTCTCAAATCATAGAAAGACATTCAGTAGTTTCACCAATGGTCCTTCATCTTTCTTGATCTATATTGCATCTAAATTTCAACATGAAATATTATTAAGTACACATGTAATATTATGAGAAATATGAAACAAATAAGTAGGGTGGGAGAAAACTATAGTATTCATAACAATAAATATTATATAGCATATCATACATGACTTTCACACCAAAAGAAAACTGACCTCCACTTTTGCCTCAACACTCTACTACAATGTCTCTCTCATGAAAATATTTCGATATTTTCATTAGTGATCCCCACATTCCTTTACCTACATTGCATTGCATTCAATAATTAAACAGATGGCTAATAATGTAAAATGACTCAAATTTAAATAAAAACACATATGGGACCATACATTTGCCACAACATTCACCTTTACCCACTACATTTATGGAATCATGGGTTGTTAGAACCTACCTTAATTTCCCACTCAATGTACCAAATAGAAATCAAAATAAACATTTACCCACTACACCTATGGAATCATGGGTTGTTAGAACCTACCTTAATTTTCCACTCAATGTACCAAATAGAAATCAAAATAAACACTTAAATATATTATGAGAATATCATAAATGAAAACAAAATGATTTTTGAGCAATATTATGCAAAAGTACATCTTATGCAATTACCAAAAATCATAATTCTTCAACAAGAAAGGAGAAAGGAGAACCATTATATTGAAATGAGAAGATATACCTGAACTCACTTTCTAGTTGTACACTCTCCTACACATTTGCAAGTCTCTCTCACAAAAATATTTCTATAGTTTCATCAATGCTCCTCCAACTTTCTTTACCTACACTTGCATAGCATTCATTATATAAATAAATCTGAAATAATATAATATGCACTCAATTATACCTTTGCTATGGTGCCTCACATTAGAGAAACAAATTCGTCCTTCACCTTTCATGATATGTATTGCATCTAAATTTCAACAAACACACATCATATAATCATGAATCAACAAATGAGTCCCCATACATACCTCATTTTCCTTTTCCCACTACGCACGTGGACTCCTACACATTTGCAAGTCTCTCACACAAAAATATTTCTGCAGTTTTATCAATGCTCCTCCATCTTCCTTTATTTGCATTTGCATTTCAACAAACACACATCATATAATCATGAACCAACAAATGAGTCTCCATACATACCTCATTTTCCTTTTCCCACTACACTTGTGGACTCCTACACATCTGCAAGTCTCTCACACAAAAATATTTCTGTTGTTTTATCAATGCTCCTCCATCTTCCTTTACCTGCATTTGCATAACACTCTCTATATCAACAAATATTAAATAATATAATATGCATTCAATTATAACTTTGTCATGAAAACATTTAATTCTAACAAAATGGTACAAAATGGACGGCATTTCAACACATTTTGTTAAAACGATGAAAACATTGACACAAGTACAAGCTCTCTTGACATAATGAATATCATGAAACTCATGAAGGCATGGACTGCAACAATAGCAATTTGAAGTAGTGAATTGTTGAAAAGTGTAACTAGGTTTGGTTTTCATAATGAAATATGTAATTGTGACTCTTGACATAGTGAATATCACGAAACTCATGAAGGCATGAACTGCAACAATAGCAATTTTAAGTCATGAATTGTTGAAAAGTGTAACTAGGTTTGGTTTTCATAATGAAATATGTAATTGTGATTTTATGTAATTGATGAAAAGAAAAAAAATAAAATTATTATTGTAATGCTTGTCTCATGGGTTTCATGAGCAAGGAATTAAATTTTTAGTAATGGCTCACACTGTGAGCCTTTAGAATTTTTCATTTAGTCATAAAAGACAAATTGAGTCAATGTCATGTATGAAGTATGAAGGACACTTCTTGGGCATGTTACATTTTGTGAGTTATTAAATTAAGTATGAAAGCCCTCCAAGACAAGCACAAGAGCTCTCCTTCAAGTTGGCTTCAAGAAGAATAACAAAATCTTCACCAAAGAGTCATGTCGGTTCACTCTCTTCAAGTCGGCTTATTATAGGCTCCAACAACTATTTATAGGGCAGCTCAGCATCATTTCAGACAGAGAATTTCAGTGATTATCAAGTCTGCAGCAAGAGGTGCAAAGCTCACTAAAGGAAGTTTGTTATCAAGCGAAGGAAGGAGGTATAAACCAAGCTCATTTCAGGTTTGTTTTTGGGTTAATTTTCTCTACACATGTGGGGTAGCAAAAGATCAGTTGCAATAGAAGGAGCCGAGAACAACAACAGTCCATTTGGGTAGCTGAATTGAAAGAAGTTCAGGTCATAAGGGACATCAAGTCAAGCTAGTAGCAAAATCCATCCCAAGCAAAGGAAAGGCATAAAAAAAGGTCTTATGTACAAGTTAGAATTAGGATTGCAAACCTAATTCAAGGAGGTCGACGGTTTGAAGCAGAAGGAGGTCGAAGTGGAAGAAGAGCTGAGACAAAGGAATGAGCAGAAGGTTGACTATCATCAAGGGAACTTATGTCTTGGTCTTGGAATGGAAAATAGGTAAAGGGTCTTGGTATTCATCAATTGGAATCTCTATAAGAAGAAGAATTTGTTCGGGTTTTCTTCTCAAGAGTGAGAGATTTTGGCCCTAGCAGATAGCCTATATTCTGTGTCTCTTGTCTCTTTATGGTTTATGCTTGGTAGTTGTTTAATGAAGAATAACATTATAATAACATAAGAAAAACACGATCTTAATCAAGAAGTAAAAGGAAGTAGTTATCTAATTTAGAGAAAACACCTAATCTCGATGCCCTAGATTTCTCAACATGGTATCAGAGCTAAGGTGACAAAGTCAAGGAAGGGCATCTTATCAAGGGACACTCAAGGATCAAATCTCGAAGAAGGCATCAAAGCAAAGATCATCTTTAAGACAAGATCTACAGAGGAAGCATTATAACCCTTAATCGAAGGAGTCTACAAAAAAGTCTTCGGATCATCATCAAGAAAAGACTGCCACGTTGAAGAGATCTACGAATCAAGGTCCTTGCCAGAAGACATCACTAAGAAGTCATCATTGATCTTCATCAAAGGATCCAAAGAGATCTCACTCTTTGTGGGATCAAGGATCACTCTTGAAGAAAACTACCTTCATCAAGGAGAAGTTTTCTACTCTCTATATCATCATCAACATCAAGGAAGAAGCAAGGAGAAGAAACATCCTATCAAGTAAGTATATGAATCTGTAAAAATGTCTTTTTGTAAGGAAAGCAACAAATTGGTTGGGGCTTCAAACTATCTTGCATGGAAGAAAATGACAAATCTAAATCTCATTGAAAATGAGGTTATGGGACATGTCAAAGGATCTATCACTATAGCAAGAAAAGAAGATGGTCAAGCTCTTGCAAAGTATATGAAAGAGGAAGTTAGGGCTCAAAGGATTCTCATTGAATCTATATCCCATATGTATCCAAACTTCAAACTTCAAACTTCAAACTGCAAAAGAAATCTTTGACAAACTGGTAGAGTTGTATTCTGTAAGCACTGCTGGAGAAGTCATCTCATTAACGCAAGAACTCTATAAGCTGAAGATGTCAAAGGAAGATGGAATAGCCTCATACTTTATAAGGCTATTTGAGATTCGAGATCAACTACAAGATCTAGGAGAAGTCATGTCTCATAGAGAAATGACTATAGTTGTATTAAATGCACTACTAGAGGAGTGGGGTAACTTTACTTTATGGGAAGAAATAAGCTACTCCATTCGAAGATCTATGGTCATTGTGCAAAATTTCCAAGATCTATGGTCATTGTGCAAGATTGAAGAATCTATACTAAAGGGCAAATCTCATGTGGGAGCAAGTGAGCAAAATCAAGCATATACTGCAATGACAAAAAGAAAGGGAAAATTTGGAAAGTTTAGTCCTCAGGAAAAAGAAGAAGAACATGGCTAAAATACAATGCTATGGGTGTCAAGAATATGGGCACTATAGGAGAGATGGTCCTAACCTCAAGAAGGACAATAACAAAAGAGGAAGAGAAGAAGCCCACATCACCGAGGAAGCTGAAAAGAATAAATCCAAGAAGGAGGAAGTAATAGATCTCCACTATTTAGATAGTCTTCCTCACCTAAGTTCTTTTCAAGTTCCTAAGTCTTCTGTTGTAAGATATGGCTATCATGATTCACTAATTGGGATGAATTAAGGCATCATAGAAGCATTGAAAGCAAGAGCTCAGGACATCATCATGGAGAATCATTGAAAGCAAGAGCTTGGTACATCATCATAGAGAAGCATTGAAAGCAAGAGCTTAGGACATCATCAGGCACCAAGAGAGATCAAGAAATCGATTTTCTGAAGTGAGAAGTTCTCAGGAGGAAAATTTGATTGAGGTGATTTCTTGTACTTGAGGGGCAGGGATAGTTGGGTTGGATGATCTTCTACGGAACCCTGAATACTCAGCAGAGAGGCAGAGAAGCACCAATGGAGGCAACAGAAGGCCAAGAAGGACTGATGTTGGGCCAGGAGGGCCCACACAGTGCTTGATGCAGAGCAAAAAGGGCCAACGCAAAGGTAGAGATGCCTTCCAGCAGAAGTCTGAAATTGCTAGGGAGCTATCAGATCAGCCGAGAGGGTTGACAACAGAGCTCCAATAGGCAGGGAGACCCGGCACAGAGTTGACGCAGAGCCTGAGAGAGCTCAACGCAGGCCCACGTGGTTACTGTGAAGGGGCAGCGCATTTGTAACAGGGGATAGTCAATTTAGTTGTCGGATCAGAGGGATTTGCTAGGTTAAGTGAGGTAATCTCACTAAGTTTTCTGCCAACGTCTTTTTCTCTGTAACTGGATTGCCAGAAATGCATCCAAAATTGTATTCAAAACTACTTAATAATAATAAACTCTCTTTTTCTCTGTAACTGAATTGCCGGAAAGGCATCCAGAATTGTATTCAAAACTACTTCTTAATAATAATAAAAACTCTCAGAGCTGTTGCACCAGTTTTCCTGCATTGGGTTTTTACGAGGACATTTGTCCAAAAATAGCAGTGTCTATTGTGTTGTATTTTCTTTCTTGGTCAGTCTCTTGTTTTCGTATAATAATTAAATAAGGGAAGGTTCCATTAGTATTTACTTCGATATTTACCGTAGAACACAATAAATAACTTGTATGGATTAACAAGTAGGAGAAGTATCATCAGTTTGCTACAATAGAGGTTCCTATTGTGGAATTTTCACATGGCATCAAAGCTGCAGGTGAAGCCAAAAGAGCAGAGCTGGTAGATCTAGCACTAAGCAAAAGAGGGAGTTTGAAAAAGCTGCAAGAGGCAGCAGTTCAAAACCCTCATAGGGCTGACGCAATTCCAAGACGGGAAGACAGATTTTCGAGGTAGTCTCTCTCTGAGTGAGTCGACAGAGAGGAGGACTTCCAATTCGAATATTTGCAGCTGCAGAGGGAGCAACGTTGAAGCCTTAGCGTGAGAGAGCTGGTGGGACACATATTTTCAGTAGGTCATTTGTTGGGCTGAAAAACGTTAGAAGGAAGAGAAGCACCTTGAGGGAACTTTCCCTCTGCAGAATTCCCGCTGAGAAGTCCATTTTCTCATTGGCTAAGCAACAATAGTGAGAAACAGAGGGGATTTCGACATTTTTGGCAAATATGGCAACCAGTGGCTTGAGGGACCAGGACAGGTTGGACGGAGCATCCAAATACGTCATCTGGAAGGCTAGAATGTCTTTCCTTCTAGATGAGCATGCCCTCAAGACGTACGTCGATAGCGTGTTGGTTGAACTTGCGGATGCAGATCTGCTAAAAAAGTACAAGGCTGAGATGGCAAAGGCCAAGAGAATGATCCTGGATGGAGTCAAGGATCATGTGGTGTGTCACGTTGCTAGCAAAGTGATTACTAAGGAGATGTGGGATGCCTTGGCCATGTTATATCAGGGATCTTCCGAGCAACGAAAAATGTACTTAGAGCAGAAGCTAAGATCTGCTCAAATGCAGAAGGAAGAACATGTGTATCCATTCCTCATGAAGCTTAAGGAGACCTGTGATGAATTCTTTGCTGCGGGGCATACACCTCAGGATTCAAAGTTGGTTAGACTAGCCCTCAATTCCGTCTCAGATGAGTGGCAAGTCTTTGTCCAGTGTATCCTAGGCAGAGTAGCATTGCCTATTTGGGATGAGATGTGGGCAGCTCTAAAACAAGAGGAGCTGAGGAGAGACCTGATCAAGGTCAAACTTGACGGAAGCATCAATAGCAGTGGCTCGAAGCCCGAGGAGGAGGACAATGCAACCCTTGCATCGAAGGGGCAGTTGGGGCAACAGAGACAAAAGACGAACGTCACCAGGGTGAAGTGTTTCATATGTGGCGAGATGGGCCACTATGCATTCCAGTGTCCTTTGAAGAAAAAGGACAAGAATGAGAAGCACGATACTAACTTTGCAGCCGCAAAGATCGAACAGGATGAGTTTGCCATGACAGCCGAGATACCTCCATGAGGAAGGTGGGTTGATTTGGAGTTTTAGTTGGAAAGAGCTACAGATGGGTAGGATCCTTGAGGAGTCCACCTCTTGGATCAAGACCTTGCTACAGAAGCCCAGATTTGTAGTTGCAGGATGGACTAGTGTCAGATGGTGTCAAGTGTTGGAGAGACAGTTGCAATAGCTAGGAGCGTGAGAGACTGAACAACGCAGAGCAGAGTTGGCAGCAGTACAGATGGCACAGGGTAGAGGTCAGCAGCAGTGCATTAGATTCAAAGGGTTAGCGCAGAGACTAGCAGCAGTTAGTTCCAACATTTATGTGGTATCATACTGAACACAGTTAGTTCAGCAATTTTGGAAGTTTTTCAGTTGCTTCTCTCAGCAACTGAGTTGCAGTACAGATGCAGTGTTAGCAGTGGCAGTGCTAGCAGTGGTAGTGCTAGCAGCATAGCAGATGCAACATTTGAGAGGGAGTTGTAGTACAGATGTAGCATTGGCAGTGTCAAAGGCAACAATACAGTTGTAGCAGCAGCACAATAGTTGGTGGACAGCGTGTCAGACATCAGCAGTAGAGAGGACGATGCTTTAGAGTTAGAGCAGTATGAAGAAGCAGCGTATTGCTAGAACACATTCCTTGCTAAGAGGGAGTGTTGATTTGGGGTAGCATCGGATGTGCTCTAGGCATTAAATTTTGCAGAGAGGCCAGTATGTAGTAGCAGTATATTGCTAGAGCAAATTCCTTGCTAAGAGGGAGTGTTGATTTAAGGTAGCATCAGATGTGCTCTAAGACTTAAATTTTGCAGAGACACTAGGGCAAATGCATTCCAAAGAACTCAGAAAGCATTTTGGGAAATTCCACCCAGAGACGATTATATTAAAATAATTAATATTTTTGATGGAGTTCCTAAGTCTAAACTTAGGAAAATTAAAATATTAATGGGCGTTAATCTAATTGTGGGTGTAACTTCTAGAAAAAGACAGAGATCAAGTCAAAACGATTTGAGCCTTTGATTAGGAGGTAATCTAGGTTGTCGGTTGTCCAACGAGAAGATATAAGAAGGGGCTTGAGGGTCATTTGAAAAATACACCAAGAGAGATCAAGAAATCGATTTTCTGAAGTGAGAAGTTCTCAGGAGGATAATTCGATTGAGGAGATTTCTTGCAGTGAAGGGCAAGCATAGTTGGGTTGGAGGATCTTCTCCGGAACTCTAAATACTCAGCAAAGCAGCAGAGAAGCACCAGTGGAGGCAGTGTAGACCCAAGAAGGACTTATGCTAGACCAGGAGGGTCCACGTAGTGGTTGATGCAAAGCCAGAATGGCCAACGCAGAGGCAAAGTTTCCTTCCAGCAGAAGTCTGAAATTACCAGGGAGCTGCCGGATCAGCCGGAAGGGTTGACGTAAGAGCTCCAAGAGGCAGGGAGACCCAACGCAGAGCCTCAGAGAGCTCCACGCAAGACCACGCAGTTACTACGAAGGGGCAGCGCAGTTGTAGTCGGGGATAGTCAGTTCAGTTGCCGAATCAAAGGGATTTCCCGGGTGAAGTGAGGTAATCTCACTAAGTTTTCTACCAGTGTCTTTTTCTCTATAACTGGATTGCCGGAAGGGCATCCAGATTTGTATTCAGAACTACTGCTTAATAATAATAAACCCTCAGAGTTGTTGCACCGGTTTTCTCGCATTAGGTTTTTTCGGGGACATTTGTCCAAAAATAACGGTGTCTATTGTGTTGTATTTCCCTTCTTGCTCAGTCTCTTGTTTCCATATAATAATTAATTAAGTGAAGGTTGCAGTAGCATTTACTTTGATATTTACCATAGAACACAATAAATAACTTGTATGGATTAACAAGTAGGAGAAGTAACATCAGTTTGCTTCAGTGTGGCTTCCTACTGTGGAATTTTCACATGAAGTAGTATACCTATGATATTCCATACTTGCCACTTTCAATCATTTCCTCTATTCTATATCCATTCTTCGAGCAGGTGGTCATTGGTCATGGGGATTGGCACACCCTCATCCTCATCCTAGTGTTTGGGCTCGAAAACATTTCCATAGAGGTTAATGCGACTAAAAGAATGATAAAAGCAAAGAAAGGCACAATAAAGGAAAAATGCAAAAATGGTTGGGATAAAAATTAGCGTGTGAGTGAAATCCTAGCATAAGCTCTAACCCCCCCCCAAATTAACCATCACGTGATTCCTAGAGCACTTGATGCTCCACACATGAAAAGGAACCCCTGTATTGTCCCAACCTTGATGAGAAATAAACCATCACATCTTAAGAGTTCATAAATTCTAAATCTCTCAAATGCAAGCTTGGCCTCCCAAGCTACACACCCATATAAAAACATTATGATAAAGAAGGTGTTAGGAGGTGTGCAAAAAGCAAGCCAAGGAAAGTCCCCCCTTGCATCTATATACGTAGGATGTTGGACCACCATTCGTTGGTCACTTGGCTATGGCCCTTGCCCCTGAAGTCTTTCCCACTCCATCACCATCATCTACACATGCACCAATGGATTAATGGGTTGACTTGGGGCCTGCCACTTCCCCTTGGGGGTTGGAAATACCTAAGAGGATTATCCATCTAGCAATTTCAAACATAAGAGAGGAAACACCTACACCAATATGGGACTTGGTCTAGTTAGATATTTGATGGTGATCTTTGTGTGAAGTATTGGTTGTGCCCCTAAGTTTAAGTATGGGCCACTACGATGCATCTATGGCTTTTAGTTACCTAATGATTGATTGATTTACACTAGATCTTGACGAGGTTTTGTCAGGTGGTCCACATCACACAGTAGAGGCCTCTTGAGGTGATCGCCCCACCTCGTCAACACACCAATAGAAGTTGTACTATCTAGTACAAAGAGAGAGATCAACTTTATTGGTGCAACATTTCCTACCTAGAGAAGAGTGTTGGGCTATATGACGACTTCACAATGATGCTTAGCATTAGGGATATTGATGATGTGCGTAGTGGACCCAGGATGCCCCCAGGCTTGCCTTGACACTATTTAATGGGAATCACCTAATCTAGAGCCTAGATGGGTCATCCTTGAGATGAAACACCAATAGAAGTTGTACTATCTAGTACAAAGAGAGAGATCAACTTTGTTGGTGCAACATTGCCTACCTAGAGAAGAGTGTTGGGCTATATGAGGGCTTCACAATGATGCTTAGTGTTGGGGATATTGATGATGTGCATAGTGGACCCAAGATGCCCCCAAGCTAGCCTTGACACTATTTGATGGGCATCACCTGATCTAGAGCCTAGATGGGTCATCCTTGAGATGACAAGGGAGGGGTTGTACACCACCTTGGAGCCCCAACACTTGAGATATTCTGATTTCATGTCACTCATTTTCCTCTTGTAAGGGTGATTTACGACACTTTTGTGCATGACATATTGGCATGGAGACTTTTGATGGCTTGCACATGATCCTTAAGGCACTTCATGGAGTATGGAGCACTCCTTAACATTACCTCACACTTGAGGGCTTATTGAGCTCATTTGGAGGGTGACATCACACTATTAGAGTATTAGAGCATTTGTTGTCCTTGTAGGTGAAGGCACTAGTCTATAATTGTGCTAATCAACCTTAAAACTAAATTAAATTTCCCTAAACCTCTATCTATTAAACTTCTAGGGTAATCACTAGGGTTTTAAAAACAAATTTGTGCATAATGCGTTGCTTTATTGCATAGGGTTCATTAGTCTAACCTTAGAGAGCATGAACCCTAGCTTTGAATATTTTGGTCATATTAGGCCCTACCAAGCCCTCTACCTATATCAGTACCTGCAAAAAAAAAGTCATCTTGAGCCATAGTAGTAGAATACCTTGTAGGTGGAATAGGGAAGCCTCCTTTATGGTTTAAATCACTATATAGCAGGAGGAAGGTTGTTGAGGTAATAGTGGCAACCCTTCCTCATTGTTGCCATAAACTTTGACCCTTTCCTAGTGAGTCCATTCACTAGACCCACTAGATTTTGCGGCAACGAGCCCAAGCAATACTTTTTTACACAAACAAGAAGATCAAGCTATTTGAGGAGATTAAAGGTCTCTAAACGGAAAACATCTATCATACCTTACCTAGAAAATTGAAAAACAACAACTGGTTTGAGGAAGATGGGTTCATGGTACATAGTTTATGCACATTGTTTATGTTGATTGACGACATCTATGGCTTCATGTTAAGTTTATGCACATTGTTTATGCTAAATGGGACTACCTATTTAGTCATTTCCAATTCGTGCACTATATTTAGCTACAACATGTTATTTTCCATAATTTTCACTGCAAAGGGATTATTTACACATAATTGCATGCATTCAATTGAAGATTGGCCACTTGAAAGGTTGAAAGGCACACATATGAAGAAGGTTTGACTTGCACATTTTCTCATGCTGGCGAGCTGTCCACATATCTTGTCCATCTTGATGGAATAACTCTTCTAGAAAAACACATTTTAAGGTGAGGTTGTTACTACTATTTGGGATATTTGACTTTGTTTATGAGACCATGCTCACAAATGTAAACAAATAAAATCCATGGGAGTGGAAAAAAAAAAACTCACCCTTATCCCAAAAGATAACCTACCCTCTATGACATGGCCGCAACCTTTGCTATAGTGTCCCAAATCTCTCTCATACAAAAATATCCAATCACTTCATCGGTGGGCCTCCACCTTCATTGCATTTAAATTTAAACATAATGATATAATTATAAAGCAACAAATGAGTTTAATTAAAACAAGCATGAAACCATATAGTTATGTACTAGCAAACAAGTAAATTCCTCAATACATACCTCCATCGCCTTTTCCCACTACATTTTCGGAACTAAACCCAAATATAGGTTGTAAAGACCTGTTCAATTTCTCCACCCACTAAATCCCAAAAAAAAGGGAAAGAAGAAAAATAGATGAATAATCATATAAGAAAATAAAATATCACGTAAGAAAAATAAATGAAAAAGCACATAAGAAAAATAAAATATCAAATAACAAATTAGCATGGCCATGCTTAAAAAAAAACATGTGAAAGTTATTTAAACAAAAAAGCACACAACAATAACGAAATATGCAACCAATAATAGCAAAAAAACAACAAAACTAAACAAACAAACAAAAAGAAACAATAGATGGAGACATTGAGTAGTAATCCCAAAATGCGTCGATGGCCAACCAAGGACACCCTGCACACCAAAAACATATTATGAATAATATATTTAATACACAAAATATTCTAAGAAACATGAAACAAATATCTTATGAGAATATCATGATTGAAAACAAAATGTTTCCTAAACAATATTATGCAAAAATACATCTTATGCAATCACAAAAAATCATAATTCCTTAACAAGAAGGGAGAAGGAGTACCATTGCATTGGAATGAGAAGATATCCTTGAACTCGCTTTCTAGCTCTACACTCTCCTACACATCTGTAACTTTCTCACACAAAAATATTTATGTAGTTTCATCAATTCTCCTTTGTCTTCCTTTACCTACATTTGCATAGTATTCATTATATAAATAAATCCCAAACAATATAATATGCATTCAGTTATACCTTTGTTATGGTGTCTCACATCATAGATAGATATTCAGTAGTTTCACCCATGGTCCTTCACCTTTCTTGATCTGCATTGCATCTAAATTTGAACAAACGCACATCCTATAACAATGAATCAATAAATGAGTTAAATTAAAATGGAAATCAAAACCATATAATTTAGTAACAAACAAGTAAGTTCCCTCATACATACCTCTTTCGCCTTTGCCAATAAACAAGTAAATTTCTCCACACATACCTCATTCGCCTTTGCCCACTACACTTGTGGACTCCTACACATTCGCACATCCTATAACAATGAATCAATAAATGAGTTAAATTAAAATGGAAGCCAAAACCATATAATTTAGTAATAAACAAGTAAGTTCCCTCGTACATACCTCTTTCGCCTTTGCCAATAAACAAGTAAATTTCTCCACACATACCTCATTTGCCTTTGCCCACTACACGTCTGGACTCCTACACATCCACAAGTTTTATCAATGCTCCTCCACGTTCTTTTACTTATATTTGCATAACACTTGTTATATAAATAAATATAAAAAACAATATAATATGTATTCAATTATATCTTTGTTATGGTGCCTCACATCACAAAGACCTTTGTTATGGTGTCTCACATCACAAACATATTCAGTAGTTTCATTAATGGTCCTTCACCTTTCCTGATCTGTATTGAACTAAATTTCAACAAACATACATGATACAATGATGAAACCAAATAATTTAGTAACAAACAACTAAGTTCTTTCATACACACATCTTTCACCTCTCCCCATAAACAAGTAAATTCCTCCATACATACCTCATTTGACTTTGCAACAAACATACATGATACAATCATGAAACAACGAGTTCAATTAAAATATGCATGAAATCAAATAATTTAGTAACAAACAACTAAGTTCCCTCATGCATACCTATTTCGCCTTTGAGAATAAACAAGTAAATGTCTCCATACATACCTCATTCGTCTTTGCCCACTACACTTGTGGACTCCTACACATCCACAAGTTTTACCAATACTCCTCCACATTGTTTTACCTACATTTGCATAGCACTTATTATATAAATAAAGATCAAAAATAATATAATAAGTTCCTTCATACATACCTCTTTCGCCTCTCCCCATAAACAAATAAATTCCTCCATACATACCTGATTCACCTTTGCCGACTACACTGGTAGACTCTGCATCAACCCCAAACCCACACTATGTAATATGGGTTGTCAAGGTCTTCCATAATTTCCCCACCCACTGAATCAAGGAAAAAATATGTAACAAAAGAAAATAAACTCAAAGGACACAAAAAAAAAACAAAGTACCAAACCATAAGTTAGCATGGCCATGCTCATAAATACAATGGTATAGGAGCCACAACATTTAAACACAAAAAAATAACAATAGAAACAAAAATGACCAACAATAGAAAAATGTAAAAAAAATAATGAATGAAAAACATAAAAATCAAATAAGAGATGAACTTTGCAGTACAACTGCAAAAAGCACCCATAGCCAACCAAGGCGACCCTGCACACCAAAAAATAAATAAGTATTAAATAGAGAGTAGAAAATATTCTAAAAAATATTAAATACGCATGAAATACTATGAGAAATATGAAACATATATCATAATATTTTTATGTGAATCTTAAATACAGACTGAAAATCTTATGAGTAATCTTATGCACTACAAAGTACATCTTATGTAAACACCAAAATCCATAAATATTAAATAAGGATGGAGAAAACTATATTATTTGAAACAAGAAATATTAAATAGCATATCCTAAAGGAATTTCGCACCAAACGAAAATTGACCTCCACTTTTTCCTTTGCACTTTACTACAATGTCTCATGAAAATATTTCAGTAGCTTCATCAATGATCCACCACATTCCTTTACCGGCATTGCATTGCATTCATTAATTAAACAAATGGCTAATAATGTAAGATGGCTAAAATTTAAATAAAAACACATATGCCACAACATTGACCTTTACCCACTACAACTACGAAATCATGGGTTGTTAGGACCTACCCTAATTTCCCACTTAATGTACCAAATACAAATAAAAATAAACACATAAATATATTAGGAGAATATCATAAATGAAAACAAAATGTTTTCTAAGCAATATTATGCAAAAATACATCTAATGCAATCACAAAAAATCATAATTCCTCAAGAAGAAGGGAGAACCTTTGAACTGAAATAAGAAGATATTCTTGAACTCACCTTCTGGCTCTAATTCTCCTACACATTTGCAAGTTTCTCACACAAAAATATTTTTGTAGTTTAATCAATTCTCCTCCATCTTCCTTTACCTACATTTGCATAACATTCATCATATAAAATAGATCTCATATAATGTAATATGCATTCAATTATACCTTTGCTATGGTGTCTTACATCACAGAAAGATATTGAGTAGTTTCACCAGTGGTCCTTCACCTTTCTTGATTTGTATTGCATCTAAATTTCAACAAACACACATTATATAATAATGAATCAACAAATGAGTTAAATTAAAATGGAAATCAAAACCATATAATTTAGTAACAAATAAGTAAATTCCCTCGTACATGCCTCATTCGCCTTTTCGCATTTTCCCATAAATTTCCTCTTTCGCATTTTCCCATAAATTTCCCCATACATGCGTCATTCGCCTTTGTGGACTACTACACATCTGCAAGTCCCCAACACAAAAATATTTATGTAGTTTATCATTGCTCCTCCACTTTCCTTTACCTACATTTGCATAGATCACCAATTATATAAATAAATCTAAATAATATAATACACATTCAATTATACCTTTGCTATTGTGCCTCACATCACTAATTTCTCCACACATACCTCATTCGTCGTTGCCTGCTACATTTGTGGATTCCTACACATCCACAAGTTTTATCAATGCACATCCACGTTCTTTTACCTACACTTGCATAACACTTATTATATAAATAAATATAAAAAATAATATAATATGTATTCAATTATACCTTTTCTATGGTGCCTCGCATCACAAACATATTCAGTAGTTCCACATTCTTTTACCTACATCTGCATAACACTTATTATATAGATAGATATAAAAAAAAATATAATACGTATTCAATTATACCTTTTTTATGGTGCCTCACATCACAAACATATTCAACAGTTTCACTAATGGTCCTTCACCTTTCTTGATTTGTATTGAACTAAATTTCAACAAACATACATGATACAATGATGAAACAGCAAATGAGTTCAATTAAAATGTGCATAAAACCATATAATTTAGTAACAAACAAGTCAGTTCCCCCATACATACTTCTTTCACCTTTCCTCGTAAACAAGTAAATACCTCCATACATACCTCATTTGCCTTGCCCACTACACTTGTAGACCCCACGTCAGCCCTAAACCCACACTATATTTTGATTTCATGTCACACATTTTCCTCTTGTAAGGTTGATTTACGACACTTTTGCGCATGACATATCGGCATGGAGACTTTTGATAGCTTGCACATGATCCTTAAGGCACTTCATGGATTATGGAGCACTCCTTAACATTACCTCACACTTGAGCGCTTATTGAGCTCATTTGGAGGGTGACATCACTATTAGAGTATTAGAGCCTTTGTTGTCCTTGTAGGTGAAGGCACTAGTCTATAATTGTGCTAGTCAACCTTAAAACTAAATTAAATTTCCCTAAACCCTTTGTCTATTAAACTTCTAGGGTAATCACTAGGGTTTTAAAAACAAATTTGTGCATAATGTGTTGCTTTATTGCATAGGGTTCATTAGTCTAACCTTAGAGAGCATGAACCCTAGCTTTGAATATTTTGGTCATATTAGGCCCTTCCAAGCCCTCTACCTATCTCGGTACCTCCAAAAAAAAGTCATCCTGAGCAATAGTATTAGAATACCTTGTAGGTGGAATAGCGAAGCCTCCCTTGCGGTTTAAATCACTAAATAGCAAGAGAAGGTTGTTGAGGTAATAGTGGCAACCTTTCCTCATTGTCACCATAGACTTTGGCCCTTTCCCAGTGAGTCCATTCACTAGACCTGCTAGATTTTGCAGCAATGAGCCCAGGCAAGACTTTTTTAAACAAACAAAAAGATCAAGCTATTTGAGGAGATTAAAGGTCTCTAAAAGGAAAACATCTATCATACCTTACCTATAAAATTGAAAAACAACAACTCATTTGAGGAAGGTGGGTTCATGGTACATAGTTTATGCACATTGTTTATGTTGATTGACGACATCAATGGCTTCATGTTAAGTTTATGCACATTGTTTATGCTAAATGGGACTACCTATTTAGTCATTTCCAATTCATGCACTATATTTAGCTACAACATCTTATTTTCCATAATTTTCACTACGAAGGGATTATTTACACATAATTGCATGCATTCAATTGAAGATTGGCCACTTGAAAGGTTGAAAGACACACATATGAAGGAGGTTTGACTTGCACATTTTCTCATGCTGGCGAGCTGTCCACATATCTTGTCCATCTTGATGTAATAACTCTTCTAGAAAAACACATTTTAAGGTGAGGTTGTTACTACTATTTGGGATATTTGACTTGGTTTATGAGACCATGCTAACAGATGCAAACAAATAAAATCCATGGGAGTGGAAAAAAAAACTCACCCTTTATCCCAAAGATAACCTACCCTCTATGACATGGCCGCAACCTTTGCTATAGTGTCCCAAATCTCTCTCATACAAAGATATCCAATCACTTCATCGGTGGGCCTCCACCTTCATTGCATTTAAATTTAAACAAATAATATAATTATAAAGCAACAAATGAGTTTAATTAAAACAAGCATGGAACCATATAGTTATGTATTAGCAAACAAGTAAATTCCTCAATACATACCTCCATCGCCTTTTCCCACTACACTTTCGGTACTAAACCCAATTATAGGTTGTAAAGACCTGTTCAATTTCTCCACCCACTAAATCCCAAAACAAAGGGAAAGAAGAAAAATATATGAATAATCATACAAGAAAAAAAAAAATCACGTAAGAAAAATACATGAAAAAGCACATAAGAAAAATAAAATATCAAATTACAAATTAGCATGGCCATGCTTAAAAAAAACACGTAAAAGTTATTTAAACAAAAAAGCACACAACAATAATGAAATATGCAACCAACAATAGAAAAAAAACAACAAAACTAAACAAACAAACAAAAAGAAACAATAGATGGAGACACTGAGTAGTAATCCCAAAATGCGTCAATGGCCAACCAAGGACACCCTGCACACCAAAAACATATTATGAATAGTATATTTAATACACAAAATATGCTAAGAAACATGAAACAAATATCTTATGAGAATATCATGAATGAAAACAAAATGTTTCCTAAACAATATTATGCAAAAATACATCTTATGCAATCACAAAAAATCATAATTCCTTAACAAGAAGGGAGAAGGAGTACCATTGCATTGGAATGAGAAGATATCCTTGAACTCGCTTTCTAGCTCTACACTCTCTTACACATCTGTAACTTTCTCACACAAAAATATTTATGTAGTTTCATCAATTCTCCTTTGTCTTCCTTTACCTACATTTGCATAGTATTTATTATATAAATAAATCCAAAACAATATAATATGCATTCAGTTATACCTTTGTTATGGTGTCTCACATCATAGATAGATATTCAGTGGCTTCACCCATGGTCCTTCACCTTTCTTGATCTGCATTGCATCTAAATTTTAACAAATACACATCTTATAACAATGAATCAATAAATGAGCTAAATTAAAATGGAAATCAAAACCATATAATTTAGTAACAAACAAGTAAGTTCCCTCGTACATAACTCTTTCGTCTTTGCCAATAAACAAATAAATTTCTCCACACATACCTCATTCGCCCTTGCCCACTACACTTGTGGACTCCTACACATCCGCACATTCTATAACAATGAATCAATAAATGAGTTAAATTAAAATGGAAACCAAAACCATATAATTTAGTAACAAACAAGTAAGTTCCCTCGTACATACCTCTTTCACCTTTGCCAATAAACAAGTAAATTTCTCCACACATACCTCATTCACCTTTGCCCACTACACTTGTGGACTCCTACACATCCACAAGTTTTATCAATGCTCCTCCACGTTCTTTTACCTACATTTGCATAACACTTGTTATATAAATAAATATAAAAAATAATATAATATGTATTCAATTATACCTTTGCTATGGTGCCTCACATCACAAACATATTCAGTAATTTCACTAATGGTCCTTCACCTTTCTTGATCTGTATTGAACTAAATTTCAACAAACATACATGATACAATGATGAAACAACAAATGAGTTCAATTAAAATATGTAAGAAACCAAATAATTTAGTAACAAACAACTAAGTTCCCTCATACATACCTCTTTCGCCTTTGCGAATAAACAAGTAAATTTCACCATACATACCTCATTCGCCTTTGCCCACTACACTTGTGGACTCCTACACATCCACAAGTTTTATCAATGCTCCTCCACGTTTCTTTACCTACATTTGCATAGCACTTATTATATAAATAAATATCAAAAATAATATAATATGTATTCAATTATACCTTTGTTATGGTGCCTCACATCACAAACACCTTTGTTATGGTGTCTCACATCACAAACATATTCAGTAGTTTCATTAATGGTCCTTCACCTTTCTTGATCCATATTGAACTAAATTTCAACAAACATACATGATATAGTGATGAAACAACAAATGAGTTCAATTAAAATATGCATGAAACCAAATAATTTAGTAACAAACAACTAAGTTCCTCCATACATACCTCTTTCACCTCTCCCCATAAACAAGTAAATTCATCCATACATACCTCATTTGACTTTGCAACAAACATACATGATACAATCATGAAACAACAAATAAGTTCAATTAAAATATGCATGAAACCAAATAATTGAATAACAAACAACTAAGTTCCCTCATACATACCTATTTCGCCTTTGAAAATAAACAAGTAAATGTCTCCATACATACCTCATTCGCCTTTGCCCACTAAACTTGTGGACTCCTACACATCCACAAGTTTTACCAATGCTCCTCCACATTGCTTTACCTACATTTGCATAGCACTTACTATATAAATAAATATCAAAAATAATATAATAAGTTCCTCCATACATACCTCTTTCGCCTCTCCCCATTAACAAGTAAATTCCTCCGTACATTTGTTATAAAAACATTTAATTATAACAAAATGGACGGCATTTAAGCACATTTTGTTAAAACAATGAAAGCATTGAGACAGGTACAAGCTCTCTTGACATAGTGAATATCATGAAAATCATGAAGGCATGGACTGCAACAATAGCAATTTGAAGTCATGAATTGTTGAAAAGTGTAACTAGGTTCGGTTTTCATAATGACATATGTAATTGTGATTTTATGTAATTGATGAAAAGAAGAAAAATAAAATTATTATTGTAATTATTGTCTCATGGGTTTCATGAGCAAGGAATTTTATTTTTAGTAATGGCTCCCATTGTGAGCCTTTAGATTATGTCATCTAGTCATAAAAGACAAATTGAGTCAATGTCATGTATGAAGGACCCTTCTTGGGCATGTTACATTTTGTGAGTCATTAAATTAAGTATGAAAGTCCTCCAAGACAAGCACAAGACCTCTCCTTCAAGTCGGCTTCAAGAAGAATAACAATATCTTCACCAAAGAGTCATGTCGGTTCACCCTCTTCAAATCGCCTTGTTACAAATTCCAACAACTGTTTATAGGGCAAGCTCAGCATCATTTCAAGCAGAGAATTTCAGTGATTATCAAGTTTGTAGCAAGAGGTGAGAAGCACACTAAAGGAAGTTTGTTATCAAGCGAAGGAAGGAAGGTATAAACCAAGCTCATTTTAGGTCTGTTTTTGGGTTAATTTCCTCTACATGTGTGGGGTAGCAAAAGATCAGTTGCAACAGAAGGAGCCGAGAAGAACAACAGTCCTTTTGGGTAGCCGAGTTGAAAGAAGTTCAAGTCATAAGGGAGGCTAAGTCAAGCTAGTAGGAGACTCCATCCCAAGCGAAGGAAAGGCATAAGAAAAGGTCTTATGTACAAGTTAGAATTAGGATTGCAAACCTAATTCAAGGAGGTCGAAAGTTTGAAGTAGAAGGAAGTCGAAGTGGAAGAAGAGTTGACACAAAGGAATGAGCAGAAGGTTGACTATCATCAAGGGAACTTGTGTCTTGGTCTTGGAATGGAAAATAGGTCAAGGGTCTTGGTCTTGGTATTCGTCAATTGGAATCTCTATAAGAAGAATAATTTGTTCAGGTTTTCCTCTCAAGAGTGAGGTTTTGGTCCTAGCAGATAGCCTAGATTTTTTGTCTTCTGTTTCTTTATGGTTTATGCTTGGTAGTTGTTTAATGAAGAATAACATTATAATAACATAGGTCAATAGGTCAAGGGTCTTGGTCTTGGTATTCGTCAATTGGAATCTCTATAAGAAGAATAATTTGTTCAGGTTTTCCTCTCAAGAGTGTGAGGTTTTGGTCCTAGCAGATAGCCTAGATTTTTTGTCTTTTGTCTCTTTATGGTTTCTGCTTGGTAGTTGTTTAATGAAGAATAACATTATAATAACATAAGAAAAATAAGATCCTAATCAAGAAGTAAAAAGCATTCACAAGTAGTTATCTAATTAAGAGAAAACACCTAATCTCGATGCCCTAGATTTCTCAACAAGGTATCAGAGCTAAGGTGATAAAGTCAAGGAAGGGCATCTCGAAGAAGGCATCAAAGAAAAGATCATCTTTAAGACATGATCTACAAAGGAGGCATTATAACCCTAGATCGAAGAAGGAGTCTACAAAGAAGTCTTCGCATCATCATCAAGAAAAGACAGCCAAGTTGAAGAGATCTACAAATCAAGGTCCTTACCACTGAAGACATCACTAAGAAGTCATCATTGATCTTCATCAAAGAATCCAAAGAGATCTCACCCTTTGTGGGATCAAGGATCACTCTTGAAGATTTAATAGTTTCACCAGTGGTCCTTCACCTTTCTTCATCTTTATTGCATCTAAATTTCAACAAACGCACATTATATAATTATGAATCAACAAATGAGTCCTCATACATACCTCATTTGCCATTTCCAAGTACACTTATGGACTCCTACACATCTGCAAGTCTCTCACACAAAAATATTTCTGCAGTTTTATTAATACACCTCCATCTTCCTTTATCTGCATTTGCATAGCACTCACTATATCAATAAATCCTAAATAATATAATATGCATTCAATTATAACTTTGTTATGAAAACATTTAATTATAACAAAATGGACAACATTTAAGCACATTTTGTTAAAACAATGAAAGCATTGAGACAAGTACAAGCTCTCTTGACATAGTGAAAATCATGAAGGCATGGACTGCAACAACAGTAATTTGAAGTCATGAATTGTTGAAAAGTGTAACTAGGTTCGGTCTTCATAATGACATAAGTAATTGATGAAAAGAAGAAGAATAAAATTATTATTGTAATGAACATCTCATGGGTTTCATGAGCAAGGAATTTTATTTTAAGTAATGCCGCCCATTGTGAGCCTTTAGGTTTTGTAATCTAGTCATCAAAGACAAATTGAGCCAATGTCATGTATGAAGGACCCTTCTTGGGCATGTTACATTTTGTGAGTCATTAAATTAAGTATGAAAGCCCTCCAAGACAAGCACAAGACCTCTCCTTCAAGTCGGCTTCAAGAAGAATAACAATATCTTCACCAAAGAGTCATGTCAGTTCACCCTCTTCAAGTCGGCTTATTACAGGCTCCAAAAACTATTTATAGGGCAGCTCAACATCATTTTAGCCAGAGAATTTCAGTGATTATCAAAGTTTGTAGCAACAGGTGAGACGCTCACTAAAGGTTGTTATCAAGCGAAGGAATGAAGGTATAAACCAAGCTCATTTCAGCTCTGTTTTTGGGTTAATTTCCTCTACATGTGTGGGGTAGCAAAAGATCATTTGCAAGAGAAGGAGTCGGGAACAACAGTCCTTTTGGGTAGCCGAGATGAAAGAAGTTCAAGCCATAAGGGAGGTCGAGTCAAGCTAGTAGGGGACTCCATCCCAACCGAAGGAAAGGCATAAGAAAAGGCCTTATGTACAAGTTAGAATTAGGATTGCAAACCTAATTCATGGAGGTCGAAGATTTGAAGCAGAAGGAGGTCGAAGTGGAAAAGGAGCCGACACAAAGGAATGAGTAGATGGTTTGACTATCATCAAGGGAACTTGTGTGTTGGTCTCTGGATGGAAAATAGGTCAAGGGTCTTGTGTGTTGGTCTTGGTATTCATCAATTGGAATCTCTATAAGAAGAAGAATTTGTTCGAGTTTTCCTCTCAAGAGTGAGAGGTTTTGGTCCTAGCAAATAACCTATATTTTGTGTCTCTTTTCTCTTTATGGTTTATGCTTGGTAGTTGTTTAATGAAGAATAACATTATAATAACATAAGAAAAAGAAGATCCTAATCAAGAAGTAAAAAGCATTCACAAGCAGTTATCTAATTAAGAGAAAACACCTAATCTCGATGCCCTAGATTTCTCAACATGGTATCAGAGCTAAGGTGACAAAGTCAAGGAAGGGCATCTTATCAAGGGACACTCAAGGATCAAATCTCGAAGAAGGCATCAAAGAAAAGATCATCTTTAAGACAAGATCTACAAAGGAAGCATTATAACCCTAGATCGAAGAAGGAGTCTACAAAGAAGTCTTCGGATCATCATCAAGAAAAGACGGCCAAGTTGAAGAGATCTACGAATCAAGGTCCTTACCATTGAAGACATCACTAAGAAGTCATCATTGATCTTCATCAAAGGATCCAAAGAGATCTCACTCTTTGTGGGATCAAGGATCACTCTTGAAGAAAACTACCTTCATCAAGGAGAAGTTTTCTACTCTCTATAAAATGTCTTTTTGCAAGGAAAGCAACAAATTGGTTGGGGCTTCAAACTATCTTGCATGGAAGAAAATGACAGATCTGAATCTCATTGAAAATGAGTTTATGGAACATGTCAGAGGATCTATCATTAAACCAAGAAAAGAAAATGGTCAAGCTCTTGCAAAGTATATGAAAGAGGAAGTTAGGGCTCAAAGGTTTCTCATAGAATCTATCAAGGATCCCCTTATCCCATTTGTATCCAAACTTGAAACTTCAAAAGAAATCTATAACAAACTTGTAAAGTTGTATTCCGTAAGCACTGCTGGAGAAGTCATCTCATTAAGGCAAGAACTCTACAAGCTGAAGATGTCAAGGGAAGATTGAATAGCCTCAAACTTTATGAGGATATCTGAAATCTGAGATCAAGAACAAGATCCGAGAGAAGTCATGTCTAATAGAGAAATGACTATAGTTGTATTAAATGCACTATCGGAGGAGTGAGGTAACTTTACTTCAAGTATTTATGGGAAGAAAGAAGCTACTCCATTCCAAGATCTATGGTCATTGTGCAAGATTGAAGAATCTAGACTAAAGGCCAAATTTGATGTGGGAGCAGGTGAGCAAAATCAAGAATATGCTACAATGACAAAAAGAAATGGGAAAATTTGGAAAGTTTAGCCCTCATAAAAAAGAAGAACATGGCTAAAATACAATGTTATGGGTGTCAAGAATATGGGAACTATAGGAGAAATTCTCCTAAGCTTAAGAAAGACAATAACAAAAGAGGAAGAGAAGAAGCCCACATCACCAAGGAAGTGGAGGAAGCTAAGAAGATTAAATCCAAGGAGGAGGAAGTAATAGATCTCCACTATTTATATAGTCTTCCTCACCTAAGTTCTTTTCAAGTTCCTAAGTCTTCTATTGTAAGATATGGCTATCATGATTCATTAAAAGGGATGCATCAAGGCATCATAGAAGCATTGAAAGCAAGAGCTCGGGACATCATCATAGAGAAGAATTAGAGATGGTTAGAATCTATGGAAGTCAACGATATAGCTCTTGGGAATCTCATTGGAAACATAAGGGGCAAGGTCATCTAGTTCAAGGTTCATCATACATATATCAAAAGGAAACATCTGCAGATGGGGATACTTTAGATCCTCAAGATTCTCTGATAAAATCTTCATTGAAAGTTTCACCGATCATGAGGGGAAGCAATTGTTTCATCAGGAATTCCAAACTTGTGGAATTCATGGAATGATGGTATGATGACATAAAAGGGAAGCAGATCAAGGGATTGAAGCTCTTTCAATAAGGAAGTTGCTGCAGGAAATCTTAATGACCCAAAGGAAAAATGAGGTATATGTGCTTACATTTGATATTGTGGAAGTCATGTCATATGGTTGCAAATATCATGAACCAATGCTCTATCTTAAGAGCATGATCAAAAGAAAGGATCTCCTCCCTCAAAGGGATGCAGGAATGCATGGGTCACACATTCACTAGATGAAATCAACATAATATGTCCTCGTATGAAATATTATGTGGTTGACTACAATTGAGGAACTTTGATTAGAAGCTCCTGAGAATGAATGTGTGAAGAAAGGAAAGAAGAGATCATGGAATATGCAACCATGGTAAAGGCAATCAACATCCAAAAGACTAAGAAGATTTGACTAGGATATCTCCATGGAAGATATGAAGACTCTAATGGAGTCTGAAAAAGAAAGAGACCCTTGACAATATATATCTTTGGGAGATGTGTCAATATGTATGCAAGATGCTGATGCAGACTAGAAGATGTCATGTTGAAAGACCGTCACAAAGGTAATGTTGATTTTATTGTTCATTCCTTTATTTTTAAACAAATATTTGGATGGGTTTATACAGGGTTGCCGAGGGAAGATCTATGGATGTCTTCCAACATTGATGCAAATGAAATAGGATGAAAGATCCTTAAGGAAACATGCCACGAAGAAAGCAGCATTGTATGAAGGAAGGCCAAATATGGACTGATGGATCATTTTACAATGATGATGACATGGCTAACTCATGGATGAAAGTGATGGATGGTGGGTGCCCTATGTAGAAGTCCCAAACATGAAGACTCCTAAATAACAAAAAATAAAGAATCATGACATTGTGAGGAGGAGTTCTTCAAGAAGGTGGTTGTCCCATCATCTCCACCTAAGGAGCTGTTGTAGGTCCCTGATTAAGAGGGAGCCTGGAAACAAGTTTCTTACTTGGAAGAAACTTGTAAATTCCTAAGCCAAGAGGGAGCTTAGGTACATTCCTTTTGTAGGAATGCGTACATTCCTTTATTGGAATAAATATGTCCTCCCTAATTAAGAGGGAGAGATAGACATAGCATTCTTGGTTTCACTTGGGAAGACAAAATGGAGGATTCGGTAAACATCTAGCATATGATGCTCTTTGAGGATGTGTTAGGGCATCCAAGATAAGAGTAGTCGTAGAGGACCGATATTCTTTGAGGACTGGGAATCCAAGCTAAAAATAGTCTTGGCGAAGCACACCCTGAGAACCCGGGTGGGGTATGTTCAAAGAGAGACAATGATCAGGGTGTCTATACATCATATTGGTCTCGCCAACATTGAACTCAGATCTCGTGGAGAGATAGAGTTGTTCGTCAAGGCCTTCGCCATGTGACAATGTTGATTTATATGATGCTAAATAGATGGGTTACCAATCTGACTCTTATGAGAAATTCTTCAAATTGAGAATGACCAAGTACCATTATGTATACCTCCCTAATTACGAGGGAGTGTTGAAAAGTGTAACTAGGTTCGGTATTCATAATCACATATGTAATTGTGATTTTATGTAATTGATGAAAATGTTGAAATTTCTAAGTATTACCCGTTAGAAATTTTATATGTATTCTCCGGTTTATTTCGCCTACTTGTTTAATTACTAACAAGTTATTAACCATATAAAAACTGAAATAAACACAATACAGTCTCAACCATCTACAGATCAACAACTAAAAAAAATGAACAAACACACAAGGGGCACCATTATTTTTGGACAATCGTCCCCGGAAAAACCTAACTTGGGAAAACCAATGCAGCAATTCTGAGGGTTATATTATTATGCAGTCTTTCTGAGTACAACTGAGTACCAAACTGGCTCATCCGACGGAGAAAATAATATGTCAGTAATACCTCTCTCTTCATAAGTAGATATTTTGAAAGTCTGCCCCACGAAACCCTCTCCAGCACAATCTGAAGCTCTGTGTCAGCCCTCCTAGCCTCTGCGTCAACCCTCTAAGGCTCTGTGCAGCCTTTGTTCCTCTGTGTCACTTCTGCGGCCTCTGCGTGGATGACGCAGGCCCTTCTGGCCTCTGCGCGGATGACACAGGCCCTTCTAGCCTCTGCGTGGCTCCCTCTGGCTCTGCATCAGCCTCTTTGCCTATCCGCTGGTATTTCGACACTATCTCTGCCTTGTACTCACTGCCCCTCGCTGCAAACTGATCACTGATTCGATTTCTCTTAGCAAACCCCGCTCTAGAAAATCGAATCACTGATCACTCTGGTGTGTCTCCAACTGACCCTCAAGCCTCCTCTTATACTTTTTCTGTTGAGTCTTCAACGACCGAGATTACATCTCTAATCAATGGCTAAGATTAGATTTGGCTTGATCCATGTCCTTTAGAACCTTCTAACCCAGTTTTATATTAATACCCATTTTTTTTCCTAAGTTTAGACTTAGGAACTCCATTAAAAATGTTAATTATTTTAATATCTCCTTAACTGGGTAGAATTTGCCCAAACCATTTCTGGGTCTTGGAGATCTCATGTGCTTTAGCCTCTCCACCAATTTTCATGGCTAGAGCACAATCGATGCTACCCCAAATCAACACTCCCTCTTAGAAAGGATTGTGCTCTAGTAGTACTCCACACTAAGCATCACCCTGATTATACGGCATCGATCCCTGTGTTGATGCTAGGCCTCCCCGCCCAACATCCTCTGCACTGCTACATCTTGTATTGTTGCCCATGGCTCTGCCACTACCACTGCTACATCCGTACGGTAGCTCCCTCTGCATTGGTGCTACTGCTGGTCCTTTCTCCCAACACTGCATCTGCACTGCAGTTCTCTCTCATCACGCTGCATCATGCTACTGCACTGCAACTCAGTTACTGAGAAGTAAGTAACTAATCCACCCAACTACTGACATCCCTGTCAAGCTAGAAACCCTCCCGATGTTGAAGCTCTCTCTGCCACTATATTGTGCTCCCTCTAGTGCCTCTGTGTTGCTGCAACAACTTCGTGCCTCTCGCATCGCTGCAAACCTCTCTGTGTCATCCTGCACTGCTGCAACCTCCTCTGTGCCTTTCGCACTGCTGCAAGCCTCTCTGCATTGCCAGGGACTACTGCACTTCTAGCACTCTCTGCCACTTCATCCGCATATGTTTCTACTGCCATACGCCATCCTGCTACCGTCACTTCGGGGCTCTCGTAGCCAGGTATATCCAAGAGTTTGGGTACCTCAAGGATCCTACCCCTCATCGCATGTAGTCCTCCTGACTACAACTCGATGTCTCCCCACCTCTTCTCTAGAGGTACATGAGCACTCATGGCACAATTGTCATCCTCCTCTACCTCCTTTTCCGCCTTCATTGGCACTGCCTTGGAGTCAGACACCTCTCCCTTATTCTTCTTCCTCGGACACTGGTTCGCATAATGTCCCAGTTCCCCACAGTTGAAGCACTTAATCTTAGAGAGATCCTTTTTCTTCCTCTTCCCATGCTCTCCCGCAGATGCCAGCGCTACATCCTCTTCCTCCTCTTTCTTGACCCGAGTCCCTTTGTTGCCGCTTCCCGTCTTGGTCGGTCATCTGATCTCTTCTTAGCGAAGAGCTACCCACAGTTCTTCCCACAGTTCGCTCTACCTAGAATGCTCTGGACGAATGTCTCCCACTCCTCGGAGACTGCGTTCAGCGCAATGCTCACCATCAACTCTTGATTCGGCGTAGCCCCTATGGAAGATAGTTGGTCCCGGATCTCCTGCAACCTACTGAGGAAGTGATCTACCCGCTCCTCCTTCTGCATCTAGTACGACCGCAATTGCTTCTCCACTAGCATCTTCCTATGCACGGAAGTGCCCTGATACAATGTCGTCAAGGTGTCTCACATTTCCTTTGTCGTATTTTTCTCGAAAATATGTTGGACTACATGATCCTTGACCCCATCAAGGATTATGCACTTAACCTTGGCCATCGCATCCTCATACTTTTCGTTATTAGCTGGGTCGACTAGGATAGCCACGGTTCTCAAGGCGAAGACCTTGATGCGATTTCTATCCAGAATGGACAGGATTTTGGCCTTCCAGATGACAAAGTTGGACACCCCGTCAAGTCTATCCTGATTCCTCAGTCCATTCATGGCCATCTCTCTGCTCTTCTTTTCGACTCCGCTGAGTCTCTACTTCCCTCCTGGAAGTTCTCTCTTCGACTCCTTCTGAGTCGCTACTTCCCTCCTGGAAGTTCTTTGCTAGACTCCCTCTGAGTCTCGAATTCCCTCCTGGAAATCCACCTGCCAACCGTCGAGTCACACTTCTCCAATCTCCTATGCATCTGCACCACTGATCTGGATTTCTTGGCTAGAAATCCACCTAGGTAGCGACTTCCTCTACCTTGGTTTTGCCCTGTTAGGTACTGTTTTGTCTCGGCAGCAACAACACCACACCAACTTCACTCCCCGCAGTCTGCTCACAGCTTCGTATACCCCGGCAACTGAAGGACTGAGCCTCTAGGCTTTCCGCAATCCCGAGAAGGCTAATTTGCTCCCTTGGCCAACTACGTCAACCCTCCTCGTCTCTACGTGGCTCTTTGTGAGCCTCTTCTGCCTTCTTTTGCCTCTACGTTGGCCTCTCTCTGATGACATAGTCCCTTTGCGTCGAACCTTCTTTACTCCTTTCTGCCTAGGAAGAGCTTCTGTCACTCAGGAGAGTTGTTTCTACTGCAAATTCTCTGATTCAGTTGGTGCCTTCAGCTCTCTGTGATCTGCAACGCTCCGCTACCATGCTGAAATTTCTAAGTATTACCCATTAGAAATTTTATCTGTATTCTCTGGTTTATTTTGCCTATTTGCTTTATTACTAACAAGTTATTTAACCATATAAACACTGAAATAAACACAATACAGTCTCAACCATCTACAGATCAACAACTTAAAGAAATGAACAAACACACAAGGGACGTTGTTATTTTTAGACAGTCGTCCTCAGAAAAACCCAACTCGGGAAAACCGGTGCAGCAATTCTGAGGGTTATATTATTATGCAATCTTTCTGAGTACAACTAGATGCCAAACTGGCTCACCTGACAGAGAAAATAATCTGGCAATAATACCTCTCTCTTCTGAAGCAATTATTTTGAAATTCTGCCCCACGAAACCCTCTCCAGCACAATTTGAAGCTCTGTGTCAACCCTCCTAGCCTCTACGTCAGCCTGAAACCCTCTGCGTCGGCCCTCTCAGGCTATGTGCAGCCTCTTTGGCCCTCTGCGTCACTTCTACAACCTCTACGTGGATGACGCAGGCCCTTCTGGCCTCTGCGTGGCTCCCTTTGGCTTTGTGTCTGCTTCTCTGCCTCTGCACTAGTCTTCTGGCATTATCTCAACCTCGTACTCACTGTCCCTCGCTGCAAACTTATCACTAATTCAATTTCTCTTAGCAAACCCCACTCTAGAAAATTGAATGACTGATCACTTTCGTGTGTCTCCAACTAACCCTCAAGCCTCCTCTTATACCTTTTCTGTTGAGTCTTCAACGGTCGAGATTACATCTCTAATCAACGGCTAAGATTAGATTTGGCTTGATCCATGTCCTTTAACACCTTCTACCCCTGTTTTATATTAATACCTATTAATATTTTATTTTTCCTAAGTTTAGACTTAGGACCTCCATTAAAAATATTAATTATTTTAATATCTTCTTAACCGGGTAGAATTTGCCCAACCAAACCATTTCTGGGGCTTGGAGATCTCATGTGCTTTGGCCTCTCCACCAATTTTCATGGCTAGAGCACATCCGATGCTACCCCAAATCAACAAAAAAGAAGAAAAATAAATTATTATTGTAATGTTTGTCTCATGGATTTCATGAGCAAGGAATTTTATTTTTAGTAATGGCTCCCATCATGAGCCTTTAGGTTTTGTCATCTAGTCATAAAAGTCAAGTTGAGTCAATGTCATGTATGAAGGACCCTTCTTAGGTATGTTACATTTTGTATGAGTCATTAAATTAAATATCAAAGCCCCCCAGACAAGCACAAGACCTCTCGTTCAAGTCAGCTTCAAGAAGAATAATAATATCTTCACCAAGGAGTCATGTCAGTTCACCCTCTTCAAGTCGGCTTATTCCAGGCTCCAACAACTATTTATAGGGCAGCTCGGCATCATTTCAGGGAGAGAATTTCAGTGATTATCAAGTCTACAACAAGAGTTGCGAAGCTTACTAAAGGAAGTATGTTATCAAGCGAAGGAAGGAAGGTATAAACCAAGCTCATTTTAGTTCCTTTTTTGGGTTAACTTCCTCTACATATGTGGGATAGCAAAAGACTAGTTGCAACAGAAGGAGCCGAGAAGAACAACAGTTCTTTTGGGTAGCCGAGTTGAAAGAATTTCAAGTCACAAGGGAGGTCGAGTCAAGCTAGTAGGAGACTCCATCCCAAGCGAAGGAAAGGCATAAGAAAAGGTTTTATGTACAAGTTAGAATTAGGATTGCAAACCTAATTCAAGGAGGCCGAAGGTTTGAAGCAGAAGGAGGTCGAAGCGGAAGAGGAGCTGAGACAAAGGAATGAGCAGAAGGTTGACTATCATCAAGGGAGCTTGTGTCTTGGTCTTGGAATGGCAAATAGGTCAAGGGTCTTGGTCTTGGTATTCGTCAATTTGAATCTCTATAAGAAGAAGAATTTGTGCGGGTTTTCCTCTCAAGAGTGAGAGGTTTTGGCCCTGCTGATAGCCTATATTCTTTGTCTCTTGTCTCTTTATGGTTTATGCTTGGTAGTCGTTTGATGAAGAATAACAATATAATAGCTTAAGAAAAAGAAGATCCTAATCAAGAAGTAAAAAACATTCACAAGCAATTATCTAATTAAGAGAAATCACCTAATCTCGATGCCCTAGATTTCTCAACATGAATGAGGATGCTGGCAAAGATCTAGATATGTTTTGTTAGTTAGTAACGTTTAGAGGATTCAGCTGAAATATAGGGAATAAAAGAGACACAGTATATAGGCTGTGAGCCAGGGCCAAAGCCTCTCAATCTTTGAGAGGAAAACCCAAACAAAATTCTTCTTATAGATCTTCAATTGACGGATATGAAGACCATGATAAAGACCCTTGACACTATATCCCTTCCAAGACCAAGTTACAAGCTTCCCCTTCAACGCTTCTCTTCTTCTTCCTTCAAAGTTTCAGCCTCTCCTTGTAGGTATGCAACTCCTTTCTTGACAACAAAAACCCTAGATGACTTTTCTCCTTGAATAATCTCCTCAAGAGGGAGACTCTTTTCTCTTTCTTACTCATCTTCCTTGAGCGAAGTTTTAGTTGACTGCAATCTTCGATCTTTCTTGCCAACTTCGGACCTGCAACACCATAGATGACTTTTCTCCTTGAATAATCTCCTCAAGAGGGAGACTCTTTTCTCTTTCTTACTCGTCTTCCTTTAGCGAAGTTTTAGTTGACTGCAATCTTCGATCTTTCCTTGCCAACTTCGGACCTGCAACCTTCACACGCGTGAGGGGTAAACTTAGCCCAAAACAATCCACAATGATGATGCTCTTCTTCGTTATCCTTCCTTCGTTCCTCACTAACTTTGAGGCTCTTTCTAAGATGATTTGCGCAGTTGAGATAGAGACTTGCTTCACCGAATTGATTGCCTTCAAATGAGGCTAAGCACTAGTATATATAGTCATTGCTTCATGACTTTTTAGCCCGACATGATCCCTTGGAGTACACTAACTTCATCTTCTAGATTTTTCTTTTCATTCTACGTCGGCTTGAGTGAGGTCTAATGACAAGGTCTTTGAGAGTTACTTACAAAGACAAATATGACTCTTTACAATGTGTAACATGCCTTCATTACATGAAGGCAATGACTCTTTAGACTTTTATGACTAGATGGCAATATCCCTAAGGGCTCTCAATGGGAGCCTTAACTAAAAATAAAATCTCTTGCTCATGGAACCCATGATGCAAGCGTTACAATAATTTATTTTTCTTCTACTCTATTACATAAAATCATAATTACATGTCATTATGAAGACCGAACCTAGTTACACTTCTGAACAAGCCCAAGAAAAAGAAGTTATTTTGATTCAATCATGGCATGGTGCTTTGACTCAAAGATGACAATTACTCAAGATTAAAGCAAAGGAAGTTATTTTGATTCAATCATGGCATGGAGCTTTGACTCAAAGATGACAATTACTCAAGATTAAAGTAGTTGTTTAAACATATACAAAGTGTTGCGAAAACTTGGCTCTCAGCATAGAAACTTCAAGACTCTTTTGCATTCTCTACAATTTAGGAAATAAAAGTTTGGCACCTCAAGGAAAATGGACTTTTGAGCACATGTCCAGAGTTGAAGATGTGACGCAAGAAAAGGCGTCCACTATGTGAGGCAAGAAAAGGCTTCCACTATTATTCAATCTCATTACAGGGCTCTGACTGCAAGGAGGCAGTTTTGGAAAAGTAAAGCTTTATCTTACAAAGTGTTATAAGGTCTTGGATTGCACCTACTCGGCAAAAACAGAACGGACATCATTTCAACACATTTTGTAAAAACAATGAAAGCATTGAGACAAGTACAAGCTCTCTTAAGAGTGAATACCATGAAGGCACACAGATTGCAGCAATAGTAATTCAGAGTCATGTACAAGGTTGGTTGCAAAGGTCGAGATATGTTTTGTTAGTTAGTAACATTTAGAACAGTCAGCTGAAATATAGGGAATACGAGCATTATGTGAATAAAATTAATTCAGAGTCATGTACGAGGTTGGTTGCAAAGGTCTAGATATGTTTTGTTAGTTAGTAATATTTAGAAGGTTCAGCTGAAATATAGGGAATACAAGCATTATGTGAATAAAATTAAGGCCACTGTCAAGATCCAATGTGCATTGAGTAGAGCACTTATTCAGTCAAAATTTTCTAGATTAAGGTATGCCACAATCAAGGTTCAGAGCTATCAGCATGGTTACCTGGCCAGAAAGCAATTCAACGATCAAAAGGCAAAGGCAGCTGTCGCTGTCATTCAGAATTGGTATCATAGCTATAAATGTTATAAACAAAATGAATTATGTAGAGAGGCTTCAATCAAAATACAAAGCACTATTAGAGGAATACTAACATTACAAGCTTATTTAAAGTATTAAGACTCTAAATACAAAGTGCAATGTTGTTTCTTGAGGTTGAATTGTTTTTAAAGAATTGTAGCGATGCACTAAGGAACAAAAGTTTACTAAGCAGGGTTCAAACAATTGAGGACTCTAAACTCAACCATTCAGCTACAGAAATACAGACAGCTTTTAGAGATTGGAAGGAGAGGCAAAGATACAAGATGAAGTTTAAAACGGTAGTTCGGGTCCAAGATATCTATTGTGGGATTTGTGTGAGACAAAATTTATTACAGAATAACGTGGTAGGGTGCATATATGCAGATGTTCAATTGTCATCCAAATCTGCACCACAGAAAACGGCTACTGAAGCTGCAATAATTATAACTATTCAGAGATTTTATTGTACTTATGCAGCCCGTTCACTACCCTTCAGGGAGGTAAGGGACCAGATTATCAAGGCCCCAAATATTATGGTCACACAAGTGTTTGCTAATTTTTAGCATGTGAATCATGATCTGTATTCTGATGCTTCAAATTCACAGAAAGCACACCTGGAACACATTCTTAATAAATACATTGGATTTGTTAAACAAAAGCGATATTTTCATAAAGTGAAGACAGCAGTAAATATGGAAAACCTGTGGAGTTTATTACAAGCTTACTACCACCAAGATGGTGTTGAAAAATGTGTAAAGGTTCGGTCTTCATAAATATGAAATGTACTTTTGATTCTTGTATATTGTAAAATTAAAGAAAATTATTATTATTATTGGAGCATGGGTTTCATGCTCAAGGTCTTTTATTTTTATTTTATAGATCAAGCATCCATTGAGTGCTTCTATGGTTTGTTCTAGGTCAAGAAGTCAAAAGAATCATTGTCATAAGTTGAAGACCCCATTGGACACACATTGTAACTTACTAAAGAAAATTATTTTTGTCATTAAAAGTGTCAAAATACCCTTCAAAACCAAGTCAGCCTGGCAGTTGGGAAGTTGGCCGAGGAGCCACAACCACCTTGAGAAGCCTATATAAAGGAGGGAACTCGACCTCATTGTGACACATTCATCAATCACTCATTCAAGCAAAGGAGAAGAGCAAGAAGGCAAGTGAAAAAGGAAGAGGACAAAGAATGATTGTTTTTGGGCTAATTCTATCTCACACATGCAAAGAAAAGAAGCTAGGGTCTATTGCTTCAAAGTCGAAATTCTCTATCTACTGGAAGAGTATCAAATCTGTTGGAAGAAGGGTCTACTAGGTCACCTACTAGCCCTAGACACGGAAGCAAGGCAAATGAAGTTGTTGGGAGGCCTTCGAAGGCTAATTTCGCTCACACATGTGGATGCAGTAGCAGTTGTAGGGGGGGCCGAAATTTTCAGGCCTGCAGTAGAGGCCGAAATTTTGAAGTTAGGGGTTGAAGTTCTGCTGTTGGAAGAGATTTGACTAGGTTTGACTTGGAAAAGGGAAGCACATCATTTTGAAAGGTTGGACTTGTCATTAGAGGGTATTGGTCTTGGTCTAGAGGTCTTGGAATTCGTCAATTGAAGAATCCATAAGAAGAGGAGATTTTGTGGGTTTTCCTCTCAAGTGGAGAGGTTGTGGCCCTGGCTTACAGCCTACATTCTATGTTCTTGTGTACTATTGTTTTCTATTTGATGATATTCAAACAAGTGAAAAAGCTAATAAAATAAAATAAAAAGTAAAAAGACATCACAAGTAGTTATCATAGAAAGAGAAATAATCTTAACTTTGCCCTATAGATTTCTCAACATGGCAAAAGAGCTAAGTTTGGCAGAGGGCATTATAAAGATCTCTACTACATTAAAGAAGTTTCTAAATAAGTGTTCGAAGGTGGCAATTCATCTCAGGAAAGGCATCAAAGAAGTATGAAATATCCTATTTACTCCAAAGAAGTTAGTGACCAAGACAAAGGAAGACAAAGGACGAAGGACTCTTCTCTTCCTTCTCAGAATTCACTAGCACATTTCAAGATGAGAGCATTTGGGTGATCGATAGTGGAGCATCAAGACACATGACCAATCATCACAAGCAACTAAAAACAGTGTCAAAAGGAAAGTCTTCTTACTCTATAGAGCTTGGTGATAATAACAGCTATCCTGTGAGAGGAATTGGATCAACCTCAATAGAGCTGGATAATGGAGGCAATATTCATCTCAACAACATCCTATTTGTTCCAGATCGGCATAAGAACTTACTCTCCATTTCAAGTCTAGATGATAAACGTGATAGAGTGGCTTTCATGGATGTAAAAGTTGTAGTATGGGGTAAAAATTCAAGCATACAAAATGCTGAAGTGATTGGGATTCATGAAGGAAGACGTTACAGGTTGCACAAGCTTTAGTTCGCATTGAAATCAGCACATGTGAAATTTAGCAGAGAAGATTTGGTCATCTCCATTCCAAAATCCTTCCATCTCTAAATTCAATAGTAGATGTTATCCCCGAATTGAAAGAAAATCATGAAGGAGTATGAAAGTGATGTGCATTGGGTAAGAACACCAAGAGACCATTTGGAAGCAGTGCTTCACGATCAAAAGAAATCTTAGATCTTATTCATTCCGATGTTTGTGGTCCTATGACTCCTAAATCACTTGGAGGTCATCTATATTTATGTCACATTTATAGATGACCATTCAAGGAAAACTTGGGTTTACCTAATGCAATCCAAGGATGAAGTATTTATCAAATTTCAAGAATTCAAAGCTGAAGTAGAGATCCTTACAAGAAGAATCAAGATATTAAGATCTGATAATGGAGGAGAATACACATCTAAGGAAATCATAGCTTTTTGTAAGGATTCTGGGATTAAGAGGGAGCTAATAGTCCCATATAATTCCAAACAAAATGGAGTTGCAGAACGAAAGAATCAATCCATTGAAGTAAGTGTAAAAACAATGCTACATGGTCCAGAATTACTGAAATTTATGTGGGGTGAAGCTACAAAGACAGTTGTATACATAAAAAATCGAAGTCTTGACAGGGCTCTGGATAACAAGACTACCAAAGAAATGTTCACTTGAAAGAAACCAACTATAGATCATCTCCAAATTTTTGGTTGTCTTGTCTATATTCATATACCTAAGGACAAAAGGAAGAATTTGGAGCATGAAGGAAACATTTGTGGGTTACAGTAACTCTTCTAAGGCCTATAGGATCTACATAAAGGAAGGACACCAAATAGAAGTCAGTGGAGATGTCATATTTGACGAAAGTATTGCATTCAAGAAATCAAAGGATCTCCCTATGGACTCTCATGAAGAAGAAGTTAGTAATGAAGAAGAAGCAAACCATGAAGATGAAGGTCATTGTGAACCCATACAACCTGCAACAATCCACGAAACTAGAAAAAGACCTAATTGGTTGAAGTCTACACTTCTAGATGCAGAGGGTCATGGAGAAGCTCAAGGTACATTCATGGAAAGCAAGAAGCCCAAACAATATTTTGGGTATGCAGCCTACATAACAAAACTAATTGAAGCAAAGCCATCCACTTTTTAAGAAGTTGTCAATCACCAAGAATGGAAGGATGCCATGAATGAAGAATATTAGTTTATAATAAAGAATGGAATTTGGGAGATCGTACCTAGGCCTGAAGATAAATCTGTGGTAAATTCCAAATGGATCTACAAGATCAAACATGCAGTAGATGGAAGTATTGATAAATATTAGGCAAGATTTGTGGCTAAGGGCTTCTCTCAACAGGAAGGCATCGACTATGAAGAGACATTTGCTCCAACAGCAAGGTATACAACTATTTGTTCGTTGGTCTCTTTCACAGCATCAATGGGATGAAACATCCACCACATGGATGTCAAGACTGCATTCCTGAATGGTTGAAAAATGTGTAACTAGGTTCGGTCTTCATAAATATGAAATGTACTTTTTGATTCTTGTAAATTGTAAAATGAAAGAAAATTTTTATTTTTATTTTTGGAGCATGGGTTTCATGCTCAAGGTCCTTTATTTTATAGGTCAAGCACCCATTGAGTGCTTCTAAGGTTTTTCCTAGGTCAAAAAGTCAAAAGGGTCATTGTCATAAGTTGAAGACCCCTTCGGGCACATTGTAACTTGTAAAGAAAATTATTTGTCTTTAAAAGTGTCAAAATACCCTTCAAGATCAAGTCAGCCTGGCTGCGGGCAAGTCGGCCTAAAATGAGGAGCCACGTCCACCTTGAGGAGCCTATATAATGGAGGAAACTCGACCTCCTTGAAGCACATTCATCTCTCTCTCATTCAAGAGAAGGAAGAGGAAGAAGGCAACAAAAGAGGAAGAAGATAAAGAAGACTTGGTTTTGGGTTATTTCTCTCTCACACGTGCGAAGGAAGGTTAGGGTTTTTGCAGCAGATCTAGGGTTTTCCTCTACAAGTTCAATCTTGAAGAAGGGAAAGCAAGAAGGTCAAGCGAAGGTCACAAGAAGCCATCTTCAAGTTCTAGAAGTAAGAGAAAGCCCAGTGAAGGTCTAAGGAAGCCTTGGAAGGCTAAAACAAAGCTCACACGTGTGGCTACAACAACTGCAGGAGGGCCAAAAAATTCAGGTCTATAGTGGAGTAAATCTAGGGTTTTCCTCTACAAGTTCAATCTTGAGGAAGGGAAGGAAAGAAGGTCAAGCGAAGGTCACAAGAAGCCATCCTCAAGCTCCACAAGTCAGAGAAAGCTAAGCGAAGGTCTAAGGAAGCCTTGGAAGGTTAAAATAAAGCTCACACATGTGGCAACAACAACTACAGTAGGGCCGAAAATTTCAAGTCTGTAGTGGAGGCCGAAATTCTGCAGCTGGTGGTCGAAGTTGTGCTACTGGAAGACATTTGATTGGGTTTGACTTGTTCAAGGAAAGCATATCATCTAGAAAGGTTGGACTTGGTCTCAGAGGGTATTAGTTTTGGTCTAGAGGTCTTAGAATTCGTCAATTGAAGAATATATAAGGAAGAGAAGGGATTTGCGGGTTTTCCTCTCAATTAGAGAGATTTTGGCCCTAACTTGATGTGTATATTCTGTGTTCTTGTTCTTGTTTTGGTAGTTGTTTGATCATATACAAACATAATAATAAGTAAAGAAGTTAATAAATAGGAAAAAGTTAAAATACATCACAAGCAGTCATCAAGAAAAGGGAAATCACTCTCATCATTGCCCTATAGATTTCTCAACAAATGGCACAATTGATGAGGAAGTCTATATAGAACAACCCTTGAGATTTGAAGTTAAAGACAAAAAGGCATATGTCTGCAGATTGAAGAAGACATTATATGGCCTCAAGCAAACACCAAGGGCATGGTATGCTAGGATGCATGCATACCTACATAGATTAGGCTTCACAAAAAGTTTTGTTGATCTGAACCTTTATATTAAGGTTGTGAAGGGAGAGTCGGTAATCATTCTTCTGTGAGTGGATGATCTTCTCTTGACAAGTGTGGAAGGTTGAATTGAAGAGTGTAAGAAGAAACTAGTAGCAGAATTTGACATGAAGGATCTAGGGCTGATTCACTACTATTTGGGATTGGAAGTCGGGCAAGGACCTGATGAGATCTATCTGGGTCAAGGAAAGTATGTGATCAAGATGTTGAAGAGGTTTGACATGATGGATTGCAAACCAATGACAACCTCGATGATCACGCACTTAAAAATACTGAGTTTTGAATCGAGCCATGTGGATCCTTCCAAGTATTGACAATTGATTGGCTCACTGATGTACTTGGTGAATACTCGACCAGACATGTTTTGCAATAAATGTTCTGAGTCAATTCCAAGTGGAGTCGAGGCATGATCATTGGATAGCATCAAAACATATACTAAGATATCTGCAAGGAACCATCCACTACTGACTGAAATATGATAGAAGGAATGATGTCCACTTAATTGGATATACATATTCCGATTGGGGAGACATTGAGCAAGATGGAAGGAGCACTATTGCAGCCTGTGAAGTAAGAATAGAAGCTTTCTGGTTAAGGAAGTTGTTATCCAACCTATTTGAAGGACCAATGGACCCTACGGTGATACACTGTGATAACACCAGTTGTATACGATTGTCTGAAGACCCAATATTCCATGGAAAGACAAAGCATATCAACAACAAGTATCACTACATTCGGAAGCTAGTACAAGATGGTGTGATGTAGTTACAATACATCTCCAATGATGAGGAGGTAGCTGACATATTACCAAAATCCCTTCCTAATAAAAAGCTTATGTATTTGATAGACAAGCTTGGTTTGGTTGATGTATCCTCCCCGGTTGAGAGGGAGAGATAGACACATCATTCTTGTCTTCACTTGGGAAGACATAATGGAGGATTGGGTAAGCATCTGGCATTCAAGACTCTTTGAGGATGAGGTAGTGTTAAAATTGGCAACTAGGGCCAAAATTCATGTGGGCCATCTTATTTATGGCTAATAATATGTTCATTAGATTCCTCTCGTTGAGAGGTGTAGGATTGATCTAAAGATCATCCGATTTCGATAAGTATTCACGGAGATATGAATTTATTTTGATTTTGGAATTATTATCAAGCCGACCTACAACTCATGTAGGCTCAGAAGCCCAACGGTGGCATCTATTCAAACATCAACAGTTGTGTATAAAAACAGGACTTTTCCTCATTTTCACTCACTCATTTCATCACACCTCTCTCTCTCTACTGCGCAGAAAAGGGTCTCTCTCACACATGTGAAGCTAGAAGCTACTGAAACTGAAGCTGCAACTACAGATCCAAACATTGACCAATGTGGACCATCAAACCTCCTCTTCTGATCTGCACTGTAGGTTCATTTGAACCTCCTCTAAAGGCTGCAACTTTTGGTAGTGGAATCAAGTCGATCCAACAAACAGTTTGCGAGATATCGACTGCCCTAGTTTGAAGGAAGTTGCTGAAACTAAAGCTGTAGCTGCAGAAGTGAAGTTTGACCTGCGTGGACCAAAAAATCTCCTCATCTGAACTACGTTGTAGGTTCATCTGAACCTCCTCTGAAGGCTGCAACTTTTGGTGGTGGAATCAAGCCAATCCGACGGTCGGTTTGCGAGATATCGTCCGACCTAGTTTTGATGATGAAGCCGCTAATGTTGATGTTGCTGATCTAGGGTTTGCTACTGCTGATATAAATCAGATATTGTACTATTTCTCTCTACTGAATTATTGAAGATAAAAGAAGATTTGATCAAAGGGTTTCCCCGCACGTTATGGGGTTTGTCCCTAGTTAGCTGCCACATCTTGTGTCTCTTGTCTTGGCTTGTTTTCTGTTGATTGTTTAATGTTCTATCTGCACTTTACTTATGCACATGTGATTGCTAATCTATGAATAATAATAAGAAAGAAAAGTAAATTGCTCTCAGCATAGAACATACCATAACTTAACATGGTATCAGAGCTGAGGTGAAGACAAAGCCCGAGCAAGAGCAAGATCAATCACCGAAGAGAAGATTGGCAAGGCTATCCCAAAAGAACTATGGGGTCCTCAACACTCTTTCGTGCCGAAGACAACCTCCGTGAGAAAGCTGACTATCACGGAGATGTCTATCAATCTAACCCTAGAAGATCGAGGAGTGTTGGACCATGTAAGAGGTAATATTGTTGAGCCTCCATCAAATGCATCTGCTGCTGCCTGGAACAAATGGAAAAATGGAGAAGTCAAAACAAAGAAGATCATCCGGGACTCTATCGACAAGCACTTGGTGGCCTACATCTCTGAACTGGAAATCTACGATAGACTGGTGAGTATATTTAAAGTTAATGATGCAAATCAAGTTTTGTTTCTTAAAAATAAACTGAGGGAAATCAAGAAGGGTACAGATGAGAGTATGCAAGCATACTTCTTAAGAATCACCGAGATCAAGAACGATCTCCTATCTATTGGGGAGACTATTACTGACAGAGAAATGGCACTCACGACTCTTAGAAGGATTACCATCCGAATGGTATGTGTTCAGGACTACTCTTCTGAACAATAATATAATTCCAGGTTTTGAGGAATTAATGGCTAGATGCATTCAAGAAGAAACAAGGGTAGAAGAGCAAGAAATGCCCATGCCTAAAGGTCCTCCTACTGCCTTTTCTTCTCATGCTAAGAAAAGAAATAATTCCGGGACTAATCAAAAGGAAAGGCTGGACCTAAGGGTGGAAGAAAAGGGCAATGTTACATATGTGATAAAGCAGGTCACTATGCAAGGGAGTGCCCTGATAGAAAGGACTCACATGGGGACGATCATCAAAATCCCTCTGATGGCAATCAAAGGAATGACAAATTCAATAGCAAAGGTAAGAGGAGAGTTGGGAATCAAGGAAGAGGACAGCCATTCAAGAAGGCTAGAAATACCAGGATGTATTAAATGCACCTGATCTCAAAAAGAACTTGGTGTCCATCTCATAAATGGAAGACAAAGGCTACAACGTAACCTTCAGCAATGGCAAGGTACGTATATGGAAAAATAATGTTAAAGATGCCTTTACTCTTGGGTTTCGTGTTGATTCATTATATCAGGTCGATGGAAGTCCGCTAGGTGTCATGTCTTATGACACATCTCTTCAGTCCGAACTTTGGCATCGGAGGTTTGCCCCCCTTCATTATAAAGCTCTACTCGGTGTAAGACAAATGGTGATAGGGATGCCCAAATTCCGGGTAGAGAAAGAAGGTGTATGTCCAAGATGTGTCAAAGGAAAGCTCAAAAGGGGACCATTCCCCTCAAGCCAAAGCAAGACCTCCGATATATTACAGTTGGTTCACTCAGGCATATCTGAGGTTGGCATTAAGAGGGAGACTACTACACCACATACTCCTGAGCAGAATGGTGTGGCGGAAAGGAAGAACCGTACAATTGTGGAAGCTGTCTCTATGGGTAGATGATGTAACAATGCCTGATGTGGAAGAACCCATGGATCCTATTTATCCACCTGAGCCTTCCTCTTCTAGGCAGAGGCCTTCATGGCTGAGGGGGATACTTGATGATGCTGAAGGACATGTTGCACACCGAGAAACCTTCCGTGAAAGTAAGAAACCTAAAAGGTATCAGGGATACCTGACCATCATGAGCACGATCATACAAAATAAGCCTTCATCATTCTCAAATGCCATCAAGCATCAAGTATGGAAGGATGCTATGACCAAAGAATATGAGTCTATTATGGAGAATGATGTCTGGGAAGTAGTTCCCAAACCCCAGGACAAGACAATTGTTACTTCAAAATGGATTTACAAGATAAAGCTGCAGCAGATGGAAGTATGGAATAGTATAAGGCTCCTTTTGTTGCTCGTTGTTTCTCCCAGAAGGAAGGTCTAGACTATGATGTGATATTTGCACTTGTTGCCAGATATACGACCATCCGCTTGATCATAGCCCTTGTGACTTCACAGGGATGGAACCTACATTGTCAAGACCACGTTCTTGCACGGTTTGATCAAAGAAGAGGTCTATGTGGAGCAACCCGAAGGATTTGAGATTTATGATTGAAAATCTCATGTATGCAGGGTGAAGAAGGCTCTCTATGGGCTGAAGCAAGCACCCCAAGCATGGTATGAGAGGATCGATAACTACTTGATGAAGCTGGGATTCACTAAGAGTGAAGCCGATCCTAACCTTTACCTTAAGGTTGAAGATGACAAGCCTCTCATACTGGTGTTGTATGTGGATGACCTCTTTCTAACAAGTGCAGACCCTCTCATTCACAAATGTAAGAGGGAGTTGGCTTCTGAATTTGAAATGAAGGACCTAGGACCGATGCACTATTTCCTAGGACTTGAAGTGTGGTAGAAGCCAGGGGAAATTTTCCTATCTCAAGGAAAATATGTGGTAAATATATTGGAAATATTCGGTATGATGGACCGCAAGCCTGTGACTACCTCGAGGATCTTAACTTTTAGAAGTTATATGGTAGTGATGTCGAACCAAATTTGGGAAATGCCTCCAAGTTTCATAAACTCATTCGCATTGAGGTTCTTAGTGAACCTTCGTCCAAACATATGTTTTGCAGTTAGCATTGTGAGCTCATATTTGGTTGAGCTTCACTGGATTGATGCCAAGAATCTTCTGAGATATCTTCATGGCATAATTACTAATGGGTTAAGATACATTGCCGGAGATGTGAGACTACTTGGATATACTGATGCTGATTGGGCAGGCAGTGTGGTGGACCGTAAGAGCACTTCCGGGTGTTGTTTCACCTTGGGATCTGCTTCGATATCCTGGATGAGCAGGAAGCAGAAGTTGGTGGCTTTGAGCACTGCCGAAGCAGAGTATATTGCTGCTAGCATGGCCTCTTGTGAGGCAGTCTGGTTGCGAAAGCTCTTCAGTGAGTTGTTTGGATTTACATTAGATACCACTGTGATTCTCTGTAACAACCAGACGTGGGATTTGATTATTGAGGAATCCCGTATTCGTCGATTGCTCCAGCAGATAGACATCATCTGGGATATGGTAAGTCGATGAGCAAGGAGGCTCCATTGCATTAAGATGATGTACAGGTCGATACACCTTGTCAAAGCCCCAAGGAAAGATCTAATCTGTGATTTTCCCAAACGACTTGGCGTCGTCAAGAAACCCTTGTACAAGGGTCCTGCAGTTTGCATACATTGAGCTTTGGGAGCTCCGAAGGCTAGCAGTTCTTACTCGAGCAACATACGACCACAGGGTGACTCACCCTCCCCTGGTGGTGCGCACTAGAACAAGATGATTCGCTCTCTTGTGGGACAAGATGATTCGCTCTCTTGTGGAACAGGATGATTCGCTCTCCTGTGTAGCAGGATGATTAGTTCTCCTGTGAGGCCTGGATTGATGTGTTCTCCATGGCGATTGTAGCAGGATTGATGTGTTCTCCTATGAGGCCTGGAGTGATGTGTTCTCCGTGGCGATTGTAGCAAGATTGGTGTGTTCTCTTGTGAGGCCTGGATTGATGTGTTCTCCATGGCAATTGTAGCAGAATTGATGTTTTCACCTGTGAGGACAGGATTGATTAGTTCTCCTGTCGAGACATCCTACCCATGCAGTCTGGGACTCATGGGAAGTACCTCTCATCTGATCAATGAGCAGGGAAATTAAGTTAAGGACCATAGTAGTATCGATGGACGCATCGTTGTATCTACTGTACTCCCTGCGCTAGGATGACCTCCATTGATCTAGGATCAATGATACTGGTCTGGGACCAGTGGTAGGAGTGGTACATTCTATGACACTAACTTCGGGTCGGTTGTTACTGGTCTGGGACCAGTGGTACGCACTTTGAGACTGACTTTGAGTCAGTGGAGGATGTTACTAGTCTGGGACCAGTGGTACACACTCTGAGACTGACTTTGAGTCAGTGGAGGATGTTACTAGTCTAGGACTAGTGGTAGGAGTTGTACTCACTATGACGCTGACTTCGGGTTGGTTGAGACTGATCTGGGACCAGTGGTAGGAGTTGTACTCACAATAACGCTGACTTCAGGTTGGTTGAGACTGGTCTGGGACCAGTGGTACATACTCCAAGACTGACTTTGAGTTAGTATGATACATCCTCGATCATTTCTTCTTCTTCATAATTCGGACAAAAGCAGAGTAACGCATAATAGAGCAGAGCCGTACAGATCAGTACAGGGAAAAACAGGCAGAATAGAGCTGAGCAGGGCAAGGGTCAGGCTGTACAAGGAAGTGCATTTGATGGATGAATAGTAGCGAGCGACACACAGATTGCAGATGAAGTTCTCCCTAATTGAGAGGGAGTGTTAAAATTGGCAACCAAGGCCAAACTTCATGTGGGTCATCTTATTCATGGCTGATAATATGTTCATTAGATTCCTCTCGTCGAGAGGTTTAGGATTGATCTAAAGATCATCCGATTCCGATAATTATTCATGGAGATATGAATTGATTTTGATTATGGAATTATTATCAAGCCGACCTACAACTCATGTAGGCTCAGAAGCCTAACAGTCGCATCTATTCAAATATCAACAGTTGTGTATAAATACAGGAAGACTTTTCCTCATTTGCACTCACTCATCTCATCACATCTCTCTCTCTCTACTGCGCAGAAAAGAGTCTCTTCTCTACTGGGTAGAATGTTGGCATTATGAGATAAGTGTTGTCCTTGATGGCAAACCACACTGATGACAAATCATAGTGCAGAAGGTCAGCAGCAAGGAATTGATGATCAGACTATAAGAAGAAGAGAAAGTTCATACACGCAGGTTCGTTAAGCCCAAGTCGCGTGTACACGCAGGTTGGCTTCAGCAAAAGCGCGTGTATGTGGAAAAGTACCTTTGGTCCATGGCGGTTAGTCCTTGGAAGTTGTGCCTATGGTTTCGGACCATTGTGTCTCGACGGGTGTGTCGATCCCTAGTTTTGAAGTTGATGGTATTGTGTTACTATGGTTTTGGCTCTTGGTATTGAGCAAGGCCTAAGGCTATATAAGGAGAAGGAAATCATTAGGCAAGGGTATCTGAAATGTCTTGAATATCTGATGAAGCATTAGATCCAGTATGCAGGTTATGGGTTGATGATGCATTGCTTGATCTGAGCTAAGGAGAGATCTCATCGGTTGATGGAGAACTAGATCTAAGGAGAGATCGGGATCAAATGGTTTGAAATGAACTATCTTTATGATGCTTATTCTAGATCTACATACTGACGCATGTATAGTTCTATAAGTGTTATGAGTATGACTAATGTCTGGTACAGCTGCAAGTTGATAGAAATTATTTTTAGATCTGTACGCGGGTTGGCTTTGATAAAAGCGCGTATACACGCGGGTTTGATTCATCGAAGTAGCGTATACATTGTAAATCTTAATATTTGAAGTTGCAGATGGATCTGATGGTTATTACAGAGTTCTGTGTCTGCTCTGTGTTCTGGTGACTGTTGTTAACAGGGTTTCAGTGATTCAGAGTTTGATGATTGTTTTGAGCTTCAATGATAGTTATGGGTCCAGTATGAAAATTGGATGAAAAGTGGCCTTACAGATTATGTGTTGCGCTTCAGTGTATCCAGTCTGAAAATTGATGAAACGTGGTACCTGGAGGTGAGAAGATTGTAGGCAAGCACCTACGTACTAGTATCTAAGCTAGTACAAAAGTTAAAGGAGATCTTTGGAGCATTGTAGCAGGTAGCAGCCTGCGTACTAGTAAATGGATCGGCTAGTACAAGAGCAAAGGGGGTTGTAGCTCCCGTACTGGTACAAGACTGCACCAGTACAAATATTGTAAAAGGATTTTCTTATTAAGAAGAAGATTGAGATGACTTGCAGCAGGTGGTTTTCACCCACATTGGGTTTCCACCTTATATCTTTGTGTTCATGTGTGTGGCTCTTGTGTGATGTTCTGTTCTGTTATTCTGCACCTGTTTACTGTTAATATGCTTAATAATGATCTGATGCATTTACTGAAGATTAAGCTAACTGAATTATAAGATCTCTGGATATACGCGAGTTTCATTAGACACAGTAGCGTGTACACGCGGGTTCACTTAATTGAAGTAGCGTATATGTTTCTGAGTATGAAATTGAAAAGTTTGATTGATCTGATAATACTGATTCACCCCCCCTCTCAGTATTATTTCCAACAATTGGTATCAGAGCAGGTCCTTTGGTAGAAGCTTGATCGCTTGAAGGAGATCCGTGGAACAATGGGAAAGAAGCTTAAGAAGAAAGCTCATAAGAAGAAGAAGACATCTCAGAAGATCTATGACAGTGGGAGAGTCGATTGGGGATTAGGTATAAGAAGTTCTTCAGATTCAGAATCAGATTCAGAATTAGATTCAGAATCATTATCAGGTATGAATGTGTTATCCTCTGATGTTCCTGCTATATTTCCTTGTGAAAGTGATGGAAGTGATAGTGAAACTACTGAACATGCTTTTATGGGTGAGCAAGAAAAGTATCAAATAGAGGCAGTATTTAGAAGGCTTGCAGACAAGGTTAAAGATCAACAAGATCTATTGAACAAAAGGGAATGTGCTTTCAAAGAAGAAGTTACCAAACTAAAGGCCCAACTAGAAGAAGGAAACGAGGTAAGAAAGCTACTCAAGGACAAGGAAGACCAATGTCAAAAATTGCAGCATGAAGTGACATCATTAAGAAAAGAAGTCAACGAAAGAAGCACAACCATCAAGAAACTCAAAGATAGATCCAGCTACTATGAAAATCTTGAAGCTACAATCCTCTCACTAAAAGGAGATCTTGAAGAATCAAAGAAGCAGAATACAGATCTTCTCCAAGCTATTGCAAAACAAGAAAACGAAGTCACCAGCTTAAAATCTCAACTAGAATGTGCCTTCCGAGTTCGTCAAATGCAGCAGGATTTGAATGAAGAACAAGAAAAGGAGATTCTCAAACTAAAGCATCAGTTGGAAGAAGGAAGTAAAGATGGAGAAGACATGAAGAAGCGATGTCTAGAAAAGGAGGAACAACTTCAAGTTGAGGTAAATATCTTGAAAGGTAAATTAGAAGAAAAGGATAAACTTTTGAGATTTCAAGATAGTAGTAAAGCCTTGGATGATATTCTTAGTAGTCAAAGGTCTCCTGCTATCAAGACTGGTCTTGGTTTTCATGAATCTGTTGAAGGTGAATCTAGTTCACAAGGTGAGGCAAGGAACTCTAAAGAGAAATCTAAAATGATCAACAAAGAGATGAAAGGTCAACCCCATCAACAATCAAGGAAAGAGACTCCTCAAAGAAAATATTTTACTCCTCCTATGAATAATGTTGAATGTTATGTATGTCATAATCTTGGACATGTTGCAGCCAGATGTGGAAGAAAAAGAGTTCAAGACCATCATGCAGAAAGATCATCACATTCAAGGTACTTTAATGGATATTGCTTTGCTTGCAATATGTTTGGTCACAAAGCTGCTGATTGCTACAGGAGGTATATGAAACATGTAAGATGTTATGCATGTAACAAACTTGGACATATAGCAAAGCAATGCGGGAACAAAGGACGGACATCACACCAAAAGGAGAAAACAACATCACACTTGAAGATATGGAAGAAGAAGGAAGTACAGACAGAAAGATGTGGCACAGCACAAAATACTCAGGTTCAGCACAACACAGACATAATAAACTCAGAGGAAGCTGAAGGTGTAAAACTTCAGTGTCCTGAAACTCATACGCAAGTTTCATAAATGGAAGTTGCGTATATACGCGAGTTAGACACTGCAAAGTCGCGTATATGTCAGTCTGAGGAAAAGCAGTGGGGACAGGCTCAGAAAAGGGATCTGATATGATTCAGTCCATTATTTGCTCTATTGGTTAATAGCTACAGTCTGCTGAGGATGTGTGGAAATGTTTTGTTACTTGTATGATGTCTAGAAGTGTTTTGATCCTAACTTGAGGATGATGATGTTTTGATGCTTATTGCTGATATATGCATGATCAGATCTAACAGATGGCACTAGTTGAGGGGGAGCATATGCCTTTAGTAATTCATTGTTGGCATTATGGTTAATAATCCTTGGTGATGATTCTTATATGGCTAAATGATATATCTTGCTATGATGTGGTTGTGAGTTGTCTATGATAAACTCTCATATGATTCTTGAAGTTACATAGAAGATGTTCAGATCAGATTTATGGTTGATTCTTTGATGATGCATATATGATGCTTACATGGTGATCTTCATAAGGACAAGGAGAAGTACAAAGCTTGAATACACATCTTCCTCACTTGATGATGAGTCACTCATATACTGCTGCTGTCATATGCATAAAGATCATACAGTTATGATGCAGGCACTCTTGTGAATAAGGATTGTTGCTGTTGATGATATCAAGAAGTTTTGTCAAATGAGCTTAAGCTCAAGATACATAGTGCTGATACATGGATGACTACTCAAGGTTGCTTTGTTGGAGACGTGGTGATGAGTTCTTATCTATATAATGATAGGTTGATACTTGCATGTGTTGATTGATGCAGATGTTCCCAAGTAATGATACTTGGATCATGTAGAGCTTGATGAAATGGCTATGGTGGTTTCACACATGTGAATGACTCTGAATTCTGTTCAAAGGGATGAATTGATGCAGACATACCTTGTTATAGGTTGATGACTTATTCTCTACAGGACATTTACAGGTTGCTGATATGGAAATTTGTGTACGCGTGTTGTTTAAAGGATATCCGCGTGCATACGCTATTTTACAAGGGGATAGTCGCGTATATGGTGTACGCGTGTTTCGTAAGGGATATCTGCGTATATACGCCTGTTTATGTGTATACAGACGCGTATATGGAGATTTGAAGGAAATCAGCAGGGACAGATGTTGGTTGCAGAAAGTCTGATATAGGTCTGACAAGAGATCATCTGGCACAGGTTCAGGGGGAGCAGATAATCTTCCAATGATGCATTGTTGGCATTATCTTAAAGCTTTTGGTTCTAGTTCACACTTGGTGTTGATTTCAGGAGGAACAAAGGCGAAAGGAGAACAGAAGGATCTCTTGGTTGCTGATCTGAATGGTGAATATCAGATGCTGCTGGTGACTTTCATAAGTCTTGGTCTAGTTATTTCGTCTCTATGTCATATATCTCTTTTGTGGTATCTCTTTCATGGTGTCAAGGTCATGTAACGGCCTATTTTGGTTTCCCCACTATGCCTGGGATGATTGATGCAATGTGATTGGTTGTCATATGTAAAATTTTGATGTATTCCCACTTGGTTGGGTGGATGAGTCAATTTTTGTATATCCTCACTTAGTTGAGAGATGGATGTATGTATGAGTCCTAAGTGATAGGAAGGTCCTTTATGATGTATAGAGTCATGTTCTTCTTGAAGAACATCTTTTGTAGACCTTGCTTACAGTCAGGGAGAGCATGATCAGCACACTTCAGCAAGAACAGAGATTCAGCATGTACTCAGAGGGAGCATGGACAGATTGGTACACCTTGGCATATACAAAGGGGGAGATTATTCAGAGATTTCAGCAGGTACTCAGGGGGAGTATGGACAGTGGAATGATTCAGCAAAGGAAGAGAATATCTTGGTCCACCCTTTGCCCTTGATGTCAAAGGGGGAGAGTGATTTGGTGTTGTTGCCATCAAGTCCAAAGGGGGAGATTGTTGGCATTATGATGCATGTGTTGTACTTGATGGCAACCCTCTCATAGAAGAATATCTCACTTATGTATAACTGGATGAATCTTCAGAAGAGATATCAGATGTGACTGATGGAGGACAGCTCAAAGGAATCAGATGATAGTTCTAAGTGTGACAAGTTAGCTTTGCCATCAAGTCCAAAGGGGGAGATTGTTGGCATTATGAGATAAGTGTTGTCCTTGATGGCAAACCACACTGATGACAAATCATAGTGCAGAAGGTCAGCAGCAAGGAATTGATGATCAGACTATAAGAAGAAGAGAAAGTTCATACACGCAGGTTCGTTAAGCCCAAGTCGCGTGTACACGCAGGTTGGCTTCAGCAAAAGCGCGTGTATGTGGAAAAGTACCTTTGGTCCATGGCGGTTAGTCCTTGGAAGTTGTGCCTATGGTTTCGGACCATTGTGTCTCGACGGGCGTGTCGATCCCTAGTTTTGAAGTTGATGGTATTGTGTTACTATGGTTTTGGCTCTTGGTATTGAGCAAGGCCTAAGGCTATATAAGGAGAAGGAAATCATTAGGCAAGGGTATCTGAAATGTCTTGAATATCTGATGAAGCATTAGATCCAGTATGCAGGTTATGGGTTGATGATGCATTGCTTGATCTGAGCTAAGGAGAGATCTCATCGGTTGATGGAGAACTAGATCTAAGGAGAGATCGGGATCAAATGGTTTGAAATGAACTATCTTTATGATGCTTATTCTAGATCTACATACTGACGCATGTATAGTTCTATAAGTGTTATGAGTATGACTGATGTCTGGTACAGCTGCAAGTTGATAGAAATTATTTTTAGATCTGTACGCGGGTTGGCTTTGATAAAAGCGCGTATACACGCGGGTTTGATTCATCGAAGTAGCGTATACATTGTAAATCTTAATATTTGAAGTTGCAGATGGATTTGATGGTTATTACAGAGTTCTGTGTCTGCTCTGTGTTCTGGTGACTGTTGTTAACAGGGTTTCAGTGATTCAGAGTTTGATGATTGTTTTGAGCTTCAATGATAGTTATGGGTCCAGTATGAAAATTGGATGAAAAGTGGCCTTACAGATTATGTGTTGCACTTCAGTGTATCCAGTCTGAAAATTGATGAAACGTGGTACCTGGAGGTGAGAAGATTGTAGGCAAGCACCTACGTACTAGTATCTAAGCTAGTACAAAAGCTAAAGGAGATCTTTGGAGCATTGTAGTAGGTAGCAGCCTGCGTACTAGTAAATGGATCGGCTAGTACAAGAGCAAAAGGGGGTTGTAGCTCCCGTACTGGTACAAGACTGCACCAGTACAAATATTGTAAAAGGATTTTCTTATTAAGAAGAAGATTGAGATGACTTGCAGCAGGTGGTTTTCACCCACATTGGGTTTCCACCTTATATCTTTGTGTTCATGTGTGTGGCTCTTGTGTGATGTTCTGTTCTGTTATTCTGCACCTGTTTACTGTTAATATGCTTAATAATGATCTGATGCATTTACTGAAGATTAAGCTAACTGAATTATAAGATCTCTGGATATACGCGAGTTTCATTAGACACAGTAGCGTGTACACGCGGGTTCACTTAATTGAAGTAGCGTATATGTTTCTGAGTATGAAATTGAAAAGTTTGATTGATCTGATAATACTGATTCACCCCCCCTCTCAGTATTATTTCCAACATAGAAAAGTGTCTCTCTCTCACACATGTGAAGCCGGGAGCTGCTAAAACTGAAGTTGCAACTCCAGATCCAAACTTTGCCAACGTGGACCATCAAACCTCCTCTTTTGATCTGCGTTGTAGGTTCATCTGAACCTCCTCTGAAGGCTGCAACTTCTGGTGGTGGAATCAAATCGATCCGACAGACGGTTTGCGAGATATTGACTACCCTAGTTTGAAGGAAGTTGTTGAAACTTAAGCTGCAACTGCAGAAGTGAAGTTTGACCTGCGTAGACTAGAATATCTCCTCATCTAAACTACATTGTAGGTTCATCTGAACCTCCTCTAAAGGCTGCAACTTTTGGTGGTGGAATCAAGCCGATCTGACGATCGATTTGCGAGATATCGTCTACCCTAGTTTTGATGATGAAGCCGCTAATGCTGATGCTACTGATCTAGGGTTTCTATTGTTGATATAAATCAGAGTTATTGTACTATTTCTCTCTGCTGAATTATTGAAGATAAAAGAAGATCTGATCAAAGGGTTTCCCCACACATTGTGGGGTTTGTTCCTGGCTAGTCAACACATCTTGTGTCTCTTGTCTTGGCTTGTTTTTTGTTGATAGTTTAATGTTCTATATGCACTTTACTTGTGCACGTGTGATTGCTAATCTATGAATAATAATAAGAAAGAAAAGTAAATTGCTCTAAGCATAGAACATACCATAACTTAGCAGTTAGAGCATCCAAGATAAGAGTAGTTGTGGACCGATATTCTTTGAGGACTAGCTATCCAAGATAAGAATAGTCCAAGGAAGGTCATACTCTGTGAACACCCAGGTGAGGTATGTACCTTAAGAAACAATGATGATAGTGTCTATAAATCATTGGTCTTGCCAGCATTGTGCTCTGATCTTGTGGAGAGATAGAGTTGTTAGTCAAGGCCTTGCTATATGACCATGTTGGTTAACATGATGCTAAACAAATGGGTTACCAATCCGAATCCTCTTATGAGATCTCTTCAAATTGAGAATGTCCATGTACCATTTATGAATACCTCCCTAGTTAAGAGGGAGTGTTGAAAAATGTGTAACTAGGTTCGGTCTTCATAAATATGAAATGTACTTTTGATTCTTGTATATTGCAAAATTAAAGAAAATTATTATTAATATTTTTGGAGCATGGGTTTCATGCTCAAGGTCTTTTATTTATAGGTCAAGCACCTAATGAGTGCTTCTAGAGTTTGTCCTAGGTCAAGAAGTCAAAAGAATCATTGTCATAAGTTGACGAACCCATTAACCACATTGTAACTTGTAAAGAAAATTATTTTTGTCATTAAAAGTGTCAAAATACCCTTCAAGACCAAGTCGGCCTGGCAACTGGGAAGTCGGCCTATTTTGAGGAGCCACGTCCACCTTGAGAAGCCTATATAAAGGAGGGAACTCGACCTCCTTGTGACACATTCATCACTCACTTGTTCAAGCAAAGGAGAAGGGCAAGAAGGCAAGCGAAGAAGGAAGAGGATGAAGAAAGATTGTTTTTGGGCTAATTCTCTCCCACACATGCAAAGAAAAAAGCTAGGGTTTGCTTCAAATTTATCTATCTAATGGAAGAGGTGCAAATCCATTGGAAGAAGCGTCTACTAGGTCACCTACTAGCCCTAGACAAGGAAGGAAGGAAAGCAAAGTTGTTGGGAGGCCTTGGAAGCCTGATTTCGCTCACACGTGTGGATTCAGTAGCAGTTGCAGGGGGCCAAAATTTTCAAACCTGCAATTGAGGCCGAAATTCTAATGTTGGGGGTCGAAGTTATGTTGCTGGAAGAGATTTGATTGGGTTTGAGTTGGACAAGGGAAGCACATCATTCATAAAGGTTGGACTTGGTCTTGGAGGGTATTGGTCTTGGTTTAGAGGTCTTGGAATTCGTTAATTGAAGAATCCATAAGAAGAGGATATTTCGCAGTTTTTCCTCTCAAGTGGAGAGGTTTTGGCCCTAGCTTGTACTCTACATTCTGTGTTCTTTTGTACTATTGTTCTTGTTTTGGCAGTTGTTTGATGATATTCGAATATAATAATACGTGAAGAAGTTAATAAAGTAAGAAAAAGTAAAAAGACATCACAAGCAGTTATCATAGAAAGAGAAATCATCTTAACTATTGCCCTATAGATTTCTCAACAGATGGGAATCAACTTCCTACAACCTTTTGCCAAAGTTATTGAAGACTACTACTATGCCGAGAGGAGAAACTTCAGCTGACATAGAACTTCCTTCAATAGTAACACACAACTGTACTTTTAGCCCAAATCTCACCTATGATTTGGAAAGTATAAGCAACAACTATTGTGTGATGACATCGTCAATTAACAAAATGATTTAGAAAAGGGAACGATAAAAGTTTTGTATTCTTGAAGGTTGAAAGGGAAATTACACGACACCTAAACATGCCATTGCTTGAGGACAAGGAATGTTGAGAAGGGAGGATTGTAATGTTCCCTATGAATTGATTGCCTACGGAAGGACGAAATAGCTTATCCAACCCTATAGGATATAGTTTTGATAAAGGGGTAAAACCCTAATTTTTCAAATTTCAGGGCAACATTGTGCAAAAGTTGGGTCGGTTGGGGCAAAAGACCCAAAATTGGGAGTTGCACTCACAACCCCTTACATTTGGGAGCCCATGGAAAAATATATAAATCATCTATTGGATTGGAATAGCTTTGATTTTCTTGAGCCTAAAGCTCTAAGGGTTTTAAGACCTCTTTTCCTCTACTAATTTTAGTGGTGAAAGATTTACCCTAGCTAGCATTTTTCTCTTTATCTTTTGTTATCTATTTGACAAATCGTGGGATCTGATTATGTTTGATATTGTCATAATTCAGTATCATTTCCAATTGAAGGTGACGCTAATTGTGGGACAAATTGAAGTTCTGGCACCACATAGTAATTTGTAGCATCTCTGGCTTGAATTGGAAGACTGCCTGATTATTTTACCCGCAAATCTATCCTATAGAAAATAGGATGGGCAGCTTTTGCAGCCACAAGGCCGAGCCACAAAGTCATAGCCGCAGGGCTAAGATACAGGGTTGCAATCGCAAGGATGGATTTTTATCTTCTTTATTTTGTTCTAGCAAAGCAAGGAAACCATCTATCTGAAGGAAGTGAATTCCTATGGAGGAAATATGAGGCAAAACCCAAGATTGAAGATCTCTAAGGTTTATAAAATTCTTTTGAAACAAGCCACAATCACCCTAAGGCCAGCAAAACGAACCTAAGGCAGAAAAATGGAATTTCCTAAGGCAACCAAGACCCCATGAAGCCAGAAAGACAAAACTCCTGAAGCACCTGAAATTCATCTGAGGTAGGCAAGCCAAATTCTTTGACACTGATCTTGTGTGAAATCCTCCTTGGCCAAAACAATACCATTTTCTAAAGCAGTCCAAGGGTTTTGATTGAATCTATCTGAGGCTTTTTTGGTGGGTTGATTAGAGACTGTGCAGACTAAACCTCTTGAGATAATTGCAGTCTCTGAGACAGGTTTAGAAGGAGATTCCTGAGGCAACTAAGAAGGAAGAATCAACAAATCCTAGACAAAATTGGTTAGTTGTTTGAAGAATTCATCCTTGACCAGTGATCCCTTGGTTAATCTTCCTGTAGCAAATTCAGCTTGAGGATATTCATCAATTCTTCTATCCAAAATTCGCAAGGGATTACTAGTGCACTATTTTGTCTGTGAATTTGTACACACAGTCCAGGTCATTGTTAGATAGGACATAAGTTCTCATTGGTTATATTCTATTGGATTTGGAACTTCTTGTTAATTGGTTGAACTACAAATATTGTTGTATGAGCTATTGCATTATATGTGGTTAAATAAGCAATGACATTGTTGTGGTTCTTATCATATTATACTATTAAAAAGATTGTTTTTGTCATCACTGGATTAGAAAAAGAATATTTAATGAGAAATCCTAGTTATCTGAGAGAAAACCCTAGGGAAAAAATCTTCTTAGAATTTTACAGTGGTATTAGAGTTGGTTCACCCTGCCAACTTGTGAATAACTGGGTTCATTTCACGAACCCAGGACCTTCAAGAAGTTTTCAATGGAAGATTGGCACAAGCAGTCTTGGAAAAGGACCAAGCAAGTTATGGCTACTCAATGGCAACAAAACCAACAGTTGTTAACTCAGTGTCCTGCACAGTTTGGGAATAATGCAAGTATTCCTATTCAACCTAATAGCTCTAGGATAGCCAATTAGAAGACTCCCAGACCTTGTTTACCAATTCCTAGAAAGGCAGAAAACAAGGAATTATGGACCTCCACAACAAAATAACGATACTTCAGATTATTGGAAAGGGTACCAAATGTAAAAGAGAAGACTCAGAAATCCCTAACCTTTCAGAAGTTTTGTGACATTAAGTACAAAGGTAGGCCCAAAATTGTGGCAAGGGCACACATCAAAATGTAATGGCCAGTATACCACAACATGTAACAAAGCCATTTGGCACTCTTTGGGTAATGCCTCAAATGACCATTTGTCAAAGAAGGGAGTCTCCTTTCATTCAACATGAGGTGTCTAGTTTGGTAGTTAATGAAAAACTTGTGCAACAACATCTCTGTTGGATCTGAAGGCAGATGGTAACATTGAGGCATCTACTCATAAAGAAGAAGAGAGAACAAAGGAGCAACAGACAAAAGCTCTTGCGAAATTGGATTATAGTTATGAAGATGAAAGAATCAGAGAAGACAACAAGCACAAGGTTTTGTATAAGGAAAATAAGCATGTTGATACTTCTCTTGGTTTTCATATTGGTACTACTTATAAAAATCAGCCAGTTGGTGGCGAAGTGTTGGCTAAAAATCATTCATTGGCAATGAGTGTCACTACATCAAATGGCTCTAGCAGTAAAAATAATTTGAATCTATTTGTTGCTCTGCCACAAGGAATTTCTAACCCGGCTTGTAACACTACCAATGAAAATTCCTGTACGGTTGTTGCTCCTATCATTACAATTGACAAGAAGGTATGCAAATTTGATTGTAATCTGACAGGATTCCACATTATTGATGTGATTATGACAGTCAATATATTTTGCAAAAATGATGAGCTCGGCTCAAAGGATGGAAATGTAGACTTGAGTAAAAGACTTATGACATTAGATAAGGATGCTCCTATCAGGGGATCTGAAGATTTAAATCTAGTTAGGCCTTTAAAAAATGCACCTACAATAATTGAGATGATGCTGAAATGGATTCAAGGAATTTGTATGTGGAGCATGTAGACAATTTAAATCATCATTTGCTGATGGAGAACCAATTTTGTACCTTATAGACTTCTACTTACCAGGATATATGTTTGGTACTCAGTGTCTATAGGAAGCTCAAGTTACGGATCCCTTGGCGTTGGTGGCAACTTCTGCAACTGAGGCTTCTACTCCCAAATATGGGCTAGTATGAAATGTGATTAAATAGTTGGATAATTTTCCAGAGTTCATACAGATAACTGATTTCCTTGAAGGGGATCCATCATATAATGAACAGAATGAAATCATTATGTTGGCATTCCTTTCAGCCATGCTTCTTGAAAGAAAACCAATGTTTGGGAATTTGTCATGTACTCTACAAAACAGGATGGGTTCTGGCAATTTTGAAAAGACAGTGCCAGCTAGACCTATTGAACAAAAGCATTGCAAATCTAAAGAAAAAATGGTAGCTATCAAAATTCAGTCATTCTACAGATCATTCATTCAAAGACAAGCTAGGTCAAAGTGAAGCAACAAAACCATTCTCTTGAAAGGAAGCCCAAGAAAAGGCGGTTATTTTGATTCAATCATGGCATGAAGCTTTGAAATCGAAGATGGCAATGCCTCAGGATTAAAGTAGTTTCTATACATATACAAAGTGCTGCAAGAACTTGGCTCTCAGCCAAGAAACTTCAAGACTCTTTTGCATTTTCTGCAATTTAGGAATGAAAGCTTGGCACCTCAAGGAAAATGGAATTTTGAGCACATGCTCTAGAGTTGAAGATGTGAGGCAAGAAAAGGCTTCCAATGTCATTCAATTTCATTACAAGGGTCGGACTGCAAGGAGGTAGTTTCGAAAAAGCAACCATCTAAGGAATTCATCCTTGACCAGTGATCCTTGGTTAATCTTCCTGTAACAAATTCGTCCTGAGGATATTCATCAATTCTTATGTCCAGAATTCGCAAGGGATTACTAGTTGTGCACTATTTTGTCTGTGAATATGTACACATGGTACAGGTCATTGTTAGATAGGACATAAGTTCTCATTGGTTACATTATGTTGGATTTGGAACTTGTTGATTGGTTGAACCACAATTACTGTTGGATGAACTATTGCATTATATGTGGTTGAATGAGCAGTGACATTGTTGTGGCTCTTACCATACTGTACTATTAAAAAGATTGTTTGTGTCATTATTGAATGGGCAAAAGAATATTTATTAAGAAATCCTAGGGAAAAAATCTTCCCAGAATTTTACACTTGCTTTCTGCCTCTACACTCTCCAACACATCTGCAACTCTCTCGCACAAAAATATTTTTGTAGTTTCATCAATGCTCCTCCAACTTCTCCTTTACCTATATTTACATTGCATTCATTATATAAATAAATCTGAAATAGTATAATATCCATAAACATGTTCCAGTACACTCCCTTAAAAGTCAAACAATCAAAAACCCTTGAAGAAGATGTGAATTTTGGGTAAAATGGCTTTATGACTTGTTAAGTATGACCTGCGCGCTTTTCCTAGTCAGTTTCTACGCATTTGCAGCTTCTATCCCCGAAAACTGCGCAAAACTGCGCTTTGTCTTCCACTATAGACAGAGCAAATAACTCAAAGAAAAGTAAAAACAAAAAGTGAATTCCAGAAGCATTGTTGGTCATATATATCCCAACTGAAAGCTTCTAGGTCATATCTATGAAGCCATACCCCTCAAATCATGGAGCTAATTCCCTTTCATCAAGGAACCCTAAACCCCCAATTAGAGAATCTCATCCTTCTCTTTTGGATCTGAAACTTCTTCCTCTTGAACTATAAATTGACTAGAGGATAGAGGGATTGGGAGGTTCAGAAAAGATGCACTTATGCTATTGGATTTAGATTGGAAGGCTTATCAACTAAGGAGAGGTTTAGAGGCATTTGGGAGGAACCTCATGACATCAAGGCAGAGGTTGTAAGGTTGTAAGGCTCTTTTTTATCCTTGAATTAATACAAATGAATCATTTTTTCCATTGTATTGTCTTATTGAAATGATGAATGATTTATGCTTCTTTTGATATTCATTAAGATAATCTCAATTTATAATCTCCTTGATCATTTGATTAAGCTTGTTTGAATTGTTATGATTGCATATGCCTTTGATCTCTCTTATGCCTGTGATTGTAGGTCTTTTTTGCAGGCCTTTTTTAGCATTGGGAAGCTTCATCGAGACAGAGCAGGGATCTTCATCAAGCATTTCGCAAATAGGTAAGAGGCTTATTCTCCTACTCTTGTATTTACAATTCGAACAGAATAAGCTTAGGGAAAGAGTCATTCAATTGTCTGTTTGTTTCTAGTTTCCTTTAGGATCTAGGGAGATTTCTCTTGTCAACAAGGGAGATTTATCCGCCTAACAATTATACCTTTGCTATGGTGTCTCACATCACAAAAAGATATTAAGTTTCACTAGTGGTCCTTCACCTTTCTCGATCTATATTGCATCTAAATTTCAACAAATGCACATGATATAATATGAATCCACAAATGAGTTAAATTAAAATAGACATCAAAACCATATAATTTAGTAACAAACAAGTAAGTTCCCTCATACATACATCTTTCACCTTTGTCCATAAACAAGTAAATTTCCCCATACATAACTCATTCGCCTTTGTCCACTACACTTGTGACCTCCTACACATCTGCAAGGATCTCACACAAAAATAATTATGTAGTTTTATCAATGTTCCTCCACCTACCTTTACCTACATTTGCATAACACTCATTATATAAATAAATCTCAAATTATATAATATACATTCAATTATACCTTTGCTATGGTGCCTCACATCATACGAATATATTCAATAGTTTCACCACTAGTCCTTCACCTTTCTAGATCTGTATTGCACAAAATGTCAACGAACATACATCATACAAAGATGAAGCAACAAATGAGTTCAAAATGGGCATGAAACCATATAATTTAGTAACAAACAAGTTCCCCAAACATACCTCTTTCGCCTTTCCCTTCACATTTCCCCATAAACAAGTAAATTCCACCGTTTAGACCTCATTTGTGTTTGCCCACTGCGCTTATAGACTCTGCATCAACCCTAAACCCACACAATGGGTTGTTGAGGTCTTCCTTAATTTCCCCACCCATTGAATCCAGAAAAAATATGAACAAAAGAAAATAAACTCAAAAAACAAACAAGAAAAAAAATACCAAACCATAAGTTAGCATGGCCATGCTCACAAATACAAAGATATAAGAGCCACAACATTAAAAAAACAACAATAGAAACAAAAAAGACCAACAATAGAAAAATACAACCAAAATAACAAAGTAAACATAAAAACTCAAATAAGAGATAGACTTTGCACTACAATTGCAAAAAGCATCCATGGCCAAACAAAGGGACCCTGCACACCAAAAAATAAATAAGTATTAAATAGAGGCTAGAAAATATTTTGAAAAATATTAAATATACATGAAATATTATGAGAAATATGAAACAAATATCAAAATATCTATGAGAATCTGAAATGCAAACTAAAAATTTTATTTGTAATCTTATGGACTAGAAAGTACATCTTATGTAAACACCAAAAATCATAAATCCTAAATGAGAGAGAAAACTATAATATTTGCAACAATAAATATTACATAACATATCATGTATGAATTTTGCACCAAAAGAAAACTAACCTCCGCCTTTGCCTCTGCCCTCTACTATAATGTCTCTCTCATGAAAATATTTAAGTAGTTTCATCAACGATCCCCCGCATTCTTTTACCTACATTGCATTGCATTCAATAATTAAACAAATGGTTAATAATGTAAGATGGCTCACATTTAAATTAAAACACATAAGGGACCATACATATGCCACAACATTCACCTTTACCCACTACACCTATGGAATCATGGACCATTAGGACTTGCATTAATGTCTTGTCCATTGTTTTACGAAACGGCCGGGTTGACTCCGAAACGGCCGTTTCGATCCGGGTCAACCAAAAAAATTTCAAAACGGCCCTATGACCCGGCTCGGTGACCGGGTCAGCTATGACCCGGCCGAGTCAGCCAATGACTCGGCCGGGTCATAGCTAACCCGGTCAACCCGGCCGGGTCACGTCAAAAAACGGCCGTACCGATTGGAACCGGCTGGGCAGCGTTTTCACTTTAAAAAAATTAATTTTTTGCTGATTTGGAGCTGATTTGGTTAGGGTTTGTGGACATGAAAAGGTTTATGTGATTAGTTAAATGCATTTGGGGTCCATTTCCCCCTCCAAAACTCTATTTAAGACAGCCAAATGCTCTCATTTCACTCACAGCAGTCTTATGCATTTGAGTGAGAGTCTTCTTTGAGAGTTAGTGAGCAGTTCTTGAGCTTGTTTTGGAGCAGCAGTGAGGAGTCTTGGAGGAGCATTGTAGCTGGAGTGAGGAGCTTCTTGGGCAGCCATTTGGAGCAGCATTGAGGAGCTGATTTTTGGAGCAAGTTTGAGGAGGCAGTTTCTGCCTGGAGGTATTTTTTTCCACCTCTATAAATCTGTTTTTACTTATTAAATTTTAGGTGCATATAAAGATAGCTTAGAGAGTGTTTTTAGTCAAATAAATGAACATTGAATCAATTTTTATTTTTTTTTTTCATTTTCAGATTGTTTTCCTAGTCAAAAAATGGCACCTAGAGCAAAAGATGCTGCTTGGGCATATGTTGAAATGGTTGATGATGAGATGTGTTGCAAGTTTTGCCATAGGAAAATTAAGTCAGGTCCTGGGGGGATTCATAGGCTGAAACAACACTTGGCAGGGATTAAAGGCAATATTACTGCATGTAAATCCCCCGAAATTGGGGAGATTAGAAAGACTTTGTTGGAAAGCTTTGAAAAATTTGAAGCAGATAAGACTAGGCAAAAAGAGATACAGGCTGAAATTGGGAGGAAGAGGGAGATACAAAGAATGATGGCTGCCAACCCCCACTATGAGTTTGAGGGTTCTTCCTCTATCCCTCAAATTGATGCATCAAACCCTTTCCGTTATGTTCCTCCCTCTTTTGCTTCTGTTCAAGATAAGGGAAAGGGTAGAATGAAGGGTGATGGGACTATCAAAAGTTTTTTCACTCACTCAGGCTCCTCTCCATCAGATGCACATGGTCCTGAAGTTAGTAAAGGTCTTTCTCAGCCCACTTTAGATGACCATTGGAAGAAAGAATTGAGGGAGACTGCTTGTGACTACATAGCTAGATGGTGGTATGATGCTGATATCCCCTTTAATGCTGCTCGTTCACCATATTATGAGCCTATGTTTGAGGCCATACATGCTGCTGGAAAAGGCTTCAAAGGCCCTACTATGCAAGAGCTAAGGGGGGTTCGTTTGCAGAAAGAAATTACATCAATTAATGAGTATTTGCAAGATTTCAAGGAATCATGGGCAAGAACAGGGTGTACCATCATGTCAGATGGATGGATTGATCAAAGAAACCGTACCATCATAAACTTTCTTGTCTTCTGCCCACAGGGAACCATGTTTTTAAAATCAGTTGATGCATCTGATAAGGTAAAAGATGGCCACTTGTTGTTTCAGCTATTGGATGAGGTTATTCAGGGTGTGGGGGTGGCTAATGTTGTTCAAATCATCACAGACAATGCCTCTAACTATGTTCTTGCTGGTAGACTGTTAGAGGAAAAACACAAGACCATCTTTTGGACCCCATGCGCTGCACATTGCATAGACCTCATGCTTGAGGATATTGGGAAATTAGATTGGGTCAGAAACACTGTAGATAATGCCAAAAGCATAACAAAATTTATCTACAATCATACACTGGTTTTGAGTATCATGAGGAAACACACTGGAGGCAAGGATATTATTAGGCCTGCCATCACTAGATTTGCTACACATTTTTTGACATTGCAATCTATGCTTTCCCAACATAGAAACTTGCAAAAGATGTTTTCCAGTGATGATTGGAATAATAGCAGTTGGTCTAACAAACCAGAAGGCAGAGAATTGAGAAGGAAAGTCCATGATGAAACTTTTTGGAGAAAGGCAACAGAGATTGTGAAGGTTGCTGAGCCACTAGTTAAGGTGTTGCGGTTGGTGGATGGGGAAAGGTTGGCTATGGGCTTCATTTATGAGGCTATGGATCAAGCAAAGGAGCAAATAAAGGCAGCGTACAAGGATAGAGTGGCAAAGTATGGGCCCATTTGGGCAATCATTGATGAAAGATGGAACAATCAACTCCATCGCCCTATACATGCAGCTGGGTATTTTTTGAACCCACGGTATCATTATAAAGCTAAGGAGTCAGGAGCTTTGAGGGGGGAGGTCAGAGATGGACTGGTTGATTGCATTGAGCGCATGGTCCCATCGGAGTCTGATCAGCTACTGATACATCAGCAGGTCACATCCTTCACCAATGCAACAGGTACCTTTGGGAAGAACCTAGCAAAGATTGCAAGAGAAGCAGATGAGCCAGGTAAACAAAAATTTCAATTTTCAATTTCTCAATTTCAAGTTAGATATAATTTGTAATTTTGTTGAGCTTCAGCCTTCATCTAACTCATAATTCATTACACTCCTATGTTTTTTGCAGCACAATGGTGGGAGGCCTTTGGTGGCCAGTGCCCTGAATTGCAAAGGTTTGCAATTCGTATTTTGAGTCAAACTTGCAGTGCATCTGGGTGTGAGCGCAATTGGTCTGTCTTTGAGAGGATTCACACAAAGAAGAGAAACCGTTTGGAGCAAAAACGGTTGAATGATCTAGTTTTTGTCCAATACAACCTTCGGCTCAGACGGAACCAATTGCTGAACAAAAGACCTGATTCAGATCCCATTGTGTTGGAAGACATTGATCCAACATCAGATTGGGTAGTGGAGAGTCGTCTACCAGAGTTTGATCCTGATGAGGATCTTGATGAACTTGATGTTGGAGATCCACTGCAGCGTGTTCAGTTGAATGCAGATCCCAATCCACCAGCCTCAGTCTCACAGCCAGCTAGTAGGACTCCAGTTGTAGGTGCTTCGCCTTCCTCTGCTCAGCCACGACAGAAGCGCAGCCGCATTTGTACTCTATCTCAGCTTGCATCTGCTTCACAGCCTAGTGGTACTGGTACTGGCACCACTTCTACAGTTGCAGTTGGAGACGATGATGATGAGGAGGAGCCATGGGGCCCCTTGTCTGGCTCTGCCTCTGATGATGATGATCCAGAGATTGGTCGAGATGATCTTGGCTCCTCTGGCAGTAGCCAGTAGCTACTAGCCTCCTTGGTTATTTGTATTTTGTTTTGACTCTTGAGTCTTTGATCATGTATGACAGACTACAGTTAACTATGTATTTACTATTGCCATTGGGTACACCGTACCATTTTGATATAATGGATTGGTTCATGAGCCTACTTTGATCATATGTTGTCTTCCATGTATATTATAATGTTGTGTGTTTGGAAACTTGAATGAAAATATTTAAAATTATGTTTAAACTATTTAAAATTATGTTTTTTTATAAAAAAAATAAATATTTAATGTATTTTTTACAACGACCGAGTCATTGAAATCGAGCCGGCCGAGTCATTGCCGTTTCCGTTTCCGTTTCCGAGTCGATCCTCGGCCGAGTCCGAATCCGAGTCCGTTTTGTAAAACATTGGTCCTGTCCACTAAACCCAATCAAACTATAAAACATTCAATAAAGATTAAAAAACCTTACGATAAATATTTTAAAAGTCTCATGAGAAATATTGAATATATACTAAAACATACCACAAATGATCTTAAACAAAGACCAAAAATATTATGTATAATTAAGTACATTTTATTCAAATATCAAAATCGCAAACCCTAGCTAGTTAAGAGATAAGAACCTTCTATTATGTATAATTAAGTACATTTTATTCAAATATCAAAATCGCAAACCCTAGCTAGTTAAGAGATAAGAACCTTCTATTTGAACTAAAGACAATTTCATAGCAAAGCATGCGAGTTTTACACAAAAAGGAACTCACATTAGCCCAAATCTCTCACACGATATTTCAAGAGTTTTATCAATAGTTCTCCACCTTCAATTACCTACACTATATTGCATATAAATTTAAGCAAATTAGCATGGTCATGCTCACAAATGCAAAAAAATATCATCAATAGCAATTGAAAAACAAAATAACAATAGCAAAAAAAATTAACAAAAGGAAACAATCATACAAAAATGGTAGACACAAACTACTCTGCAACCTCAAAAAGCATCCATGCCCCAACAAAAGTTACCCTACATAGCAAAAAATAAAGTATGAAAAGGGACTAGAAATCTTAAGAGAAATATTAAATAAACAAGTATCTTACAACAAATATGAAACAAAGACCAAATTATCCTACAATAAATCTTAAACATAAAACAAAAATCTTGTAAATAATCTTATGCAACATCAAAAATCATAAACCTAGCTAGATAAGGGGGAGGAGAGCCATTGTATTTGAAATAAGAAGGCTTCCACAACTAACCTAGACATAGAATGTGCACCAAAATAACTACTCGCTTTTTCTGCCTCTATGCTTTACTATGATTTCTCTCACAAAGATATTTCAGAGATTTCTCATATCACACAAAGATCATATAGAAACTACTGATCCACGAAACCTCAAAGTAATATTTGGGTCTTCGTTAATGTTTGGGTCTACATTAATATCCCCATCCACTAAATTCAACAAAAACAAAAACATAAAATCTTACGAGAAATCTTTAAAAGACACCAAAAATCTCATGAAAAATATTAACATACTCTATAATATTACCAAAAAATGGGAGCATGCAATGGAGGAAGAACTAGTGGACTATTTAAAGGAGGGGAAAAATGTATTCCTCAAGTCCATCTTCAACACTAGGGACAAAATTTTAGAAAGTTGGAAAGGATCTAAGGCCTTTATCAAGGTAAGAAAATGTGAAGGAGAGCTTCAAAACAAATCCAAAACCTTAGAAAGAAATAATTTTTGAGTTCAGTATCCTTTGGATCAATTACACACCAAAATGGGTAATGCCATAGAAAGAAATTTTTCTCCTACATTTGACATCTAGTCGAACATTTAGATAGCCAGCAGCCCCTAGACAATCACCAGTAGAGAATGATATGCCATTTGCCTCTGCGATTTGCATCATCCATGTGGCTCTCACCATATAACATTGAAACTTGGAGGAAGGTGGGTTTCTTTTCAAAAAGTACTTTGATCATTTTGCGATCAGGTGGTTACACTTGTTTGTTTTGGGCATTTAATATGAATGACAGGGTGATCTGAAAGATTGAAAAACCTTGACTATATTTTTTTTCTCTCACCTTACTAGGGGGGTTAATCTTTGACCCTAGTCAAGTGGGACCTCCCGTAAGGCCCTTTGGGTTATAGGAGTGGCACCACATGGGAAGCCATGATTGAGATCGCGTGTTCCATTCTCCATATACCATACTTAACACTTTTCATCCCACGTTACAAGCCCCATATCTCACCTCCATTCTTCGAGTACAACTTGTCATCGATTCTTGGGGATTTGGCGCTCGTATGTCCATATACCTTGAGTAGGGCCCAAAAACTTTTCCCTGAAAGGTTGATGCAGCTAAAAGAAAAGAAAAAGCATATCATGGCCACAATGAAACAAAAGAAAGAAAACCAAAATGTAAAACATGGCCAGAACATAAGGATTAGCACATGGACAAAAGTTATACCTACCTCATCTGGCCATCACCCAGTTCCTGAGCACATGATGCTCCATTATATCAAAAAAGGACCCTTGCATGTGTTGAATTTTCTACAATAGTACACAGTAGAATTGATCTTCTAATCTGGTAATCACTTACTATTGATTTCCAATCAATTTGTCTTATGCCACATATCGATTATACACAGAAAATTTCAACAGTGATTTAGTGAAAATAGTAGGATCAAAAAGACACATCCATGCACAATAGAGACAACAAATTTACCATGGGAAAACCCAACCTTGGAAAAAACCCAACGACTTTTCTTCTTAGGAGAAATTGTTCTTCAACAATATTTACAATTCCAAGAATATTCTAGAAATTTGTGCCAAAATCCAAGTCCAAGATACCAGTCAAACCTGGTCAAAATTCCAACTTAGTCAATATTGTTCAAACCTCCAAAACAGTTAATTTTGGTCAAATTTCAGCATGGTCAGCTTATCTCCTGAGATCAAATTTAAACTTGTGGTTGACCCTTACGATCAACTCAAAACTATGGTTGACTTTTGTGGTCAAACCTAGAGTCAACCCTGTGATCAAACCATCCTTCTCTTTGGTCAAACTTGACATGTTTCAATGATCAAAGTTAGCCTTGTTCTTGGTCAAACAGAGAACAAGTCAAAACTCAATCAAATGGCAGCTTCTATAACTTGGTCAAGCTTCAAATCTTCCTCTTGACTTCGCACATGTGGGTAAGAATAGAAGAGGGAATGATGATAATCTGAATTAGTCCAAATGAGGAAATCAACTTGTGTATTTATACTTGGTCTGTTGATTTGGGGTAGTTGGGGTAGTATCGGATGTGCTCTAGCCTTGAAAATTGGTGGAGAGGCTAAAGCACATGATATCTCCAAGATCCAGAAATGGTTTGGGCAGAATCTAACCAATTTGAGGGATACTAAAATAATTAATATTTTTAATGGAGTCCCAAGTCTAAACTTAGGGAAAATAAAATATTAATGTGAATTAATATAAAACTAAGTTAGAATGGTCAAAAAGTCATGGATCAAGCCAAATCTAATCTTTGCCGTTGATTAGGGACTTAATCTCAGTCGTTGAATTGTCAACGAGAAAAGTATAAGAAGGGGCTTGAGGGTCAGTTGGAGAACACATTGAGTTGATCAAGAATTCGATTTTCTGGGGCAGGGCTTGTTGAGGAAATCGAAGGAGTGATCAGAGTTGCAACTGAGGGGCAGTGAATACAGTAGCAAGAGGCAAAGATAATACTGAGAGCATCAGCGTAGAAGCCGAGAGAGGGTTGACATATAGCCAGCTAGAGGCCACGCAGAGGCAACCAGGAGCTGCACTGAGCCTGAGAAGGGCCAGCGTGGGAGACGCAGTGGGCTCTAGAGGCTGACATAGGCTGACGTAGAGCCCCAAGAGGCTGACGCTTGGCCAGAGGGGCTAACGCAGACCCTAGAGGTTGATTCTAAGAGATTTCGTGGGGCATATTGGGGCTAATATTTGTCTCCGACTGAGAGGTACTACTGCCGAGGGAATTCCCTATTGGGTGAGCCATTTCTAGCACCCAGATTGTATTCTGAAACTGCTTAATAATAAAACCCTCTAATAGTTGCACATGTTTTCTCGCATTGGGTTTTTCCCCCGACATTAGTCCAAAAATAACTATGTCACTTGTGTTCTTGTTTCCTTCAGTTGATGATCTATATGTGTTGATACTGTACTTGTATTTATTTTCAGTATTTACATGGTAAATAACTTGTTAAGTAAATGAACAAGTAGGCAGAAATAAATCACATAAGTACAGGAAGAATTTCTGACGGATAGACTTAGAAATTCCAACATGGTCAATGGGTGACTTTTGACCAAGGGTCAAACCCTTTCATTGTGGGGCCGACTTAACAGTTTGGGGCTTAGATGAGGCCCAAAAATAAAATTGTTATTTTAATTTCCATAATTTTTCTAGGCCAACTTAGGAGGCCTCTTGGCATTCAAGAATATCTCCCAATGCTACACAAAATCAACAACGTGTCCCAACCTCGATGAGCGATGAAATGATTTATCTTAAGGGGTGATAAAACTGCTACATCATAAAAAGCAAGCTTTAACCCTTGAGCTGTAAGGGTAATACAAGGAACAATTAAGAAGTAAAAGGCGCATAAAACGGTTGGAAAATTAGGCCGATATGGTATCTCATGCATTCACAAATGCTCCCTCCTCACATCTATACAGTCAAGATGTGGACATTCGCATCAACTAATCACTTTAACCATGGCACTTGACCATGAAGTCTTCTCCCATCCATTACCACATTCTTATACACTAACACCTATCAATTTAAGGGCAAAGGGAAATGTTACTTCCCCTTAGGCACTGGAAGCGCCTAATAAGGTTGACCAATAGCTACCCCTACCAAGGGAGAAAACACCATTGCGAGAACTTGGTATTGATTTTGGAAGGGGATGTTTGTTTGAAGTATTGATATGCGCTAAACTTGCCCTAAATATTATTGATCTTAGTCTCTGATGGATGGTTGCTTTCACTAGAATCCATGTTGTCTTTGTCAGGTAGGTCACTACATCCTAGGCCATAGGCACCCGCTCCACAAGTACCCAAGCCCTTCAAAGAAGTACATGTCCTAAGTAGGTGCGGCGTTGAGAGACAGGAGCCGCCTGATAGCGTGAGTAGATAACATATGTCCCAGAGTATCCCTAAGACCTAGGATGTTGGTCAAATTTGACCTAGTATTGAGGATTCTTCATGATGACCTAGTATGCCCCTAGTATGCCCCTAGTTTAACCTTGACACAACCTAATGGGCAGGAGCTAATTCATAGCCTAGATGAGGATGGCCTCCCTTTAAGAGACAAGGGATGGATTGTTGTACTAGAGGAAGCCCTAATGCTAGAGAGGAGGAGGTCTTATTTGATAATTAGAGACCCATGGAGACCACCTAATGGCACCCCAATTGGCACTTGGGACCCCACGAGAGATATTGAGGTAGATTTTGTTGGAAAATCCATAGAGGTGGCAGTTAAAATGATTTCCCTTATTAATGACATTACCTTGTGATGTTTTCATTATCAGTACTAGATCTCTTAATTATCTTTTCTTATCATCAAGATTAATGCCAAGCAACAAATAGAAGAAAACAAGATAACATTAGGGGAATTCTGAGGTCTAAAATGGGCCCCCTAAAGAAATTATAAAATAATAGTGGAAATAATAAAATAAGAATAGATTACATCATCCAATTTTAGAGGGAAAAAAGAAATAAAACTATTATGTCAACTCATATTTTCAACTTATCTCCCTATGGGTTTACTCAAATTTTGAGCAACAACACTCGTTGGATGCAGAATTTGATTCCTCATCCAAGGAATACCCATGTTGCATACTTTCGATGAACCCTGCTACATGAAAAATGAGAAATACATGAAAAAACATGATTGCCATCAAATGTTTCATGTATTTCTCATTTAATCACGTTTTTTCATGTATTTCTCATTTCTCATGTAGCAGGGTTCATCGAAATTATGCAACATGGGTACTCCTTGGATGAGGAATCAAATTTTGCATCCAACGAGTACTCCCATTCGAAATTTGAGTAAAACCTGAGGAAGATAAGTTGAAAAGTAGTTTTATTATTTTTTAAACTTTTTGCTTTTTTACTCCAAAAAAGGTGAATCATCTCGATAGTTGACATCATCATCTTGAATCCTATTGGTTCTTATAAATTTTATTTTGGTTGTACATTTTTCTTAGGAGGCCCATTTTAGACCTCAAAACTCCCCTAATGACACCCCTCGAGGGGAAAACCCAGTCACAAATTCTTCCTTCATTAGATTCAAGATGAAACGACCAAGACCCTTACAATCTAGACCTAAGACATCCTCCATCAAGTCATCCTTGTAACTATGAGAGCATCGAGTCATCATTACTCTGGTAGCACCGAGTTCATCCCTGTGCCTAATCCGAGCTCCTAAAACATCCTCTCTGAGATTACACCGAACTACTTACTATAGTGACATCTAAACATCCTCTTTGAGCTTCTTACTGTGATATTGAAGCATCTTCTCTGTAATCCAAACTATTCACTGTGGTGCCACCGAAACTGTCCAAAGAGAAAGCCTTCATTGTTGTGACAATGAATCCTTCTCATTATACTTGCACCGAAATATGTATAGTTATATATGAACTTCAGTTAGAGATGATCCACATTTCTTGTAATGATACCGAGACTTACTCCTGCCATATCCAAACTTGATCCTCTTTGTTAGAACATCGAAACTAACTCACTAAAATCCGAACTTTTGTTCATTATTGTTAATTTTAGGTATGTTTTATGCTTAGAGCAATTTATTTCAATTTTCACAGTTAGCTCAATATCTTTTTCAAATTAGCAATCACATCAACATTATAGTAAATTACGGATAGAACATAAACATAGGTCGCAGAAGACAAGCCAAGACAATAGGACACAAGATGTGGCGCTAGTCAGGGACAAACCCCAATGTGGCGAAACCCTTGATCAATTCTTATTAAATTTTCTTCAATAGTTCAGCAGAGAGAGCGAGAGATAGTACATATACAACAAAAGTCAACACTTTGACTTATCTAAATAAGACCATAGATCATCTCTAAGAAGATGATACATGAGGTAGCTGAATTCAGTTGAAGACATGTTGCTTCAACTGATTCTCCAAGGTGACTCCATCGCCTTGCCGCACCTATCATCACTATGTTGAACCTCATAACCATGATGCACACATCATACTGTTGCACCTTATGTTGCCACTGTTGTCCCATGTGCCATTGTTGCACCATGCTAGCCATTGTTGTCCCATATGGCATACTATTGTCCCACTATTAGTGACATTGCCATTCCATGTTTGCTTGTTGTCCCATTGTCTTGTTGTTGTCCCATCACAGCTTACTATCCCATTTGTGCCATCACTGCACTGTTAGCACTATTGTCCTAACTATGCTTGTTGCTATCCCATATGGCATGGTGTACCTTGTTGTTGTCCCAATCTACCATGCTATTGTTGTTGTTGTCATATAGACTAGTTAGCGCACTTCAGGTTGCTACCACAGCCCTCAAATAGTCACCTAGGCAGCCCTTAATCTCCTTGTTATCCCTTGTTGTGATGGTATGGCTTGCGGCCTACCACACAGCCTTGCTGTAGCTTTATGGCCCAAACACCACACTCAAATCAGCCCTTAATTTCTACAGCCTAGGCTAGTAAGGCTTCTCTCCATTTGAGCAGCTGTTATGAGCACTATACAGCCCTAAACCCTTTCACGTTGTCCCTATTTTGGGGTGGTTAGGCCTGCGACCTACCACAATCCTTGATGTCACCTACAACCTTCACCAAAACAAAATGTCTTACCTCGTATGCTGCCCAAGTTACTTGTCTATGACCTGCATTTAGCCCTGAACATACTCGCCTTCTTGCAATGGCATCCAACCCTTAGAAGGCTCCATGCTACCCTCTTTTCCTTGCTATAGTAGCCTGTTCACCTCCACATCACGATGTCCTATAATCTCCTCTGCCTTCTTAATTGCAGCTAGGCTTTAGTGTTAGGACAATGTAAGGAATTGTTGAACTTCCCTCATTACCTAGGGCACCTAACCCTTCTTGTCATTGTTGGACACCTAATCCTCTATGGGTTAGTGTGGAAGCAGAATAGACTAAGGAAGTCCAAGAGACCTTGAGATGTGCAACCCAACGGTCAAACCATGTACTATAAATGTACATGTTTTGTTAATAAAAAATGTACTCTCATGTTTTATCTTTCCTATTTGTCTTTGCCATGTGTGTGTTTAACATGGTATCAGGGCGAGCGTATTCCTGCCCTGCATAATTACTTTGAGCAATTTGTTTTATGGCCTTTATGTGCAGGTCATTTCTGCCATCACTTATGCATTTCATGAATATTTTCTCAGTGAAATTCTAGCTGCAACCTCTGTCATTTCTTCAACCCTATTTTTAGCATTCCTACCCTTGTAACTCCCTTTTCTGCCTATTTTCCTATTCTTCCTATGTTCTGCCCATATTGCAGAAACTGACATCACTGACATGGTATAGAGCTAGAGCGCAGGTTTCAAATTTAGGTTTCTGCATCGTAACTCCTCTGCCATTTTCTTTGCCATTTCCTTTCTGCGTAGGTTGTTTCCTTGACTTGGAAGTCAAAAACTACAATTTGTTGTACACTTAGTCTTTCCTCGGCCCCTGTCGAGACAGTGGTGCGTTGAACACTTGTATTGTGCGTTCGTTGATCCCAAATGACATTTGAATCATTTCATACATGTTGCAGTTCATTGGTCGAGAGTCGATGTTAAAACACCGTGCATTGCTATCCATCTCTGCATTGAAATTTTTATGAGGGCTACATTGGATTGAGCCATTATATACCATGAAGTGATGAACGCTACATTAAATCTGTGGAGGTCGAAACCACTGCCACAGTGAACCATTATGCGTTGAGGTTGAGACCCTTCATCTCAACTATATGTGGTCTGCTACCTGACGATGTAATGTTGTGTATTGAATTTCATATGCAGTAGTGCAATGGTGTGTTTGACTACGTTGAATAGTTTTGAAAGTCGTGGTGTTGCGTGGTCGTGTTGACTGATATATGCTTGAACTATGCATTGGAGAACGATTTTGAACTCTGCAAGTGAAACGTTAATCTTGGTAGTATGAAAATATGTCTTTGATTCCCTGCGTTGTGCATTGAATGCTCTATCTCCTCACCGTTCACTATTTTTTGTGTTGAGGACTGTTGATATTCATCGAAGCAACATTACAAGGCAACAATTGATACAATGGTGGAGGCTCGTTGCAGGCAGATAGAAAATTCTTGTGGGCTCTTAATATTCACTAAGATCGAAGGAGTTGAATATGAATGATGAACTCGTGTTGGTCGCTCTTAGAACTGCAGTGAACGCTGACTACATTAAATTGAACACCGGCCAAAGATGGTATGTTTTAAAATTTGTTAAAGTTTGCAATGTGCTAGTTGTTTTGGTTCAATGACTAAGTTCAAGCTCGAGCAGTACACCACATTGAGGTGAAGCCGATAGATTGACTTGAATGCTAGGTTCCTACATTGGTTGAAGGGAAAAAAATTGTCATTGGATTGAACTGACATTGGAACAGCGAGTGAAACACTGATCGTTTTTGCATTGTTCATGAATTTTATGAATTATGAATCGATCATTGCTACTTTTGCAATGAACCCGACCCTGAGCTGAATCATTCTTTAAAGATTTGAAGGTCTAAGGAATACAAAACAATGTGTGATCTCCATGCATTACTCCTGGTATTTTGCGTTGAAATTTTAAAGGGCAGCATTTGGTATTGGTAAAATTGACTGTGCATTCCTGTTGAGTGAAGTATTGCAGTCATTCCTAGCGATAAGCAACAGGGAATTGAAATCAAGTCTAGGAGGAGCAAGCCATGATCGAGGAGGAATTTTCACCTCTTCTGTTGTAGCCCAATAAACATCCACGCCACCCATCTCTTGCAGTGGCCTCAGCCCACCTGTGGCGACCCTAGCATTGGTGTAAAGATTACATACTTTGAAAATCTTGCATACGCTCTCCCCCATCCACGTTGTACGCAAGATCAAAATTAACTGGTCTTCTCAGCCAGAGCAGAAGCTGGCTTTGCAAATCTGGGCGCCTCTTGGTACATTGTCCATCGCTTCTACTCATTTATTCCTTTGTTTATTCATTCACATTCGATCCACAAGTCACCTCTATTAACATCGACATTTAACAAACCTTGGTTCTTCACTTATATGACCGCTTTGAGGGATTCCATTGCTATGACAATTCCATTTTCTGCTCGAGCTTGTCTATTGAGGGAATGATCATGGCCTGTGGCAACATATCTGCCGAGGACGTAATCATATGAATTGATTTTCTAATAAAAAGATTGCATGGGCTCCTGCATTTCTTGGAAGCAATTATTGAAGATTTGTATAAAGTCTGCGGGAGAGGAAGATCCCATGGAAGCTGTCAAATCGCTTCATGAATCCATACAACTTTTCATAGTCGGTGATTGTGTCTATCTTCAACCCCAACAGATGTCAAGGCCAAAGGCAGAAATTTATGTGTTGTTTTGATAACTGTTGTTTTGTTATATATATACGTTGTTTTCATAACTTTTGTTTTGACATATATATGTTGTTCAGCCTTGGCACACCACAGCAAGCAATTTGCAGTTTATGAGATTATGTACAGCTCTTTCTCTGGCGATCTGTAATCCTACAATTGCAGTTGTTCCACATGCTATCATCAATGGTTACAAGAATGTATTAGCAGTCGCTATTGAACTTGACTATTCTTTTCCACTGGCCGAGAAAGTGAAGGAGTATTTGAAGGATCCAAGCAAGTTCAAAACTCATTATAATTTTGGTCTACATATATATGCATTGATTCCTTGATTTGACTGTTGTATAAAGGCAACGATTGTTTTGACAAATAAAAGTAATCTTTTGTGGAGAAAAGTTTAGTCGGTTGTATTGTCAACACATAGTGCTGGTCATGAATAAACTCTTATTTTTATGTAATGGATTGTAATTGGTGCTTGTTGGTTGCACACTAATCATTTGTTGCACATTTATAAAGGATATTGCTAGTGGGTATTACTTTTCTGCATTGAGTAGTAGTTGTAATAAGTTTTTAAGGTGTAATTCTGACATTAAAGAAAAAAATGGCCAGAACCAATGAAGTATTAGAGTTCCTCAAAACTCTGATATTGTCTACTATTAAAAATCAGCAAAGTTTCTCTCACAGACGTTCAATTCTATCTACAAAATGCACAAGAGAAAATCAATTTTTTGCAGCTCGAATCTCAGCTACAGCAAGAAGAATTAAAATAGAGGAAACATTCTGAACCTGTTTCTATTCAGAAGATTGAAACAGACTCCCATAAAGCAGCAAGGTTACATGCAGATGCAGAAGTTCAGCTTGCACTTCTCAAGCCCATCATCAAACCTTGGTAAGAGCTTGTCCACAACAAACACAGAACTGGTCTCGGATATGACAAGGACTTGTCCTTTCATATTCCAGACTACTCAAAGCCCATTCAGTTTTAGAGCGCTGGATTCCTTCATGACAGTTCACCTCTAGCTATTCCAGATTCTACTCCTCTTCCACAGCAACAACAACAGATTGTGAAATGCCAACACTGTGACCGAGATGGCCATTTGAAAGATCACTGTTTTGATCTTCATCCATGTAAGCACCATCATAAAACCACCCATTCTCCACACAGATGCTTCAGAAACAAACGTCCTGCAAGAACAAAGATTCATCTTGGATGGATCGCTTCTTGGCAATGGGCATCAATAGCCAAGAAGATATTCCAATCACATGTCAGAACTTGTTCCAGAGTATTGAACAATCTTGCAGTTGAGTTTTCTCCATCATCTCACCTTGTATCTGACAGGGGGGAAATGATGGTCATCTACAAGCTTTAAAGTCACATCAAGTGAGCGTGAGCCACAACTTGCCACACTAGTTTCAGAGTTGTAGCCAGAGACAAGGATGCCCCTGAGCATGCCTTCATTTGGTAATGCCTCTTCAAAGAATCTAGGACACTTCCTCTAGCAGAAGACTTCAGCTTCTTGCCAGTTTCGGAAGAATTCCAAGAACAAAATTGGGGACACTTCCTCTAGCAGAAGACTCCAGCTTCTTGCCAGTTTCGGAAGAGTTCTAGGAATTGCATTAAGCATTCCAGAGTTTTTGGTCATCCTTAAACCATCACAGGTTGAGACTTCCCTTTTCAGGTTGAAGTTCTCCGTTTTATGCGGAGTGGGACCTCCCTTTCATGGTTGAAGGTTTCCCTCTTCAAAACAATATGAGCACTTCTTCTAGCAAAAGACTTCAGCTTCTTGCCAGTTTTGGAAGAGTTCCAAGAATTGCACTAAGCGTTCCAGTGTTGGTGGTCAGCCTTAAACCACCGCCCTTTATACCAACATTTCAGAGAGCACATTTAGCCTACTGCTGCCACGCATTTTTTGCACATTTTGTATTACAGCTCTCTTCTTGGACTCATACATAACCCTTCGGCTTAAGGGGGGGAATGTTGGACACCTAATCCTCTATGGGTTAGTGTGGAAGCGTAATAGACTAAGGAAGTCCAAGAGACCTTGGGATGTGGAACCCAACAGTCAAACCATGTACTATAAATGTATATGTTTTGTTAATAAAAAATGTACTCTCGTGTTTTATCTTTCATATTTGTCTTTGCCATGTGTGTGTTTAATAGGCATGACTCCTTGTGGACAACAATTAGGCCTTACTCCATAATTATGTTAGGAGCTAGGGCATCTCTTCTAGGTCATGCGTAGATCATCTAGGACTGTGTTTTGAACTTCATGCTAGGGCTCCTTCCTTACTAGGTCTAGGGATTGTAGAGACCAGCGTTTGGGGCAGCGAGTAACCCTCCTTGACTAAGTCTGGGGCTTGTGCTAGGGCATCTTAACTTCTGCGTTTAGGGCTTCCTCTCTTAGATTTCTCTACCACTAAAACCCAGAACAAGTGGAGAGAAATCAAGAGTGAAGTGTGTGTAGAAATGACATCAAATCACCTCCTTTTATGCTAAAACGTTGAGCACATGTGGGTGTTATTTAGTTGCTAGTCGACCTTGACGAATTGTCCCATGACACAAATAAATTCATATCTCCATGAATACTTATCAGAATCAGATGATCTTTAGATCAATCCTACACCTCTCGATGAGAGGGATCCAAGAAAAATATCATCTGCCATAAATAAGTTGACTTACATGGAGTTTGGCCCTAGCTGCCAATTTTAATACTCCCTCTCAACTAGGGAGAACTCCATCCGTTGATCCATATACTAGACTGTACTATCTCTGCCATTAGTTCCCTACATTGCTCTACTCTACTGAACCATGAAGAAGAAGAATTGATCGAGAATGTCTCATACCATTCTCTACTGACCCAAAGTCAGTTCCATATGAAGAGAGTGTGTCATACCACTCTTACTGATCCCAGATCAGTACCAAAAGAGAGTGAGTTATATCACTCTTACTAACTCGAAGTCAATTCCAACTGATCCCATATCAATATCAAAAGAGAGTGTCTCAAACTACTCATACTAATCCCAGATCAGTTTCATTGATCCCAAATCAATAGAGGTCATCCTAGCATAGGGAGTACGGTAGATACAATGATGTGTCCATCGATAGTACTACTATAGTCCCTAACTCCATTTCCATACTCATTGGCCAGATAAGAGGTACTTCCAATGAGTCCTAAACTGCTTGGGTAGGATGCCTCGACAGGAGAACCACTCATCATGTCTATAAGTCGCCAACGGGGTATCACAGGGGAAGGTTGAACCATCTACCCTATACACAGTGCACCATTAGGGGAGGGTGAGTCGCCTTATGGTCGCTTGTTGCTCCAAAAAGTACCCCAAGCCCCCCGAAGCTCCCAGAGCTCAATGCATGCATCATGTCAGACCCTCATAAGAGGGTCTCTCAACGACTCCAAGTTGTTCCGAAAAGTCACAAATTTGACCTTTCCTCGGGGCTTCGACAGAATGTCTACGACTTGCACATCAGTCCCAATGCAATGGAGCCTTCTTGCTCATCGATGTACCATATCCTAGATAAGGTAGTATCTAATGTCTATATGTTGAAGCAATCATAGAATACAGGGTTCCTCAACAATCAAATCCCCCCTGGTTAACACAGAAGATCATGGTGCTATCCATCATGTGTATAAACAGCTCACTAAGGAGCTTCCACAACTAGGCAACTTCACACGAGATCATACTCGTAGCTACGTATTCGGTCTCAGCAGTGCTTATAGCAACCGACTTCTGCTTCCTGCTCATCCTAGCACTCAGAAGTGCTCTTGTGATTCTCCACACTGCCTGCCTAGTCAACATTCGAATAATCATGCAACTTCATATTTCCGGTAGTGTATCTCAATCTATGAGTGATTGTGCCCAAAGATATCTCAAAATATCCTTGGCACCAATCTAGTGAGGCTCAACCATATATGAGCTCACCATGCTAACTACAAAACATATATCCGGGCGGGAGTTCACCAAGAACATCAATGCTAGTATGAGTTTGTGAAAAAGGCATTTTCCAAATCAAGTTTGGTATCCCTATCACATAAATTTTGAAAGTTAAGCTCCAACAAGGTAGTCGCAGGCTTGATGTTCACCATTCCAAATCTGGAATCCAACTCCCTCTTACTTTTGCAAATGAGAGGGTTTGCACTTGTCAGAAAGAGGTTGTCCTCAAAAGGTGTCGGTATGAGAGGTCTATCATCCACAACCTTCAAGCACTGGTTTGGATCGGCTTCACTCCTAGTGAATTTCAGCTTCATCAGACAGCGATCAATCCTCTCATACTAAGCCCGAGGTGTTTTGCCTCAAGCCATAGAGGGCTTTTTTCCACCTGCATACATGAGATTCCCGATCATGAATCTCAAACCCCTCGGGTTGTTCCAAACCTGTGGACCTTGTTATCACAAAATCACGCACTGAAGGCTGCCAAACAGTGAGATTATGTGTAACTATTTCAAACCAGGCTTTAGACTAAAGCTTAGCCTCTTTAGTCAGAGAGGGCTCTCTCACAGCTTGTGAATAGGAATTAATAACAAGGAAAGATGGCTAACTCTTTAAACATCACATGAAAAAAATAAATTGGCTGGACACTATCAAGTCAACTCCCATTGGGCTTATGGAGTCTCACACATCTCAGCAAACTAAAACACTATCCTTTCATAGAAGTCAGGGCACTTTACATCAACTTGTTCAAACATTTTTCACATAAACACAGCTTGCAAAGCATACTGGAAGTCAGAGCATGTAACATGAATTCTGAGTGATTATGCTATTACAAAACTGTAAGAAAACATTAAAAGAATAGACCATCATCACACATTTGAACAATGAGACATATTGTGAATCCTGAGAAGAAACAACAACTATTTGTATTACTGAAATCTGCTTTTTACATAAACCAAAATGGACCTGTTCTTTATCAAAATCTCCAACCCCTATTACATCCAAGTCTGATCCATTTATAGGAATACATTCTTAACTCTCTAGAGCTAGCTCGAAGGCTGCTATTAACTATCACATCTACTGATTAACTAATTCATTAATTACATAAGTGCTGAACTGTAAATTACAAAAGATCCTAATTAATTCAAACTCAGATTTGTCCATCCTCGTAGCATGATGACTTTCTGATCCTTGACACCTGTATCCATTCTGTTTTGGCCGAAATATATTGGAGAAGAATCCACTGAATGAACTAGCTTTGGATATTGGCTGCGTACATGGCTCATTTATTAATTAAGATAGGTGTCCCCTGTTTCCACGGTCCTTGTCTCCTACCATCCTTCAATACTTAAAGAGCATGCTCCCAACTCTTTAATTCTTCAATTACAACGCATATCACCATATTCCCAATGAGCTGGAAGCCTTTGAAGTAAACAGGTGTACAAACCAAATCACCGAAGACTATAACCAGAACCCTAACAATTCGGTCATAAAGTGCCTTTAAGAAAGCTTTAGCTAAAAACAAAATATTTCACCTTTTCTCCAAAATGCACACCTGTCATTCTCTGAATAGCTAGGATAGCCTCATGTGATCTCCCTTATGTTCCCTAAGCGTTTCCTTCAACAATTTGCTGATCTTATCATTAAGCCGTTTGTCTTCATCATAAAACAACACCTACAGCAGTTTCGTAGCGCGCTACGAAACTGCTGTTTTTGCCTGAAAAATAGGTCTTGGGACAAAGATCATAACTTCTTACAGAAAACCTATTTGGAAAAACTGAAGGAGGATTTTGTAAACCAATCCATGCTGAACAAAAACCTCCTTTGGTTTTTTGAAACACTACACCAGCTGCCCAGAATCGATCCTTGAAGACGATGTATAAAACAGGAAATTAAAAACTGCATCTACAGCAGTTTCGTAGCGCAACGTTCAGTCACTCGTTTCTCCCAGCTCATAATCAATTTGAAAAAACTGAAAGAGGTTTTTCTAGTTCAGTATGTCAGGAATAAAAACCTCTTTCAATTTTCGAAAATATTCTTTCAGCTGCGCTAAATACCTTCTGGAAGTTGACTGCTTAAAACAGAGAAATATACCTGTAACAAACATCACCTACAGCAATTTTGACATCCCGTCCTTCCAGCCACCACACAGGCATCCATAAAATGATGAAGATGTCTCTACAAAATGAATTTTAAAGAATTGATAGGAACATCCTGTACCATATCCTCAATAAATGTTGCTTTCATTCCAAGTCCTCTAGAATTGCTGGAAGTGAACCATTATCCATAATATCATGAATGCTCTGTTCTGCTTCTTTGAAATGCTTCTCCTTTTAAGAGGTCAATCCAGTTTCTTGAGCGTGGCCATGGAACACCAAAAAAACTTCCAACCATCCATTCACTGATTTATCTCAAATACTTTAGAACATAGTCATTGCCTGGCTGTTTGGGTTGTTTGCATCAGGAAAAACATGATCATAAGATAAACCATTCAACATGTTATTTACAAAACCTTCTTCCTGAATGATTGGATTTCAAAACACCTATAAAGGAAGAACTAGCAATTGCATTTGATACTCGGTATTCCAGTATAATGTATGTTAAACACAAGAAAGAGCTCATTAATGGCTTCTTGAGCTCTCAATGATCCCTGATGGGAACTTCCAAGTATTGCTAAGACAAAAGATGAAAATGCATCCCAATCCTTCATTATGTGCCTCATTACCACAGCAGTATCTATCAAACCTTCTCTGCCAAATGTCAATGTATTCTGGATTTTCATCAAAGATACTACCATGTATAGCTCCTTCTTGGATACCAGAACTTTGGCCAATATAGTGGGATTATAGGAAAAACCATGAGAATGAAACACAGAAGTATTATTTGTATATTGATGATAAGATCCAGCACTGTGACATGTTGAGTCAGATATTCCACAGAATCCATAGAAGACAGCTGTGAAATATTGGCTATGGATTTGAACAATTCCCCAATTTCGTAGCGCAGCCAGTGCAAAATATGAATTATGCGCTACGAAATCACCTAAAACATGCTGCGCTGCGAAACTGCCAAAAGGATCTACGTGCTTTGTCCTCAAGCTAGTCTGAGAAATTTTGGCATTAGAATTTTCAGTGATAACAGACCTGATACATGAGGGGAATGGTCCCCTTATAATATTTTCCTCTGGTACATCTCAGACATGTACTTTCATGCTCCTTAGGCATCCCTGTCACCATCTGACTCACATCGGGTAGGGCCCCATAATAAGTAGACCTCCAGTGCTACAAATGAGATGTGACAACTGACATGATCCCTAATGGACCATCCTGCAACTTGATACAAATTGCCAACCCTGAACCCATGAATAAAATCATCTTGAAAATTCTATTTTCAAACACGTACCTTTCCATCGATGAATGCCACCCTGAAACCTTTGACTTCCATTGTCGAAATGGACACCAGGTTCTTCTTGCGATCAAGTACATAAAAGAGATTCTTGAATATGAATCGAGTTACCCTCATTCAATTGAGGGGTAACATTCCCTACACCCTTTTCGGGATAGGTGGCATTGACTCCAAGTATAATCCCATGATTGTTTCCATCTCTACCAAATTAGAGAGAGCACCCTTCTATCTGATGAAGTGCCTTGAAGCACTACAATCAATAAGCCAGATTCCCAAAGAATCTGAAGGAGAGGGCCAATACAGGATAATGCTTCTTTATCTTATCAGAAACAACATTTGATTCTTCATACCTAGGGTTCCTTGCTTTCTTTGAAGAGTCAGCTATTTCCTTGATGACCTGCATTACCTGTCATTCCTTCGATCATTGAAGATGTCCCTGGAATGATTGTTATCTTCATCAAGTGATGTGTCCCTACCATTCAAAAACTCCTTCGCACAATGGCCGAACTTATTACAAATAAAGCATCTGCCTTTGAGAAGATCGCGCGCGCTGGAGATGGAGCTCCCCCGCCTCTGTAACCCTTGACCGCCCCCGTTCGAGCTTGGCAGCCCTGCTGCCGGGCTTGCAGGCCCTTTCGGGCTTCTCCTGCTGCGCCCCCCTCACTGGTCTGCTTCCTGGGCCTCCTGCCCGATTCTTGCTGCTCGAGCTACCCTGAGGGCAGCCCTCTGTTGCGCCTCTCTTTCCTGGGGCTCCTGCCCCTCCTTTTCTTACCTCCTGCTGAGCGATCCAGCTCGATGGACCATCATGCCTCTTCTCAACCCGATTTTGAGAAAGCCTTTGCTTCTCTCGTCCCTGAAAACAACTCTGAAAGGATCCGACCTTCTGCCTCTAAATTTATCAAAAAACTTGATGAAATTCCGGAAATCCCTCTTCCTCTTTCTCTTCCAAGGAGATCGGCTGTAGCCTTAGCCGATCGGGGATTGGTTGGCCAGTTTACGGGGCTATGGCCCTCCCCTCGAACCGTCCAACGTTGGGTGGAGAGAAATTGGAATGCCATGGTCCAGGGGAAAATTGCCATAAGGTTCTGTGGAAGAGGTTTTTTCACCTTCCTCTTCGAATCAGTGGAGGATCGCAATCTAATTTTCAGGAATGGGCCGTACTTCATGGACACAAGAGGCCTTTATCTCAACCGTTGGACCCCGGATTTCGATCCAGAAATGGATGTACCCAACGCAGTCCCTGTATGGGTTCGCCTTCCGCACCTGCCGCTTCACTGCTGGGCTGATGAAACTGTTCGGGCGATTGGAAATGCAATAGGTAAATATGTGGACAGATCTGAACCAAAGGAAAATATGTATGCATGTGCGAGGATCTGTGTTGAGGTAGACTTGGGCAAAGGTCTTCCAGAAGCTGTTAAACTCAGAGTGGACCAGTGGACGCATATTCAACAGGTGGACTATGAACAACTTCCCTTCAAGTGTAAGGTATGTCATGAGTACGGTCATTTTGCTAAAAGGTGTCCTAAATCTAAATCTGAAACCAATTTCAATAATTCTGGAACTCATGAGGAAGCATGGGAAATAGTAAGGAAAAAGAAGAAATCAAACCCTCCCCTTGAGCCTGAGGTGCCTCACTCCGGAACCCCTCCCTCCCCCCCTGTCTTCCCCTCGTCCTCCAACCCCTTTGGATCCCTTGCTTCAGAGGATCTCCCTTCTCCCCCACCCTCCCCCAAAGGCCCCAGAATCTCTTCCCCCTCCCCCCACCAAGCTTCCCCCCCGCAATCAGTGGAAAGGAACTTATCCAAAAACAAATCGAAAATGCCCGATGATGACCCTCATCCTGATCAACCAGTGCTGACCTGTATTGATCCCCCTCTGATCGCCTCGAATCCATCTCAGCCAGCCCACGGACATCAGCCCATCAGAATTACCAGAAGTTCCTCCAAGGACCTTGGTGCATCCGGTGATATCCTCAAGAAATCTGGACCAGGCAGAAAATCAGCCAAGCAGCATCGGGAAGAAAGCACGCAAAAGGACATAGCTTTAGGGTTACAAACCCCCATGGACTCCTTCATTATAGGTTCTCAAGAGAAAGACACAGCAGCTAAAGAATTTGAGAGGCGAGCACCTCCTCGCTCGAACTTTTTATGACGAAGCTCTTATCTTGGAACAGCAGGGGTATGGGGCACCCCTCTAAATCAGCCGCCCTAAGAGACCTTCTTCATTCAAAAAGACCTGAAATTGTTCTAATTCAGGAAACCAAGCAAAATCAGATTGATATGCAATTAATCATAGAAGCACAAAATTCCTTTACAGGGATCAGTAGTAATTCCAGAGGAGCCTCTGGAGGAATCACCACCATGTGGAATAAGCAGCAATGGAATTGCAAATCCTCTGTCCTCAATCCAAACTGGATCAGGACCAACCTCGTCAACAAGGAAGAAAGTTGGGATTTAATTATTTACAATGTCTATATTCCCAACCATTTCCGGGAAAAGGAACAATGCTGGAATGATTTGAAGCAGGAAATAGACAAGGAACAGAATTCAAATGTTATCCTTGCTGGAGATCTCAATTTAATTCTCCATGCTAATGAGAAAAGGGGGGGCGCCTTCAACCCCGATCCTTTCAGAAGGCAGCTGGAAATTATCATGGCTGAACACGAATTGATGGACATCATTCCTAAAAATAGGAAATACACTTGGAACAATAGACGTCTGGGGCCAGGTAACATTATGGAAAGGCTGGACAGAATTCTGGTTAATGTTTCCCTTCTTTCCTCCTTTGCAGCAGGTCACACCAAAATTCTTAGCGCCACAGCCTCAGATCATTTCCCCATCCTATTAACGTTGGAATCCCACGCTAATTTGGGACCAATCCCTTTCAGATACAATCCATTGTGGAGAGATAGCATCGAGGCCGAGTCAATTATAGAAGATACATGGAAGAATCACGTGGAAGGCTCTCCAAACTACATTTGGGAAACCAAAATTCGAAACACAAGGAAAGCTCTAAAGGATTGGGCAAAAGTCAGTTACCAAGAACCAGAAAAAATAAAAGGAAAAATGCAGCAGAGTTTGGAAGATATTCACAAACAAATAGAAGATCATGGATACACAAATCAACTAAAAAGTAAGGAATGGGAAGTGCAGGGACAGCTAACTCAAATTAAGAGGGCGGAAGAAATCAAATGGAGGCTCAAGTCGCGAGAAATATGGCTAAAGGAAGGTGATAAAAATACGGCATACTTCCATAAGCAGGCTACAGTAAAAAAATCAAGGAACATTGTTACTACTATTACAGATAGTCAAGGTAACCAGCATGATGATCAGGAAGCTATTAAAAGAGCTGCCTTCCATCATTACAAGTGCCTTCTCACTGAAAATCAAAGCGCCATGGACTATACGGCCTTTCTTCGGCACCTCCCAGGGAAAGTCTCTGCTGAGGAGAATGAGAGGATGAACAGCGATATAACTGAGGAAGAGATAAGAAAAGCTATCTGGACTCTTCAACCAGACAAATCTCCAGGTCCAGATGGCTTTACTATTAATTTTTACAGGGACCATTGGCATTTGATAAAGAAAGATCTTGTAAAAATGATGAAAGGAATCCAAAGAAAAAAGAAAATGGGAGGTTTCACAAATTCAACTTTTCTTGCCCTCATTCCCAAGGAAACCAGGCCCACTTCCTTCTCTAGATTTAGACCAATCTCCTTGTGCAATACTTCTTATAAGATTTTTGCAAAAATCATAGCAGCTAGACTCCAGCCTCTGCTTCCTTCCATCATATCTGAAAATCAGGGGGGTTTCATGACCAATAGGCAAATTCATGATTCCATCTCTTTGGTTCAAGAAGCTATTCACTCTAGCACCTCTAGACATGAGAAAGGTTTCGTCCTCAAGCTTGATTTAGCCAACGCTTTTGACCGAGTAAGACACTCTTTCTTGTACGCTGTCATGAGAAAAATGGGCTTTAATTCTGACTTCATAAGCACCATTGCCGCTTGCATCTCTGGTCCCTGGATCTCGCCTCTCATAAATGGTCGCCCTTGTGAAGCTTTTCAATCTTCAAGAGGACTAAGGCAAGGCTGCCCTCTCTCACCCTATCTATTCATCTTGATGGCTGAATCCCTCAGCAGCAACCTTGATTACAACCGAAGAGTCGGTCTAATCTCTGGTATCAAGTTTGGGAATGGAGTCAAAAATATCAATCATTCACAATTTGCTGATGATACCCTGCTCATTGGCGGGGCCTCCACCACAATAGCAAGGCGTTTCAAAAATCTCCTCGATCAATTTATGGAGTGCTCTGGAGGAGAAGTTAACTTTCAGAAAAGCTGCATCTATGGATGGAACATCTCTAATCAAACAGCTCACAATATTGCCAATATCTTTGGAGTAGCCTATAAAGAAAACTGGGATCACTTCACCTATCTTGGAATGCCGGTCACCTTGGGTGCTCTCAAAGCGTCCACCTGGAATGAAATAATCGACAAAGTCAAAAGGAAGGTTCAGCAATGGGGGACCCAATGGCTTAACCCAGCGGGCAGGCTTATCCTGCTTAAATCAGGTATTTCCTCCTTACCTTTATATCGCTTCACTCTTTACCAAGCTCCTGCTTCGTTCCATAATAAGCTAGAAGTTGCACTCCGCAATTTTTTATGGCAAGGAGGGAAAAAAGAAAAAAATAGATACAATCTGGTCAACTGGAAAAGTGTAATTCAATCTCCAGACAGAGGTGGATTGGGAATCAGAACGCCCAAGATTCTGAATCTCGCCTTTGGGATTAAAATGGCTTGGAGACTTATAAGTGAACCAAAAGCCTGGTGGAAACAGGTCTTTGAATGCAAATATCTTTCGGACCATAGACAAAGACTTCTTGAATCTGATATTCCTATAAGAGATTCCACCAAAATCTGGCAACTTTGCAAGAAAGCAATCCCCACTCTTATTCAAAACACCTCAAAGATCCCGGGGGGTGGAAGCAGTATCAATTATGCCACTGACAAAATCATGGGCCTCCAACCTTTAAACACTTTTGAAGAAGCCATTCCCATCATCCTTTACCTTCATAGCAAAGGCCTTCAAAGGCTGGACCAAATCTCAAAATGGGATGCTGAGAGCGGTGCTTGGCTTAGCTGGGAATTCCCATATATTCCCCCAAACTTGGATTCAAGCTTCCAAGTCCTTCTTAAAAATCTTCAAAACAGAGCCCCTATAAAAAAAGGAGCATTAGATGGGCTTAGATGGGATCCCACGAGTTCAGGTTACTCCATCAAATCCGGTTACCAATTCCTCTGCAATAATACTTATCAGGCTCCGGTCTGGAATCATTGGAGAATAATTTGGAATTCTGAGGCAATCCCAAAGGTCAAATTCTTCATCTGGCTGTTGCTCAAGGGTAGAATTCTCACCTCGGAAAATTTGAGAAAGAGAGGGATACATGGTCCCTCAATCTGTCCTAACTGCTGCTCCGAGGAGGAAACCATCCACCACCTATTTCTTGATTGTGCCTTTGCGAAGAAATGCTGGACCATCATGGCCAACCTGGGCAGCATAACTTGGCATCCTCAGCAAAACATTGCTGAGACAATTCAACACTGGAGAAGGAATTGTCCTTGGAAAGACAAGCGAAGCAAGATTGTTAAAAGAACCTGGGACATCATCCCCCACAACCTCCTCTGGAAAATCTGGCTCACTAGAAACAAGAAAATATTCCAAAATAAAGAAGGCAACATCTGGGAAACATGTATCAGCGCTCACCTACTGGCTCAGGAGACGATGACTGTTAAATGCTCAGGAACAATTAAAGCAACTGATTATACAATTGAAGAGCGGATCATGATCAGGCATATTCTAGGCAATCCAAGCCAACATCAGAGAACTCAGAGGAAAGTCATGAAACTCCATCATAAGACCAAAGAATGGGAAATAAGGCTACCATCTCAGGAATTCAAAAGATGGCTAACAAGTAATAACTGTCCAATCCTATTCTTTGACGGAGCCTCCAAGTCCAACCCAGGACCAGCAGGTGCAGGAGGTATTATTTTAGGCGAATCAGGAGAAGAAATATGCAGCTACGAATGGAGTTTAGGGGAAAAAACAAATAATAACGCCGAGGCTCTTGCTCTGTATCAAGGACTGCTGCAACTAAAAAATAGGGGAATCAAAAATGCACTTGTTCTAGGGGACTCCTCTATAATCATTGGCTACATGAACCATTACAGGATATCCTCAAACAGTAGTCTTCAACAGCATCTTCAACGCATCAGCCTCCTCACCAATCACTTTGAAAAAATCCGATTCTGCCATATCCTTCGCACATACAATGGGGAAGCGGATAAACATGCTAATAAAGCAGTTGGACAACAGGAAGGAACACTGAGGCACAGTCAACGAGCCTTCTTCCAACCTCTGCCATGAACCAGGATGACTCGGGAAAAACCCAAGCACGCAAATTCAGCAAGCGCGTGAAGGGAATGGCAAAAACAGCCTTTGGGCAAATTTCGAAAATCTCAAGCAATCACATTCAGAATACGGCCCTCAGATCAGCTGACATCCCAAGGAAATTTCATAATTATAGTGAAGGACGGAGGAATGATTCTGCTACCGCAGACAATCGTCCTAAAGATATAGGAAAATATCTAATTATCACAGAGGATCGGATCTCTGATAAGAATCCAGGTTGCTGCAGCTGGACCCGATCCATAAATTCGAGTCTAGGAAGGCACTTTATTGTCTATCAACACTGCGACCAAGAGCAGCCCCGTGAAAGTGGAGAAAGCGCTCAGGATCAGCCACGACGGAGACCGTTTGTTCTGGTATCGGCTCTCTATCCTTTGCATAACTTTTCTCTAATCAATCCTTCGGTCTTTTTCAGGGAAAGTTTTGAAGGGAAACCTAGAGATCCAGATCCCCTTCTTCACTCTCATCTACCTTGCTGGCCGTCCCCCTGCCTCTCATTTTGCTCTCTCAGCTCGCATCTTTCCGGCTCTTATCCCCTATTTTCAAGATTTCAGATTCTTCCTATTCACCTCTCTCTGAAAATCAGATCGGTGGGCTCGCCCCTCTGTCTTTCTTCTGCCAAGAACCCGCGCTCATCTCCCATATCTTCAAGAAATTATCTTTCAGTTCTGCGCGCTATCTCTCATATTTTTCCTATCTACCTCTCTTTGAAAGTGAAGGCGGCGGGATCGATTCTCTGTTCTTTTTCTGCCAATAAACTGCGCACTATTACCCGGCCCTTATCCTCTTGCAGTCAGAAGGAATCAACAGTCCATCCTTGTGAATCTGTTCCTCCTAGAACCTATCCCCCTTTTGCAATGGCTCGCTCTGAGCAATGTTTTCACTGCCGCGACCTCCAAGCTGAATTCGATGAGGTCAGAACTCAACAACGCATTCTGGAAGATCAAGTGCGACATATGGAAGCTAGGCATGCTGAGCAGATTCGAAGTGTGGAAGCAAATTTCGAGGAGCAGTTCAGAAATCTCCACGCTAAATACCGTACAGAAATGAACTTGTTTCTCCACAGGGTTCACTCACTACAGGAGCAGTTCAACGGGCTCAACAACAGATGCATCCATGCCGAGGAGTCGCTGGTAATTCTAAGGGAAATTTTGGAAACAAAGCAGAAGGAGAAATCAACATCTTCAAGCGCGAAGCCAATGGAAGAAGAGCAGCACCCCGAGGACTCTACAGCGAGAAATATCAGTCATATTTCCATTGACTAATTATGTATTGCAAATGCAAATTTTTGTGTCATCAGTTCGTCCGGATCTATAGTAGTATTAGCTCTTTAGTAGTTAGAATTTTCAGAAATCACCTCAGGGATAGGAAACTCATGCTCTATCCTTGGACATGCAATGCTCTTGAAGCAATTTTGTACGGCTTTATGCCTTATCACTTTTTTTAATCAATATATAGCAACCGACTTTTTAAAAAAAAAAAAAAAAGCATCTGCCTTTCCTTCTACCCTTAGATCCGGACTTCCCATTGAAGTGATATTTAGGTAAGCCATCAGAAGCTTTCGCTGCACCATTCTGATAATATTCTCTACTTCGACTTCACCCTTGGTGAATTTGAAGAGGGACGAGTTGATCCTTTTGTCATTTCCCCACTGTCTTCAGTGATTGCTCTTTCACTCTTGCTTGGGCTTTGCCTTCACCTCACCTCTGATACCATGTTAATTTAGGTATGTTCGATGCTTAGAGCAATTTATTTCAACTTTCATAGTTAACTCAATATCTTTTTCAGATTAGCAATCACATTAGTATTATAGTAAATTGTAGATAGAACATAAACATAGATCGCAAAAGACAAGCCAAGACAAGAGGACACAAGATGTGGCACTAGCTAGGGACAAACCCCAATGTGGGGAAACCCTTAATCAATTCTTCTTATATATTCTTCAATAGTTCAGTAGAGAGAGAGAGAGAGTACATATACAACAAAAGTCAACACTTTGACTTATCTAAATAAAAGCATAGATCATCTCTAAGAAGATGATACATGAGGTAGCTAAACTCAGTTGAAGACATGCTGCTTTAATTGATTCTCCAAGGTGACTCCATCGCCTTGTTGCACCTATCGTCACTACGCTAAACCTCAACCATGCTGCACACATCATACTGCTACACCTTATGTTGCCACTGTTGTCCCATGTGCCATTGTTGCACCATGCTAGCCACTGTTGTCCCAAGTGGCATATTGTTGCCCCACTATTAGTGACATTTCCATTCCATGTTTGCTTGTTGTCCCATTGTTTTGATGTTGTCCCATCACAGCTTGCTATCCCAATTTTGCCATCACTGCGCTGCTAGCACTATTGTCCTAATTATGCTTGTTGTTGTCCCATGTGGCACGTTGTACCTTGTTGCTGTCCCAATGTACGATGTTATTGCTGTTGTTGTGATATAGACTGGTTAGAGCACTTCAGGTTGCTGCCACAGCCCTCAAACAATCAATTAGGCATCCCTTAGTCTCCATGTTATCCCTTGTTGTGATGGTACGGCCTGCAGCCTACCACACAGCCTAGTTGTAGCTTTATGGCACACACATCACACTCAAATCAGCGCTTAATTTCTGCGCCTAGGCTAGTAAGGCTTCTCTCCATTCGAGATGTTGTTCTGAGCACTGTAAAACCCTAAATCCTTTCATGTTGTCCCTGTTTTGAGGTGGTTAGGCCTGTGGCCTACCACAACCCTCGTTGTCACCTATAGCCTTCACCAAAACAAAACTTCTTACCTCGTATGTTGCCCAACTTACTTGTTTATGACCTGCGTTTAGCCCTGAACATACTCAGCCTTCTTGCAATGGCATCCAACCCTTAGAAGGCTCCATGTTGCCCTCTCTTCCTCGTTGTAGTTGCCTCTTGTTCTCCTCCACATCATGCAGTGCTATAATCTCCTTTGCCTTCTTAATTGCAACTAGGCTTTAGTGTTAGGACAGCATAAGGAATTGCTGAATTTCCCTCATTACCTAGGGCACCTAACCCTTCTTGTCATGACCCCTTGTGGACAACACTTATGCCTTACTCCATAACTACGTTAGGAGCTAGGGCATCTCTTCTAGGTCATGTGTAGATCATCTGGGATTGCGTTTTGAACTTCATGCTAGGGCCGCTTCCTTACTGCGTCTAGGGCTTGCAGAGACCAACATTTGGGGCAGCGAGTAACCCTCCTTCTTGACTGCGTCTATTGCTTCTTAACTTCTGCATTTAGGGCTTCCTCTCTTAGATTTCTCTACCACTAAAACCCAGGACAAGTGGAGAGAAATCAAGAGTGAAGTGTGTGTAGAAATGACAATCAAGTCACCTCCTTTTATACTAAAACATTGAGCACATGTGGGTGTTATTTAGTTGCTGGCCGACATTGACGAATTGTCCCATAACACAAATTAATTCATATCTCCATGAATATTTATCGGAATCGAACAATCTTTAGATCAATCCTACACCTCTCGATGAGAGGGATCGAAGAAAAATATCAGCTGCCATAAATAAGATGGCCCACGTGGAGTTTGGCCCTAGTTGCCAATTTTAACAATTATAGAATGTGAGCTTCTATGTTGTAACACAGATTACTTTAGCTTGGTATATATATTGGTTTCTCCTAGAAAATAAGCCGACATGACTACATGATTAGTTGTGTCACTATATGAGGCCGACATGAGTACATTGACTTAAAGATGTCATATCCAAACTTGATCCTCTTTGTTAGAGCACCAAAATTAACTCACTATAATCCGAACTTTTGTTCATTATAGAAAGTGAGCTTCTATGTTGTAACGCGGATTACTTTAGCATGGTATATATGGTGGTTTCTCCTAGAAAATAAGGAGACATGACTTCATGATTAGTTGTGTCACCGTATGAGGTTGACATGAGTACATTGACTTGAAGATAAATTATTTGAGGCTGACTTAAAGACTTTGATGAAGAGGCCAAGTAAATGACTTGATGACTTGATGGAGGATTCTTTGACCAAAGAATAAATGCCTTTACCCACCTAAAGCCTACAATGGAGGCTTGACCTAATAATTGACCCAAGCATGAAACCCGCGCTTTAATAAGTCAATTCAATATAATAATAAAAAATCTTTTCACTTTCTTTTCACAAATATTTTACATTTGACTCAAGTACAATAATTAAGACCAAACCTAGTTACATTTTCCAACAGATTTAAGGGCCAACCCTCAAATTTTGAATTATACAAGCATCTACACACATTTGGACACCTCATCACACTATGCAATGGAATTCTAAGCCCTAATTGGGCGTGACGTCAGCAATTTAAGAGGCTACGACTCACATGTCTAGGCTAATTTGGCCTGTTTTGTTGTTAGCTAATGGGTTGGCTTGTAACCCAAGGACATTTGTTGTCAAACTTCATTTTAGGGGTTTGACTCAAGTACAATAATGAAGACTAAACCTAGTTACATTTTCCAACAGATTTAAGCGCCAACCCTCAAATTTTGAATTATACAAGCATCTATACACATTTGGACACCTCATCACATTATGGCATGGAATTCTAAGCCCTAATTGGGCATGACGTCAGCAATTTAAGAGGCTACGACTCACATGTCTGTGCTAATTTGGCCTGTTTTGTTGTTAGCTAATGGGTTGGCTTGTAACCCAAGGTCGTTTGTTGTCAAACTTCATTTTAGGGGCTTCAATAGGCTAAAATAAGAGAGTTAATTATTGTTCACTCGGGTCAAGGCACTAGCCTTGGTCACATTGTTGTTCACCTTGAAAACTCACATTCAATTATACTTTTCTTCCGCTAGCTAGGGTTAGGGCATCAATTTCAACTAGGGTTGACCATGTTGCCTTGTGGAGGGATTCAACACTTGGTTGTGGGGTATTTTCCTCAAAATTAACCTTTTCTTGTGGCTAATTTCTTCATTTTAGGGCTAACGTCCTTTGCCCTAGGTAAATTGTGCCCTAGAAAAACCTTAGTTTGCCCTAAGCTTCAACTTGAGGCTTATTGAAGGCTTCCTGTGCCATAAATTGAGAGTATCCACTTATTGTAAGCTTTTTCTCGACCTTGTGATCCTAGATAGTGTTGTTAACCTTGTTTATTCACTAACCCTAGGTCACATTGTGCCCTAACTAGGCCTTCTGAAGGATGTGCATTGCCCTAATTGTGTTAGTTGAGCCTTGTTCCTAAGTAGGGCATCCTTCCTTAGCCTATCTTGTCACCTTTTCTCCTAGGACTAGACATATCTTTAGGTCACCTAATATAGGGAAGCCTCCCTTGTGGAGGAATCCCAATAAAGAGCAAGAGGTAGTGGTGACAGTCAGTCACACCTCATATTGTTGTTGCTTAGTCTAGTTCATGTCCTATGAGCTACCCTCACAAGACCAGCTAGATTTTGAGGCAACAGGATCCATCCACTAATTACCACAGAAGGGGAGGAATACATCAAAATATATCAAAGAATGGCAAGAGATTCTCTCCTTTCAGTCCGCAGAAGTAAAAGGACAAAATGTCAAGGCAAACATCAACGCTAGCAGGTTTGAGGAATGGACCTCATTACTACCATTAGTAGGGGGGAAGGGAACATTCCAAAAAGTCTTCTGTTCGGTGAAGTTTCAAAACATAAGTTTTGGCCCTGTTATCAAGTGGTATAGAGGAAGAGAACAAGAAAAAGGAAAATTGGGAAAATTTAGGTTTTCTGAACGTAAGAAGAAATGCATTAAAGCCAAAAAAGAAAAGGTGAGACTAGTATTAGGGAAGGACCTAGGAATGGAAAAAATCACTTCCTAAATGGAAAGGTCCCTAAAAGCGCAATTCATGGCGAAACAAGTTTTGAAAGGAACATTGCATGCATCGATAGAAAGAACTTGGAACAAAATATTATGGTATACTACAATGTTTAATTTTCTCATTCAAATTTGGTTTGCATTTGAGTTTCATTCTAGGGCATGTGCAAAAAAATTTTGAAGCAAAAGGTGGTATTAGGAACTATCCTTACTCGAACTTAAGAAGTGGAAATCAAAGTTTGATCCCCAAAAGGAAACAATGTATGTGCATCCTATATGGGTGAAAATGTCATCATCCCATGGAAGTTTACTCAATGTATGTGGATCCTATATGGGTGAAAATGTCATCATCCCATGGAAGTTTACTCAAAACCTTCATAACTGGAACATTTCATTTAGGTGTGCCAATTATCATGAAATAAGACATTTATGGAGAGACTACAATAAATAGAACACAAGATAGGTTTGAAAGAAATAAAAATGGTTGCTAGCAAATAAGAAAAAATAAAATAAGTTTACTGATGTCGAAAAAATGATCATAAATAGGTCAAAGGGTCCTCCAAGTTAAATAATATGAGATACAAAGTGAAAGCATAAAGGCAGTTTTGTTACCCACCAAAGGTGGGTACTGCTAGGAGAATTTTTTTCTTATTCATCTTCTTCCAGCCAACAACCAATAACCCCTGACAACCACTTTGTAGATAATGCGATGTGCCACTTTAGCTCCACCACCTGCATAAGTTGTGTGTTTCCTTGCCCATTTTTCAAGAGCACATGTTAGAAGGTGGAAAATCTGAACCAAAAGTTATGTTTTCCATTGTGCAATCGGATGTTTTTGCTTGTTTTTCATTTGGGCATTTTGGCATGGATTCTTGGGTGACTTGGAAGAAGGAAGGTCTTTGATTGTGGTTTTGTTCCCTCACCTTAAATGGGGGGGGGGGTTGATGTTCAATCCTAGTCCCATGGGACCGCTCCTATCGGCCTATTTCTTTAGGAAGGGCACTAGTTGGAAAACCCCAATTTTGGTAGCATGGTCCCGTTTTCCCATACCATATTTATCACTTCCCTCCACACATTACAAGCCCTATTCACTATTTCCTTTTTTTGGGTCCACATGACCATTGGGTCCACAAGTCACTAGCACACCCTTCCCCTTGTCTACATATCTGGGTCGAGCCTACAAGCATCACCCCAAAGGTTGATGCAGCTAAAAGAAAGTTAATCATATCATGGTCACAAGCAAGAAACAAAAGAAAAAAAATGAAAATAATAATAGCACGTGAGAAAAAGATGGTCGAGAAAATAATAATAGCACGTGAGAAAAAGCCACGCGTGAGCTCTACCCCTTATCATTATGGCCATCACCCTGGTTCCTAAGGCCATTGATATGATATGATGCACTTGGACTAGCATGCCCCCAGTTGGCTTATTAGTATATACAGGTTTTCGCAACTGATCTAAGGCCCAAATGAGGTTTGTCTCACCCCTTCAGACATGTGAGGGCTATCACCATCTTCTAAGCCATCAACGTTGGAGAAAAACCCGCCTATTCTATCACTAGGATGTTGAAGAATGTAACTAGTGTCAATCTTCATAATTGTATTTGAGTCACAATGTAATGTATTTATCAAAAGAAAGAAAAAGGAATTTTATTATTAAAAGAAATTGGCTTATTAAAGCATGGATTTCATGCTTGGGTAAATGTTTTTAAGTCAAAGCCTCCATTGTAGGCTTCTAGGGTTTATGTCAAGTGTCCTTATCCATGTCATAATGTAAAAGACCCTTCTCAGGCTTCATTTGTCAAGAAAAAAAATTATTTTAATGTAAAATAAGTCAACTAGGCCTCCTCCACCAAGTCAACCTCAAACTAGACAAGTCGGCCTAATTGAGGGGCAAAATCTCCTATATAAAGGCAACAACTCGACCTCATTTGGAGCACTCACTCACCAAGTTCGATCTGTAGTTGTTGGGGGCAATAAAAAGTGTGAAATTCAAGGAAGGTGGTGGAAAGAGCTAGCGAAGGAGGACGTCTCTATCAAGCACAAGAAGTCGAAATTATCTCTCTCTCTCTCATGTGAAACTGCTAAGCTGCAGGAAGGGCTGAAGTTGCAGTAATATAGTTGGGTCGAAATTCTAGATTTGTTGGGGCCCGAAATTCTGGGTTGTTGCTAGGCTGAACCTGCTGGACAAGAAGAGACTACTAAAGTTTGTTGAATCGTAGTGGAAGGTTGACTTGGTGGAGGAGCAGGGTATTTTGATCTAGGGTCTTGGTCTATCTCAACTTGAATTTGCTAGTGGAAGAGTTTGACTGGGTTTTCCCCTATAGGGGGTTTTAGCCCTGGCAAAGAGCCTACATATGGTGTCATTGATCTTTATGTTTTGTTTTGATGATTACTTGATGAAACAAAGATAAAAGAAGAACATAAGAAAGTTAAAAAGAACACAAAGATATTACAAGTGATTATCAACATAATGACTTTTTGATTTCTAACATAGGAGACCCATGAGACCCATTTTGTGCCCAAAGCACAAAATTGGGGTCCACTGGATGATTTGCATGGAGATTTAGAGACCAACCCCTAGATCCAGATTTTTGGAGCCCACTACACAACTTGGCACTAGAGGAACCCAATGCATGGCCTACAAGGGCCTACACATGCATGATGTCAGCATTTCAGCCTCTTTTGTTGGTTAAATTTATGTTTCACATTAGTTATGAGGTTGGCTTGTAACCTCACCTAGTATCAAGCCCATTATTTGTTGAAGTTTCTAAGTTTACTTAGTTAGAAACCCTCCATGCACTTTATCTAATTTATTCCTACCTACTTGTTATTTTCCTTAACAAATTATTTACAGTGTAAATACTGAAAATAAACACTAGTGCATGCTCAACATATTACAGATCGGCAACTAGAAAGAAACAGAAACAAACACACCATATGACACCATTATTTTTGGACTAATGTCCCCGGAAAAACCCAATGTGGAAAAACCAGTGCAGCTATCTGAGGGTTTTTTTATTAAGCAATATCACAGTACAATCTGGGTGCTGAAATTGGCCCTACACAACAAAGAATTTCCTTAGCAGTAATACCTCTCCGTTTCTGACAGATCTACTGGTTGAAACCCTGGATAATCCTTCCGGCAGCTATTCAGCACCAATCTGCCCCAGAAACCCCAGCGTCTGCCCAATCTGGACTGCGTCAGCCTCTCCCAGCCCAACGTTGGCCCTACGTCAGCTACGCTGGCCTCTCTGGTGCTCTGCACGACACTTGGCTGCCTCTGCGAGGCCCTGCATGAGCACTAGCTGCTCCTGTGTCCCTTTCTCTGGCTACTCTAATGCTCTCTCGGCACTATCTCTACCTCTCTGTCTCTCTGTACTCAATGCCCCTCAGCTGCTCTCGGATCACTATCTTAGCAAACCCCGCTCTAAAGAATAGAATGACTGATCAACAGTCGAGATTAAGTCCCTAATCAATGGCTAAGATTAAATCTGGCTTGATCCATGTCTTTTGGACCATTAAAAATATTAATTATTTTAATATCTCCTTATTTGTTTAGAATCTGCCCAAACCCTTTATGCGTATTGGAGATCTCCTAAGTTGCAAAAAACGTGCGCAGGGGAGGAATTTCTGTACGAAAATGGAAACGAAACTCAGAAACACATTTCCGGCCGTACTGGCATGTTTCTCGAGGTCGAAACGTGGCCAATACGGCCGGAAACGCATTTATGGGCCGTACGACGCTATTCCCACATGCAGTTTGACTTTTTTTAATTTTTTTTTTTATTATTTTGTCTTCTAATTTTTAATTAGGTTATTAAAATGAACTTCATGGTAATGTAAAATTCTTAAAGTAAAAGTGATACTCTCCTTTATTTTTCATTTTCATCCTTTTACTTCAATTTTTAACATTACCATGAAATGACTCACGATGTTGGAGAGTGGTTTCGCCCTCATTAGATTTCATATGGAGAAAGTAGAATTTTAGATCTCACTCAAAATCCAGCAGACTTATCTATTTTTCAGGATTTCAGGATTGGGGGATTGCAATGTTTCGATTGGATTTTATCATGTACTATGGAACTTGTATTTAATCAAGAGAACCAAGCCCTCTATGCAGGGGAGACTCCCAATAAACAAGAGCATGTAGGGTACTAGGGTTTGAAACTTGTATTTAATCAAGAGCACTAAGGTCGTTCGACTATGTAGGAGGAGACTCCCAATCAAGCATGAGACAAGAAATTAGAAATTTCTTATGGCTAATTTTGGATATTTCTATTTTCATTACGTGATCATTCATGAGTAAATGCGATGTAAATTTAGAGACTTATAGTTTATGCATTGACAATTGACAATTTTATCATAATGTAATAAATTAGAATGTCTCATATATGCTTTTCTGATTGCACATATTTCTTAAATGTCCTAATATATATATATATATATATCAAGGTTGCACGAAACGGGGAAACGGGTACGAGTTTCCGAAACGGGAAGGATACGAAACGCGACCTCCCCAAATTTTGGAAACGGGGAAACGCAAATATATATATATATATATATATATATATATTAGGACATTTAAGAAATATGTGCAATCATAAAGCATATACGATACATTCTAATTTATTAAATTATGATAAAATTGTCAATTGTCAATGCATAAACTATAAGTATCTAAATTTACATCACATTTATTCATGAATAATCACATAATGAAAATAGAAATATCCAAAATCAGCCACGAGAAATTTCTAATTTCTTGTCTCGTGCTTGATTGAGAGTCTCCTCCTGCATAGTCAAATGACCTTAGTGCTCTTGATTAAATACAAGTTTCATACCCTAGTACCCTACATTCTCTTGATTGGAGTCTCCCCTGCATAGAGGGCTTTGTTCTCTCAATTAAATACAAGTTCCATACCCTAGTACATGATAAAAAACAATGGAAACATTGCAATCCCCCCAATCCTGAAATCCTGAAAAATAGATAAGTCTGTTGGATTTTGAGTGAGATCTAAAATTCTATTTTTTCCATATGAAATCCAATGAGGGCGAAACCACTCTCAAACATCTTGAGTCATTTCATGGTAATGTTAAAAATTTAAGTAAAAGGATGAAAATGAAAAATAAAGGAGAATATCACTTTTATTTTAAGAATTTAACATTACCATGAACTGCATATCAACACTAGGGCAAAAGTTCACTTTTATGACTTTAGACAGGCATCTGGAAGCAACTAGAAGTCACTAGGCTAACGTAAGAATAAATTACAAAACAAATAAATTAAAAAATTAAAAACACAAGTAAATGTTGAAACGTGGGTCGTACGGCCCTGAAACGCGTTTCAGGCCGTATTGGCCACGTTTCAGTTTTGTGAAACGTGGCAGTACAACCTGAAACGCGTTTCAGGGCCGTACCAAACACGTTTCAGTGTTTCGTACTCGTTTCCGTATGGAAATGCCCTCCTACCCCACGTTTCCTGCAACATAGATATATATATATATATATATATATATATTCGCGTTTCCCCGTTTCCAAAATTTGGGGGGCTCACGTTTCGTACATGTGCCCGTTTCGGAAACTCGTACCCGTTTCCCCGTTTCGTGCAACTTAGGAGATCTCATGTACCCGAGCCTCTCCACCAAATTTCGTGGCTAAAGCACATTCGATACTACCCCGAATCAACACTCCCTCTTAGCGAGGATTGTGCTCTAGCAATACTCCTTACTAAGTATTACTCTGATCATTCGGCATCAGTACCTATGCTGATGTTAGGCCTTCCTGCCCAACATTCTCTGCACTGCTGCCCATGGTTCTGCCACTATCACTGTTACATCTATACGACAGCTCCCTCTGCATCCGTGCTGCTACTATTCCTTTCTCCCAGCACTGCATCTGCACTGCACCTCCTCTCAACATGCTGCATCATGCTTCCCACTGTTGCACTGCAACTTAGTTACTGAGAAGTAAGTAACTAATATCCCAACTGCCCTCCCTATTGGGCTAGAGACACCCACTGATGCTAAAGCTCCCTTTGCCGCTGACAAGTGCTCCCTCTCTGACCTCTGCGCTGCTGCAACAACTAACTGCATCTCGCACCGTTGCACACCTCTTTGTGCCATCCTGCACTGGTGCAATACTCCTGTGCCTCTCGCACCGCTGCAGCCTGCTAGCCTCGCACTATCTCGAGACTCCTGCACTGTAGCTCTCTCTGCTGCTTCATCTGCATCCATCTCTACCCGACTCAGCCAGCGTTGCTACTCCTCTTCGGAGCTCTCGTAGCAAGGTCTAATCCAAGAGGCTGGGTACCTCAAGGATCCTGCCCCTCATCACCTGTAGTCCGCTTGACTAGAGCTCGATGTCTCCCCAATTCTTCTCAAATGGCGCATGTGCACTCATGGCACCATCGTCGTCTGTCAAAACTTCCTTCTCTGCCTGTGTTGGCATTGCCTTAGTCTTGGAAGACTCTCCCTTACTCTTATTCCTTAGACACTGGGTCGCATAATGACCCAGCTCCCCACAGTGGAAGCACTTGATCTTGGAGAGATCTTTCTTCTTCTGCTTTTCCTGCTTTCCCTTAGATGCTAGGGCCACATCTTCCTCCTCCTGCTTGACTTTGATCCCCTTGCTGCTGCTACCTGTTTTCGACTACCGTATGATCTCTTCCTGGCGAAGAGCTACCCACATCTCATCCCACAATGGAGGTGTCTCTTTGCCCAGTATACTCTGGACAAGCACTTCCCAATCTTCTGAGACAATATTCAGGGTTGTCCTCACCATTAGCTCATGATCCGGTGTCGCCCCTATAGCAGTCAACTGATCTCGAATCTCATTCAGTCCTCCAAGGAAGGTGTCAATTGATTGTCCCTTCTTCATATGATACGCCCTCATCCGATTCTCGAGCAGCGTTCTTCTCTGCACAAAAGTATGCTAGTACAGCTTCTTGAGAGCCTCCCACATCTCAAATGTTGTTTCCTTCTCAGCTATGTGTGGTACTACATGATCCTTGACCCTGTCAAGGATAATGCTCTTGGCCCTCGCCATCGCCTCCTCGTACTTGTCATTATCACTAGGGTCGACTGGGACAACTATTACCTTCAAGGCGAAGTTCTTGACACGATTCCTGTCAAGCACGGATAAGATTCTGGCCTTCCAGACTGTGAAGTTCGATGCTCCGTCCAATCTATCTTGGTCTCTTACCCCGTGTAGTGCCATGATGCTCCTCTACTTCCCTTCTAGAAGTTCTTTGTTCAACTCCTCTGAGTCTCTACTTCCTGTCTAGAAGTTCTCTTTTGGACTCCCTATGAGTCCTGATTTCCCTCTTGCAAATCCTTCTGCCGCTTGTCGAGATGCCCCCTACTCTGATCGTCTTGACTCTTGTGCAACTGCACTGTTGATCCGGGTTCCTCGGCTAGAAACCCTCGTTAACAACTCCTGTGGCCCTACTCTGTCAAGTATTGTTCTGACTACAGTACCTCACCAACTCCACTCTGCCATATTCTTGCAACCTTCTAGACCCTAGCAACTGCCTCACTGTGAACTGTGTCAGCCCCTCTCTGCCTCACGCTAGCCCTGCGTCACCCCAGATGGGTCTGCGTCAACCCTGGGATGCCCTGCGTCAACCCTCCAACCCCCTGCGTCAGTAATGCTAGCCTCTGTGAGGCTCTACGCAGCGCTCGGCTTCCTCTGCATGGCCCTGGCTGGCTCTGCGTCACACTCCTTAGCTTTTGTGCTGCTAGAAACCGCTTCTGTCACCTCGGGACAATTGTTTTCTGCTGCTATTGCTCCGCTCAGCTGATGTCTTTTAGTCCTCCTGTGATCTGCAATCACGCTCTGATACCATGTTGAAGTTTCTAAGTTTACTTAGTTAGAAACCCTCCATGCACTTTATCTTATTTATTCCTACCTACTTGTTATTTTCCTTAACAAGTTATTTACAATGTAAATACTGAAAATAAACACTAGTGCATGCTCAACATATTACAGATCAGCAACTAAAAAGAAACAAAAACAAACACACCATATGACACCATTATTTTTGGACTAATGTCCCCGGAAAAACCCAATGTGGGAAAATCGGTGCAGCTATCTGAGGGTTTTCTTATTAAGCAATATCAGAGTACAATCTGGGTGCCGAAACTGGCCTACCCAAAAAAGAAATTCCTTAGCAGTAAACCTTTCCGTTTCTGACAGATCTACTGGCTGAAACCTCGGATAATCCTTTCGGCAGCTACTCATCACCAATCTGCTCTAGAAACCCCGGCGTCTGCCCAATCTGGATTGCGTCAACCTCTCCCAGCCCAGTGTTGGCCCTGCATCAGCCCCACGAGGCCCTGCGTCAGCTACGTTGGCCTCTCTGGTGCTCTGCACAGCACTTTGCTGCCCCTGCGTGAGCACTCGCTGCCCCTGCGTCCCTTTCTCTGGCTGCTCATTTGCTCTCCCGGCACTATCTCTACCTCTCTGTCTCTCTGTACTCAATGCCCCTCAGCTGCTCTCTGATCACTAATTCTATTTCTCTTAGCAAACCCCGCTCTAGAGAATAGAATGACTGATCACTCTGGTGTGTTCTCCAAGTGACCCTACTTTTCTCGTTGACGTATCAATAGCCGAGATTAAATCTCTAATCAATAGCTAAGATTAGATCTGGCTTGATCCATGTCTTTTGGACCATTTTAACAGATGCATATTAATACACATTAATATTTTATTTTCCGTAAGTTTAGACTTAGGGACTCCATTAAAAATATTAATTATTTTAATATCTCCTGATCTGTTTAGAATTTGCCCAAACCTTTTCTGGGTATTGGAGATATCATGTGCCCCAGCCTCTCCACCAAATTTCGTGGCTAGAGCACATCTGATGCTACCCCAAATCAACATTATTTTACAATTACAGGGGCTTTACGCTAAAATTAGATGTCATTAGACATGTATAAATTGGAGCGAGATTATTTCATTCTCTCATCATCATCACTTCGAGAATTCCAACCTCATAAGAGAATTCACTCTTGTCCCTTCTTGGCTATTGGAGATTCTTGGAATGCATTTTGATATTTGGAAGCTATTTGGGATTGTCTTTGGAGCTATTTCTTTGGTGAATAGATAGATATAATAAATGTTATCTTGTAAGTTCCTATTGTTGAAGATTATCATTTCGAATTGTCTAATGTATGGAGTTGTTGCTTCTAGGTTACGCTTGATTGTGCCCTAATTTGTCAAAAATAGATTTTGAAGGCTATCTAGTTGAGAATTGCATATGTTACTCATTGTATAACATGTAATGAATGTTCCATCAAACTCCACTTATCATTGAGTGGGTAAATGTTGGAATTTATATACCTAGGGCATCAAATTTGGGCCTCCTCAGCAACAAATTTGGCTTATCTATCACATCCTTGACTCTATATGCCTAAAAGACAAGGCACTAGTCCAAGTCTTTGGTGATCATCCCAAAATTTTCTCCATAAATTTCTCTCCTTAAATTCAATCCTTTTAAGGCTAGAGAGAAAAACTAGGGCTTGAAGCGAAATTTTAGGGAGGCGGCTTTTTGGTGGTTTAAGAGCCTAAACATCAAAGAGGTAGGTCTTGGTTAAGTGACCTATCAATTTGGTAGGCATCCACTTAAATTTCATCCATAAAATATCTTGCCCGGGGTTTTGCTTTAAGAGGGAAACCCTAGTTTCTTCTCCCTCAACTTGAGGACTTTCTTGAGGGTTTCATGAACCTTGGAACAATTGCTTATCTTTGTAAGAGACCCTTTCTCTTTGTTCCTGACTTTGTGAATACCTATCACTTATCGCCATCGAAAAAACTCCAAACCCTAGGTCTTGAACCTTGATTTCTAAGGCTTTTCTTAGAGCGTTTTGCTTCATGGAAGTCATGAACCATTATTGAGCCTCTCTCTTGAATGAGCTTTAGCTTGATCACTTTGAAGTTTGTGCATTATACCTACCATATCTATTTTAAGTGATCTCCCTCCTACCGGGACTCCTCCCTCCGGTGAATGTCCGTAAAGAGTAAGGGGTCTTGGCTGAGGAGACATTGGGCCTCTAAACCATTGTTAGCACTTGTCTAGCTCTTGTCTTGTAGGGTTTCCCTCTCCAAGGGCTACTAGATTTTGTGGTACCAGCTCCAAGGAAGGGAAAAAATGATATATAAGCAAAACTAGCCTATGGTATAAAACACCAAAAGTCTACAGCAAAACTAGCCTATGGTATAAAACACCAAAAGTCTACAGAAAATTCTGGTATAATGGAAGAAATTGAAGTCATCTTTGAATCCTCGCTTGAGAGCTACAAAAGAACAAAAAACTGACAATAGCAAGAACATAACATTGGTCAATTAGGTATAGCTTAGGTGATTAAGAGGAGAAGCGTTATCCTACCCAAGCATAGCTCAAGTGGTGAAGAGGAGAAGTGTTATGCTACCCGCACAAGTTCAATTCCTACAAGTGACATGTTGAGCTCTTAAGGAGTATATTGTTGTAATGGATTTAAGCCCTATTTTTTACCCAGCCTTGTACCCTAAGAATCTACAGTTTACCATAAGGTATTGTTACTCACATACCTGGTCCAAAATTCTTTCATAATTTTGCACATTGAATCCTCAATTTATAATAATTGGTCAAGGATCTACGGTTTACCATAGGTATTGTTACTCACATACTTGGTCCAAAATTACCTTTCATAATTTTGCACGTTGAATCCTCAATTTACAAGAATTGGTCAAATGAGAAAATTCCTAGGTAGATTGAAACACATGATTATGAATAATTCCACGTTAAAGATACGGAGATTACCTTAAAATGGTGAGACTCTGTGGATAGATATTCTTTGATGATTATGCTAATGGTTTGGAAAGCAATGCAAAACTGTCTGACCTGAATGAAGTTTTATATCTGAAGGTAGATTCTAATTATGATAGCAAGGACCTGTTGACCACTACGTGTCAACTACCCATAGCAGTACACCCCCTTTTTTCGCAAAAGGGATAGCGCTTGATCAATATGTCCGTGCCATTCGACTATCGTCATCAGCTCGATCATATTGTTTTGTAAACCCAGCCTGCACGTGTAAATTGTAAATAATCTTAGTAGATCTGAGTCATGTATGTAAATTGCCTAGGCAAACCTAATTTTCTAGTGATAATCTACGTTCCGGAAAGGTTTTTGGTCTCACCGATCCATGATCGACAGAGTTTTCCTTCAGCCTAACCCCAAAGTCGGAATGAATTTTGTCATTAGAATCTTAGGGGAATCCTAGTGTGCTTCGAGTCTATGTAAAAGTAATTTGAAAATAATTCTAACTATTTGGTTAGGTTATTACAAATTGCTTGATCTGCTAGATTATATTTGTGTCGTAGAACTGGGAGGTCTATGAGGGTTTATGTCAAATGGGTTTTCCCCCTTGAGAAGTAAAATTGCAAAAGTCATGATGTAAAGTGTCTTGAGGGTTTGAAAATGTTTTATCCCCTCATAAGTCCTAGGTCCTAGGTGATTTTTCCAAAGGCTAAGTTCGAGGATCCAATAAAAATAATAAAATCAAATCAAATTTAAAAATAAATAAAAATTTAAAATAATAATAAGTCAATGTTTTGAGAAAATAAATGCAAAGTTTTAATTTTTTAATATATTAAAATGCATCTAAAATTTCGACAAATGAGACTAAAAGGGATTTTGATCCTCATCGACAGTCGAGATTAGTTTGACATGGATCACTCGAACTAGCCGTTGGGAATTTTTCCTTTAAATAGGGTGTTAGGGGTCATTTGAGATCATTCGATCTGTGAGTCCTATGCTGAAGAAAACTCTCTTGTAGTCATTTTCTACATGCAATAAAGAAAGACTTTGGGGTTGAAATCTTGCTGGTGTTACTCTTCTGAAATGTTGTAAGATGTTTCATTTTTCTGCATAAATTTAATTTCAGCCATTGGTAATAGCTTGATGAAGAGTGATGTTGAACACAGCTCACTAGGCTTTGAATGGTAATAGAATTTCTAAAAATAATGGCAGGTATCTCCATCGGATTTGGATTTTAGTAATGTTTTTTCCCTCTTTACTGATAGTTGAAGTGAGTTGTATAGGAAATCTATATTGTGAAGATCAACGGGCGTTTGGGGAAGTTCTCGGCTGAACCAGCGAACTCCCAAAAAGCATTTTCTTGAAGAGCCCAGCCAGTTTTGATCCTGGGTTTATTATTTAAATTTATCTTTTGAATGCATGAGAGGTTTTTTGAGGTATCTCATAGTAAATCTGAAATTCTGAAAATATTTATGTGGATTATTGACAAATCTAGTTGCTTAAAGTCGTAAATCTGTAAACATTGTAATTGATTTGTAGGGTTTTAGTTTTAATCCTTGCATATATTATTTCTGGGTATTTTTGCTTTTGCCTTTACAAGTTTTGGAGCTGAGGATATAATCTTGTCCTGAAGCCAGATCTAGGCCCTGGAGGGTAAGATCTGGCCTCAGCATCATTTTTGCAGGGATAATCTTCAACGGATCTTCAAATTTTCTGAAGAAATTTGAGGGTTTATCAAAGTTGTTTTGCTGCTCGGGGTTTATTTTTATTTGCAGGAAAATATTTTTTTAGGGAGGCTGGATTGCTGCCAAACCTCCACGCAGGCATCTCCAAAGGTTGCTCAGCTCCTGTGGCCTGCCCAGCGTTTCACACTCTGCAATACGCTAACTTGCATCCTCACAAGCCACTTGCATTCCCTTTCATCCCAACTGCCTCACACAGCTCCTAACGCTCAACGCATCACTCCATTCTATCGGCTTTCAACTCATCATTGCCAGCATACAATCCACCATCGAAATCCTCTCCACGCTGTTTCCTACTGATCTGCGTCCCCATTTTCGCTACCATCACCTGCCATCCTTGCATTCTCAACCCCCACGTGGCTCCCTATATTGGTTTGTCCCACGCTTTCGTTCCTTGGCAACTTGCCATTGTCACGTGGCTTCACCCTAGCTCCATGCAGTCACTACCATTCACCTGTTGCTGCCTACATTTCATCACCTGCACGTTGGTTGTTTTTCTTATCCACCTACGCATACCCTTGGACCTGCATTCTTTCATCCGCAGCACCATCTCTCTGCCATCATCCTTGTTCATCCACGTAGCCTTCAACCTGCAAAAACAAGTTCTCCACGTTGTTGTCGAGCTTCTCTTTCCTCACGCGTACCTGCAAATACTCCAAAACAGAAATGAAAATTCGATTTTGGTAGTCGTATGAGTTGAGGTTAGCATATTTTCGATTTCATAGATTGTTTAGGGTAGCGTATTTCTTTTTTTAGTTTCATTTCAGTTAGAATTTAAAAATATATAAATAATAATAAATAAATTAGGTTTTGTTTAATATTGTCATTAGCTTTTGATTTATTAGTTTAATATCTGGTTTTTAACTTAGGTTTTAGTTTTAAATTAGATATATTCAGATTCATTCAAAAAAAAAAATCATAAAAGGTTTAAATTTTAGATTTTATTGGCTTCATATTCTGCTTTGATTTTTTAGGTTTATTTGGATTTTAGGATTTAGTTTTAATAATTTTAAATTCCATTTACTTTAGTTTAGTTTTAATAATTTTAAGTTTCATTTACTTTAGTTTTTTGCTTAGCTTAGTTTTGTTTTATTTAAAAATATAAAAATATTTAAAAATTTTGAAAAAGCTTAACTAAAAATTGAAAATTCATTTTTGGTGTCTTTCGTGGTATCTATGTTCCACTTTTCTATAGTTAAATGCACTTAAATGTTTAATTTGTTAGCATTTATATTGTATGATTGTTTAAAGAATTTAATCTTTAGAAATTTAATTTCTAGATCATTATTAAAGCATTGTGAGTTTATTGAATAGCTTGTATTGCTCGAGATATTTGATGATAAATGATTGTTTTACAAGGTTCATATTTCTGCAACATTTAATAAATAATCATTTAATCATTAACTCCATAAGGCACTGGTACATTAATTTCTAAAATCAATCAGGTGCTAAGTTGCATTGTTGTGTCTCCCAGCCCAACTGGTCCATAGTTGGTCTTCCTTTATCCCATAGGGTCTACCCCCCTTAGCCTCGAGAGACGACTTAAACGGAGAGATCGGGGATCAGGGTGACAGCCCTCGATCTGAGCGTTGTCCCACTACCCAAACAATCTGTGGGCCAACATTTTTTGGCGCCGCTGCCGGGGATGGAGTTTTTCTGTCCTTGGTTCCTTCAACATTCGTCTCGTTTCTTTCCTCTCGTCCTTAGCTCTCTCCTTTCGAGCTTTTCTGTGTTTCACTTTCTGTCCGGGTGGCGACTCCACTTCATATATCATCTACAAGAGTGTATACTAGAAGACATCCAAGCAGTTTGTGCAATTCTGCTCTTGATCCTGAAAGGGTTCTCAAGGTAAGATTACACAAACTCTCCTCGTACACTTCTTGTTAACCTCGGACAAGAAGCACTCTCTAATATCCACTTGCTTTTTACTAGCCCGGTTGGGCACGACATCATGGATATATGCCCCTTGCGATTTTTCTAACATTCAAGGTTATCCCAATGATCTTCCAACACTTGGGATAGATAAATTGTCTAGCTTTCATGGAAATAACGCAATTAATGCTAATTCTCATTTGAAAGCTTTTAGTTTATGGATGGCTAAGTACGCAAGGTCTGCTGATTTTGATCATGAAGATGTTAGAATGACTCTTTTTATTCTAACCTTGGAGGGTGATGCTCACAACTGGTTTTCAGAAAAGCCTTGGAATTCATTTAATTCCTTACAATCGATCATTAATGCCTTTAACAAAAAGTATGGAGATAAGAGAGAAGGAAGACACCTCGTGAAAACTATTAGCATAATAAAAAAGAGAGAGAATGAAGCCGTTGAAGAATTTAACAAAAGGTTTGATGATATTATTAAATAATTACCTCAAGATTATAAACCCACTAACAAATCTCTTCAAGATTTTTATATCGATGCCTTTATCCCTGAGCCCTCTTATGAGTTGAGACGTGCTAAACATAATGATTATAGGGATTTCCAAGCCTTAGCAATAGAGCTTGAAAAGGACAAGGCAGCATCTGGGACGTCTGAGATCCCAAGTTTCGATAGGGCTGCTACGAAACTAAAAGAACCTAAAGGAAAAGTGGTTCAAGAGCCTGATAGCGAGCTTGTTCAGAAATTGTTCCAAAAGATCAAAAGCATGGAAATTAATCATACTAAGGAGATAGCTACTTTGCAGAATAGGTTGGTCCAAATGGAAAGAGCACAAACGCAAAATTTCTAACCTAGAAATAATAATAACAAAAATAATAATTGGCAAAAGAAGGGTCAATCTAGTGAGCAGAGACCTCCTATTCCGCTTAATAATTTGGTCGATAATGCTCCGCCTTACTGTCGGGTTTGTGATGCTCTTCATGAAGAGGCCACTTGTCCCATCGTTAGAAGAATTTTAGATAATGGAATGTTTGGGGCAGGTGATAAAATAAATGTAGTGGGTAACAAGCTAAGTTGCAGGAAACGTGGGTTTAGAGGGCGTTTCACCAGGGGAAACGAAACGAAACTCGTTTCCCCGTACCGTACGGTCTGGAAACGCGTTTCCAAGCCGTACGGGCCCCGTTTCCCCAAAAAAAACATTTGTTTTTTAATTTATTTTTTTTTCTAATTTGTTTTTAATTTTTTTTAGGGTTTCCAGGATGTTTTAGAAACCATTTCTAAAGTTATAAAAGAACAGTTTCTCTCATTCTCTCATCACACTATTCAGCAAGTCGTTTCTCTTGGAGATTGGCAGTTGTTTCAGCTAGGGTGTTTTGAGCAGTGAGCAAAGTAGATTTCAGCAGCGGGAGAAAGAGATTTCAGCAGCAAGAGAAAGAGATTTCAGCAGGAGATTTCTGTAGCAGCAGATTTGGCTCAGCTACAGCCATATTTCTCTTCTCTTTTCTGGCATTTCGGGGTAGTTTCAACCACAAAAAATTAATTTGGGTAAGCCACATTCATTTTGTTAGTTTTTTCTTACTATTTCTTCAATTTTTCTAGGGTTTATGCAGCCAAAAATATGAAAAACGTTTTTTATTTATAGATTTGTTTTTTAAATTTATTTTTGCAACAGATTTGGCTCAGCTACAGCCATATTTCTCCTCTTTTCTGGCATTTTAGGGTAGATTCAGCCACAGAAAATTAATTTGGGTAAGCCACATTCATTTCTTAGTTTTTTTCTTACTATTTCTTTAATTTTTCTAGGGTTTATACAGCCAAAAATATGAAAAACGTTTTTATTATTTACAAATTTGTTTTTTTAATTTATTTTTGCAGCAATGGCTTCCAGCCAAAGTGCAGCTGCAACTTCAAACCCTAGGGCCAACCCAAGGGCTGAATATTATCCTCTTTGGAGGCATGTGACGAAGCTTCAAAGATGTGGAGGTGGTGGCTCATGGGAATGGCGATGCAATCTTTGCAATAATACGTACAAGGGCTCCTACCCAAGAGTGAAGGCGCATCTATTGCATGGAGGAGGACAGGGGATTTCAGGTTGCACAAAAACATCAGATCCGTTGGTAAGGAGGGCATATCAAAGAGAGCAAGATGAGGCGGATGGTACTAAGAGAAGGCATGATGACCTTACTCAAGCTCCATCTAACATTGAGCCAAGGATTGTAGCTGAAGCAAGAAAGAGGAGAGTTGGTCACACTCAAGAACATGAACAACCAGCACCCAAAAATACCAGAGGCTCAGGGGCATCCCATTCAGTTCAGGATAGCAGAATTGCTAGATTGGTGAATGTGCAAGCAAGAGAAGAAGCTGATTCCAAAGTGGCTAGGTGCATTTATGCATGTGGTATCCCATTCAATGTTGTTCGCTCTCCTTACTGGCAAGATATGATAAGGGCAGTTAACGAAGCTCCTCAAGGGTACAAGGGGCCCAACTATGAGAAAGTCAGAACCCAGCTTCTCAAAAATGAGAAGGAACTTGTAGAGGACATTTTAGCTCCAATTCGTTCTTCCTGGAGTAGCTCTGGGGTTACCATAGTCTCAGATGGTTGGACAGATATGAGGCGCAGACCATTGATAAATATCATTGCCACTTCCCCCAAAGGAGCAATGTTTATCAAGGCAGAAGACTGCTCAGGAGAGGTGAAAGATGCACAGTTCATTGTTGATGTTATTATAAAAGCTATTGAACAAATAGGGCCTAACAGGGTGGTGCAAGTTATCACGGATAATGCACCAGTTTGCAAAGCTGCAGGTTTAATTATTGAGGGGAGGTATGACCACATCTTTTGGACACCATGCATTGTCCATAATCTGAATCTGATCTTAGAGGAGATCGACAACAAAGTTTCCTGGATAAAGGAAGTCACAGGGGAAGCAAGGGAGATTATCAAATTCATCACCAACCACCACCAGTCTCAGGCCATATTTCGAGAGTACTCCAAATTGGAGTTGTTAAAAGTTGCTGAGACAAGATATGCCTCAAACTTCGTGATGTTGCGCCGCCTTGTTGAGGTTAAGCATGCATTAGTTTCTATGGTGGTGAGTCAACTTTGGATTGAGTGGAGACAAGCAGATTCAGAGCGGGGATCTATGGTGCGTAGATTGTGCCTTGATGAGGATTGGTGGAGCAAGGTAGATTTCTTGCTAAAGTCTGCATTTGAGCTTCTCTGGAGTGCTGACACTGACCAACCTTTCTTGGGAGAGGTATATGATGGCATGGATTCCATGGTTGAGAAAACTATGGAAATCATTTCGCAGGAGTCTCCACAACTTCTGTTTGTTGATGATCATTTTGCTGGTTTGATCAAGAAAATCATTGTTGACAGGTGGAACAATTTCAATACACCATTGCACACTTTAGCACATGCTTTGAACCCCAAATTTTATGATGAGGAGCTTATTGCTAAAAGCAATGGGAAGAGGAAGGCACCCCATAAGGATAGAGAGGTGGCTACTGGGGTGAAAAAAGCACTTATGAGAATGTTTCCTTCTCATCTACATCGGGAGGTAAAGGAGGAATTTGCCAGTTTTGCTGCAGGAATAGATGATTATGCAGATATATCAGCTTTGGAGGAGAGAAGCACCATGAATCCAGTTAGGTGGTGGATTTGTCATGGAGCAAATGGTGTACATTTGCAAAGCCTTGCCATTCGTATTCTTTCACAAGTGGCAAGCTCTTCATCAGCAGAAAGGAATTGGAGCACTTATGGTTTTATTCATTCTGTGAAGCGCAATAGGTTGGGCTCACAGAAAGCAGAGGATCTTGTTTATGTGCACTCCAACCTTCGCCTTGCATCTCGTAGGGGTCCAGAATACAACAGTGGTCCTTCTAAAGAATGGGATGTGGATGCAGAAAATCCTGATTTGGATCTCTCTCTTGCTGCCCTGAATATTGAGGACGATTCTGGAAGTGGAATTGGTGCATCATCTTCTTCAGCACCACCATCCACTGTTGAGCATTCTGCTGCTTCTATTTTTGATGAGGATTGTTATGATGAGGATTAGTCTTTTGTGACTTGTCTCTATAGTTCTTGCAGCCTTATAGTCTTTATTGTACTTGCAGCCTCATATACTAATATAAATAAAGGCTGATTTTGGATTTTCCAGTTCCTATATTTTTATTTTCATTATGTGATTATTCATGACTAATGAGTAAATGTGATGTAAATTTAATCTTAATGTTTAAGTAAATGTATCATTAATGCTTTATGATTGCACATATATATATTAATAATTTTAAATATTTTTAATATATATATATATATATATATATATATATATATATATATATATTATTATTATTATATATATATTATTATATATATTCGCATTTCCCCGTTTCCAAAATTTGGGGAGGTCGCGTTTCGTTTCGCTTCCCGTTTCAGAAACTCGTTTCCGTTTCCCCATTTCGTGCAACTTAGGTAACAAGTTTCCTTTGTCTATGGATGATCGGATGGAGGTCAAGAAAAATAGTCGTGACGTTATGAATCCCTTGTCAGCTTTTAGTATAAATAACCTTGAAAATGAAGATGACAATTTGGCTAAGTTATATGGTGAAAAACCCTCTCCAGAGCAAATCATGGAAATTGCTAGAGATAAAGGTTTAAAACTTTAACCTATCAGAGAAGGGATAAAGATTAGAGCGGGAATTAAAATTCCCCCTCGAACTTTTAACCCTGGTTTAAACTCTGGATTAGATGTCGATTTGGGAAGTTGGTTTAACAATGCGAAAATCTAGGTTCCTGTCTCCGAGATTGCTAAAATCCCTTCCCAAAGAGATAAGTCACTAAAAGCTATTCAAGGTCCTCAAGTAAATATTTCTCAACAGAAGACCCCGGAAGTTAATTATCACGATGCTCCCATATATTTGCAAAGTTTAGATTCAGATAACAAAGATCACCAGCCTTTCTTTATCACCTTGTTGGTTAATGGATATAAATTGAATAATTGCATGTTGGATTCTAGTGCATCAGCTTGTGTCATGACTCATGACTAAAAGGGTCATGGAACAACTTAACTTGAGAGTTTCTAGACCCTACTATAATATATGTGCCATGGATTCTAAGAAGATTGAAGTGCATGGTCTGATCAAAGATTTACAAGTTCATCTATCAGTTTACCCAGACATCATGATTGTTATGGATATTGTTGTTGTTGATGTGCCTGATGCTTGGGGTATGCTTTTATCCAGAAAGTGGGCCTCTGATTAGGAGGGAAGTATTCAAATGAATTGGTCATATGCTATGATTCCTTCTCCTAGAGGTGATGGTTTTGTGAGACTTAATAGAGAGCCTGAAAGAAAATTCCATGTTGAAGATCCTAAGAGACCTTAGAATGAGATAGTTAAAGAACAATCTGACATTGGGAATTACGCTATCATGTCTAATTTCATAATTCCTCTTGATGATAAGATTAAGGATCTCAATGATAAAGTTTGGTACATGTACTTTGATGGTGTATCGTCTAGGCATGGTAAAGGTGCAGGAATAGTGCTTAAATCTACCCTTGGTCACATTTTCAAGTTTTCCCATCGATTAGAATTTGAAGCAACCAACAATGTCGTTGAATATGAGGCTTTATTATTGGGTCTTGAATTGGCAAAATCTTTGAAAATTAAGTTGCTTGGCATTAAGGGGGATTCTGATTTAATTATCATGCAGCTTAAAAATAAATTTACATGTAAAAATCAAAGATTAAGGAATTAACGAAATGTTGTGTCGGATACTATGAAACACTTTGATGCCCTTGACCTTGAAGCTATCCCAAGAGAGCATAATAGTTTGGCGGATGAACTTGCCGTAGCTGCTACTACCTTCCAATTATCTGATGAGCTAATTAAGGATAAGATCAAAATGGAAGTTATATTTAGACCATCTGTTCCAGATAACTCAGAGCATTGGCAAGTCTTTAATGATGAAAAGCAAGTGATTCATTTTCTTGATATCTAGATGAGTTTGAAGATTTTCGGATAGATTCTGAGGAGGAGGGATCATAAATCCTACTCCTAGGAACGTGGTTGCCTTAGAGCAACACTTTGATCGTCATGATGCCACGAAGTTGAGAGAGGAAAATAAAATGGACCCAGGTGAATACCTCGAGATAAACATTGGTACTCCTGCGAACCCAAAGATTGTTAAAATTGGTAAAGGTACTAGTGTGGAGGAAAGAAAAAAGTTAACTAATTTACTTCGCGAGTATCGAGATGTTTTAGCATTTTCTTATGATGAATTAAAAGGCTATAGGGAAGATGTCATGGAACATACTATCCCCTTAAAAGATGAAAATGCTAAACCCTTTCACCAAAAGCTTAGGCAGATTAATCCTAAGTTAGCCCCTTTGGTTCAAAAAGAGCTTTCAAAGATGCTTGCGGCAGGAATTATCGCTCAAACAAGGCATTCAACATGGTGTTCCAATCTGATAATTGTTAGGAAAAAGAACGGTATGATAAGGCTTTGTGTCGATTTTTGAAATCTTAATCTAGCATGTAAGAAAGATAATTACCCTTTGCCAAACATGGAGACTTTGTTGCAAAGAGTAACCGATTCTAGAATGATGTCATTGCTAGATGGTTTTTCTGGGTATAATCAAGTATGGTTAAAAAGGAAGATTGTCACAAAACCACATTCACCACACCATGGCGTACTTTTGAATACATTAGAATGCCGGTTGGATTAACCAACGTTGGGGCTACATTTCAAAGGGCTATGGATTATGCCTTCAAGGGGTTAATTGGGAAAGTCATTGAAATTTACCAAGATGATCTTACTGTATTTTCTAAAGATGGTATCAGTCATATAAATCATCTTAAGAAGGTTTTCGATAGATGTAGAGAATACGGGATTTCTTTGAATCTAGCTAAGTCTGTTTTTGGAGTAACCGAAGGGAAATTACTTGGCCATATCATTTCTAAGGATGGAATCAAGATTGATCCTGAAAGAATTGAAGCAATCCAAAAGATTCCTCTTCCTCGTAATCTTAAATCCCTTCAGTCCTTCCTTGGAAAAACAAATTTTCTTAGAAGGTTTATTCCAAATTATGCAGAGGTAGCTAAGCCTATTTAGAGTCTTCTAAAGAAAGATGTAAAATTTGTTTGGCAAGAAGACGGCAAAAAGGCTTTTCAGGAAATCAAATGCGTTATTGCAAGAGCCCCTGTCTTAGTTAGTCCCAATTATTCCAAGGATTTCATGATCTTTTCTTTCGCTTCCGAAGATACCATTGCTGGTGTACTGTTACAAAAAAATAAAGATGGTCATGAGTAGCCTATTGCTTTCATGAATAGAGCGCTTCAAAATTCTGAATTAAAGTACAATACCATGGAAAAGCAACCCTATGCCCTGGTCAAGTCTCTTAAGCATTTCAAAACTTATGTGGGTTATTCTAAAATCATTACTTTCGTCCCACATTTTGTTGTTAAAGATATATTAGCTCAAACCGATTGCTTAGGGACTCGTGCTAGGTGGGTTACCAAAATACAAGAATATGATTTAGAGATCACACCCACCAAGCTAGTCAAAGGCCAACGCTTGCTCAAATGTTGACCAAAGGTAACGAAAAGACTCTTGGTTTGTTTTGTCTTAGCGATCTATCTTCACCTGAGTTGCAAAGATTAGGAGAGCATGAGTGGTACAACGACATTGTTTATTACTTGATGAATCTTACATCTCCTAGCCATTTAGTTGCTCATAAAAGAAGGGCTCTTAGATTAAAAGCCACTAAATATTGCCTCATGAAGGATGGCCTTGGATGGAGAAATCCTGAGGGCATAGTGTGTAGGTGCGTTGATGAAATTGAGTCCAAGAAATTAGTTTCTGAGTTTCATTCAGGATTTTGTGGTGGTCATTATGCCTGCTAGAACTACTGCCTACAAAAATCTGAGAGCTGGTTATTATTGGCCTTCAATTTTTTATGATGTGCATAAGTTTGTTAGAACTTGTCAAGCCTATCAACTGTTCACTAGGAAACAGAAGCTTGTTGCCCTGCCCCTACAACCTGTCATTATGGAGGCACCTTTTCAGCATTGGGGTCTGGAATTCATCGAGAAGTTCCATGGAAATTCTAGCAATGGCTACTCATGGATTTTGACTGCTACTGATTATTTCAGTAAATGGGTTGAAACCATTCCTGCTAAGAATGCCACTGAAAAGGTTATTATGGATTTCATAGAAAATAATATCATTACTAGATTTGGTGTCCCTGCTAAGATCACTACTAATAATGCCAAAGCTTTTAGTTCCTCAGAGTTTTCGTCTTTTTGTTTCAAATATGGCATTATCTTATCTCATTCATCAAATTACTATCCTCGGGGTAATGGTCTAGCTGAATCAAGTAATAAGAATCTCATAACCATTATCAAGAAGATAGTAGGAGATAGTAAGAAATCATGGGATAGCAAAATCAAGTATGCTTTATGGGCAGATAGAATCACTAAAAGAAAGCTACTAGTAAATCTCCCTTTGAATTGTTTTATGGCTTGGATGTGACCTTACCTGTGCACCTGATATTGCCAACTTATCAGGTCCTTCAACAGTTTTCTACTAATAAAGATGTTGTTCAAAATAGAATAGATCAAATTGTGGAGTTAGATGAAGCTCATAGGACAGCTTTTGATACTATATGTAAAAATCAATCTAACATTAAGAAAAGCTTTGATAAATCCTCTCGATCTAGATCTTTTCAGGTTGGAGATATGGTACTTCTTTGGGATCACAAGAATGAAAAACCAAGGAAACATAAGAAGTTCGACAGTTTGTGGCTGGGACCGTACATCATTCGAGATATAGCTGGACCAAACTCATTCCACTTGAGCAGATTGGATGGCGAACCACTTGATTTACCTGCAAATGGCCAAATGCTCAAGTTGTTCTTCAAAGATGATATCGGATGCCATGGGGCATCCTATGTATTGTATTTCTAACCTTACTCCTTGTCATTTCAGCATTTTATTTCTGTTTTAGGATTAGACTTACTTTTCTTGTTACTAGATAGTTAATAAATGAAGAGCTTATATCTTTCATGTGCTTAATGTTATATGATAATTTTTTGGATGGACGCTACTTATATTTTGTTGTGTGTTGCATGGATGTAGATTCTGGATTCTCACATTCCTACAGTGCAGCAACGTGTCCCCAAGTAGAGCCAAATGTTGACCACTACGTGTCAACTACCCATAGCAGTACACCCCCTTTTTTCGCAAAAGGGATAGCGCTTGATCAATATGTCTGTGCCATTCGACTATCGTCATCAGCCCGATCATATTGTTTTGTAAACCCAACCTGCATGTGTAAATTGTAAATAATCTTAGCAGATCTTAGTCATGTATGTAAATTGCCTAGGCAAACCTAATTTTCTAGTGATAATCTACGTTCTGGAAAGTTTTTTGTCTCACCGATCCATGATCAGCAGAGTTTTCCTTCAACGTAACCCCAAAGTCGGAATGAATTTTGTCATTAGAATCTTAGGGGAATCCTAGCGTGCTTCGAGTCTATGTAAAGGTAATTTGGAAATAATTCTAACTATTTGGTTAGGTTATTACAAATTGCTTGATCTACTAAATTGTATTTGTGTAGCAGAACTAGGTGGTTTATGAGGGTCTATGTCAAATGGGTTTTCCCCCTTGAGAAGTAAAATTGTAAAAGTCATGATGTAAAGTGTCTTGAGAGTTAAAAAAAGTTTTATCCCCTCATAAGTCCAAGGTGATTTTTCCAAAGGCTAAGTTCAAGGATCCAATAAAAATAATAAAATCAAATCAAATTTAAAAATAAATAAAAATTTAAAAAAAATTAATAAATTAATAAAATAATAATAAGTCAAAGTTTTGAGGAAATAAATGCAAAGTTTTAATTTTTTAATATATTAAAATGCATCTAAAATTTCGATGGATGAGATTAAAAGGGATTTTTATCCTCATCGACGATCGAGATTAGTTTGACATGGATCACTCGAACTAGCCGTTGGGAATTTTTCCTTTAAATAGGGTGTTAGGGGTCATTTGAGATCATTCGATCTGTGAGTCCTATGTTGAAGAAATCTCTCTTGTAGTCATTTTCTATATGCAATAAATAAAGAGGTTGGGGTTGAAATCTTGTTGGTGTTACTCCCCAGAAATGCTATAAGATGTTTCATTTTTTTGCATAAATTTAATTTCAGCGATTGGTAATAGCTTGATGAAGAGTGATGCTGAACACAGGTATCTTGTTTACTCACTAGGGTTTGAATGGTAATAAAATTTCTGAAAATAATGGCAGGTATCTCCATTGGATTTGGATTTTAGTATTGTTTTTTCCCTCTTTATTGATAGTTGAAGTGAGTTGTGCAGGAAATCTAGATTGTGAAGATCAACGGGTGTTTGGGGAAGTTCTCGGCTGAACCAGCCAACTTCCGAAAAGCATTTTCTTGAAGAGCCCAGCGAGTTTTGATCCTGGGTTTATTATTTAAATTTATCTTTTGAACACATGAGAGGTTTTCTGAAGTATCTCATAGTAAATCTGAAATTCTGAAAATATTTCTGTGGATTATTGACAAATCTGGCTATTTAGAGTCGTAAATCTGTAAATATTGTAAATGGTTTGTAGGGTTTTAGTTTTAATCTTTGCATATATTATTTCTGGGTATTTTTGCTTTTGCTGTTACAAGTTTTGGAGCTGAGGATATAATCTTGTCCTGAAGCCAGATCTAGGCCCTGGAGGGTAAGATCTGGCCTCAGCATCATTTTTGTAGGGAAGATCTTCAACAGATCTTCAAATTTTCTGAAGAAATTTGAGGGTTTATCAAAGCTGTTTTGCTGCTCGGGGTTTATTTTTATTTGCAGGAAAAGATTTTTTTAGGGAGGCTGGATTGCTGCCAAACCTCCACGCAGGCATCTCCGAAGGTTGCCTAGCTCTTGTGGCTTGCCCAGCCTTTCACACTCTGCAACACGCTGACCGGCATCCTCACAAGCCACCTGCGTTACCTTTTATCCAAGTTGCCACACGCAGCTCCTAACGCTCAGCTCATCACTCCATTCTATCGGCTTTCAACTCATCGTTGCCAGCATACAATCCACCATCAAAATCCTCTCCACGTTGTTTCCTACTGATCCGCGTCCCCATTTTCGTTGCCATCACCTACTGTCCCTGCATTCTCAGCTCCCACGTGGCTCCCTACATTGATTTGTCCCACGCTTTCGTTCCTTGGCAGCTTGCCATCGTCGCATGGCTTCACCCTAGCTCCACATAGTCACTACCATTCACCTGTTGTTGCCTACATTTCATCACCTACACACTGGTTGTTTTTCTTATCCTCCTACGCATACCCTTGGACCTGCATTCTTTCATCCGCGGCACCATCTCTCTACCATCATCCCTGTTCATCCACGCAGCCTTCAACCTGCAAAAACAAGTTGGTCTTCCTTTATCCCATAGGGTCTACCCCCCTTAGCCTCGGGAGACGGCTTAAACGGAGAGATCGGGGATCAAGGTGATAGCCCCCAGTCTGAGCGTTGTCACACTGCCCAGACAATCTGTGTGACAACAGGACCTATTGTTAACTATTGTAGATGCTAAAATGAAAGAAGATTCAAAATGAATAATGTGGGAGGAAAGAATTTCCTAGTTCTCATTCTTCAGGTTTAGATATGAATATGGAAACATTTTTCTTGTCCTTGAAGACCTATTGTATCACTGTGTATTAAAGTGATTTCACTAGATTTAAATCATACCACATGTATATTCAAAGCCTACAGCTATTAGCATGCGCAAAAAAGATATTACTTTAGGTTTTTGAGCCCAGTTGGAGAAGATTAGCCTCATCGATTGGATGTGTAAAAAAGAATAGCCACAAATTTTGTTTTAACCACAGTGAGAAGGGGCACTAGATTGTAGGTTATATGGCCAAAATTGTGTTGTTGATAGACATCTGGGGGTCACAATTCAAGAGAGTGTTCCTTGTTGCAGGAATGATAATACCTTAACAATGTATTGATAAACAAATTCTTGGGTATTGCAAATTGGAAGTATGGTGCATTTAACATCAATGATATGAATGAGGTGTTGCTTGCTTATCAATAGGTGTGATTGGAAATTTTAAGAGCCTTTAAGGGCTAAGCATGTGGCTTATTGGAGACCCATTGTTCAGGAGGGTATGGTTGATTGTTCATTTGGGAGCCCAGGTGGTTTCCAGTTGAAGTAAGAAAGGCAATTCCTTGGGCAGTTTTGAAGTCACACACTTGAAGAAGAGGTCATTGGCATACCCCTTGGGGGCTTGTGTGCCCACTTTGGAGGGTTTTGTGGCAAATTTTGAAGACTAATTGAACATCCCTTGTGCATTGAAGGGCCTTTGGAGGATGGATGTTGTACCAAAGCACCCCCTTTTCCCCTTATTTGAGGGTATGGGTAATTTTTGAGACATTTGCCCCTTTAATTTTTGTATGTGTGGCATGGATGCCCTAAAAAAATAGTATTTTAGATTAATTAATTAAAGAGGAGAACCTATCACCCCTCCATAGGCTAAAATAGAGGATTTTATCCAAGGAAATTAACATTTTAATGTGAGGGAAGTTGAGCACCTCCTCTATAAATAGAGATGCACTTCCTCTCATTTTCTCATGGTTGGATTTGGGGGAGAAATCCTTTCAGAGGTCTGACATTTCTATGATTTTTCTCTCTTATAATTTGGCTATGGATGGACAAGTTGAGGTACTTTTCTTGCTAGAATAGTGATGTGATGTGACATTTTTTCATGGATGGTTATATTGGATCTTTGATGATGCATTGTGAAAATAGTTTAATTCCTTCATCCTAGTATTATGTCCAACGGAATAAATGTCCATGTGCTAAGTTAATTTAGCTAGCATTTGCTTCATTGTCCCGTGTTGAGCTACACCCTTCTTCTAAGTATTTGAGGAATAGAGATAACATTTTCTTTCCCTTAGACCCTAGATCTCAAAACCGAAGGTAAATTAGTTCATTTGCACTAGATTGTTTGGATCTAGTTATCACTCCAATAAAACCTAAATTGTTTGATTCGTTGACTCCATATTGTTGGAAAATCATGTATATATGGTCCACATTTTTAATTATTAAAAAGAAAAATTTATTTATTTTTGTCACCTACAAGCTACAAGTCGGCTCCAAGAGATCCACAAGTCGACCTCATTAGGGCAAATTAGCCCACATAAAACTACTATAAAAGGAGGATCGTTGGCATTCATTTGATCACATTCTCAACAAAAGTTCGATATGCAATTATAGGAAGAGATACCACACGTGCGAGGAAGAGAAAAACAATTTCTTTTGATTTGGTTTAACTTTACAATTAGAGTTGTCTTGACCACATTATTTTTAGGCATCATTACCTCTTGAGCTTCTGTTCTACTCATCTTGGAGGCCGAGAACCTCAAATGTTCACTGACTGTAATTCTTGTCTCTCATTTGGACATTGACCTGGGTTGACCAAAATATATTGACTGTGTTTGTGGTCAAGCTTCTGTGGACAATTCATTTTCGGCCTCCCATTATAGTGATCACAAGCCTGAATTTCGGCCTTGTTTTGGAGACTAGTACAGTTGAATTGGTGGAGAGATCTTCACTGGTGTTTCTCGTTGAAGATTAATTTGGATTTGTTGGAATACTTTGATGTACTTTTGATGGTTAGAATCCCTCTTATTGAAAAGTGTAACTAGGTTCGGTCTTCATAATGACATGTAATTGTGATTTTTGTTTGTAAATAATGAAAAAGAAGAAAAAAAATTATTATAATGCCTTGCTTCATGGGTTTCATGAGCTAGAGGTTTTATTTTAGACGGCTCCCATTGAGAGCCTTTAGGATCAGTCATAAAATCAAAGAGTCAATGTCATGTATAAGACTCGTGTGTTTGCTGAGTCCGGTTCTTATGTGTGGGTTCTATGCGAGTGACTTGACTCGCTATAAAACCCGCCAAGACTCGCGGGTGTTATGCAGGTGGTCTTCACTGAATCAAAGAGACATTCAAGGATAGAGTTTCAAGAATGGCATCAAAACAAGTCAAAGGATATCAAAGGGAAAGTTCAAAGATCTACATTGAAGAATCAATCCCTAGATCAAAGAAGAAAGTCTACTTCAGAAGGAGTCTTGGGATCATCAATCAAGGCCAAAGCCTTATTTCTACTAAGGCAAATAGATCTATAAATCAAGAATACTAGAAGTCTACACCAACAAGAGCATTGGATCCTATAGTCCTTAGCAAAAGACCACAAAGACCCTGATCAAGTTGAATAGATCTACAAAGCAAGGTAGCCCAAAAGTATAGACATCCAAGAGAAGCACTTTTAGGACGAAGATCACATCATCTTGGATAAAGTCAAAACCCTAGGAGCATTGTTGATCTGCACTCATTTACCACCGAAGAAGTCGAAGTATCTTGAAGGCTAGAAGGCAGTGTCATCATATTCAAAATCTATAAGGCAAGCTCCATCTTATTGAAGCAAGGACCCCTCCCTTATCCTTAAAGAAGATCATCTGAGGAAGTATCAAGACATCCTCATCAATCACCATCAACAAAGGGAGCTAGATCAAAAGGCGCTGTCATCATAAAGGGGGCAATCTCCTTTTTTATTAAAGAAGGGATTTCATTTGGAAGAAGATCATCCAAAAGGGCACTAATACATCTTCATTAGTGCCACCATCAAAGGGATCAAGTTGAAGATTTCATCTTCACTTGTCAAGTAAGTATCTTTTATTCTATAATCTAAATCTGGTAAAATGACTTCGTTTTACAAGGAGATCTATAAGCTGGTTCATCGAACTTCCTTGCATGGAAAAAGGAGGATAGACATAGTCCTCGAAGAAAGTGAAGTCATTGTTCATATCAATGGAAAGTCTCCAAAACATCCGAAGGTCAAGCATTATCTGAAAACATGGAAAGGGATCAAAGGGCTCAAGGGATTCTTATGAAATTAGTCAAAGGTCCCCTCATTCCCTATTGGCGACATCAAAGAGATAAATATGATAAGAACTATTCTTTGAAGATGCAATAAGAAAAGTCATATCACTTAGATCTAATCTACACAAATTGAAGGTATCAAGGGATAAAAGGTTATCTTCATAATATCTAAATTGCAAGATTTGGGATGAGATAATCTTCATTGTTCTAAATACACTAACTGATGAACAAGGTAACAAATGTTTGTGATGATAAGAAAGTTATTCCACTCAACAACTTGTGATTTCTATGCAAGATAGAAGAAGACAGGTTGAGGGAAAAAAGTATTCATACATTTGTCAAAAGGAAAGAAGAACATAGCTAAGATTCAATGCTATGAGCGTTATAGGAAAGATTGTCCTAAGCTTAAGAAGGCCAATAACAAAGAAGAAAGAGAAGAAGTCCATTTCACTGAAGAAGTGGAAGAAGTTGAAAGACGAAAAGCATTAAAAGCAAGAGCTCGTGACATCACCATAGGGAAACATGAAGGACAGTTGGAACAAAATCTATGGCAGTCAACTGTGAAGGTTATAGCTCTTGGGAGCCTCATTGGAAATTCAAGGAAGGGAAGAAGTCATCCAGGACAAGTCTCATCATACATCAAGTCAAAAGGAAACATCTGTTGGATAGGGATATGCAAGATCCTCAAGTTTCTCTGATGGAATCCTCATCGGAGGGTTCACCAATCAAGATAGAAAGCAAGTGTTTCATTAAGAACTCCAACTTGTGGAATTCATGGAATGATGGTATGATGACATATGAAGCGGATCAAGGGATTGAAGCTCTTTTCAATCAAGGAAGCTATTGAAAGAAGCCTAGATGGCCTAAAGGTAAACGAGGTGTGTATGCTTGTATTCAATACTATAATGTCATGTCATATGGTTGCAGGTAACATGGATCACTGCTCTATCTTGAGAAGCATGATCAAAGGAAAAGGATCTCCTCCTCTAAAAAGATGCAGGAAGGCATAGGTCACACTAGATGAAATCAACATAATATGTCCTCATATGAAAATGAGGTGATTGACAATAATTTAGAGGAACTCTGATTGGAAGTTCCTGGGAATAAAATATGTGAGGAAAGAAAGGAAGAGATCGTGGACTATGCAACCATGAAAAACGCAATCAACATCCGAGGACTAGAAGATTTGACTAGGAAATCTAGCGGAAAGATATGAAGACTCAGATGGAAGTCTGAAAAACATGGAGTCCCTTGACAATGGATATCTTTGGGAGATATGTCAACATGTATGCAGGATGTTGACGCAACCTGGAAGATGTCATGATGAAAGACCATTACAAAGGTAATTTTGATTTAAGTGTTAATATCTTATTTTTGAACAAATATCTGGATGGGCTTATGCAAGACTGCGAAAGGTAAGAACTGTGAATGTCTTCCAAGAGGACCATGTAGAAGGATGTAAGATTCTTCCAAAGAGAATAACATGGAGAAGGCAGCATGACATGAAGCAAGGCCAGATATACACTAATGGATCACTTTCTGATGAAAGGAATGATGACACGACTGACTCATGGATGAAAGTGATGGATGGTCTGAGCCCTATGAAGAAGTCCCAAAAGATGAAGACTCCTTGACAAAGAAATTCATGACATCGAAGGAAGGAGCTCTTCAAGAAGCTGGTTGTCCCATCATCTCCACATGAAGAGTTGTTGTAGGTCTCTAATTAAGAGGGAGCCTAGAAACAAGTTTCTTACTTGGAAGAAACTTGGAAATTCCTAAGCCAAGAGGGAGCTTAGGTACATTCCTTCTGTAGGAATGAGTACATTCCTTTATTGGAATAGATATGTCCTCCCTAATTAAGAGGGAGAAATAAACACATCATTCTGGTCTTCACTTGAAAAGACAGAATGAGAATATTGGGTAATAATTTGGCATTCGATACTCTTTGAGGATGAGATAAGACATCCAAGATAAGAGTAGTCGTGGAGGACCGATATTCTTTGAGGACTTGAGAGTCCAAGATAAGAATAGTCCTCATTGTTGGAAATAATACTGAAAGCGGGGGGGGGGGGGGGGTGGTGAATCAGTATTATATCATTCGTTTAATAAATCTTCTTTATTTGTTCTTTGAATTATTTTTGCATGTCAGTACCATAAAATAATGAGCATGAACAAAAGAAACAGATAGTCACACCAAAGAACACAAGATATAAGGTGGAAACCCAATGTGGGAGAAAACCACCTGCTGCAATATGTCTCTATCTTCTTTCAAATTAGAAACTCCTTTTACAATGGTTTTGTACTGGTGCAGTCCTTTACCAGTACGCAGGATGCAACCTGCAGAGAGCTACAACTCTCTCTCGTTTTCCAGTCTCTCCTGGAAGGGAGCTACAACCCCCTACTTCTTTTCATACAAGGACCACTTTTCATAAATTTTCAAACTGGATCCATAAGCATCAATTGATCATCAAGTGTAGGAGAATCACCCAATCAACTGTAGTAACCAGATCAACAATAATAGGACCAAACCCAGAACACAACAATGATAAACAAAGATTTTAAGAGAAGGAAGCACCCTGCTCAACTGCTAGCCTGAGTCCGGACTCACCCTGCTCAACTGCTGGCCTGAGTCCCTGGACGCACCCTGCTCAACTGCTGGCCTGAGTCCCGGACGCACCCTGCTCAACTGCTAGCCTGCGTCCCGGACGCACCCTGCTCAACTGCTAGCCTGCGTCCCGGACGCACCTGAAACGCTTCGCTCCTGCGTCCCGGCGCACCTGAACCCTTACTGCACCTGCGTCCCTCCGGGCATAGATGATTTCAAGACTTTAGAAGTAACCCAGACAATCAGATCCACAGATCTGAACATGCGCCAAGAGATCTCGGTCCATTAATAGATTCGCCTTGATTAGATCTAGACCAGATCTCACCCCATAAGATATTCAACAAAGACATGCTCAAACCAAATGATCTCCTTTGCTTTATATAGGCAAGCTCCTCCTCAAATCAAGGAACAATACCACGAGCCGACACCTTAAAAACACAATACCGTCGGCTAGATACCAAGAGTAAATCACAAGAAACCCCCACGTGTGCTTTTCTCTGCCTTAAAAAGTGTGCACTGGGTGGACGCACCTTCTGAACGGCTGGACTGCGTCCCTGGACGCGGTCTATGCATGGATTACCTGCGGGTACGCACTTTCTGAAAGGTGTACCTGCGTCCTTCTTAAATTTTTCAATAAATTAAGAGCTGATCATCAATCTTTGCTGCTGACATGAAGAACAGCGATCTACCACCTGAATGGGTTGCCATCAAGGACAACACCTGAACCATAATGCCAACACTCATGGAATACACCCTGAGAACCCAGATGAGGTATGTTCCGAGAGAGACAATGATGAGAGTGTTTATAAATCATTGGTCTCACTAGTATTGAGCTCAGAGTTGTTAGTCAAGGCCTTGCTATGTAACAATGTTGGTTGATATGATGCTATACAAATGGGTTACCAATCCGATTCTTCTTATGAGAAATTCTTCAGATTGAGAATGACCAAGTACCATTATGAATACCTCTGAGTTAAGAGGGAGTGTTGAAAAGTGTAACTAGGTTCGGTCTTCATAATGACATGTAATTGAAGATCCTAATCTGATGATGCAAAAGACACTCACAAGCAGTTACTAATCAAGAGAAATCATCTAATACTAATGCCCTAAATTTCTCAACACCTCTCTCATAAGGAAAGAATTTTGGTTTTCCCCTAGCTATGAGCCTAATCTTGGTGTCTCTTGTCTCTTGTTTTTCATTGTCTACTGTGATCTCTATTTACTGCTCTTATTGTATAATTGAATGGTTGAAGTTTTTCATGTATAGCTACTTGTTGATTAAAGTATAAGGAAAGAATTGATTGCATCAATAGAAGTAGTTATCAATTGTGAAAAATGATTTTATTCCTAGCTACACTAGAATTTCAACATGGTATTAGAGCTTTGGTGAAGGAAAAAGAGAAGAGAGATCATCTTGAAGAGCACTTGAAGGGCATCTAAAGGTACTTTAAAGAAGTTTTGAGTTTTTCCCTCTATTGTGACCAACAATCTTCATCATGAATTCCTTCATGAAGGCTGAAAGCAAGCTTGAAGGAGCTACTAACTACAAGGCAGGGAAGGCAAGGGTTGAAATCATTCTTGAAAGAAACAAGGTTTGGAAATCGTTACAGTTAAAGTTACTGAACCATCTGATCGAGCAGGAGAAGAGAAGTTTTATGAAGATGATATTTGGCAAAGAAGCATTATATTTGATTATGTTAGGGATCATTTGATTCCCTTTATTGTTGAACATAAGACTGCTAAAGTTGTATGATGCCATCGTTGGATTGTATACCATTAGTAATGTGAATCAATCCATCAATTTGAGAGGACAACTTCGTAATATCAAGATGACAAAGAATGACACAGTGGCATCATATTTTGTCAAGATATCTCAAATTAGAGACCAACTCAAAGCCATTGATGAAGAAGTATCTGATAAGGAATTGGTAGTTGCTGCTTTGGGTTGTCTTCCTAGATCTTGGGATTCGTTTGCATCAGGTATTAGTGCAAGAAAAAAATGCTCCAACTTTTGACAAGCTATGTGCAACATGTACTCAAAAAGGGTTGAGACTCTTTTCTAGAGGCGACATTGACTATCCTGTTAATTTGGAAACTCAGTGACAAATGCCAACCATGGGATGAGATTCCTCTTTTTGAGAGGACCAATTTTGACTATTGAAATGCTCAATTTGGACAAGGGAAAGTGTATTTTTCAATTAAAGCCCACATGTGCATATTTGAACAGGTCAACCCTATTACCCACCATTTTGTGGATGATATCCCTATGAGAAAAATTTCTCTAAGATGGCCCTCAACCAGTAGCCAGCAGCCCCCAACTAGCTCATTGTGCCATTTCTCCTCCACTTGAGCCATCCATGTGGTCCCTCAGCGATCTGATATGATCGTATGTTTGAAGGTGGGCCTCCCGAACCTAAAGGTATATCTTGTCATTTGGTAATAGAGTATTATAGTTTGCTTGTCATGGATACTTCTGGGCATGGATTAATGGGGGAATTCGGCAAAAAGAGTGTGTTAGGTCTGTGCTTTTGTCCCCTTGACCTCTTTTGGAAGTTAACCTTGGACCCTAGTTTCGTGGGATCTCTTTTACTGACCTTTGGGCCTTAGGGATGGTACTACATGGGAAACCCTGATTTTGGTTGTGTGGTCCCACTCCCTCATCCACATATATCACTCCCCTCCACTCATTATAACCCCAGTCATCATTTTTCCCACCCAGGTCCACATTCCTCCACTGGGTCTACATAGGGTTATCCTTCTCCCTCCCCTTGCCCACACCTTGGGTCGAGCTTGGAATGATGCCTCAGAGGTTGATGCAGCTAAAAAGAAAAGTAAAGGCATAATTGGCTACATTCAACGGGAAAATGTACCACGAAATGCAAAAGATGGACGAGACAAAAACATTTAGCACATGGGCAAAAGCCAATTTATGAGCTCTACGCCATCATCATGGCCATCACTCTGGTTCTTACATGTCCTAGATGAGCCTCCTTTATCATTCAAGAACCCATGATTGTCCCAACCCCTAATGGGCAATGAACCGCCTTACCTTAAAGGGGGTATCCACTGTTATATCTCACACATCATGCTCTTATCCCTTGAGCCCCAAGCAGTTAATTAAAGAAAAATCATAAAAGGAAAAAGGCATATAAAGAAGGGTGGAAAAATCAAGGTCGAGGCACCTCATGTACCACGATTGCTCCCTCCTATATGTTATATACCCAAGTGTGGGCTTCCCTTTTATTAGCTACCCTTGTACCCCAGCATGTGGCCCAGGGCTGCCCCTTTTCATCCCCTACTCCATTCATCTCTTTATCACATGCCACCACCCTTTAAAGGATGTAGAAACCACCTAATAGGATACTTGGTTAACCCCATTTGGAGCTTTGAGACATTAGCACATGCCAACGCCCACTATGGAAGGGCATGCCATTATGAAGTGCCCACCTGTTGTCCATGGTTTGTAAGCTCTTTTACTCACTTTCCTTGATGCCTTGTTGTACTAGAAGGCTAGGGGACGCATTGGATCTTATGCAGGATTATAGGTGATCTCCATTTTGGGGTTGGTCACCCCCTATACGGAGTCCTAACCCTCTAGAGGGCTACATTGTCACATGTAGGGTGTGTATTGAGAGCCTTGGGCCTCCACAGCAGTATACAGCACTCCATGGATCCCCAAAGATGTTCATAGATTGCTCAAGATTCACCTATTGGACAAGGAAGAGGCACCTGGTTCACCTTTGCCCAGCAAGCCCCACAATTGTACCATGCACTTGGCAGATGACCCTTGAGCCCTTACAAATGGTCTATAGGCATCTTCAACTTACTTGGAGACCCATGAGGTCACTTGTGTGCCCTCACACCCATTGGGAGCACCACAGGTTTATTATGTGGAGAATAAGGGGCCAACCCCTTGTCCATTACTTTTCATCATTATGGCACTTATGGACTTCATCAGGCTTCTTAGAGAGCCCAACAACATGTATTAATGATAATTCGACCTCTTGAGAGGCTTGTTATTTTATTTATGAGCTAGTTTGGTGGGCTCGTCACCAATAGTTGATTATTTGCACATTATTTTTATTTTAAGGGCTAATGTACGCCCAAATAGCTAAATCGAACTCATTAGGAGTGTATAAATACAACTGCTGAGAGTTCATTTTTCATCATCACTTGGTTTGGACTTATATCTCTCAAGAGATTTTCGCTATTCCTTCTTGGTGGACGGAATTTTGGAGCATGGATGAATTTTGATGTTTGGATTCTCTTCTTGTCTTGGAGCTTCTTGATTGGCAATTTGTTAATGGTTGGATATATTCTCTTACATGTAAGTAAAAAATTTACTGTTATTCATTATTTTACTTTGTCGCATGCATTGATGATAGGATTTTTGCGATACTAGGGCTAATTGATGCATGCATTCATTGCAAAATTCTGGAATTATGTTTCCATATAGCATCTCTCTATGTATGGGCCATGTATGTTGAACAAATTTTCCTAGGGATAATTCTATGGTTGAATATATCTTGATAAGCCATCTCATCTTGCAAAACGAAGTATAAAATCTTTTAAGGTCACTCTCCTTTGCCCTAAGGACAAGCGAAGTTGATCTTGAGGCCTCCTTGACCTAGAAACGAAGTCCATTCTCATATTCTTCTTGACTCTAATCTCCCCAAAGGATTAGGCACTGGTCTACCATAAGATGATCACTTAAAAACCATTTTTCTTCACCTCTCCTTCTTTAGCTTAGGTCTAGGCACATTGGGGCTCCTAAGGCATCATTTTCCCAACAAACCACCCATAGAAAAACTTTGATCTCTTGGCCTCTATTGTGTTGGTGTGTCTCCTAGGCCTCCTCCAAATTTGAGGAAATTCCAACAATGGGGTTGTGAGATATCCCAAGCCCTAGCCTTGAGATCTCACTTATTGGAATGAGCTTCCGTGGCGATTTTAGTTAAGATAAACAAAATCTTTTTTGGATCTTCCAGATGGCGAAACACTGTTTGTCGTCTCCGAAAGAGAAAGGCTCACCAGCGTAGTAAGAGAAGATAGGAAGGGACTAATACCGCTGTGAAACACAGACATAGTAGAAGTCAACTGGCGAATCCGACTTTGTTGGCAGATGAGATGAGGCGGGCACGGAACCTTCTCTGGTCGTCTACCCTGGTGCATCGATAGCCGGATGCTGAGGTTTAAGAGCCAGTTGCTGACATTTTTTGCCCTAAGTTTCCCTAGACTAGTTCCTCATAAGGATCATTTTTCTCCTAGGGCATCATTTTCCCAACAAACCACCCATAGAAAAACTTTGATCTCTTGGCCTCTATTACGCTGGTGTGTCTCCTAGGCCTCCTCCAAATTTGAGGAAATTCCGACGATGGGGTTGTGAGATATCCCAAGCCCTAGCCTCGAGATTGGTTTTTGCCCTAAGTTTCCCTAATTCCTCATAGGGATCATTTTGCACCTTTAAGTGAAAATCATTTTTTTAATCCCCTTCTCCTCCTTGTCTAGGCCAAGCTCATCATTGGTTGCTAAACTCCCTCCTCTTGACCTAGCTTGGGTCCACTTTGTCCCATGTGGTCCCATACCTCATCAAAGTTAATTCTTCAAAAACCACTTGGGAAACCAAGTTCCATAAGGATTTAAGGAATTGGGAAGCCCTTTTATAATTCACTCTCCTTAAACCTAGCCCTCAAATCCTGATCCCCTTTTCCTAGAAAGCTTTGTTACTTCCCTAAGAAGCAAGCAATTCCCATTCTTGAGTCTCCCTTAGGAAAGGGTCCCCGAGATCACTTCACACCCATCTTAGTTGATCTATCCTTCATAAGTGATTCTCTATATATCAGGTCTCCTCCCATCGGTGAAAGTTCGTAAAGAGTAGGAAGCTTTAGTTGTGGTGATAGTGGGCTTTAGCTTCATTGTTGCTCTTGACCTAGCAAGTGCCCCTTTAGGACCCCCTTCTAGTTGAGCGGTAACAGGCCCTAAAAAAAATTGGACACCCTTGGAAGGCTATATATAGAAGTGACCTCAACCTCATTTGGACATCATCTTGGAACATTCTTCTATTCTCTTTCTTGATTTTGGCTCACACAGGTCTGAGGCAGGTTCGTGGAGATTATCTCACACAGGTCTAAAGCTCACACATGTGTTCTAGGGTTTTGGTTCTTAGCTACAGGCATGTCGGCCTATGCGTTCGGTTAAAGGGTTTTAGCCACACACACGACACTCTCTCTGTGCGGTTGGGACCTAGGGTTTAGATTTTCAATTGACAGAAGATTTTGTCAATTGACCGCAATGTTCGACAATTGACTGCAGACAGTAACAGTTGACCGCAAGCATTTGAAGCAAGGTTTTTGGTTATTATCTTGGTTGGGTTCATCTTATGGATGTTGATTAGTTGATTTTGCTGGATAGGTTTATGATTGAAGATATGGATCATTATACGCTCTTTTGCTGAAGCATTCAATGACAATCCAATAAGAAGAAGAATTTGAAAGGGTTTTGCCCATAGTAGGTTTTGCCCTGTTCTCGAACCAATCCTAGTGTTTCTATGTGTGAATGTTTTTCTTCTATTATTCCTTTATGTTTCGCTGCATTGATGATGATGTTATTCTTTCTACATAATTGCATATGTTGTTGAATAATGTTGTAAAACTAAATAACGATATGATTCTATGGGGTGAATTTAATGTGTAAATGAAGAAATGCAATTATCAAAAGCAAAGAGACCCATATTTCCAATAAGCACTAGAACCCTTCAGCATGGAAGTAGTTGCATTGTTAACACAGAGCTATTTTGGCAACAAACTTCCTTCCTGTATTCACCATCGTTTTGTCACATGCATTCACAAGCTAAGCTTGTTCACATGGGGGCTCTCACTCAGCCTTTCCAGCAACCTTTGGTTGCAACACTTCCATTAGAGCCTTCGTTGTGGTTCAATCCAACCATGAGCAGCTCTAGGGTAAGCTTCTTATCAAAGTTGTCTACATCTCATTCTATAACTGAAATGCTCTACAAGCTTAGGTAGAGTAACCTAGTCAATTTCAATGTTTGCAAAAGCCCTGAATTCCATTAAATGTTCTTCTTAAAGAGACATGCTCTTTAAAAGAGATCTCCCCTTTGATCCACGACCTTAATTGTGACCTTAGATGTTTCTTTCGTTGGGTTAGTTAACATGCTTCTAGCCAAATTTTTGCAGAAATCAGTTAGTACAAGATGAACATCAACTGGTATGCATGACAATATTCCTCTATTCTTCCACTTGATTAGATGGAAATGCATGCGAACTTTTTTTAGATACCAAGTATTGAAGAACTTTCAATTTGTCAATCTGATCCATTGTTTTAAAAAACGACAATGCCTGGTCGAGTCGGCTTGGTGGCTGAAACAGAACAGTTGGTCGGGTTATTACCGAGCCAGTGATTGACTCGGTTGACTCTGTATCAACTCGATCGACCCGGTAGTGACTCGGTCGGCTCGATAACAACTCGATCAGCTGGGCTTTTTGACAAAAGTCCTGAAGCACATTTGTCAAAAGTTGTTTTGCCTCCTACATATCAGTGGTTGGGTTGTTGTTTATTGCATATTTATAGCCCTAAAGTAATCTATCACTGTGAGAAAGTTTTGAAAATTACAAGGCCGAAGTATGGTTATCCTAGTGGCATGAATTAGAAAATTGAAACAATGCATTGAGCCATACAATGTTTTTAAAAAGGCAAACGTTCTAGCAATGGACTAATAAATACATATTTACCTCTAATTGTTCTGGAGCTTGACCAGAATTAAATCAAGGGTTTTGAGACTTCATTAGGGGCAAAGAATTGGTATTATTGTTGTTGTAGTCTAGTGATTGTCCTTAGGTTGAGGCAGAAAAGAATCCTGGCATTGGTGGCTAAGTATTAACTTTGTATTGGACAGTGCATTGGGTGCCATTTTGATATAATGGATATATTCATGAGCCTACTTTGATCATATGTTGTCTTCTCTCTATATTCTAAAGCTTTGTGTTTGGAAACATGAATGAAAATCTTTAAAATTATGCTTTTATAAATAAATAAATATTCTATGTATTTTTTACAATGACCGAGTCATTGAAATCAAACCATTCGAGTCGATACCGAGTCGGAGTCGGAGTCGACCCTCGGTCGTTTTTGAGTCAGAGTCGAAGTTTAAAACATTGATCTAATCAAGAGGCAAAGAACACCATACCCTGATTCTCTGTCCAGCTTATTGACCATGCCTCTCCACAATGACCCAAATGCGATTGATTTTCTTCTTGAAGGAGAATGCTCACTTGGATTCTTATTTCCCTTGTGTGTTGGAAACTTTTTGCCATCTAGAAACTCAAAATGCACGAAATTTTTTTACAAGTAATTGTGAAAATTTGGATGCCCAAATTTCTACTACAACAACTGATTATGTTTCTTCTATTTGTTAATTACTGAACAAAATTATTTATTATTTCCTACAGTAAACACCAAATCTAATACACTATAGCCTTCACCATTTAAATAAAATGCGGAAACAAGAAAGAAATACACAACACATCTACACAATTATTTTTGGACAAATGTCTCCAGAAAAACCCAGTGTGGGAAAACCGGTGCAGTAGCTGAGGATTTTATTATTATGCAGAAGTAATTTCTGAATACAATCTCTAGCTGCGCTCTTGGCTATCCAATACAGAGAATATCACTGACAAAGAGATAAGTGAGATTACCTCACACTACCACTAGAGATATGACTGATCCAGGCACTGAATGAACAGCCCCTAGATGCCTTTGCGCAGTCACTGCGTCAGCCCAGCGTCACAGCCTTTAGGGACTGCATCACCCATTCTGTTGATCGATTTGTTGCCTAGGAACTTCAATTTTCACCTCCCGATCTCACACCCTTGCTTTTGGCCTCTGAAATCAGTTCCTCCAGCAAATTTTTGAACCTCCTCAAAGCTCTACGTTGCCTCTGTGTGGCCCTGTGTCAGCGTCTTCTAGCTCTGCACTGCCTCTCTCGGATCTCTCTCTGCCTTCTCTACTGAGTATTCTCGGATCAGGAGAAATCTCCAACCAGAACAATCCCTACCCCTCATTGCAAAAGTTCACTTCGAATTTCTCACCAACAGCTACTCTGCTTCAAAAATTCGATCTTTTGAACTCTACTCGATGTGTTCTCCAAGTGCCCCCCAAGCCTCTTCTTATATCTTTCTATTGGACAACCAATGGCCCATATTAATTTCTAATCAATGCCTTAGATCATTTGGCTTGATCTTCGTCTTCTTCTAGAAGTTTCACCCATAGTTAGATTAATACCCATTAACTATTTTAATTTCCTAAGTTTAGACTTATGGTCCCATTAAAAATAATTAGTTATTTTAATAAAATTGTCTCAGGGTGGAATTTCCCAAAACGATTTCTGGGTATTGGAAAATGCATGTGTGTAAGCCTCCCTACAAATTTTGAGACTTAGAGCACATTCGATGCTACCAAAAATAAACACTCCCTCTTAGCAAGAAATGTGCTCTAACAATGCACGCTGCTGAAGCATCACTCTATTTTGTAACATCTCCTTCTACGTTGTTGATGTCTATGCAAATGTTGCATTTGTATTGCTGTTGACCCTGCCACTATAAACACTACATTTGTACTACAACTTCCTCTCAAACTCTGCATTCGTGTTGTTGCAGGTCCTGCCACTGCCAACACTGCATCTACACTACATCCTTCTCCAACTGTTGTTGCTACTGCATCAACAACGAAAAAGCATCCAAAATTAATGAACGGGGGTTCAGTATGATGCATCTTGTTGCTGGAGTTCTGATTGTTGCTAGTCTCTACGCTGACCCTCTGAAGCCTTTGCGTTGTTGTTGACTTCTGCTCTGTGCCAACTGCATTATTTTCAACTCTAACGCTGTGTTGCTCAGTCTCTGGTGCTCCTAGCCACTACAACTGTCACTCTGGCACTCCTTTGCACCAACTAACAATGGTCCATCCTGCTACTTCTGATTTGGGCTCCCGTAGCAAGGAATTGATCAGAGAGGTGGACTCCTCAAGGATCCTGCCCAACTGCAATCCTTTCGAACTACAGCTCTAGATCTCCCCACCTCCCTCTTGGAGATCCCTGGGCTATCATGGCAAACTCCTCCCCCTCGATCTTCGAGACTGAAACCTTCGAATCATACTTCTCATCTTTGTCCTTCTTCCTAAGAGGACATTGTGTTGCGTAGTGACCCAAATTCACCACACCTGAAGCATTTGATCTTCGAAACATCTTTCTTCTTTTTCCTCTGCCCCTTGGATGCGAGAGCTACATTCTCTTCCTCCTCCTTGGGCTCTGAACCAATGCTACTACTTCCGTCAAGTTTATACTTGACCAAGTCTCTCCTCAGCTCCTCTTGCTTAAGAGCTACACACATTCCATCCCAGTCTGGCAAAGTCGCCCTGCCCAAGATGCTTTGGACAAAAACTTACCACTCCTTAGAAACTGAATTCAGGGCCAATCTTACCATCTCGGAACCTTGAGGTGTTGACCCCATAGTTGCCAGCTCGTCTCGAGTCTCCTGAAGCTTAATAAGGAACATATCAATGCGTTCCCCCTTCTGTATCTACATAGATCTCATCTTCTGATCCAAGTACATCTTCCGCTGCTCAAAAGATCCTTAATATAGCATCGACAAAGCATCCCACATCTCCTTGGCAGTGTCTCTGCCAACGATGTGACAGACTATATGATCCTTCACTCCGTCGAGGATCATTCTCTTGGTCTTCACCATTTCTCCCTTGTACTTCTTAAGCGGATCTAGATCTACGGGCTCAGCTACCATGCTGTCGACGTAGATCTTGAGAAAATGCTCATCCAGAGGGCACGACATCCTTGCCTTCCGGATCACATAGTTGGATGCACCATCCAACTGATCTTGATCTCTCAATCCACTGGCAGCCATCTCTGCCAATCGGAAAAGTCGAATGACCTCTCTCCTGTTGTTGCTCAGCAAAAGAGAATTCAAATTCCCTGGCTAGGAATTCTCTGAGGAAGAAATGACCTCGAGTGTCTCTTCTTCCCTCTAGCATCTTTCTCCTGGCTACTGCCTGCAGAAAATTGGGTCACACCAAAAACCCCTCTTCGCTGAAGCTACTGCTGCATTGCTCCCTCTACCACTCACATATTTGGATTTGGAAATCCTACCTCTCTGTCGACTCACTCAAAGAGAGATTACCACGAAAATCTAGCCCTCCTAGCCTGAACTGCACAATCCATCTAGGGATTTGATTTGTTGCCTATGCAGCACTTTGACTTCCCTTCTTCCATCAGCGCTGAGCTCTTCCGACACTGCTCTCTTGTTTCACCTATTGCTCTGATACCATGTGAAAATTTGGATGCCCAAATTGCTACTACATCAACTGATTATGTTTCTTCTATTTGTTAATTACTGAACAAAATTATTTACTATTTCCTATAGTAAACATCGAAACTAATACACTGCAGTCTTCACCATTTAAATAAAATATGGAAACGAGAAACTGAACAAGAAAGAAATACACAACATATCTACATAGTTATTTTTGGACAAATATCCCCGGAAAATCCTAGTGTGGGAAAACCGATGCAACAACTGAGGGTTTTATTATTATGTAGTAGTAATTTCTGAATACGATCTATGAATGCCCTCTTGGATATCCAGTACAGACTAAGTCACCTGACACGGGGATTTAGGACACGTAGGATTCGAGATTCGTGGTGTCGGATTCGGACACGCTGACCCCCCGGAACAGGACACGTTATATATTATTTTATTATATATATATATAAAATATATATATATATATATTTAAAAATATATATATATATATTTTAAAAATATATATATATATATATTAAAAATTAGATATTATCATATTTCTTGCACAAATTTTAATTAATGATACAAATTTATTGATTTCAAACATAGATCTTCATCTATAGCTATTAGCATGCATAGTACATACAAAATTCAAAATGGTACTGGTCACATAAATGATAAATCTATTAAAAATTTAAATCATGATTCATAATTCATAACTGAAAGACAACTTACAACTACAAGATAGTAAGATAAACACACTGACAATTGTAGTTTTCTCATTAAGTCATCAAATCAAAATGTGTTACATAGGTAGTGCTGGTGCAATGCCAATGGCAAATAGAAATATAAAATATAAAACAACTACAGGTCTACAAGCCTCAAGGCATCAATCAGCATCATTGTCCCCATCATCATGGTCCCCACTGCTCTCCTCTGCATCCTCCTCCTCCCCTGTATCCATAGTCGCCTCTGCATCTGCTGGTATGGAGGTTGACCCCTCTAAGTCATCAAATCTAACAGGCTCTAGCACTGGATCATTGAGATCCATGTTGGCCAATGCCAACTCAACAGTGGTGTCCAGACCCATATCATCAGGAACAGTTTTACTTGGGAGCGGGAGTGAAAGCGAGGAGCGGGAGTGAAAGCGAGGAGCGGGAGTGACATATTCAGAAGCTCTTGGTTTGGTGCTCTTGATTAAATACGAGTTCCATACCCTAATACATGACAAAATTCAATGGAAACATTGCAATCCCCCAATCCTAAAATCCTGAAAACTGATAAGTCTGCTGGATTTTGAATGAAATCTAAAATTCTACTTTCTCCATATGAAATCCAATGAGGTCAGAACCACTCTCAAACATCCTGAGTCATTTCATGGTAATGTTAAAAATTTAAGTAAAAGGATGAAAATGAAGATTAAGGAGAATGTCACTTTTACTTTAAGAATTTAACATTACCATGAATAGCGTATCAATACTAGGGCCTAGACTTGATCATGAAGCTGCCAAAATTCTCTACTCCTTGCTGCAACAGCACAAATCACTTGCCAAATGAAAATATTAATGAGCAAACACGCCCTTTTCTTTCCCACACTGAGCTTAGCGAGTCCTGGAAATAGGACACGTGTCCCAAAATCGCGACACGCTTTTGAAAATCGTGACACGACCTCGGATTCAACGTGTCGGAAACGGACACGACGTGTCATATGATTTGGACACGAATCCAGACCGAATCGTGTCGGATTCGCTGGATTCGAGATTCGTAGGGGGTTTAGGACGAATCCGGTGACTTAGAGTACAGAGAATATCAATGACAGAGTGATAAGTGAGATTACCTCACAATATCACTGGAGATCTGACTGATCCAACCACTGAATGAACGGCCCCTTGGTTGCCTCTGCATTACCTCCAGGGGCCACCTCTAGGGATTGTGTCACCCCTTCTGTTGATCGATTTGCTGCCTAGGAACTTCGTTTTTCACCTCCCGGTCTCACCCCAACTTCTGGCCTCTAAAATCGATTCCTCCAGCAAATTTTCGGACCTCCTCAAGGCTTTGCGCTACCTCTGCATGGCCCTGCATCAGCCTCTTCTGGCTCTGCGTTGCCTCTCTCGGATCTCTCTCTGCCTTTCTTGCTAAGTATTCCCGGATCAGGAGAAATCTCTAACCAAAACTATCTATGCCCCTCACTGCAAAAGCTCACTTCGAATTTCTCACCGGCAACTACTTTGCTTCAGAAATTCCATCTTTTAAACTCTACTCGATGTGTTCTCCAAGTGCCCCCCAATCCTCTTCTTATATCTTTCTGTTGGACAACCAACAGCCCAAATTAACTTCTAATAAATGGCTTAGATCATTTTGGCTTGATCTTCGTCTTCTTCTAGAAGTTTCACCCACAGTTAGATTAATACCCATTAATTATTTTAATTTCGTAAGTTTAGACTTAGGGTCCCATTAAAAACAATTAATTATTTTAATAAAACTGTCTCCGAGTGCAATTTCCCAAAACGATTTCTGGGTATTGGATAATGCATGTGTGTAAGCTTCCCTGCAAATTTTGAGACTTAAAGCACATTCGATGCTACCAGAAATCAATAGTAATGTACCCAACAACATTGGCAACAACCAATTGAGCTAATAAGCAACAACCAGTTGAGCTAATCACTTGTGCTATTTGCATGCAAATTTGGCAAAACAAACACATCTCTTTCTGTTACACACAAAAGATGATTACATTACCACAAATCAATTTCTATCAATTTCTTACAAGCTGGAAATGCAAAACACAAACAACAAATCAACTTCTCCCAATCTTACAATACAAAGCCAAAAGCTTCTCTCAAGCTCATGAACCAAAACAAACAAAATAGCAAGCCCTAGCTATTGCAACCGTTTCTCACATTGCTCTAGTTCTCATTCAACAAGCTAATAATGTTATGAGGTGATTTCCTATTTCATTGTAGAAGAGAATGAGTCAATCACAAGGTAAAACCCTAACCCTAGACTAGGTCCACAAGTGAAGAATGTATCCACAAGTGCTAAGTAGATAGGTCCATACTCACAAATGCCAACTTTACTTGAATGTATCCACAAGTGCCAAGTAGGTAGGTCCATACTCATAAATGCCAACTTTACTTCAAAGCCACAATTGATAAATCTCTGATATCTATTTTCTTTTAAGTAACAAAACAAAAAACAAAACAAAAAAATATAAATTCTTGGAAACACATTAAGCCTTTCGTCTTACTATTTTAAGAGGGCCGTGGTTTCACGGTCCAGTTGCCAAGTTGTCAATTCTAGACAATGTTAAATTTGGTATAGAGAACTGAGTTACGGTTCCATTGTGTCAAGATATGTCTGATAGAATACTGTTTCAAAGTGCTTGGAGCATAATTGTTTTAGTTAGTCCTCTTTGTTGTTCATTAGACTGACAATCTCTTATGTTCTGACTGTTACAAGACAAATTCTCCTTACATCCGCAGCTCATAGACATAAGCAATATATACGTGTGTGGGTTAGCTTTCAATTCCACTCAATTACTTAAAGGTAATGTTGTTTTCAAATAATGCATTATGTGCGTATGGTTAGCTCCCAAATGTGAGACCCTACATCCCAACCAGGGTCATGATAAAGTGGGGGGGATTCATACCCCCCATTGAGTTGAAATCCACCCCAAATCTTCATGTGAGTAGATCCTCTGATCTCAAAGCATCCCAAAAGCAAATCATGTCATAGGTATGGTCCAATTTACCATAGTTCACAGATAACCAAATTTGAGTATGGTGGAGTAGTGCTCATGCAATCAATTGTGAAGCTCAGTAAACTAACTAAAACTTAGGTTAACTATGGTGCGAAATAGTAGCCAAACTGACTTACAGATTTGGGTTAGGAGCCTCGATTGTGAAGCTTGGTAAACTAACTAAAACTTAGGTTGACTATGGTGCGAAATAGTAGCCAAATTGACTTACAGATCTAGGTTAGGAGCCTCAGTAAATACTGTGATCTGGGTTAGGAGCCCTTGTAAATACCCTGTACAGGTTGATTCTGTGTGAAGTATATCATAGAATTGTTGAATTGGAAACTCACCTCAGCAACAAGGAGGTGCACATTACAAGAAGATGTCACCAATCTTCAACTCTCACATTTCAGCATGCTTTTGTTTATCATTTGTTTTAAGAAACACAAAATTGCATGACTTGGAATCGCTATTTGGATATAAATTCCAGAACAAGCCCCTTTTTATGGAAACTATCCCACATGCATGACAGCAAGACCTTGAAGGAGGTCATTGTCACTAGCACTTTGAAAGTCTCAGGGACTGTGTGCTGGATTCTCTTATCAAGTCTCATTTCGATCCAACATGCTAAATTGATCTGCATTGGCAACTACTAGCCATGGGAATGTAAACATGATGCTTTGGAACACAACAATTAAAACTATATATATATCTCTTAGCCCTGGTCCAATAACACTTGAATCAAATAACATTGTTTTCTATTGCAATTGGACAAGGTAAGGAAGGAGATTGTTGGTTTTTAGGTGCAGAAGTCCAAAAATACTGGGAGATGTAAATTGTTACACGATGCATGTAGAGGCTCATGAAGCCTACTTCATCTTCCATTTTACATCAGGAATGGTTGATCTACGTTCAGTGTAGGAGTTGCAAAAATCTGTTGTCATGTGGCTACAGTAGTACATGGGAATCTCACCAAACAATGGGGCAGTAATTGTCAGGGAATTCATCTAGAAGTCAGATATAGTTAGAATCCTAGGAATACCAAGGCACAAACCACAAGCAATCAGTTATTCATACATTACAGAAAATAAGGAGGTACAAAAGAAAGAGTCAAAAGAACTAGAAGTGGACCTGAAAAGTCTTTTTCTTTTAATGGATAGAAGGTCTATAGGAAAGAATTAAGGAATCAACTAGGATAATGAGAGGCCACATGTCATTGTGGACTAATAAAAACCCATCGATCATGCTCTCTTACACCTTGGAGAGTAGCTTTCCACCCCAAGAAACTTCTAAGACTTCCTTTTTTACGGATTATTTCTTGAAGGAAAGGTGGATTTAGGAATTTGGTTGGATAGGAGCCCAAAATAATATATATATATATATACAAGCTACAAGAACGTACAAAACACAGAAGTGAAAATTGTCATTCAAAAACAAGCAAAACATAATCATATACCTACCCCATTCTTGTAACTGTAACATGAGAGTCGAGTAAGCTAGTGGCCACCTCACTTGGGTTAGAATGGTAAGGGGGTATGCCTAATACACTGCATGTTTTAGTCTATTGTATATGGTCATAGAACACCAAGGACGATGTTCAGAGTTTAGTCTATATTGTATATGGTCATAGAACACCGAGAACAGTGTTCCCCTTAAGGGGGAGGGGTTGTAACAAACCCAATCATTTTGTAAAAACATGTAGATGGTCTCGGTCAAGATACACTCATGTATATTATGTAAAGGTTATCTTGGTCACGTTGTACTTGTTTGGTTATATATATATATATACTTGTATGGTTATTGCAAATATTCCTATGTCATCTACATATCGAGAATGATAGATATACCCTTCTTTAATGTTGTGTGCGTTGAGTAAGTATCATAAGCCAAATATTTCATCTGTCATTATGATTCGTCTCGAATAAGCACATGTTATAGCTCAGAATTTTTATAAATACGAGTTTAAAGATAGGTCAATAATGGATGATGTATGTTAAAGTTTGTTTACAAGGCTGGTGGCAGTTTGATAGGTTTATGAGATTGAATATAACCCTAGAACTAGACCCACCTTTTAAAAACTAGCATAAGTCCATTTATCTCGTATTAGTGGATCACTGGTGAAGGCCTTGGGTAAAACATGGACCTTTTTGCTGACACTTTCCTAATAACTCCAATGGTGAAATTTCGATTATGATTGAGGTATTACCTTAGGGTATGTTTCCAAGGACTTGCGCACAAAAAGAGTTGATTCAAATGAGATTGGAGGAGGGCAAGCGAAGAAGGTCGTGAATGAAGGGCCCACGCAGATATTTGCAAGAAATTTGGACACATGGTGGAGACGGTCTTTGCTGGTTCTAGAACCAGCTCTAGAAAGAAGACAGATGGTGGGTAGTGGAGGCCAAATGGCACCACCCTGATTGGTCTACAAGGTTAATCAGCCATGACTGGGCTAGGAGAGACAGGTGCCACATCTCTGTTGATCCAGAGAGGTTGAATTCTAACTCCCAGAGCCAGTATATGGGTAATAGAAAGGAAAGAGGGGATTTGTTTTGGGGGAGGCAGTTCGAACTTCCAGTGGAGGGTAATCTTCATATTCCATTGCTGGTTGAAGTATTTCACCTGCCTAAGTTACGTATTGGTGGCTGGACAGGATATACACTCTGCTGGAACCTTATCTCTCTCGATTCAGAACTATGTTGTTGTTGTAGCCCCATAATAAGTGCATTGGGCATTTACAACAATTTGGGCATTTCTCTTATGGGTTTTTGGGAATACAGTGGAGTTGCTATCTAATACCAGGTGCCATCTTTCCTCTGTTCTTTTATATTCAAGTTTTATATGAGTAGGAACTATGATATGGGTGACATCTCCAAATACTAGTATGTATAATTTTCCTGAGTCTGAAATAGAATGCATTTATGGTTCACATGCATATATGGAAGCATTAAGCGTGACATCTGAAACCCTGAGAGCTTAGTTCGATCCTTAGGGTTCACAGTGTTCATTTATGAACTCAAACCTTTGAAAAAAAAGGGGTACCTACAACACTGTACAGTCAAACTGTTCGACATAACCTGCCACTGAGAAAATTAACAATAAAACTCGGGAAAATTCCCAAGACCGTGGAATCTCCAGGGAGGGATTTTATAGTTAGGACATATTCAACTCAACAAGCTTTGCAATGCTTGCTTGCAATGGTGTAGGTGGCCTGGTTGGGCAAATCAGGCACAGAACTGTAGGGTCAGACAACTGTATAGCCTTTTCACTGTAGTAGTTGGGATATTAGGCTATTACTATGGGCTTGATTTCAACGAGACAGCTTGACTAACTTCCATGATTGCGTCTATGGAAGTGAATGCCTGGGTACTGCTTGTTGAACTAGGGTTGGTTAATTTATGATCAATGGATAAGTAGATCTGGAACTGATTGAGGGTGGAGGCCTTACCTCTAGAACCCCTCATTGGCTAAAGGGTGGAGGCTATTGACTGCCCTGGATTAGCCTTCCTCGATGAGGGGGTTAGTAGACTCTGGATTCCCTATGCAAGGTGGAGATCATGTTAGATATTTGGACTACATATACCTGAACTATACCTGAACATTGTTATGCCAAAAGGGTGGAGATCGGGTTAGATCTTTGGACTCCCTATACCTGCACATTGTTGTGCCAAAAGAGTGGAGATCGGGTTAGATCTCTAGAATCCCTGTACCTGAACATTGTTATGTCAGAAGGGTGGAGATTGAGTTGGATCTTTGGACTCCATGTACCTTAACACTCTTATGCCAAAAGGGTGGAGATCGGGTTAGATCTCTAGACTCCCTATACCTTAACACTCTTATGCCAAAAAGGTGGAGATCGGGGGAGATCTCTGAACTCCCTCTACCGAAACACTCTTATGTCAGAAGGGTGGAGATCGAGTTGGATCTCTGGACTCCCTGTACCTGAACACTGTTATGCCAAAAGGGTGGAGGTCGAATTAGACCTCTAGACTCCCTATACCTGAACATGACTATGTCTGAAGGATGGAGGTTGAATTAGATCTCTGGAATCCCTGAATGTTGCTCATTGGGACAATTTTCATGGGCTAGGGGGTGACAACTGCAATAGCAGTCTATCAATGGTTGGGAGAAGAATCGTTGACTATGTCCCAGTGCCCATACTAAATTCCACGAAACTATCCCTGAACACTGTTATGCCAAAAGGGTGGAGATCAGGTTAGATCTTTGGACTCCCTATACCTGCACACTGTTGTGCCAAAAGGGTGGAGATCAGGTTAGATCTCTGGACTCCCTGTACCTGAACATTGTTATGTCAGAAGGGTGGAGATTGAGTTGGATCTCTAGACTCCCTGTACCTGAACACTCTTATGCCAGAAGGGTGGAGATCGGGTTAGATCTCTGGACTCCCTATACCTGAGCACTCTTATGCCAGAAGGGTGGAGATCGGGGGAGATCTCTGGACTCCCTCTACCTGAATAATCTTATGTCAAAAGGGTGGAGATCGAGTTGGATCTCTGGACTCCCTGCCCCTGAACATTGTTATGCCAAAAGGGTGGAGGTCAAATTAGACCTCTGAACTCCCTATACTTGAACATGACTATGTCTGAAGGGTGTAGGTCGAATTAGATCTCTGGAATCCCTTAATGGGCTAGGGGGTGACAACTGCAATAGCAATCTATCAATGGTTGGGAGAAGAATCGTTGACAATGTCCCAGTGCCCATACTAAATTCCAATACTGAGTGACGCATTGACTATGATAATCATACTAAATTCCACAATACTGAGTAGCGCATTGACTATGATAATCAAACATGCCTGGACTATTTTCTAGTTTGAGTATGCATGGTAGGTTGATATGGACTAATAGCACAATGAGTGTTTAAATACAGCCTGCCATTTCAAAGGACAATACACTCTCACCCAAGGTTGCACGAAACGGGGAAACGGGTACGAGTTTCCGAAACGGGAAGCGATACGAAACGCGACCTCCCCAAATTTTGGAAACGGGGAAACGCGAATATATATATATATATATATATATATTAGGAATTTAAGAAATATGTGCAATCATAAAGCATATATGATACATTCTAATTTATTACATTATGATAAAATTGTCAATTGTCAATGCATAGACTATAAGTATCTAAATTTACATCACATTTACTCATGAATAATCACATAATGAAAATAGAAATATCCAAAATCAGCCACGAGAAATTTCTAATTTTTTGTCTCGTGGTTGATTGGGAGTCTCCTCCTACATAGTCGAATGACCTTAGTGCTCTTGATTAAATACAAGTTTCATACCCTAGTACCCTACATTCTCTTGATTATTGGGAGTCTCCCCTGCATAGAGGGCTTTGTTCTCTCGATTAAATACAAGTTCCATACCCTAGTACATGATAAAATCCAATGGAAACATTGAAATCCCCCCAATCCTGAAATCCTGAAAAACAGATAAGTTTGCTGGATTTTGAGTAAGATCTAAAATTCTACTTTCTCCATATGAAATCCAATGACGGCGAAACCACTCTCAAACATCCTGAGTCATTTCATGGTAATGTTAAAAATTTAAGTAAAAGGATGAAAATGAAAAATAAAGGAGAATATCACTTTTACTTTAAGAATTTAACATTACCATGAATTGCATATCAACACTAGGGCAAACAAATGTAAGAGATCTACATTAGAAAAAAAAAATTAAAAAACAAATGTTTTTTTGGGGGAAACGTGGCCCGTACAGCCTGGAAACGCGTTTTCGACCGTACGGCCACGTTTCTGTTTCGGGAAACGTGGCCGTACGGCCGGAAACGCGTTTCCAGGCCGTACAGTACGGGGAAACGCGTTTCGTTTCGTTTCCCTTGGCGAAACGCCCCTTAGGGCCACGTTTCCTGCAACTTAGCTCTCACCAATGAGTAAACCATACACACTATGGCTAGATAGTATACAAGCCTCTTATGTTGCACTAATATGCGTTTGGGATCATGCATGTCAGATCCTACCCTTGAATTTGGTCTCAGATTGGACTTCTAGACATTATAAGGTTGAGTTGGTGTCATGTATGCTATTCAAAAAAAAAAAGGTAACTCTAGTACAATCCGTCATTTTGGATTTCCTTATGAGAAAAGAGGAAATGTGCACTCTTGGTTGTCATATCTGAAAAGATTTCGTAAGTAGTCAAAAAGATGGAACTACCTAAGGTATGGATTCAAAATTGTATCCAAAGTATGCCTCAATTGGCCAAAGAAACCACTATAGTGCGGAGTATTCTAGAACCAACCTTCCAATACCTAACTTGCAGAAGTAATGGTCTTCTGAGAGTAATTTTTGTTGTTTGTGACAAGGTGCTCATCAGTAGAATCCGATTTGGTAATTGTACTAGGATTACTGGGTCAATGTTGATATTACTGGTGCAAAAAAAAAAGATAAAGGGGTAGTGTTATGTTACATATTGATCTTCTGAAACTTTAAAATTATGGGCATGATTTATTATAGCTTGGATTTTTGAGCTAACCTAATGATATTTTCTAGTTATGATGATTTGATTATGCACTAACATGGTTTGTTGTAGGAATTATGGAAAATCCCACATCCACTACAGGGATAGACTGCTAATAAGGAATAGACATGAGATTTCTCACTTCATATGAACGAAGTTGGCCACAAGATGGAACAACAACAATGTGCAAAGGCCAAATATTTCAGGAAAACGGGGTCATTGTGGGGCACTAGCACCAATGGTACCAATTGATTGCCATAAAGCATGTTAGGACCAATATGATAGTTTTGAGGCAGGGATATGCCTTGGTTTTGAGACCCCTCTAATGCGAGGAAGCACACAAGGGGTGTTTATTTCTGGTAGCATCAGATGTGCTCTAAGTCTCAAAATTTGCAAGGAGGCTTACACACAAGCATTCTCCAATACCCAAAAATCGTTTTGGGAAATTCTACTCGGAGACAGTTTTATTAAAATAATTAATTATTTTTAATGGGTACCTAAGCCTAAACTTAGGAAATTAAAATAATTAATGGGTATTAATCTAAATTGTTGGTGAAACTTCTAGAAGGAGATCGAGTCCAAATGATCTGAGCCATTGATTAGAATCTAATCTGGGTCGTTGGTTCTCAACTGGAGGATTATAAGGACATCGATGGGCACTTGGAGAACACATCGAGTGAAGATCAGAAGATTGATTTTCTGAAGCAGAGCAACTACCGGAAAGAATTTCGAAGTGATCTTTTGCAGTGAGGGGCAGGGATAGTTCCGGTTCAAAATTTCTCCTCATCCGGGAATACTCAGCAAAGAAGGCAGAGAGAGATCCGGGAGAGGCAGCATTGTGGATAAGTTGGCCAACATAGGCTGACGCAAAACCTTGAGGAGGTCTAACAATTCGTTGGGGGAATTAATGTCAGAAGCCGAAAGCCAGGGTGTGAGACCAAGAGGTGAAGATTGAAGTTCTTGGGCAGCAAATCGATCAGCAAAAGGAAGGAGTAATGCTATCCGTAGAGGCTGTAACGCTGGGCTGATGCAGTGATTGCGCAGAGGCAACCAAGGGCAATCCATTCAGTGGCTAGATCAGCCAGGATCTCGTGTGATAGTGTGAGGTAATCTCACTTATCTCTCTGTCAGTGATATTCTCTGTATTGAATAGCCAGCAGGGCATCCAGAAATTGTATTCAAAATTACTACTGCATAATAATAAAACCCTCAGTTGTTGCACCGGTTTTCCCACACTGGGTTTTTCCAAGGACATTGGTCCAAAAATAACGGTGTCACTTGTGTGTGTTATTTCTTTCCTATTCAGATTCTTGTTTCCACATTTTATTTAAATGGTGAAGGCTGCGATGTATTAGATTTGGTGTTTATTCTAGGAAACAGTAAATAATTTTGTTCAGTAATTAACAAATAAAAGAAGCATAATCAATTGTTGCAGTAGAAATTTGGGCATCCAAAATTTCACAGGGGGGGTGACCGGAGTGCCTGAGGGACTAGGAAGTAGAGAAGGGAAGGCTAGAAAATAAATTGGTTTTGGTCATGAACATAGCTAGGTGGAATCAGAAGCACATTGGGCGGTGCCTAGAAACAATAAATCAGGAACTATTCGCTGAAGGAACAAGGAGCGCAGGGTAGCAGCGCCAAACATTGGAGGCGAGTAGCATTCTAAGGAAAGGGAACAAATCCAAGATTGGATTGACTCAAAAGAAAGAAAAGGGGGCCATTATTAAATGGCTAATAAAATAAAGGTTACTGAGTGGCTGGGTGAGCCACTTTGCATATAAACTTTACTGTAAAAAGTTGAAACGAGTTGTATATATAAAGCTCTCTACCAATTGTGTTGAGTCGCTCAAGCTTTCATTTTTATATTGTATATGGTCATTGAACACCGAAGGTGGTGTTCCCCCAAGAGGGAGGGTTTTGTGATAGCCCAAATTACCATTTTTCATTTTATATTAAATTAAATAAATTAATAGGTTGAGTTGTGGACACGGATTCTAGAGTTGAGGTGGAGGGGGAAGCTGCCTGGCATGTTGACCTGTTTGGTGGCATTCAAGGATGCTAACATGTATGCATAAAGGAAAGGTTGCAAACATATCAAGGTCAAAGGATTAAGTGGACCATGATGATTGGTCTGCAAGATTCTGGCAAGTAGCCACAAGTAGACTAAGGATGACAAAGAAAAACCTAATAAAAAAATCAGAGAAACAGTGGGCAACAAGCATTATCTCACGGGTTGAAGAGAGCATGGCAAGGCTAGCAAAAAAGAGGGAATTTGCACCGTGGGAAGCTTGGAACTTGACTTTATCTTCAGGTTGGAGGTCATGTAGGAGAGACAGGAGGGCATGTCTTTCAAGTTAGGAGGGCGAGATCGTGAGGCAGAGCAGTTCATGGTACCTTGGCAACAATAGCAGTTGAGGGTTAAACTTTACAACATTGTCTATGAATGTCAAAAGTTTGGAGTGCACTGTGCTGGCCAAGCCTTCTCATCCGGCGGGACGAACATACTTGTAGAGGAATTCGACAACGAAAAGCTGGGAGTGTTGAGACATCTTTTCAACAAGGTCAGAGGATGGTATTTCCTTCAGGTTCCAATGTTGATGATGGGATAAAAAAAATCTCCAACTACCCCAGTTAGAGTACTGGTTATGAAGCACACTCATTCAGAAGTATCCTCAAAACTGAGTTACTGATAAGTAGTATCATAGAAACTAGGGCTAATGTAATTGATAAAGTTTCTTGGTTACTAGACTTGAGATAAAATGGTGTGCTGCATTCTGCAATTGCATATGCATATTTAATTGGGGGGACCTGATTGGCAAAACTATTCATTAATAACTCGAAGATTACCCCTAAGGACATGGTTCATCTTACCAGCTTTGAGATATTAGATATTTAGTTAGAGGGTGGAGGGGGGTCCCTCTAGAGACCTAGTTCTAGCCAAGAAATCTATACATAGGTTCCTCAATCGTGCTTTGGAATCCAGCTCAGGGGTGATTGGGCTACAAGAAAGACCATCGTCCAGCCCAATCTACAGTTGGGCAAAGAGATGCAATCCCCGAATCAGTTGCCCAAACTTGATTGAGATAAGTTCCTCTCATGCTCGACCTATGTAATGAACTACATGTTAACTCCAATTGAATTGAAATGATGTTAGTAGTGTGCTAGATATGTTGTGCGTTGTGGTTTCAGGGATTATGCTTAAACAAGGCACATACAATATTTTGTGATATATGATGTGGTTAACATAATTTTTGCATAAGAGAATGGTCTCCAAACCGACATTCAGCCTATGTGTGAGTCAATGCCCGAATTTGTTGACTTTCCTCTACTCTCAATTTTTAGCAATGAAATTGCAGAGGAACAATACTCTAAGATAACCTAGATTGCACCGCCTTCATATGTACCTTGTGCAACAATTAATTGAACATCATAACTAACCTTGCTTCCGAAGAGACCTGTTAGTCATTCATATCAGCAACACATGAGATTTTCAATAGGTTACCAGCTGTAGGAACGCACCAAGCTCAACATGGATAAGAGTAACGAACCGAAAGAATATTAGAATTTAGAACACATGAAATTCTGGAGCCACTCTTGGCAATTCTATTAAAGGATAAGGCTTGTTGTTCATCCTTATAATATCACAATCATCAGCAGGTCCAATCCTCTGCAGCCTGAGAGAATATGGATCTACTTAGCTACAATATTACCTATTTTAATTGTCTATTTCAGCAACTTCCTCTAAACTTCACAAGAGTGTGAAATAAATATTGAGAGATGCTTTTTGGTCTGGTCGATATAGTTGATCACTCCCTAGAGTACATGTCATCTCTTATCAAACTATTGACGACAAGATGATGAGCTTTGTTCCAAGTTGAGAACCTGAGACAACTCCATGAACAGGTAGTCTATCTTGATTTTAGTACCCCTAACCGGTATCTTCATGCCATATAGCTCATTTTCTTACAACTTGTGCACATACAATCTCTTCTTTTGGCATGATGAACCTAGAGGCCTTGGTATCTGTCTATGCATAGGTGACCTGAGAAAACTCCATGAACAGGTAGTCTATCTTGATTTTAGTACCCCAAACCAGTGTCTTCATGCCATATAGCTCGCTTTCTTACAACCTATGCACATACAATCTTTTCTTTTTGCATGATGAACCTAGAGGCCTTGGTATTTGTCTATGCATAGGTGACCATTGTAAACTATAAACCAAACTTGGTTAATGATTCACATTTCCTTAATAGGTGAAGTGGAAAACAGGTGGGAGAGCGTCCCCATCATAGAGACAAAAATAAGCATTTAAGAATGTTCTCATCCTCTCCAATGACTGGTTTACATTTCTATTGTTGCACTCAAAATTCTACCAGCAATATATATCTTTTCCCTTTAGAGGATAACTCCTCTAAACCTTCACCAAAACAAGCTACATAGTCACAAGAATGATCTACCATTTTGTTATCCACCATTGTGACTAATCATTTTAAGGATCCTGTGGGTAATCTTGAACCAAAGAAAATGTAATTACATTGTGTTGCTTGTGAGCATTCTTGTAAGATGGTTGGTTTTGTTAAGGAGGTTGTAGTAACCAACGTTTTAAAACTTCGACTCCAACTCGAAAACGGCCGAGGGTCGACTCTGACTCCAACTCCGACTCCAACTTGGTATTGACTCGGCCGGTTTGATTTCAATGATTCGATCGTTGTAAAAAATACATTAAATATTTATTTTTTTATGAAAAACATAATTTCAAAGATTTTCATTCATGTTTCCAAACACAAAGCTTTAGAATATAGAGAGAAGACAACATATGATCAAAGTAGGCTCATGAATATATCCATTATATCAAAATGAAACCCAGTGCACTGTCCAATACAAAATTCATACTTAGCCACCAATGCCAGGATTCTTTTATGCCTCAGCCTAAGGAAAATCACTAGACTACAACAACAATAATACCAAATCTCTGCCCCTAATGAAGTATCAAAACCCTTGATTTAAATTTGGTCAAGCTCCAAAACAATCAGAGGTAAATATGTATTTATTAGTCCATTGCCAAAAAGTTTGTCTTTTTAAACACATTGTATGGCTCAATGCATTGTTTCAGTTTTCTAATTCATGCCACTAGGATAGCCATACTTCGGCCTTGTAATTTTCAAAACTTTCCCACAGTGATAGATTACTTTAGGGATGTAAATATGCAATAAACAACAACCCAACCATTGATATGTAGGAGGTGGAACAACTTTTGAAGAATGTGCTTCAAGATTTTTGTCAAAGCGCCGAGACAGCTGAGTTGTTACCGAGTCGGCCGAGTCATTATTGAGTCAACCGAGTTGTTACCGCGTCGACCGAGTCAATGACTGGCTCGGTAACAACCTAGACAGTCGCTCTATTTCGGCCACCGAGCCGACCCGACCAGGGATTGGCTCAATGTAACTCAGTCGAGTCGGAGTTGACTTGACCGTTTTTTAAAACAATGGTAGTAACCCAGGCCAGGGGCTGGGGTGTTGAAACTCTTGCTAAAGAAGTTGAATTTGCAAGAATTTGTAGGGAAGTAAAGACCCAAGAGGAAACAATTACAGAGCAAGGACGGCTAAATACAGGAAAACAAAGTGGTCTAGCATAGGGGTCTATAAAGATTTGTGATGTTTTGGGTTGAACATGATTCCAAGTTGACTAGGAAGCTAGTTCTTTTGTCCAGGGATCCTACTCATTCAAATCTGAAAGGTGCTAGTATCGGCAAAATTGATGGCACATTTAATAACAATTCACATCTAATTATTGGACATATTATAAATTGTGGTAGCATCTCTTTGAATGGTGTCTTTAAATACTTAATGTGACATTGTTTGTAGAGCCATTTCAATGATCTTAATTACCACGTGATAATTGTGGAATACAAACACCAAAAACTATGGCTATGAAACTTGGCACTCTTACTTGACTTATTCCTAAATATAAAGTTTGAATGGTATAGGTTTGCATTGAGAATTGTGGTAACTTTTATTAGTAGTCAAGTGATGATGGCTCCTCATTTATGAGCTTCATATATAACAGAAATCATATCTTGGACCATATTTCACATATCTTGGACCATATTTCACACATCTTGGTGGCACGATATGACTACTATAACACCCAACAATATACAAGATTGAAGTGCTCTTTGTACCTAAAGGTACTATATTGTCCCCATTCTCTTTTGTCTATTGGCAACATTATTTTGAGCAACTTACCACTTTTTATGGTTGTGGAACTATAATTTGATGATATGATGAGTAGTAAAATGAGTGGTGTTGGTCACTTTCAGTCAACGAATTCTTATTCTGTTGAATATGGCTTGCCCTGTCACAAGTCTCAATTTTTAGTACAATTATGTTGAGTACCAAATGTTTTTGGGCTTGTTTATCAATTAAATTTTATATGAATGATGTTTTAATTTCAAGGTAAAAGGATCAATGTCCAGTGCATCATAGATTAGCATTGTTGACTATGAACACATACCATCCTTCATTTATTCTCACTGTATCAAGCCACACTAAGTGTTCAAAAAGCTTGGTTAAGGTTTTGTCAACTTGTAATTTAAAATAAGGGTGAAAATTAAGTCTACATTATAAGTCTTGAAGCTTGGTTCCCAATGGCAATAGTGCATATGCATGTAAATTTCCTTTGAAGTTTTTTTAGAGTATAGATATAGAGTTTGACATTGACTCATGTCTAAATCATTCTTAGGACTTGGAACTTGGACTCAGAATCATGTCTATGGGCCTCAGAGAGGAGGTGAGAAGGATCAAGAGGTGCAAGATGAAAAATTGAAGGTAATGGATGTGTGGTTGTCATGGTTTTATCTTTAGAATTTTCAAGAAAAATTTTATCATTCTTTATCTTTAGACTTGTACTTGAAACTCTTGGTTTTATCCTTGGATCTTCTAAGTATATGTATAAGTGATTGGATTACAAGTGTTGTAGGCATCATTTTGCTTTCTCTTCACGGAACAAGAGCCTTAAGGAACAATTGTGCCGGAGGAAATCTCCATTCCTCCTCAAAACTAGAGGTATGTCAATAGAAGATCCTTAGTTGCTGCCCTGAATGTGGATTAGTAATGCAACTCTGAGAAAACCTTTCCCGTTGTAGTTAATAATACAAACATGGATTGCCCACTATTGAAACAAAAGGCAGTTAATAATACAAACATAGATTGCCCACTACTGAAACAGAAGGCAATACGATACCCACAAAGATTGAACAAGGCCTCTTAGAATAGTATAAGGAGGCCTACGATGAAAGACTACATCCATAATGTTGCTAAAAAAATGGTAAACAATACTATCACCCCATTCTGGTAACCATGCAACGAGAGTTGAGTAACCTAGTAACCACCTCAGGAATTTGACCTTTCCTAAGGGCTTCGTCAGAATGTCGGCAACCTGCTCATTTGTCCCAATATGATGGAGGCTTATTTCTCCTTGTTGTACCATATCCCGGATAAAGTGGTACATGATATCGATGTGCTTGGAGCGATCATGAAATACGGGATTCTCTGATAAACGAATCCCACTCTGGTTGTTGCAAAGGATCACAGTAGTATCCAGCGTATGTCCAAACAGCTCAGTAAAGAGCTTTCTCAACCAGACAGCCTCACAGGAGGCCATACTTGCAGCAATGTACTCTGCCTCAGCGGTGCTCAAAGCCACCGACTTCTGCTTCCTGCTCATCTAGGATATCAAAGCAAAACCCAAAGAGAAACAGCACCCGGAAGTGCTCTTTCGGTCCACCACACTCCCTGCCCAATCAGCATCAAAATATCCATGTAGCCTCACATCTCCGACAGTGTATCTCAACCCATGAGTGATTGTGCCCCGAAGATATCTCAGAGGATTCTTGGCACCAATCCAATGCAAGTAATGAGGCTCAACCATATATTGGCTCAACGTGTTGACTACAAAACATATATCCGAATGGGAGTTCACCGAGAACATCAATGCTCCTATGAGTTGACGATACTTAGAAGCATTTCCCAAAACAGGTCCGACAGCACTACCGCATAACTTCTTGAAGTTAAACTCCATCAAGGTAGTCACGGGCTTGCAGTCAACCATACCAAATCTCTCCAATATTTTCACCACATATTTTCCTTGAGATAGGAAAATTTCCCCTGGATTTTTCCAAACCTCCAGCCCTAGGAAATAATGCATAAGTCCTAGGTCCTTCATCTCAAATTCGGAAGCCAACTCCCTCTTACATTTGTGAATCTGCACCTGTCAAAAAGAGGTCGTCAACATACAACACCAGTATGAGAGGCTTATCATCTTCAACCTTAAAGTAAGGGTTTGGATTGACTTCACTCCTAGTGAATCCTAGCTTCATCAAGTAGCTATCGATCCTCTGATACCAAGCTCGGGGTGCTTGCTTCATCCCATAGAGAGCTTTCTTCAACCTGCATACGTGAGATTCCTGATTATGAATCTCAAACCCCTTGGGTTGTTCCACATAGGCTTCTTCTTTAATCGAACCATGCAAGAACACGGCCTTGACATCCATTTGATGTAGGTTCCATCCTTGCGAAGCGGCAAGGGCTATGATCGAGCGGATGGTGGTGTATCGGGCAACAGGTGCAAATATCTCATCATAATCCATGCCTTCCTTTTGAAAGAAGCCTCGAGCAACAAAATGAGCCTTGTACTTTTCAGCACTCCCAATAGCTCCATGCTTGATTTTGTAAAGCCACTTCAGGTGACAACTGTTTTGTCATGGGGTCTGGGGACCACATCCCAGACATCATTCTTCATGATGGACTCGTATTCCTCATTCATAGCATCCTTCCATACTTGATGCTTCATGGCTTCTTCGAACGATGAAAGCTCATTTTGAATGATGGTGCTCATAATAGTCAAGTATCCCTGATACCTAGTCGACTTCTTACTTTCATGGAAAGTCCCTATGTCTCTCGACATCTTCAAGAGTCCCCTTAAGCCATGAGGGCCTCTTCCTAGAAGAGGAAGGCTCTTGCGGAGGGGGATTAATAGGATCCATAGGTTCTTCCAAATCGGGCATCGTCTCATCTTCCTTCTCATCCGGATTCCTAGTGTCAGCTTCTTTATCATTCCTTAGAATAGAAAGATTGTCAACCTTGCTCAAAGCCATATCTTCATCAAAGGTGACATCATGACTTATCTCGACTTCCCTTTGACCAGCCACATAGATTCTATAGCCCTTAAAATTTTCGCTATAGCCCACAAAGATTCCCTTCTTTCTAGATGCACCCAATTTGCTTCTTTGCTCTTTTGGCACATGAAAATATACGGGACTTTCAAAAATTCTAAAATGAGAGACATCGGGTTTCTTACTAGTGAACATTTCTTCGAGAGTCTTGGAATCCAATGCTTGATGAGGGCATCAGTTTTGAACATATACAACAGTATTCATAGCTTCGGCCCATAGAAACTTCAAAAGCCTTTGATCATGGAGTATGGCACGAACGGCTTCCACAATCGTACGATTCTTCCTTTCTGCCACACGATTCTGCTCAAGAGCGTATGGTGTTGTGGTCTCCCTCTTAATGCCAGCGTCTTTGCAAAAGTCATGGAACTCATTGGATTCATAGTCGATTCCATTATTAGTCCTTAAAATCTTGATCCTCTTCTCGGTTTAATTTTCGATCAAGGCTTTGAAGTGATGGAACCAGGAGAACACTTCATCCTTCTTCTTCAAGAAATATATCCAAGTTTTGCGAGAATAATTACTTGTAAAAGTGAGATAATGTAGATATCCTCCCAAAGAGTTCATGAGCATCATACCAGATATGTCGAAGTGAACCAACTGCAAAATGTCGGGATGTCTTGCTATGGCTTGAGGGGAATGGTCCCCTTTTAAGCTTCCCTTTGGCACGCCCCGGACATACACCTTCATGCTCTACTTTGAACTCAGGCATCCCTGTCACCATCTGTTTCACATCGGATAGAGCCTTATAATGAAGGTGGGCAAACCTCCAGTGCCATAGTTCCGACTGCAGAGATGTGTCGCAAGACATGACTCCCAATAGACTTCCTCCAACTTGATATAAAGAGTCAACCCGAAACCCAAGAGTGAAAGCATCTTTAAAATCCTTTTTCCACACACATACCTTGCCATTGATGAAGGCCACCTTGTAGCCTTTCTCTTCCATTGCTGAAATGGACACCAGGTTCTTCTTGAGATCAGGTACATATAAGTCTTCTTGCAAATGAATTGTGTCACCCTGATTCAATTGAAGAGTAACATTCCCTACACCCTTTACAGGATAGGTGGAATTGTCTCCAAGAATAATCTCCAAGTTTGTCTCCTTCTCTATTAGATTACAGAGAGCTTCCTTGTAACCAGTGAAGTGCCTTGAGGCACCACTATCAATAAGCCAATTTCCCAACGAATCCGAAGGAGAGGTAGTGGAGAGAATCGATATCAAATAATACTCATCTTGCTTATTGTTAACAACATTTGATTCATACCTGGAGTCCCTTGCTTTCTTGGAGGGTTGGAAACTTCCTTGATTTCCCGCATTCCTCTTTCCTTTTCCATTGAACATGCCATTCCTTTGATTGTGGTTGGAGTTGCCCTGGGAGTGATTTTGATCATCGTCATGTGATGTGTCCTTCCTATTTGGACACTCCCTCGTATAGTGGCCAAATTTATTGCAAATGAAGCATCTTCCCTTCCTTCCACCCTTCGATCCGGTCTTTCCTTTGAAGTGACCTTTAGACCCAAAATTATTTCTCCTTTTAGCATGAGAGAAGAAAGCAGTGGGGTTGTCTTTGCTTGAAGGCATTTCTTGCTCCACCATCCTTGTCTCTTCTTGAATGCACCTCGACATCAATTCTTCAAATCCTAGAATTCGATCATTGTTAAGAAGAGTGGTTCTAAATATATACCATTCGGATGGGAGCCCTCCAAGGGTAGTGATAGTTAGTTCCCTGTCAAGAATGACTTCTCCAATTGATAGGAGATCATTCTTGATCTCAATTATCCTTAAGAAGTAGGATTGAATATCTTCATCCTTGCCCTTCTTAATATCCTTCAACTTACTTTTGAGGAACAAAACTTGATTTGCATCACTAACTTTAAACAAGCTTACCAGTCTATCGTTGATCTCCTTGGAGGTGTTCAACTCGGAAATGTAGGGCACCAGACGCTTGTCAATTGAGTCTCGGATGATCTTCTTCGCTTTGACTTCACCCTTAGTGTACTTGTTCCTTGTAGTAGTTGGTGCATTTAATGGAGGCTCTGTAATTGTACCCCTCACATAGTCCAACACTTCCGCTCTTCCAATGTCAGATCAAAAGACATCTTCCATCCATGATAGTCAAACTTCTCACGGAGCTGTCTTCGGTCGGGAAGTGCGATGAGGAACCCATGAAGCCTTTTTTTTATTTTTCCGACTGCCTTCGGCGATTGCTCTTGCTCTTGTTTGGGCTTTGTCTTCACCTCAACTCTGATGCCATGTTAAATTATGGTATGTTCTATGCTTAAGAGCAATTTACTTCAAATCCTTTTATTAGCCCAATATCAATTTCTAGTATTACAATCACATCAACATGATAGTAAAATGCAGATAGAACATATGTAAACAACAAAAGACAAACCAAGACAAGAGACACAAGATGTGGCACCATCTAGGGACAAACCCCAATGTGGGGAAACCTTTTGTTCAATTCTTTTATATTCTTCAATAATTCAACAGAGAGAGAGAGATAGTACAATATCACAAATCTGTGATTTTACACCAGCAGTAATAAAACCCTAACTAGCAATGACAAGGTTGGTCAAACAGCTACCAAATGTCCTCAAGTCAACCTAGGAGAACTCGGTCTCCAACAACAATGATGGGCAGCCCAAAACAGTCCAGAAAATATGGTCAAACAGCAGTCAACATATCAGCAATCCTGCAGTCAGCCCTAACCAGTCAACGCTGGTCAAATCCGTGGTCAAACAAGCCAATGTTGGCTGCCCAGCAATGTGGCTAACCTAGGGGAGGCTGCCCAACCCAAGAACGCAGTCAAACCTCCTCTTCGTTGGTCAACGCATGCATAATACAACCCTACTGCTCCACGGTCAGCCCTAGGTCAACGCTACCCTAAAACAGACTTGTGTCCTTCCTTCTCCCACGTGTGAGTGCCTTCCTTGTCCTACGCATACCCAAGAGACTAGGAGAGGGAGGAATGAGATGGAGAGATGAGTGTCATAATGCCTCAACGTCTCCTCTTCTTATATGCCATGTTGAGGATTACGCTGGGGTGTAAAACACTATTTTACTTGCTGGCTGACCTTGACAAATTGTCAAGAAATACAAATAAATTCATCTCCATGAATACATGTCGGAATCAGATGATCGTTAGATCAATCCTACACCTCTCACTGAGAGGAATCCAAGAAAAATATCAGCTTCCATAAATAAGGTGCCCCGCATGGAGTTGTCCCTACTTGCCAATTTTAACAGTTATGAATTATATTCATAACAATGTCAAAGATGTCCACTTGGAAAGCACCCTAAGGTTTCCTTTCTACGAAATGAGCAAAGATCAAGAGGGATTCTTGAGTGCACCAATTCAAACGTATGTGGACCTATGGTTTCCTCTTCTTTGAATGATCATCTATATTTGTTACTTCCTTTTATGATTCCTCGTGTAAGACCTGCATTTTTTTTATGAAGATTATGATTCCTTTTATCATGTTGCATCTTGGAATAGGTGTGGATATAGCTATTGTAATGAAAGCCCCCTTTTCCTTCCCATTTTCCTAGAGAAAGCAATTCAAAACATTCTAATTCTAGCATACATTTTGTTCACTCAAAATGAACTTTTTAAAATCTTCTCTTGCTGGTTTGGAATCGATAATTAGTGGATATATTAGAAGTAGATTCAACATGCATAGTTCATGGACACATCTTAATTGATTTGAGATTGAGTGCTATAACTAGACATAACACATGGTCACAAAGTTTACTTCTCAAGGTTTAAGATTGAACATGCTTCTTGCAAATGATCTTCAAAGCATTTTCTTAAGAGGACAATCCACATTCATATTAATACAAAGTTTGACATTTTCTTGAGTTAAATAGGTTTCCCACGATTGCATGTAACATGTAATACTTGGCACGCATGGGAGAGAGTTTCAAATCAAGACTTATGAATTTGGGAAATTTCTATTTTTTTGAAGTTGATATTTTTGGAATCTGATCATATTTTTTATACCCCTTATGGAGGTATGCATATACTTTAGTTTTGGTGATCGTCGGAGAAGATCAAAACACATGGTACATTAGCTCAAACTAGGGTTTCTACCAATTCTAAATATAATGAATACCCGGAATTGACCTTTTAATATTGCAGACGGGGTATTACTTTTCAGAAGATTCCAAATAATTTGATATTTTTCAACGCAATGTATTTTTAACAATAAAGTGAATTCCCTACTTTATCTTTGGCATGTGAACTTTCTTGATGTTATTCAAACCTAGAAAAAGTGTGCCCAATTTGTCGATCAATGACAGGTTATTTTGATCAAAGGAGGGATGCATGCCTCTTGGAGGACTTGCTTTACAAGTGATTTCCATGTTTATCTATTATTGGGTAGTGCACTCACCTTGAGTGGTTCACTTTCCTTGCACTCCAATTTTTCTCCAAAGTGACCTGCACACCATGCAAGTTGTTTTAGGTTGACTTATGTTACGAGCAACTTTCTATTCTAAGGTTGCACACATTACTTGTGGATGCATGCCACTTGCGATATTTCTTGGAGGACTTGCTTTACAAGTAATTTCCATGTTTATCTATTCTTGGGTAGTGCACTCTAACTTGAGTGGTTCACTTTCCTTGCACTCCAATTTTTCTCCAAAGTGACCTGCACACCATGCAAGTTGTTTTAGGTTGACTTATGTTACAAGCAACTTTCTATTCTAGGGTTGCGCACATTACTTGTGGAGGTTACGTATCCACTAGTTTTGAGTTCAACTGGTCTATTATGTGTTCGAGGAGAACACCATAAAATAGAGTATCTGGTTATTAAGATTAAGATTTTTTCTCCTTCTAGAGAAGCATGTTTTGAAGAGTTTATGTGGCATAGACATGGCCCTAGAAAGCAGGAACAGAGTGGCCCTAGAAAGCGGGAACAGAGTGAGTTTATGTGGCATAGGCATGGCCCTAGAAAGCGGGAACCATGTGCCTTTGCTTTCATAGAGTTTAGCATAAGAGACGAAAGTATTAATTCCTTTAAATGGCAATTCAATAACAACCTTGAAAATGGGTATGATAAGGTGCATACATTCATTAGTGGGAATTACCTCATTTTGCTACACGAATCAAGTGTTGAAAGTATGTGAGAAGATGAAAATGCCAAAGAACGTATGAATGGTAGATTGGCACTTGGCCATCCATTGGTTGTTCATTTTGTGGATGAAAATTCTGACAACCTAAACATTTCTTACATGTCTCCATACACTGTGAGAAAGCGTACTAAAATTGCAACAATACAAAATAAATTGAAATCAATGGAGCAGGCTACGTCAATAAGTCCAATGTCACCAAGTTATTTTGTTGAATAGATGACCAATCTTGGGACTCTACTGGCATCAATGCCATGATAACATGATCACATGTAGGGAAATTTTCACAGTCTAGACTCTAGATACAAAAATACAAGTTCTTCATACACTTGGAATTTTATTAATAGGAACCATGAGCCAGACCACTAAAATATCTCAGCTAATATCTTAGCTCTCTGGCACACTTGCAATCTGTATGATCCCCTCAGCATTTTTAATATGTGTTCCCTCTTCCTTTTCATAAATATATACAATCACAATTGAAGAACTGAATGATTTCCTTATTTTCTAAAGTAACCTTGTTAATCCATATATTCTTAAGTTTACTTTTCAGTCAGAAGTTAGGAATGGGAATTATTGGAGCTGCAATTATGTTGGATATAGCTTTGTGGATCCCTTTGATTGGCCTGTTTCTCTATATAGTTTGTGGGGGTTATCTTCTCACATGGAAAGGATTCTCATGAGATGCATTTTCAGATCTCTAGAGCTTCATCAAACTATTTTTTGCTTAGGATTCTCATGAGATGCATTTTCAGATCTCTAGAGCTTCATCAAACTATTTTTTGCTTCTATTGTAATGATATGCTTGGAGACTCTACAAAAAGAGAGGGAGGTCTCACCTATTTGACAATATTAGAGACAATTCATGGCTCCAGAATTAGAAAGAACATAAACCTCTACAATTAAATTCACCTGGGAGTTAAAGCTAAAGACTCAATTTTCAAGTCCAAATGAATATTCTATGTTAATGAGAAATTTCTTCACAAATACAAGAACAACTACCATTACACCTAGTATAATCTGCTAGTATAACAGTTGAGAGTGTCATAGTCTACAAGTGGTGTTTCACTTAGTTTTAAAAAGTGATTCAAGAAGGCTTGATAAAGAAAGTGAGATAAGAATAAAATAATTTATCTTTGAAGAAAGGACAATTGGCAAGTTACCTTGATAACAAAGATTAATAGGAAAGATAGTAATATTTTTATTTTATTAAATAAGTTTATGAGGATGAACCTGGGGTTGTTGCATAAATTTCTTACTTTGAAATGGGATTCTGAGTGGATCTCCCGAATTCCGAAGAACATGAGCCTTCTTTTAAGAGGTTTGTACACATCAAGAACGAGTTCTTCTCGCTATGCGGATCGATCCGAGGACTTCCAGAGTAATGGCATTTCAAGCAAACAGGAGCAAGATCAAGAACAAGAGTGGGTCGAAGAAGACGAATCTGGCGTCTGCGTTACCATTCGTTGTTCTCTCGCTGGCTCAAGGGAAATCAGGCATGTCAGATTCAGCAAGTTTTATCTATTTTTCCTTCCTTTTGAAAACACAAATGGGCAATGGATTCTGTCTGAAGTTTTTGATAGCGAGGTCTGCCAAAACCTCATCCTGAAGAAGGCGTTGACAATACCAGCAGCTCCATGCCAGATTCACACTCAATGTATAGCATGCATAAGTGATCAAGATCCACGTCTTATTGCATGGCAGTGGGTTCTCTTTTGGCGGTGGGGTCTCTTTTATCAGATCCTAACCCAGGTAAAGCTTTGAGCTTGTATTTGGATAGAAGTTGGATTGGATTGGCGGGGTCTGAATCAAATACGCTCCAGATCTACATTTCGGGCTTTTTGCTAGATACCTACATGCATCAAGGATCCAAATCATCTTGCACGGCGGAGAGCCCCCTCCTCTCATAAAAAAACCCAAATCTATCGCTTAGGTCCAGATCCAAATGAGAGACAAGTAGAAGGGAGATCACAAGGCACAGATCCAGATGCGGAGGAGTTGTATCAAATTTTTATCAAAACCATTACTGGAAAATCAATCCTGCTAAGGGTTCGGGGAATGGATCTAGTGACAAATCTGAAGCAGAGTGCCCAAAATATCACAGGTATTCCTGCTTCATTACAAAGTCTGATTTTTTCAGGAAAAGTGTTGTAGGATGTGGTCCATTTGAAAGACTATGGTATTCAAAGGAATTCTACCATCATATTGAATTTAAGACTGCAAGGTGGTGCCCCAGGAGTGAGCTTTCCACCTGGATCATCTTTGGCTAGCAAGGGTTTGGCCTCGTTCAAGGATGCATTGAGAGGGAATGCTGCCACACAGGACAAACAAAACCCAAATCTGACAATCCCAGGTCTATACATTGTAGAGAAGATGGAGAAAGCCCCAAATCTATCCATAGAATTACCAGAAGTAAGTGGTCTTTTCACTAATTTGCAAGCAAAAGCTATCATATGTCGATTTAATGGTTTCTGGCCCAAATCTGAAGATCTAAATGAGTGGATCTACCTCAATTGGACCAGAGATTGTGACATTTATCTATGTGCAAAAGGGTTTTTTGTGGTTCAATTATCTATGTGCAAAAGGTTTTTTTGTGGTTCAGTTATCTGTGTGCAAAAGGTTTTTTTGTGGTTCAGTTTGATAACCAGAAAGACTTTGATTATGTCATAAATGAAGGACCATGGTTTTGGGGAAGGGCATGTCTCTTTGTAACCCCATGGTTTCCTGGTTTTGATGCCAACTCAATGGTGGTTACAAAAATGTTGGTTTGGGTAAGGCTACATAATCTTCCACTCCCCTTTTGGCACCACCAGGTCCTAGAAGGCATTGGGAACTCTTTGGGAAGGTTCTTAAAGATGGATCGAGAAAGAATGGACAAAGGTATCTTCACTTTTGCATGCATATGTGTGGAGATGGATTTAAGCAAAGGCCTTCCTGATTGTATTCACCTGACACATCAAGACTTCAAATGGACACAATGGTTAGATTTTGAAAATATCGCATTTAGATGTCAGATTTACCATCAGACAAGGCACTTGCAAAACACATGCAAACAAGCAAAGAAAAGGATAAAAATACTGCAAAAGCAAAAGGAATGGCAATTCCCAGACCCTCCTTCAGATGATGAGGATGAAGAAATGGATGAGACCCAGCAACATCCAAAGACACAAAATCAACAAGGTTCTCAAAAGGAGGGAGAAGAGAAGTAGAAGGATCAGAAAAAATAGGCAGAGATTCCCAATAACTCAGCAGTGGTTTCGATCCATGAGAACCAACATGAGGACAAGAGCAACAATCAAGGCACAGGTGGAACAAAGCGATCTTGTGTTTCTGAGAGCTCAGATTCAAATAAAGAAGCCCCAAACACTGCAAGAAATAATGACTTGGCAATTGTTTGAACTACTCCATCACTTGGGGTTTAGCAAAAAAAAAAAAAACCGTTTATCTAGCCAAATGTAATTTTATTTTTAATTTTTAGTAGCCTAGCTACTATAAGTGCTTAAAGCACATACGCTGGTCCCCCGGGACAATATTTGAATGCACTTGTGCATCTGCTCTATGTAACTTTTTATTTTCATTAATAGAAAGTTACTGATTTTTCCCCAGAAACAAACAAACAAAAGAGTTTATGAGGACTTGAAGAGTTCAAACTACTTCAATCTGCATGAACCCTAATCTAAATTTATAATTCAATTGTGCAATAGGAGGAAATAAATCAATATTAGGGAAAAGGATAAAAGGAAAGAGGATTAAAAGGTTTAATTTTGTGCATCAAAGAGACTGAAGTGTTCAAGAGCACACAGCGCCATTATTTTTGCAATATACCAAGAAACCAACCATTGCATTCATCACCCATTTTGCAGATTCTATCTTCTTCTCTGTTTATGTATTCTTCTCTTGTAAATAACAAACTTCTCTTATCTAAGCAGCTGCAAACTCTTCTATTGTTTTGTTTCAGCCATAAATAATTGTATTGCAAACCCATTCTCATCATTTCTTTATTACTTTCTTGAATATTTTCTCAAGCAATAACCAATGAAATTTACATTTTCTCCTGTGTTTGTATTGGCTGATATTCAATTTTTGATGGATTATTTGTCTTTAAAAGTTTTAAGAATGGGTATAGCATTCATTGCTGCCTATTAGTAATGAAGATTGCATTTCTCAAAAATCAAGATTTTTGAAGGGTTTATAGTTGTTGCTGAGCTATTGGATTTACGTGAAGATGATTTCATCCAGATTTACCCAATATGCTTTCTTCTTTTTTACCAAGAAGTTTAAAGACTTCCACCCTCAATATCCATCTTGATACTTGTTCCTTAGTGCCAAGGATTTCCATGCTAGTCTCATTGGTATCTAAGAAATTCTTCTTCATGTTCCATTAATACTTTTTATGTATCAGCGTTGTGCGATAAAGGTGTCTAGTGGAAGGGCCCTAGTCTGAAGATAAAGTTGAAGTTCAATATCATCTTTGGTCATTCATTTATCGACCTTGAGTTGAGTATCATCTTTGGTCATTCACTAATCGATCTTCAAATCTAGCATTTGAGGTGTTGAAGAATGTAACTAGTGTCGGTCTTCATAATTATATTTGATTCATGATGTAATGTATTTGTCAATAGAAAGAAAAAGAAATTGACTTATTAAAGCATGGGTTTCATGCTTGGGTCGATTGTTTTTCGAGTTGTCTTAGTGCGACTTTTTGGAAGCTTTTCCGGTGGATTTTCCCGGTCTAATTTCTATAAAATTCGGCAGGAATTCATTGAAATCACAAGTTTGATGGGTAACCCCTGCACAATAGAAGTGCCCTAGGGGTTTTTCAGGGTGTTGAATCCATATATACAGTCAAAAAACTAGTTTAAATAACACAAGTCAAGATTTCACCTCAATTTTTTTCTGCAGAATTCCGGAACCGGAAACTCCAAAAAGTCGCACTAAAGACAACTCCATTGTTTTTAGGTCAAAGTCTCCATTGAAGACTTCTGGGGTTTATGTCAAGTGTCCTTGTCCATGTCATAATGTAAAAGACCCTTCTTGGACTTTATTTGTCAAGAAAGAAATTTATTTTATTGTAAAATAGGTCAATTAGGCCTCCACCACCAAGTCGGCCTCAACAAGGGAATTCGACCTCACAAACTCACTGTATATTGGAGCAACTTGACACATCTCTCACAAGTTCAAATTGCAATAGTTGGAAGCAAAAAAAGTGTGAAGTTCAAGAAGGAAGATGGAGTCAAAGTTTTTGGCTCTCTCTCTCTCTCTCACTCATGTGCAACAAAACTCTGAAGTTGCATCGAAGTTGTGAAGCTGCATTGAAGTTGTGAAGCTACATCGAAGTTGTGAAACTACGTCAAGGTCGAAGCTATGAAGCAGATAGGCTGAAGCTACTGAAGTTGCTAGATTGAAACTGCAACCCTAAAGTTGGGTCGAAGTTTTGAAGTTGGGGGTCAAAATTATGGGTTGAAGCTACATTTGAGAAGCTAGAACTTGGTAATTTTGGAAGAGATCATATATCAGAAGGAAGAGTTGACTTGGTGGAGGAGGAAGGTCTTTTGGTCTAGGGTCTTGGTTTATCTCAATTTGAATCTACTGAAGGAAGAGTTTTGACTAGGTTTTCCCCTATAAAGGGGTTTTAGCCCTAGTTGAATGCCTACATTTGGTGTCCTTGATCTTCACGATTTTACTTTGATGATTGCTTGATGAGAAGAAGATAAAAGAAGAAAATAAAGAAGTTAATAAAAACCTAAGAATATCACAAGTAATTATCAATATAAGAAAATATTTCTGCCTTTCCGATTTTCTAACACGAGGGTGCTTGAAAGAGTTGTTATGAGGTGATTTTGAATAGCTACCTTCGTGATAGTTTGAGGGTTACCCCTAGGTCCAAGAGACAGTTTAATGCCTAAAGTAGGAAAGTTTTCCATGCCGAGAACAACACTAGGTAGGACCGTTTTCTATATATCGCTCCTAAGATGTGTAGGAGATGCCTTACTTCCATGTCTCTCTACTAAAAAATTTGAGTCAACCACATCTAGCATCTTCTACAATTAAATCTTTTAGGGATTTTTTGGATCTCCTATTCATTTTTACAGCCTCTCTCCTCAAAGTTTCATGGATTTGCATGTGTCACATTCAATATCCATGGGTTTTGGCCTCAAAGTTTCAAGGGTCTTCATGTTATGGTTATCCTGATTGCTCAATATCTATTCTCATTTAGCAATATCATAGTGCGAAGAGAAAATCTAACATAGCAACATCTGCAATAATAATCCCTCAAACCTTGTTCAACAAGTTGTATATGATAAAGGGTGCACTAGAGGATCCTCTAAGGAGGCAACAATAATTATTAGGCATCGAAGAGTGAGCGAGGCACATCCATGGAGAATACATGGATGCACCATCTTTAAACTTTCTATTTATAGATATGTAAGCACCAACCTCAATGCTTGAGGTGAGGGTGTGTGCAAGAACTATTATAGGAAGGCACAAATCCCTAGGAGGCACATGAATGTTTGGTATCCCACTTTGGAGGTGTAGTGCATGCATTCACGCATTAAATCTTCTCCAGTAGGGTGCACTATTACAAGGAGAGTTATCCAAGTGCCCTGTTTTGATGCCAACTCAGTGGTGGTTACAAAAATGTTGGTTTGGGTAAGGCTACATAATCTTCCACTCCCCTTTTGGCACCACCAGGTCCTAGAAGGCATTGGTAACTCTTTGAGAAGGTTCCTAAAGATGGATCGAGAAAGAATGGACAAAGGTATCTTCACTTTTACATGAATATGTGTGGAGATGGATTTAAGCAAAGGCATTCCTGATTGTATTCACCTGACACATCAAGACTTCAAATGGACACAATGGTTAGATTTTGAAAATACCGCTTTTAGATGTCAGATTTGCCTTCATACAAGGCACTTGCAAAACACATGCAAACAAGCAAAGAAAAGGATAAAAATACTGCAAAAGCAAAAAGTATGGCAATTCCCAGACCCTCCTTCAGATGATGAGGATGAAGAAATGGATGAGACTCAGCAACATCCAAAGACACAAAATCAACAAGGTTCTCAAAAGGGGGAAGAAGAGAAGTAGAAGGATCAGAACAAATAGGCAGAGATTCCCAATAACTCAGCAGTGGTTTCGATCCACGAGAACCAACATGAGGACAAGAGCAACAATCAAGGCACAGGTGGAACAAAGCGATCTTGTGTTTCTGAGAGCTCAGATTCAAATAAAGAAGCCCCAAACACAGCAAGAAATAATGAGTTGGCAATTGTTTGAGCTACTCCATCACTTGGGGTTTGGCAACAAAAAAAAAAAACAGTTTATCTAGCCAAATGTAATTTTATTTTTAATTTTTAGTAGCCTAGCTACTATAAGTGCTTAAAGCACATACACTGGTCCCCCGGGACAATATTTGAATGCACTTGTGCATCTGCTCTAGGTAACCTTTTATTTTCATTAATAGAAAGTTACTGATTTTTCCCCAGAAACAAACAAACAAAAGAGTTTATGAGGACTTGAAGAGTTCAAAGTTTCAAACTACTTCAATCTGCATGAACGCTAATCTAAATCTATAATTCAATTGTGCAATAGGAGGAAATAAATCAATGTTAAGGAAAAGGATAAAAGGCAAGAGGATTAAAAGGTTTAAGTTTGTGCATCAAAGAGACTTAAGTGTTCAAGAGCACACAGCGCCATTATTTTTGCAATATACCAAGAAACCAACCATTGCATTCATCACCCATTTTGCAGATTCTATCTTCTTCTCTGTTTATGTATTCTTCTCTTGTGAATAACAAACTTCTCTTATCTAAGCAGCTGCAAACTCTTCTATTGTTTTGTTTCAGCCATAAATATTTGTATTGCAAACCCATTCTCATCATTTCTTTATTACTTTCTTGAATATTTTCTCAAGCAATAACCAATCAAATTTACATTTTCTCCTGTGTTTGTATTGGCTGATATTCAATTTTTGAGTGATTATTTGTCTTTAAAAGTTTTAAGAATGGGTATAGCATTCATTGCTGCCTATTAGTAATGAAGATTGCATTTCTCAAAAATCAAGGTTCTTCAAGGGTTTATAGTTGTTGTTGAACTATTGGATTTACATGAAGATGATTTCATCCAGATTTACCCAATATGCTTTCTTCTTTTTTACCAAGAAGTTTAAAGACATCCACCCTCAACATCCATCTTGATATTGTTCCTTAGTGCCAAGGATTTCCATGCTAGTCTCATTGGCATCTACGAAATTCTTCTTCATGTTCCATTAATACTTTTTATGTATCAGCGTTGTGCGATAAAGGTGTCTAGTGGAAGGGCCCTAGTCTGAAGATAAAGTTGAAGTTCAATATCATCTTTGGTCATTCATTTATCGATCTTGAGTTGAGTATCATCTTTGGTCATTCACTAATCGATCTTCAAATCTAGCATTTGAGGTGTTGAAGAATGTAACTAGTGTCGGTCTTCATAATTATATTTGATTCATGATGTAATGTATTTGTCAATAGAAAGAAAAAGAAATTGACTTATTAAAGCATGGGTTTCATGCTTGGGTCGATTGTTTTTCGAGTTGTCTTAGTGCGACTTTTTGGAAGCTTTTCCGATGGATTTTCCCGGTCTAATTTCTATAAAATTCGACAGGAATTCATTGAAATCACAAGTTTGATGGGTAACCCCTGCACAATAGAAGTGCCCTAGGGGTTTTTCAGGGTGTTGAATCCATATATACAGTCAAAAAACTAGTTTAAATAACACAAATCAAGATTTCACCTCAATTTTTTTCTGCAAAATTCCGGAACCGGAAACTCCAAAAAGTCGCACTAAAGACAACTCCATTGTTTTTAGGTCAAAGTCTCCATTGAAGACTTCTGGGGTTTATGTCAAGTGTCCTTGTCCATGTCATAATGTAAAAGACCCTTCTTGGACTTTATTTGTCAAGAAAGAAATTTATTTTATTGTAAAATAGGTCAATTAGGCCTCCACCACCAAGTCAGCCTCAACAAGGGAATTCGACCTCACAAACTCACTGTATATTGGAGCAACTTGACACATCTCTCACAAGTTCAAATTGCAATAGTTGGAAGCAAAAAAAGTGTGAAGTTCAAGAAGGAAGATGGAGTCAAAGTTTTTGGCTCTCTCTCTCTCTCTCTCACTCATGTGCAACAAAACTCTGAAGTTGCATCGAAGTTGTGAAGTTGCATCGAAGTTGTGAAGCTGCATTGAAGCTGTGAAGCTACATCGAAGTTGTGAAACTACGTCAAGGTCGAAGCTGTGAAGCAGATAGGCTGAAGCTACTGAAGTTGCTAGATTGAAACTGCAACCCTAAAGTTGGGTCGAAGATTTGAAGTTGGGGGTCAAAATTATGGGTTGAAGCTACATTTGAGAAGCTAGAACTTGGTAATTTTGGAAGAGATTATATATCAGAAGGAAGCGCTGACTTGGTGGAGGAGGAAGGTCTTTTGGTCTAGGGTCTTGGTTTATCTCAATTTGAATCTACTGAAGGAAGAGTTTTGACTAGGTTTTCCCCTATAAAGGGGTATTAGCCCTGGTTGAATGCCTACATTGGTGTCCTTGATCTTCACAATTTTACTTTGATGATTGCTTGATGAGAAGAAGAAAAAAGAAGAAAATAAAGAAGTTAATAAGAACCTAAGAATATCACAAGTAATTATCAATATAAGAAAATATTTCTGCCTTTCCGATTTTCTAACACAAGGGTGCTTGAAAGAGTTGTTATGAGGTGATTTTGAATAGCTACCTTCGTGATTGTTTGAGGGTTACCCCTAGGTCCAAGAGACAGTTTAATGCCTAAAGTAGGAAAGTTTTCCATGCCGAGAACAACACTAGGTAGGACCGTTTTCTATATATCGCTCCTAAGATGTGTAGGAGATGCCTTACTTCCATGTCTCTCTACTAAAAAAATTGAGTCAACCACATCTAGCATCTTCTACAATTAAATCTTTTAGGGATTTTATGGATCTCCTATTCATTTTTACAGCCTCTCTCCTCAAAGTTTCATGGATTTGCATGTGTCACATTCAATATCCATGGGTTTTGGCCTCAAAGTTTCAAGGGTCTTCATGTTATGGTTATCCTGATTGCTCAATATCTATTCTCATTTAGCAATATCATAGTGCGAAGAGAAAATCTAACATAGCAACATCTGCAATAATAATCCCTCAAACCTTGATCAACAAGTTGTATATGATAAAGGGTGCACTAGAGGATCCTCTAAAGAGGCAACAATAATTATTAGGCATCGAAGAGTGAGTGAGGCACATCCATGGAGAATACATGGATGCACCATCTTTAAACTTTCTATTTATCGATATGTAAGCACCAACCTCAATGCTTGAGGTGAGGGTGTGTGCAAGAACTATTATAGGAAGGCACAAATCCCTAGGAGGCACATGAATGTTTGGTATCCACTTTGGAGGTGTAGTGCATGCATTCACGCATTAAATCTTCTCCAGTAGGGTGCACTATTACAAGGAGAGTTATCCAAGTGCCCTGTTTTGATGCCAACTCAGTGGTGGTTACAAAAATGTTGGTTTGGGTAAGGCTACATAATCTTACCCTCCCCTTTTGGCATCACCAGGTCCTAGAAGGCATTGGGAACTCTTTGAGAAGGTTCCTAAAGATGGATCGAGAAAGAATGGACAAAGGTATCTTCACTTTTACATGAATATGTGTGGAGATGGATTTAAGCAAAGGCATTCCTGATTGTATTCACCTGACACATCAAGACTTCAAATGGACACAATGGTTAGATTTTGAAAATACCGCATTTAGATGTCAGATTTGCCATCATACAGGGCACTTGCAAAACACATGCAAACAAGCAAAGAAAAGGATAAAAATACTGCAGAAGCAAAAAGTATGGCAATTCCCAGACCCTCCTTCAGATGATGAGGATGAAGAAATGGATGAGACTCAGCAACATCCAAAGACACAAAATCAACAAGGTTCTCAAAAGGAGGGAGAAGAGAAGTAGAAGGATCAAAACAAATAGGCAGAGATTCCCAATAACTCAACAGTGGTTTCGATCCATGAGAACCAACATGAGGACAAGAGCAACAATCAAGGCACAGGTGGAACAAAGCGATCTTGTGTTTCTGAGAGCTCAGATTCAAATAAAGAAGCCCCAAACACTGCAAGAAATAATGAGTTGGCAATTGTTTGAACTACTCCATCACTTGGGGTTTGGAAAAAAAAAAAAAAAACCAGTTTATCTAGCCAAATGTAATTTTATTTTTAATTTTTAGTAGCCTAGCTATTATAAGTGCTTAAAGCACATACACTGGTCCCCCAGGACAATATTCGAATGCACTTGTGCATCTGCTCTATGTAACTTTTTATTTTCATTAATAGAAAGTTACTGATTTTTCCCCAGAAACAAACAAACAAAAGAGTTTATGAGGACTTGAAGAGTTCAAAGTTTCAAACTACTTCAATCTGCATGAATGCTAATCTAAATCTATAATTCAATTGTGCAATAGGAGGAAATAAATCAATGTTAAGGAAAAGGATAAAAGGCAAGAGGATTAAAAGGTTTAAGTTTGTGCATCAAAGAGACTTATGTGTTCAAGAGCACACAGCGTCATTATTTTTGCAATATACCAAGAAACCAACCATTGCATTCATCACCCATTTTGCAGATTCTATATTCTTCTCTGTTTATGTATTCTTCTCTTGTGAATAACAAACTTCTCTTATCTAAGCAGCTGCAAACTCTTCTATTGTTTTGTTTCAGCCATAAATATTTGTATTGCAAACCCATTCTCATCATTTCTTTATTACTTTCTTGAATATTTTCTCAAGCAATAACCAATAAAATTTACATTTTCTCATGTGTTTCTATTGGCTGATATTCAATTTTTGATGAATTATTTGTCTTTAAAAGTTTTAAGAATGGGTATAGCATTCATTGCTGCCTATTAGTAATGAAGATTGCATTTCTCAAAAATCAAGGTTCTTCAAGGGTTTATAGTTGTTGTTGAACTATTGGATTTACATGAAGATGATTTCATCCAGATTTACCCAATATGCTTTCTTCTTTTTTACCAAGAAGTTTAAAGACATCCACCCTCAACATCCATTTTGATACTGTTCCTTAGTGCCAAGGATTTCCATGCTAGTCTCATTGGCATCTAAGAAATTCTTCTTCATGTTCCATTAATACTTTTTATGTATCAGCGTTGTGCGATAAAGGTGTCTAGTGGAAGGGCCCTAGTCTGAAGATAAAGTTGAAGTTCAATATCATCTTTGTTCATTCATTTATCGATCTTGAGTTGAGTATCATCTTTGGTCATTCACTAATCGATCTTCAAATCTCGCATTTGAGGTGTTGAAGAATGTAACTAGTGTCGGTCTTCATAATTATATTTGATTCATGATGTAATGTATTTGTCAATAGAAAGAAAAAGAAATTGACTTATTAAAGCATGGGTTTCATGCTTGGATCGATTGTTTTTCGAGTTGTCTTAGTGCGACTTTTTGGAAGCTTTTCCGGTGGATTTTTCCGGTCTAATTTCTATAAAATTCGGCAGGAATTCATTGAAATCACAAGTTTGATGGGTAACCCCTGCACAATAGAAGTGCCCTAGGGGTTTTTCAGGGTGTTGAATCCATATATACAGTCAAAAAACTAGTTTAAATAACACAAATCAAGATTTCACCTCAATTTTTTTCTGCAGAATTCCGGAACCGGAAACTCCAAAAAGTCGCACTAAAGACAACTCCATTGTTTTTAGGTCAAAGTCTCCATTGAAGACTTCTGGGGTTTATGTCAAGTGTCCTTGTCCATGTCATAATGTAAAAGACCCTTCTTGACTTTATTTGTCAAGAAAGAAATTTATTTTATTGTAAAATAGGTCAATTAGGCCTCCACCACCAAGTCGGCCTCAACAAGGGAATTCGACCTCACAAACTCACTGTATATTGGAGCAACTTGACACATCTCTCACAAGTTCAAATTGCAATAGTTGGAAGCAAAAAAAGTGTGAAGTTCAAGAAGGAAGATGGAGTCAAAGTTTTTGGCTCTCTCTCTCTCTCTCACTCATGTGCAACAAAACTCTGAAGTTGCATCGAAGTTGTGAAGTTGCATCGAAGTTGTGAAGCTGCATTGAAGCTGTGAAGCTACATCGAAGTTGTGAAACTACGTCAAGGTCGAAGCTGTGAAGCAGATAGGCTGAAGCTACTGAAGTTGCTAGATTGAAACTGCAACCCTAAAGTTGGGTCAAAGTTTTGAAGTTGGGGGTCAAAATTATGGGTTGAAGCTACATTTGAGAAGCTAGAACTTGGTAATTTTGGAAGAGATCATATATCAAAAGGAAGAGGTGACTTGGTGGAGGAGGAAGGTCTTTTGGTCTAGGGTCTTGGTTTATCTCAATTTGAATCTACTGAAGGAAGAGTTTTGACTAGGTTTTCCCCTATAAAGGGGTTTTAGCCCTGGTTGAGTGCCTACATCTGGTGTCCTTGATCTTCACGTTTTTACTTTGATGATTGCTTGATGAGAAGAAGATAAAAGAAGAAAATAAAGAAGTTAATAAGAACCTAAGAATATCACAAGTAATTATCAATATAAGAAAATATTTCTGCCTTTCCGATTTTCTAACACGAGGGTGCTTGAAAGAGTTGTTATGAGGTGATTTTGAATAGCTACCTTCGTGATAGTTTGAGGGTTACCCCTAGGTCCAAGAGACAGTTTAATGCCTAAAGTAGAAAAGTTTTCCATGCCGAGAACAACACTAGGTAGGACCGTTTTCTATATATCGCTCCTAAGATGTGTAGGAGATGCCTTACTTCCATGTCTCTCTACTAAAAAATTTGAGCCAACCACATCTAGCATCTTCTACAATTAAATCTTTTAGGGATTTTATGGATCGCCTATTCATTTTTACAACCTCTCTCCTCAAAGTTTCATGGATTTGCATGTGTCACATTCAATATCCATGGGTTTTGGCCTCAAAGTTTCAAGGGTCTTCATGTTATAGTTATCCTGATTGCTGAATATCTATTCTCATTTAGCAATATCATAGTGCGAAGAGAAAATCTAACATCGCAACATCTGCAATAATAATCCCTCAAACCTTGTTCAACAAGTTGTATATGATAAAGGGTGCACTAGAGGTTCCTCTAAAGAGGCAACAATAATTATTAGGCATCGAAGAGTGAGTGAGGCACATCCATGGAGAATACATGGATGCACCATCTTTAAACTTTCTATTTATAGATATGTAAGCACCAAACTCAATGCTTGAGGTGAGGGTATGTGCAAGAACTATTATAGGAAGGCACAAATCCCTAGGAGGCACATGAATGTTTGGTATCCCACTTTGGAGGTGTAGTGCATGCATTCACGCATTAAATCTTCTCCAGTAGGGTGCACTATTACAAGGAGAGTTATCCATGCAGTGGGGTGCACTTATCCTTGAACATAATATGGTAAGGGTTAACTCTATCAACTCGATTGCATCACTAGATGTCTAGATACATTGTATTTCCCCTTCGTCTTTTATTTTATAAAAGATCTTTAGGACTCTTCATTGTGATTTTACATAAATGGTGTTTTTGGCATATTACCTTATGTTTTTTTCTTTTTAGAGTAATGATGCAATTGAGTGCCCCAAATTCTACTCATTGTGTTTGTCTATTTAGCATTCATTCACCCATTGTTTTAATAGGTTAATTCGTTTTCAAAATAGGGGTTTGTTTTAGGAGTTCATGTGTACTTACCATATCATGAAAATTTAACATAGCCTCAAAGTTGTGCAGTATCTGTTGCCATTACAATTGCTAAATGCTGGATTTTGTACGTGTAAATATAATATATTGTTTAAATCTAAATATGGAATTATACGAGGCAAGGGAATGACGTACCACAATGTTAGGGCAGTAAAGGTGCACAGTTTTGATCTAAAGGAACCAACAAATATTAACAGCTAGGTGGTTGGCGTGGTCAAGGCAAGGGTCTGAGGGGTTGTGGATAACTGAAGCAATGGGCTTGGCATCGGTCATTAATTTTAGTTTGGATTCAAATCATGATATATTTGCTAGCATAAATTTATTCACATTATCCTAGAACAAAAAAGAAAATGGAGGAATCAGCCCTAAATTATTCACCAACTACAATGACTAATTCTTTTACCAGTATTGAATGATTAGCATGAGTACCTGAATGTTGTGGTGGTTCACAAATTGAGGACTGGAACGAAGTTCACTTTCCACCAATGCAAGAGTAAATGCGAAGGAAGTATATTCTAGGCTTGCAAAGTAAAAATTCTGAAACATAGTTGTCCTGCAATTGTATTTAAGACAATGGGTATCCCATGTTTACTGAGATGATCAAGCAATTGTCTGCAGCAGTTGTAAAGGGCTTCACTCCCTACTTAGCAATGAAGTGCATGCAAAAAAATCTGCCAGAAGATGGTACAACTAGTGTGAGTAATTATTTTAGCAATATAAAAATCGATTTATATCTATGATTCTATTGTGACTAACTATTTTAGCAATATAAAAATTGATTTATATCTATATATAAAAGCATGAGTACCCGAATGTTGTGGCCATTACAAATTGAGAACCGCGACTGCACAAGTAAATAATGTCAATGTCAAGGAAGAATATACGAGGCTTGCAAAGTCGAATTTCTAAAACAGAGTTGTCCTGCATTTATATTTAAGGCAATGGGTATTCCAAGATTAGTGAGATGATCAAGCAACATTCTGCAAGAACAACAATATGCCAGAAGATACCCACCAAAGTGCAAGAACAACAATCTGCCAGGAAATGTAGAAGTCATTACGGGTCGTTTGTTTATGTGAGACATTAGAAACATATGAATTACATTTTGCAAAAATTTAAACAGCAGTTGTAGAGGCCTTCACTCCCCACTTACCTACAAAGTGCAAGAACAAAAATCTGCCAGAAGATGGTAGAAGTCATTACGGTCGTTCGTTTCTATGAGACATTAGAAAAATATGAATTACATTGCAAAAATTCAAACAGCAGTTGTAGAGGGCTTCAATCCCCACTTACCCACAAAGTGCAAAAACAACAATATGGCAGAAGATACCCACAAAGTTCAAGAACAACAATCTGGCAGAAGATGGTAGAAGTCATTACTGGTCGTTCGTTTCTGTGAGACATTAGAAAAATATAAATTACATTTGCAAAAATTCAAACAGCAGTTGTAGAGGGCTTCACTCCCCACTCACCCAAAAAGTTCAACAACAACAATCTGCCACAAGATACCCACAAAGTAAAAGAACAGCAATCTGCCACAAGATACCCACAAAGTGGAAGAATAGCAATCTGCCAGAAGATGGTAGAAGTCATTACGGGTCGCTTCTGTGAGACATTAGACAAATATCAATTACATTTGCAGAAATGCAAACAGCAGCTGTAGAGTGTTTCACTCCCCAATTACCAGCAGGTTATCCTGTTGATTCTTAGCTTGATGCAGCTACACTACCGGTCTCTGTACCTGCATATAGTGTGGAGGGATTTTGCACATACCTTCCAGGTGCGCTTAGGAATCCTTGCACCGGGCTTCTTTATCCGATAGCGAGTATAGAAGTGTCTAAGGACGAGCATAACCCAATAGGAGTGTCAGATCGTGAATTCGAAAACATGGGTTCCAAGGGCAGTTCGGAAGCGAGTTTACCTTGAATCACATAGACAAGGAGGAAGGCAGTAATTAGACCCGCAAAGAGAAAGCCGGAGACATCATAGGCACGGCAGAGCCAAAGGTAGCAGCAGAGATAGGTTCTGGGGTAAGTGCAAGAACAACAATCTGCCAGATACCCACAACGTGCATGAACAACAATCTGCGAGAAGATCGTAGAAGTCAATACGGGTCGTTCGTCGTGAGACATTAGGAAAATATGAATTATGAAGAAATTCAAACAGAGCTTCACTCCCCACTTAACCACAAAGGTGCAAGAACAACAATCTGCCAGCAGATACCCACAAAGTGCAAGAACAACAATATGCTAGAAGATAGTAGAAGTATTACGGGTTGTTCGTTTCTGTGAGACGTTAGAAAATTAAGAATTACATCTGCGGAAATTCAAATCTATTATCCAAGAAAAAAATTAAGAATTACATCTGCGGAAATTCAAATCTATAATCCAAGAAAAAATAATTAATGAGATGACAATGGACAGGTAAAATGTAAAGGAATGCATACTAAGCCAGTCATTAGAATTGAAAAAGAACCTAAGGAATTCAAATTCAAATCTATAATCCAAGAAAAAATAATTAACAAGATGACCATGGACAGGTAAAATGTAAATGAATGCATACTAAGCCAGTCATTAGAATTGAAAAAGAACCTACGGAATTCATTGAGAAAAGGAATTTCAGCAATAATAATTTTAATTCGGGTCGAATTTATTTTACCTGTCAGTATAGAGCACATTGGTGCAAGCAGAATCTTCAGAATCATACAAGCTGGCTCGCAGCGTATTTGCATTTCATTTCAGGATTCCCTGTAAAGGCACAAGTCATTGCAAGTAATTCGTTTCTGCAAGATATTGAAAAAATACAATTACAATTGCAGGAATTTTAATACATGCAAACCAATCCGGTTAATAGAATCGAGCAGGAAATTTCAGCAATAATACCTGTTATATTACCTGTCAGTACAGAGCGCCCACCAGCGCAAGCAAAACCTTAAGGACAGGGCCCCCACCAGGGCAAATCCTGCAACATATTCGGATTTAAAGTTTGAATACCAACAGGGCACCCACCAGCGCAAGCAGAACCTTAAGAGCATGCCTGGAACATGTTGGGATTTAAAGTTTATCCAGATAACCTAAAAGATCCATATCCAGTTTAATTTTCTTTCTAAAGCGATACCATCTGTCATAGAAGTTGGCAGTACCTTAGTTCTTGTTTTGAGCAGACAATAATTTGGCAGTATTATAGTTCTTGGTTTGAGCAGACAAAAATGGATGGGGATATGCTTCCAGTCTTGCCTCGCTGAGTGGCCAAAGCCAAACAAACAGTCATTAAATTCTGATTACCTCTGCAAACTTCTGAAATGCTTTTCAAAATGAATAAGCAAGCAGATAATTTATTGACAAAACAAGAAAAGCTCAATTGGGAACCTCACTTTCTCCTGAGGATTGATTCCAGCCCTGAAATCTTCTTTGAGAACCCAGTATCAATTCCTCTCCTCTAACTCTAGGCTCCCGCCTTGAGGCATCCTTGACAAAACAAGAATAACTCAATTGTAATCTCACTTTCTCCTGAGGATTGATTCCAGCCCTGAACTCCTCTTTGAGAACCCAGTATCCATTCCTCTCCTCTAACTCTAAGCTCCCTCCCGCGTTGAGGCATCCACATTCTAACTCTAAGCTCCCGCCGTGAGGCATCCACATTCTCCTGAGGATTGATTCCAGCCCTAAACTCCTCTTTGAGAACCCAGTATCCATGCCTCTTCCCAACTCTAGCTCCAGCCTTCAGGCATCCACAGCCACATGAGAGCCAGCAGGACTGGCTACAGCCTTGGCCGTTGTTCCTTTGTTATTTACATCCGCACTGATCTCAGAATTACGCCCGCCGTGATGAACCGCACGAACCTAGACTGCTCTCTTCAGCCAGAGCCAATTCGGCTTATGCGCACTGCAAACAGGATTGTAAACTACACACAAGTAGAAACCCACTACTCTACCACGCCGCTGCTTTTCCCACTGCCACGTTCCATAATCCGCGCTCGTCGCTGACACCGTTGCTATTTTCGGCAAGTGACGCTGACATGGCTGCTTTTATTTTAGCAAGTGAGGTTCGACGCCGCTCCCACTCCATTGTTTTATTTTCTGTGCTAACAGGTGGAATCATTACTTCAAAATTTTGAATTGATAGCTTATGTTTTTATGGTGAAATTAGTCGTTGAATCATAACATATATTTAAATTTTGTTTATATATTATAATTAATTTTGTTTTTAATGTGGTTTTTTTTTAAGTTTTTTTGTTTAATTTTTTTTATAAAATCTGGCACAAAGTTTTTAACAGTGTTGAATTTATAAAACTGACACAAGATTTTCAAAAGTGCTGAATTTATAAAGTCCCAGCCAAAGTGTTTAAGAGTGTTCAATTTATAAAATCCCACACAAGATTCAGCCAAAGTGTTTAAGAGTGTTCAATTTATAAAATCCCACACAAGATTTTTAACAGTGTTGAATTTATAAAATCCCACACAAAATTTTTAAAAGTGTTGAATTTATAAAACTCAAAAAATTACTTTAAATAATATAAATTAAGATTCCATTAAAAACTCTAAAAAGATTACATTAAAAACAATTCCATTTAAATTATTAAATTTTCAAAAAAAATATAAATTTTGACTTTTGCAATAAAATAACATTTATTATCTACCAGAATGGCGCTGGTTCCCACCACCCTCTTTATATGTAGGGGGATTGAGTGCTCAAATTAAAATAACATTTATTATTTACCAGAATGGCGCTGGTTCCCACCACCCTCTTTATATGTAGGCAGATTGAGTGCTTAAATTTAATTGAAGATGATGTCAAATTATAAAATTTTAATGCCAAATTACAAAATTTGCAAAGACAGAAACAATTTTATAATTTTCATTTATTTTTATTAAAAATATAAATAAATAAAATATATTTAAAATTAAAATGGTAAAAATTAAAATTAAAATATATATATTATATTGTAAAAAAATATTTTTATTAAAAAATTTAAAATATTTTAATTAAGTTTAATTTAGAGAGTTGGTGAAATAGTTAGTATTGTTTCTTTAGGTTTAAATTTTGTAAGTTTATATGTTTAAGACATAATTATATAGTTCTATTAAGTAAAATGTTGATTTTTTTTTCCTTTTCTATCTACAAAATATGTAATATAATTGTTAAAGTTATTTAATTTGACAAGTTGTTTTGTTTTCACATTCCAAACTTATATTTTTAAAAGTTGAAAAAACACAATTAATTATTTCTATTTTAATATTGACAATTTTAATAAATTATTTTGATTTTTTAAACTAAAATAAAATTATTTTAATTAAAAAGAAAAAGTTATATTACACAATAATTGAAAAGTAAAGGAAATTTGAATCAAGATATATATTCAAATTTGGGAGGTTGATAGGGGGTCTATAGTTTCGGGTAATTGGGTTTTGGGTATCGTGGGGATGTCCATAAGGATGATATTCTTATTGATTATTCCTTTGACACTTATGAATTTTGCTAGGTTTGGGCAGATCGGCCCCAAAGCTCAAAGCAAGGGTAAGGGATTTGGTGGAGGAACACACATCTTTCTACCACAAAGAAGTTTTACCAATCACTTTGACATTTTCTGAGGAGGGTTTTCGACCAAAGCTTGTGGTGGATATAGGCAAGAGCTTGGATTTTTCTGGGCAGTAGGTTGTAGAATTCTTTCTCAAAGGGATTGGAGGCATCTCATGGGGAGGAGGGTTTGGCTGGTAGTATAGTTTCCACTGCTCTATTGCTCCCTAAGAATCTCTATGACCTATGGGGTTCATCCTTTGTGTCACACCCTCCTCCCACATCTACCCAAGTAACTAGCCAACCAAGGTAAACATGAGACGAGAGGCTACTATGATTGGATTCAACCTCCTATGTGACCTTAAGGAAGTGGAATCAATGGAAACATCACACACAATTATCCAACATCAACTTCAGAATCCTCAGGAGACATGTCAGTTACTCAGACAGCCTATCCATAGGTCCTACAGATGTTCTAGATGTCTTAGGCCTCAGTCACTTTCATGCTATAGGCAAGCAAGCGACCAACGTCGGTCTCATAGGCTTGCCTGCCAGCGACTAGAGACTAAAATTGTCAGTTCTATGCCAATGACCCCGAGATTTAAACCACTTTTTCAAGCCCAGAGCCCAAGTCACTGCCTAGAATGGAGTGATAGCTTAAAATTAGTAAAAGTACAGGGAAACAATGATGCAAAAACATTAAGTTGAACAAGACCTTAACCAAACCCCCACTAGCCATCACTGTCATTTCGTCAAACATATTATCAACATGTAACTACAAGTGTAAACAACATAATTAAGTGTAGGGATCTCATACTTATCTGAGAATTGCTATGAACCATTGTCCCCTCATGTCATTTGTTGTATTATCATCTATTAGGCCATAGATACATTATCCATTCATTTACAAGTAAAAACATGCTGAGAGCCATACATAGACATAAAACATATATATAACCAGCATAATAGGGGCATAAATATCATAAGCATATCAGCCATAAAATCCACATATACATTAGTACATTTACACATGAAAATCAACGGAATGATTTTCTCATTAATGCATGCAATAACCAGAGATGGGACTACCACGTTCCACCCGACCATAGAATGGCTGAGCCAAATCTCTCTTTAGTCATTCACCCCCATGCCATATTCTAAGCATGAATGTGGGACTCAAACCAAAAGAACCAACCAAGGCATATCGAGGCTAAACCACCTCACCCTCATCAATAGAAACTAGGCTTTACCATAATCCATCATGGATCACTGGGCCAACACAATGAACACATCATAACAGGCTTTACTGTGGTCTCCACCCGATCACTAGGCCAAACAAGCATGGATGCCATTGGATTTCTCCACCTACACTGTGAGGAATTTTCCTGTCTCCTAGTCTCTCAGGCTTTACTGCAATCCAAACCTGGATCACTAGGCCCTAAACCAAGACCCACTCTCCAGGCTTTACCGCATATCCCAAACCCAGGATTACTAGGCCCAATGGAGAGCAAACCACCTCTTGGATTTACTGTATATCCTACCATTCACCGACAAGGATTCCTAGGCCCGTCGAGCTAACACAATCATGGTTTTACCACAACACATAGTTTGGCTCAAGGGTCACTAGGCCAATGGCTTTACCGTGATCCACAGTCTGGTTCAGGGACCACTGGGCCATGTGCTCTATCATTCGGAGATCCACCCCATTCAGCTTCAAATCCATCTAGCAATCTAGCTGAACCAAAACATGAGAACCCCATCACACCGTGGCTATTCGGAAATGGAAAGGCTAGGCTGAAAAACATTGTTACACCTAGAAAAACCCATGTCATGATAGAAAAGAACCACATGCAATGTCATGCATGCCAAATTTAGCAAGGAAAATACACATGCAAGTCGATACCTGCAATGAAGCCTATTGTAGTTGCTTGATCCTGCCTTTCCTTGCTTGATCTTTACCTCCTCTTGCCTTCTTTGCCTTTCTTGCTCCAATGCCAAAGTGCTCCAAGAAAACTCTGTGTCCAAGAGAGAGAGAGAGAGAGCTCCAAAACTCAACTGACAAAAGTTTACCAACTGATCCTTAGGAGCCTTTTTATGAATGAGGCCTCTATTTTCTTCATTTTCCATTATTTTCCTTCAATTTTTTCCTCACATGCAACCTGTGACCTTTCACCTTCCTTTTCTTGTAATTTCCATTATTTTCATAAGTAAATGTGCCAAAAATGTCATTTGTCTTTCCAAAGCCTTAGCCATTTCCTTTGTCAATTTCCTTAGCCATAAACAATCAAGTGAACACCACTAGGATGTCCTGCCCAACAATCAGCTTGGAATAAGTGTCCCATCAACTGTGGTTATTATTTTTGCCTTTATTTACTTTTATTACGTGGAATTTCACTAGGGTTGTTACAGAACCCTCCCCCTTGGGGGAACACCATCCTCGTTGTTCAATGACACCTATAACCAACAAGATTGTTGAAAATAAAACATACTGCCCATGGATATTTATAACACATCTCATTGCAATATTTACAATGAATGACCTACTCACAAGCAAAACATCATGACAACATGACTAGATAACAACCATACCGCATACCGGAGCTTTATAACACAGCCCATTAGGGTATTTACAATAACCACATATACACATATGCACATTTTCTAAACCAACAAATAAAAGGATACGATGCATGCATCTGCAACAAGGGAATCCAGAGGCTCACACCTCCACCCTCAAAGTAATACCAGGATTCACTTCCTTCCCAAGAAGTCCAGAATCCACTGCAAAGTCAAATCTGCATCCAATGTCCAGCGCTACAATCTTGTTCCACTTGTCCTTTCAGCGAACAGTTATTGTCTCATTGTTCCAAGGTGCATTCCCAATGTGCATCTGATTCCATCTGGTAATGCTAATGACCAAAACCAATATATCTGCGACCTTCCATTCTCTGCTACATAGTTCCTCGGGAAATTTGGTCACCCCCTTCCGTGCAATCACTCACCTTCCAAGTTCCCCGGTATCCCCTATCCCGGGTGATCCATCCCTTAGCAAGGCTTCCTCGCATCGGAAGGTCAAACAACCAAGGCATACACTTGTCTCAAAACCATCATATCGGTCATAGCATGCTCATGGAAACCAATGGACATTATTGGGTACCAATGTCCCACAATGGCCCTGCTCATGAAGTGCTTTACCAACATACTACTACCTGTTCCAATTTTTTTCGTTGTTGCTGCTAATTCTTGCAATCGATTTCAACCATCCAACTAAGCATTTCCATGCTTCATGTACCAAGCACATAACTTCCATTAGATTCAAAATAAATTGAAATAACTTCAAATCATACCTCATTGGTAGCTCGATAATAAGGTATACTTGCAATCATGTTTACTTATAGTCACAACAAGTCACACTAACATCTTTGACCAAATCATGTATAAACATATCACGTTAGGTTAGCTCAAACACAACCATCATAGGTCAACATCATAAATCACATGTAACCATCATAGATCATATATAATCATCATATACCATAATCATAAATCACATTCATAATAAAACTAAATAAAATGTTGATACTTATCCTTTCATCAATCCTTAGCTTCTACCTTTGTCTTTATTTTGTACGCACTCCAGATCAATTGCCACACCATACAAACACCCAAAGCCTTCTCCTAAACCATGTGCATGTATACATAGTGTGCATCACACATATACAACTACACATGTCATACAAAACCATGCAATACATGCATCTACACCAGTACCATATGTTAATGTACACAGTACCACCTATACATTGCAACCACTTGCACAACGCCTCATGTACACTGCACCACTGTACAACGTGTACAATACCACACGTACATGGTACCACGTGCACGACAGGTATGTGACACCACATGTACACAACGCCACATGCACGACATGTACATAGCACCGCCTGCACACAATGCCACTTGTACAACATGTACATGGCACCATATTCACACAACACCACTTGTACAATCATGCACACGACATCATATGTACATAGTGCCACATGTACAACATGCACGCAACACCACTTGTACATAACATTGCATATCCAACATGTACATAGCATCATTTATACACAACATTGCATATCCAATCATGCGCACAACACCATATGCAATATTCACACAACACTCTCTGTACGATCATGTACATAACACTGCTTAAACAACAGGTACACACACTATATATACACAACACTGCATTTGCACACATCATAGATGCAACACGTACAACATATACAGCATATGCATAACAGTAGTATCACACATCCAAAACCAAACTGTCCTTTCCAAGAAACCTTGCTTCCAGTGTCTTATCCATGCTTATCCTAGCAAGCCGCAGACCACACTGCTTTCATTTTGTTGATGTATCCCTCAATATAACCTGACCATAACATAAGAATAGGCATAATACAAGCATACAATATAAATTCATATTCACATGATACTGACTTCATATATTTGTCATGACTACTCTTCCCACTTGATTCATCATAGCAAGGAACTTCTTCATGCCATTCGACTGCATAGGCAATCATTCTGCGACAAGAATGATTCTTAATGATCCATCGAATAATGACGTAGATACATGGATACATACATACATATAGGTAAACATTAGCATAAATAATCATGATCCTATCAAACAACGATATGGATACATACATATATATACACATAAATGTTAGCGTTAACAGTCATGGTCCATAACAACCCTGTCAAACATGACACACATACACACCTACATGTATACATATATAAACATCAACATAATCATGATCATGACACAATTACCAAATATCAAGGTCAAGGTTTAAGAGAACTTCCCTTATTCATGCAACACATGAGCAACATTAAGAATAGTCGTTCCAAACATAATCAAGGCATCTGACGCCTCATATCCATTTACTTTACCTTTTTGGTTACCTTTCTCATGACTTTACTGCCACCGTCCATTTACCACAATGGACCCTAGCCAGTCCAAATGGCTATCATAGTCTAACCTTCCATTTCTCTTACTCATGCACCGAGCTTCATCTGTGTCTTACATTACTTGTTGGGTACCACACAACTCTCCCCGAGCTCCATTAACTTTACTCTTTCCAAACCAATTCCCAAGACTCAAAACAATAAAAGGCAAGAACAGAAACAACAACAAGAAGACCATGAAAACCAAAAGCAATACGACACTGCAACAAAGTGGCATAATTATGCACCAGACACAATCAAAATCGCAAATCAAGTGCAAAAATCACAAAATACCAAAAGCACAAGACTAACAATAGACATCATGACTCAATCCCCATGGTTCCCAAGGAAAGCTCGACCTGAGCCTTCTTCAAAATTTCATGGCAACCTCTCTTGCCATGCAACTTCCTGCATCATGTTGTCATTAACACATAATTGTTAATGCATAAACATAACAATACACCAATTACCTCATCTAGTTGTGCCAAGCACGTTGCTTGCAACTAAGCACATCCACGCCATCTCTCAAGGGACTCCAATCCTTTGACAAATCCACCTATAACTAAAGACTAGATAATAGACCAGTCAAGTACATGTTCATGAATATATCATGTATCCACATAATGTCAAACAATATTAAGATTAAGAAGACTTCTTATGTGCAATGCACTCATTCATTTGGAATTAGGATTTCCAAACATAGGCAAAGGAATTCTTGCCCAATTCCTTTCTTTTACCTTTACCCTGCTGCAATTGAGTCTTACTATGTACTATCACGTCACCCAACTGTTAGTTATATAAATACATCAATTATTACCTCGTCACACTAATACCAAGCATGTTTCTTGCAACTGCTCACACATGTCAACCACATGTTCCAAATATCAAGACAATCATATCTATTACTTTGAAATCAACCTTTACCAAGACTAACAATCATGTCATAATCCATAGTCAACTCATAGTCATTGGACATAATGCTACAATTGTCAACTACATTTGAGTACATATCAACTGTCTCAACGCATATGTTAGTACAGTCATCTTAAAACAAGATCATTTGAACACATACTCATATTATGCAATAAATCAAACATTCAACAAACTTGCAAACATACCATGTTAACTAAATTAACTAGATGACCTAATCAAATGGTCAAGCACCACATATATGACATAAGAAAACTTGTACCTTAATGTATCTCGGAGGAGGCAATCTTATATGCACAATCAATCCATATTAGCATGAGATATCTTCACAATATATTAACCCAAACATAAATAAGGTCATGATATCCAAATAGTCATTGGCTAGCATGTTTACATCACAACTCATACACAATTATCATTCACACATACGCAAAGTCAATCTAGATTAATACGACACCATATCACAAATATGTCGGCTCATACCCGAATGTCATAACCCTAACCATTTGCATAGGTCAATCCAATTTAGCATGATACATATAACATCAAGATATTAATGTAATAACCCTAGTCATTTAGTTAACTATCATTTAACAAGAACAAGTTAGCCTATAAGATACTTCATCAATAACATACAACATAATCATCAGGTTATCTAATATAAAACAACAATAGCAATGGACACAACTACAAGTTATTATCATTCTTGACTATCTGACACATGTGCATATAACTACACTAATCAAATAATATCTATCATGAATGTAACCATAACATCAAAAGACATGCACATAAACCTAATGCATATAATAATCCTTGACTTACATACCTGCATGCCAAACATACAATACATGTATGATGATCTGCTCTTATCCCAAAGACCAATGTTGCAATCTCATTATGATGATATGCATCTCCTGCTCTATCTCAGCCAACGCATTAGCATCAAAACATACCAATATCACCCTAATGACCTAAATTGTATACCATAACTTCATAAGGCATGTTTTACCTACTATTCATGCATAACTATAACCAAGACCATACATGCATGACAACTGCATATAGACATATAACACATGAGTACCAAACCATATTCACGTCATTCTAGCTAGAGTCCAGTCATCAATGCATGACATCATGCATGACAACAACCATTATTCCATTGTACACATTGCCACATACAACCATCAACATGCATAAGAAATGCCTACTCAACTACACATACACATGAATGCATATAGTCGAGCATAAGCGATCAATTATTGTAACCAACCTACAACACTGATACATGTAATCAAACATACAAGAATGAAAACTGACATACAAGAATGTAATCAAGTGACATATAACAACATGTAAGTGACATATAATGATATGTAATTAGTCATATACTCATGACGATGCATTCCACAAAACCACCATCAAGTTCCTCGTGACAACCTTACTACAACTATGATCAACATTATCAAAAGAGGTCATATAGATGAAATCCAAGAATCAAAGAGAAGGTTGAACTAGAGCTTTATAAAATGTTGAAGGCAGGACTCGTCTTCCCTATCGAGGAATCTTTGTGGATAATGCCCGTGATCATTAAGAATACAGGTGAGATCTAGATCTGTGTGGATTTCATAAGGGAGGGATTGAATTAAGCATGTGTATGTACATGACCCCTTCGCTACACCATTTGCAGATGATATTTTGGAACATGTGGGTAGGGCTTTATTTCCAAATAAGACTCCTCTAATTTCACCATCCAATTAGCCCATCTTCTTGAATGGCTCAACCTCCCTAATGAGAGGATTTAGCTAGCACCAGACGTGAGAGAAGGACCCCATCATATGCGATAGGACCCCTTAAACAGTGAAAACACCTTCCACGGTGAACCTATCTGCTAATCTAGAACTTGTTGCTTGCCAAAGGTCTCTTGCTTTCTCAATATTCCTGCTCTCCCTGGAGACGAATCACTTTCCACCGTTTGCTTGCTTTCCCGTTGCCCCTTCGTGAGACAGTTCACTCGTCATTACACTTGCCCTGGAAAACCCAGTCAGGAAAAGACTTTCACCCCTTTACGAAGAGTTTTAGGAGCTGGACGAATGAGTCCACATGCCAGAGCCAGTCTTCTGCGAAGGGCTTTATTTAGTCTTATAAGAGGGGAGGGGGTAGAGCCAGTAGGGAGGTGGGTGATTTAGTAACAGTGTTAGGTGCACCCATTACCCTAACTACTCCACACATTTCAAGTTCCACAACCGCATAGGGTAGGGTGGTAGGGCACGCCAGACCAGACATGTAGACCAGACCTAAGGGAGAAGGTACTATAGCAGCAGCTATTCAGGTTACCACATGCCCAGTAAGGAGTGTGAGGTTAGTCAGTGGGGAATAATCCAAAATCCAAATAGATTTTATATGATGATCGCATATCTATGGCACCCATTCCATATAAAGAAACAACCAGTGGAATCCATATGGTGCTTAGCTTGAGTTCATAAGCTAACTCCTAGCTCTACTCTCTGTGCTTAGCCTCTCTGTAGTGCGATAATGACTGGACTCTCTCTGTATCCATACGGACTTCTAGTTCAAGCGTAATAGAAGCCGGTAGGGTAAGTGATTAGCCTTAGTAGGTTGGTTCAAGCCGGTTTGGTCAAGCCAGCCTGCACTCCGGATGTGATTGTTCCATTAATGATCTATTTTCTTTCTAATTGATTAAGCCTAAGCAGTTACCTATTCTAAGGTTGTACCTATTTCATAAGGTTTCATACACTGTAACCACTTGCATGAGACTCTAAGCTCTAATTACACTAGTAAACGTAATTTCCACTACTTGACCTGGCACTACGCTTGTTTCCCGTTTTCAAGCCATGACTATGACTTCCGTGGTGATCTAGCTTTAGTCCATTTGATTTCTTTCAATCAATCACTCTTCATAGGTGCACCTACCTACCTCACTCACTCTGTCGGGATGGGGTAATTATTTCATGTATATAGATTTCACGTATATGAACTGAACAGAACATCTGTATCTAATGGATTGAAAAGAACGTGTCTGTTGTAACTCCTATCCATCCATTGGTTCACATCTCTCATTCTTTGAAGTTGGCACCTTGTCATGCATGGATAAGTTGTTAGGGTAATCGGTGCACCTCCTCACACAAACACTTTCGGGATGGGTTGTTCTGGCTTTCACGTCTATAGACTTACCGTATCTGGACTGATGAACTGAACGTCTAGAGTATAAAGTATTTAGTATCGGTAGAGAGAAGTAGAGATAGCGGTGGATAGGTTACAGTAGAGAGAGGTAGAGATAGAGGGTAGAGGGGATAGAGGGATGGGGAATATAGAATTGTTTCTTTTCCTACCTAGCTCATGTCGTTTCTTCTGCCAGTCGGGGTTTCATCGACAAGCAAGTTTCTTGTCCCAACGAGCAGTAAAAGAATCTCCAGTACCGAAGCAAGTAACTCAAGCAGTACTAATTCAATTCTATTATTATACACGTAATTATCCAAAAGTAAGCTCAGCAATTAATATGCTTTTCCTTCCCCCCCCCCCCCCCCCCCCCTCCTTTCAGAATCATATTTGTATTGTAGGCACCCTCTTCATTATTCTAGGCAGAAGTACCATCAAGTTCGAAGCAGGTCCACTGTGTCCTATCGTTTCTTCAAATCCCTAGGTATTCATAGCGTAAGTAAACAAGCATGGCTCAATGTCTTCTGATGGGAACATGGGGGAACTCATCTCAATCTATATCGTTCTGTGTATTGATTACAATGGGTGGGATGTCAAGCCAGGTCAATCTACTACTGGTGGGTTCAATGCTCTTGTTTCGCGAAGCACCATAATCGTGGGTCTAGTCACAGGTTCTAGCATTATGGGTTCGACCCTCCTGCCCGGGGTAATTCAACCAGCAGCCTGCCAGTAACTAACGAGGCAAGTAACGAACGATGCCTACACTAACTAAAAGCCAGCAGCAGCCGGGTTCCTCAAGCCTAAAAGCAATTCCAGCCGTACCAGCAATAGCAGCAATTCTAGCTTATCCATGCCCCCGCGCAATAGCTCTAAACGTTGTGAAATGCTATTTGTATGAAAGTGAAATATGGTTGGAAGATCCATAGCCTTAAGCCCTGGAGCCTTATTTTTCAAAGAACCTGAAGATGGAGTCTTTTTATATATAGTCCTCCTAGAAGCAAGCCCTGGAGCATTGGATTGGTTTGAATAGGGAGAGGGAGGAGTTTTCAACTCAACATTCCACCTTCAAACAATAAATTGAGACATGAATTCTTGGGCACAAGTCGTTTGGGGAAGGGGCTCCTACCCCTCTTGCTGCGGTTGAGGAAGTAGTGCAGGCCAAGCTTGTAGAAGAGCATACTAGGCGTGCCGGGGAGATGAACAATCTAAAGGCAAGGGCTTCGCGCCTCACCCTTCCCATCCCCGGACCTCATGCAACCGGATAAACCCTCACCATATGAATAGTGAGTGACTCCGTCCCTTGATCTCCATGATATTACTCTAGAGATACTTGGTGAAAATCAGATTATACACTTTGAATCCGGTTCAGGTAAGCAGGTGACATGCCTCACAGGCTCTCCGGGTCAAGCGAAGTATATTATCCCTCCCTAGCAGGATATTTTTAGGAGGATCTTACTAGATCCCAAGTTGTGGAACTCAAACGCTCCAGAGAACTGGTTGCAGTAGCATGACAGGCAGGGAAATGAGTACTCATTAGAGATCTTAGGGCCATTATTATGTCTTTCCCCCTCCTGGGTACTATCAGCTGGGGTTCTATAAATGGATGAGCCCATTGGAGGAGGTTTACATGACTCAACCAGAGGAAGACAAGCATACCTCATAAATATGCAATGCAACAAGCACATGGAATGCAAGTGTAAGAGACACACATGCAAATGACAAGCATGCATGACCAACATAGACCACCCATCCAGTCTGAGGGGTGAACCATGCTCTGATACCACTTTGTAACACCCTCCTCCCACATCTACCCAAGTAACTAACCAACCAGGGTAAACATGAAACAAGAGGCTACTATGATTGGATTTGTCCTCCTATGTGACCTTAAGGAAGTGGAATCAACGAAAACATCATACACATTCATCCAACATCTGCTTCAAAATCCTTAAGAGACATGTCAGCCACTCAGAAAGCCTGTACCTAGGTCCTACTGATGTTATGGACATCTTAGGCCTTAGTCGCTCTCATGTTATAGGCAAGGGAGCGACCAGAAACCCAAAGTCGCTCTCACAGGCTTGCTTGTCAGTGACCGGAGACTAAAATTTCCAGTTCTATGCCAGCGACCTCAGGATTTAAGCCAATTTTTCAGGCCCAAAATCCAGGTCACTGCCCAGAATGGAGTGATATCTTAAAATCGATAAAAGTATAGGGAAACAATGATGCAAAAACATTAAGTTGAACAACACCTTAACCAAACCCCCACTAGCCATGATAACCATTTCGTCAAACATATCATCGACATGTAACCTACAGTGTAAACAACAAAATTAAGTGTAGGGATCTCATACTTATCTGAGAATTGCTATGAACCATTATTCCCTCATGTCATTTGATGCATTATCATATATTAGGCCATAAATACGTTATCCATTCATTTACAAGTAAAAACATGATGAGAGGCATACATAGTTGCTGTCATAAAACATACATATAACTAACATAATATGGACAAAAATATCATAAGCATATCAGTCATAAAATCCACATATACATCAGTACATTTACACATGAAAATCAAGGGAATGAATTTCTCATTAATGCATGCAATAACCAACCGGAGATGAGACTACCACGTTCCACCCGACCATAGAATGGTTGAGCTAAATATCTCTTCAGCCATTCACCCCCATGCCATATTCCAAGCATGAAAGTGGGACAACCAAAAGAACCAACCAGGGCATATCGAGGCTAAACCACCTCACCCTCATCAATAGAAACCAGGCTTTACCGTAATCCATCTCGGATCACTAGGCCAACACAATGAACACATCATAACAGGCTTTACCATGATCTCCACCCAATCACTAAGCCAAACAAGCATGGATGACACCGGATTTCTCCACCTACACCATGAGAAATTTTCTTGTCTCTTAGTCTCTCAGGCTTTGCCACACTCCAAACCCGGATCACTAGGCCCTAAATTGAGACCCACTCTCCAGGCTTTACCGCATATCCCAAACCCAAGATTACTAGGCCCAATGGAGAGCAAACCACCTCTTAGCTTTATCGTATATCATGCCAATAACAAGCAAGGATTCCTAAGCCCATCGAGGCAATACAATCTTGGCTTTACCGCAACCCACAATTTGGCTCAGGAGTCACTAGGCCATTAGCTTTACTGTGATCCACATTCTGGTTCAAGGACCACTAGGCCATGTGCTCTATCATTCAAAGATCCACCCCACTCAACTTCGAATCCATCTGGCAATCCAGCTCAACCAAAACATGAGAACCCCATCACACCATGGCTATCCGGAAATGGAAAGGCTAGGCTGAAAAACATTGTTACACCTGGAAAAACCCATGCCATGATAGAAAAGAACCACATGCAATGCCATGCATGCCAAATATAGAAAGGAAAATAAACATACAAGTTGATACCTGCAATGAAGCTTGTTGTAGCTACTTGATCCTGCCTTTCCCCACTTGATCTTTACTTCCTCTTGCCTTCTTTGCCTTTCTTTCTCCAATGCTAAAGTGCTCCTAGAAAAATTTAAGTGTCCAAGAGAGAGGGAGAGAGAGAGAGCTCCAAAACTAAACTAACAAAAGGTTACTAACTAATCCTGAGAAGCCTTTTTATGAATGAGGCCTCTACTTTCTTCATTTTCCATTATTTTCCTTCAATTTCCTCCTCACTTGCAACCTGTGACCTTTCACCTTCATTTTCTCCTAATTTCCATTATTGTAATAAATAAATGTGCCAAAAGTGCCATTTTTCCTTTCCAAAGCCTTAGCCATTGCCTTTGCTAATTTCCCTAGCCATAAACAATCAATTGAAGACCCACTAGGATGTCCTGCCCAACATTCAGCTTGGAATTTTCACTGGGCCTATTACACTTTGGGAGCATCTCTTTGGTTTTTTTTGGAGAGAAATCCCATTCGAAAGGTTTAGTTGAGCCTCTTATTTTTTGTGTAAAAGAAGCTTTGCAAGGTAAGGATACGCAACTGAAAGGAATGAACAACACCCAAGGGGAATTGGCGAACTCAAAAGGGTGAAATTTTTCAAGATCCAAGAGGAAAAGGGATAGTGCACCAGGATAAAAAGTGGGGACCCTAAACTAGTTATGGAAGAAGACATTCAACTTCCTAAGGTCCTCTATATGGTTGAATTATTGGTGGTAGGTCGAGAAAGAGGTTGGCATTTTTTTATTAAAACCCTATGAGAATGGGTTGATAGAGAGTGGGGACAACGATTTACAGTCCAACCATCAGTGGTGACCTTAGTACGAGGATGTTTTATGTTTGGGTTCAGAGCAGTTGATGAGGCCACATGGATTTTGGAGCAAAACTAGAGAATCGATTCAACACCAATTCTTATGAAAAAATGGACAACCCTATTTGATGCCAGTAGAGAAAGGATCATTGTGGCTTGATTTTGGGTGTGGTTGCCTGAACTGCCTAGACAGTACTGGTCGATGGAGGTTGTTTGTGCTATATGGAACAAATTGGGAGAGTTTTTAGATCTGGATATGTCTTACATCTCTACAGGCCTTATGTCGCTAGCTCACATTATTATAAAGTTAGACCCTCATGAGGTTTTATATGCTTAATTGGAGCTAGGTTATCTTGGAATGACGCACTGATAGATTCTGGATTATGAAGGGATCCCCTTCAGATGCAGGCAATGCTATCAACATGGACACATTGTTCGAGATTGTGCACTCACTTTAAAGGGTCACAAAGGGTCACAAGACTAGAGGGCATGTAAGAAAAGGGGCCTACCCATACAGGAGAAGAAGGATCATTCTGAGAAGGCACAACATTTGATGGAAATACCTTTGGAAGATCCCATGACCCCTTTCCGAAATTAATTGATTGTGTTGCTTAAGAATGTGGTATAGTTCATAATTTCCAATTCTTAATAGAAGCTCCATTACTCTTTTTAAGATAACTTTGAGATGTATATCCTTTGGGAGTGATTTCTTCCATAAAATTTGGAGAATAATTTGGGAGTCTCCCCCAATGGTTAAACTTTTAATCCCTTTCTCATCTGCTACTTTCAATCCCTAGTATAAATCACAGGTTCCTGTGTAATTATTTGATCTTTTTCCTAGCCCCCACGAAAAGGTTATTTCTATTTTTTCATTAGGGAAAAGAATAACCCCTCCCATTTTTGCCACCCCTAAAATGGTGAATAGGACATGTCACTACCCCTAGGGTTGAATCAATGTCGCTCTGAGTAAAAAAAATTGAAGGACATGGGGGTATGATTTGATCCACTTATGTGTGCATAGATCACGAGATCATTCACTATAATCTCTTCAGGTGCAACCACACATTCGACCACTATCTCAAGGTGTCTGGAAAGACTTAATGTTAAGCCCTCATAGGAAATGAACCTTGGACATTTAAATTGAAGGACATGAGGGTTGGCTTTGATCCACTTATGTGTTCACGGGTCACAATATCATTTAATATAATCTCTTTGGGTGCAACCACATGTTTGACCACTACCTTAAGGTGATCCCATGGCTTTAGCTTAAGTCCTCATGAGAATTGAACCTTGCCGAATGGTGAAAAACTCCTCGCTCTCCACCATTGGACCCAACTCCCTTTGGGCTCATTTAAGTCTAATTTTAACATGATTGTAAAGATTTAATTTAATTTTGTATGCTATGTTTTTTTTTAAGTTTTCATAAATTGTTTTAATGGCTTTATCTTAGTAATTAAACCCAATTTGATTTATGGATTCATTTGTGCAAAATGCTAAAATTTATATGGATTTTTTTTTCCAATTTGTATCAAGACTTGATTGGTAACTTGTTGAATTAAATTTGTTCAATGTTGGATACATTCAAATAGAAGTAATCTACATCTGGAACAAACCTTTTTTCATGTAAATGTTCATTCACTAGAATCAAAGATTTACATACATGTTTATTGAAGGCTCTTCTAGTTTGCCAATAGGGAAATCAGAGCAAATACATAACTTCAATTGTTTCAAAATATCAAAAGACAAAATGATGTTCAGAGTTCTAGAAATTAAAACATGGATTTTAACTACTGGGCCACCAAGGCCATTCCAAACGAGAAGGCTATAAAACAAAATCATAAAATAGCTAAAGATAGAGAAATAAAAATATATTCAAGCAAATTTATTTGAATGAGTGGCTTTAATGGGAATGGGCTCCTTGTTGGTACTTGAGCTACAATCATGATAATGAGGGATGCCCATATGCTTCTAGTCTCTTGAGTCTGCGATCCATTGCAATCATGTACCTCTACATTAGATTTAGCAGCAAGACAAGGTCTTCCTTAATTTTATTTATGTCCATAAGAACTTTTCCAAGGAGAAACTTGAGATTCCAATAGATGTCAATGTTGTACATATACTAGTTATACTAGTTGCCAATATCGGGCATCTAGAGCCCAATCTACAACCTCCACCAATACCTTTGAGTTCGTGAGGGTGTACCTCTCCCTTACCATTTCCATCTCCACTTATGTGATTTCCTCTTGTTTCAATTAAGGGGATCTGGAACAAACCTTAACAATTACCATCAAATCGTTATGATATGGGATGTTAATGCCATGTATTTGCATACAGAAGAAACTTTCCATAACACCATTTGAACCTACTAAATACCTAAATATCGAATATTATTTTTAAACTTCTTCCTTAGTTTTTTTTTTAATTTCTTTTTAATACATGGTTGTCGACAAGATGAACTTTTAAGGTTTCATATGATTGGTCATTTATGCTCACATAGCTACTTATGTGGAATAACAACTTATCTTTTCACTTCAAGATTTTATGTCCATATTTAGAACCAACTTACATTTATCATTATTATTTTCTCCAAATGCCAGATTCTAGATAACTCTATTTCAATGGACATGCATCTAGATCTATGAAGCTTGTTTATTGTAAATCATCTAAACATCCCATATGTGGAATAACTTAGCTACAAGTATCATGTATCTAGATCTGGGATGCAACTTATCTTTACTTGTTTGAATGTCCTAGATACGAGATATCATGTATCATAAATTGTATCCGAATTTGAAAGGATTGCACATGCACACTATTGATACACCTCAAATGTTTTGAATTTTGGATATCTATTTAATGGGTGATTGGTATCCAAATATCTGGGACATGTGGCATGATTTGTTGTTCAAATCATCTAGATATTTAGATGCCTGGATATTAGAACTTTTGTAATATATCTAGATACTTATCTATGTTAGTTGCCAGTCATATGCTAAGTTAGCTTCAAACCAGTTATGTGAGATCTACATGCAACTATAACTATCTTATTTGTCAAGGTTGAGATGTGCATGCTATTGTGGAATTCAAAGACATACATATTTTTGTATATATACTAGATATATGGTTTAAGTTAAAAAATATATTAACTATGTTGTCAACTATAAAGTATGCTATGTTGCACACAAAATATGATATGTTGATTAAATGTTATAAACCCCTTATTTTTATTTCACCCATTTAATGTGGTATAAACCTTCACGGTTATGTCAATAGAAAATAACAAGCCACATGCCGAAATTAACACACAATTTTCGTGAAATCTTTCAAGAATAGATCCTATTCTCTAGGGATTAAATTGGGTCATACACAATTCTCATGGGATTATTCTTAGAAATGAGTTGATTGTCATTTTTTTTAGGTAAACAAAATTAATTGGAGATTATATTTAAAAAAAAATCTAGCAATTTTTATTAATTAATTTGTTTATTTAAAATTTTGCAAGTTTGTAAATAAAATAAATGATCCTAAAGATCTAGAATGTCGGTAGAGCAAGAAAATAAAGGAAGAATTGGACAAATGAAGATTAAGACATCTTACTCATGGACCAATAGAGAACAATATACATTCAACATCCTGAAGTAAACACAATCACACATGTAACAAATTTTAATTTTGTTATACAACGAGAAAGTCCTTTTATTAGAAAAATAAAGGATTTGTATCATTATTATTGACAAAGAGGAATATTAAACGATTTTCCAAATGATTTCTCTTTTCTAAATTATTGAGATTACTATAACAAAATAAAGTCTGAGGAAATTGGGTGACTAAGTGTTAGATTTGTATAAAAAGCAACTCTTTCAAATGAGAAGGGGTTGGTAAACTTTGTATTAGAAGTTGTTATTATTATCAGTGAGAATAATAAAATTTGAATGCCACATTTCTATTGTAGAAGTTGATTTTAGGAACTTGTAATTGTCCATAATGCATTTATGTAATTTTGTTTAATTCCTATCTTTCACTTCAAACATGATTTTTTTTTGGACAAATTCTTTAATATATATTTATTATATACAAGAGTATGCATCAAAATATTTTTGAATAATTATTTATTCATAAATAGTAAAATATATATACTTGAGCTTAAATATTTGATGAATTCTATGAATTGTTTCCTATGATTCAATAATTAATGTTTTGCTTGTGTTTTAAAACATGTAAACTCACTCATATTATATCATATCCAAAATTCTATTTTGGTGGCAACTAGGCCCACACACAAGTGGAGATCACCATAACAACCTAATTTAACTACTATATTTTTTAGCCCCTAGGAAGAGTTTAATGTGTTAAGTTAAGGGGTTAAATTTAGGCTAAGCTTGGAGTCATGAACGTAGCATATAATTAGGGAGTGTAGTGTGTATACTTGTGGCAAAATCAACTTCAAAAAGAATGTTTGAAATCAAAATATTTGCAATTAATGAGGTTTGGACATGAAATGTTAATTAAAAATTAAGATAAACATTAGAGTAAAGGGAACTTTTTCTTTATCTCAATGGCTTTTCTAAGTATCAATAACTCAATTCAATAAGAATAAACTTCTACTTCAATCTAGCTATGGAATAGGACTAAATGATTATGCACATTCAAAATGAAAAGTGAGATTGAATATGTCAAATATTGAGAAACAAAGAAGGTTAATTTCTTTAACTTGGCTAAATTTTCTTTATGAAATAAAAGGGATCTTATAATAACAATCAAACTAGAGTTGAAAGCTAAAAAATAGTTAAACAACTAGCTCAAAAGGTAAACACATGTTTCAAATAGAAATAAAAAAATTAAGGACAAATACTATGCGAAAAGGGGGCTTTTCTTCATCCAAAGTTCCTGTGAACTAAAGTAAGTTTAAGTGTTATTCAAGTAAGCAAATGTTCTAAAATTAAATCAATATTATGAAACATAAATATGTAATGTAGCAAAGAGAAGCCGTAAAATTGGAAGGTACTAAGAATCCTAGAGGACCTTTTCTTTACTTATAATATTTTCGTTAAATTGCATTACAATACAATGTTAGCCACTTGTAAGCCCAAGAGAACCCTACAAGAGGCTTGTTTGAATGAGAAAAAACTTACAAAGTTTTTATTTTTTTATTTTATTTTCTAATACCAATGCAAAAAAATACCCCAAAAGCATGTTGGAAATGCAAAAAAAGGGTAGAAAGGTACATTGAATTACCATAGAAAACCATACCAAAAGCCACACTTAATAGGAAATGGTATCCAAAACTACATTGGTAGGGTAGAAATAAGGGAAGAAATCTACACAAAATAAGTTGATCCAGATTTATGCAGGAACAAATTGAAATGCATATTTAAACATAAACACAGAGCTATAATGGAAACTGAACTTCAATTCATTAATAACAGAATACTGAAAAATTGTTTACATGCATAAAGGAAATAAACTAGCTGAGGTAATGGTAGCTATCTTTAAGAAGAGATGTGGCCGCTACATGCATTATGAATTGTGTTAAAATGAGGCTTGGTGCCCTTTTTATTACTGAGAAACAATGGAAAGCCCCAAACATCCAAAAACCTAACCCTAGGAGATGAAGCACCAAAGACCCCGTTGGGGTTAGTTGGACACCAACTTCCTGGGGTCGTATTTTAGGCATATGATTTCCATTTGGTGCACATGATACCTTGTTAGAAAGATCTATTCGAGGACAACAAAATTTATTGATGATCCCTTGCCACTAGGTTACGGGTGTGTGCTTTTCAAAAAAATCCATTTAGGGCCTCAAAATGACTTTGGAAGTTCAGGGCCCAAAAAACTACTAAAAGGAAAAAAATAATGCTAGAATTAAGGAAACTAAGAGGAAACAATGTAAGGGGTCCAAGTGGAATAGTTGGGTGGCCACCAATATCCACCTAGATCATTCCTCCCCCCTTAGGAAGCAATGGTCCCCATTGCGTTGAGTGCCTCCATGAGATGGGCAAACTTCTGTTGAACTTGATCCTTGATGAGCCACTTGCCTTGGTGTAGGAGTTAGCTAGCTTTGACAACCCGATATAGTTGGATCCTCTGTTAGCAAGTGTTCTTAATTTGTGTGTCCATGATCCAAACAATAGTGTCATGTTCCATGTAGTCGGGGTTGAGCTCTGTTGGTGTTAGTTTCTTGGCAATATCTGAGGTGTCCAACAGTGGTGGAAAGTATGGTTGAAGGTAATCCACATTGAATATTGGGTGCAAGCAAAGGAATGGAGGGATGATTAGCTCGAAAGAATTGTCATCCGTGGCCTTGGTGATGGTGTAAGGCACATATCAAAATGGTCGAAGCTTCTAATGGGCCTTGGAAAGGCATTCCCTCTATAGATGCAACAATACCGTGTCGCCTAGCTAAAACTTGTGTCGCACCCGATGTTGATCATGGCGTTGTTTATACTTGGCATTAGATTTCTCTCGGATATTATGAACCTACTGGTGGATGTGTTCAATAAATCTGGTGGCTTTATCATTCTCAGGTTGTACATGTGCAAACTTTATCATTGTAGTCACAAGAGGCATGACAACATCAATGGGGAAAAATGGTTGAAATCCCAAGCCCACTTGGAAGGGGCTATGGCCAATCGAGTTATGGAGAGATCTATTATAGTTGTGTTGCACATAGGAAGACTTGCATCCTATGTATGTGGGTTCTTGGAGTTGTACATGTGGAATATGTGCACTATCATCCTATTGACGACCTCTGTCTGACCATTAGTCTGGGGATGAAATATTGTCATTTTGATGAGCTTAGTGTTCGACAACGACCATATGATTGACCAGAATGTGCTCAGGAACCTACTATCTCAATATGATATAATGGTATGTGGAATTCCAAAATGTACCCAAACTTGTTCGAAGAATAGTTTGGCAAAGTCTTTTGCTGTAATGCTTTTCTTGCAAGCCATCAATATTGCCATCTTAGAAAATTTATCAATGAACACAAATACACAGTCTTTACCTACTTGGTAGAAGGAAGGCTAGACATATAGTCCATGGAGATGGATTCCCATGGCTAGCTAGGAGTAGGCAGAGGATTGTACAAGCCTTTATTCTTAATGGTTGGCTTGGCGATGGCATAGGTAGTGAAAGATCTAATATAATTCCAAACATCCTGTCAGGGTTTTGGCCAATATAAATACTTCTGTAGTATTGCCATGGTTTTCTCCAAACCAAAGTTTCCTGTGACTCGACTATAGTGTGCTTTCCAAATCATCTTGGCATGCTCACATGAAGGAACACAAAGGTGCCCCAAGTAGCACAACAATGCATCCTAGAAGTGGTAGTCTGGTACCTGCTTGCCATCCACTAGCATTTGGTATGTGGTGGCGAACTCTGGATAATTTTTGTTTATTTGCGGCCATCTGAAGGTCTTGTGGCCGCAATAGTTGAGGACAATGGCCAATGCTACAACTCGGGGCTTACTGAGGCAATATGCAACATGATTGGTGTTGCCCTTATTGTATTTGATGTTCCAATGGAATTGTTGTAGATATGTGGACCACTTTTTATGGAAATTGTTCTGCAACTTCCCTTGCATTTGTATAAACTAAAGGGGTCAGTGATCTGTGTGGATGACTGGCTCCTTCCCCAAAATGTTATTGCTGACAAGCCTGCACAATGGAATACATCTCTTTATCATAGGTGGGGTATTTCCGAATTGTATTGGAAAGTGTCCCACTATGATAGGCCACCGGATGCCCTTGCTGGGTGAGAACTATACCAATAGCATGGTTGGAGGTGTATGTCTCAATTTTAAATGGATGTTTTAGGTATGGTAATGTGAGTACTGGTGTAGAGCAGATGTGGTGCTTCAGCTCAACGAACGCCTTCTGTTGGGGCTCAAACCAGAAAAACTTTTCTTTTGCTTCGCCCATGGTAACTTGACTCAACGGCCAAGTGATATGAGATAATCCTAACATGAACCTCTGATAAAAATTGGCTAGGCCCAAAAATTTGTGGAGCTCTGTTAGAGTGGTCGGGGTTGGCTAATCCCTTGTAGAAATCACACCACTTTCATGTGTTCTTCTTTGTATTCGTGGTGCTACTCTTTGTTGGTAGCTTCAAAGGGTTGTCCCAAGTCAACCCACCTTGGCTTTGTCCTTTGTTTTGTGGTTAGGAGGGGACTTTGCCCTACTTTGGGTTTGCAGAGCCAAAGTTGTGCTTCTTCTGTTTGAATTTATGCTTGATCTTGACAACATATCACTATGCAGTGCCCAATGAGGAGATGTCCAAGAACTCCATCTCGACTTGGATGTATTTGTATAAAAAAACATAGTATTTGAGTACCAAATGCTGCTCATAATCCTTGATACCCAACTTCGTGCGAAGGTTATGAAAATATTTTGTGAACTCTGGCACGTCTTAGTCCCTTCCCTGTCGGAATTTAGTTTATTTTATGTATTTATCTTCATAGCTCTTGACAAGGTAATATTGTTCCTTGTCGACATCTCAGAAAGAATTTGAAGTAGGTGTGAACGAAAATAGTGAGGGTTCTTTCTAGTCCCTCTGCTCATAGTAGGTTTCCCACTAGCCCTTGACGTGGGGGGCAACTTTGAGGAGTGCAAAAGTAACATTTTCCCTCTTTTTAAAAAATTATGGGTTGAAAAGTATCCTTCCAGCAAATTTAACCATTTATCTACGACATTTGCATCTATTTGGCCTTCAAATATAGGAATTACAAAGTTCACTTGTACATTTAAGGGCTTGGCATCCCCAAGGTGGTTTCCATATGAAGAAGCTTCGCCCGTTGCTACGCGTTGAAGGATCTAGTAAAAGTAATCCATCATATCGTTCCTTTGCCACTTGAGGTCTTTTTTCAAGCAATACTTTGAAAGGATATCCTAATCCCTCATCTTTATTTTCTTTCACCATAGGAGGTCGTTGAGGTTGGTGAGGCTGATCTTGCAAGGGTTCAACCAGTTCAAGTCCTAACTCCTTATACCCTGACCTTGTTGGGGACATGCACAAAAAAATAGAGGAAGAGCAGACTGCTCTGATACCACTGCTCTAGATTTATGTAGGAACGGAATGAAATGTGTATTTAGACATAAACATAGAGCTATAGCAGAAACTAAACTTCAATTCATTAATAACATAATACTGAAAAATTGTTTACATGCAGATTGGAAATAAACTAGCTCGGGCAATGGTAGCTATTTCTGAGAAGAGATGTGACAAATACATGCCTTTTGAACTATGTTAAAATGAGGTTCATAGGACTTTTTATTATTGGGAAACAATGGAAAACCCTAAACATCCAAAAACCTAACCCTAGGAGATGAAGTGCCAAAGGCTTCGTTGGGGTTAGTTAGAAAACCAACTTCTTGGGGTTGTATTTTGGGAATATGATCTCCATTCGGTGCGCATGATAACTCGTTAGAAATATCTATCAGAGGAAAAAAAATCCTGATGAGCCCCTACATGTAGGCTACGGGATCGACGCGTTTTTCAAAAAAATGTCATTGAGGGCCTCAAAATGGCTCTGAAAGTTTAGGACCCGAAAAACAGCTAAAAATATAAAGATGTTTATAATTAAGGAAACTGAAAGGAAACGATGTAGGGGGTCTAAGTGGATTAGGCAGGTGGCCACCAATATCCACCTAGATCATGAGTGAAAACAATTGTACTAAAATCTACCATCAACATGTGCATAAAATGGTACCAAAAGATGTGTTGGCCCTCAAATAAGGAGATGAAATTTCCAGTTTGAATCTAAGGTAAGGTTAAGGGTTTTTTACTTTTTGACTTGTGTATAAATACAAAAAATAGAATCAAAAGGAAAAATCAATATTTAAAATTATGAGTGGAAGGGCTAAAGGGAGCAACAAACACACCCACAATTAAGTAAGAAGATATACATATTTTCCCTGGTGGATTCAATAGTTTGTTGGTCTAGATTTGTCACCAAGGTGGACAAATCCGCAAGATTAATGGCTACATATTAAGATCAAACAAATGGATAAACGAGTTAGATAATCAAACCATAAATCTACTTGTATACTTCAAGCCCTAAACTATCCATGAGGTCAAGAACCAGAACAAGAAAGAATTTTATCAACATGAATAAAAGAGATGGAGGAATACAAATAATTCCATTGCTAATGAGAAGGCCAAAATATTTTAACACCTAGTAAATGATCTTGTAAAAGTTTAATGGGCTCCAATGCTCATTCTTGGGATAAGTCCTTGGCTTCCTTGAGATACTTGTGACTCCCTCCTTGGTTGGTGAGAAAGGTAATTTCGCTAAAAAGTACAATCAAGAGGAAGAGGTCCTTAAGAACACAGATACCAACTTAACAAGAACTGTGACCTCAAAATGAGAATTTTTACTCTAAAATCCCATACTTTTTGGTCTAAAACACCAAAATCAACCTCAAAATATAAAACCTTTTTATTAGTGTCAAAATTATCACCTTTTGCAATCATGGCATTCAAATCCTTGTAATATTTACAAATAAAATTTTAAAATTAACCATCGAATTGAAAAGTGACAGTAACAACAACATTGTGTTTTTTAGGCGTAAAAATTACAACTTCATTGAAAGGATGACCTTAACAACCTATATTGTTGCAAAAAAAGCAGCTTAAAGTCAACCTTAGAATGGAAAAGTGGTGCTCTCAGTAGCATCCCCTCCTTTTTTCCAGGGCTAAAATTGCAAGTTTTTTTAGACCCATAATCTTGATAACTATTGGTCAGACCCCCCTTTTTTCAAACAAAATGAATAACATTTATATTAAAACAATTGGATACATGTCTAGAACAATTTACATGTTTCATATATATCCAAGGCTTGCAAAATTGAGATTGAGAACTGACACTCAATCCGAACCCTCAAGCAAGTTCCCCATTATACACAAATTTTAGTACCTTTCCAAGTAAAATTTTTCCAAACCCCAATATCCAAACACATTTACATTCCATTTTTCACTAATTTTATTTTGATCAAGTTTGACTTCCTATTTTTCTAGGTGATTTTTTTTTCCTTTCTTCCCAACTTGAGTCCAACCCACATTTTCTGGAAATTTTGGTGGATCATTTTTTTAGCAAGTGCACGATAATATTCTTGGGATATTACTCATCCACCTAATATTCCCAATAAGTTTCCTTTTCAACATTATTCCTTATGGTTTGCATAGGAGATCTTTTTTTCATAAGGGATTGTTGCTTTTCCACTAATGTTGTGTCTGGGGAATCCTTATTGGCAATCAGAGGATCCACATTGGCCTGTAGTTTTTCCTGCTTAGATTATGTTGTCATGGATGTGATTTCTTTGGCTATATATGCTTCCATCTTTTATTATGGTTCTTTCTTTTCCTGAAGCACTTCCTCTTTGTATGCATTATAATGATCACCTTGTGCTCCTTCCCACCATTTGGGCCTTCGGGAATTTTTCAGGTCTTTGCTACTCTGAAAATTTTTGGGGAAATGTTTAATCATATGCCTCATTTCATAATATACTCTACATCGAAATGAAATATTCTCATAGTCAAGCTTTTGGACCTAAACATAGTTTGGATACGTCCAATTAATCTTCGCGGGAAAACCTTTGTTGAAGTCCATCTCCACACAATTGCAAGTTGTTGTCGTTGTGATCAACACCCTCCAAAAATTTTCTCACACTTGAATTTTGGAGTCCACTGAGGATCTTACGATTTATCATCTTATGATTAATCCATGTTCATTTGATGTTTTGAAAAGCGTTTAAGTCTTCTTCCCAGTTTTAAATTGTCAATTCTATTGCACTCACATGCACAGTCTTCGATAAATTCATGAGAACACTTCCTTTATGCAAGCTTGAACGAGCATAGAAATATCCATAAAGGCACTGGCTATGCGATTTTGAACTCATGATGACAGTCAATGTGTACCTTCATCAACAATCTCCCTCACTTTGGTTGTGTTTGTACTTTTATTTTGGTGAGTTTTCTCAAATGTCACTTTTGCGCACTTTCACTTTCACATTCACGGCTGTCACTTTTATATCGCAAGTGTCCCTTTTGTGGTTTTCACTCTTGCATGTGTCACACCTTTGCATATTGAAATAGTTAGTTATGGTGCACTCTTATGCATTAGATGGTCCTACATATCATTAGAATATGCATTAGACACATTCCTACAACTTAGTGCACCTTTTGGTCGCAGTCGTCATAGTTTTCATAAATGTGTTCTAAGTGTCATTTTAATTGCCGTACTTCGAAATAAGTGTCGCTTCAATACTATTTTTAGGTGTGATTGTTATTCATGAGTCCTGTGTATCCTTGTAGATTGTATTGATGGTTTTATGTGTGTGATCCAAGATTTATTCATGTCCAGATACATTTTCCTCTTTTACTCTGTTGATCCCATATGTTTCCATTTCAAAGCCCTTCTTGGTCCTTCAGCCCAGTGCAAGTTGTGAAGCCATTAGCCCTCTTACTAAATGTAGAGCTCAACATGTCCATGGGCCTCAATGATGAAATCCTACTCCCAAATATTGGTGCAATAAGTCCTCTCAAGATTACCCTAAAATCTACTACACATTATGATCCTCCCAAGGGCAGTCACTTGACCCTTCTTACTTATACTTGCTCACTTCACAAAGTTTTGGTTACCTCTCCTTTCCATCGAACATAAAGAATTCCTATCTAACAACATATACCTATTTCACCCTTTTATAGAGGCAAAACAAGGAATGCAAAGATCCTCCTATCCTCCCAGTGTAATGAAAACCCTCCTAGGTAAAGTGGCTTCTCACTATGGCCTCCCTTAATCAAAAGCACACTCTAGATTCCCAATCACTCACTGTTGGGTCAAACTATGCTAGCCTAGATGAAAATCACATTAAAAAGCAATAATGACCCCTTGTTGAAGAAAATTGCGCTTTCTTTCAAGCCTCTTCTTCCTTTGAGCACATGACACACTCCCAAAGGCTAAAGCCTCACCCTTCCCCCTTCCCAAATGCACTTTGAGCCCAAGCCCTGCTTAAACTCTTCCTCTAGGGTGCATGGAGTAATATGGAAGACTAAATGAAGCTTCCTCTATGCATTTGACCAGTCAAACTTCACTCTCCTAAAAGTCTCCTCTTCCTTTGAGAGCATGGTGCAGTCCTGAAGGCTGAACCTTTCACCTTCCCTCCTTCCCAATGTGCTCATGCACCCTAGCCTTCCTTTGACCCTTCCTTTGAGTGCATGGCATTGTAGAGAATGTAGAAGGATGCCTCCCCTCACCTTTTACTAGTCAAACTATGCTTTTAAGATTTCCTCTCTTCTCTTTGGAGCACATGGCGCAACCTTGAAGCATGAAGCCTTCCACCTTGTCCCTTCAGCTTCCCCCATTGCGTTGGACCAAGGAGAGATCCTCTTCATAGTGCATGGTGTAGTAAAAATGAAGAGTGGAGCCTTCTTAAGCCACTGATGAGTTTGACTGTGCCCTTCTAATCAAGCCTTCTTCTTTTAACCCTCTCAGAGGCCTATCATGAGCAAATCATTCCATGAGCTAGGTAGTGATATAATAGATGTTTTAAGGGTGATATCACCTCATCATGAATGATATTCATTGGTAGGAGTACCTTCCCAGCATGACAAGGTGATTCTCAAGAGATGATGTCAAGAAGAAAGCATAAAGGAACTCCTACGAAGAAGAACAAAATAGAGCTACCATGGAGACATGAAGCAGATCATGGAGCAAGATAGAAAGAAGACATTGCATGATGACTCAAAGGGTTCTGATATTGATAAAATACCATTTAGAGGGTGAAGATAAACAACAAAGTGGATATTTCATGAAGATGAAGCATAGATCAGATCTACCATCAAGAACCCAAGATGAAGCGGCAAGGAATACAACTTGGCATTACCACTTCATCATGAAGTCCACATCATCATTGTTGAGTTTTTATTTGTACAAGTGTCATCATGATGGTCAATATGTGTCAATGTATCATGCTGCACCATCATGTGGAACGTAAAGATGTATTATCAAGAAAAGGAAAATATGTAAAGTGTGGAAATCCAAGAGTTATATGTGGAATATGAAAAGTCACTTAGTCATATATGGACAAAATGCCTTTAAGGGAAGTATAAAAGTAATTAGAAGTTCAAGAGCTGTGTAGAATTCCAAAGGAAACATTAGAAGTCCAAGGGTCATGACGGTAATTCAAGAGTCAATTGGATATGAAAGGTCACCCCCCTTGTTATAAAAGCAACCTCATAACTCAAGGAAGATATTTTTGGAAGCTTAAGCTTTGGAGAGCTAGTCTCGGCTTCTCTACGTGGCATAGGAGAGAAAAATATTCTTTGGAGAAGCAAGAAGTGACTTAATGTTCCAATATTGGAACTAGTGTCTCACTATTGTAACTATGTACTTGGATTTTTCACCTTGTAATTGAAGCTCAATGAGCCAACACATTTTCATGCATGTATCGAAAATGTTTTAGGAATATTCTTGGGATGTTTATGGTATATGTTATGTTGATATGTATTAGATAAATTGAACTATTTTGGTGGCTTTGGTACTTACCTTGTTGAGCATGTGTTGTTTTTGCTTTACAATCATTATGTGAACTATTTTTCTAACGAATATTTTTATGCTGCCATGTGTCTCTCTAAGGTTAGTATTATTACTTCCTTCCAAAGACTCACTTTTTGTCTCCCACTCGTGAAGGTATCCTTTTACACATTGCAATCAATGTTTCACAATGTCAACTTACTTGCTTATTCAAGGTTTATGTATATAATCTCTTATGTTATCTGTAAATACCAAGACGAACCGTTGTGTTATGGTGGCCAGGCCGATACTCCAAATGGGGCTCCTACTCCAAACGGTGTGAGGTCTAATTGAGACCTCATATCAGGGAGACCCCATGTATGTTGGCGGTATCCAACACTATCAACATTTTTGCGATAGAAGGAGGGTTGTACCCTTTGAGTATGTGTTGAATCTCGTATCTTTAATGGCTCATTATCATATCATAATCCTAGAGTTCTAACCTATCTCCTAGTAAACTTTCAATATTCACAAAAATTGTTCATGTCTTGTATCAATATAGGTTTGTTCGTGAGGGTGGTACCCTTTTTCCCAAATACATAAATGTTTTTCTCCAGTTTTTTAAGTATCTTGAAGTCGATGATGAAGATGTTATGTGTATTCTATTCACCCTCTCTCTTGAAGGTCATGTTAATCAATGGTGTCATACCTTACCATTTGCTTCCATTCATTATTTTCATCAATTTCTTAAGGAGCTTCATAAATCTTTTGATAGGTATGATTATCGAGAGGTTTATAAAAGAACTAATTGACTTAGAATGGATCCTAATGAATCAGTTGATGATTTTGATAATAGATTCCTTCACTTATGTTATGAGTTTCCTTAAGAAGATATGGATTGGGATTTCTTTAAGCAAAATTTTGAACATTTGGTTTAGATCTCTTTGAATCAGTGTGAATCTAAACCCCTAGATGTTCATGTTCTCCCAAATTTTTGAAATTTTGAGACACCCCAATCTCAGAGGAGCCTATTTTTCCTTTTGTTCCTTGTCCTCCTCCTTTTCTAGTACCAATTTGGGTGCCTCCTTGTGATAATGTTGAAGTTGGGAAATCTACAAATCAAATTCCTAATCCATCTTCTCAACCATCATCCATTTCCCATGATCCTGATTTGACTAAGGATAATTTGGAATGGTTCATGAAGCCTATGGTGAAGATTAATCCCTCCATTCAACCATATGGTATTAACACCCATAACTTTAGTCTTGAATCTGATTTTGATTCTTGTCCTCCTCTATCATCTCTTTCTCATGATCCCTTGCCCCTTGATCCGCTTGATCAACCTCTTCCAAATCGAAGTATCGATCAGGAGAAAGGTGGTCACATTTCATAGGTAGAGTAGCGACAAGCTGAGGATTCTTTCGATAATTGTTCTCTTTTGTAGAATCTTTCATGTCATGATAATGATCTCCCATCCTTGGTTGATTTGGCTATAGAAATATTGGTGATGTATTACATGAAATCGATTTTCCTAATCAATCTAAATTCTTGGACAACCTTCATTTTGTTGATTATGACTGTGTTATTATATATAATGATGGTTTCCCTAGTGCACCTCTTGATCTTTCAATTTCTCAAGATAAATTCATTTCGAAAGATTTAGATCTTGAATCTAATTTGGTTAAAGAAAATGTTTTTTTTATAACTCCCTCTTCACCTCACTATCCTTTGTGTTCCACCTTTTGTAAGGCATTAAATTGTGATGGAGATACTCCATCTAATGAGTTGGATTTTGAATTGACACAGGGTAGTGAGATAATTCATTATGAAGAAGAAAGTAAAGAAATCATTGAGTATCCTTTCCTTCCCTTATCATTTTTAATTTTGCATGAAGAAAATTCTTCTATTTAGGTTACTTATGAGATTTGCTCAATCTATCCATCTTTAGATGTGCAATTGTAATAACCGTATGACTTGGGTAATATATTAGTTGAAGATATAAATGATCAAATCAATTATGTAGTTGGTTTCCATTTGGATTTTAGTATCTTATCGAAATTATTGATGGTAGCTCTCCACACACCATGCATAATCTGATTCAATCCTTAAAATGAAATTCTACAATTCTTGAAAGTATTGGGACTCATCGAGAAGTTAAGGCACTTCAACTTTTTTTGATGCTTATGTAAGGTCCCTAAGACTCTAGTAAGGCCCCTGAACCAAATCAGATTTGAATATTCTCGCAAAATTATTTCCTTTGCATGATTTCATTAGATGTAAATTCCTTCTTGAAAGATGTTTGGTACTTCAAACATAGTTTTTCTAACGTTCAAGATTTGGTCTTCGATTATATTGAAGGTTTTATTTTAGTTGATTTATCTTCATGAAGATATCTTATATCAAACTTAGGTTTGGAATGTATACCTTTCATGGATGACAAAGATGTGAAGTTTATCATTCTAAAAATTATCTTTGGCCGAAGGATTCATACCCATCACAATATTTTGAGAGTAATCAACTCCTAATCCTTCTTGTGAATATTCTAACATTGATTATTTTCTTCATGACACTAGATATCCTCTTCATGGCACTAGATATCCTCTTCAATGTAAATAAATGCTTGTGCTATTTGCTGGATCAAGTTCAAACTGATCTATATTCATCCTCGATTAAACAAGAATATTGCACTTTAATCGATTTATCTGATCATGACAATTGTTATTCAATGTATCATGTTCCCACTAGTATATCTCATGATACTTTTTTTATCGATTGATCCTTGTGATTTATCAGTTCAATATGCAGATACTTGTCAAGCAGTTGAGGCACTTCAACCTCCGCTGAAGGTTATGTCAGGCCCTCACTATAGTGAAAAGCTTTCTAAATATGATCAAATTTATTTTCCCTCGCACGATTCTCATCCTAATTCCACACCATTAATTGAAAATTATTTCTCTCAAGGATTTTAGGATCATCAAGAGGAATGTTTTGAATTTCATGATCCAATCTATCATCAATTGGAAGCATCTTACTTAGCAAGCCCATTTGCTAAAAACAAGTTCTGATCTCTCTTGATGATTGCTAAGCAAGACAATACAAGTGAAAGTATATTCACAAGGAGCCATCAAGGTTTGGTAGCTTATGTTTTTCATCAAAAGGATAAGGTGGCAAGTTGGGTAAAGTCAGGTGATATGACACATCTTTCTTCCTTTAAGAAATACCTTCTATTTTTTGTGCAAGATATTAAAGTACTCATTTTTTCTGTTGCACATTATTATATATATGTTGTAATTTCGTGTTTGCAAGTTGGGACCAATTACGGTGGTTTCATTGGAAATATTTTTACACTTATCCCTGAACTTCTAGCTTGTTAGGTTAGGAGTAGGTCTAGTTGCAGTTAGTTTCCCTTGCATTACATCCACATTCTGTCCTACTCTCCATCTAGTCTTTGAATCTGTTTTATTTTGTATTTTGTCTTACATGATGCTTTTGGGTTCAATCTCCATTTGCTTTGTCTTCTATTTCTGCTTTTCATTTTTTTGTGTATTTTCTTTCGTGTTTTCTTAATAAAAAAATGCATGAAAGATGCTCCTGTTGACTCAAAAGACAATGTGGAAAGAGCTCAAAAGGGCACTTGTGATGACTAAAAATGCTTGGCTAATTTGTTACCTCTTCTCTATCATGGGTTTGTATATCTTTAAAGTCAATGATGTCTGAATAGAAATTATTCACTTGGACGGAAATCCTTTGGTCGAACTATAAAGCCCGTATCTATTCTAGGATCCTCATTCCTCAACTCAGTATTGTAAGTAAATAATGTTTTTCTTGTCGATTCAGTCAAGTAGGGAAAGGATAAGGGGAAAATCAATTAGAGAGCAAACCAATATCAGAGGTCTATAAATGATTCAATGAAGGAGTAACATCCTCTGCTCTCAATACGTTGGGATCCCTCTTCCGCCCATTGAAAATAATAAGTGTCAAAGCACAATCCTATTAAATAAATAAATAAAGGGTGAAAGAAGATAAATTCTTCCTACGCAGGGAGGTGAAACAAGTGACTTCGTTGGGGTACTGCCTAGGCTTTCTGGAAACAAATCAACCATTATGCTCCTATAGTGACTCTGTCGGGGTACTGTCTAGTCTTGCTGGCTATAGAAAAACACTAGAGATGAAACTCATACTCTGAATATCTTAAACTCGTTGTGCATATTACCCTTTCCTAGATCAAAACAATTGTGATTTGGAAAGCCTTGATATTTGTTTAAATGAGTAAGGGAATGGAGGGGACTATACCTCTAACTAGGTTAAGTAGGGAAGCCAAGGTAATATGCAATATGAATCGATACTTCTTGAAAGACTAATACCTTGCACTCAGAGAATTAAACCTAAACATAGAAGTTGGTGTTCAACCAGTGGGTCACCAAGTATTTTTGTTGCGATCAACACCCTCTAAAGTTTTTCTCACACTTGAATTTTGGATCCCACTGAGGATCTTATGATATGTCATCCTATGATTAATCCATTGTCGTTTGATGTTTTTAAAAGTGTTTAAGTCTTCTTCCCAATTTTAAATTGTCAATTCACTTGCACTCACATGCATAGTCTTTGATAAGTCCATGAGAACACTTCCTTTATGAAAGCTTGAACAAGCCTAACACCATCCATCAAGATGGTGCCTATGTGATGTTCAACTGATGATGATAGTCATATCATACTTTCATCGACATTCTCCCTCACTTGCATTTTTACTTTTATTTTGATGAGTTTTCTCAAGTGTCTCTTTTGCACACTTTCACTTTCACAAGTGTCGCTTTCAAATTCACGGTTGTCGCTTTTGCTTTCTTTCATTTTAACGAGTGGCGTTGTCATGTTTTCTTCGCTTTGACATGTTTTGCGGCCAATTTTGTTCACATTTTGTAAGTGTCATCTTATGTCTTCCTCATGTCGTAATTGTCGCTTTTGTGGTTTTCACTCCTTAATGTGTCACACCTTTGCACATTACCAAAGTTAATTCTAGTGAAATATTATACATTATATGGTCCTAGTATCATTAGAATATGCACCAAACATATTCCTACATCTTAGCGCACCGTTTAGTCATAGTCGACATAGTTGTCGTAACTTGTGTTCTAAGTGTAATTATGTGTCATTTTAACTGTCACAATTAGAAATAAGTGTCATTTTGAGGTGTGTTTGTTATTCATGACTCGTGTGTATCCTTTTGGCTTGTATTGATGGTTTTATGTGTGTGATCCAAGATTGAGTCATGTCCAGATGCATTTTTCTCTTTTACTTTGTCGATCCCACACTTACCCATTTCAAGGCCCTTCTTAGTCCTTCAGCCCAGTGCAAGTTTTGAAGCCATTAGCCCTCTTACTGAGTGCAAAGATCAACCTATCCATGGGCCTCAATGATGAAACACTATTACCAAATATTTGTGTAATAAGTCCCTACAGGGGTACATCTACACTGTCAGGTTAATTAATTAATTTTTTTTTTTTGAATACTTGAATTCTCTAATATTTATTTTTGACTATTAAACTTTTTGTTTATTTTTAATTTTATTTATTTATTTATATTTTATTTATTTATTTATATTTATATTTTTTTACTATTTTTACCCTTAATAATCTATATTGTAATCTCTCTAATATTTTTACAGGGATACTCTTTGACTTCAAATATGATACTAATCTATTTATTTTAATATATATTCATAAATATAGGTCCTTTAGCTTTTATTTTAAAATAGAAATAACTATTTATAGATTATTCTATTTTTAACTTATTCAACTAACTAATATTTATAAACATCTTTGATAACCAATTAATTTATTCATTTATTTTCTTAATTTAAATTAAGATTTAAATGTCCCTTAACTTATATTTTATTTAAAATATAATTAACTTATATTTAATTAAAATATAATCAACTATTCTCTATGACTTGATTTATTTTATAATTATAATATATTAACTCGCTTATTCTAACATATAATTGCAATTATAAAAATGGTCCATTTATTAAGAAATTAATAACTGAACTTACTTAATTAAATAAATTATGCCCTTCATGGTCTAACTAGTCGTTCCCTGGTCAATTTAGCTGTTATCATTTTAGCCGTTACCTGATCTGGAAATTTGGTCATTTGTCATTCTGCCCAATCTATTTATAATGCATAGCAAGATCTGCTCATTCAACTTGTCCTGACGATGAACCACACTGATTGGCTCGAAACGTGTCGGCAAAAATATTTCTATGTGATTTTTGGTGAAGATTCTTCTCAAAATAGTAATAGGGCTTTGAAAATCACATCTAATGTCAGGAACGAATTGTAATGATATCAAATGTACATGAGCAATTGTTTCACTCTTGAGTTAAATGATGTTGCTGCAGTAAATACAATGCATTAAAGAGTTACCTAAGTGGAGAATATTGTTACTCGGACGAGCAATAAAGGGTATTAGATTTAAATAAACAATCATTCATGTATTACACGTTCATTATAATAAACAATCACATCTCACCAAATTAAATATATCAAATCAAACTTTACGGGAAATGCGCCTAGATTATCAAAATCTACAGCAAATGCATTCAGCCCAGTACCTCCTGCGGGACCACCAAATTACTAGCGACAGAGCAGACTGACAAATCAACATAAAAGCCTTAAATGCATAACACAAATTCCCGTGCAATAAGAAATAACAGGATAAATTGGATAAAAATAAATTAAATTATTTTTAAAAAATAATAAATTTCAATTTTCAAAATTAATTTAGAGAAATAATTTATTGAATTTTTGGTCAAACCAAACTAATAAATCCCAATGCATAATACCTGCTGAAAAACATAATAAGATTTTTTTGTTTTTTGTTTTTTTTTTAATGATATATTTTCTAGTATATTATGGAAATATTTAATAAAAAATTATTGCATGTGTAAGGTATTAATAATTATGATAAACATAGTTAATAACACATAGAATAAGAGGGGTGGCAGGAGGGGAAGGGATTCTCTTACATCCCGTTGGAGCACAGGAAGTAAAGTATGCTTGGGCGCTGGGTCAAAAAACTGATAAACTTGTAGAAATCTATGGTCTTCATATTGGTCTTCAATTGGCAAAAGATCTTGATATCTCCTCAATAATTATTGTGGGTGATTCCCTCATTTCTATACAACACCTTAAAATGGGTTATCTCTCGAAGAATAACCTCCTTTATTTTCTCCTGCAAAGAATTAATAACATCCTTGAGTCATTCTCATGAAAGGATTATTTTCATACCCTTCATAGCCAAAATAAAGACCTACACATTCAGGAAAATGAAGCCTATCACCTTGAAGCAATGTGAAGTTAACGACTCATTAAACCGAAAGGTTATACCATGAAAACTTCTAAGGATGTCTCTAGTCCCGTTCCTCTTATTTGGATAGATGGAATAAATTAGTATGAATATTATGCTATGAAGGATCACATATACTCCCCTCATCCACCCAAGATGCTTCCCTACCTTGATTGCAATCAAGTGACTCACATCTGGCATTGGGCTTGTTATCACCCCAATAAACTCACCTAGGTTGTATATCAGTGATGCTCGGAAACATTATAAACTCAACAAAATGTTGGATAAAATGATGGATGAATGAAAGAAATGTTGTATATTCAAGCCAGATAACCACTCCTACTATGATTGGCCCCAGAAATGGGTGAACACCCCCAAACTACAAGGCTTTTAGCCACCAATTACTCACAGTTTAAACAAAATGTGATGATGGAGAAGACTGACTGCACCAGCAGATACACAGGACCCTATGATGGCCGACTGCAACCAGAAAGGAGGTCTGTAAAACTATTATCTAATACACAGATAGGATGACAACTCTCTATGCATTTAAACAACAAAAACTTGCAAGCGATTTCAATGAACAACTAAATTCTAACACAGAGGTGGGATGGCAGCTCCTCTACTGCTAGAAATCAACAATACATAAACAACTGCAAAACAGGCATAGCCTGGAACAAGAAGGAGAAGTGGAAAATGAGTAATTGATAGCAAAAGAAGCTTGTATTAGTTAGAAATGAAGACCAGACGTTGCAGGTCTCAGAGTAATTACAGTCTCCAGAAGTTGAAGCTTACAACATATTAACACTCATCTAACATTCATCTCCCCTTACATTTTGTCTGTGAGTATATATGGAGGTTGATTACAAAAAATCTCTGCTAACCTATGCGTGGAGGGGTCATAACTGACCACCAACTGCATTTACAATCAGATATGGTGCTCTGCTGAAATCTGAGTGTTTTAATGAACAAAATCGACCTCTTCTGGTGCTCTGCAGTCCTTTTCTGAGCATATGGAATGTTGATTGAAGGAAGCTCCATAACTGATTAATGTTTGATATGCTCGACGCCGTCCTTCCCTTCTCAGCCATCCTCTTCCTTAAATACAGTTGTTGAGGATTAAAGAACAGTCGAGGGTGGCATGGACAGTATGGTGGATGCATGGGCAAGACCGGAACAAATATCAGCCGTTGGATTCGATAGATGAATGGTTGGGATCGGTTCGCCGAAGATACTGGGAGATAGGAGAGTGGGATAGACGCAGGCCGTAGGATCTCATGCAAGTCGATCCAACGGTTAACAGAAGTTGAAAGTATGCGGGGTTTAATGAGCGGAGACAGGCGGAGCGACTGCCGTAGGATCAAATGAAAGGACGACGGAGAATGGTTTGCGGGGAAAGCTACGCAATATGGCAAACACACTATCGGAGGCAGACTTGCAGACTTGAAACTTTATACATAGAAGCAGTGAGTCGTATCGGGTCCGATATTTAATATCGCATCGCAAATCGGAAAATACCTTGGCATATTGAAAGCGCCAATTGCGATGGTGCGACGGACCCGATGGAATCTTTTAACAACAACTTATAATCACATCACGTCCGATATGGGCAGTCGGTAATCGGTGATCGGCGATGCTATGGTCATGACTTAAGCGAGACCTGCTGAAAGCTCCGATTGCGACTTGCGACTAGGCCATGGACCCGATAGAAAAATTAACCATATTTAAGACTGGAGAAGGGGCATCGCAATATCGCATCAGCGGGAGTCAAGAGGTTTGGGCCTTTATGCACACAGATATGTGATTTACCGATTGCGATGAGGAAAGAAAGCGCATAGTTATATGGTTAGGTCTTATGGAAGATTTGACTTGCGCTTAAGGACTGGGGCCAAAAGGGGCTTTGATGGATTTCAGAGGGATTTAAACAGGCATTGAGGAGGTTTTAGGAGGAAAACAAAGATGCCAGGGCTATGGGGAAAAGCGAAGGTGAAGGAAAATGGAGGAAAAGACTGTTGCGATCTGCCTTTCTGAGCATAAGCACACGACCAAGCTGGTATTTGGTCCTCCAAATGCTGAAGTATGTAGCAGAGCTAACAGGGCTCTTGTCACAAAGTATGAGGTGGTGGCCTATGGGGTTGAAGGCCATGCACTCATTTACTTAATGCATGTGGTATCGACTGATTATAGACTCCTATGCAATCCAATCTTGATGGATGATGGATTGGAATAATTTTTGAATCCTACATTGGTATAGGTTCCCTGAAGTGTGGGATCTCTCTGAACTTTGAGTTGTGTTCATGTTAGGTGATATCATGTTCATGATGTAGGGGCTAGTTTGCGAATGTTCCAATGTGAGTAGAAGAGACCTATATATTCTCTGGTGGGTGCTTCATTTTTTCATTCCCTTTGTTGCTCAGATCCCCTCCAACCTTGGGAACCTCTTGCTAGGTGGTAGGAAGTGTTGGGTAGCGGAGGCCCCGTGTAATGGTTTTGGGGCTTAAAGCCTATAAGTTGGGGTAATAATATTGTAAATCTCCGAAATGCACGGAACGTGAAATGTAATAGGTCGAGTCAAAGGGTTGTTCACCCAAAAATAATATAGAATAATAGGAAGTAAGTCGGCCTACCCATGGTCCGCGAACCATGGGAATGTATAAATAGAGCGAGGCTCTAAGGGTAGAAGGCAATTTTTTTGGTTAGATCTGATGTGTAATGGGTTTTTGCGAGTAATTGTGCTCTGAGACTATACATCTGGGTTGTGGGTGTTAGTGGTTGGATAGAGGCTCCGCAGATGTGTGCATAGAGGTTTGATAGAGTCCGCAACTGTGTGCGCGGACCCCTACAGTCGGGTGTGCATGGAAAGGAAGTCGATTGTACTGAATCAAGAATATTAATAAAGATAAGTTGGTTCTGAAAAACTGTGTTGATTTTGAAATATTGTGGATCTGGTTAATTTCTGGTGTATATATCTGTTTTGATTTGTGCGCGTATGCTTATGTTCTGAGTTTATGCAAATTTATAACTTTTTTGGGTGCGCGACACTGGTTATCTCTATTAAGTGTTTGCTTAAAGACTGTAAGAAGTAGATCTGATCTATAACAAACTCATTAATAATAAGTATTAAGGAAGTTCATTGTTCGGATCTATGCGGAAGTAGAATGGCGTGAGGCCACAGATCGGTTCACGAACCTTTCAGAACACATTTAGGTATCCCAAGGGTGCAGAAACCTAGTTCCAACACCCTCTCCTGCTACCTCGGGTGAGACTTTAGCGCGCGTTCTGCGGACTGTTGTCGAAAGGGCGGGTAGTACGAGATTTGTTTGGCTAATACACTTCCAAACCTAGGTCAGGCCACAATAAGCCAACAAATGGTTTCGTTGCCAGGACCAGGATCTTCCTAAGGGATGTGTGATGTCGGAACACTAGAACCCTATGAAGAAAAGAGATTAATTATTGGTTGGATCAGAAAATGCATGAGTTTATAGTACATGAGAACAGAAATCCGCAGATATCTGAGGAAAGGTGGCTGGATCGCTACATATACACAGAAATGCACGAGATCTTCTTCGTGAACCTTCCAAGTTCTCATCAAGACATCCCTAGGGTGCGGAAACCTGGTTCCAACACCCTCCCCTACTGCCTCGGGTGAGACTTCAGCCCATGTTCCACAGACTATTTCCGAAAGGGTCGGTAGTACGGTATTGTTTTGGCTAATACACTTTTGAACCTTAGTTAAGCCCCAATAAGCCATCAGGAAGACCCTTCAACCTTCTTCTTTTTAGTGTCGTAGATAAGGAATTCTTTGGCCTTTCTTTGGAATTGGTTAATCCTTCAAACCTGCAAATCACTTACTTAATTAACCTTTGGGAATGGAAAGGGATACACATATTCCACTAGATGTTGATCTAAAAGTTTCAATTGTAGGTGCAATTGTTTCCAATTCTGACTAGAAGACTACTGCATGTATATTGCAACTGTTCTAGTGGAAAGAGGCAGTGATTTGCAAGGAGCTCCTTCTTTGAAATTTTCCTTCAAGTCTCTAATCGAGCTGTCATGGCCTTTCAGAGATATCAAGACAAAGGAGTTGAGTTTGAATTAATTTAAGAGACTCTTTAGGGAGAAGTATTTGTTAAAGAGGTAATATGCTGGAAAAACCAATGAGTTTTATGAGCTAAAGATGGGATCAATGATAGATGAGGAGTATACTACGAATTTACTGGATTTTTTTAGGTATGTGCCATATGTTAAGGATGAGAAGACAAAATTTCAGATATTCTTCAGTGGATTACCATTAGCATTTAAGGATCGGGTTGAGTATAATGAGCCTTGGTCACTAGAGGAAGTCATTGGGAAGTTGAAGCATTGTTATGTGAAATTGGAGCGTAAGACCGATTCTAAGCAGGGTTGGAAAAGGAATGCTAATACTAAAGGTAAATGGCCATCGAAGTGAACAAGACCTCAGGATGCATGTGAGAGAGAATGATGAACCTTACAAGAAGTTTAATGCAATTGAGAAGGGACATGGAACTCAGCCTCGAGAGCAACAAAATAGAGGTGATGGTAGGAAACAGTTGCAATGTTGGATAAGTGGAAAGGATCATCTAAAGAAGGATTGTCTGTCGTATCGGGGTGGTAGGCCTAAAATCTACAGTGCACATGAAGCATAGACAATTTTGGATGTTGGGCAAAACATTCCTCAGATCTATGCAATATTGGATAACAGGCAGGTAGACACCATACATCTATTATTGAGATGGAAGGTAAGACTTGTAATTGAGTTGTTTCTATTTTGATTGACCTTGGATCTAATTATAGCTATATTAATCTTAACCTGGTGGATAAGTGTGGTTTGAGAAAAGAAGTGCATGCAGAGCCTTGGTTGGTGCAATTAACTATAAGTACTAAGAAGAGAGTTCATCATTGGGAAAAAGCTTGTACATTTGAGTTGAATGGTATGCCTACACCAACACATCTGAATGTGCTTCCGTTGGGATCATATAATATGCTTCTGGGTATGGAAAGATTGTAATTTCACATGACTAACTTGGATTATTATGAAAGGCTATTGAGTGCATGAATGACAATGGAGAACCACTCGTACAAAATGGCTAATTAGTTACTAAAAAATGACTAAAATTTGCATATAAACAATCATTTTTCAGTTGGTGACCAACATGGAAAATTTTAGGGGCGAATGTTCACCCTTTGGCGAAATTAAGGGGTTTTAAATTTTTAGTGGGAAATATTTTGTATAATAGTACATTTTTACAAATCGCCTCAAATAGCCCACCTTATTTTAAGGGAGAGGGTAAAAAAGGTAAATTTAGCCCTTAAAATTGGGAGTTACAACCTTCGAGTCGCCCTAATTTTCAAGAATAGGTTTTATTTAAGTGAATCCTATGGGCCAAATACCATATTTATAAAAGAGGTATGGTAAATTAATAAAAATATAAACAAATAAGATGTATGGTAAATAAATAAATCATTTTTTTATATTTACTCCATAAGTCACCTTATATACATGCAAGGGTGTAAACAAATAAAAATATAAATAAAGTGGAGGTATGGTAAATAAATAAAAATATAAATAAACCAGACGTATGGTAAATAAATAAAACCTCTTATTATATTTAGTCCATAACCCTCTTTCTGTTTATGAAGGTTCAAAAAAGAAGTTGTTGGGTCCCTATAATACTAGTGATTACCCCATTACTATTGTAGTTATACCCCTTATTTATATTGTTGTGCCCCCATTACCCCCATATTGTTATTAATGTGCCCATAGAATCCCTCTATTGTTATTTTTGTGGCTTTATATTATTATTGTTAGGTCGGCTGGATTATATTGTGACTCCATAGACTCCTATATATAGAAAGGAGGTTTTGTCATTTGAATCATCCAAGAATTGTTCATTTATGTAATTTAAAGGAGGTTGCCCCCTCGAAGAGGCTGAATTCTAAGGCGTGGATCTCTCTTTTCTATCTTTTTGTGAGCTGGTTTCATAACATTTGGTATCAGAGCTTTGGATTCTAGGGTTTCGCTGCTCCAAACAGGTCATCGTGGCATTTTCGCTATAACTTTTTTTCTGTGACGTTTCAGAAGTCGCAAAAAAAACCCATTTGAGAAGAAATCGCGCTGAACCTTGGGTCCAAATTTCAGAGCTTTTCGCGCGATATTTTCGGAGATATGATCTGAGGAAGTTGGTCTTTTTGCAGACTCCTGAATTACACTCAAAACAGGTGACCTGGGGAAAATCGTCATAACTTTCTTTCTGAGCATCGGATTGAAATTTCGTAAGAAGGTACAGAAAGAGGATGGACTGTAGTTTTCTTTTATATATTTTTCAGAGTCAAAGGTTGAAACAGTGACACGTGGCACTTCATACAAGTTCGCTCTACTGAACTAGTCTATAATCAGGTCACTGCGGGAGATTGTGCATAACTCTTTCTTGGAGAATCCAATTTGGTTCAGACTAGTGGCATTGGAAAGAGGACACAGAAGACTACTACAGGTCACAATTTCAGAACTGGATGATTCGAAATTACAGAGATACATCAGATTCAATATCAGGCTTATATAAAGTAAAAAAAGGTGTGTAGTTTTTATTTTTTATTTTTGCATAAGCTTGGTTTGAAGGAATTCAAAGGGCATAGTAAAGCATTATTATCGGTAACTGATGCCCCGAGGAAAGAAAATGCAAACACCTAGTAAGGAACCTGAAAGCTCTAGCATGACTCATGAAGAAGAGGAAGAAATGCTACATGATATATCAAAATTACAAGAACAAGTGCAACAAATGTCACGCTCACAAAAGCTAACAGATGCTAAGATAAATGGCGTGGAATCTAAGATAAAGGGCATGGAAGCTAAGATGGACGATTTGAAGATAGATTTGAAGACAGATTTGAAGAAAGACATGGCAAATTTGAAGATAGATTTGAAGACAGACATGGCAGATTTGAAGACAGATTTGACAAATTTTCTACAAGAGATACTTACTAATGGTGAAAAGGTTGTAAAGGAAACTCATGATGTGAACAAAAGTAATGTTAATCATGATTCCATAGATTCTAATGTTGGATCGAAGACCCACCATATTCCAAAAATCGATATGAGGAAGTTTGATGGCAAGGATCCCGCCACATGGATATTACAGATGGAGCAATTCTTCGATCTCAATAATGTGCAAAACACACAAAAGGTACGTATGGCAACTTTATATTTGGAACCAAATCAGTTTGTATGGTATCAATGGCTTTGCTCTCGTAAACAATTTATCACTTGGGCAATTTTTACGGAAGAATTGATAGCACATTATGAGGATACAAAAAGCAACACTTTTTTTAGCCAATTGATAAGTCTCAAACAAAAGGGTTCAATAATGGAGCACATTGAGGAGTTCCAAAAATTGAACATAAGGGTAAAAAATATTCCAGAGGAGCATAGGATTGATGTGTTCATAGGGTCTTTAAAGGATAATATCCAACATGATGTTCGCCTTTGGGAACCTGATTCATTAGAGAAGGCATTCAGGTTAGCAAGAAAAATGGAAAGCAAAATTATGGCAACCAGGAAGCATACCACTCACAACTATAAAGACGGAAGTGTTGCCCCTAGTCTTCCACAACCTATAAGGTTGACACCACAACAATTGGAAGAAAAAAGAGCAAAAGGGCTTTGTTACAGTTGTGATAGCAAATACACTAAAGGTCATAAGTGTGCTGAGAAGAAATTATTCTACATAGATTGTGAAGAGGAAGAAGAAAAGGAGCAAGAAAGGTCAAAAGAAGAAGATATACTCCAGGAACAAAGCCTAGATGAAGAACAAATAAATCCGACCATATCTTGTAATGCATTGGCGGGAATTACCACTCCTCAAACCATCAAGATAGAAGGACAAATCAAGAAGAAAAAGGTAATAGTGTTGATTGATTCAGGAAGCACCCACAATTTTATTCATTGTAGGGTAGCAAAAGAATTGAATTGCTTCCTATATCCAGCACCAGAGTGTCAAGTGATGATTGCAAATGGAGGAACAATAAATTGCTCTGGAAAGTGCCATAATATCAAGCTATCCATGGGAGAATATGTATTGACTAGCCCAATGCTTTCCATTCCAATGGGAGGTGCTGATGTTGTACTAGGAGTCCAATGGCTACAATCCTTGGGTACAATAGCTTTTAATTTTCAAGAACTTTTCATCAAATTTTCTGTGGAAGGAAAGGAAGTTGAATTAAGGGGTATTGCAGGGAAACCAGGAAAGATAATCAGCTCTAATGGTATGACAAAGCTTCTAAAAAAGGAGCAAAGAGGTGTAATTGCACAATTATGTTCGCTAGATGTTTCCACATTGGAATCATCTATTTCTCCAGATCTCCAAAAAGTCCTGGACAATCATTCCAAGGTATTTGAGACTCCCAAAGGTCTCCCACCTATGCGTGATCATGATCATGCTATTCATCTGATTCCAGGAAGTGTTCCTCCAAACATCAGGCCGTACAGATATCCCTATGTCCAAAAAAGTGAAATTGAACGTATGGTTGCAGAAATGCTAGAGGCTGGTATAATTCAACCGAGTCAAAGTTCTTTCTCTGCTCCAGTAGTATTGGTGCACAAGAAGGATGGATCATGGCGCATGTGTCCGGATTATAGGGAGCTCAACAAGCTCACTATTAAAGATAAGTTCCCCATTCCTGTCATTGATGAATTACTGGATGAATTGCATGGATCAATTTACTTCACCAAGTTGGATCTTCGTTCAGGATATCATCAAATCAGAATGAAGATTGAAGACATTCCGAAAACGACATTTAGAACTCATGAGGGTCATTATGAATTTTTGGTCATGCCTTTTGGCCTTACCAATGCACCTTCAACATTTCAAGGTTTGATGAATTCAATTTTCAAACCATTCCTTAGAAAATTTGTGTTAGTATTTTTTGATGATATACTAATCTACAACAAGTCTTGGAAGGATCATGTTGAACATGTTGACAGGGTGCTACAACTATTGGAGGAGAAACAATTATATGCAAAAAGATCCAAATGTTTCTTTGGAGTCCAGGAGGTGGAATATTTGGGTCATATTGTATCTCATGAAGGAGTTAAGGTAGACCCTAGCAAAATTAAAGCCATTAAGGAATGGAAAATCCCCACATCCATAAAGCATCTGCGAGGATTTCTTGGGTTGACAGGGTATTATCGCAAGTTTGTTAAGAATTATGGGAGAATAGCAGCACCTCTAACAACATTATTGAAGAAAGATGCATTTTCATGGACTCCGGAAGCAACAAAGGCCTTTGAACATCTTAAAGAGGCAATGTGCCAAGCACCGGTCTTAGCTACACCGGACTTCACAAAAACCTTTATTGTGGAATGTGATGCTTCAGGAAATGGAATTGGTGCTGTTCTAATGCAAGATGAAAGACCCATTGCTTTTGAAAGTCGTCCAATCAAGGGAAAGTTTTTAAGCAAAGCTATTTATGAGAAGGAAATGTTGGCAATACTCCATGCACTTAAGAAATGGCGACCCTACCTAATGGGAAGACACTTCAAGGTAAAAACGGATCATGATAGCCTTAAATACTTTTTAGAACAAAGATTATCCTCTGAAGAGCAACAAAAGTGGGTCACAAAGATGTTGGGTTATGACTTTGAAATCATCTACAAAAAAGGGAAGCAAAATGTGGTGGCAGATGCACTCTCAAGAAAGGATGAGGATGTGGAAGCATTGTTGTGCGCCATTTCTATTATCCAACCAGATTGGATAAATGAAGCAAGGGAGGAATGGAAGAATGACGAAGAAGTGTGGGCACTTATTCGAAAGCTACAACAAGATTCCAGTACGTCTGATACATTTAGCTGGAAAAATGATTCGTTATGGTACAAAGATCGCTTATACCTCTGTAAGAATTCCCAGCTAAAACAAAAGATTCTTATGGAATTGCACACTTCTCCCTTAGGAGGGCACTCAGGATTTTTAAAAACTTACCACAGGGTTAAGAAGGAATTTTTTTGGGATGGCCTTAAATCAGATATTCAAAAGTTTGTGGCGGAATGTTTGGTTTGCCAACAAAATAAAGTTGAAACAATTAAGACACCGGGTCTATTACAACCTTTATCCATTCCAAGCCAACGTTGGGAGGAGGTTTCAATGGATTTTATCACAGGTTTACCCAAGTCTGAGGGAAAGAGTGTCATCATGGTGGTAGTTGACAGACTTACCAAGTATGCACACTTTTGTGCATTATCACATCCATTTAAAGCCAGTACAGTTTCTACTGCATTTATGGAAACAGTTCAAAAGCTACATGGAAACCCAAAGATTATTGTAAGTGACAGAGATCCCATTTTCACTGGAAATTTTTGGACAGAATTATTTTCTTGTCTTGGTACTCAGTTAGCTCATAGCTCATCTTATCATCCTCAATCTGATGGGCAAACTGAGATAGTAAACAAATGTTTGGAAGGATATCTTCGTTGCTTTGTATCTGATAAACAGACACAATGGGTCAAATGGTTGCCTCTGGCTGAATGGTGGTATAACACTTCCTTCATACAACAACAAAAATGACCCCATTTATGGCACTTTATGGGTATCAACCACCATCCATCACATCATATTTAAGAGAAAATTCTAAGGTTCAGGCAGTGGAACATCACATCGAACATCAACAACAAGTCCTCCAACTCTTAAAGGATAACCTCGTGTTGGCACAGAATAGAATGAAACAACAGGCAGATCAACATCGCAGTGAAAGAAGTTTTGATGTAGGTGATTGGGTATTCCTACGGCTACAACCATATAAGCAAATGTCCCTCAAGCAAGCTAAGAAGGATAATAAATTATCACCAAAGTATTATGGTCCGTACAAGGTGTTGCAAAAGATTGGTACTATGGCATACAAATTGGAGCTTCCTGCAGCTTCTCGATTGCACCCAGTTTTCCATGTTTCATGCTTAAAGAAGGTTATAGGCGACAAGCTCCCAGTTCAAACAATATTGCCAGAACTTGACGAGGAAGGAAAAATTATATTGGAACCGGAAGCAGTCATAGAAACAAGAACTCGACAGCTACGAAATCGATCAATTTCAGAGTATCTTATCAAGTGGAAGAACTTATCCGCTGAAGATTCCACATGGGAGGATGAGAATTTTATGCAGAAGTATCCAGAACTACTCAAGCGTTGAGGACAACACTTTTTTGAAGGAGAGGGGCATGTTGGGTCCCTATAATACTAGTGATTACCCCATTACTATTGTAGTTATACCCCTTATTTATATTGTTGTGCCCCCATTACCCCCATATTGTTATTAATGTGCCCATAGAATCCCTCTATTGTTATTTTTGTGGCTTTATATTATTATTGTTAGGTCGGCTGGATTATATTGTGACTCCTTAGACTCCTATATATAGAAAGGAGGTTTTGTCATTTGAATCATCCAAGAATTGTTCATTTATGTAATGTAAAGGAGGTTGCCCCCTCGAAGAGGCTGAATTCTAAGGCGTGGATCTCTCTTTTCTATCTTTTTGTGAGCTGGTTTCATAACAAAAGTTTTATTTAAGTGAATCTTATGGGCCAAATACCATATTTGTAAAAGCGGTATGGTAAATTAATAAAAATATAAATAAACGAGAGGTATGGTAAACAAATAAAACATTTTTTTATATTTACTCCATAAGTCACGTTATATTTACAAACACTCAAAAAATGCGTTATACTTAGGTGAAACCTATGGGAAAAATACTATGGGCCAAATACCATGGGCTAGATTATTATTAATACCATGCAAAAAAACATTATTAATCCTAATATTAGTATTAATAAAAAAAATGGCACATGGTATTGACCCATGGTATTCATGTGGAATGTAGCTTATTTAAATGGGGAAATTAAACCAGCATAGATCCATCTTTACTCTGGATCTACTAATATCAAATATCATGATATGTAAACTAGCATAAAGTGAAAAAATATTTGATCCCTCTTGGGGCTTGGTGGATCAAGAGTAAAAATGGATGTTGTAATTTAATGTATGTTAAATATTTTAACTTAGTTAAAATAAAAAATAAAATAAAAATCAATTATTAATTTTATTAATTTTTATAAAGTACTAATAGCAATTTTTAAGCTCCAGGTTTATGATAACCCATGATAATACCATGGTATTCATGTGAGCATAGACTATTTAAAGGGGAAATTCTATCATTTTAGATCCATCTTAATTTTGGGTCTACCAAGTGCTTAGAGGGATAAATAGATTTCATCCCCCTAAGAGTGGTAGATGTGGAGTTAAGATGGATATAGGTTGGTTTTTATGATAATGAAGATATTAAATAAACTTAGGAAATTATATTGTAAAAACATCTTAAGGTGAATGGTTAAAACTACATTTAGTCACTTCACAAAATTTAGTAAAAAATACCAATATCTCCATTAATATTGGTTTTTAACTTTTTCAATGAAACCTTATCACTCTTTCCGCATCACCCTTGCAGAAGATTTCTCACCATTTTTCAAACATTCTCAATATGATATCTTTATGAAAAAGTTTAGGTACTGATGTTGGAATAGTTGTTTGAAAAATAAGTTGGTTTGTACAATCTTTCATCTTCTGTGTTATTCTTAGTTTGTCCTAATGATCTGTAGCGGTTGGAGCCACCGCACCACATTTTCCTAAAAGGTGGAGATTGTTCACCAAAAAGGAAATTAATTTACATGTTACAACGTTGTTAAAAAATGCGAGACCTATGAGGGTAGTGAATTATGCTAATAAGCAATTTAGATTGGGAAAGACTTAATTAAATTTTATTATTTAATTGAAGATTTCCAATTAAAATAATAATAAATTTACATTTATATATTCATATATTGATTGGAAGGATTCTCACAATGGTCACTTCTTTCAATTAGATCCCCTTCAAGCCCTTGGGATACCTAATACTTTCTTATATAATATAGTTGGGGATTTCTACTTGTTGGCGTGTCGGGGTAAACAAACTTGATGTGTTTTCTTTTTCTCGCAGTTGGAGTCTATGGAATAAGAAAGAAATTTGATAACTTGAAAAAAGTGGTAGCTTGACAAAAGTTGTAGAGAAAAGATTAATCTCTCCAACCTTGACAGAACTTGTTGTCAATATCAACACCTACAAGAACTTTGTTGTGGAATATTATCAAAACTAATAGAAGGATATGAAAGAGTGTATTGTAAGAACCTTGATAAACACGACCGCTGAAAATTGGAACATTGTTTGTAGGAAGAGAAAATTATGTTTCTTTTTCCAAACATGTATGTTAGTATATTACAGTTTAATGAATATGTTTTCTTATTATCATATATGGTTTCATACTTTAACAAAACATTCGCCAAGACTTCACAATGTTTTATTATTTAATAAAAGATTTTCCAAGATCTTACAAGATTTTATAATTCCGTAAAAGATTCTCCATCACTATACAAGATAATATAATCTGGTGAGAGATTCGCCAAAAAATATATATATACATATTATATTATTGATAAAATCGCCTCCCATTTTTCCTATGTATCATGGGGGATTAGCCCATTTATTATACATATAAATTTAGTGTGGTTCTTAAAAATTTTCTTGGTGACCAATAGTGGTTAATTTACAATATCTAACACAACAAAATTTTAGTTGTATTTAGCTTAATCATTAATTGGTTGTCTCAATTTCATCATATAGTAGTATATTTAGTCATAAATTTATTTTTAATTTAATCATTAATTTATTCATTAATTGTCACAATTAATGAACAAATACACATCAAAATATACTACTACATGTTCACACGAGAAAACCAATTAATGACCAAATAAATATGACCAAAATGTTAGTCGTGTTATAAGTTACTATAAAATAGCTACTAATAGTCATATATATGCAAATTTTAGTCATCGTTTAAAACCAATTAATGAACAAAGAAATATGACTAAATTTCAGTTGTATTATAAGATACTGTAAATTAACTACTAATGGTCGTATAGATGCAAAATTTAGTAATCATTTGTAATCACAAATTTATCATTTATAGTAGTCATTTTTTTTTGTAATTTCATATTCATTATATAAACGACTTATTTAGTAGTTTATATTCATTTCATTTACTTTCATTAATAATGAGTATAAATGACTAATTTATTCATTGTATATTCATATTATTCATGTTTATCATTAATTAAGATAAACTACTAATTTAGTGGTTTTAGATTGATTTTATGTGTTCATTGTTAATCAACATAAATTGATTAGTATGTTTTCATGACTAAATTAAAAGAAAAAAGGCTATACAATGTGCATGTTAATTTAATATGAAAACACAAAGTTATATATGTTAATTACAATGCTAAATAATATCAAATACAACTATTAATAATTTCAATTGCATAAATTATATTTTATGAAATGTCAAGTATTACAATATGAGTTTTCAAATTAATATTGGTTGGACTACAATTTACACACAAAATATTGTTTCATAGCTTCAAAACATAATCATTTTGTTGCCAAAGCATTGCAGGTGAATTCATCAACTCTAAAGACTTGACCATCAATATCTATATGTGTGTCTCATGTGGGATATTGGATTTAAGGGTATCACTAGACTAATTATTTTCTCTCCCTTAATGCATTTGTTGCTCCAGTGGTATTTGTAGTGTCCCTTCTTGGTGAGATAGCTTTGATGACACTTAGAGTGGGTGATTTTGATATAATGATATAATATTATGCGTGAGAAACTTATGTACATGCTTATATGCTATAGACCTAGTTTGGTCACCTAGTTGTTGTGTGCTTAGGATAATATCTATGGTTGTGTGTATAAGAATTGGTTTTGGTTAATAACATATCATCAATGTTTTCTCTTTTGGTATCTTAGTTTGGAAATATGTGTATGACATGGATGTTGATTCAGGATTGAGACACATAGATCCATGGATGATCATGGTTATGTGGAACATATGGTTAATTATGGTTTATTAATGATACATGATTTATATGATTATATATGTTTAATATTGTAATGAGAAATATGTGGCAAGTACATAGTTATTTGCGAACAAGGACGCTCAAATTATAAATGACTGTGGAAGTAATGATACATGATTTTTATGATTTTATATGCGTAATCTTGTATTGAGTAGGATGTGATATGGAGCATAGTTATTTTCAAATAAGGATGTTCAAATTTTAAATGGTTAAGAAAATGATTTCTCTAGAACCAAAATGGTTGTGGAAGTCATGCACAATCTTTGGTAAAATGTGAATAAGTTAATTATGAAATTTATTGATTCCTTTGATCTATGATATTGTGATGTGTGCATGTCTTGGAATAAGGCCTTATGAACGAACCATCAGATGGGTATGAGCTCACAATCAGTACCTTAATGTGAAGCATAGAGTTTCAAAGCAGAGTAGATGAGAAGCCATGGAAATTAGGGCGCAGAGTTCTGAATATTTAAAAAGATCAATGTGTGGAATCTTGGATTTTTAGAGTAGATCATGGCGCATAGTCCTGAATCTACTAAGGCATGAAGATGTATGCAATAGGGTTACGAAATCCCTATTCTCTGGAAGAAAAATACCACTCTTGGGAAGCTTAGGGATAAATTTCCTTAATAAAACCTCTTTTCTAACAATCCTAGATTGACTTTCTAAAAATAGAAAGTCATGTCTAACATCTCAAGCATGACTTTCCAAAAATAGTAAATCACCTTACATAAATTGGCAATCAAGTATAGTTGAAGGAAAATCACTTAACTTATCATTAATCAATCCTAATCATTCAATTTCGAATTAATCCTCAATACTATTAATATTATTATTATATTTTATGAGAGTATGATATTATTATTAAAAGAGAATTACAAGTCACCTTCATCTACTCAATCACTTCACACCTCTCTCCTTGACAACTCTCATGGCTCTATGTAAATCTCTCTCTTTTAATAATACATTACACTCTATTTTATGCATACATAAAAGAATGTCATATTCCTCTTCAACTCATTAAAGACATGTCATAAAAGATTCCTCTTATGCTCTCTTTAATGCATAAGTTACACTATCTTTAATCAAAACATACATACCTCTCTTTAATGGCATGAGTTACATTTCTCTAAATGGAATACAATGCATGCATATTACTCCTCCCTTATGAGAATAATTTGTTGCTCCTTCTATATATGTGTCCCATGTATTCTCACTTAGGGGGAGGGAGGTTCATTGTGAATCTGTGATACCAAGAGTTGGAGAGATTTGAAAAATATTATGAGAGTGAGCGACTTGGAGAGTAGCCAATTTCTTTTGAAATGATTTTGAAATTCCTAATATAAATTACTATGTAGCTCTACTTGGTGGAGTTGTGCATGAGTGGTGTTGGGAGGAATTGAAACTTATCTTCCTCAGCATGCCTTGGATATCTCTCTACTGCTATATTTTGGTACTGTTTGTGAGCTCTTATAGCTCAGGGGTTCCAGGGGGGGAATTTCTTTGTAGATATGGTTGGAGGAAAATGGATAGTTCACAATGAGTTGATAAGGATATAAAAGCAGGAGCACAATCTCATTGGAGCTAGAGCATATTCCCATCTTTTTGTAATTGTATAAGTACACTGCCAGGTATGTTCATAAGCATTCTTGAAATTTTAGTTTATTATTAAATTAAAAGTGTTGTAGCACTTTAAAATTCATTGGAAATTGCTACTTGTGAATTTTAATGAGATATTTACAAATTTATTTATGAGCTAACCAATAATGAATGGCAATTGTAGTTGAGAATGTACATGCATGGGGATTAAAACAATAATGTGTTGCCAAAGTTTTAAGTTCTTTTTATAATGAATTTTTGTCCATTGCAGGTTGCCATGAGTTTACTACAATACCATATTATCATAAATTTGAGTTTTTTTTCTCCATGTACAGTTGTAGATGAATTTTGCACACTAAGTGTTTGACAAAGTGATAAATGAGATAGTAGGAATGTTTTTATTGTTGTTGTTTTAATAAATCGCATCTTTGGAATGTTATGTTACTTTTCTACTCAACATCAGGGGGTATCAACACCATTTTCCATTTAACCCCCCATTTGATTCCAAAAAAAGTACTTTGCAGAATCCAGATCAAAAATCTGGGCGATTTTATAGATTGTTGCTGTCAATTAAATGCCTTTTTTTTTCGAGTTTTTGATGAAAAAATAAGATTATTTAGTCCCTGTTTTAAGATGTCAACATTTGAAGTTTCAATTTCCGAATTTTTTGAGTTGAATAGGTTGAAGAAGAATCTCAAATTCATTGTTTCCAAGTGTTTGGAAAAATGCCTCAATGGTTGTAGATTGCATGCTTGCAAAGTGTTTGTCAAAATGCCTCTATGTTTGTAGATTGCATGTTTGCAAAGTGTTGTCAAAAGACATGAATGGCTGTAGTTTTTGTGCATATAAATTGTTAGAGTAAAAATCCTACTTACCGTAGTTTTTATGTACTAGAAATTTATGAATAGACTATTTGATGGATGTAGCTTCTTATGCCTACAAGTTTTTGGTATGAACATGAAAGTTAATTTAATAATTTGTTGAAGTGTGAATAGGGAATAGGATTATTGTTACTTTAATTATCTAAATTTTTCATTAAAAAAAGGGGTTGTTGGAAATAATTTTATAGTGACTTTCTGTAGGATTTTGTGCAAGTGAGCATAATAAGTTTTGTCTGAGTTGCATGTGTTCATGGGTGAATTCTTGTGCTTCAATGAATGTAGAAAACAACTATTTGTGCCCAATATATGCAGTTTCATTGTTTTACATGACACTTTTTGAATAATAACATGCTTCTAAATGAGTAATAGTAGTTGCTTTTGTTTCAACATTCATTATATAATTTTCATGTTTGCAGCATTGCCTTAATAATTGGGATTGAGAAATTTAATTGATGAATTTGGAAAATTTGTTGGGTCAATATATTTTGTGATTCTATTTCATCAACATATTATATTTATTAGATTTATTGATGAAGAGAGACATATTCTTCCCTCAGTTACCCTGCTATAGGTAGGTTAATACTCATACACTAATATGCGATTTTTGTAAAAGAAGCATAATACTTTTGTGGTTATGATATCAAGAGTCAATAAATGAAACTTATTTAGCATAATCTAGGAAATCAAATAGGTTGATCTAGCTTAATGTTCGCACATGGAATTATGGTAGAATTGATTTCCACTCTTACTTAGAGCTCATGTATAAGTATGAAAAGAGCACATGTTATGATCTTTTAAACTTGAGAGGAAATGTGTTTTGGAATTGGTCTTAAGGGAAAGTTATCCTTGACTTCTTATGTTATATTCTTACATTGAAATAGTTGAAGGAACATGATTACATGATAGCTAAGTTAGTCATATTATGAGTAAAACAAAAATAAAATAAAATAAAATAATTGAGTAATAGTATTCAATGTGACCTTTACTTCTCTATACTATTGATGGTTGGTAAGGTGGGACCTTACATATGGTATTAGAGCCAAGTTAAAACACTAGGGCCTAATGGGCCAACATACTTGCTTGTAGGTTGATGCATGAACGGTTATTTTGCATGCATGTTGAATTATTGTGTATGTTGACTTGGAAGCATATTGGTTGCATAAAGGATATTATTATTATTTAGAAAACCGTGAAAGAAAAAGAATGGCTTCTTATATTCCTTTATATTTTTGTTAAGAAAAATTATAAGAAATATGATAAAAGGACTTAAAGACATGTAGGGAAAGGATGTGATTGAGAAGTTGGGGTTAAACCCATGCATGTGAATGATTTGATTTTCAATGGGTGAGTGAGATATGTTGAGTGGATGCATGATTGCATATATGTTTAATGCATCATTATCAATGTGATATGGGCCTACTAGCCATCTCTAGTAGTTGAAATTGTATCTACGAAGAAAAATATTAGCCTAATCTAAACTATAGCATGATGGCATTGGTGTGTATTCTTTGGGAATGTGTGTCAACTGTAAGTCCAATATTCAATTAACATGATGATTGAGTTCGTCATGTTAATTTTGACTCTTTTCTTACATACACTAATGGAAACTTAACAGAAGCTAACTTGAAGGATGTCACTTTTAACTGTGAACGAAGATTCAAGAGTAATGTATGTGCATTAATTTGACCAGTTAAAATATGATTTGGGAATACATTCTTAATGAGTAAGAATGGAATTCTTATGATTTATTTGACATGACTTTGTGTAGTTTGGGTTGACTTTATGCATCAAATAACTTGAAATTACTCAAATACAAGGTTGAGGTATGACCTTCCTAATAAACAAGAGGCTTAAATGACTGGTGCATGAAGGGTTGTGGAAGCCATTTGAAGGAACACTTAAAGGTTATGTTTCCGCTAAGTTATGTATGGGTGTGGAATCCATATATATATATCTATATATATATATATATATATATATGAGCTGATGTATGGGTGTGGAATCCATACTAGCATATATCTATGAGAAAATGTATGGGTGTGGAATCCATACTAACGTATATCTATGAGCTAAGTAATGAGGTAAGGTATGGGTGTGGAATCCATACTAACATATATCTATGAGCTAAGTAATTCTTCTGGTTAGAATGAACAAAAATATTTTGATGAAATCTCAAACATGATTAAGGAGGATTGATTATGTGTAATTAAATTTAAATGGATAGAGATTTGTAACATGAATTTGCTTGAGATTTAAATCCATTATTTTATTTTTATTACAAATGAAGATACTAATATTGGTATACTAAACACCATTAGGTGATTTAGAATGTTTGGAATAATTTATTTTGATATATGGGGTCAAGTGTGAACTAAGTATCTATCCTCTAGTATTTTAATTATTTTGTATGTGTTGGATTTAGATAGAATTAAAATGATTTTCAAATGATTGAAATGTAGAAAAATATTATTGTGATAATTTGATGAAATATCCTTTCTATTGGCTCAAGACAAATTAGGTATAGGAAAGCCATAATAGTCTCTTTAATTATTTTGTTAGTTGAATATTTGTTGAATTTTATTTAACCAAATTAATTAGATAAATTATGAGTATTTAACTCATGAACTGCTCTAAACTATTGCTAGTTAGGTCATCGAGTCAAAATTCATATTGTTTATGAACTTGATGCACTGCTTTCTTGGAATTTTATTAACTTGTAAATTGTTAAGAGAATAACATGTTTAGAAGATAAACATTTTATGTGGTGAGAACTTTGTTTTATTTGAACTTAAAGAAAAAGGTATGTGATTAATGAAAAGCTTAGTTGAGTTCTTGTTTTACAAGAAGTGATATTTTTGGAGGGAGAAACTGAAGGAGTGGCATCACATTTTGATGAATTGGAATTCTTGCATGATTTAGAAGCTTAAGATGATTGTATTATATGTGGAATGGAAGAGATTCAAGGATTTAGGACTTTTTTTCTTGGATGTATAGTTGTATGAGTAGTTAGTAATCCTACAAAAGGTTATAATCTTTTGAGAGGTAGTTGAAAAAACAAACAAACAAACAAACAAACTTATCCTTAGGTTAGAAATGTCTTTATGATAGTTTAAAGCTTATTTAAAATCAACAAGATTCTTCATAATTTGAGAAATGTATGGTTTTCATAACTTGTTTTTTGTGTGTGTATGTTTTAACAGTAATGAATAATATGTGAAACCAAATGGATTGATTAATTATTGAATAAAAATTACGAGTGATTTTATAGTGGGAAAACAAGTTGACTTATAATTATCAAGATAGATTCAATAATATAGATATTGAATTTGTATAATTACAAAAATTGTTCTTGATTACAAGCCACTTTCTAAAATATATATTTAATTATTTTTGGAATGAATATTTTCTAACTGAATCATTCATAATTGATTCTCAAGTAAGAGAAATGAATAATAATGAAGATTATGGGAATTAAAGGAATGGTCTATAATACAAAAGTGGGTCAATGAGGACTATATGGAATCTTAGCTTGTTAGTTTAAAAAAAAATGGTGTCTTAAACCTAAAATTGTAATTTTTCCTAAATAGTAAGCATTTAGTAAAAACTATAGGTAGATCCTAAAGATTTTGATTGCAAGAATGTCTTATGGAATCAAAAGGGGAAACTTGGATCGAGAAGACATAAATTAAGTGAGATGTAAGAGTGGGTTTTATAAATGACATCATGTTTTGTTGCATAGTTTCACTGGAAATTGTATGTGGATGATTTTATGCTCCTTGTATGCAAATTTGATTGTGAGATGGGATGGACCATTATTGTTTTTTTTACAACCAATGTGTGAGATTTTTATAGCTTGGCAAGCTCAATGTACTATAGAACCAAGAAGATTACACATGTAGGATTCATGTAGACTATGAAAAATAACATGTAGAATATCAAAATATTATAGATATCTTAATCAGATGTCATGTCAATTACATAAAATAGTATTTTGATATGGTACTATAAATTGTATGGTTGGTTTTGATATAGAAATATTTGGAATTTTATATAGAAACATGCCTAATATGGCATTGATATATTTTCTACTTGATTAAGAATGGCATGTTTCGGCTTTCATGGAGTTGCTTCCAATTTATAAAACATTAAACTATGGTTTGGCATGAAGACAAATGTATCAAATACATATAAATAAGGTTAACACCTTAGTGATAGGAGAATCGAAAATAACTAAGTATTTGATGACTCTAGGAAATACTTCAGGCCAAGTTTAGCCCAAGAGGGGGAATATGTAGTGTCCCTTCTTGGTGAGATAGTTTTGATGACACTTAGAGTGGGTGATTTTGATATAATGATATAATATTATGTGTGAGAAACTTATGTACATGCTTATATGCTATAGACCTGGTTTGGGTCACCTAGTTGTTGTGTGCTTAGGATAATATCTATGGTTGTGTGTATAAGAATTGATTTTGGTTAAGAACATATTATCGATGTTTTCTCTTTTGGTATCTTAGTTTGGAAATATGTGTATGACATGGATGTTGATTCAGGATTGAGACACATAGATCCATGGATGATCATGGTTATGTGGAACATATGGTTAATTATAATTTATTGATGATACATGATTTATATGATATATATTTTTAATCTTGTAATGAGCAAGATGTGGCTGGTACATAGTTATTTACGAACAAAGATTCTCAAATTATAAATGATTGTGGAAGTAATGATACATGATTTTTATGATTTTATATGCTTAATCTTGTATTTAGCAGGATGTGATATGGAACGTGGTTATTTTCAAACAAGGATGTTCAAATTTTAAATGGTTGCGAAAGTGATTTCTCTAGAACCAAAATGGTTGTGGAAGTCATGCACAATCTTTGGTAAAATGTGAATAAGTTAATTATGAAATTCATTGATTCCTTTGATCTATGATATTGTGATGTGTGCGTGTCTTGGAACAAGGCCTTATGAATGAACCATCAGATATGTATGAGCTCACAATCAGTACCTTAAGGTGAAGCGTGGAGTTTCAAAGCAGAGAAGATAAGAAGCCATGGAAATTAGGGCGCAGAGTCCTAAATCCATGAAAGATATAGACGTGGTGTCTTGTATCTATAATAAAATGTTTAGGGCGCGGAGTCCTAAATATTTAAAAAGATCAATGTGTGGAATCTAGGATCTTTAGAGTAGACCATGGCACAAAGTCCTCGATCTACTAAGGCACGAAGATGTATGCAACAAGGTTACGGAATCCCTATTCTCCGGAAGAAAAATACCACTCATGAGAAGCTCAGGGATAAATTTCCTTAATAAAACCTCTTTTCTAACAATCCTAGATTGACTTTCTAAAAATAGAAATTCATGTCTAACATCTCAAGCATGACTTTCCAAAAATATTAAATCACCTTACATAAATTGACAATGAAGTATAGTTGAAGGAAAATCGCTTAACTTATCATTAATCAATCCTAATCGTTCAATTTCGAATTAATCCTCAGTATTATTAATATTATTATTATATTTTATGAGACTATGATATTATTATTAAAAGAGAATTACAAGTCACCTTCATCTACTCAATCACTTCACACCTCTCTCCTTGATGACTCTCATGGCTCTATGTAAATCTCTCTCTTTTAATAATACATTACACTCTATTTTATGCACTCATCAAAGAATGGCATATTCCTCTTCAACTCATTAAAGACATGTCATAAAAGATTCCGCTTATGCTCTCTTTAATGCATAAGTTACACTATCCTTAACTAAGGCATGCGTACCTCTCCTTAATGGCTTGAGCTACACTCCTCTAAATGGAATACAATTCATGCATACTACTCCTCCCTTATAAGAATAATTTGTTGCTCCTCCTATATACGTGTCTCATGTATTCTCACTTAGGGGGAGGGAAGTGCATTGTGATACCAAGAGTTGGAGAGATTTGAAAAATATTATGAGAGTGGGAGACTTGGATAGTAGCCAATTTCTTTTGAAATGATTTTGAAATTCCTAATATAAATTACTATGTAGCTCTACCTGGTGGAGCTAACCATGAGTGGTGTTGGGAGGAAGTGAAACTTATCTTCCTCAGCTTGCCTTGGATATCTCTCTATTGCTATATTTTGGTACTGTTTGTGAGCTCTTACAACTCGGGGGTTCCAGGGGGAGAATCTCTCCATAGATATGGTTGGGAGGAAAATGGATGGTTCATAATGAGTTGGTAAGGATATTGGAGCAGGAGCACAATCTCATTGGAGATGGAGCATATTCCCATCTTTTTGGAATTGTATAAATACACTGCCAGGTATGTTCATAAGAATTCTTGAAATTTTAGTTTATTATTAATTTAAAAGTGTTGTAGAACTTTAAAATTCATTGGAAATTGCTACTTGTGAATGCTTATGAGATATTTACAGATTTATTTATGAGCTAACCAATAATGACTGACAATTGTAGTTGAGAATGTACATGCATGGGGATTAAAACAATAATGCGTTGCCAAAGTTTTAAATTCTTTTTATAATGAATTTTTGTCCATTGCAGGTTGCCATGAGTTTACTACAATACCATATTATCATAAATTTGAGTTTTTTTTCTCCATGTACAGTTGTAGATGAATTTTTCACACTAAGTGTTTGAAAAAGTGAGTTTTTTTTTTTCTCCATGTACAACTTTAGATGATTTTTTCACACGAAGTGTTTGAGATAGTAGGAATATTTTTATTGTTGCTATTTTAATAAATCAAATCTCTGGAACATTATTTTACTTTTCCTCTCAACATCAGGGGGTATCCACGCCATTTGGCCATTTAACCCCCCATTTGATTACAAAAAAAGTACTTTGCAGAATCTAGATCGAAAATCTAGGCGATTTTACAAATTGTTGTTGTCAATTATATGCGTTTGTTTTCGAGTTTTTGATGAAAAACTAAGATTGTTTAGTCCCTGTTTTAAGATGCCAACATTTGAAGTTTCAATTTCTGAATTTTTTGAGTTGAATAGGTTGAAGAAGAATCTCAAATTCATTGTTTCCAAGTGTTTGTAAAAATGCCTCAATGGTTGTAGATTGCATGCTTGCAAAGTGTTTGTCAAAATGCCTCAATGGTTGTAGATTGCATGTTTGCAAAGTGTTTGTCAAAAGTCATGAATGGTTGTAGTTTTTGTGCATATAAATTGTTAGATTAAAAGTCCTACTTACCGTCATGCAAAGTGTTTGTAAAAAGACATGAATGGTTGTAGTTTTTGTGCATATAAATTGTGAGAGTAAAAGATCTACTTACAGTCATGCAAAGTGTTTGTCAAAAGACATGAATGGCTGTAGTTTTTGTGCATATAAATTGTTAGAGTAAAAATCCTACTTACTGTAGTTTTTATGTACTAGAAATTTGTGAATAAACTATTTGATGGATGTAGCTTCCTATGTCTGCAAGTTTTTGGTATGAAAGTGAAAATTAATTTAATAGTTTGTTGAAATGTGAATAGAGAATAGGATTATTGTTACTTTATTATCTAAATCTTTCATAAAAAAGGGGGTTGTTGGAAACAATTTTATAGTGACTTTCTGTAGGATTTTGTGCAAGTGAGCATAATAAGTTTTTTTTGAGCTGCATGTGTTCATGGGTGAATTCTTGTGCTTCAATGACTGTAGAACACAACTACTTGTGCCCAATTTATGCAGTTTCATTGTTTTACGTGACACTTTTTGAAGAATAACATGCTTCTAAATTAGTAATAGTAGTTGCTTTTGTTTCAACATTCATTATATAATTCTCATGTTGCAACATTGCCTTAATAATTGTGTTATAGACATTTTTGGGCACTACAACCCCAAGCATAAAATGTCCATAAACCAAGGGCTCCTAAGTCCCTAAAGGTGTTGTTACAACCCCTAAAAGAACAAGGTCAACTGATTACAGCATCTCCCAGAATTTCTCCATGAAAAACTACTCAGAACTGGTCAAAACTGGACCATTTCACCTGCTCCATAGGTAAAGTGCTTGCATCCCACCTAAATACACACAGTAGGTGCATTTCATTTCAAAAAGACCTTCTATGGGGTGCGATGGGCGAGAAGGGACAAATGGCAGGGTCAATCCGCAAGGTGGAGAAGCATGGAATCAAGAACTATCATAGGGAAGACACTAATCAAATCACAAGCTACCATGCTATCAATGGAAACTTCTCCTATTTGATTTGAATTTGTAGTTTTTCTAGTGTCGAAAGCAAGTTTTCAATTCCAAATCGCAAAGTGTTGTCATTGTCCTCATTTTGTTTTGAAAAGAAGCTTGTTAGTAATTGTCACTTTGAAAATAATTCAGATTTGCGCATTAGCTTTCTTTTTATCATTTACACATTAAGAAGGCTGAAAACAAATACATGCATGTGCATTTGCATTTAGACTGTTTGTTGGTTTGATTTAGGACAGTGCATATAGTGTGTGCTCTTTGCTCTTTGTTGAAAGAACGCCATCTCTCTTACCTTAGTAGCTAGGATTTTCATTGCACAAAGAAGATAAAATGACTGTTTATCATCTTAGATTGCATTTTAGGAATTGTACATCTACATCACGCGGTGAACCTGAAAGGCAAATTTCTTAAGCAAGATCAACTATAAAATAAATTTAATGAATCTAACAATGCTTTGGAACCTAATGCACAACATCTAGAAGTCTAGGCTAGAGACGTATTCCAGCATCGTAAAGCCTGGTAACTGTTGTTTTCACTGTTGGTTGGGTGATTCCTCCACTTTGAGATGATAAGTGCCAGTATGAACTTGTGCTCCCACGTACCGTCGAGTATATTTTGGTAGACCACAATAGGCTTAATCCTTTATCCATAGGAAGCCGTGTCTGCCGCCCTATCGATCACAACGCACTGAACACAACATTCGGGAAGATTGACTGCCGTACCGTAAAAAGTATTCTGCAGTTTTGCGATTGGTTTGGTAATCCCTCTGCCTAGATTTCCAGAGCAGTCCCTTTCGTTCCTTTTTAGACTCCTTAACAGAAAAGGTCCATCTGAGCACTTGTCACTTCAGGCTCATTAAAAATTGAAGGCGACTAGAGTCATCTTTTGTTTTTCTCGACTCTTTAAAATTGAAAAAACAAGTTGTGTCAAAGCGTCTAAAATTTATTTTAAATGGAATAATTATCACCTTTCCTACGTTGGTCTTGGGTTGAGGAAAATGGAGTCCACCAACCAAGGAGTTCCCCTTGGAGGAAATCCTAGTCCCTTCTCCTCTTGGGGAGATGTTGGTGTGGCCCATATGGCCACATTGTCGCTTCCAGGATTGACAATAGGCTTGCCCATATGGCTTTTCTCAACCTCCGTCGTTCAGAACACCGCGATTCCTGAACAATCGAGTCAGCAACTAAACGATTCCAGAGTTACCCCCCAACCCTCTACTTCGTCCAATTCTTCCTCTCCTCCTTCCTCTTCGCTTGATGAAGCTGGTAAAGCCAAAAATCAAGTACCTGAGGAGAAGAAGGAAAAGAAGAAGAAAGATAAGAAGAAAGAGAAGAAGAAGAAGGAGCCAAAGGTGAAAAGGGGTAACCAAGCGTCGTCTAGCGAAAATCCACACACTACACTGACCAGGCCTAAATCGCCATGTGTCATTTGCAAAGGAGACCACTATCATAGAGATTGTCCTTACATCCCTCAGATCTTAAGGGACTGGTCTCCTCGTTTGCACAACCCGGTGTTGTCAACCTCTGATGATCATGTTGAAAATACACCGTCAACTAGTGAAAGTGAAGCCCCTGGACGAAAAGGAAAATGCAAATTTCCTTGTAAACTGTGTGAAGGCGATCACGCCGTACACCGTTGTCCCTTCTTAGACGAGGCTAAAAGAGTTTTGTACAACCGTCCAGTTTCACCATTATGGCTCCCTCCCAGATATAAGAAACTCTTGCCAAGTCCATTGCTAGTTGAAAATCCGGCTAACAAGCCCTTGTGGTCGGCTGAAGTATCTATCACTGAAGAAAAACCATCTGAATCCATGCTAGACGAATGTCTAAAGGTCAAGGTGACAGTTGACCTGGTCTTGCCTTCCTAGGTTCTTCCTTTAGATGATACAGTCACCGAAGAGAACAAGGATGACACCGTCCAAATTCTTTTCGTAAGCACAGACTCCGATGAACATGGGGGCAGTTTACCCATTCCTTTACTGCAGGAAGGAAGTTCATCAGAGTCGTACTCGGCCGTCTATTCGGTCCCACCTCCAAGCAACCTAGTTGTTTCCTTTGATTAGAATCTACTAGGCAGACCCCGCTTATCGGCTAGTGTACCATTCCGAATCATTGCTCAAATATATAGAATGGTTATGGCCGGTACCATCATAGATGAAGGGGCTTCTGTGAGTATCCTTTCCTCGACTGCTTGGAAAGCGCTTGGTTCGCCATCGCTTTTGCCTGAGATGAGGAATCTAACAGGATTTGACAAAGGAACCAGTTGACAGTTAGGGATCCTTCCCAATGTGCCCATAACATTGAGAGGGAAAACCGTTCACATGAACGTAATGGTAGTCCAAGGACCCCTGGATTATAATCTACTCCTTGGGCGAGACTATATTTATTGCATGGAGGCCATTGTCTCCTCACTCTTTAGAGTAATGTGTTTTCTGCATGAAGGAAGAGTGGTCAAGCTCGTAGACCAACTTTCATTCCCCGATTCACGCATAGCAAATAGTCATATGCCATCCCTGAATGGTCTTTTCACGCAAGGAATGTCTCATCAATCCCCAGTTCGTCCACCTGATGAGCGCGAGTGATTCGGGGGACATGACTGAAACCCAGGGGGCATGCACCCTGGTCTGCTTCGGCAGGAAAACTTTAGGTATAGGATAGGTTCCCGCGAAGGATATCTAACTAGTCTGACACTCCCGTCCGTCTAGGAAAAGGGGGTTGGACTAGAATAAGATTCCCTCGTCAAAGTTATGTGAGCGGAGGCGTCTGTGCCACTCGTCCTTTTTTATTTCAGTAGACATCACAGAAGAAGTGTTTTGTTTGTGGTGCGAATAGAACAATCTTTGGTAACCTGAAAGAGGTAGGCCTTTCTCGATAAAACAAATGTTTTGTCTGCAAATTGCGAGGTAACCTTGAAACTCTATGTCTCTATACCCGGGGGCATGCAAACCTTTTAACATGCAAGCGAAGAGCGACTATTTTTTTTTTTTTAAATTTGTAGGTCCTCTAATCCTTTAAACTCGTAGGATTGGTCGTTTCCTAACTTGCATAAAGAAAGGATGTTGGGGCAAAGCTTTGAAAAAATTCCATTTTTAGATGAGACATTATTATTATACGATTGGATTAATCGAGCAGTTTTAACGCGGACTTCATGCTCGTTAAAAAATAAACATAAGCAAATGTTTCCCCCATCGTTTAAGCTCATTAAAAAATGAACCAATTTCCGGTAAATAACCATCGTGAATGTAGTACTTCAGCCTTTGAAGCCTTGGTCGTGTTCTCATCATCACCTCCACTCTGTATTGGCCGATCATTCACCTCCACTTGATTGTTTACCCATTTTGAGGAACAACTGTGAAGAGTGATCTTGTTAGTCATCCTTGTGACACTACTGTGATTGGAAAATTCCAAACCTTACCTAGAATCAGCTGCTACTCGAATTTATCTCTCGTTCCTCAAAAACGAGTCTCCTTTAAGCTCTTTTCAACTGACTCGTAAAATATGAAAAGATTGCAGAGCCATTGGCCTCTCCAGCTCATTAAAGTGACCGGAAGTGCTATCCCTCCTTTAGATTTTAATCTTTTTGGACCTGAGGGATTGCTACACAAAAAGATCGAGTGCTTGTTTTGTTCGGCTCGTTAAAAGTATCGAAAATTCATCCCTTTCGTATTATTTTATATTTTTTCGGACTTAATGGATTTGATGACGAAAAAGGATTTTTGGAGTTTCCTTCACGTCCCTTTTCAGACTCTCTAAAAATTGAAAAGGACCGAGTTATCTTTGTCGTTAAACTCATTAAAACCTAATAGCGACAAACTTTTCCATAACAGACAAGAACGAGTTTCACTATCGCTAGGCTTGTTAAAACATAGCGATGGGTTTGCCCGAAGGGCAAATTATAGAACAAGCATATGTTATCCTCCTCAATCTTGACAAAAATAAAGAGGTACTGGTCAGCAATGACTGGGGAAAAATTGGGAAGAAAACTTGAAAAAATTTGTTGGTAGCAAGTCGCTCTTGAACATGACACTTTCACTCCGCATCCAAGTCGGGTTGGGTTGTTTCATTCACTGGTCACATCACCATGGTTCCATCACACCATCCACATTTGGGGTTAATGCTACCAATCCATCATGTCAGTTTCGTCGGTATGTTCATGAGAAGTCATTCAGAGAATTCACCTGTGTCTCACCCACTACAATACATTTACGCTCCATTCTTTCATGACCGCCACCCTGAACCATATATCACCAGATTGTTTTCACCTCCATTAAAATCATTTGCTCCGTTCCGTGTCATTGATGTGGGATTCATTAATGCCCTCCTATGACGGATCGCTTCTTGTCGACATCAGCTCATTATCCAAGAAGGCGATCTAGGAACAACCCTTCAGTACTTTGAAGCTTGCATGCCTCAATGGAAAGTTTCTCACTTCCGACGTCAGGTTTACATCAATGGCCTTCGACCGAAAGATTTTACGTGGTGTTCGACGCCAAGTCCCTTATTCACGCCACGTGAATTGTACTGCAGTACCTTGAGGATCATTATCATTATCGATGATTCCTCTCGCGCCTATTGACAACTTACATCATTGGTTGGTAATCAGGCGATGTCTTTCCATGTTCGACTCCAGAACATCTCTCACATGGATCGACTTGTACTTTGAGTGAAGATTGAACGAGATTGAAGACCCTGGATCTAGTTTCATCCATCCGGGCTGCGATATATATTTTGGAAAATAAAAACATCAAATGTACATCATTGCTGCACAGATAATCATCCAATCTAAGGGATGATGGCTCTACCAGAATCATCAGTCTACACTCAGACGATTGTCTGTCTCATGTACATGAAAAATGGATTTATAAAGCTGAGCATGGGAATGCCCGCCTCAGCTATATCATGAAAAAATTATGAAGATAATGTATTGTATTGTATCTTATTATAGGTCTCCTTCCAGCTTGAAAGAACTTCAGATCCTCATGATAAAGCATTTCACCCGACATCAAAATATTAACGACCTCATGCTTTAGGGGGCAACTGTTATAGACATTTTTGGGCACTGTAACCCCAAGCATAAAATGTCCATAAACCAAGGGCTCTTAAGTCCCTAAAGGTGTTGTTCTAACCCCTAAAAGAACAAGGTCAACTGATTACAGCATCTCCCAGAAGTTCTCCATGAAAAACTACTCAGAACTGGTCAAAACTGGACCATTTCACCTTCTCCATAGGCAAAGTGCGTTGCATCCCACCTAAATACACACAGTAGGTGCGTTGCATTTCAAAAAGCCCTTCTATGGGGTGCAATGGGCGAGAAGGGACAAATGGCAAGGTCAATCGACAAGGTGGAGAAGCATGGAATCTTCCAGAAACTTCCCTTGTGACACTTGCCTATCTGAGTTCGATTAGGGATGAGTAAGAGATCATCAATCTCCAAGTGGAATCAAGAACTATCAGAGGGAAGACACTAATCAAATCACAAGCTGACTCATCTCCCTTGCAGACATCTATATATGGATCCCTCATCCGAGAGATCCAGAGGCTGGAATTTTGCATCTTGTAAGGAATTGTTGTTGGTTTCTTGAGGCAACATAATAGTGTTGGGTGATCTAAGCTTTTCATGAGGTGAAGAAGGGCTTCTTGCTGAGAGGATGATGCTGGGTCAGAACAATTGGTTGTAACTCTCTTGGATCTTTCTTGATTATTAATAAAGCTATTCAAGTTTTCCTCCATACTCTTGCGTGATTTATGTTTTATGAATTTGTATGGTCAATTTACATCTGATCCTAAATTGTTTATGATAATAGATCTATGTTCTCGTATAGTGTTATGCTACTTTGATTCTACAGGTACTTTGTGAAACTGGGTATTGGTGAGCTCCAGTATTGTAGCAATAATGCTACAACTCCTGGGGCTTCCTGTCTCTCATTTTATCAACCCGGTAGTTCGTACAAACTTGGAAGCGACGGTGCTATATGCACAAGTACTAGCTCTTGTCGCAGCTGTCACTTGGTCAGCTGGCACAAGTCCGCTAGGGCTCAAGCCAACTTCTATAGGCTCTCAGAAGAGGCTTGCTAATTGATGGACGAAAGCTAATCTCAAAGGAAAGCTACTTTACTTGACAAAAATGAACTGAAAGCAAATCAAAGCATGTAAACCTAGGAAACCCTAATTTAACTAGTCTGACCTCTACAATGCAAGGAATGTAAATGCAACTTCTACCAATGCTGTCACTACCTCTAATAAATGAAAATGCATGGATCTAAACTACTTGCATCATGAAAGTTATGTTGTTGTATTTTTCCCTTAAGTGTGTGGAATGATGGTGATCTTGTGCTAACTAGGGTTTGGTTGTGCAGATGGGATGGAGAAGGAAGGAAAGCATGGGATAGGTTGGGGAGGCTAGGAGAGGTCCCTAGGGATCCTTAGCACCCATCCACAGAGGTTCCTCGCATTCAGATGCTCAGTAACCGAGAGAGTGGCCTCCTACAGGATGGCTGTGGAGGATCCTACAGGATACTCTGTTTTCTACAGGATGTCTACAAATGGCTACAGGATGACCTACCGTGAGTGTTTGGAGTGATGGAGGGATGATGAAATTGTAGAGGGAGATGTGTAAGGTAGGAATGAGGCTGGTGATGGCTTTAGAAGTGGAAGAATAGGATGGGAAGTGGGTGTAGGGAGTAGGTTGAAAGGTAAAGGGCTATGTCAACGAAAGGCTAGAGAATGGAAGTACGTGAGGAGTGAAAGACTTTGTGAGGTAACAGAGCGGTGCAGGGGTCAAAGAGATGTCTGCATGCGTGATCAAGATGGAGGACAAAGTGATGGAATGAGAGAGAGCAGTGTAAGTGAAACAAATGCTTATGACTGTTACTTAACCAAAAATGCATCAACCTAAACTACCTATGCTTGTAAATTCAATGAGCAGCAATCTAAAGGTGAAGGAGAATGTGCATGAAGCTGTGGTAAGGGAGTGTGGTGCAGGTGTGAATCATGTGGAAGCATCTAACATAACGTGACTGTGTTTGCAGCAACCATGGAATAAAGAAATGCGTATTTTTGGTGGTTAATCATGGACTTCACTCCAATCCCAGATGAGACGGCCGTGAGCCTTAACAACCTTTTTGTTGGAGCTCCAATCGATTATATCTATCCTCTGCTACACTAAACAAGTGGAAACAAATTCACCATAAGCAATCTCCTATCTAACTCATGAAAAAGACCAACTCAACAATCTGTAATTCGAATTGCATGTGTAAATGAAAAGCTCAAAGTGCTGAAATGAAATGGAAACAACACTACAGCAGAGGGGATCTATGGCTCTCAGGTTGGGCCCTAACCTGAGAGCTATAGTCTCCTTAAGAAAAACTCAGAACTAGATCACAAACTGCCTTCTTTATTCATAACTAATATCATGCCAAATTGGCTTACAAAAAGGAACGAAAACTAAACTGTGCTCCAAAATTACAATAGCAATACGAGAGTTTCAACAACCTATCTAAGGCTAAAGCCTCCATACTTATACAAAAATGATGATCCAACAAGTGTCCTTCATTTTAGGAGCTCGGCTGTCCAACTAGAGTTTAACTGCTGATCCTGTAGGGTGGTCATAATTGCTGTTCCTGTAGAGCAGTTTATAACTGCTGTTCCTGTAGAACAGCTGGCTGCTTTCTAAGCTCGGAGGGGAGATGGATTAGAGCTCGGAGTTCTTGATGGGAATCACAAGGGATGTCCCTAGAACCGTGGACATCCTCTCCCAAAACCCGTAGTGCCACCTCGTTGTCTCCTTATCTCCTTTTTTGTTGTCTTTTGCTCCCTTTTAATGCCAAAACCTGGAATCATAATGCATTAGTCACGTAGAGAGAGTGCCTACCCTTCTTCCTACAAACAACATGAATAAACTAAGAAATGCATGCATAAGCAATAAAAAATGAATGATTTGAGCAAGTAGAATAGGCCAAAATGAGCCCGAATTGTACCAAAATTGGGGCTCATCATCACCCCCCAGCTGAACCATTTGCTCATCCTTGAGCAACTTAGTCAAGATCCTCATCCTTCATGGCTTGCACTGCTCCCCTTACATCCCAAGCTTCTGTGGTGATGTCTTCTTGGTCGGTATGAAACCTTGCTGTGTTTTCTACTTTTTCCCATTGTGCCTGGTCATCCTTTTCTGTACTTCCTTCGACCAATCCTAGCAGCAATGGAGGGCTGAGTTTAAGGCCAATCCAGCTGGCCTGAAGTCTTTGCATGGATCTCTTGTAAAGGTCTACTCTTGCCAATGCTTCCCTCATTCTGGTCGGGGTATGGTACTCCCGGATCTTCAAACTATGTGCCAAGGCATGCCACCTACGTGCACAAGCCTGGGCAGCAGTTTCCCCCAATAATCTGTCCATGTCCTCAAAGTGGGCTATTGCTTGGGCTTGCTGGTCCATAAATTTCAAGGAAGCTGTGGGATCATTGGATAACTGCTGGCGGGCTGAGATGAGGGCAACCGGATCCTCTGGTTCTGCCCGAATGTACAGTGGCTCCCTCACTTCTCGGCTCATGACCGATTTTTCTTCAGTGGCCCTCTGATCCTCATGATTCAGCCACGAAGCAAACGCCATCAACTGTAGATCGCCCAAGGCGATATTGGGATCCCAAGAGACTTCATTGGGCAAAACCAGATTGTGGATGTAGAATTCTGCTAGCTTGGCTTTGTCCTCTGCTGAGCTAGTACTGCATATTTCAGCGAATTGTTGTGGGTTATGGATCTGCTCAATACCTCTTTGTGCTAGCGTGTTTATTTGGAACTGTAGCCACGGATCCTTTAAGTACAACCCATAAGACTTTGTAGGATGTCTGCACTGCAGGGCCTCCATGGCCCAACTGGCCATGCAAGCCAATTGTGTTTCCTTTTGTTGCAGCTGTTCCTTTAAGGCCTGCACTTCAATTCTTATCTGATGTTCTTCTTCCTGTAGAAGTGTCTTTGGCTCTTCAAGATTGGTGGTCAGCTCCTTCTTGCCTTCTTGTTCATTTGTGATGCCCTTGGAGGATGTTTCTGCCCCTGCCTTGAGTTCTTGTAGCTGCAACCTTAACTTCTGGTTTTCTTCCTGTAGAAGTGCCTGCTGGCAACTAGCCACATGTTTGGCCATGGTGAACTCGCTCCTGACTTCCCTGAGATGATCTTGTAGAGGGCCTATGTCCCCCACCCCCTTTGATTTGGCAATTCGCATCCATGTATGGGAGCGAACTCTTTCTTTCTCTAATTCAAAGAATAGGGGTACAGTAAATTTTTGTGGGATGATCTTGCCCGCCTCCAAGAAGGTATAATATGAATTCAGATTGGGCGAAGGGCTAGGTTCGGGTATATGTTCTCTTGCTGTTTCTTCAGGTAGTTCTGCCTCATCCGCCCCTGGTGATGAGGGTCCTCCTTTTTCTCTTTGTTCGGTTTCCTGTAGTCGAGCCAAGGTACCCTGTAGGACGTTTTCAGCTTCCTGTAGCCTGGTTTTCTCGTCCAACAGGTCCACTCGGTCTTGCCATGTGCTCTTCTTCGGACTTCCCTTTTCATAGGTAACTGTGACCTTTGAGGGGGATTTTTCTTTGGGAGAATCAGGGGTGTCCTTAATGACAATTGGGCTGCTGGACTGCTTCTGTGGCTTCCCTGTTTTTATCCGAACACTTCTCCGTGCTTTGAAGTAGAGAGGGGGTCCCTCTTCCTCTTTCCTTTTGGCTTAGGTGGCGTACTGAGGCCAGCTAATACAGCCGCTGCCTCTCGGGCTAAAACATCCACCTTCTGCTTCTCAGATTTTGGTTTTGCATGGCTTCCTGTAGAAGCCTGTTTTTGCACTTTTGTGCTTCCTGTAGAAGCTGTTATCGGGCTTCCTGTAGAAGCCTTGGTCTTTGCTTTTGGGCTTCCTGTAGAAGCCTTGGTCTTCTTTCCTGTCGTGGCAGGCGTCTTTACATCTACTTGCTTTGCTGTAGGGGTTTGATCCTTTTGTTTGCTTGTGGGTGCTGAAGGGGTAATTGGGCTGACATGGCCTGCCCCAACTTTGTCTCTTCTGCTTTTTGACCGTATTTCTCTTGCTGACGGGATGGGGGAGTCAGCTTTTTCTTCAGCCTCCTTTTCTTCAGCCACCGCTTCCTTGTCTTCACTGCTGGAGGAGCCACTATCTTCGATCAACATTTTAATGTCCCCATCTCGTGTTAGATTCCTAAATGACTCCCAGGAGAGGGGAACTTTATATGAGTGCAGTGCATCCTCCACAAGCAATTTTATTAACCCATGATGGGCTATCTGATCAGGGATGCCCTGTCTTAGCTTTGTAGCACACTCCATTAGGGACTGCAGGAGATAATAAGGGATGCTTAGTTTTTGCTCTACAGGAAGGTCAATTCCGTGCCTTAACTCAGTGAGGAGCCGGAAGTGATATGCATACACGATACTGAACCGGCCTTCACAAGTAATATATTTCATAATTTGCAGGCTGACTTCGTTCCATGGTGGTGACAGGCTGGTTCTCCTCACCCCGTTTTTATCCTCAGAGAATTCTTCCTCAGGTGTGAAAAACTCCTTCTTTGCTTGCTGGCTCCACTTCCGCTCTTCTTTATCCCACGACAGACCCATGGGCAGTTCCGTGATTCGACTTATATGCTCTGGGGTGAGTTGGAGGCTGAGACCTCTGAAGCTTACCGTGGCCAGTGTCAGGGATTTAGGCTTCAAGGCCTGCAAGAATTCCTCGGCTACTTCATCATTGTAGCCCTGTAGCTTATCACAAAAAGGCATCCATTGTGCTCTAGTGAAGAGCTCAACCACTGCCGGGTTTCTCCTTAATGTATTTGAATCAGTGGGCTCTCGCTTGATAAACCCACCAGGCATGACGAACACGGTGGTTTTGACCATAGGTGGTAAATACAAAGGGAATTCGGTCTTATAGACAGAGCATGCAATGAATTCACAAAACCACAGTCTAATTATACCTCTATCATGTAGAAGCGATAGTATGGGCACGGCAATCCAATATCTTTTATGACCAGACTGTGAATAATGACCTTGCCACCTTTGAAAACCAATTGCGGAAGGAGTTTCAGGGTTACCTCTTTTCCGCCACCTTTTTTACGTGAAGACTTCACCTTCCTGTAGAGACTGCTTTCCTGTAGATACTGCTTCCTGTAGGACTGTGTTCCTGTAGAAACTGTTCCTGTAGGAGCAGTGCGCAGACTTCGGGGGGAGCTATAGTTGGACAGCGGTCGAGAGGTGCCTTACCAGCGTTCGGGTAGCCGAGAGCTTGGCGTATCAACATGCAGAGGTAATCAGAGGAGCTACTCGAGTTTTGAAGTGAGGTTGATGGATATACACGCTTAATCGAGCCGATTAGATTTTGAATCGGTGCAGCTTGTGGCGCGGGGGGTGAGCTTTCCCCGCCGGACCGTTGGGTGACGTCACCCATCATCCGCCTGCACATTCGCTTGCTGCCACATTCATTGCCACAGATCTGCCGCCGCCCTTTTCGGTTAAACTCGTTTCACGGTTGACGGGACTAATCTTCACGTGCGTGCTACGTGTGTCTTTTGTCGTGGCTGCCACCTCATCATCTGACTATCCCTTCACTAGCCGATGTGGCCAGTCAACTGGCCTTACGGCCGCTCAACCATTCACCTTTATGCCATGCAAAACAAATCAAAGTAATATCCATGCGATTTGATGGAGAGAAGGATTAGAACACTTACCTGCGCGCGGCTGCACATGATTTCCAGTTTGTGGACGATGGATTTACCTGCTGCACGCGGCTTACACAGACCCGGAGGCACATGGCTACCGGTTGCTGACGCTGGAGTGGATGGTTTTGCGTTCATGCGCCCGTGTTTTATCTCGGATGGTGGTGCTGTGGACGGTATTCACTCGAGCAGGTTAAACTGTTACAGGATCCCCGCGAGGGGTCTTGTCACAGTCCTTTCTCCTTGGGTGCATGCTGCATGTTGGCGGTTTTGGCTTCTCGATCACGATCCCAGCACTTCTGATGCATAACGTGGATGTGGTATGGCTCTCGGTGCTTGGTTTTTCTTTGACAGATGTTTTTTCACGAGAACTCATTGCTTTGTTGTGCTGCTGCAGGGATCTTGGTTGCATGGCGACGAGGATGGTCGAGCAAGATAATAGCAATGTTCAGGGGTGCCATCAATGGCATGCATGCATTCAATCCACTCCTCAGTCGCTAGATCTTCATTTGAAACATATTTCGGCCGTCGCAACCTTCTACAGGAAGTTTCCTGTAGAACACAGAGCTTCCTGTAGAAATTTTGCACTTTCGTGTAGAAGATCCGCGTCTTCCTGTAGGAAGACTGTCTGTTCCTGTAGAAAACTGTATCTTCCTGTAGAAGATCCAAATCATGATAAAAATTGCACATACCTTGAAAAACATTGTTATTCTTGGAGGAGGTGTTGATCACATCCTTTGATAGCATGATGAAGGCCCCTGGCTTGGAGTGGAGAGGCTTCTTCTCCTCCATAGAACATCTGCATGCAAAACTTTTATTGTGCTTATTGTTTTTTTTTCTTTTTTCTCTCTTCTTTTTTTTTTTTTGAAAAGATAGCAGGGGCGCCCCAAAGAGGTTTTCACCCTTGCTACCTGCCCTGAGCGCCTCAAAGAGGTTTTCACTCAAGGATCTTTTTTTTAAACTTTCTTCTTCTTTTTTTTTTTTTGAAAGACAATAGGAGCACCTCAATGAGGTTTTCACCCCTACTGCCTGCCTTGGGCGCCTCAGAGAGGTTTTCACCCAAGGATATTTATTTTTTTTTCTTTATTTTTTTCTCTTCAGGGTATGCCCAAAGTGGAGGCAGAACCCTTCTCTATGACCAAAACAGATTTCTCCATAGTGCTGATAAACTCTTGTCTTGAGAGAGGTCCTCTGTAGATCTTCAATCGGTGCCCATTGACAAGCATGGGAATGGCTTCCTCATCAATGGTTCGAATGAGGACAGATCCATTGTCATGGCACTGCTCCACTACATATGGTCCTAGCCATCTGGTTCTCAACTTCCCCTTGAAATCTTTGAATCTGGAGTCATACAACAAAGCCCAATCTCCCGGCTGGAATTGCTTGTCATGGAGATGTTGGTCATGCCATACCTTTCTCTGAAGTTGAACCACTTCTGAGTGAAGGAGGGCCTGCATGCGGTGCTCATCCAGTCCATTCAGCTGCAATAACCTTTCTTGCTGTGTATGGCTGAGATCTAGGTCCAGCTGAGCTGCCATCCTCAAAGTGTTATACTCAAACTCAATGGACAGCAAAGCTTTCTTCCCATAGACCAGCTCATAAGGTGTGAAGCCGGTGGTGGTCTTCCAAGTGGTGTTGTAAGCCCATGTGGCTTCAACCAGGTGATCTGCCCAGTCCTTTCTGCTGCTGCTCACCACTTTAGTCAAGATCCCTTCTAATGCTCTATTGGTGACCTCCACCTGCCCATTTGCTTGAGGATGATAGGGAGTGGAGGTTCTATGCTTGATCTTGTGATGAGCTAGGAGATCTTCAACCAAGTGGGATGTGAACTGGCTCCCTTGATCGGTGACCAGCTCTCTTGGATAGCCAAACTTATAGAAGATGTTCTCTCTCAAGAACTCGGCCACTTTTTCTTCTGTTGCTGCTTTGATGGCTTTGGTCTCTGCCCACTTCGTCAGGTAGTCAGTGCACACAATGATGTAGGATCTTTGCCTCGAAGAGGGATTGATTGGACCCACAAAGTCCATGCCCCACTTCTCAAATGGCTCAAGAGTCACTTGAGGTTGGAGAGGCATCTCATCCCTTTGGGTCGGTTTCCCCATTCTTTGGCATTGGTCACACTGGCTGACATATCTTCTGACATCTTGATGCAGTGTGGGCCAATAGTAGCCTGCCTGCAGGACCTTGTAGGCAGTTCTCTTTGCTGCAAAATGTCCTCCACAAGGCCCATCATGACAGGTGAGGAGGATGTCAAAGACTTCCTCTTCCCTTACATAACGCCTTAAGATCTGATCGGGGCCAAGCTTGAACAGATTGCCCCCATTCCATGTAAATGAGGCACTCTTTCTGATGATTTTGCTCTTCTCTTTTGAAGAGAGGTGCGGAGGGAACTGAGCTGAAACAAGGTAGTTTGCTATATCAGCAAACCATGGAGAGAGTACTGATATAGCAAACAGATGCTCATCAGGCATCTGGTCATCCACCATCCCATCTTCACCTGCAGACAAATCCAATCTAGACAAGAAGTCAGCAACAACATTTTCTCTCCCTGGTTTATCAACAATGGTTAGATCAAACTGCTGCAATAAAAGTAACCATCTAATAATATGAGCATTCACATCTGGTTTATTCATCAAATATCTAATAGCAGCATGGTCAGTATGTACAAAAGTCTGGTAACCAGTAATATAATGTCGGAACTTGTTCAGTGCATGAACCATAGCTAAGAATTCCTTCTCGGTTACAGTGTAATTCAGCTCTGCTTTGGACAAGTTTTTGCTAACGAAGTAAATGGCATATGGAAGTTTTTCCTCAACTTGTCCTAAAGCTGCACCTATGGCTTTGTTCGAGGCATCAGTGTGGATGTGGAAAGGTAGGGCCCAGTTTGGACCTCTCAAGATTGGTGCAGACACCAACTTGTCCTTTAACTCATTCAAACTCCTCTAACAATCGTCAGTCCACTTGAACTCCACATCTTTTGCCAACAGACCAAACAATGGTGAGGCTAACTTGCTGAAGTCCTTAATGAATCTCCGGTAGTATCCTGCTAATCCCAAGAAACTCCGGACATCCCTTACTTTTTGAGGAGGTGGAACCCTCTTGATGAGAGCAATTTTGTTGGGATCCACCTGCAATCCTTGGGAAGAAATAGTATGGCCTAGCACGGTCCCCTCAGTCATTAGGAATTCACATTTTTCAGGACTAAGGGACAAGTTCATCTCGGTGCACTTGGTTAGGACCTTTCCCAAGTTGGTCAATGCTTCCTGGAAGTTGGCCCCATAAGGGGTAAAGTCATCCATGTATATTTCCACTGCATCATGGACCAACTCCGAGAAGATGCTCAAGAAAACTCTTTGAAAAGTAGCAGGAGCATTGCATAGCCCAAAGGGAAGGACTCTGTAGGCAAAGGTACCCCAAGGACAAGTGAAGGTGGTCTTATCTTGGTCTTCCGGGCTGATTTGGATTTGATTGTACCCGCTAAACCCATCCAGGAAAGAGAAGAACTTCTTTCCTGCCAGTCCATCCAACACTTGATCTATGAAGGGTAGGGGGAAATGGTCTTTCTTGGTAGCTTTGTTCAGCTCACGGTAATCTACACAGATCCTCCACTTCCCATTCTTCTTGGGAACCAACACTAGAGGGGACACCCATTCACTATCTGAGATGGGGTAGATGAATCCGGCATCCAACAGTTTTTGCAACTCTTCCTTGACAATGTCCTTAAGGGCTGGATTCATTCTCCTCTGGGGTTGCCTAACTGGTTTACAATCCTCTTTGATGTATATATGATGGGTACAGACCGAGGGATGGACTCCTTTCATCTCCTTATAGCTCCAAGCAAAGGCATCTAAGTGGCTGGCCAATAGGCTACACAACTCCTTCTCCTGGGAAGGAGAGAGGGAGGAGCTGATCTTTAATGCTCTCTCAGGGCCGAACTCCACACTTTTGACTCTAGGAGTGACCGGGCCGGTTGTACAAAGGTCCACTGAGGTGCTAGCTTGGGCATCCTCTACCAACTTCTCTAAAGATAGTGCACTAGAAGGTGGATTCTGGATCAGGGTCTCAATCAAATCATCCTCGGTAGGAGGGTCTCTTCTAGTGGTATCTAGGGTGCACAGAGGTGCAGAGTACACCTCGTCTTCCTCCCCTTCCTCCAACCAGTGTGGTAAATCATGCTCTAAAGAAGGTTGGGCAGGAGGGTATAGGACTAGCTGCTTGGACATGGGACCATTTTTGATGGTCATGTTTCCTGCCCGACAACTTATGTAAGCATCTGCAGTAGCTAACCAAGGCCTTCCCAAGATGAGAGGATATCCAGTAAGCTTGGCCTTTGGTTGCAGAACCAGGAAGTCTGCAGGGTATTCCCAAGAATCAATAGAGACCAAGACATCCTCCACAATCCCTTCGGGAGTCACGGTGGAGCGATCTGCTAATTGCAGTACTGTCGAGGTCTTCCTCAAGGAACCCTGAAGATTGAGTTTAGGCATGGTATCCCTGGTCATCACATTGATGGCTGCCCCCAGATCAATCAAGGTGTGGGGGATAATGGTGCCATTGATGTGAACATCTACTACAGGGCTTCCAGGATCTAGGTACTTTGGGCAGATGACTTGTCCTAGCATAAGGTCAGACAGTTGTCCTATGACATTGATAGTTGAGGCATCTTTCTTCCTTCTGCCTGGGTGTTTGAAACACTTCTCCTTAACCAGCTTGTTATATATAGGCACATCCTTGATGGCTTGGAGAAGTGGGATTTTTACACACAACTGCTTGAGCTCACCCAAAAGCTCATCCTCTTCTGGGTTAGGTTGTGTGGTGGCTGTTAGTCTCTCAGGAAAGGGTGGAATAGGCTTTGGTTCACTCTCCTGATGGTTTTCCTCATCCTCTGGGGGAGGATGTTGGCGATCTGGAAGAGTCTTTCCAGATCTAAGATTGATCTCCTGGATCTCCACAGCATAGGTAGGGCATGAGGTCTCCCCAGTATATACCTGTTGAGCCTGTCTATTGTTGGGGTTCGGGTTCGGTTGAGCAGGCATCTGAGGTTGCCTTGGAGGAGCAGGAGGTAAAGGCTGAGGTTGAACTGGTGGTGGAGGCAAAATGGCAGGAGGAGTGTTGTATTGGGGCCTCCACCCCGACTGAGGAGCACTCCATTGAGGCTGCGGCTAGGTATGCGAGTGATATGGATGAGAAGGAGGTTGAGTAGGGTACTGAGGTGGATAAGACCATGGAGGAGGCATGGACCATGAAGGATGAGCAGGGGGACCCCAGGAAGGCATATGAGTTGACTGGTTGGGGTTGTAATAAGCTTGAGATGCCCCTTGCATCCCCTGCTGATAAGGTCTAGATCCTTGAGGCCTCCTTTGGTTGATGAAGTAGAGAGGTTCAGTGGGGGCTTCGGTTCCTTTGTACATGGCTTTAAACCCAGGTAAGGTTGGACACTGATTTGTTGGGTGGTCCTCCTCACAAACAAAACACACTTCAACCGAATGCAATGGGCATTCATTCTTAGGATGTCTTCTTGTGCACCTAGGGCAGAAGACAGCCAGGGCTCTCTCAGCTTCTTCTTTCTTCTGCTGGATCCTGAATGTGTCCAGCTGCATGGCGATGGTCTGTCTCACCTCACTCTTAAGATCTTCTAATTGGTTTGTAAACTCATGTTTGGAGAAAGGGACACCAGTGGAGAGGAGATTTCCTCTACCTCGTTTCCTAGCTGCCCTGGAATGATTTCGAAACACAGTCTTGATGTCCTCATAAGGTAGTTGGTAAATGTCCCCCCCAGCTAACATGTGAAGGGTGTCTAAGAGATCTTCAGGGACTCCTCGGAGTAGAACCAACTTGAGGGATTCAGGGTCAAGTGTGCACCTGGCCCGTTTATAGCTAAGTTGGAACCTCTCCTCATAATCCTCTAAAGACTCATCATTCCCCATGGTCATTCGAAAGATCTCTCCCTTGGTTTCCTTGGACCTACAATAATCCCTATACTTGGTATTGAAGGCTTGCTGCATCTGAGCCCAAGTAGCGATGCTATTCCCAGGTAATCCCATGAACCAGCGTAGTGCTGCATCCTTAAGAGTGGAAGGGAAAAGCTTTAGCTTTTGCTCATCTTCAGTATAGTCATAGGTTCTACAGAGGACAACAAACTCAAATAGGAAGGTATCAGGAAGGCGGAGGGGCTAATGTTTTTCATTTTCATATCTCCATTGGTCTCTCGGATGGGGAAAGCTCCTTCTATTCTCTCATCTTCTCTCCTATTATTAGCCATGGCTACAAATGGAGTGGTCTCTAACTCTTCTTCTTCTATAGGGTCTTGGTATATCTCCGGATGTTCACCTATAGGTTCCTCTGGGTCACTGTCACCAAAGAAGAGAGAAGGGTGACTCAGTGATGTGGTGGGGGTGTTTGGTAGGAATTTTCCTGATCTATCACGGTTCCTACGAGGCATGAAATGGAAAGGACTTTTCTTTCTTTTGTTTTGAGTGCTTTTGCTTTTTCTTTGGTACCTGCAAAACTGAAACAAAGTGATCTACAACTAACTATATTGCTCAAATGAAATTGCAAAATTGGAAAGCTAATCTAGGAAAGCAAGAAAAATTAATCTAGGAAAGCAAGAAATATTAATCTAGGAAAGCAGGAAATGCTAATCTAGGAAAGCAGGAAATGCTAATCTAGGAAAGCAGGAAATGCTAATCTAGGAAAGCAAGAAATGCTAAGCTACTTTTGCAAAATGGAAATGAAGTAAACTACTGAGCAGAAGTAAGAGTATGGAAGTAGAAGAAAAGCAACAATTACTAATACTCTGACGCTTCCCCGGAAACGGCGCCAAAAAGGTGGTGAGCTCCAGTATTGTAGCAATAATGCTACAACTCCTGGGGCTTCCTGTCTCTCATTTTATCAACCCGGTAGTTCGTACAAACTTGGAAGCGACGGTGCTATATGCACAAGTACTAGCTCTTGTCGCAGCTGTCACTTGGTCAGCTGGCACAAGTCCGCTAGGGCTCAAGCCAACTTCTATAGGCTCTCAGAAGAAGCTTGCTAATTGATGGACGAAAGCTAATCTCAAAGGAAAGCTACTTTACTTGACAAAAATGAACTGAAAGCAAATCAAAGCATGTAAACCTAGGAAACCCTAATTTAACTAGTCTGACCTCTACAATGCAAGGAATGTAAATGCAACTTCTACCAATGCTGTCACTACCTCTAATAAATGAAAATGCATGGATCTAAACTACTTGCATCATGAAAGTTATGTTGTTGTATTTTTCCCTTAAGTGTGTGGAATGATGGTGATCTTGTGCTAACTAGGGTTTGGTTGTGCAGATGGGATGGAGAAGGAAGGAAAGCGTGGGATAGGTTGCGGAGGCTAGGAGAGGTCCCTAGGGATCCTTAGCACCCATCCACAGAGGTTCCTCGCATTCAGATGCTCAGCAACCGAGAGAGTGGCCTCCTACAGGATGGCTATGGAGGATCCTACAGGATACTCTGTTTTCTACAGGATGTCTACAAATGGCTACAGGATGACCTACCGTGAGTGTTTGGAGTGATGATGAAATGGTAGAGGGAGATGTGTAAGGTAGGAATGAGGCTGGTGATGGTTTTAGAAGTGGAAGAATAGGATGGGAAGTGAGTGTAGGGAGTAGGTTGAAAGGTAAAGGGCTATGTCAACGAAAGGCTAGAGAATGGAAGTACGTGAGGAGTGAAAGACTTTGTGAGGTAACAGAGCGGTGCAGGGGTCAAAGAGATGTCTGCATGCGTGATCAAGATGGAGGACAAAGTGATGGAACGAGAGAGAGCAGTGTAAGTGAAACAAATGCTTATGACTGTTACTTAACCAAAAATGCATCAACCTAAACTACCTATGCTTGTAAATTCAATGAGCAGCAATCTAAACGTGAAGGAGAATGTGCATGAAGCTGTGGTAAGGGAGTGTGGTGCAGGTGTGAATCATGTGGAAGCATCTAACATAACGTGACTGTGTTTGCAGCAACCATGGAATAAAGAAATGCGTATTTTTGGTGGTTAATCATGGACTTCACTCCAATCCCAGATGAGACGGCCGTGAGCCTTAACAACCTTTTTGTTGGAGCTCCAATCGATTATATCTATCCTCTGCTACACTAAACAAGTGGAAACAAATTCACCATAAGCAATCTCCTATCTAACTCATGAAAAAGGCCAACTCAACAATCTGTAATTCGAATTGCATGTGTAAATGAAAAGCTCAAAGTGCTGAAATGAAATGGAAACAACACTACATCAGAGGGGATCTATGGCTCTCAGGTTGGGCCCTAACCTGAGAGCTATAGTCTCCTTAAGAAAAACTCAGAACTAGATCACAAACTGCCTTCTTTATTCATAACTGATATCATGCCAAATTGGCTTACAAAAAGGAACGAAAACTGAACTGTGCTCCAAAATTACAATAGCAATACGAGAGTTTCAACAACCTATCTAAGGCTAAATCCTCCATACTTATACAAAAACGATGATCCAACAAGTGTCCTTCATTTTAGGAGCTCGGCTGTCCAACTAGAGTTTAACTGCTGATCCTGTAGGGTGGTCATAATTGCTGTTCCTGTAGAGCAGTTTATAACTGCTGTTCCTGTAGAACAGCTGGCTGCTTTCTAAGCTCGGAGGGGAGATGGATTAGAGCTCGGAGTTCTTGATGGGAATCACGAGGGATGTCCCTAGAACCGTGGACATCCTCTCCCAAAACCCGTAGTGGCACCTCGTTGTCTCCTTATCTCCTTTTTCGTTGTCTTTTGCTCCCTTTTAATGCCAAAACCTGGAATCATAATGCATTAGTCACGTAGAGAGAGTGCCTACCCTTCTTCCTACAAACAACATGAATAAACTAAGAAATGCATGCATAAGCAATAAAAAATGAATGGTTTGAGCAAGTAGAATAGGCCAAAATGAGCCCGAATTGTACCAAAATTGGGGCTCATCAGGTATACAAGAAAGCAAGTAGGAAAGGACTATCAGAAGAGAGAAGAATCGAACAAAGAACCAAGCGCAAGACAAAGGTTAGTCTCTTTTATTCTTCTCTCATTTATCTTTCATAAAGGAAAACGAAAGTAGTTTTACATTGTTTGTTTCTAAGGTAGCTACCAGCCTTAGTGGGATTAGCAGTTCTGCGTAGACACTATTCCTGGTAACAAATTGGGATTGAGAATTTTAATTGATGAATTTGGAAATGTTGTTGGGTCAATTTATTTTGTGATTCTATTTCATCAGCATATCATATTTATTAGATTTATTGATGAAGAGAGACATATTCTTCCCTCAGTTACCTTGCTATAGGTAGGTTAATACTCATACACTTATATGTGATTTTTGTAAAAGAAGTATAATACTTTTGTGGTTATGATATCAAGAGTCAATAAATGAAGCTTATTTAGCATAATCTAGGAAATCAAATAGGTTGATCTAGCTTAATGTTCGCACATGGAATTATGGTAGAATTTATTTCCACTCTTACTTAGAGCTCATGTATAAGTATGAAAAGAGCACATGTTATGATCTTTTAAACTTGAGAGGAAATGTGTTTTGGAATTGGTCTTAAGGGAAATTTATCCTTGACTTCTTATGTTATATTCTTACATTGAAATAGTTGAAAGAACATGATTACATGATAGCTAAGTTATTCATATTATGAATAAAACAAAAATAAAATAATTGAGTAATAGTATTCAATGTGACCTTTACTTCTCTATACTATTTATGGTTGGTAAGGTGGGGCCTTACAATATTGTTCTCCTCTTTCTTCAAATCCTGCTTCTTACTATCAATACCAAGTTCCTCTTTTAAAAATGAAATAGATACAACGTAGAGTGTAAGACATGAAAGACGATGAACAATAGAATATAAACTAAAGTAGTCTATAAAGGATTTATACAACATATACCTCAAAATAAACAATTTTAATGCCATTTCCCCCCAGAAAAGCAAGAAACTCGAACAAGTTTTGCTCATTTGGGCGATAATGGCCACTATGTGGCTAGATAACCTCATGTATAAACAAAGCAAATAATGTGACACCATAGAAAAGAACACGTTAGGAACTTAGTATTCAACCTTTAAGCAAAACTTAGGCTCAATCATGTCAACTAAGTTACATGCTAAAAAGCTCAGCTTGTAGATAACTTGTAAAAAAATGGAAAGAAAAAGAAAACATATAATAAATAATGTACGACAGTCGATTGGAAAAATTGCATCATAAAAGAAAAGAATTCTCCTATGTTTAACCATACATGTTGGTGGGTAACATTCCCGAGTATGCCATGATCCTTAGGGTCTAGAGAAAGTAAACGTCCTATGAAAATAATGATTAATTGGTTGCATCCACAGGTAGAACAGACATTTTCCATTTTTTTTTCTCCTCCTTCTATTCAACAGGCCCAACGCTTATGATATCTGCATATAGATCTATGGAGAATCTCAGTCCAATCTAGCCAGTATAATCCAAGGCTAGTTTTAAGTCGATTATAACATATAAATCAGAAGCAGGGTGTATGTAGTGAATCCGCCATGCAGAGCATCAAGATTAGAAAGAGCTCCATAGGTGGAATTCTTCCCGAACGATCCATATTTTGATCTTATGCACATTGAAGAATATGCATCGGTTTAAATGTATTGGTGATGGCACACATGACTGCAAAATTTATGTGCATACATATTATTCTTGATGCGTGAAATTTTAAATTAGATGACACCATGTTCGTGACAAAGAAACAAAAAGCTCACCAGTGACTTCTATTGCAGCATGGCCCATCTCTTTTTTAGCTGCATCAACACGCTAAAAAATGCCACGAAACTCGAAGAGGCCACCACTCCAAATCTTTGGAAACACTTGGAATATTGGGAGGATAATCTCCTTGACTTTCCACAATAGCCAAATCTCAGATCCAACAACTCTCATGCTCCACGATCATGCCTAGGTAGGTCGATTTCATCTCAGGTCCGATCTATTGGCCTTTCATTCAAATTAATTCAAGTTTGTCTTCGTTGTCGATGCCATAGGGAAATACCGTCAGCTACCTGTCTGTTTTAGTACAAAACGTTAAAATGAAATCTTGATATGAGGGCAACCGATCCATAAAAAATGGAATTTGAACAATGTTCCGCCTAATCTCAAAGCTTGGACCAATGGTCGTCTATCTGTTCCCATTACAATTTCAGTAGAAAATGTGGAGCCGATTTCTAGTAGTCATGAAAAATGATTTCTAAAATCTCTTCCTCATCCTCCCAATAATTCTAGAAATGGAAGTAGAAGTGGTCTAAAACATCATTCGACTTCATTTGGCTCTCACCATTGCACCAAAGCACTGGATTTTTTTTTTTTGCTTTTCATATATAGCAGACAATCTAATCGCAACACCACTTTAAAAAATAAATAAAATAAAACAAAACTCTAGATGAACACAAAACATAACATTTTTTTTTAACCACATCATAAATTGGCACACTCCTATACTAATTTATGTACAAAAGCAAGAATCCTCAATGTTCCCCATCTTCCTGGCCTTCCCTTGAAGGAGTTAAGCCAATACCAGCTCCGATACCATATTAGGAATTTAAAGAGAGCAATGAGAGAGACAATGGTTGCACACAACAAAAATCAACCACACACATTGTTTTATTATTGATCATAACAATTACAATATATATAGCACTTAATACACTAACTTCGACACATATAGATCATGACTCCTACTCATTACATAGGAATCAACACCTTCTAGATTGATGCCTAGGGACTCACAATGATACCTACACATGACATGGAAGCATTACTTTCAACACGCTTACCTCCAGGAACCGAACTCCAAAACATGACAATTGCGTAAATGAGACTCCATGCCCTCCCCGCCTGGAGTTTAAAAGCCTCGCTGCTTGTCGCTTTAGCATTAAACCTTCCCATGGACTCTGCCACCCCACTATCATGATTACACATGTGAGGGAAAGGGTCAAGCTTCCCTCCAACCTTGTTACCAATCTTCTCACATATGACGAAAATCCCTAAAAGGACGATATCTTGTATCGCACCCCAATTGGGGAACTTAATATTGTATTTAATTGAAACAAAAATTAAAAAAATATATTTAAATGTTTTAAAATAGAATAATTTAAAATAATTATAAAAAAATAAGTTTAAAACAGATAACTATTATCATGTTGATAAAGTTTTTATTAAATATCAAAAATTACAAATTAAATTTGTATTTTTAAATTTACATTTATTTTTTATTAAATAACAAAATCTACATTTATCTTTTTATTAAATAACAAATGACATCAAAATAAAATAATAAATAGCCAATCCCTACAAACTGAAACATAATACAAATCAAATAATAATTAACATTGATTCGAAATTATGATTATATGTTCATTTTATAGAGTTACAACATCTAGTATAACTAGTATAGGGCTTTGAAAATCACAACATCTAATTTCAAGAACAAATTGTCATGCTATCAAATGTACATGAGCAGTTGTTTCACTCTTGAGTTAAAGAATTCACTGCAGTAAATACAATGCATTAAAGAGTTACCTAAGTGGAGAGTATTGTTACTCGGACGAGCAACAAAGGTATTACACTTTCATGGATTTAAATAAACAATCATTCATGTATTACACTTTCATTATAATAAACAATCACATCTCATCAAATTAAATATATCAAATCAAACCTTACGGAGAAATGTGCCTAGATTATCAAAATCTACAACAAATGCATTCAACCCAGTACCTCCTGTGGGACCACCAAATTACCAGCGACAGAGGGCATTTCCTATTTCCAACTCTACTGCATATTTAATGCGCTTGAGATGCAGGGGCGATAGCCACATACAACGCACGCCGTGATGACTATCGCCCCCTAGTCATCACAACGCGCGTTGCATGTGGCTATCGCCCCTGCATCTCAACGTGCATTAAATATGCAGTAGAGTTGGAAATAGGATCCGCTGCGACAGAGCACACTGACAGATCAACATAAAAGCTTTAAATGCATAACACAAATCCCCATGCAATAAGCAATAACATGTTAAATTTGATAACCAATCAAATGGAAGAAAAATAAATTAAATTAATTTTAAAAAAATAAATTTCAATTTTTAAAGTTAATTTATAGAAATAATTCATTGAATTTTTGGTCAAACAAAATTAATATGCTTTAACCAAAAATCTAATGCATAATACCTGCTTCGGTAGACATAATAAAAGTTTTTTTGTTTTTTAGTGATATATTTTCCGCGTAGTCTAACCAGGCGGAGGAGTTGCCCAGAAAATTATGGAAATTCCTGTCATATTTAGGAAAAATTTGGCAAGGATTTTTGTAAATCCAAGTTATAGTTGTCAAACTTCAAAATTTTAGGTGTCCTTAACGTTTTTGATGGTGCTGAATCCATTCCCACCATCAAAAGCACGATTCAAACACTGCCTCTACAAGATTTTTTGAAATTTTTTTGCTTGGATTCCGACCACTTTTGGCCATCCGGGAAATTCCTCCGCCTCCTTAGATGACTCCTATATTTTCTAGTATATTATGGAAGTTGTTTAATAAAAAATTATTGCACAATCTAACTAATAGACGAAATGGCTTTTTGGCAAGGATCTAGCAACACAATTTTTAATAAGATTTTTTTTCAGAAAGAAAAATCAGGATAGATTATATTGAGAAAATACAAAGTTCTTGGGTACAAAGAAGGCCGAATGCCTCAACCTGTATATCTGATCATGGAGAGCAGAAAATGATTGTGATTTCATATTGCTTAAAATGCACTTTTGAATGCATAAATGTACTCAACACCTTAAAAATATCCTAAGGAATTGGATCTTTGCAGACTAAACAACTTAAATTTATGATGTTTAAAAATTCCTAATGGATTTTAGACAAAATTGACCAAAAAAGGTTTTGGAAAAGGGTCATTTTGTCTACGGTAAAATTTATTTTGCAAATTAGTATGTAGGTTTTTTCCAAAAATTAATGTTAGGTTATAATTTTTAAAACTAAATATGTTAATATGTTAAATTTTAATATAATTTAAAAATTCTAATTTTAATTAAATTATTTTTATTTTTTAAGTGTATTTATTGAAACAATCTAATTTATAGGCGAAATGGTCTTTTTCACTGGAATCGAGTGATATAATTTTGAGTAATATTGTGATTTTTTATTGTTTAAAATACTTTTCTGAATGCATAAATAAATTTATCACCTAGAAAAACCCCTGAGGTACTCATATTTTACTAATTAAACAACTTAAACTCAAGTTTTTAAAAATTTATGTTGGATTTTGATTGAATTTAGTGAGAAAAAAAACCCTGAAAAATGTCATTTGATCTATTAATTAGGCTACATTGTACTTATTTAGGTTTATATTGACACACAATTTGTGTTTTTGAATGGGTAAGGTATTAATAATTATGATAAACATAGTTAATAACACATAGAATAGGAGGGGTGGCAGGAGGGGAAGGGATTCTCTTACATCCCGATGGAGCATAGGAAGTAAAGTATGCTTGGGTGTTGGGTTAGAAAACTAACAATCTTGTAGATATGATCTTCATCTTGGTCTTCAATTGGCCAAAGATCTTGATATCTCCTCAATAATTATTGTGGGGGATTCCCTCATCACTATCCAACACCTTAAAATGGGTTTTCTCCCAAAGAATAACCTCCTTTTCTTTCTCCTTCGAAGAATTAACAACATCCTTGAGTCATTCTCATGAAAGGATTATTTTTTCATATGCTTCATAGCCAAAACAAAGAGGTAGATATTCAGGAAAATCAAGCCTATCACCTTGAAGCAGGACAATGTGAATTTAACGGCTCATTAAACCGAAAGGTTATCAGATGAAAACTTCTAAGGATGTCTCTAGTCTTGTTCCTCTTATTTGGATAGATGGAATAAATTAGTATGAATATTATGCTATGAAGGATCACATATACTCCCCTCATCCACCCAAGATGCTTCCCTACCTAGATTTCAATCAAGTGACTCACATCTGCCATTGGGCTCTTGTCACAAAGTATGAGGTGGTGGCCTGTGGGGTTGAAGGCCATGCACTCATTTACTTAATGCATGTGGTATCGACTAATTACAGACTCCTATGCACTCCAATCTTGATGGATGATGGATGGGTATAATTTATGAATCCTACATCGATATAGGCTCCCTGAAGTGTGGGATCTCTCTGAAATTTGAGCCGCATTCATGTTGGGTGATATCATGTTCATGATGCAAGGGCTAGTTTGCGAATGTTCCAGTGTGAGTAGAAGAGGCCTATATACTCTCTAGTGGGTGCTTCATTTTTTTCATTCTCTTTGTTGCTCAGATCCCCTCCAACCTTGGGAGCTTCTTTCTAGGTGGTGGGAAGACAATTCAACCTTCTTCTTTTTAGTGTCGTAGATAATGAATTCTTTGGCCTTTCTTTAGCATTGTTTAATCCTTCAAACCTGCAAATCACTTGCCTAAGTAACCTTTGGGCATGGAAAGGGATACACGTATTCCACTGGATGTTGATCTAAAAGTTTCAATTGTAGGTGCAGTTGTTTCCAATTCCGAGTAGAAGACTATTGCATGTATATTGCAGTTGTTCTAGTGGAAATAGGCAGTCATTTGCAAGGAGCTCCTTCTTTGACATTTTCCTTCAAGTCTCTAATCGAGCTCTCATGGCCTTTCAGAGATATAAAGACAAAGGAGTTGAGTTTGCATTAATTATTTGACTCTTAAGGGAGAAGTATTTGTCAGAGATGTACTATGATGGAAAAACGAATGAGTTTTATGAGCTAAAGATGGGATCGATGACACATGAGGAGTATACTACTAAGTTCCTGGATTTTTTGAGGTATGTGCCATATGTTAAGGATGAGAAGACAAAATTTTAGATATTTTTATGTGGTTTACCATTAGCATTTAAGGATTGGATTGAGTATAATGAGCCTCGATCATCGGAGGAATTCATTGGGAAGTTGAAGCACTATTATAAGCAATTGAAGCGTAAGACTGATTCTAAGAAGGGTTGGAAAGGGAATGATAATACTAAAGGAAAATGACCATTGAAGTGAACAATAACTCAGGATGCATGTGAGAAAGAGAATGTTGAACCTTACAAGAAGTTTAATGCAATTGAGAAGTGACACGGGCCTCAGCCCGGAGAGCAACAAAATAGAGGTGATGGTAGGAAATAGTTGTAGTGTTGGATAAGTGGCAAGGAGCATCTCCAGAAAGATTGTCTGTCGTATCGGGGTGGTAGGCCCAAGATCTACAGTGCTTAAGAAGCATAGATAGTTTGGGATGTTGGGCAGAACATTCCTCAGATCTATGCAACATTGGATAACAGGCAGGTAGATCACAAAGCATCTATTATTGAGATGGAAGGTAATCTTTGTAATCGAGTTGTTTCTATTTTGATTGACCCTAGATCTAATTATAGTTATATTAATCTTGACCTGGTGGATAAGTGTACTTTGAGAAAAGAAGTGCACACAGAGCCTTGGTTGGTGTAGTTAGTTATAAGTACTAAGAAGAGAGTTCAACATTGGGTAAGAGCTTGCACATTTGAGTTGAATGGTATGCCTACACCAAAACATTTTAATCTGCTTCCGTTGGGATCATATAATATGCTTCTAGGTGTGGAATGGTTGTACCTTCACATGGCTAACGTGGATTGTTATGAAAAGGCTATTGAGTGCTTGGATGAAAATGGAGAACCACTCGTACAAAATGGCTAATTAGTTACTAAAAAATGACTAAAATTTACATATAAACAACCATTTTTCATTTGGTGACCTATAATGGCTAATTTACAATATCTAGAATGACAAAATTTTAGTTGTATTTAGCTTAATCTTTAATTGGTTGGATCAATTTCATCATATAGTATTATATTTAGTCATAAATTTATTTTTAATTTATTCATTAATTGTCACAATTAATGAACAAATACACAACAAAATGTACTACTACATGATCAAACGAGAAAACCAATTAATGATCAAATAAATATGACCACAATGTTAGTTGCGTTATATACTATAAAATAACTACTAATAGTCATATATATGCAAATTTTAGTCATCGTTCAAAACCAATTAATGACCAAAGAAATATAACTAAATTTCAATCGTGTCATAAAACACTGTAAATTAAATACTAATGGTCGTATAAATTCAAAAGTTAGTCATCATTTGTAATCACAAATTTATCATTCATAGTAGTCATTTTTTGTTTGTTTGGTAATTTCATATTCATTATATAAAAGACTTATTTAAGAGTTTATATCCATTTCATTTACTTTCATTAATAATCATTATAAGTGACTAATTTAGTCATTGTATATTCATATTATTTGCGTTCATTATTAATCAAGATAAACTACTAATTTAGTGGTTTTAGATTGATTTTATTGTGTTCATTGTTAATCAACATAAATTAATTAGTATGTTTTCATGACTAAATTAAAAGAAAAAAGGTTATACAATGTGCATGTTAATCTAATATGAAAACACAAAGTTACATATGTGTTACACAAAAATATCGTCACCATGATTATTTGCTCTTCAAATCAAGCTTTGGAAATGAGAGAAAGACATTAAAAATCAATGTAACTCTGGTTCTGCACTTTCTCTCACTGTCACCTGCGGTCCCGCACCTTATGTTTACAAAAACCGCGGACCTGCCCACTCTGTCCCTAACAGTGTAGGTGCGGATCCTTGTGAAAGTCAAAAGGCGCAAGTTTTATCTTAAAAAACTCACTTTGGGTTAATTCTAGAGGATTCTAGAAGGAATTTTGTGGATTGTTCGCTCTGAGGTGGTTCATGCATCCCAAAAGAGAAGGAGCTAATCCCTTGATGAGAGGAGCTATCCCTTTGAAGGAGGGCTTTATCCCTTTGAAGGAGGACCTAGTGACCTCCCTCCATTGCACTATAAATACAGGCATTGGGCTGGTTGCTGGGGAGGTTAGAAGTTGAACATTTTTTAGGGTAAATGCTGGTGAAATGAAAACTTCCTAGTTGAGCTTAAAAGGAGAGATCACATACCTTTTTGGCTTCATTGGGGAGTGAGTGAAACTTGTCAAAGTAGAGGAGACTTCTTGCTGGACCCTGGGAGGAGCTTGTACAACATCAAGGCAAAGGTTGTAAAGTTCTTCTTCTTTTGAATTAATACAATCAAACTCATTTTTATCAACAAGTATCTTATGTTATTTGTTTCATGGACTCCTTGACTTTCATGTTAAATATGTTTTATGATTTTGGCTTTTCAGGTGCTATTTAATTTGTTTGCCTTGTTTGTGTTTGCAGATTCGCGACAAAGGAGCTCATTTGGATCGAAGGAGCGAGGGCATCCACAAGCTTGCGTTGGACCTAAGGTAGGCCCTAAAAACACTTGTTTGCCATTGTTTATAAAAGCATATTTAGAGAAAGATAGTGTCTGGTTGGTTTGCTTGTCATTAGGTCTTATTTAGATTCTAGGAAGGTCTATCCTGTCCGCAAGATCGACTTATTCCGTGTGACAAAATGGCGACTCCACTGGGGACTTGATTGTTTTCCTTGTTTTTTACTTTGACCTGAGAAACTATGTTTTTGTTTATGTTTTTGGCTTGTTGTGTGTAAAATTGGTTAGAGTTTGTAGATCCAGGGTTATTTTTTGTTTTTCATAGCTTTGGGAGAGGACCGCACCCTAGCCGTTTGACACAGTGCGTACCTACCCGCAGCTTGGCTTTTAGCACAGAGCGGGACCGCACCTGTGTCAACTGTGGGCCTGCGGACCCTGTCAAAATTTTGAAAAACCTAAGATTTCCTCTGTTAGTCAGCTTAGTTTTTGTTTAGAAATTGTTATCCACTGCCCAGACCTGCATATAACTTGTCAGAGGCTTTCCTTAGATTGATTTCGTTAGTGTTAGGGTTTTAGGTGAAATTCCTAGGATTTTTGTTTGTTGGGCTTGTTTTTCATTTTGGTTGTGTAGTGGCTCTGAGCTTAGAAGCTGTAGGGACTTCAGATCACCTTAGTGTCTACCAGCCTTCTTATGAGTCTGACCATTTATGAAATCTCCCCTTGTTGAGGAATCCTCTTTGAGTTTTCTCTTTACAAAACTTCGAAAAGCTTGTGTTTAAAGTTTGGATTTTCATTTTCAAAAAGAAAACAAAATTGGTTGTTCTTGACTTATTTGTGATTCTGCATAAATTGGTCCTTAGCTTACATCTAGCTAAGTAAAACATCCTTAAAAAAGACTTTTAGTAGGCTTTGACTTCAAATAGGTTTTTATAATTTGTAGATCTCAAAGTTAGTCATTTTCGTTAGTTTTGAGTGTTTTATAAAAAATATAAAAATCTCTTTTGGAAAAAGTTTGTTTTGTAGTGATTGAGTGCTTTGAAACGAAAAAGGGAAATTTTTGTGAAATAACTAGTTGTCTCATTTTGAGTGCATTGGAAAAGGACAAAAACTCTTCTTTTAATTTGTTTGATTAGGAAAGATTTGTGTTTACAAAGTATTTGCATTCTCAAACTCTTTTTTAGTTTAGAAGTTCATCGAAGAGAAAAATATTGTTTAAATCATCTTAGGTGCATTTTTAGTGATTTTGAGTCGAGTCTTCATACCACGAGTTTCATCTCCGCACCTTTTGACTTAAACAAAAACCAATAAAAAATAACGCTTAAAGTAAAATTCATCTAGTAACATTTTTATTTCTAGGGCTCTGATACACCAACTTAGCTTAGGCTAGCGTCTTGGAGTAGGAGAGTAATTAACTCTCCAAGACAGTGAAAACAACCAAGTAGCTGTATCTTGTGGTAGGGAAGAAATCCAATTGTTGCATTTATGCTCTGGGAAAGCTCCTCTTAAAGGAGAAGCACGAGATCGTGTCCAAAGCAGTGTGGGAATCAATCCTTCCTCATTGGGAACGACGCCAGATATTCACGTATTAAAAACGATAAACCTCAGATTAACCATTGTCGAGGAGCCTGGGGTCACTTGTTGGTAAACCTTGGATTATGTCAAGGAGCCTTCAAGGGGATTGAGCTTGCTACTCTGCCCTTGCGTGCATATCGGATCGTAGACTGTTCCCCCAGGTGTATTTGTCTCAGTTGGTAACCTTAGTGGCCATATTCTTTAGGACTCTTCTTGAGGTGACAGTGGTGGGAAGATCCCACTGTACCTGGAGCAGACGTCAGCTAGACTCACTTGTATTTTCTAAGGAGTTCTCTTCACTCGAGACGGTTAAGTGGAGGAACTTGTGCCAGTCTATTCATTAAGCAGGTTGTCGGGGTAACTGTTCCAACCGCCATTTCTGTATTGAACTCTGCGACATTGGATTTCATCACCAACTAGTGTTTTCAGTACGGAAAGTTACTGTTTGTGTGTGTTTGATCTCATAGATTCTTTAGGCGTGTGATTCAAATTTGTTTGGTTCTTTAGAGACTTTAGGTGGTTTTCATTGAGATTTTACTTTGTTTGCGTGTGAAGCAGTTAAAAGTCTTTAACTGTGGCTGAATTACCAAGGCAGTCCCGTAGACTTCGGGGCCAACCTCCTGAGGAAGTACCGAGCTAGCTTGAAGGCTTGAAAGTCCTCGTAACTCCTAGAGACAGTAGAGTTGGGTCACCTGAAGAAGGAGAATCTTCTTTGATAGTACATCCTGATTTTCAACCGTTAGTAGCAGATTATAATCCACAGTCAGTGTCTGTTTCCAAAGTTACTGGTAGCTTTTCATCTACTAGTGATATAGGTGAAGAACCCGAAATATCCGAGCCTGAAAGTGAATTTGCTGCTACTCCGACATCGGGTTTTGTTTCTCCAACTTCTAGTGGTCCTGGTTCACCTACGGTAGAAAGAGTAATCACCCAAGATCTTCCTTCTAGACTTATTGCTATTGAAGAACTTTCTCCGGAAGAAGAAGTAGGCATCCCTATCCCTGAAAATCAACCTATTATTGAGCTAAGGGAGCGTGAATCAATTTTTTAAAGTCCACCTAGGAGCAGTTCTTGGTATCTTTCTTTGACTAATTTCTTAGAAAACTCAGGGTTAAGTTTTTCACCACCTCGTGCTCCTTATCACCCAACACCTAGAGGTTATTATACTCTCGTAAATATGTCAGGACAGTCATCCATGTTTACTCAATCGCCTGAATCCTTTTTGTACGACGGTCCTTCTATTCCCTCCGGGTATCAGTCCCTTTCTGGTACTTTTTCGGGAGCATCTCCTCAACCCATTGAGCAAGGGTTATTAACTGGAAGCAATGGTACTAAGCCGTTGAGCGTAGAAGACATTCTTATGATGTCAGGTTCTATTCCCAATCCTCAACCTCAAGGTGGCTAGTTACCGCCTGGGGGGCAGCCTCAATTAACGCTTGGGGGGCAACCTCAAGGTACAAAATTTGCATCTGGGGGGAAACCTCAAGGATAGTACATACCTATGGGACAGTACGGTCCTCAAGGTCATCCCCAGACTCAATATGTACCCCAAGGTCAACCTCAGTATCAATTTATACCTCAAGGTCAACCCCAGTATTAGTACGTGCCTCAAGGGTATCAACCCCAAGGTCAGTACTCGAACCAAGGTTTCCAACCACCCTCCGGTCAAACGTATGTTCAAGGAATGGGAAATGTACCTTTCAATTATCAATCCTACCCTCAACCCGATTATGGTCCTCAGTATTCTCAACCTGTTATGGGTCAGTACCACGGAATGAATATAATGTGGGATCCATCGCAAACTTAATAGGTGTTGCAGCCAAGTGTACAATTGTCATCTCAAATTGGACAACCCTTAGTTTCTGGTTCACCCCAGCAACCAATCCAGTCTAACATTAAAACTTCTGTACCTTCGAGAGTTTCTCAGCCTGGGCCTAGTACACCTCGTACTCCGCCTCAAACGACTGTTACAACTGCCACAACATCTGTTCAATCTACCCCACCTACTTCTGGAGTATCGACAACTCCAGTTTCTACTGTTCCTGTATCTACTCCTCAGATATCTTTACCACCGTCTGGATCTACGATTCAAACTTCGGTTCAGATGCCTGTAGGACAACCTGGTTCAAGTATGTTTGTCACAAGTCAACCACAATTTAATTATCAACCGTACCAAGGACAGTACCAATTCGGTCCTGCTGTGCAACAGCCAGTCTATCAGTATCAACGGTATCCTGGGTACACTTATCAACAACCTCAATAACCCCAGTACAGTCCGGTTAATCCTGGTTTTCTGGGAGGATACAACATCCCAAACGCAATTCCTATTCCTAGTTATCCTAGATATCCTCCTCCTGGGGCTGGTCTAATGACCCATAGTTTTAGGGATCTTAATCGGCAGTTACAGTTTATCGCAACTTTGGACTTGCCTGACTTGTCGCGCCTAATGAACGATCCCATTAATTATCTTCCGTTTTGGCTGCCAATGCCAAATAAGTTGCCCAGTGACATTCCCAAGTTCGAAGGTAAATCAGGAGAGGACCCGTCGAACCATGTGATGACTTACCACCTCTAGTGTGCGTCTAACTCCATTTCAGATGATTCAATCCGTCTTAGACTTTTCCAGCACACTCTAATTGGTCTCACGGCCAAGTGGTACATTGAGTTACCGCGAGGCACTTTTTATAATTTTAGTCAGTTAGCTACCTCGTTTTTAACTCATTTTCAATTGCCAGTTCGATATGACAATGGCATGGAATTGTTAACTTCGTTAAAACAATCGACGTCAACTTATATTTCAGATCATATTCATGAGTGGAGACGTCGACGACGTTTAGTGAAGGTATTTATTCCAGATCAGATTTTGGCCGAGTGGTTTGTAGAATCTTTGTTGCCAAAAATCACTGAAGATGTAGCTAAAGCCGGAGTTGTTACTGAGGAGCAAGTGATTTCTCAAGCACAGTACCTTGACTTGGTCTATACTCAGTCAGGTACGTTACATGAGAAAATCCCCGATCTTCCCAAGCAAAATCAAATCGCTGCAGCTCCTTCAGATCTCATGCCGCTGATGGTATGATTGGCACGGTTAACACTAAAAGTAAGAAGAAATCTTCTCCTATTATAACCTTGCCTGATTTCCCAACAGGAGATTCTTCTGCAGAGATTTCTGCCGATATTCACGTTGTAGAGTCATCTACAGCCAAATCAAAATTCGGTGGAAAGAAGAAAGGAAAGAAGAAGAATAAAACAGACAAAAGTTCAAAGGAGAAACCTGAAAAGGCGGAATCCAATGATGAAAAGCGCAAACCTCGTTATCCTTGTCTCATTTGCAACGATGAACATTTTACAAGAGACTGCCCTTATCGTGTAGAGGTTGCGAAGATTGTCAAGGGTTCCCAAACTCCTGCTGTTTTGAAGGATCCTTTTCCGGCTCAAGACAGTAAGATGATAGGTTCATCCTCGAGTGCCAATGAAGAACCCATACTGATGATGTCCCATGTTAGGATTGCGACTCGATCACAAGATTATGGTAGTAAAAGTCTTGTTGATGGTAAAGAAGCAGAATCTTCTCATTCTAATCCATCAACCTCATCTCCCGGTTTCGATCCACTACAGATCGAGAAACCTAATCTAGACTTGGTAATCAAACCGCCCGCCAAGGGTATACTTCGAAAGTCCACTTTCAATCCACATGCGAGAGTGGCTCAGAATTATAACATTGTTGAGAATTTATCTGTTTCACCCTCAGCAATGTCGGCTTTGGAAGTGCTGCAATCATGTCCACCACAACGTAAATTACTTCTGTTGGCTATAGGAGCTGTTGATGTTCAGGACTCGAATCTAATAATTTTCGATCTAGAAAATAGTACACCGCATTTGCCTCATCAAATGGCTTTCCAGATCCCAGTGATAGTAAAAAACAGGCCTATTCATCGGACTGTAATTGATGAGGGAGCTTCAACGTGTATTATGTCGATATAGTGTTGGAGATCACTTGGTTCTCCTTCGCTAAATCAATCCCCGACGATTCTAAAGGCCTTTGACGACCGTGGGTTTCATCCTTTTGGCATTCTACAGGATTTGCCTATAGGGGTTGAAGGAAAAACCGTTAGTCTAGATGTGGAGGTGGTTGATGCCCCTCTAGACTACAACCTTCTCTTGGGTCGAAGTTGGTCTTACGCTATGACAACGGTCGTTTCATCGGTCTTTCGAGTAATAAAGTTTCCACATAATGGAAAGATCGTAACAATAGACCAACTGGCTTATTTTTCATCCGACCCAGCCTCTTCTGAGAGTATTCAGCATGTCGGTAAAACGACTATCCCATATAAGGATGTTGGAGTAGGATTAGTTAAAGATGCTGGTTTACTGGGAACTTTTCCTTTTCCTCCGATCAGTGCATCGTCTTCATTTGCAACCATTCATATGATTACATCAGACACCATTGTTTATGATGATCCTTGGATCATTCATTCTGAATCTGCGATAGACTCATTTGGTAATGCCACGCCTGTGAGTCCATATGAAATTGCCTATGAAGCCGTGCAGTCTTTTACCGACCCATTTTCAACCGAAAATGACTTAATGAATGTGGTCCGTGAGGAATCACTTTTCACATCAACCTCGGATTTAACCACGTTTTATGAACTTGTTCACTCTGATGAGCAAATTCGTGAAATCCTATGTATAGATGATTTACCATGGGAAGATATCCATCACAGATCTTCGTTTTTACCTGAGGATGATCGTTTTGAAAATGATTTCTCATCAATTTTTACAACTGAATATGTCAAGGAACCTCAGAATCCAATGAAACATCCCGATTCAGAGTTAAATTTGGGAAACATCTCTCGAACTATTCCTATTGACATTTCGGTTAAGCCCAGAATTGTTGAGAACATTCATATAGGTGCCTAGTGTACAGATGACGAAATTCAGCTATACAAGGCCCTATTTCAAGAATTTCGCGACGTGTTTGCCTAGTCCTATGAGAAAATGCCAGGAATTGATCCCGCGATTGTTGTTCATGAGATCAAGACTTACCCGGACGCTAAACCCGTCCGGCAACGTTTGCGTCAGATTCACCCACGAAAATCTGCTGCAATTAAAGCAGAAGTTGAAAAATGATTGAAAGCAGGTTTCATTTATCCGATCTCGTTAACGGATTGGGTATCGAATATTGTTCTGGTTAACAAAAAACAGGGAACAATAAGAATATGCATCGACTATAGGGACATTAATCGAGCCTGTCCAAAAGACAATTACCCAACACCCTATATCGATCAAATCATTGATGATTGTGGAGACAGTGAAATATTCTCCTTCATGGACAGTTTTTCCGGATACAATCAAATCAATATTCTACCTGCCGATCAACCAAAAACGACTCTCATTTGTCCATGGGGGACATTTGCTTATTGCAAGTTACCTTTTGGGCTTAAGAATGCCGGAGCAACTTTTCAAAGGGCGATGTCTTATGCGTTTCATGACATCAAGCACATTGTGCAACCCTATCTCGATGATTTGCCTGCTCATTCATTACATCGAGCTGATCACCTCGTCCATCTACGAGCAATATTTATGGGGTGTAGGCATTATCAGATTCGGTTGAACCCACACAAATGTGTCTTCTGTATAGAAACAGGTCGATTGCTGGGATTTGTAGTTTCGAAAGCCGACATTCACGTTGATCCCTCGAAGGTCGAAGCTATCATCAAATTGCTTCCTCCTTTGAGTCTTCACCAACTCCAAAGTTTGCAAGGGAAAGCAAACTTTTTACGACGATTCATTCCTAACTACGTGGAGGTTACAAAGGGTTTTACCCGGTTGTTGAAGCAGAATACTCCATTCTATTGGGATGAGATAGCTCAGAAATATTTTGATGCACTCAAACACGCGTTGACCCATGCATCGTTGTTGCATCCTCCCAACTACAACCAGGATTACTTCTTGTATCTTGTCGCATCTCATTCCACCATTGGAATGGTCTTAGTACAGGAAGATGAATTCGGAACTGAACATGTGATATATTACCTTAGTCTCACTTTAAATCCAACTGAGCTAAAATACTCACATGTGGAGAAATTGGCATTGGCAGCCGTTCAAGCTGTCCAACGTTTTCGTCACTACATTTTACTACGTAAAACTACAGTAATTTCGGATTGCAACCCTATGATCTAAATTTTGACCAAACAATTGCTAGGGGGCAAGTACTCTAAATGGATTGTTATCCTGCAGGAGTTCGACTTGGAATTCGAAAAATCCAAGTCTAAGAAATCTTTAGTTTTTGCGGAGTTAATGTGTGACTTCCCACGTGCTGACACGGAAACTGAGGCGGAGGAGCCCATTGCGGACGAATCCATGTTTCTAATCAGCACTTTAGATCTGTGGTATGGGGATATCATCATTTATCTCCAGACCCAATCCTTTCGGCCAGAAATTTCACGGTCAGAACGTCGAAAAATTCGATTCCAGTCCCAACAATTCAGGATTATTGGAGATACTCTTTATCGCTGTGGGGCGGACTCTATTTTTCGACGTTGCTTAACTCACGAGGAAGCTGAAAGGTTTCTAAATGACTGGAGCGTATGGCGGTCATATGTCTGGGTTTTCCACAGCCCAAAAGATATTGCGTGCTGGCTACTTCTGGTCGTCTTTATTTAAAGATTGTATTACGGCGGTCTGAAAATGCCACAACTGCCAAATTTTTGATCGAAAGATGCGCGCTCCACCTGCTCCTCTCCACCCTATAATTGCCTTTGGTCCTTTTGCCAAATGGGGTATTGATTTTATTACATGTAACCCTCACTCGGTCGGGGGGCATGCGTATATCATCCTTGCGGTAGATTATTTTACTAAGTGGGCCGAGGCCATGCCTACATTTGAGGCAGACGGCAAGACAACTGCAATTTTCATATTCAATCATATAATTGCCAGGTTTGGTGTCCCGCAAGCAATAATCACTGATCATGGGTGCCATTTTCGAAATGTTATGATGACCGAACTTACAGGCCAGCTTGGTTTACGTCACGATAGTTCAACCCCTTATTATCCACAAGCGAATGGTCTGGTTGAATCCATCAACAAAGTTTTAGTTGTCATGATCCGACGAATCATTGGGATTCATCGGTCGAATTGGCACAACATGCTATTTTCAACGCTTTTGGCATACCGAACTTTAGTAAAAACATCAAAAGCGTTCACTCCTTTCCAACTAGTCTATGGTTTGGAATCCGTGTTACCCATTGAATGCGAAATCCCGTCACTGCAAATGGCCATCGAGTTACTTCCAGCCACTTCCGAAGAGGAAAAACGTTTGTTATACTTGGCTCAATTATATGAGAATCGATGCGATGCTGCATTGGTGATTGAGACTCACGCAAAACGCATGAAAGCTCAGTATGATCGAAATGTGACCCCTCGAAATTTTTCGAAAGGAGATCTAGTCTTAGTTTACGATCAAGCTAATGATAAATTAGGCACTGGAAAATTCGTTCCTATGTGGCATGGTCCCTATGTTGTCAAGCGAAAGCTAGCCAAAGGGGCCTATGAATTGGTAGACTTTGAAGGGGACTCTTTGGGTAAACCCAGAAATGGTCTTTACTTGAAGAGGTATTATGCTTAACAGATGGTATGGAGATTTTTAGTTAGGATAGTTTTTCTTTCTAGCTGGTGTGTTTTAGTTTAAACAGTGTGCTTACATTAGAGAGTGTTTTTTCGTCATTATTCCTGCTTATCTTGGTCTTACTCTTGATATTGCAGATGTCGATGCCTCTCCAAACATACATTGGTTTCACTGATGGTGCTTGTCGTAATACATGGAACATCTCTTCCGCAGCTTGGGTTATCTATTCGCCCTCTGACGAGTTAGTATCTATGCATGGGGTAAGCCTCGGTCAAACAATGAACAACATTTCCGAGTATAGTGCAGTGATTGAGTTATTATCTAAATCTATTTCATTTTGGATTCGGAGTTTGATAGTGAGGTTAGATTCTGAACTCGTTGTATTATAGCTTAATAGAGTGTATGCCATTAGAAATCCAGTGTTATTAAGATTATTTTTGAGAGTGCGTCTCTTGGAACGTGAGTTTGATTATATTGAATATCAGCATATTCCAAGATCTTTAAATACATTAGCAGATGCAATTGCATCTCGAATGTTAAATAGACATTTGCAATAATCATACATGTAAATTTAAAACCATTCCATAACATGATTTACGAGATAAACCGGTAATAGTGATATATATATAGGAGTGTGTCAAAAAATACATCGTCCTCGATCATAGGTTGAAAAACACCTTATGATCGGCAAAAATGATAAGTACAAAAAACAAAAATGTCACATGTGCCCACAATAGGCGATCATCCTATCACTGGTGATGATCTCTATAAGAAACCACTGCACGGGCCACCTTGCAAAGGAACCTCCTAAAAGGTCCCGGGACCCCAATCACATAGCGTTGAAGTCGACGAGGAATGTCATCTATAGTGGTGTTTCCATGGTTAAGTAGTACTATGACTTGTACTAGAACTGGTTTCAGTGGGCAGAACAACACAGAGGGGTACTTTTGCAACAGTGAGGCAAATTGCAAGGAAAAATGGGGTAAAGTATGGTGAGAATAGTTTAAAGTGCTCCAAAGAGAGTTAATTGAGCATATGTAGGGACTAGTACCACTGTTTTCCTGGTGAATTTGCGCAGCTCAGGTTTTAAGTCCACGAATGCGCGGACTGACTGTAGGTTTTGTGAAAACTTGGCTAAACGAGGCTCTGCAGGTGAATTTTGACTCAACAATTGAAAATGAAGGCTGGCCACTGGGGATTTGCTGGTAAATACAAGCTTCCTCACTCTTTTAACTTAGTTTCGGACAATTATGGACACAACCAAGCGCGGAGGGAACGATTTGGATAAATACCTGGTGAATTGCCAGCAATGGTTACAAATGCAGGTGGGTTGAGGGCGCCAACGGTCTTCGGGTCGATTTCTGCAGGTTGGCGATGGATGGTCGTAATTTGCATGCAGAGGTGAGCAACAGTCTTTTTGGCAAAAGTGACAAAAAACACGAATTTTGGCTAAAATATGGACTTTTTGGGTTATTGGCGCTTTTTTTGGATGACGTCAGCATGACGTCATCAGGTGGGGTCAGGGTCGGGTGACGTCAGCATGATGTCATCGAGTGACGTGGCGGCCTGTGAGTGGTCCACGGGGATTGCATAGGTGGCGGACATGTCGGAGCGCTGGCGGGCGGGGGTGCTGACAGGGCGCCGAGTCGAACTGACGTGGGCGTGACGTAGTAATGACGTGGGCATGGCGGTAAAGCACAAGCAGTAAGTGGTTTTTCTCGGACCGCTCTAGATACGGTCATGGAATTGTCAGAGGGCGGCCCGAGAAAATATGGGGGTGACGCGTGGCAGAGGCCTGACGTCACCCTCTGACAGTTTCTCGGGCGGTAAAGTGCGGTCATCGGGGCCGACCCGATATGAATGTGGGTCGTCGGATGGAAAAACCCAGATCCAACGGTCGACGGATCGCTAAGGCGCCAGGACAATACGATAGCAGTGCGGGAATATTTTAATATTTTCTTTGAAATGTGTGCCCGGCGGGGACTTTGGATTTTGGCGAATTATATGGGTTTTTCAATGTATTTTTTATGAAAATGCGTATTGCGCCAAACTTTGGGTAAAGCGGAAGAATGGGTTTTTTGGTGCATTTTGCAAATAACGCGGGTTAGGGGTAATAATGGGCTTTTTACAAGGTCTTTTTTGCAAATGAAGTGGGTAAATGGTTTCAAAGGTTTCTGAAGGGAAAAGAGGGGTAGGGCTTAGGTTGTTAAACTGACCAGAGGTCAATTTAATCCCTGACTTTGGACATATGGCTATAATGCCAGAGGGGAGGGAATATTTATAGATTGCTTGGGGTTTATACACCATAGTGTTTATAATAGTAAGGGAAAAGGGGAATATAGGGGATTTAGATAATAAGAAGTTAGGGGTTAATATGAGTGGAGGAAGGGGGTGAGGGGCTAAAACACTAAGTTTTATATGAAATCAACTTAGTTTAGGAAGTAGATCAAAATGAAAAGAATTTTACGCAAGAAATGTGGCTTTTAAAGAGACAAAAATCAACAAAAGAGTTTGATTTCTTTCATGAACATAGCTGGTAATGGGATGTTAGCAATGAATGCGAGGGGGGAAAACAGGAAGTTAGACATGCTTCTTTGTATTGCTGCAAAATGATGGAGAAGAGGACCTTCTCTATCCACTGATGTTTCCTTTATGTTGGACCAACAAAATGAAAGGAATGACATTTCTGCAACCCCTATCTACCTACCCATCTACTTGCCTAGCATTTTTTGTTTCTTCATGGAGGGTGCACTTGAGCTAGCAAACCCTCAATTTCTCTTTTTTTTTTTTTTTGCTTTTATATCTAGGACTACCCTTATTACTTCCAGGGCCCCAGATTAAGCAGTTGGGAACCTTATTTCTCTACCTAACTACTGGTCTGCCAAGATTAAACAGTTTGGACAGACTTCTTTCTCTATTGTACAACAAGAAATTGAAACATGGCATGATCGAGATTAGGTTGTTGGATCACCCATCCAAAATTCACTCAACATCAAGCTATGTACACATATTGCCTTCTCTTGAAAATATGGGATCTTTGCATCACCAAAGCAGAGCATATTTGGAACTTTCTTTGCCAATCATGAAATATGAAACCTATTGGTATAGGTATCTAACAGTGGCTCCACATGGGGATGGTTTTTCCATTTGAAAGACCAAGAACAGCAGGTCAGAATGTCTTGATTGTGTGACTTCTCTTCAAAACTTGAAAAGTTTCTCTTTGTACTTCAAAATTGGAATCTGTCATACTTGTGGAACTTGCTGAACTAAAAGCCTTTTCCTGATTCTGCAATACCTTTCAAACTGAGCTATTCACATGCTGAAAGAAAACATTATATACAACAGATTATGTACAGGGGAACAACCATGATATATACATGGAAAGTAGTCAAAATAGTGCTTCAACATCCTGCCATTCACAGGACCTTCATCCAAGTCAGTTTCATCCAGTTTTTTTAGGAAGTAAGTGTTGTTTCCTTGCACTGCTTGGATAATAAATGGTCCTCTCCAAAGAGAATCAAATTTTCCATGTTTTCCTTTTTCTTCTCTTCTTGAATCCCACTTGAGGACTTTGTCACCCATGCTGAAATCCTCAGCCTTAGTCCTTCTATCAAAAGCTTTCTTTAACTTTTCTTGTAGAACTTGTACTCTGCTATAAACTTGGTCTCTAGTTTGCTGCAAACATATTATTTGATTGATCCTTCTTTGCATGTTATTGGGCTCAGCTTGACTTTCTTGAAGTAGTTTCATAACAGGAGCCCCTAGTGATGAAGGAAATTTGGCTTCTAATCCATAGACTAACTCATATGGGCTGACCCCAATGGATCTCTTGGTTGTTAGTCTATCTGCCCATAAGGCATTCACAAGCTTCTTATGCCAATTCTTCTTATTTTCTTCCAACACCTTCTTTATGATGTTTACAAGGCTTTTATTTGATGACTCAGCTAGGCCATTTCCTTGGGGATAGTATGCAGTAGAATGGCCCAAGGTAATATGAAATTTGTGGCAGAAGTTCACCATCTTCTTGGATCTAAAAGCAGCAGCATTGTCTGTTATGATCTTATCAGGACAACCAAATCTAGACAATATGTTATTCTCCAAAAACTGAATGATTGTTGAATCATTTGCCTGTCTACATGGGATGGCCTCAATCCATTTGGTGAAGTAGTCTGTGGCTGTGAGGATCCATCTATGTTGGCCTGAAGATGAGGGATGAATTTCCCCAATGAAATCCAAGCCCCATTGCTGAAAAGGTCTCTCTGTTGCAATAGGCCTCAAAGGGAGTGGCAGTAACTTTCTCTTTCCCTCAAATATTTGACACTTATGGCATGAGGTAGTGAAATTTTTAACATCAGAGAACAAAGTGGGCCAATAGTAACCAGCCCTCAGTATTTTATCCACAGTGGACTTCCAATACAGGTGTCCACCACAATCACCTGCATGAAATTCTTTCATGACATTGTTAGTCTCATTCTCAATTAAGCAGTTTAACAATATACCCTCATGGTTTTTCCAAAGCAAATTGCCATCCACGACACAAAATCTTGAAGCTTTCATTTTTAGGAACCTACATTTAGTTCTGGACAATCCTGGGGGAGCACACAGGTTTTGCAATATATAACAGATATCAGAATACCACAGAGATTGTTCAAAGGCTACATTGATCTTTGGAGTCGCCAGCTCCGGTTCACTGTCCAGTTGGTTGATGTCCAAGGCTTGGAAATTTGTTTCAGACATTAATTTGGCCAAACCTTGCCCTTTTATCAGTTTTGTAGGTTTTATTTCAATGTCAAATTCTAAAATGTTGGCAATCCATTTTCCTCTTCTGCCCTCTAAGTTCTCTTGAGTAAGTATGTCTTTCACAATGGGACTTGGTACATAAGCTATAACATGGGAGTATAGGATATAAATCCTAAAGTCTTTGATGGCTTTGACCAAAGCATATGCTTGCTTTTCCATGATCTGATATTTCAGGGGTGCATCTCTGAGAGGCCTACTAAAGAAAGCAATAGGTCTCTCATTTCCTTGGTCATCTTTCTGTAATAAGACAGCAGCAATAGTATGCTGGGAGGCAAAAGAGAAAATGATAAACTCTTTGTCAAATTTAGGATTTGTTAAGACTGGAGTTTGGGTAAGGGCAAATTTTATTCCTTCAAAAGCTTGATTTGCTTCTACTGTCCATTTTACTTTTTAATCCTTTTTTAGCATTTTATTTAGTAATCTGCTCAATTCTGCCAAATTTGGGATAAATCTCCTTAGGAAGTTGATCTTCCCCAAGAATGCTTGTAATTCTTTGATGTTTCTTGGGTGGGGCATTTGCAAGATGGCCTGTATTATGTCTAGGTCAATCCTAATGCCATCCTTTGAAATAATATGACCCAATAACTTGCCTTCTTCCAAACCAAACAGGGATTTCTTTGGATTTAAGGAAATTCCATATTTCCTACAAGGTATGAATATTTGCCTTAGATGTTTCAAATGTTCTTGGTCAGATTTTGAGAAAGGTGTGAGGTCATCTAGGTAGATGACAAGGAAATCATGAATTTCTTTGGCAAACGCAATATCCATTGCTCTTTGAAAGGTAGCTCCTGCATTTTTCAACCCAAAAGGCATTTTGACATATTTGAAGGTTCCCCATGGGGTTGTGAATGCTGTTTTGTCCTGATCATCAGGGTGAACTAGGATCTGGTTGAAACCTGAGAATCCATCAAGTAAAGAAATTCTTAAGGCCCCCACTACTCTTTGCAAGATGTGATCCATCTTGGGTAAGGGGTAATTATCTTTTAGGGACACTTGATTTAAGTTCCTTAGATCAACACAAAGCCTTATTTCACCAGTTTTCTTTCTTGTAGGGACCAAATTTGAAATCCAATCAGAAAACCTGATGGGTGCTATGATGCCAGCTTTAAACATTTTTTGTACCTCTTTTTCAATTGAAGGGAGAAGCATAGGATTGATTCTCCTCAATTTCTGTTTAAAGGGTTTTTGATTGGGCTTGAGAGGGATAGTGTGTTGAATGACAGAGGTGTCATAGGACTTTAAATCCTCATAACTACATGCAAAGACATCTTGGAATTCTTTAAAGAGGTCAATGTATTTTGGCTTCTGATCAGGTGGTAAAGATGCAGACAATTTAATTATCTTGGGTTTTTCAATAGTTCCAATGTTGCATTCTTCAATGGCAGCATTAAGGGGCTGCAATTTTGGTTTTCTAAGGACATCATTTGAGTCAAAAATGTCCTCTAATGGAGCTAGGCCCGTTGGAAGAAAATTGTCTTTCAATTGTATAACTTCAACTTCAGCATCAGCTAATTCCTCAGAATGTAATTGTTCAAGTTATTGTATTTTCTCCTGGTCAAAGTTTGTTGGACAAAGCATTTGATTTGTTGTTTTGAGTGAGATATTTGTTTGGTGCTGTTCACCTAGTATTTGTGAATCACTTGCAGCCTCTGTATCAATGTTTAGTCCTGAAAATTCTTGCTGCAAAGTCAAGAAATTGTTTATTTGTGTATCATCCTCAAACACTTGCTAATCCTTGACATTGTTTGGGACAGAAGGTCTGTGTTTTATCTCAGCTGTAAAGAAATGCTGGGGTTCAAAAGGTAGTTTACAAGTGCTTGCAAATGTAGCCAAACTATGCGCATGAAGATTGTGGGCTCTAGATATCTTGGTTATCTGAAATTCAGTGAAAGTTTTAAGCATTTCAATAGCAGCAGACCTATATGACCTTAGTCTTTTGTCATTGGTGACAAAATTGCCTTTCACTTGTTGAATAATAAGGTCTGAATCTCCCATGATTGAAAGTTTTGTGGCCTCTAATGATTTTACCAGTTTGAGGCCTAGCAAAAGAGACTCATATTCTGCCATATTGTTGGTACATCTGAAATTAAGCCTATAGGCCTGACCTTATGCATGATTGCTTTGTTTGTTTTGAATCCACACTCCAGCTCCCGCCCCTAATTTGTTTACTAATCCATCAAACTCAAGGAACCATAGAATCTCCCGATTTAAGGGATTTTCAACATTCTTTCTATAATTTGGGATTATAAGTTGGAGTTCTTGTTTTTCATCTGGTTTATCTTTTAGGAGTGACTCATCAATTGGTTTCTCAATTTGGATCTCTTGGGGACTCGATTGCTTACTCTCATGCATGTTTTGTTCAAGTATGACTGATTTATTATCACTCTCAGGACTAGTATCATCATTGAACAGAATAAAGGAATCCATATCTGAATGGATTGCATAAATGGGGAAATTTTGAGGCTTTTCTTCACTGCTCACCATGTATTTCATAAGTGACTCTCTATATAGCCTCTTGGGTTGACCAAAAACTGAGATGGTGGCATATGACATGTCTAATTGCAGGGAACCTTGGAGTTTAGCCCCCCATGATCTTGATAATAGCATTCCATATTTGGGTGGGATATCAACAACTACAACATCCATTAAGATTGTTTTGTTTGGATACTGGACAAGGGATACACATAGATCTTTTATCAAACCTAAACACATAACTTGGCTGGAGTCAAATGAAAATAGGTCCTTATATGGTCTTGTAATGTCTAGGTTAAGTCTCTCCATCACTGATTTAGGCATAAGGTTATGAGAAGCACCTGAATCAAACATTACATTGTGTAATATTTTATCATGAACATGCAAGCTGACATAAAAAGGTAAGATCCCTGTAACTGCTGTCTTTCCATCGAACTCTGGACCAAAAAGTAGTTATGGGGTATCATCCAACACATTGACATCATCTTTATTATGGGCAAGTTGAAGGGACTTTTTGATTTGTTTTTTGTAAATGTCATGCTTGGCTAGCTCTGAAAGAGGAATGGCTATCTTCAATTTGCCAATTTTAGCTTCTAAGTCAAATGGTTTTTCAGATTGGACCTTGGTATTGTGGTTGACAACCCTTTCTTTGTTGTTCAAATTTTCTTCTTGGTTTTCACTCTGATCTTGAGGCTTGTCCTTTTTACTCATCTTTTGGGAAGTAATTCTTGGATTAGGTTGTAAGGGTGATGTAGCCATTGATTGTTGATTTGGTGAAGATGCTTCAGTTATTTCTTCAACTGTTACTTCATTTGTAATTGAATTAGTTTTGTCAATTGGCTCTGTGACAATGGTTTTCTTAGGCAGTAGAGTGTCCTTCGCTTTCTCAGGCTGTGTCACGTTTATAGTTCTGCTCCTTAGCTTGTATTGTTTATGAACTTCATAAACAGCTGTGTCATAGCCTTGTTTAAAGTCGAATGACTCACCTGACTTGGTTTGAAACTGTTTAATATCATCATCCTTATGATCTTCTTGACTCAGGAAAACTTGTTGATCATCATTCAGGCCCATTAGGTTAATGTGGGTGTCATCTATTTGTTCATTAGAAGTGGATGCTTCTGTATAATTTTCTTGGAACGAAGGTCTAATATCTGGTTCAGAATTAGCTTTACCAACATTAGGATTTTGGTTTCTTCTGAAATTGGGATTCCTAATAGGATTATTCTGTGGTGCTTCCCATGATGACTTCCTCTCAACTGATTCTACTCTGTCACCTAATCTCTACATACCAGTGATTATTGCATCCAATTTTTGATCCCAGCCTGAAGGCTCTTCTTTAAAGGTAGTCTTTCTCTCGGTTCTTGTCCTATTTCTCTTGGCTATCAGGTTAGCTTCTACACTTACTGCTATATCTTGCATTTCAGCTAAAGTCCGAGGAGCCCTTTCCCTTAATTGATATGCCATATCTGAGTCAAACCCATCAGGAAAGGTGTATAGGGCCAGATCCGGTGGGGGTCTAAGATTTTGGGGAATAGCATTATAGACATTGTTAAACCGAGCAAAGTACTCCAAGAAAGTTTCTTGGGGACCTCTTTTGATAGCATTGTATTCAGATAATATATGGAGTGGGTCCTTCTTCTTCTCCCATCCGTTGATAAATGTTTGATAGAGGGCTTGAGGGTCAGCTATTGAGTTTGCTGCAAGTGACCTAAACCATGTTCTTACATCCCCTGTTAAGCTTTGCACAAAAATTTTCATCCTAACCCCATCATCATCTATTTCGTAGTTTTCAAAGTAGTCCTGCATTTTCTTAGTATGTTGAAGGGCTGGATATGAGCCAGTACCATCAAAGTATGAGATTTTGCTTTGGTACTCTTGAGGCATAGGAGCTGGATTGGCCGACAACTGTAGTGGGGCATATCTATTAGGCATGTTTGGTGGGACAACAGGGATAACAGGGATGAATGGGACAAGTGGAGGAAATGGGATGAAAGGGGTGTGTGTAGTTGATGGAGTGGTTGAAAGGATACCTTGTGAAGTGGATGAAGAACTAGGAGATTGTGGGCCAGTTGTATGAGGATGTAGAGAAGCCTTAGCAGGGCTTGGAATGTCAGTTTGGAGACCTGCTTCCGAACTTGAGTCTGATAAAGTCCCTTCTGATTTGTGTCTCTTGAGGATTCTTGCAATCAAGTTTAGATTTTGAAACTCAGGTGCTGGATCAGGATCTGGGTTTGATCTTGTGTAACGAGTTTTCTTCTTAGGAGCCAGCTTCTATGACTTTATTTGTGAGAATTTCTAAGGAGGTAGTGATCTTTTGACAAGGACAGGTCAGTTATAGCATAACTATATGAAACCTAATGCTGAATAAAGATTGACTGAGGCAACTTTTATATACTCCTGCAAATGCAAAGCAGAGGCAGTTTCTAAGGCTATCTGGCTGTCACTCAAGCTTTATCTACAACATTAAGAATCAGATAGGAGTTTGCAAAGTTTATCCAGTTCCCCAATGGAGTCGCCATTTATATTAACACCCAGGTTGTTCCCTATGACTCCCAAGGGAATACGGCCGGGGTAACCACTAACCAAGCTTTGGATCACAGGTTCTAGCCAACCTGTAATCAGAGAGGGCTCTCTCTTTGACTGTTTAACTTTGTTCTTAAGAATCTTAGGCTAGATATAAGGTGAGGGTTTGTTTTAAGAGTTTTGGTTGAATGATGTCTTTCAGTACTTATGGTGATATCTTCAGACAGTTTTAGACCATTGGGCAATGGAGTTTGTAGTTGCAGGTTGTTTGAATTTGTTGAGTGTGATTATTGAAGCAACAGGGCCATTTAGATATTTCATGAAACAAACTTGAAATTGTAATGATGAAGTGTGTGTAACCAGTGGAAGGCAATTGAGAATTTTCCACTAAATTAGGGATGTGAGAAAGAGATGTATTGACCAGGAGCAGCTATGAATTCCTGAACGATAATCACTGTGAAAGGTATAGTTTGGAAGTGCAGCAATTAAGAATTATAGTCTGATAACTATAACCGAGGAAAACATACATAATATCTTAGATTGAGTTCAGGGTATTCTATGAATAAATCCTGATACTATTCTTTTTCTTTGCCATTAAACTTGTGAAACAGAACATGATTGGATTATGAAGAAAATAATAAACATATCGAAACAGGTTAAAGAAAACTTGTTGTTCCATGAAATACGCAGGAATCCTGTAGCATTCAGCAATCACACCAAAAACGCATTAGACAACCCAGAACTTTGGAAATTCTATCAGCTTTGTATATTAAAACTCTGAACATTTACAGCATAGTATCTCCTACAGAGAAAATCAACAACCCCTGCAAGCTTATGCGAGGGGGAATATATACAATCGGTTATACAAAAATATCTGAACCGCTGAGTCACTTGATAAATAAATGCGCTCACCAACTTTACAAAATAGCAGATAAAGAAGTTATTACTGCTCTAAATACAAAATGAATACTCTTTAATGCTGTCAGAAGTCTTTTTGACCTTTGGAGGCCACTGAGTCGGTTGAGCGTCCTGTATTAATGCTGAATGATGTGTCTTTATGCTTTGTCATGATGTAGCTTTCTCGGCCCTATTATCTGTAGCTATCAGTGTTGCTTTAGTGGCCGAATCTTTCTGCTGAGTTGGCTCAGTCCACTCTTCTCCAGACATACTGAATGCATCCAATTTTTCTGATCCTGATGACTTATGTTTTTTGATGAAAAAACCTGATGAAAGCATTTTGTTTACAGTAACAACTGTATCATTTTGGTCCACCATTCCTGTGTAGGCAGTTGATGCCTCAAAATTGCATCTAAGGTTTCATCTGCCTCTGTATACTTGTAGAAGTTTGGAGGCACTTCAAACAAATGTTTGATCTCATTCATAATAAAAAATAAGTTCTCTACTCTGTCATAGAGACTTTGCCCAGATGCTGGTCCTGTTTCTTCTGAAGCACTTGCTCCTGCAGTGATCTCGTTAGTGGCAAATGTATTCACCCTTTTGGCATAATTTTCATGTGATAGTAGCCTCCCTGTGCTGTTCAACAAGCCAGGAAGGCCTCTGCTCTGTAATGCTGCAAACTTATCCATGAATCTGTTTACTTCTGTTTGCATGTCCTGGCTTCTTCTATCCAATGTTTGTACCAGGCTTCTCAATGTAAGGACCCTCTTTATCAGTAGGATGGTTTCAGTTCTATTGGGGATTCCAATTGCTGCCAGCTAAGGACCTGTACGATTATTGAGAACGTTGATCATTCTATTGGCTATCTCAGGAATATTGCCTAGAGATGCCCTTGCCCTTTGGACTTCCCTGTGTGCCTTGGCTATGAGCTCCATTTGCTCATGAATTGTCTCTATATACCGCCATTGATCTGTGATTGATTGGCCAATATTGGCCCATAAAACTTTCTTGATTTCAGTTACAACTTTGTCAAGGGTGAGCTCTTTCTCCAGCTCCTTTATCTTCTCCTTAAGAGCTTTTATTTCTCTTCCTTTTTCAGCTACATTCTGCTTGGATTTGTCATATTTTTCATTCAGCTTAGCTAAATTCTCCTTGGCTTCATTTAGCTCTGTCATCTGGGCTTCTAGGATCTTGATTTCACTCATCAACTTCTGCATATCAAGGCTTGGAGCCTGCTCTAAGGTTGGTGCTGGTGCTGATGTTGATGGAGCTGTTTGAGCTGTCTGCCCTGTGGGAGGAGCAGTAGTATGTGGGAGCTCCTCAAGGTTTATGATCTCTGGAGGGGGCTGAGAAGTTTGACCTCCTTCTTTCTGCTGTAGGGCTGCCTGCAGTGCAGCCTCTGTCTCTTCCAGCTTCCCTTGTGTTTGCACTAGCTGCTTGTGCAGTCCTACCAGCAATGTTGCTACATCCTGGTCTTGTCTTTGCTGGGCAACCTCTTCTGTTTGAGGGTGAAGGGTTGCTGGGATTTTAATCATCTTTCTGAGAGCTGCAAGGTCTGCATCTCTTATTTTCAGCAGCGTTTGTATAGCTTTTGGATCCTTTGGGTCATGCCCAAGCTCTATGATTATATCCTCCAAAGACCTGATCCTGTTGTCTTTGGCTTGAGAGGATGCCTTCTCCAACTCAAGTTGGGCAGCTGTATTGTTCAGGCTGTTTTCCAACCTATTTGCCAATAAGGTTTTATCTGCAATTGTAGAATACACCATCTCACCCGTTTGCTTGTGAAGTTCTATTTGATCCATAGGGTGGATGTCTTTTGCAAGGACCTCAAGATTAGCCCTTATATAGTCTGCAACTGACTGTGGCTGCAACATGGTTGGCATGAAATGACTCATGGTCATTTTCCCCTCATTTATGTCATAAGCTGACATAAGCCTCTGCTGATTTGTAGGGGCCATTTTCAGCAATTGATTATAGATCTGGAGCCTGAGTGGCTCATTTCTCTTTTTTATGTCGATGAATTGTTGCTTGACGCCTGTTTCTGCTCTCTTTTGCTGACTTGAGGAGCTGACCTCTCCTCCAAGGGTTCTTTCTTGTTCCTGCTGAAAGGAACTGGCAGATGCCTCCATGCTCGGTGGGCCCATGCCCAATGATTGCCCAATAGGCATTTCTTCCTCGGAGAGGGGATTCATTCTCTGCCTTTTCTCCCCTTGATTTGTGGATGTGGTGAGGGGAGTCTCCTGCTCTCTATCCCTCTTCTTTCCCTTTTCTTATTTCTATGGAGTTTGTAGCACTAAGGCCTCCACCATCTTTTCTTGCCTAGGAGGCACATTCTCTTGAGCCTGTTGCTCAGTGGATATTGGGGCTTCAGCTGTTTGTTCTTGTTGTATTGGCTGCCCCTCTTTTTGCCCTTCTTCTTGCTGTTCTACTTGCTTTTCTGCTATAGGAGGTGGCTGTTCCTGCTCCATCTGCTTCCCTTTATCCTTGCTGGATTCCTGTTGAACAGTTTCGGCTGCTTGCTGCTGGGCTGTAGAGGATGAGGCAGTTGCTCCAAGTTGCCTTTGATAGGAAGAGGAAACCTGCCCACAAGTTTCCAAGTCGGCCTCTTTCTCAATATTCTTTGCCTCTCTTTGTAGCATTTGCTCTCTAGTAATTGGCTCTTCTAGAGTGCCCTCTTTCCAGCTTAATGAATTGGCATGTTTCTCAATATGAGGCAGTCTCACGTGAGCATAGCCACCCAATTTGTATTTTACCCTCCCGAGGGAAATAAAATGATTAGGGTCATAAGGTACCCATTGGAAACTGGTTTGCAATTTGAGGGTCTCTAGGATCAAATCTGCTTCCTTCCATCCTTCCTCCCTTTTGTTGTATAGAAATGGGCCTAGCTGGTTCCTTACTTTTAGTTGCACCTTCTTGTTTTTACTGTGGAAATGGACAAAGTCTGCATTTCCAAACTGCCTAAAATATTCTAAGGCAAAAAGTTTCATAGGGACATATCTTGGCAGCCTATAAGGGTTCAACTCACAGCCATATATTCTGATTACTGTATGGTGTTGGTAAAAGTACCAATCACCAATGTTGTAGGCCTTTGAGAGGTGAAGTATCCTTTGCATCTCATCTGTCAATCTTGGAGGAGGGACACCCAATAACAAGGTCATAGCTGGATGGATAAAAAGGTCTATGAATTCACAGTAGGTGTATGGTGAAAAAGTTATATGATGAAAGACTGAAGACCAAAACACCACAGACCTTGGGTTTCCCTGGGCATTTAGCTTCTTGAGAGGAACAGGGAAAGCATCTGGTTGATAAAATAAGAACAAGTGATAGATGTACCTAGTGTATTTAAACACCTTTTCCCTTTCTAGATTCATCAATTGTTCATGAATCTTATTGGCAATGTATGTAGCAAAATCATAGTGCACAGCAGGAGGCATCCCAGGGGAGAATATGGACAGCATGGCCATAATGGTTTCATCAACATCCTCATATGACCCATAACCCAGGATGTAACTGATCAAATCCACAAGCATCTTGCCCAGCTCATTGAGGTATTGATATCCTATAGGAGGGGTTCTCACAACTTCAGAGCTTGGTTGAACGAACAACTGATTAATTTTGATGATCTGAGCACTGGAAAGCTTGCCCCCTTTCTTTAGCAAGTCATTGATGGAGAGAGGAGTCAGTGGATTTGCAGTGTGAAGGTGCAGCATCTCATTTATGGCCTCAGGGGTGATATGGAACAATATTGAGCCTGAGGGGCTAAGGACAGCTCTTTGACATGGATCATAGCTGGAGCGGCATTGATTTATCAAGTCTGGGAGGACATTGACTTGAGGGAGATTGTAAATGGGCAAATTGGAATCCCAAATTCCTAAAATATCAGCCCCACTGAGGTATTGGGCCTTTAACTCATTTTGCAGGTGAATGTTAAATTTGGAACTCATGGCAAATGAGTCTATCATCTGGTAATCTCTATCACCCAGGGCCTTCCACTCTAGCTCTCTGTGTGGGGCATTCAGAGGTTGAATATTCAGGGCTACTGGTGTTTCCATGGTTAAGTAGTACTATGACTTGTACTAGAACTGGTTTCAGTGGGCAGAACAACACAGGGGGGTACTTTTGCAACAGTGAGGCAACTTGCAAGGAAAAATGGGGTAAAGTGTGGTGAGAATAGTTTAAAGTGCTCCAAAGAGAGTTAATTGAGCATATGTAGGGACTAGTACCACTGTTTTCCTGGTGAATTTGCGCAGCTCAGGTTTTAAGTCCACGAATGCGCGGACTGACTGTAGGTTTTGTGAAAACTTGGCTAAACGAGGCTCTGCAGGTGAATTTCGACTCAACAATTGAAAATGAAGGCTGGCCACCGGGGATTTGCTGGTAAATACAAGCTTCCTCACTCTTTTAACTTAGTTTCGGACAATTATGGACACAACCAAGCACGGAGGGAACGATTTGGATAAATACCTGGTGAATTGCCGAAAATGGTTACAAATGCAGGTGGGTTGAGGGCGCCAACGGTCTTCGGGTCGATTTCTGCAGGTTGGCGACGGATGGTCGTAATTTGCATGCAGAGGTGAGCAACAGTCTTTTTGGCAAAAGTGACAAAAAACACGAATTTTGGCTAAAATATGGACTTTTTGGGTTATTGGCGCTTTTTTTGGATGACGTCAGCATGACGTCATCAGGTGGGGTCAGGGTCGGGTGACGTCAGCATGACGTCATCGAGTGACGTGGCGGCCTGTGAGTGGTCCACGGGGATTGCATAGGTGGCGGACATGTCGGAGCGCTGGCGGGCGGGGGTGCTGACAGGGCGCCGAGTCGAACTGACGTGGGCGTGACGTAGTAATGACGTGGGCATGGCGGTAAAGCACAAGCGGTAAGTGGTTTTTCTCGGACCGCTCTGGATACGGTCATGGTATTGTCAGAGGGCGGCCCGAGAAAATATGGGGGTGACGCGTGGCAGAGGCCTGACGTCACCCTCTGACAGTTTCTCGGGCGGTAAAGTGCGGTCATCGGGGCCGACCCGATATGAATGTGGGCCGTCGGATGGAAAAACCCAGATCCGACGGTCGATGGATCGCTAAGGCGCTAGGATAATACGGCAGCAGTGCGGGAATATTTTAATATTTTCTTTGAAATGCGTGCCCGGCGGGGACTTTGGATTTTGGCGAATTATATGGGTTTTTCAATGTATTTTTTATGAAAATGCGTATTGCGCCAAACTTTGGGTAAAGCGGAAGAATAGGTTTTTTGGTGCATTTTGCGAATAACATGCGTTAGGGGTAATAGTGGGCTTTTTGCAAGGTCTTTTTTGCAAATGAAGTGGGTAAATGGTTTCAAAGGTTTCTGAAGGGAAAAGAGGGGTAGGGCTTAGGTTGTTAAACTGACCAGAGGTCAATTTAATCCCTGACTTTGGACATATGGCTATAATGCCAGAGGGGAGGGAATATTTATAGATTTCTTGGGGTTTATACACCATAGTGTTTAAAATAGTAAGGGAAAAGGGGAATATAGGGGATTTAGATAATAAAAAGTTAGGGGTTAATATGAGTGGAGGAAGGGGGTGAGGGGGTAAAACACTAAGTTTTATATGAAATCAACTTAGTTTAGGAAGTAGATCAAAATGAAAAGAATTTTACGCAAGAAATGTGGCTTTTAAAGAGACAAAAATCAACAAAAGAGTTTGATTTCTTTCATGAACATAGCTGGTAATGGGATGTTAGCAATGAATGCGAGGGGGGAAAACAGGAAGTTAGACATGCTTCTTTGTATTGCTGCAAAATGATGGAGAAGAGGACCTTCTCTATCCACTGATGTTTCCTTTATGTTGGACCAGCAAAATGAAAGGAATGACATTTCTGCAACCCCTATCTACCTACCCATCTACTTGCCTAGCATTTTTTGTTTCTGCATGGAGGGTTCACTTGAGCTAGCAAACCCTCAATTTCTCTTTTTTTTTTTTTTTTTTTGCTTTTCTATCTAGGACTACCCTTATTACTTCCAGGGCCCCAGATTAAGCAGTTAGGAACCTTATTTCTCTACCTAACTACTGGTCTGCCAAGATTAAACAGTTTGGATAGACTTCTTTCTCTATTGTACAACAAGAAATTGAAACATGGCATGATCCAGATTAGGTTGTTGGATCACCCATCCAAAATTCACTCAACATCAAGCTATGTACACATATTGCCTTCTCTTGAAAATATGAGATCTTTGCATCACCAAAGCAGAGCATATTTGGAACTTTCTTTTCCAATCATGAAATATGAAACCTATTGGTATAGGTATCTAACATGTTCTTGGCCCTAGTCAGTTGGCCTTTCACATTGGCCAACACAGCATCGCACCGGTTGAAGATGGTGCCTCGAAAGCAATCAACTACCATACGCATCTGGGATCCGGTGGCAATATGTAATGCGGCAGCCCCGCAAAGTCTGGTGACAGTAAACGCAATCACCATGAGCTCAGGATGGGATATGGTCTTTATGTCTATCCCTTTGTCTCTAGCCTGGCTGTTGCAGTACTCTAGCCTGAGGCTATCGACAAACTGGCCACCTGCCCTAGCCCCAAACAGAGTCAAGTCTTCGCCTCTCTTAGGCAAACCAGTCAAGAAATATATGTCTGCCAGCTTGATTTCGAGCTGGTGGCCGCCAATGAAGAAGCACTGGTCCTGTATGCTCCATCTGTCAACCATCCACTGTAAGAAATCCACCTGAGCCCTCATGCCAGGAATGGCCCAGATTTTGTACAAGCCGCACGCCCTCAAAGCATCAAGTGAAGGCTGATGATTCCATGCGGTGGCATCCACGTCCTCATGCTCTCGTTCACGCCAATCTAGCATGATGTACTCTCTGCGTCAAGTATAAGGATAAATTAAATTGCTAGAAATTATTTTGATTGGTCCATTTTTGAGAATTTTTGGGTTAAAAACCCTTGTGACGGGGACCGCACCCTCCGAGTTAGACACAGTGCGTGGGACCGCACTTTGTCTACATGGAAGGTGCGGACCCCGAGCTTTTTCCCAATGGAGAACAAGTCGGGGTCCGCAGGCCAGTAGTGGTAAATCTGCGGACCCCCACGCGCGGGTTTGATGCCTAAAAACCCTCCCAAAAATGAAAATAAATGACTAAAACAAAAAATGAAACGGTTAAAAATGAAGAGTAGGATGATGTGGATTACCTGGAGAAAACAACGTTCAATTCCGACGGTTGGATTTTCTGCAATCTTCACGGGAAGTTTTCAGAGGAAAAGCACTATTTTCTCACCCAAACTCAAACGGTAAAAATGAATTGACGAAGGCTCTTTTTATAAGTTTTTTGAGTAAATAAATTGCAAATTTGTTTATGTTTCACTTTGGAAAGGTATTTTTGTGACATTTTTATCCATTTCAAACAGGTATGAGTAATGTTTGTGTTTTTGTGCAGAATAAAGGATTATTCAGGAGAAATCTATCATTTTCGACGAAAAACATTTAGAGTCACCTTTAAGCTCTTTTCTGACTCCTGAAACATGAAAAGATTGCCGAGTGTTTCTTTTAAACTCGTTAAAACGAAATTAAAAGACGGTCCACTTATAGCGCTTTTCCGACCGTAAAAACATGAAAAGATTGCCGGATTTTTGTCATTTCAAATTCGATATTGGTTATAAAACGATGTGTCGTTGACCGTTTTTTTACTTTTTTCGGGTCAAAGGCACTAATGACGAAAAGTACTCCTTGGTCGTAAAAGATCAAGCGGTTCTCTCAAGTATTATTTTATACTTTCTCGAGCTTGGGAGACACAAATTTACGAAAAAGGTCAACCCTGGAGTCTTCTTAAGTTTTTTCAGACTCACTAAAATTGAAAAACGCCGAGTTTCTCCTATACTAGACTCGTTAAAATTTCACAGTAAAGGACCTGTTCAATTACAAACATGAACGAACCACTCCTTCTTAGGGTTCGAATTTAAACTAAGTTGGACTCATCCGAAGGATGAGCTTATAATCAAGCAAATGTTATCCTCCTCAAGCTTGTCAAAAATAAAGAGGTACTTGCCAGAAATGGTGGGGGAAAAGAGAGAAAAATGAATATGTTTGTCATACTTTGTAACCACTCTTGAACACGACACTTTTGTTCACCTGGGTTGGGAAATCCTTTACCTAATAGTTGATCAAACCACATTGAAAGTCTTCAGCTAGTTTCCGGGTATTAACTTTGGGTCAATTGTCACCAAACCATCTGTCGTGTCGTTATGTGTTCAAGAGGTCACTGCCAATAAGCCATTCATCTGCAAAATATCTGTCATCCATCTTGAACATCCCTGAGTCAGTCCTTGCAACTAAATTTCTTTAGCTTGATCTATGATTTCGTGTTGTGGGCTTGCCTACGACGGACCGCTTTCTATCGACATCAACTCATTATCTAGAAAGATGATCTAGAAATCGTCAGTACCTTGAGATCTGCATGCCTCAATGGCAGGTTTCTCGCCTTTGACGACAGTTTACATCATTGACTTTCGATCAAAGGATTCCGTGACATGTTCGACATCAACACATTTATTCGCATCTCATGGATTGTACTGGGTACTTTGAGAGCCATTGACATCACTGGTGGTTTCTCTCACATTTGTTAACAGTTTACATCATTGACTGGTAATCAAGTGGTTTCTACCATGTTTGACATCAACACATTCATTTGCATGGACAAAATTGTACTGTTTCGGGAAGTAGAAATGAAGATCCTGGATCTAGTTTCCACAATCCATGCTGCGAGGAATTTTGTATTCATTATATAAATGGACTATTCATAAACAGATGGCTGCGTCCATACTGTGTCCACCTGAGTCTATACTTGTGATGTTTTACAAGATCATTCCTATATCAGAGCAGTAGTTAGTTTTTCTAGTCAGTTTTGATCTGAGTATGGGAATGCCTACCTCAGCGATGATATGATCTCATATATATATCTTGCATTGAATGTTTTTACAGGTTCCAACCGGGCTCTCCACAAGATGATCCTCGAAATGATAAAGTACTTCACTCTTCCTAAATGATCAATGAAATCCTCATCTACTACAGACTTCACACTTTAGGGGGCAATCTGTTACACAAATATCGTCACCATGATTATTTACAGTCAGTATGGGTCCATCATCACTTGTACTGTCCTCCTAAGCAAGTCTCAGACGTCAGCTCTTCAAATCAAGCTTTGGAAATGAGAGAAAGACATTAAAAATCAATGTAACTATGGTTCCGCACTTTCTCTCACTGTCACCTGCGGTCCCGCACCTTATGTTTACAAAAACCGCGGACCTGCCCGCTCTGTCCCTAACGGTGTAGGTGCGGACCCCTGTGAAAGTCAAAAGGCGCAAGTTTTATCTTAAAAAACTCACTTTGGGTTAATTCTAGAGGATTCTAGAAGGAATTTTGACGTGGATTGTTCGCTCTGAGGTGGTTCATGCATCCCAAAAGAGAAGGAGCTAATCCCTTGATGAGAGGAGCTATCCCTTTGAAGGAGGGCTTTATCCCTTTGAAGGAGGACCTAGTAACCTCCCTCCATTGCACTATAAATACAGGCATTGGGCTGGTTGCTGGGGAGGTTAGAAGCTGAACATTTTTGAGGGTAAATGCTGGTGAAATCAAGACTTCCTAGTTGAGCTTAAGAGGAGAGATCACATACCTTTTTGGCTTCATTGGGGAGTGAGTGAAACTTGTCAAAGTAGAGGAGACTTCTTGCTGGACCCTGGGAGGAGCTTGTACAACGTCAAGGCAAAGGTTGTAAAGTTCTTCTTCTTTTGAATTAATACAATCAAACTCATTTTTCTCAACAAGTACCTTATGTTATTTGTTTCATGGACTCCTTGACTTTCATGTTAAATATGTTTTATGATTTTGGCTTTTCAGGTGCTATTTAATTTGTTTGCCTTGTTTGTGTTTGCAGATTCGCGACAAAGGAGCTCATTTGGATCGAAGGAGCGAGGGCATCCACAAGCTTGCGTTGGACCTAAGGTAGGCCCTAAAAACACTTGTTTGCCATTGTTTATAAAAGCATATTTAGAGAAAGATAGTGTCTGGTTGGTTTGCTTGTCATTAGGTATTCTTTAGATTCTAGGAAGGTCTATCTTGTCCGCAAGATCGACTTGTTCCGTGTGACAATATGTTAATTACAATACTAAGTAATATCAAGTACAACTAGTAATAATTTCAATTGCATAAATTATATTTTATGAAATGTCAAGTATTACAATAGAGTTTCCAACTTAATATTGGTTGGCCTACAATTTACACATAAAATATTGTTTCATAACTTCAAAACATAATCAATTTGTTTCCAAGGCATTGCAGGTGAATTCACCAACTCTAAAGACTTGACCATCAATATGTATATGCGTATCTCATGTGGGATATTGGATTTAAGGGTATCACTAGACTGATTATCTATCTTCTCTCCCTTTTTGCATTTGTCGCTCCGTGGTATTGTTCTCCTCTTTCTTCAATTCCTGCTTCTTACCATCAATATCGAGTTCCTCTTTTGAAAATGAAAGAAGATACAACATAGAGTATAAGACACGAAAGACGATGAACACTGGAATATAAATGAAAGTAGACTATAAAGGATTTATACAACATATACCTCAACATTAACAATTTTAATGCCATTTTCCCGAGAAAAGAAAGAAACTCTATCAAGTTTTCTTCATTTGGGCGATAATGGCCACTATGTGGCTAGATAACCTCATGTATAAAAAAAGCAAATAATATGTCACCATAGAAAAGAACACCATAGGAACTTAGTATTCAACCTTTAAGCAAAACCTAGGCACAATCATGCCAACTAAGTTACATGCTAAAAATCTCGGGTTGTAGATAACTTGGAAAAAAAATGGAAAGAAAAAGGCAACATATAATAAATAATGTACGACAGTCGATTGGAAAATTGCATCATAAAAGAAAACAATTCTCCTATGGTTAACCATACATGTTGGTGGGTAACATGCCCTAATATGCCATGATCCTTAGGGTATAGAGAAAGTAAGCCTCCTATGAACATCATGATTGATTGGTTGCATCTTGGCCTTGCCTCTCCTTTCTAAGTCCAAAAAATAAAATAAGTCCATCCTTAACTAGATGTCCTCCGTATTATCTTGCCAATTCATGGTATTTCATATAATGAATGATGTATCTAGGGTTTTTAGAAGCCCAAGGCTCAAAATAATCCTAGATTTCTTTAAGCTCCAAATATTGATCACTCTAAGGCATGGGGTTACTCCAATGGAGCAAGGGTTTTAAAGGAATTTGTGGAGCAGGAGGCATTCTATATTTGATAAGAAACCATTATAACATCCAAATCAACATGTGGGCCTAGAATTAACATTAGAATAGAGATGTATGCAATTTGGTTGTTATTTAAACTTGCTTTGGACACAGGTGTTAACAATCTACGAGGGTTGGGAGATTCCAAACTCATAATTGATTAGACACAAGGAAAAAGTAGTCTAGAAAATTTAATACTTATTCCACTGATGGAAAAATTCAAGGAGGTAAGAAATCAATTTTAAATGATTTCTTTTCAACATGTTTTTAGAGAATCAAATGAGGTTAAATTTAAGTGATCCAAGGAAGCTCTCACACTTAAAGGAGGCATGTTGATCACAACAAAATCACTGGAAAAGACTTCTCCTCAATAATTTGCATACTTGTATTAAAGGCTTCGAGGGCAAGGAAGTTTCTGCTGTTGTTTAGAAATTAACGTTTGTGATATTAGTTTGATAGGATTCAAGCCTACTGATGATTTCTTTTTTGATACACCACAACTATGATTATTTTAGAACTACTTAAAATTTAGGCAATTTTAGAAGTCTATAGGTCTAAATTTGTTTTAAGAATAGAAAGGACCCAATCCTCTCATGTACCTTGAAGGTAGAAGGTACCTAGTTATGTATATTTTAGTTTCTCCTTGAAATATCAAATGCACAAATTTTGCCTTATAAGAAGATGCAAATCAACTACATATAACTAGTGAAGCATGGTTACACATATCCAGTCCCAAGGGACACATTTTGTATAGGGAAAAACCACTACACCTAGAATGCCCCAAGATACTGGAAGTACCCTCTTCCCACATCCCACATATTTCATTTAGGTACACGCTACCATACAAAGTATAGTCAAGGTATAACTTACCTCTACACAATGCAACTTCTGGTATAAAAATCCAAAACAATAAAAAAGACTATTCTTTCTCTCCTTTTCCCTATGGGAGTCACCTACCCTTATAATATAACTAGGTCCTAATAAACCCTCTTTATAAGAATACAAGGAGAATGAAAATCACACAAATCAGTTCAAAACTTCTTTGCTAGTTGAAGTTGTGTTTGTGGTTTGGCATAGAGCTTGTCATTGTTCGAGGTATTTGGTGCTAGGTAGTGTATTGTTTGGAAGCTGGTTCACAATGGATTTGAGTTGGAGAGACATTTTTGAAAGATTTCTAACAACAATGGTTTTCCTAAATTTATCATAGGGACAACTCTTCAAATCTGTTGTTGATTTGGCACATAAGACCAGAGACATGATTTGGCACACTTGGGAGCTGAGTTCATGGAAAAAATTGTACTTCAATTTTTTCGTAGTTTTTTTGTTTTTGTTTTGTTTTGTTCCGTAATTTTAGTTTCTAGGGAAGCAAACCTAAATTTTCCAAGATATTTATTTCTAGGGAAACAAAAATCTCACACATATTACAAACAATTTAGTTTTAACATTTCACACAAAATCAATGAGTGGCTCAAGTAAGAAGCAGTGGCAATGCCACACAACATGATTATGAGGTGGGAAAGGAAGTAAATAGTAAGGGAAGAAAAGATGAGATTGGGTGTGAGTATATATATCATTCTAGAGTACATGCTGAATTTGAAAAATTCCCTAACAACTTTCAAAATCCCCTATAGTTTGTCACCAATACCCTCACAAACAAATACAAAACAATGGCAGTTCAAGTAGGTGGAGGTGTAACACTTGTACCATCCTTGGAAGGGGATTTATAGTAGTGTGAAACTGAAGGATCATCTTCTACTTATTCTTGGACAAGGGATTAAATTTGCAAAAAGCTGATTGTAACGCAAAAATATGAAATTTTGGCATTACAAACTAGGGCATATAGTGGGGGGTAGGCATTATCATAAAATTAGGCCTATTACAATGAAGAAAAAACTTGTTGAAAACTAAAATGTGGAATTGTGATCTTATGTTGGTTCAAATAATAAGAATATCACCTCTTACACCACGTCATTTGCATAAATGTACAATGTGCAACATTATGTGGATGAAAATGAAGTTATTTCCCAATTCCTTTCTGCCAATGACATTCCTTTCCATGTTAACCATTTTTATTACAAGGATATGCTTAGGAATATTGTCATTGAAAGCACTTATTATGTTCCCCTAGGTAAATATAAGATGATGACATCACTACTAGACACATAGTATGGAAAGATTAATGTGCAATTAGGGATGTTTCATGAGACTTGGGCAAGGATGGAATTTTCAATTTTAATTGGTACTTCATAGGTGTTCATTCATCAACATTTTGGTTACATAATCCATGCGTTCCTTCTTCCTTAAGGAAATTGATTCTTTAGGAAAGTGTAAGGACTTGTATTTCCAATTTGAGTTCCTTCAATAGAATATAAATGAGGTTTGACCCCAAAAAAGTAGTGCAGGTAGTGACAGATACAAATGTTGTTTACAAATCAACAGGGTTATTAATTAAAAGTAGATACAAGAATATCTTTTGGATCCCATGTTGTGTCCATGCACTCAACAACACTTTAAAATATATGAATAAGATTTATTAAGTTTTAGAGGTGGTGAAAGTGGCCAAAGATGTGCAGATGTTCATCTATAACCTCAAGCAAATGGAAATTTGATATTCTAGATACTTCTATTTGCTAGAGATGATGATTGAGGTGAAGAAGGCATTGCAACAAATGGTTGCATCTATGGAATTTCTAGACATCCAATCAATAAATTTTAAGTCAAATAAGGCAAGTTGAAGCTTCACCAATCTTTAGTTATATTGAAAATAATTGGTGTCATTCGAAAGCCCTATAACAGAAGTCACTGAATATGAAGAAACACAATCTCCTAGTCATGGAGAGATTTATGAGACCTTCAACAACATGTTGGGTCAAGTTGAGTTTACATTCTTAATAGGGACCCTACAATGGAGTTGTACATATTGTAGATTTGTCCCATCATTTGATATAGAGTCTCACGTGTACACAATCAATCATTTGGTATTCTGGATACTCATTGCAACCCTATCATAATGTCTAAAAGAAAACTAAGAAAATTCCGTTTTGTTTGAAATGTTATAAAAACACTTTGTTTCCCATGCCCACCTCTAATCTATCCCTTCATAAAATATGCACAAAAATAATTGAAAGGAAGGGCATCAAAAGTAACCCGCATCCATGTTCTTGCTAATTCAATAGGAGAGCAAGTATTACACACCAATGACCATGCTATTGATCCTGCTACTAATGGTGCATATGGAGTGAATTGGGGTGCATTCTTGCTTGAAAATCTCTCAAGCCAATCTCAAAAAATGTCATAGCAAGGTAAATATATTCCTACTTGATTGACAAAAAAATGGAATCAAAATACAAATAACATTCACAACTATATTTGAATGGAGCAACAAATCAAACTATGTTCAAGAAAATCTATCAATCACATAACAAATGGTCGTAAATAAACAATGAAATGTAACATAAATCAAATAGATTAGCCATACATTACTAATGTACTATAGAGTAGAATTACATATAACCAGAAATTCGTAAACCATGTGTAGGTCAACCCACATGTAAAACTTCTTACAAATAAATCTAGTTCTACATTTCATATTCTCATAAATCTCAAAACTGAATATTTTTAAAGTCGAGAAATAATTACCACCACAACCAAAAGTTGATCATCCAAAACACAATAGCATACCATACACCAATCTAGGCTCCACCTATAGCTAAGAATATGTTGAAGGATCGAAATTCTCCGCCTTAACATTATAAGGGATACTACCCGGGCAGGAGATTAAAGCATCTCATTTTCCATTGAAATGATGGTTCCGACTAGTTAAACTAGGTCCATTTACCTTTTCTCTATCTCTACTGGCTTAAAGTATGACTTTCACTTACCAATAGAGAAGAGGCATAAAATCATCCCTCTTGTTGATCAAGCAATAAAGTGATCCTCACGCCGATTTAGGGCTCAACCAAGCCACAACTAAAGTTTACCTCTTTGATAAGAGGACTTCTAGAAATGTAGAATTAAATCTAAATGCAAGAAAAATGAAAGAAATCCTAAGCATATCTCGATTAGGAAGGTGTAGATCTAACCCAACCGAGAGAGAAGTAATTAAATTATTGAGATTTTAACACGCCTGGTTTATGATAAATATCTAGCTAATGAAATAGTTCAATTAACTAATATTATAATTATCAAACATGTTGTTTAGAGATATATTAACAATGAATGATGAACCAATAACATTAGGAAGCAGTTCTCGTAACTCTGATGGAAATTAAATCAGAATTAGATGACAAATTTTTGAGTAAATAGTTACTCAAAAATTTGATTTAAGCATAAGTGCATAAGAGGAAATCAACAACAGATCTATGAAAAAAAAAGACTAGATAGCTAATATGTAAGACATGAATTTGTATCTATAATAGTGCATAATATAAATCCAATTAACATAATTTTGCCATCAAAAATGAATTTCATATTAAAAATAATAGTATTTCTAATACAAATAAATTTGAACCTGTTCCGCTGTTATGTTCTTTGACTCTAATCTCCTATAATCTTCTCTAAAGCATAAAATTTGTTGCTAAAAGAAAGAGTTGCAATAGTGCAAGCTCTGCCTTTCATACATAGTTCAAATTTGCAAAAGATAAATCCCAATATTCCTAAGATCTTAGATTGATCCTCTCTACCTACAACTTGAAATCCCTATTTCAATAGTGCCTTAATAATTACAAAATTGCAAGAAGAGAGAAACCCTTTATACATTCTACAAACCACTATTTATAGTTTATAAAATGAATTCCAAATAGGAGAGTTGTTGAAGAGTAATTTTGCTACAACAATTTTCATTGGTCCATATTCTTTTTCTTGTATTGTTGGAGCAATCCCATTGATTGAAATCTTCTTTTCTTCATCTCTTCAACTGTTTTCCTGCCAAAACCAATCAAAATTCAATAAAAAAAAATTAAAATTAAAATACCAAATCTGAAGAATAAAACATCTTCAATCACAACTCAATTAAATAAATAAATAAAAAGGAAATTTGAGCTTTCCATTAATCCCTATAAAAATCTTATTGGTCAAGGAGAACATAGTCGAATGGATCTGTACTCAACAGAGGTTATGAGCAAATGAAAATGAAGAAAATTAATTTTGTTTTAAAATTCAGAGCTTGATCTTCTCCTAAATTTTAGACTCATTAAATGATCAAATCTGGTTATACAACCACTTCAGAAATATTCTTCATGATTTTATCTACCGAACGAGTTGTCTTGGGCCTCATAATTTGGCCAAGTAAAACTCAACTTATGAGCTTCCAAAGTTGAAGAATCAAAACTGCCAAAAGTCTGGAAAATTTGTTGTCTAAGCTAAAATTAAGAAATTTTAATTAAAACCTAAATTTAAATTACAATTACAATTATTATTAATTTAATTATAATTATAAAATTATATTAATTAATTACAAATTAATTATATACCATTAACGTAAATTTTAATTAAAAATTAAAATTATATTATATTACAAGTAAACTATATTAAAATTAAAATATAATATAATATAATATAATAGATATTATAATATATATAACAAAGCTCATATCCAACAACCATACGTGACTTTGGAAGGAGGGATTTATCATAATGAAGGGGATCATGATGTATGGAGGAGCGAGAGTCGTAAGGAGACCAACATTATATTAAAACTAAATAGTCGCGATATAAACCATATCAGATATCAGGCGGTGTTATAATATCGAAAGTTTTAAGCTGTGTACTGAATGAAAACAATGATATCTGATATGTCGATATCGAGACTTTTAAATATCGGCAATTTTTTTAAATATTGAAAAAATTGTATCGAGAGCTTTTATAATTTGTAAAGGAAGGGAGGAGGTGAGGTGAAGTGGGACTCACTTTGGTAATTAAAAATTCTACAAAATGGACTACAACCACTTTGCGATTTCGATATTCTGATTTTTGCAATTTCTTTTAAAATTAGGAATGGGAATAAATTATTGAGATCTCGAAATCACCTTATTTTAATTATTCTACAATTTGGTCGCGCGATTTTGTAGGACCGTTAGTGAAAAATGAAATAAATAGTAAAAATTAAATAGGGATTAATATTTTCAATGAATTACTAATTTAATTACAAAAATTAAAATATATACATTTTGTACATTTTTTAACCCAAGCGGTAAAACTTATTGAATTTCGGACAAGTACCATTTACAAACCATGTAACCAAATGAGATGAAATGAGTACCGATGGAAAGCTAGCGAAAAGTTGAACTCAATGAAGCAATCAAAATAGAAATCTAACGAAAATGGAAAAATAGAAAAATTGTAGGACACTTAACCAAAAGAAAATATTAAAAGGTGATTTAGCAAAAAAATTATAGAAAGTGTCCCCATTATTTGAAGTAAATAAGTAAAAAATGGGGGGTGTTAGGTTTTCCCTACAACATTGGTAACACACTGGGAAGAACTAGTTATCTCTGGTTAAAAATAATGAACTTTAATTTACCCAAAGGTTAAAAATAATGGAGTCTGTTGAATCATCAAACAATAAAATATTTCCATGGGTCCAACATAAATAGATTAAACAATATGAGTTTGAAAAGATAAGTACTCAAAAACAGACTTGAGTAAAAATCATGAATCCAAAATTTGGGAAAAAATTATTTTAAAATTACCTCGTATGAGAAATAGAAGAATGTACAGATATGAGTTTTTTAATAAAGCATATATCTATTGTTATGAATGGTCTTTGACATCGCTTCGCTGCCACCGAGCCTGAAAAATAATTCGACGAAGTTGTATTTCATGCCATACAAGCCTAGCCCCACTACCAGCGAGCGTCCATAGCCCCAATGAGTTTACTTGTATTTCCCATGCTTCCTCTTTTAATCACCCTTTTGATAAGCACATTTGCAAGCTTTAGTTTATGATGTATCTGAGTGAAAGAGGTGGGATGGTAATAGAGACTTATGTTAATGGATATAATAATTTCATAATGTTGACTTCAAATTATTTTCAAGTGACTATCAATCATAGGATTTTATAAAGTGGAGGGTCGGGAGGGATCCATTCAGTTAAACTCAAGTCAGTTATTTCCTTGAAAAGGTAAACCTTATCACTTAGAAAGGATGTGTATTCCTCCATGAAAAATACTTAAATCAAAAGGGATTTAGGGATCCATAAAGATATACCTTTAATGATAAATGAAATTCACTGAATAGATAGAGTAAAGATTTCCCATATATGTCGACCATTGTTGGGTGAGGAACAAGCCTTCCACATGAATCATGGCGGAGTCACCAAAATCAAACCAAAACCAATAGAAAATGGAAAAAAAACTCCAAACTGAAGTAAAAAGAAATTAGCAAACTCCAATTAATGTAAACATGACGAAAGTAAAATCTAAAAGAAATATCTCAAATTTAAAAGATAAACCTCAACAAGACTGCTTATACAAATGTCTCAACAAAAGAAGTAAAAGAAGATAATTGTGTGAAGGTTTATCTTTTGTTGAGAATCTAATAAATTTTATCCTCACGAGTTATAAGAAATTAGGCTTCTTAAACTAAAGGGTGAATATCAGTCATGAGAGGTAATAAGCTAATGAGAACTCTCTATCTACCGCAATTTTTCTTGTTCCAAAGAACATCCTGCATAAAAACATCTTAACTATTTTCTAATAAAAGAATTGCTTAAGAAATAAATTAAAGGTTTTGAAACTCCCTAGTTTAGCTTATTCGATGAGGATCATCACTGGTTCTCCCAAAAACTTGAAAGAAAACTAGAAAAAGGAGAATGAGCTCCAAATCTAATCTGGTAGAGGCGTGAAAAGTTTATGAAGAGCTACAAAACAGAGTTTTATATCAACAAAAAACTAAAAACAAAATTGAAACCAAAAGTAAAGAAATGAAAATGAATGAAAGTGGACATATGAAACTTACCATTGGAGAATTTCATTTAATATTACCTGAGAGATATCATCTTCTCCAATAAAATATAACTTCTTCTTTTAATTAGAATTAAAAGCATGAAGAAGTTGAATTTTCTAAAATCTTATCGACCCAAAATCATCATTTATTGAATCTAAACTAAAGCAAGCAATGAACTAAAATAAAACAATGTTTAATGTCCAAGGAATCTGAAGTAAACAAAATTCATTAGAAAATAGAATGAATATATGCTTCTTTATGAATTGCAGCGATGATTATTCTCTTAATTTTTTTCCATTCTGAATTTATATCAACTCCAAAAGATTGAAATCGATTCAAAATCCTAAATAATGTAGCAATGAAGAGGACTTGAATCTTTATATAATAAGTACATAACAATATATCAAAAATTCAAACAAAAGATAATTTAAACATGAATTAACCATGGTCCATTACCTTTAACTATTCCAAATTCCTTATCAATTGCTACATCACCATAGTGGTTGCTCCAGAGTGCCTTGAAGATAAAATGACGATGGTCACTAAAAGATGATTGAGATAATAAAATGTGCATTCAACAATGAGTCAAAGGCAAAACCGTAAACGAACCACAAGCGATGAAATTTCTCATTAGCCAAGCAAATTGTCGAGAAGAGTAAAAGAGGCCCATGTGCATACACTATGAAGAATGTATATCCCTATAGTCACAAAGTCATCCCGATGAATGAATACTTGGATTTGACGAAATTATGATTAAAATATATCCAAGCTCTTGACCACCATGATAACATGAAAGTATCATATATATACAAAGATAATCAAACAAGACTTCATGTGAGCATAGTGAAATATCATAATGAATTCATCAGAGACCTATGAAGATACTTAATCCAATATTCTGAAGTTCCGAGTTTTCGAGAGAATCAAAGTGAAAGATAAGAACTCGAGTTTTCCAAAAATTCTTAATGGGAAAAACTTTGATGAACAAAAACCTTGCTTCATAATGTTTCCAACAACATTTGTTTTCAGAATTTTACTTAAATTTCACCCCTGATATAAGAAGTCATGATATTTAGAATATTGAAGGGAAGTAATATTTTGAAACAATTTTTTTTTGTAATTTTTACAAACAAAACTTACGATATTGATCATGCCCGATAACGAATTCTTTTTAAATGTATAATGTCAGAACAATGCCTTTATAGTACATCAAACATTCACGTATTAGAGGTAAGAGTTCCGTAAGAGTTTATAAATTAGTTCTGATGAATTTCATTTTGATAATGAGATAAGCTGAAGTTTTGTAAAAAATAATTGCAAGAGCACTTACATTTACCTGTAAAATAAGCTTCTGAGGAAAGGAGTCTGAGATTTAATAAATATGAGAATAAATCGGGTGTCAAATATCTCGAAAACCTTTTTGAAGCTCAAATAAAATTACAAGACTTTGAGACCATAAGATTCTAGTGAATACAGTGAAATAGGGACCATTTCCTCCGCTAAGTGTAATGAACGTGATAGTGGAGGAAAAGGCAATGTGGATCTTGGAGAGGTAAATATCAAAATTTGTTTGGAATACTTTTGATATAATACAAATCCAAAAGTCCAACAAGTCAGAAAGCCTGAAATTCTAAGGAAAGATCTCAGAAATGAAAATCAGAGAATCAGGATTAAAAATTCATTATAGGCTTTGAGTCCCTTTGGAAGAAAGGAATGTGACTAAAGGGAAAACAATATGAACGAGTACGATGCAATGGTTCAATTCAACTTGATAATTGTAAGATTCAGAACATACATAAATAAGATCATGGATAAGATCATTCATTGCAAGAGTTTTGTGTGAATTTTCCTTTGTTTGTAGCAAATATGAGCAATAAAGGGTGTAAACGTTTTATTTTAGTTGCATCGATGAGAGGAAAAATATGATTATTGAGTCATATTACTAAGTGAAAAAACATGAATTTGTGTGGATCTGCACACATGAGCATATCAGAAGAAAAATATTGGAGAATTCACTTCGCTATACTTTAGAAAGTTACGATATATCAAAATTCCGATAAATCATATTAAAGAAATAAGTGGAGGTGGGATGTGATATCAGAATGATAGTACATCGGGGATTTAAAGAGCAAACATTTGATATAAAAGTCCCGATATATGTTGAGGACGGGTGTAATGTCCCCTATAATAAGAATAATAAAAATAACAAATAATATAATATAGTTTTTTATTTATTTTTGGTAGGTTAGCACCCACAAGAGATTTGAACCAGTGACCTATCACAAGGAGTGCTTTAACAGTGCACCCATTCATCGTCAATCCAAAGCCCTGTGGGCAATATAATATTAAAATATAAGCAAATAAATAATAAACAATAAAGAAAAGATAATAATAGTAAATAGATAATAATTAATGAAGAAATATAATAATAACAAATAAATAAAATAGTAAATAACAATACCAGAGTTCTAAATAAGTATATATAAAAGTAAACTATAAAATAATAACAATACATAAAGTTAATAAAAGTAAAATAAAATAAAAAGGAGTTAACTAAGAGAACTGTAAAAATAATAAAAATAAGTAAAGTTATCAAAAAGTAAAAAAGAATAAAATAGTTCTAAATAAGTATAAATAAAAGTAAACTATAAAATAATAACAAAAAATAAAACAAAATAAGAAAGAGTTAGCTAAGAGAACTGTAAAAATAATAAAAATAAGTAAAATTATCAAAAAGTAAAAAAAATAAAATAAGAAATAAATAAATTAAAAGAAAATTTAACTTAAGTAAGATTTAAAATAAAAAAATAAAAATAAAAGTTGAATGTTGACACATGGAATGTGTGCATGTGATTCATTTTCCAATGTTTGGTCTATTTAATAGACGAAGAGGAAGATGAGAGATGATTCCATCATCCATTCTCTTGGGAGAAAAGTGGTGCGAGACAAATGATCCCCTAGCAGTAGTACGTTAAATGAGAGCTCGAGAGTGGCCAGCGATAAAAGATTAAGTGTGGTGAGCTTTTGATTGGGTGGAGAGTCATCCCCAAAACTTTGTTGCGGTTAGCAGGTTTCAAATAATGTTCAACTCTGAAATCACAAGTAAGGAATATTATTTACACATGTAAGTTGTCTCTGCTCATAATTCTGAAATTCTATTTTAAATAGTTGATTATAAATCGCATAATTAATGTAATTATTTGTATATTTTAAAATTGTGATTGTTACATATGGTATTAGAGCAGGTTCGATTCTATGTGACGTCAAGGTATAAGTTTGAAAAAAATAACAATATTTAATCACATTTATCAATAATTTTACTTCTAATAACAAAAATAAGTTTAGTGAAAATGAATTAAGAAAGAAATACAAAGTTAATTTTTTACAATGTATACCTTCCCAATCGAAAAATCCCAACTACAGATACATAAGGGCCGAAACTGCTAAGGGCATTCCATCCAGCGTAAGCATCTGGATAATCTGGAATGCGACGTGGCATACCCAAGAATTCTCATCAGTTGGAACCCTACTAATAGCCATGTGCCAAAAATGGGAACAAGCTATGCTGCTACCTTTGCTTCTGGTTCAATTGCCAAAATGAGATATGTCATTGGTAATTCGTTATACAGTCTTTATATATGTCATTATTGACTGATAAGAGAGAGAAGAGAAAGAACCCTTTGTGGTGTGTGTGACAAATTTTCCCCGATCAAAATGAGGGCAGTAATAATAAGAAGGTGATTCTCATTACTAAGATTATCGCAGTTGACCGAGTTTACCATCAACAAGACTAGTTAATGCTATCAATAAGGTTCGCGGAGGAGAAATGACAACTTTCAAAGGATAGTTTACCCCGTGCATAGGATAGTTTACCCCTTGCATAGAAATAATTATTACGTAAGTTATTAGTTAAACACCATTTCTTTTAACAAAATAGATCCATATTTTTATTTAAATTATTAAATATAAACTTTGTACACTATAAAAGTATATCTTAATTATTATTTAAAAATATAAAATTTTGTAAACTTAAAAATTCGTTTTCATGTGAAAACATTAACTATCATTAAATGAACCAAAATTAAATTAATGTTGAATATCACTAATAATAAACTTCTGTTGTGTTTTACGTAAGTGCTCAATTTGATGGCCATTGGAAATCAATATTAAATTGGGTTGGATGAATTTAAAAGATGTGTTCGCTGGCATTCTCAAATATAAAAATTATATTAGAAAACCCATTTATTGTTTCACACAATCGATGTGGGTCCCAATAGTTTGTCTGCACCTTGCCACGGGCTCCCCAACCTCGTATACAACCCAATTATCAATCGTGGGATCTCGCCACTGTTCATCGTATAAAATTATATTAGAGCTCCACGTCAAATTTAATCATGTATTTGTGTTTTTTTAATTCGGCAACCATAACGTTGAAGCTCCAAAACAAAAATTTTAGTCAGCGCTTCCCCAGCTGGCTTATTTTTTGGGTAATCAAGGGCTTCGTTGCCATTTCTAGGCGAGATTGGAAGACTAGTGCATGAAAAAGTGAGAAGTTGTGTGTCTCAGTGAGAATCGAATAAAAACATATATATTGGCAATTTATTAAAGTTGTATTAAGAAATTTAATAGATTTAATTTTTTTGGAATTTAAGTTTTTGTGATTTATATTTTGAATTAAAATATTTTAAGAAAAAATCATATCAAAAAAATTAGGTCGATGTGTTTCAAATCAACTTAATTTTTCGAAACATGTAGATCTAATTTTTCTGATGTGATTTCTTCTGAAAATGTTTTTATTCAGATACTTAATTTTTCAAAACACGTTGACCTAATTTTCTGATGTGATTTCTTCCGAAAATGTTTTTATTCAGATTTAATTTTATTAAACACTATTGTGATTACACTTAAAAATTTTATCTTAATATTACACTTTAGTTAATTTAAGTTACAATTACTCTAATATTGCTCTCGAAACAACATATTTGAAAGTTTGATAACAAATTAATATATATATATATATATATGATATAATATTAACTATATAATATGTAGTTATATAACAAAAAAAAAATATCAACTCGTAAACAGATGCATAATGTAAACAACATATTTGAAGGTTTGATAGCAAATATATATATAAATTATATTATATTAACTATATAATATAGCAAAAATATATATATATATATATATATATATATATATTATATTATATTATATTAACTATATAATATGTAGTTATATAACAAAAAAATATCAACTCGTAAACAGATGCATAATGTTTTTAAATAGAATTGTACAATTCAAAGTTAGTTACATGTGACCTTTAAAATTTATTGTTATATTGGAGGTAGAAGTAATAATAACATAAATAACATTTATATTATATGGTATTTTTTTTAAATATTTAGATTATAGGTGGGGATTTTTTAGTTGTATTATTTATTAGAAGTGTGTTTTAATTTGTACGAAGATTTATTAAAATTTTGAGTTAGTAAGTTATTGAGTGTAAACTAATTTTGGATTATTTTTTGACATCATGAAATAAAATTATATATATATATATATATTTTTATGTCTATGTAATATTATATGCCATAATTAAATTTTAATAAAATTATTGTGATACATATAAATATTTGATTTTTTTATTATTATAAAAAGTTAATATAATTGATTACTAAAATTGATATTGTTTTTGATGATTCGAAATTATAAAAGTTTATATGAGCTCCTTTATGAGTATGAATGACCAAGTGCGGATGGAAACTTGTCACATCAATTGATATACCTATTACTAAGGCTAGCTAAATTTTTCTTTTATAATTCCTAGTGAATAGAAATCAAGTATTCTTATCTTTCTTAAGGGTTAGGTGAAATGATGAGATCATATTGATTATTCCACAACTTTGAGAAGAGTAAATTAATGGAAAAACAACCTGAGGATCATGACTTAATGGTGTAGAGAGAAGTGAATGACTTGGGATAAATAGGATGGATTGAGAGGATTGTTGAGTTAGAAGTGGTCGAATTCATAATTGAATTTCTATTGGATTGCTTGCTTTTAGGACGTTGTTTCCCAAGTCTAGGGTTGAACCCCGAAATTGTAATAAAGCCTATGATCGACTTATGAGATGATAGTGATTGAGTGTCTTTCTCTTAATGGAAAGGTATATTAAGGACATCCACTAAGCAGATTCAACAACATGAGTGATTATTAGGAATGACTTTGAGGGTCACACTGATAACTGATATAATTTAAAAAAGTGTCAAGATAGGAAGTTGTGAACAATCATAACCGAGGAATGATAAACTAGGAAAATGTTTAAAGAATTATATGGTCAAGGTTAACAATTCTCTACTTTTGGCAAAAATAAATAAGCTATGAAAATTAACAAGAAAAATCCTAGCATGAAGTATAAGAAGGAAAGTTGATGGAGATTCTATAACAAGTTTTTGAGAAGAATTATGAAGAAATTAACATATCAACCAATAAATGGTGAATTTGACTAACCTATACTCATTATTTCACATATGGATTGATGACCTGGTGATACTTCACATAAAACAATGTATTGAGTTTGTGTCATTAAGAAGTTAATTTTTAAGCACACCAAGCATATTAAACCTTTTGGTGGATGATAATGGTAGTAGTGGTTTCATGCTTCAAATATAAACCAAGGATAGTGTTTGAAAATCCAAAATTGAAGGGAAATAATCCTTAGTCCAACATGAGGAATGGTGCACCTACAATATAGTAGAACAAGTGGTATTAAGAAATGAGATCAACCAATCTTTCTGAAGGTGAACAGTGATGATTACTAGGTAATGGATAAACCACTGGGGATTAATTATGATGTCCAAACTGTAGAAACTGTTAGAGATATCAAGCAACACAAAAATACTCTCCCCCTTTGACATCAAGGGCAAAGGGTGGACCAAGATATTCTCCCTTTGAGATACACTATGTTGTCCATGCTCCCCCTGAGTACATGTAGAGTCTGCAGAGATATTTTTCAAAAGAATAACATGACTCTATAACTCAACTATGTGAGTATGATCTTCCTATCACCAATGACTCATACATACATCAATCACCCAACCAAGTGGGGATACACCAAATTTGACTCATCCACCCAACCAAGTGGGGATATATCATTGTTTATACATGGCTAAAATATAACAATTATTACATCATCCTTCCCATGCATAGTGGGGAAACAAATTACATCATATGTCCAATAGGACTCATTTGAAAATAGACTATGACAGAATGTGACATATTACACCCTAGATCTTTACATGACCTATGCAATAATGAATATCTGAAACCATAGCTGAAATCAGCAACCATAATGCCAACAATGTAGAATGTTTGTGAAGGCTAATGCTCCCCTTGAACCTGTGCTACCTGTGCATTGTCAACAAACCATTCATCAAGGCATCTTCATCAGTCAGATAAAAATCAATGAACAAATCATATCAGCAGACAGTAATCATCAATATCAGACTAAGCACCCATGTCAGAGTCTGACCCACTTTTTTTTCTATCAGAAAAACATATACACTCCTTCATACACATAAAATCGTGTACATATGCGACTATACTTCATGAAACTCACATATAGGAACATTCTTCTGAAAACTGGATTTAACAGTATGATGATGTAGAAACTACTCCCAATTTTTGTATGAGATATTCAAATGTTTCTCTGGGAAGTGGTTTGGAAAATATATCAGCAACCTCTTCTTTGAAGGGAACATACTCCAATTTAACCTTTTGTTCAAGGACTTGTTCTTGTAGAAAATGGTACTTAATGGGTATGTGCTTGGTCTTGGAGTGCATGACAGGATTTTTTGAAATACTGATGGCACTTGTATTATCACATAAAATGGAGATGGGTGGAGAACATGTGATTTGAATGTCTTGCAATGTTTGCATCATTGAAAGTAGTTGTGTGCAGCAAGATGCAACAGCCACATATTCCGCTTCAGTTGTAGATAAGGCAATTGAACTTTGTTTCTTGTTGAACCAAGATACTAACCGTGATCCCATATATAATGCACCTCCATTGGTGTTTTTTCGATCATCAACATTTCCTACCCAATTTGCATCTGTATATGCATGAAGAGTAAGATTTGTATCTTTAGGATACCATAGAACAAAGCCTTGAGTTCCTTGAAGATATTTGAATAATCTTTTTACAACCTGAAGATGTGATCCCTTTGGATTTGCTTAGAACCTTCCAACAATTCCTATTCCATGCATGATATCGGGTCTGGTGCCTGTTAGATAGAGAAGACTTCCAATCATAGATCTGTAGGTTGGTTGATTCACTGTAGGTGATTCATCGTTAGAGCTAAGACTACATCCTATTACCATTGGAGTAGATACTGGTTTAGAATCTTCCATTCCATATTTCTTTAGAATCTGCTTGAGATATTTGGTTTGTGAAAGAAAAATACCATGTTTTATTTGTTGTACTTGTAGACCAAGAAAATAAGTAAGTTCACCAAGTAAGGACATTTCAAATTCTTTCTGCATAACCGAAGAAAAGCTCTTACTCATAGATTCTTCATTGCTACCGAAGAAGATATTGTCAACATAAACAACAATAATTAGTAGTTTATCATTCTCAATCTTGGTGTATAAGTTGTTGTCCACGGATCCTTTTGTTGTTAGAAAATTATATATTGCGGAGCAATGGAACACATAAAATATTGCAGAAATATAAACACAGAAAACGCACAAAACAAGAGAGACACAGATATACGTGGTTCACCCAGTTTGGGCTACGTCCACCCCGAACAGCCAGTCCTTCCTTTTTATTATCCAGCAAAATGAAGAGACACAACCTACAACAAATCCGCTGTAATATCCTCTGTTTTCTCTCACAGTCTCACCTCTCTGTTTCTCGCTCACAGAATACACATCTATCACACAGCCTCAAATACAATACCCTCATACAAAGAGAGGGGTTGCCTTCTAGGGCAAAAAACCCTAAACTAAACATAAGTTCTACCGTCAGATCATCCGCCTAATGAACGGCCCAGATTGACTAGAAATTACTATACTTTTACAAGGCAATTTTATAGTTGTTTTTAGCTTCGGGGGCGCTGCCCCGAAACCCCCCGCCAGGGGGGGCTCCCAAATGTCGCAGCCGCCCCCCCCTGGACCCCCTCTGTAGCGAACATTTTACGGGCGGCGTTGCCGCCCCCATTTCGAGCTGGGGTCCTATGTGGCGATACCTTTGAATATAGAAGATAATCAGGCTCCACACCCAACATTTGTGAACCCTTGTTGTTGAAGATATTTGTCAAGGTGATAATACCAAGCCCTTGGAGCTTGTTTTAGTCCATAAAGAGACTTTTTGAGCTTGCATACAAACTTTGCATCATTTCCTAGAATGAATCCTTCTGGTTGCTCGATATAGACTTCTTCTAATTCTCCATTAAGAAATGTAGATTTTACATCCATTTGATACACTTTGAATTTCTGAAAAATTGAAAGAGCAAGAAACATTCTTATGGCTTCAAGTCTAGCAACAAGTGCAAATTTTTCTTCAATGTCTATACCTTCTTGTTGAGCATACCCTTTACATACAAGTCTTGATTTGTTTCTAACAACCTCTCCATTTTCATTCAATTTATTCTTGAATATCCATTTTGTTCCTATAAAATTTTTATCAAAAGGTCTAGGAACTAGTTCCGAAGTATCATTCTTTTCAATTTGGTCAAGTTCTTCATTCATTGCCTTAACCCAACATTCATCCTTGCTAACTTCATTAACATTCTGTGGTTCTATGGAGGATAGTAATGCTAGATAATTGGAAGTTCCTGCAAGATTTCTTCTTGTCTGTACTCCAGACCCTTTTTATCCTAGAATTCGAGATTCTTGATGATTCTTTTGAACATACCTGGATGGAGTCTTTTCCCTGTCAGTTGTATCTTCAGTTGATGCTTCATTGGTTTCTTCCTCTATATCATTTTGATTTGATACAAGAAATCATTCACCTTCTTCCTCATTGTCATCATCCTTTGTCTATTCCGGATTATTGCATGCTTCATTAATTATGACATCAATGCATTCAACAATTTTCTGAAGTCTCTTGTTATAACATTTATATCCTTTACTTCTGGATGAATAACCAAGAATAATTCCTTCATCAGCTTTGGGTTCAAACTTAACAAGTTTTTCATCAGTATTTTTGATGAAACATTTTCTTCCAAAAAATCTAAAGTGTTTTATAGTAGGAGGCTTATCATACCAAAGTTGATATGGAGTTTGATCACTATTTACCTGAACATTAGCTTTGTTGAGAATAGTCATGGTAGTAAATGCAACTTTACCCCAGAAGGTGGCAGGAGTTCCAGATTCATTAAGCATAGGTCGAGCCATTTGTTGAATTATTTTGTTCATTCTTTTCACTACGCCATTTTGTTGAGGAGTTCTGGTAATAAATAACTGCCTTTTTATTCCATGTTGTTCACAAAAATAAAAAAAATTCATCTGATATGAATTCTCCCCCTCGATTAGATCTGATACATTTGATTTTTCGATCTGATTCATTTTCAACTAAAGCTTTGAAGACTTTAAACTTTTCAAATGCTTCATCTTTATGCTTTAGTAGACCTATCCAACACATTCTAGAGAAATCATCAATGAATAAAATAAAGTATTATTCTCCACAAGGTGACTTTTTCCTTGTTGGTCCACACAAATCAGTATGGATGAGTTCAAGAGGCTTACTTGTTGATCCTTCTTTTTCACTGGAATGAACTTTGGTTTTCTTACTGACTTTACATGGTTTGTGTTATCTCAAAATCAAGCCCTGGAAGGCTGCAACCCAGGAAGACTTCAAGTAACTATTTCACACCAATCTTTTGACTAAGGCTTAGCCTCCTTAGCCTGAGAGGGCTCTCTCAAAGGATTATTGATTTTGACTATTAATAAGATGGCTAACTCTTGTGAATAACATTGACAAATAATGAAGGCTGGACAAACATTACATAAGTTTCCATTGGGCCTATGCAGTCAAACATACTACAACAAACAATGATGATTCCTTACATAGAAGTCAGGGCATTTAGCATTTGGATGTTCAGAATACCACTTATATAAAACCACAGTTTACAAAGACATACAGGAAGTCAGAGCATGATCAATGAATTCTGAGTGATTATGCATTTGTACAACTGTAAAAGAACACTAAAGAAAATATACCATCACACATTCTGAACAAGAAAATCCCTTATGAATCCTGAGAAGTAAAACAGTCATTTATATTACTGAACTCTGTTTTTTTACATAAGCCAAAACAGTCCTCTGTTTTATAAAATATCCAATCCTCATTACATCACTGTCTTAGCTATATATAGAATTCTTATTCTACCTAATTCGAGATTCCTCCTCCAGCATAAGGGGAATTCAATAACTACTTTTTATGACACCTATCTGCTTTGCAACAAACTATTAAATACAATAAGTGCTAACTGGAGTTCTAAAGAGTTCTAATTTGACTATGACTCTAACTCTATCTTCTTCGTAGAATGATTCCTCCTTGTTCTTTGACACCTGGTCTCCTTTCAGTTTGGCTGAGATGATTGCTGAGATGAGTATTTAATGCTCCATGTTGGCCTTGGACGCTGAATGCTTTAACTGCTCAGTGATGTTAGGTGATATCCCTTGCTTTTCGGTTCCAGTCCTCCATAACTTCGAATATACAGCAGCATGTCTTTTAGCCCTTTTAATAACCCAAAAATATAGAACACCACCATGTTCCTGATGTGTTGGAGGCTTCATCGATGGCCAAGTGTGCAAGCCAAAATTCCTTGTATGCAACTCATTCAATACCCTATGACCGGTAATAAAGTGGCTTTATAACAGAAACTTTAAACTTGAGTTAAAGCATTCCACCTTTTAAAAGTACACCTGTCTTGATCTGAATGGTTGTGATGGCTTCATTTGGTCTCTTACATATCCTTTAGGTGTTTCCTTTTGAAAATTTCCGCACATATTACCAAACTGTTTGTCTGCGTTGAAAACACCACCTACAGCAGTTTCGTAGCGCGCTACGAAACTGCTGAATTGTTTAAACAACTTGTCTTTGCCCTGAGGTATTTACCGCCTAGACATTTGATTGCCAAAACTCCTTTTGATCTTTGATACATATAGCAGGGATCTACATGTCCTCAAAACAATAAAACTAAGCAAAATTTGACAAAATTTGGAACAAAACCTTTCTTTGAACAACAACTTCATTTAGCAGCTAACTGGCCTAGCTGTGCCTTCAAGTCTTCAACTTTTTTCCTCATAGCTTTATTTTCAGCTCTTAGATGCATATTTATCTTTCTGATGAATTTGGCCTCTTTGATTGCTGGAACTGTCCATGTGTAAACATCGGCTACTGAATCCAACTGGTTTACTAGGTTTTCACTTCCTTTCCATACAGCTTTACGATAATTTGCATACCTGACTGCAGACTCCCTAGTGGCATTCTTCACCTTAGCAATCTCATGTTTAGCTGCTTCTAACTGGTTCCTTATAGCTATAATATTACCTCCTTGAGATACGATGACTGTTCTATTTGTGTCTTTTTGCTTAATTTTCTCTGCCTCCTCTGTTCTGGGCAATTCCTCGGCTTCCTCTGTTCTGGGAAATTTCTCGGCTTCCTTTACTTGCTTCCTTGTAATAGGTCTTCTGGGTTTGAAAATGAATTCTTCACCTGGCTCATCAAACTTCAGCCTTTTTGAGGCCTTAGACTTCTTGGTACTTTCTGGTGATGACTGTGTCAAATCAATATGCACTGGTTCAATTTGCTCAAACTCAATGGCCTCCAATAAATCATTCAGGCTTGCCTTAGATACTGGGCTTTCTTCAACAGCTATGGATTTACCTTTTTCTTTACTTATTTGGCTTCTTTTCCTTACCCTTGACACTGTTTCAGATCTACTTGTTTCAGGTACAGTCCTCTTATGCTGAGCTTCTTCTTTTGTTGATTGCTGAGGTTGTTCTCTAATGATCAGTGACTTCACTGATTTTCTTAGCTATGACTTGGCTTGCTTTTTATCTCTTGCCTCTTTTTGAAGCTCAGCTATCGTGAGTTCTTTGACTGGTTGTTCTTTAACTAGTTGTGGAGTAAGGCCAGTTTTGCTTTGGAAACCAGCCATGAAAATGAACGAATTCCAGTCTCTGCCTATCTTCTGGAGGCCATCTAAAACTAACAATTTAACCAAACCATGGTGAAACAAAGAGGTTTCACAATCCTCTTTCCTTAGCTGCACCTTATCACACATTTTACTCAAACTGCGAAATAAGTAAAAAGGAATGTCTATGGAAGCTTTCCCAGTGAAATGTAAAAGCAGCTTGAAGTGATAAGAGTAGACCTTATTGTATCTTCCTTCACAGGTCAAGTATTTCTGAATACAGGTGAGAAGAAGGGCATAATGCTCCTTGACATAGTTTCTGGGCACTGCTTTTGTTAGGTCTTCATTCACATATGCCTCTTTTAAAAACTCTTTGCATGGATTCATATCAAACTTAAAATTCTTAAACCATTCTTGCCGCCCTCCTGGGATCTCTGTTACAGCAGCTATTGCCTCCGGAGACACTTGAACTTCCAACATAGCTATTTTTTAATTTAAACCGGTGAAGTTTAAAGCAAACTCTTTGGTTACCTGCGCATGTCCTCCTTGCAGCTTTTTACAAAAGTTCCAGCACCCGGCATCTTTGAATGCTTTCTTCACGTCTTCATCTCTCAATGCTATGTCCAAACCTTCAGGTTCGGTCCTCTGGCATTTTCTAGATCTGTGTTCTTTCCTCTCCATTTTGCTTTTGAAATCTTCACACACACAATGACCAACAGCTTCAGTTGAAATGGCGGTTCAGTTCTCTTTAACTCGGCCTCGCTTGTAATCAGGCTCGCTTGAAAACAGCCTCGCTTGAAAACTCAAATACATCATCATACAAGCTTGTCACTTATGCATCGCTTACGATCATCATAAAGATCCATGCACGGTAAAATCCATTGGAATGATATTTCTGTGCATTTCAACAAATCTATTGGTGGAGTAGTGACTAATGAGCGTTTAGACATGCTACGGGAGGTACACAAACTGACATGAGAGGACAAAATTGGTGACTCATCAACAGACTTGACACTTTGGGAAAGATTCGCTGCGAAATGCACGAATCCACGATTTCGCAGCGCGGTTAGTTTTGAATTCTAATAATGCGCTGCGAAACGACTCAACGATAACGCGTTGCGGAATGGCTGAACAATGATTACGCTGTGAAACTGGCCAATAGGAGATTACGCTGCGAAATCACGAAAAGAATCGGTGACTAGGATAAGACAAGACATGACTTATGAAACCATGATGGTGGAGGAGGACCAATAGGATTCGAGTATAATTTAAATCAAACACCTTTAAAGCTCCAACCCTAAGTAAGAAACATAAAACGAAAACAATTTGACACAGACTTTTGACATTGAACTAGGACAAAGGATTATATGCAATTTTTTTTTTTTTAGTTCTAAGTGATAACAGTTTGCATATGGTATTTTCTGGGATGCTCATATTTGGAAGATCACGAACCGCCTTGAGCCTGCATGCTTTTCTTATTTGAGAAAATCTTAGATGCCCCAATCTTCTGTGCCATAACCAATTTTCATTTGTTTTGCTTTGATAGCATTGTTTTCGTCCTTCTTTCATTATGTATAGATTGTTTGGAGTTCTTGTACCTTTGATTATGGTCTTTCCTGTATCAAGCTCATGAACCACACATCCATTTGATCGAAACACAACTTCATTTCCTTGATCACACATTTAACTGACACTCAACAAGTTATGTTTAAACCATCAACATACATGACATTTCCAGCTTTAACCTTTTCTTTCAAATAAATAGTGTTTAGTCAATTTAGTATGTCCTAAATTGCTACATTAATTATCAATCCGGGAGTCGTAAACTGATGAAGTGTGGCACACTATATGTGCAAGGCAACCTCTTTCTTACTTTTTATTGTTTCCAATTTTATCTTGTTTTTGGGGGTTTTATCTTGGTTTGTCTCCTAATGCAAATGGAAATCCTATTCCTAAGTTTTAAGAATACTTTAGAAGGCAAGTTTGGGTATAGATTTTAAGGCAATTATGTCCTTTATGATGACTTCTAGAACTTAACACTTCAGAGGATCTCAAAACATTCTAATGATGAAATTAATACTTGAACAAGAATGTAAATGTGCAGCTAAACAAGAATGTAAATATGCAGCTATTTGAATCAAACAAATGATGAACTACTGATCATTAAATCTCTATCTCTGCTGTTCATCTAAATACAGAAATAAAAGTTAAGCTATTTCACCCAAACAAATCAAAAACTACAAACTAATAAAAGTAAAACAAATTCACTTCATTTATAGTCTGATAGCTCGCCAAGTAGCTTTTCGGGGTTAAGCCATGGCTCTGGAGATAACGTCAATAACATGAGGAATTGATATCTAAATTATCTACTTGCAAATAAAAATAAAATCAAGTCTCTTCACTTATAGTCCGATAGCTCACTAAGTAGCTTTTCCGGGTTAAGCCATGGCTCTGGAGATAACGTTAATAACATGAAGAATCAAATCACTTCACTCAAAATCCGATAGCTCGCCAAGTAGCTTTTCGGGGTTAAGCCATGGCTATGGAGATAACGTTAAATGACATGAAGAATTTGATATTTAAACTAACTATCAACAACAAATGAATAAGGCTGAAATCAAAGTGTTACACAATAATTTCTCACTGTCTCCCTGTCAGTCACCCTACTGTGTCAGGAGTTCACAATAATCAAGTTCATGCCCTCTGAACCGGCCAAAAACCCACTTTTCCAAAGTTTTCATCATCAGCGCGACTGTTTTTAACATATCCGCGCTGACTGGTGCTTCATAACAGACTGCATGCGCTGCCAGCGCGGAAGCACACGAGTTTTCCGCGCTGGTCGAATTTCATGACCAGCGCAGCCTCCGTTTGTATTAAGTCGCGCTGACATGGGCTTGACTGTTATTACTTTGCGATGTCAGCGCTCCAGTCCAGTTTTGCACCTGCGCTGATCCAGTTTGGGCGAATTTGTTCCAACAGCCAGCCTTCTAGATAACTCCAGACTTGGTTGTTGGCCTTGTGAGTATCGCCTCCCTTCTATGGCATGTCTGTTCGTCATTTAAAACCACCTCCCTTGAAGATAAGCTCATCCTTCCACCATTCATGGAGACTCCTTCTCCTATTTATACCTCTACCATTGCCATGAGCAGCTAGTTTGGATTGTGTAGTGTTTATAGTGCTCAGATTGCTGCTACCGTAGGTAGTTGGTGTGATAAGTGTGGAATGGCTAGATAGCTTAAGGGAGGTTGTGGAGTGTTTCTTGTGTGAGAGAGAGAGTTCTTGTCTTGGGAGATCTATCTCTAAGGGTGAATGCTTGAGAGACTTGCTGGCTGGACCCTCTTGAGAAGGATATCGACATCAGAACATTTGGTTGTACTCTTCTCTGTTATTGATTAATAATAGATGACTACTATTATGGTTCCATTCTCATTTGTCTCTGTAATGGTCAATGTGAATTATGTCCTTTCTTACTGATGTATAATTTCTTTTACTAGATTTCACGCTTGTGTTTGTCTTCCTCTTCATGTGTGCAGGTGTCTATTCGCGGAGATCGCGGAGGATCGTGACCGGCTAGGGCGAAGGAGCGAGAGCGGCATCTCTTCATCAAACAATAGCGTTGGAATCCAAGTAGGTGTCCACTGCATACCTTTTAATTGCAATTAGGAACTTGCATAGTAGCATTGACTGATTGTTGCTAGACCCGTTCTGGGCTAGTAGGGACCGCCTCTATCCGTAGAGGGGATTTACCTCTCCAACAATTTGGCGACCACAGTGGGAGCTGGCCTCTATCCCTTTTCATTCATTTTTGCTTTGAGTTTGCTTGATTGCTCTCTCTTTGAAGATTAGGGGTTAGTCTTTTACTTCTGGATTTCCTGGTTCAATCTGGGAAGTGCTTGAATTGTTTGAAGAACCTTTGTCTTGGTTTGGGAGCTTTTTGTTTGATTCTGCTTGTTTTTTTTGCCTCAGCGCGGTTTTAATTGAAACAGTCGCGCTGACATCGCTTGCCTGTTTCTTGAGTCTCGCGGTCATCGCGCTTTCTCATTGAACAGTCGCGACGGTTCTGAAATCCAACTAGCGCGGATAACCCATGTCTTTCCGCGCTGACAGCGCATTGTTGCTACGTGTGACCTCTGGTCAGCGCATTGTTGCTGAGTTCTGCCCGCGCTGATCCTGTAGAATTCATTTTGCTTCAAATTTGCCTCCTGAGCCTGTTGGTTTGACTGTCCCTTACTCTTTCCACTTGGTTTATGGCTTGTTTTTCATTGTTTGAACTGTGAGACACTTGCTTTTGAAGTCTTGTCGGGCGGATTTAGTTTCATTTCCGGTGACCTAGCCTTTTCATCCCGTTTTCGCTGGATTGATTTTGTTTTATCGCTTGTTCACAAAGATCCGTTGCTACTTGCCTTTGCTTTTGCGAAAACCTTCCTCTTTTGCTTTCTTTGCTTGGTTGTTTAGGTGATTGTCCTCGAACCAGTCCTTCGGTTGTTTCGATTACTTCTCGCCACCCAGACATAGATTACAATTGCTTGGGTTCAACCAGCTCTTTTCACGCTTGTTGTGTTTTTCATTGAGTGATTTTGTTTCTCTTTACTCGGTGTTGCTGTCTCTCAAAATTCATTGCAAGTGCATTGTGCCATTGAAAAGGAAATCGAACTAATATCTTTTGCATTCAATAGTTAATGAAAGGAAGAGCATTTTGTTGATTTGCATTCTCAAAAGAAAAGTCTCATTTCTTTGCCATTAGCTGCATTAGATCGTTCGATTGTTTGAGTTCGTTTTGTTTGATTGAAAACTCTTAACCCTCTCATAGTTAGAATTCATCGAACGAAATGGTGTTCTTTGGCATATAGCTTGCATCTAGGTAATTGTGAGAGATCACACGATAAGGCCTGAAATCGAAACTTAAACTCAATATCAACCATAAAATAAACTGAATAAACTTAAAGACGCATTGGAACTTAACACAAACATCTAGAGGTCTAGGTTAGAGACGTGTTCCGACGTCTTTAAACATAGTCACTATTGTTTCACATTACGGTTGGGTGATTCCTCCTTCTGTGACTCGATAGTGGTCTAACACGCACTGTGCTCCCACGTACCATCGCGTATATAGGGAGACCCCACTAGGCTTTTATCCTTGATCCATAGGAAGTCGAGTCTGCCGCCTTGTGAACCGTAACGCATCGAACACATCATTCGGGAAGATTGACTGCAGTACGGAAAGTCCTTGGTTCTCATACGATTGCCAAGGTGTATAAGCAGTTTTACGGATCGCTTGGTGAACCCTTTACCTAGAGTCTCCAGAGCAGTCACTTTTGATCCTTTTCGGACTCCCTAAAAGAAAAGGTGCCAGTGAGCGTCTTGTCACTTCATGCTCATTAAATATTCGAAGGAGACTGGAGTCATCTTTTCGTCCTTTTCTCGACTCTTGAAACATGAAAAGGTTAAGTTTGGTTCCTGTGTCTTAAAATTTATTCGGCCGCGATCACATTACCTGGTTAGATCTTGTGTGCGTTAGCTTGAGTAGGGTCTTTATCATTAGTTTCCCTTAGGTTTTCCGTGGGGTTTTGTCATCCTGGCTGACCCATCAACTCCCGGTCCAAGTGATCAAGGTTCTCCATCTTCTGTTGCTCCTGAGGTACCAGTTGTAAGCGATACTCTTCCTGTTATCCCGAGTATCCAGCCTATCAACGTACGTGCCCCGGGCGAAGAGGATTACGAAGGAGATTGGAATCCTATCTGGGAGCCTGACGAAGACGATATCCCTCTTACTCCTCCCGGTATGTCGTCTATGATGTCCACTTCCCACATGGATGAGACATCTCCCAGCACAGGTGAGACACCCGTGGTGTCAAATATTGAAACTCCCATTTCAGCTACTTCTCCACTCCCTCCGCGATATCAGTCGATGAGGGATAGAATAGCTGCCAGAAGTCCGTCTACGACTATATGGGATCCTAGTCTCATTGCCACCACGGGGCCCTTTGTTTCACAACCCCTTAATACGCCTGTTACCTCAGTTCCCACCAATCCAACCGTTTGTGTAGCACACTCGACTCCAGTCGTTAGTGCCGTGACAGCGTCCTCATCTACAAACAATGGTGCTGGTCCTTCTCACAGTCAGGTGAGTGATGGCCAGCCAGGACTTTCATCTGGGGTCGTTGACCCTGCACAGAGTGCTCAACCCTCTTCTGGTCCTGTTCTAGGAGGGGGGCCCTATGACAGCCAGGAGCAGCCCATTGTGGACCCGAATTACCAAGGTCCCCTCTTTTATCATGACTCTACTGGTCAGTACCTCCAGTTCGCTCAATCCGTGCCTCTTCAACATTTCGTTGAAGTCTCGGTACCGTTGTCCGTCTCTTACGACGCCAGTACTCATACTTTTTGTGGGCGCCAGGTCTTCCCTGGGCAGCCTCAAGGACTGCCAAATCAAGGCCAGCCGCCTTATGTGCAAACCCCTCAGGGGAAACCACTTTATGGCCCGCCTTACCTAGGATAATCTGGGGACCCGCAAGGACAACCCTACCCGGGACAACCCTTAGCCGTTGGTGGTCCGTCGTTTTCCTATCAGAGTCAACCTTCTGGTTACCCAGGGCAACCTGGTACCCAGCAAGGTTACCCAACTGGACAACCAGGGCAGCCTTATATCCAACAAGGCCAACCTGGGCTCCAGCAAGGTTACCCATATGGACAAGCTGGGCAAGCTTATACTCCTCAAGGTCAACCAACGGTCCAGCAGGGGTATCCGCTTGGGCAGGGGGGGCAACCCTACATACAGCAGGGCCAACCTACTGCCCAGTCTGGTCATCTTTCTGGGCAAGGGGGGCAACCCTACGTACAGCAGGGCCAACCCACTGCTCAATCCATGCATCCTCTTGGGCAAGGGGGGCAGCCTTCTATACAGCAAGGCCAACCCGCTGCTCAGCCTATGCACCCCTCAGGGTAGACAAGCCAACCTTCTATACAACAAGGTCAACCCGCTGTCCGCCCTAATCATCCATCTGGACAGGCTGGCCAACCTCAGGGTCAACCAGTCGTCCAGCCGGCTCAGCCATCTGTTCCGCAAGGACAACCTGGTGCCCAACAAATTCATCCTTCTGGGTAGGCAAGTCCATCCCAAACCCAACCAAGTCAACCTTTCGGCCAGATGATCCAAGCCCAACCGGTTCAAGGACATTATTCTAGGCCCCAAACTCAAATGGGTTATCAAATGCAAGGTGGGCCATAGCCCCAACCGTCTTACCAAACGCAACCTCCTTATCAGGCTCAGTATGGAGCTCAACAAATGTATGGCTACCAGCAACCCCAGGGGCAAACTCAGTTTACTCATCAAAATTATCAACAGATGCAGGTCACTCCTTACCAAAATTATCAGTATGCGGCACCTGCAGGACAAGTTTCTAATACATGGGGAGCTGGGGGGCAGACTCAGGGACAACTGTCCGCATATGGTCATAATCCGTATGGACAGAACTCCTATGGGCAAGGTCCCTATGCACCAGGTCCTTTTGGGCCGGGTCCATCTGGACAAAGCCCGTGGGGGCAACCACCATCTGGTTGGAACCCTAATACTGCCTCGAATCCGCAACCACAAATGTCCTTTAACCCTCAGTTTCCTTTCTTAGCGACATTGGAACTTCCTGATGTGTCCAAGTTGACAAATGATCCTATTTTGCACAATCCATATTGGCCACCAGTTCCAACTAAAATACCAGGTGATTGTCCCAAATTTGCTGGCAAAGCTGGTGAAGATCCTCAGGCCCATGTCATGACCTACCACCTTTGGTGTTCATTGAACTCATGGCTTGATGACTCTATCCGGCTCCGCCTCTTTCAAAGAACTCTCACTGGTTCAGCCGCTAAGTGGTATATTGAGCTGAATCGCGACATGTTTCAAGATTTCAACTCGTTGGCTATGGCGTTCTTGACTCATTTTCAGTTACCCATTCGATACGAGACAGGGACACATCTCCTCACGTCTCTCAAATAGGATAGGGCTACGCACATATCTGATCATATACATGAATGGAGAAGGTGTCGTCGCTTGATCAAATTTTTGATTCCTGATCAACTCCTGACCGATTGGTTCACGACTTCCTTTGTCCCAAAAATTGCAAAAGACATCGCAATGGGATCTTGTGTAACTGAAGAGCAAGCAATCGCGCGTGCTCAGTACCTCGACTTAGTGTACTCTCAGTCGGGTACTTTATATGATTATTTGCCAGATGCCTAAGGCCTGGACAGTCCAAGGCTCCGCCGAAACCATCTGTTGATGGAGTCATTGGCTCTGTAAACTCGTCATCAAAGAAATCGGCCGCGAACCATGGGAAGCAGAAACAGAGCGCTTCTAATGAAAATGCCTCTCAGGGCCAATCAAATTCTGGGAGTACCTCCGAGGTAAACGCCGTTCAGTCCACCGCGACGGATAAATCCTGAAAAGGGAAAAAGAAAGGGAAAGCTAAAGATAAATCTGGACAGCCCAAGCAGGATTCCCCTAAGCCTCCCTCCGAGGAAGGAGCTAAGCGAAAACCTAAGTATCCTTGTCTCATCTATGATGAGGATCACTACACTAAGGACTACCCACGGTGGTCCGAAGTTAGTTGACTTTTGAAAGGTGCTCCTGGGCCTCCTGCCGTGCTTAAAGAACCTTTCCCTTCCTAGTAGACTCAAATGGTGGCAGATCCGTCTCAATCCTCTTCCTCGTTCGGTTCTCAAGTGTTCATGGCTGGAACGATTCCCATCCATGTTTCAACTCGAGCAAAAGATTATCCATCTCATGCCGGAAAAGAGCCGGAGGTTCCCTCCAGCGCTCCTCCATCCAGTTCTGGTCCCCTTCACATCGAACGGCCTAGCACTGAGACGATCCCCCGACCCCCTCCGAAAGGTGTACTCAAGAAGTCATCTTATAACCCTAATGATTATGCTGCCCAACATTATAGCATTGTTGAGGACTTAGCTCAGGCTCCGTCTGCTATGTCCGCGTTAGAAGTCCTCCAGAGCTGCCCCTCCTAGAGGAAGTCCTTGCTATCAGCTATTGGTGGCATCGACCCGGCAGATTCGGATTTGATTTCTTTTGATCTCGAGGGTTTTACACAGAGACTGCCTCACCAAGTGGCCTTCCTTATACAGGTCATCATCAATGGCAAAACGATCCATCGTACAGTTATTGATGAAGGTGCCTCAACCTGCATCATGTCTGTTGCTTGCTGGAAGGCTATTGGTTCTCCTACTTTGAGCCAGTCTCCTACGACCCTGGAAGCCTTCGATGGAAGAGAATCTTGTCCCTATGGTATCCTCCAACGCTTGCCCATTTCTTTAGAAGGGAAGACTGTAGAGGTGGAAGTTGAGGTTGTTGACGCCAATCTCACCTACAACCTCCTCATTGGACGTAGCTGGACATACGCCATGCAAGCCGTGGCTTCCTCCCTGTTCCGTGTCATTCGTTTCCCTCACCAAGGGAAGATTGTCACGGTGGACCAACTCTCCTTTTTCGCTTCTTCTTCTGATGGTAATGTCCCGTTCGTGGAGCATACCTCCAAGTCATTAGTAAGTGTGGGTGCCGGACTTTTCAAAGATCCCGCTTTAATGGGAGTCTTTCCCCTCCCACCACCGAATCTCGCCCCTGTCAACATGATCTCAGTACGTTCTGATCCATGGGTTCTTCCTCCCCCGAATCAGGAAGACTCTTGGGGTGATATGATGCCGTTGAGTCCTGCCGAGCTCAACTACGTCGAGATTGTCGTTGCATCGGCTCCGCCCGTTGAACCTGCTTTTCCAAGCAGTGTTCCAGATTCATATGATCGTTTCCCTTTGCTAGGTGATGAGGCTACTTCGGATCCCCTGAAGGAAACATTTCCCTCCGATGAAGCGATCATAGAGACCATGTCTCTCGAAGAGCTCCCTTGGTCAGATTACCACCATCGCTCTTCGTTTCTCCCTCCACATTCGGAAATGGTCGCATGTCTCGAGCGATTTGCTTCATGTGTTCCGTCCCCGCCCCTCCAAACACCTGTTCAGCTGTATCAAGTGTCTTCTGAGGGCAATATGGGCAACATCACGCAAACCCAACCCATCGACATCTCTGTCAAACCAGGGGTTGTCGAGAACATTTACATTGGAGTCACGTGCACTCCTGAGGAAGTTCAACTCTATACTGCTCTATTTCGTGAATTCCGTGATGTCTTCGCATGGTCCTACGAGGAAATGCCCGGCATCGACCCAAGTATCGTGGTGCATGAAATACCTACATATTCAGGTGCTAAGCCTGTTCATCAGCGCTTACGCCCAGTGCACCCTCGAAAGGCTGCAACCATCAAGGCCGAAGTCGAAAAGCTTCTTAGAGCTGGTTTCATCTACACCATTCCCCTTACGGATTGGGTGTCTAATATAGTCCCTATGAATAAAAAGCAGGGCACTATCCGGGTCTGTGTTGACTACCGCAATATCAATCATGCCTGTCCGAAAGATAACTTCCCTACGCCCTTCATCAACCAGCTTATTGATGACTACGCAGGAAGTGAGATTTATTCGTTCATGGACGGCTTCTCTGGTTATAACCAGATCAACATAGCTCCTGCAGACCAGCATAAGACATATTTTATTTGTCCTTGGGGCACCTTTTCCTATAAGAATCTCCCTTTCGGTCTCAAAAAAGCCGGTGCCAACTTCCAGCGCGCGATATCATATGCTTTTCATGATATTCGACACATCGTACAGCCTTACCTGGATGACCTCCCAGCTCATTCAGCTAAGCGTTAGGACCACCCATCTCATCTACGCGAAATTTTTCTTCGCTGTCGGCACTACCGTATTCGACTTAATCTGCACAAGTGTGTCTTCTGCGTAGAATCTGGCCGAATACTCAGGTTTATCGTCTCCCAAGAAGGCATCCGTCTGGATCCCCTCAAAGTCGAGGCCATCTTGAACCTTCCTCCCCCTGCCTCTTTGCAGCAATTGTAGAGCTTGCGGGGCAAAGCTAATTTTCTTAGACGATTCATTCCGAATTATGCCGAGGTGGCTAAAGGTTTTACACGGTTATTAAAGCGAGACACACCCTTTCGTTGGGATGCTATCACCTAGGAATCTTTCGAGCGGCTCAAAGACCTTCTTGTCTCAGCTCCGCTCTTGAGACCTCCGAACTACCACCGTGATTACACCCTCTATCTAGCTGCCGCTGACACCACCATCGACATGGTTCTAGTGCAGGATGATGATGCCGGCACCGAGCACGTTATCTATTACCTTAGTCGCAACCTTCTGGATACGGAAACTCGCTACGCATATGTCGATAAGTTGGCATTGGCAGCTGTCTGTGCCATTCAACGTTTCCGGCACTATATCTTGTTGCGCACAACGACCGTGATTTCTGACTGCAACCCAATGACCTACATTTTGTCGCGTCAACTGCTGGGGGGAAAATACTCGAAGTGGATTGTAATCCTCCAAGAGTTCGACTTGGAATTTACTGCGGCCAAGTCTAAGAAGTCTCTGGTCTTTGCTGAACTGCTCTGTTCCTTGCCATCTCATTCTGCACCATCTCGTTCGGAGGAGCATATCCCGGATGAAACATTGTTTCTCATCAGCACCCTCGACCCGTGGTATGGGGACATTATAGTATATTTGCAGACGTCTTCCTTCCGTCCCAATGTGTCGAAAGATGCTCGACGGCGGATTCATCACCAATCTCAACCCTATCGCATTCTTGGCGATACCCTGTACCGCCTCGGCGTTGACTCTGTTCTCCGCCGATGTTTGACTCTCGAGGAGGCTGAGCGGGTGTTGAATGACTGCCACTCCGGTGCTTGTGGCGGCCACATGTCTGGATATGCTACCGCCCAGAAAATTCTCCGTGCTGGTTACTTCTGGCCTTCTATCTTCAAAGATTACATTCTTGCCGTCCGTGCATGCCATGAATGCCAGGTTTACCACCGGCAAATGCGTGCCCCTCCTGCACCACTGCACCCTGTCGTTACCGTAGGTCCATTTGCCAAATGGGGCATCGATTATACGTCCTGTAACCCTTGTTTGGCCGGGGGGCATGGGTATATCATCGTTACCGTGGATTATTTCACCAAGTGGGCCGAAGCGATGCCTACACTGAACGAAGACGGTTACACAGCGGCGCAGTTTTTATTTAATCATGTCATTACTCGTTTCGGAGTCCCTCAGGCGATCGTCACGGATCACATAAAACATTTCCGTAATCACATGATGACGGAGCTAACGACCCATCTAGGCTTGCGTCAAGATAGTTCGACACCGTACTATCCCCAATCTAACGGTCAAGTCGAGGCTGTGAACAAAGTTTTGATCATTATGCTTCAACACACCGTCAATACACACAAGTCTAATTGGCATCTGATGTTGTTCCCTGCCTTGTGGGCCTACCGGACCTCTGTGAAGGACGCCACCGGTTTCACTCCTTTTCAGTTGGTTTATGGACTGGAGGCCACCCTTCCTGTTGAGTGTGAGATTCCTTCGTTAAAATTAGCTGTCGAGTTGCTTCCCAACACCACTCCGGTGGAGGAACGACTTGTTTACCTAGAACGGTTAGACGAGACTTGTCGTTTGGCTTCTCTGGCTATCGAAGCACAAAAGAAGAGAGTTAAGGCTCACTTCGACCATAATATTCAATCCCGTTCCTTCGTTGAGGGAGATCTAGTACTGCTCTATGATCAAGCTAAGGATAAGCTGGGGGCAGGAAAACTCGAATCCATGTGGCTAGGTCCCTATATTGTGAAGAGAGTTTTACAGAAAGGGGCGTATGAACTGATTGATTACGAAGGAAACCCTCTTGACAAGCCCCGCAACGGGTTTTATTTGAAGAAATATTATGCATGATTTCGTGCACTTAGCTTGTACATACGCGTGTTTTAGTGTGTTATGCGTGCATGATTTCACATTTTTCTTTGGTGTGAAGGCGCGTTTGCCTCTTATTGTGTTTTCTGCTTCTTGTGCAGATGTCTAGTGCACCTTATGTTGGTTTCGCTGATGGCACCTGCCGTAGTACTTGCAATTTGTCTTTTGTGGCATGGGCAATTTATGATCCTCACGGAGAGTTGCTAGACCTTCAAGGAGTCTGCTTGGGTCATACCACTAACAATGTTGCCGAATACAGTGCCGTAATTGAGTTACTAGCCGAAGCAGTTGATCTCGGCATTCGTGCATTGATGGTAAACCTAGACTCTCAGCTCGTCGTCCATCAACTCAACGGGAAATATTCCGTTAGGGACCAACGCATTCTAAGGTTGTATCTACGTGTCAGATTGTTAGAAAGAAATTTTGATCATATCACATATCAACATATTCCGAGACGATTAAACACGTTGACTGTTGCATTGGCAAATCATGTGTTAGACAGGCATTTGCGAAATAGATAAACATCATGCAAGAAGACATAGAATGCATAATAAGACCACAAAGTAAAGCATATGTAAATAAAATATTTTTCCAATCATAGTTTCCATGCGTGTTGTGTGTGCTTTTAAGCTTGCATTCAAAATTAAAATATGTGGGTCGTGTGTTGTGCAACTGATACATTAGATCACATTTGTATTGAACATTTGCATAACATATAAAAAACATCATCATATGTAACAAGATCCATCCAAAATCGGTATGTATATATATATCGTGTGGCGCACTAAGGCGCTCAAAAGTGTATATGTCAAAAATAAGGCTGATGTCCTCAGTACATCTGAGACACGAGTCTCTCAAAAGCAACAGTGGAAATAAAACCTAAGTGACTACTGTGGTAGGTTATGCTCTCTATAGCATACTACCGCCCGTGCCACCCGCCTCAAAAGGCGGTGCATCCTGGGCTCTACTTCCACTGTGTGAATTTGGGATGCTATGGGGACCTCCTCGATCCCCTAGTAATCTGGGACTCCCTCCAGTAATCCCTCGAGGTTCTGCAATACGATCTCGGGCGTGTTGACTCCTGGAGGGGCCAGGGCCAAGACTCCATCACCCTGTGCCTCTCTCCTCGCCTCTGGAGCCAAACCAAGGGGTCTCACTGGTCCTACATCTGCATATCATAGCATTTATCGTCAAGGCATGTACATGAAAAATAAAAATAAAACATTACAAAACATGAAAATTAAAAAGAGATCAAGTGGCTTACCACCATCGTCCCACTGTTCCCCCGCAGGCAGTGGCATGTCTGGGTCACCTCTGAAATCAATCCCGGCATATGGCCAGTCCTCTACAAAAATCACCTGGTGATCCAGCCATTCTCGGAAATAATGCCTCCATGCCACTGGGCGGCTGCCACCTCCTCGCGGCATGATGTGGCCCCACCGACTGGCCCTCGTTTCTCGGGGACCCCTGGGTGGATCAAGGGCCATGTCCTGCAGCTGTAACGCTGGCACCCGCTCCATCATGAGTGGGACTAGAATGGACCCATAACCAAACTACTTTGACTCCCCGCATCGGCAGTTTCTCAACTGTCTCTTCATGCTAGTAGTCACCGCTGCCGCCCAGTTGAATATGGTGGGTTGCAGACACTCGAGAGCCAGAAGTAGGTGGGTCTTTGAGGCCTCGTGATTGGCCAAAGAGCCCGCTGCCCGAGTCACCATGAACAGTATGCTCCGAAGGACGATGTCATCCACTGATGGAATGGACACCTTTCCACTCCGTGTCTTGCGTGCCCGTGGGCACACCCGAGCCATCAATAGATCCAAGGTCTCACCGCTAGGTCGCTGCCCCTCCAGAATGGGCATCTCACCCCGGCGGGATAATCCAGTCAAGAAATAAATATCCGTGGCATCGAACTTGATGTCACGGCCTCGGATGGTGAACTTGCCATCGATTGGGTTCCAGGCTCTGATTAGGAACTCCAAAAGATCAGGTTGCGCTCGTAGGCGCGGAGTGAGGAAGAATTTGAGAAATCCGCATGCCCGCATGGCATTGCGACTCCCGGCATCGGCATAGGCGGCAACATCCTCGTTATCATGGGCTCTCTCTTGCCATACAAATGCCATTTTTCCCTGCATGGCCATTAAAAAACATTAGAAGCTTGCCTACAAAAATTCATACGTTCAAATTTGCAAAAATGAAAGTTTACGGCGTCAGCGCGGCTGTTTTTAAAACAGTCGCGCTGACCATGGCTTCCCTTTATTTTTTCCGCTGGGTCAGCGCAGAAGCACACGTGTTTTTCGCGCTGACCCAAAGGTGGTATGTGTAAATTTTTATCGATCAGCGCGGACCCGATAGGGATTTCTGCGCTGACCGAGAGCGCACCAACGCTCTAAAAATTCATCCAAATGGCCCAATTCCACCGTTAAAATGCTGAAAAAGGGACTCAAAATGGACCGTAGGGAGAGGAGAACCTACCTGGAACAAGTTGCAGGATGAACGGTGCTCGAACGGGATGGAATTCGCTCTGTCAACTTTGCAGCTTCTCAACGTTCTCCGCAGCTCAAATGGTAACAATGGTAAAAATAGTTCATTTACCCCCTATTTATGGTAAAAAATCTATATTTGACCATGGTAGCTCATAAATATGGGTTTTTGTTCAATTTTCGCCATATATTTCATGTTTATGTCGCTGTACTATGATTTTCTACATGTTTTACTATATTTTTAACATGTCGAACAGGTTTTACGTGGGTAGTGTTCTTGTGCAGATTTCCGTCTCCGTGGAGTTATAGTAGCCCTGATCACACTTGGTCTCGCAATGTCGTCTTCATGCTATTTTCCGACATAAATCAAGAAAAGGTTGCCGGGTTCCCTCTCGACTCGTTAGAAGGAACGAGGGGCGGTCGTTTTTAAAGCTCTTTTTTCGACCGTTTAACTTAAAAAGATTGCCGGGTGTTTGTCGTTTCGCACTCACTATTGGCCCCAAAACGACGTACTTCCGACCGTTTTTTTACTTTTTCGGGTCGAAGTCTCTATTTATGAAAAGTACTCCTCAATCGTAATGGTCGGGCGGTTCTTTCGAGCATTGTTTTATACTTTTTCGGGCTTGAGAGACACAACTTTATGAAAAAGGACCCCCCTGGAGTTTTCTTTTCCGCTGTCTTTTCAGACTCTATAAATAAGAAAAGACGCCGAGTTTTTCCTTTGTCAGACTCGTTAAAACTTGATGACATCGGGCATTGTCGAAATGACACTCTTCAAGCATATGATATCCCCATAAAGCTTGCCATCCAAAAATAACCGGGGTACCTGCCAGAAATGGTGGGGAAAATGGAACTGTAATAATCATCGCGTCGACAGTATGTCGCTCTTGAACATGGCACTGGTTTGCATTCGTGTCGGGTGGGTTTTTCTCATCTTGTTTCACACTAACCTCCGTGAGTGCGGGTTATCCTATTTGACCTCTCATTTGCTCATTGCCTCGTCATCATACCCTCTGCTAATTTGATGTCAGATACTGCCAAATCCACTGTCGTGCCGCCGATATGTTCATGAGAAGTTGACCTCTGCAAAGGTGCAACCTCATCTGCTATCTCACACAAATCATTTTACCTCTGTCTCGTGTCGATGATGTGGGAAACATTATGGCCCACCTTCGGTCGAGGTCACTTCCTGTCGACTTCAGCTCATTATCCAGGAAGGTGATTTAGAGACTCCCTTCAGGTGCCTTGGAGCCTGCATACCTCAATGGCAGGTTCTTCGCGTTCGACGCAAGGTTTTCATCATTGGCCTTTGATCGAATGATTCTGCGGGTGTTCGACACCAGCTCATTGATTCACACACCGCAGATTGTACCTATAGTACCTTGAGGGCTATTGTCATTATTGGTGGTACCTCTCACGTCTGTTAACAGTTTTCATCATTGACTGGTAATCAGACGATGTTCACGCATGTTCGACTTCAGCTCATGTATTCACATGCTTGGACTTGTACTTTGTTCGGGTCGGGACGGAGCGTAAGACCCAGGATCTCTGTCTGTTATGGTCCAGGCTGCGACTTTTGTGGATGATCATTACATGACTCATTGATGGATGGCTGCGCCCATACCTGAGTCTTCATGGATGGTTGCGACCATACCTTATCATTACTATGGTCTCTTTAGCTGGGTGGCTGCGTCCATTCCACAGACCTTCTTCGCATGTCTTTGGATGGCTGCGCCCATGCCTAGACTGCATGTACTTGATTATCAGAGATATTCGGTCCTTCCTGGTGGTGTTCTAGTCCGGCGAGTTTTGTAAAGCATTTCACCCCTCCCACTCTCTCGGTCTTCATGCTTTAGGGGGCATCTGTTACACAGTAATTTCTCACTGTCTCCTTGTCAGTCACCCTACTGTGTTAGGAGTTCACAATAATCAAGTTCATGCCCTCTGAACTGGCCAAAAACCCACTTTTCCAAAGTTTTCATCATCAGCGCGACCGTTTTTAACATATCCACGCTGACTGGCGCTTCATAACAGACCGCATGCGCTGCCAGCGCGAAAGCACACGAGTTTTCCGCGCTGGTCGAATTTCATGACCAGCGCAGCCTCCGTTTGTATTAAGTCGCGCTGACATGGGCTTGACTGTTATTACTTTGCGATGTCAGCGCTCCAGTCCAGTTTTGCACCCGCGCTGATCCAGTTTGGGCGAATTTGTTCCAACAGCCAGCCTTCCAGATAACTCCAGAATTGGTTGTTGGCCTTGTGAGTATCGCCTCCCTTCTATGGCATGTATGTTCTTCATTTAAAACCACCTCCCTTGAAGATAAGCTCATCCTTCCACCATTCATGGAGACTCCTTCTCCTATTTATACCTCTACCATTGCCATGAGCAGCTAGTTTGGATTGTGTAGAGTTTATAGTGCTCAAATTGCTGCTACCGTAGGTAGTTGGTGTGATAAGTGTGGAATGGCTAGATAGCTTAAGGGAGGTTGTGGAGTGTTTCTTGTGTGAGAGAGAGAGTTCTTGTCTTGGGAGATCTATATCTAAGGGTGAATGCTTGAGAGACTTGCTGGCTGGACCCTCTTGAGAAGTATATCGACGTCATAACATTTGGTTGTACTCTTCTCTTTTATTGATTAATAATAGATGACTACTATTATGGTTCCATTCTCATTTGTCTCTGTAATGGTCAATGTGAATTACGTCCTTTCTGACTGATGTATAATTGCTTTTACTAGATTTCACGCTTGTGTTTGTCTTCCTCTTCGTGTGTGCAGGTGTCTATTCGTGGAGATCGCGGAGGATCGTGACCAGCTAGGGCGAAGGAGCGAGAGCGGCATCTCTTCATCAAAAAATAGCGTTGGAATCCAAGTAGGTGTCCACTGCCTACCTTTTAATTGCAATTAGTAACTTTCATAGTAGCATTGACTGATTGTTGCTAGACCCGTTCTGGGCTAGTAGGGATCACCTCTATCCGTAGAGGGGATTTACCTCTCCAACACAAAGCATAACTGAAATTGAAAGCTAAGAAAAGCAAAGTCAGCAGAGAGGACAATTTCATGTCAATATTTACTACAAAAATTGTATGAAAATGCCCGGGCCTATTCTAACCTGAAACACATTGATCAGTGTTAGCAAAAATATACAATGCTTGGAAAATCATGTACAGGAATGAAACATTAACACTATAACTGAAATGTGAGATATACAGAAGTGCACACACTACAAAATATCTACAATGGAAATAAAACAATAGCACATGAAAACTTTACAGAAATAAAAGAATGAAACCTTAGTCAGCAGGGGCCCTCTGCATGGCCTTGGTTAACGCGCTATAAAATGCTCACACAGTCATATAAAACAGAGTCTTCTTATATTGCAAAACAGAGGAAGGATCCTCTCATTACCACAGTAGGACTAGTGTCACGACAAAGTACATAAACTTAACAAAAAGATTACATTAACAAATACTAACTACATGCGTTTGCAAACGCGTTATTTATAAGGGAAATTACATAACTATTTTTCCTATGGAACTCCTTCAACAGAAGACACGTAAAAAGACAGCATCCGTGAGCTTAGCATGATGGTTGCCTTGATCATTCTATCTACCAAAAGGTGGTTGTTGGATTTGCGTAGAGGGGGCAATCTACAACTGTCAAAATGAATCCACGGATCTAGGAACGGTCTCGGACCCTTTACGTGTTGAAACAGAGACCTGTTTGTCGTAGAACTCCTTCGTTTGACCACCGTTTGACCAAGGATTTCCTTTATGAATTTGGCTAAACCAATAGGACTTGGTCCATGTCCAGATCATTCCTAACCTGCCCACATGCCTTGTTTTTCTTGTTGACACCTGCAACCTAGAGATTAACAAAAACAACTGCCGAATCTCAAGTCAGCTGCGGAAAGTGGTTGCATTCCGCAGCTGATGAGCAAAATCTAAGTAAAATAGCAAACACAAAAACATAGTTAGAAAACCACTTAAAAATTACTCAGAATCAATATGTAATGATTTTTGATAGCTTGTGAGGCACTAGTGTGGGGAAAAAGTCTAGAAAAGTGTGTAGAAGAGATGTAGTTTCAAAACTCAACATACCCCCACTGTGAAGGTGTTGCATGTCCTCATGCAACCAAAACTGTGATCATCCTCCATTCAGTTCATGTGTTCTGAGACCTCTGCTAACACATCCAACCTTCTTTTCTTCTTCCTTGGTACCACTGTCATCCTCGGCTTCCTCATTAGGCACTTGAATTTTAGGTTGATGAGAGCTCTGCTCAACTTCCTGCTCTTTTTCTTCAATTTTCTATTTTTCTTCTGCCACAACCCAAGATGCAATGTGGTGTTGTCGTGAATAATATTATCCAACCTGCTCTGCTCTTTCAATGTTTCATTTTCTCTTTTGATGTGTCTGTTTAGGACCTCCAGTTCAAAAACTTCTTGTTTTAGTGATTGGATTAGAGCTTCCCGGGCTGTATTAGGCTGGGCAGATGAAGTGCCTTGATCTGTGGTAGTCTTCTCCAACATCTCAATATAATCATACATTTCTTGCTGGGTTGGATCTATCTCAGGTGTAGTCTTTCTTGGGTTGTCCCCAAAATCTGGTTGAGAAGGACCGATCTTAAAATCCGACTGAGAAGGAATGATCTCAAAGTCTGGTTGAGAAATAAGAGTATGGTGTGGGCTATGGCCAGGAGGGATTGTTGGAGGCTGTTACGGTGTTTCCCCTCCTAAATCAATAAAGTGGGGCCCTTTAGTTTGTACTTTCCTCAGTTTTCCTTTAATTCTGGAGCTCCTCCTTAGATTTTGTGAGATAGTGTCTTCTTTCTCCACATTCTGTTTTTCTTTCCCTTTCCTCTTTGCTGCAGCTGATTGTTACTGAAGGTAAAATAGTCTTTCAGAAATTATTTGGTGGTCCTCTTCTGAGGAAGGTTCTAGGGTTTAATATACAGCTTCAATATTTCTTTTCCCCTTTAATTTTCTTTGCTTCCTAGCCTCAGTTCTTTCCTTCCTACTTTCAGACAACTTCTCTTCCTTATTAGTTTCTTTAGCTATGTTAGTAGGAGTGTCCTGAATTTTCGCACTTTTTTTCCTTCTCCTACTTTTCCTTGCTGAGCTGCTCTCGAGTGTTTCAGGTGGATCTTGAAAGAAGTTTCTAACCAAAAACTGTTCCTAGGTGTCCTTCTTTTCCTTCAACCATTTTTCAATCAAAATTTTTACAAGGCCATGATGGTACATGTGGGGTTTTATGTCCTCCAGATTCTTTTGTACATTTATGGACATCTTTTTCAGGCTATTCAATAAAAAGTAAGGCAAATTGATGGTTTGATTTTCTAGAAAATTCATTAGCAACTGGGTGTGGTACATATACATGGACCCAAACCGTCCTTCACATGCAATAAACTTATGTATTATCAATAATAGACTAGCCCACTTTTCCTCTAAAATGGAGACATGGATTCCATGTTTGAAAATGGTTATATCCATACCTGGATTGTGTAGGATAATCCTCTAGGCCCTCTCATCAAAGCTTTTGTTTTTGAACCACTATTCCCCCTCTTGTGGGAGTTCCATTGCTGCTGCGATAGATGCCTCTGTGACTAAAAATTTAAGATCTCCAACCTCAACTTCCACGCCATTAAAAGACCTCGCAAATGTCTTCGTAACTTCTTTATTGTAGCCTCTGAATTTCTGGATGAACTGTAACCATCGTGTCTTCCTTAGTATGCTTTTCAATTGTGGATACCCCTCCATGAATTTAGGCCCTTCCGGTTCTGCTCTTAGCAAAAGACCCATTCCTTCCTCCTGCCTTAAAATATGTCTGAGTGAGTAATGGATTGACCGAGGTGAAACCACTGTGTTAGCGGGGAATGGAGAAGGCTTGTGGAGAAAAACCAGTAGTTGTAAATGAAAGAGCAGAGACAGGTAATGAGAAGAGTTCATGGTGATGTAAACATGCTAGAAATAAAAAAAGAGATAGTATGGGAATAGAGTGAGCTCAGCTTTTGAGATAGAAGGTTGCGGAATAGGCATGAGCATGTTCTCAAAATGGCTGCGGATTTGCGCAGTGGAACAGAGTCATGATCAAATAGATTACGTCTTCATAATTACCCGGTTTAGCAGGTGGAATGCCAACGTACAAATAAACACGAGTTAAATTCGGAGGCGGATAATGAGGTCGTTAAAAATTAATGCAAGGTTCGTGGAGGAATCATGTAAAGGCCATGGAGTGGTTATGGAAGCTATCAATGATAATCATTACACATAATGGAGTCGTGGTTTCATAACTATATAGAATGTGCTTTAAAATGCTATTTGAAATGAATTTTGCTTACCTTAGAATCTTACCACTTCCGCTCACTGACCTTTGATTGGCTGCTTCCTGTTGGTACTTTAGGTGTTTTATATCTTCAACATATTTTCCTTTGTCATACCTACATTTGGTTCCCATCATTATTTGGCTAACATCTGACTGTCAGTGCTGAATAACAAAGTGTTAGCTGCGGAATCAATCAACTAGTTGCGGAATCAATTTCTAGCTGCGGAAATTGAATTCAACTGCGGAAACTGACACAGTGAACACATGACTGAATGGATATGGATGGAAATGAATGATGGCTGAGTGAATGATATATGAAAACTGGTCATAAAAGGAATTTTATTGGCGGAATGAGATGATGAAATGAAATGGAGTGAAGCGAAATGAAGTGAAATGGCATGAAACTATGAATAAAAAGATTTTTTTTTTTGGAAAATATAGGGCATCAGAAGTTTCTGATTTTCGCCCTGTATTTTCTGTATAAGACTGCCAATCAGTGATTAGTTTTCAGGCTTATACATTTTTTTTTCAAAATAGAAAAGAACAAAGACTAGGCTGGCGGAGAAGAAGGATTCTTCTTCACCAGCCTTATTTTAGAATTATCTTGAAATATTTTGAAAAATTCCTCCTCTGAGAGTGGCTTATGATAGATCTTTAATCTGTGGCCATTCACAATAAGAGGAGTTTGATGTTCATCAATGGTTTTGATTTTTACCACTCCATTGCTAAAGACTCTGTCAATCTCATATGGCCCAAGCCAATGAGTTTGAAATTTACCTTTGAAATCTTTAAACTTGGAATCAAATAGCAATGCCCAACCTCCTTCTTGAAACTTTTTCTCCTTGATGTATTTGTCATGCCACTTAGATCTTTGATATTGAACTAGATCAGTTCTTAGGATTGCTTCTTGTCTGATCTCATCTAGCTCATTCAACTGCTCCATTCTATGCTTTTTGGCTTCTGATAGATCCATTCCAAATTGAACTGCCATCTTGAAGGTTCTAACTTGGAACTCAATGGGGCGCAGAACTTCTTTCCCATAAACAAGTTCATAGGGAGAATGTCCTGTTGTATTCCTCCATGTAGTTCTTTAGGCCCATAAGGCTTCAGGAAGCCTTTCTGCCCAATCTCTTCTATGTAGATGAACAGTCTTGGTAATGATGCATTCAAGAACTTTGTTTGTAGACTCCACTTGACCATTTGCTCACGGATGGTAAGGAGTAGATTTTCTGTGCTTGACCTTGTACTCTTCCATTAGCTTCTCCACCAGTTTGGATGTGAATTGACCTCCCTGATCTATCACAATTTCTCTTGGAACACCAAAGCGAGTAAAAATATCCTCATAAAGAAAACTAACGACTGAATGCTCAGTACCAGAAAATAATGCTTTGGCTTCTACCCATTTAGTGACATAATCAGTACATACCAATATATATTGTCTTTGTTTAGATGGTGGGTTAATAGGTCCAATGAAATATAAAGCCCATTTTTCAAAGGGTTCGATGGGTACCTGTGGTTTTAATGGCATTTCATTTGAGAGGGTAGGTTTCCCTACTCTTTGGCAGCTATCACATCTTTTGACATATTGTTTTGCATCTTTGAAGAGGGATGGCCAATAATATCATAAAGAGAGGATTTTATAGGCTGTCCTTTTGTCAGCAAAGTGTCCACCACATGGTTCATCATGACATGCTTTGAGAATATCAGGCATCTCATCTTCCCTAACACATCTTCTGATCACAAGATCTGGCCCTGTTTTAAACAATTCGTTAGAAATCCATGAATACTTTGAACTCTCCTGAATAATCTTTCTTTTTTCACCAGGAAATAAATGTGGAGGTAGTTTCCATGTAACCAAATAGTTAGCTATATCTGCATACCAAGGAGTCTTAGTAGTTACTGCAAATAAATATTCATCAGGAAACTTGTCCTCTACAGGAGAATATTCTTTAGTATTCTGAATCCTAGACAAGAAATCAGCTACTGTGTTTTGTTTCCCTAGTCTATCTAACACAGTAATATTGAGTTCATGTAAAAGTAAGAGCCACCTTGTAACTCTGCCATTAATAATGGGTTTGTTCATTAGATATCTAATTGCAGAATGATCAGTATGAATAAAAGTTTCATAGCCTGTTATATAATGTTTAAACTTATTGATTGCATGAACAACAACTAAGAACTTTTTTTCAGTCACAATATAGTTCAACTCTGTAGGAGTTAAATTTTCACTGATATAGTAAATGGCATAAGGAACTAAATATTTCTGTCCCAATACAGCCCCTAGAGCTGTATCTGAAGCATCTGTAGAAATATGGAAAGGAAGTTTCCAATTTGGTCCTCTCAAGATAGGTGCTTCAGATATTCTTGTTTTCAAAGTTTCAAATGTTGATTGGCAATCAGGACCCCATTTGAATTCACAGTCTTTTGTAAGCAGTTTGAAGAGTGGAGATGCTATTTTAGTGAAGTTTTCTATAAATCTTCTATAATATCCAGTAAATCCCAAAAAACTTTTAACATCTTTTTGACAATTTGGAATAGGTAACTTGGAGATGACTTCAACTTTTGATCTATCAACTTTAATCCCATCCCCTGAAATATGATGTCCTAAAACAATACCTTCAGTAAACATCATAAAGCATTTTTCATGGCTTAGTGAAAGGTTTGTTTCTTTACATCTTATAAGGACTTTTTCCAAATTTTCTAATGCCTCTTCAAACGAATCACCATAAACTGTAAAATCATCCATATAAACCTCTACACAATCATGGATTAGATCAGAAAAAATTCCTAGTACTGCTCTTTGGAATGTTGCAGGTGCATTACATAATCCAAAAGGAAGCACTCGATAAGCAAAAGTTTCCCATGGACAGGTAAATGTGGTATTATCCTGATCTTCAGGTGCTACCTGAATTTGATTATAACCACTAAAACCATCCAAAAATGAAAAATACTTTTTGCCTGCTAATGTATCTAATACTTGATCTGTAAAGGGCAAGGGAAAATGATCCTTCAAAGTTACTTTATTCAATTCCATGTAACCAATGCATACCCTCCATTTACCATTCTTTTTGGGTACTATAACCAAAGGAGAAAGCCATCGACTATCTGAAATTGGGTAAATGAAATTTACATTGTGTAGTTTTTTGGAGCTCTTCTTTCACTATATCCCTAGGATTTGGATTCATCCTTCTCTGAGGTTGTTTGATTGGTCTACTTTTTTCCTCGATATAGATATAATGGATTCAAGTCTTAGGGTCAATACCTTTCATATCAGTATACTCCCATGCAAATGCAGTAGAATTTTTTTGCAAGATTTTGGTTAGCTCTTCCTGTTGTGACTTTTCCAAGTTTTTGTTGATATTCAGTGTTTTACCTGGAAAAATTTCAATGGTAGAGCTACCAAACTCTTCCATAGAGTAAAGAGACATTTGTCTTGATGATAGATATTCAATATCAGAATCTAATTGAAATTTTGTGTGGTCATATTCTGAAGATGTTTCAAAGTTTTCTAATGTGTTCAAAATTTGACTATCTTCACTAATTAAGAGACAGTAAAGACAGGTTGTATAATATCTTCATCGTCGACCCATTCATTGTCTCCTACTTCTGTAATTGCCTTTGCTGGAAGATACAAATTGAATTTCTTTGTTGAACTACCATAAGAAATGTGCATATCTCCATATCTACAACTAATGAAAGCATCAGCTATGGCTAGCCAAGGTCTTCCTAAGATGAGTGGATGTCCTCCTAAATTACTCTTCAGAGTCAAAATCATGAAATCTACTAAATATTCCCAAGAATCTAAGGAGACTGAAATATCTTCTAGTACACCATCTAGTTTGATTATTAATCGATCTACAAGTTGCAGTAAGGTGTGTGTAAAAAGAAGATTAGGAAGTTTAAGTTGTTCCATAGTTTGTCTACTCATAATATTGATAGCAGCCCCTAAGTCAAACAAAGTGTTTAGAATTTCTATCCCATTTATATGTGTCTTGACAATTGGACTACCTGGATCTACATATTTCTGCATGGCAATTTTTCCCATCATGATATCTGCAATTTTTCCTACTAGGTGGATTCTTCTTGTATCTCTTGGTTTCCTTCCCGGTATTTTAAGACTCAACTCCTTTATTATTTTCGCTAGAATAGGAATCTCTCTAATGGCTTGTAGCAAGGGAATCCATATACAGACATTCTTTAATTCATCTAGAAAATCATAGTCAGGAAACAAGATTTGTTTTACCACCCCTTTGTTAATTTGTAATCTTTCAGGGAAAGGAGGCGTGGATGAAGATGCAGGTTGCTCAACTATAGGAGTTGTGGGGGTTGACTCTTTTTATTTTTATTTTTATTTTTTAATGATTGGGTTTTGAAGAGATGCTTCCTCATAACCTTTATTTACTTTAAGAGAATCCTCCTCAGAGGTACCTTGTTCTTGAACATCTATAGAAGGTTTTTCTAAAACTCTACTAGATCTGAGTTGAACATCATTAAGAGGAACAATCATATAGGTAGAAAATTGTTGTCCTTCTACCATGTAAGCATTCTGAGGATTTTTGTTGTTGGGATTTGGCAATGGTTGGGCTGGTAGTTGATTGTCTTTTGTTGAAATGGAAGCAAGAGTTGAGAATTTGGATTTTGTTGAGAAGATTGTTATTGTGGGAATGGCAATGAAAGTTGTGGGTTTTGATTTGGAATTGGTGGGTTTTTTGATTTGGAAAGGATGGAGGATATTGATAAAATTGAGCAAATCTCCCATAAGGATTTTGCATCCCTTGTGCCCATGATTGGTATGGATTTTGAGATTGGGGCCAAGGTTGTTGCCAAGAATTCCAATTTGGCGGGAGATGAAAGTTCATAGGATTGTTAAATACTTGATTTTGTTGCCCCTGCCATGGTCTTCTTGAAACAAAACAAAGGGACTCTACTGAATTTGGATATTCCTGAAAGAAAGCTTTGAGCCTAGGAAGTGAAGGACAATCCTTGGTCTCATGGCTTTCTGAGCAAATCGTACATGTTTCTACAACTTTTGCATCCAAGGGGCATTCCCTTAGAGCATGTTTCTTTATATATTTTGGACAAAAGATGGCCAAGGCATCAACTTCTTCTTTCTACTTGTTTTGTGTTTTAAGGGTGTCTAGTTGTTCACTAAGGCTCCCTAGAATATCAATTTTGAACTCATCAAGCATATTGCCAATCTCTGCCCTACTTACTGATCCAGTTGCAGATTTGTTTGCTCTAATAAGAGAAGGATTTCTCGGCCCTTTTCCAGTTTTAGATTTTCCCCTTGAGAGATGGACACATAGTTCTGCTATGTCATGAAGTGGAAGTTGAGAAATATCTCCCTTCCCCATCATGTTTAAAATATCTATCCATTCATCTCTAATGGCTTTTAATAGAAGGGCTTTCAAGGTTTCCTCATCTAAATTACTCATTTTTGCTCTCTTTAAGTTGTATTGAAATCTTTCAAGTAAATCCTCCAAGTTTTCATCTTCTCTTTGCATCATCTTGAATACGTCATCCTTATGATTGGTGAGAATACAATAATCTAGGTATCTATCCAAAAATGTTTGTTTCTTATCATTTTAAGTCCTAATAGATTGAGTGAATAATCCCATGAACCATTTCAAAGCAGCTCCTTTTAATGGTCAAGGAAAAAGTTTTAGTTTTTGAGAGTCTTCCATATAGTCATAGGTTCGGCACATGACTTCAAACTCAAATAGAAATGTTTCAGGATCCTCACTTCGCAACCCATAAAATTTTGGGAGGACAGATGGTGAAATGTTTTTCATTGTTGTATGAGTTTCCTCATCGGCTATAGGAAATCCAAATGAGTTATCTCCATCCCTATTTCCCCCATTGTTACCTCTACCTCCTCCATTATTTCCTCTTCCTCTACCGCTACCCCCTCCTCCAAATCCATTTACTACTTCCTCTGTCATGATAGTTTCCTCGGGGTCTTCTGGTTCTTCTATTAATGGTGAACAAGGAAGAGTTTCTCCCTCCACTTCTTCAGGTGATTCTACTTCTTTTATTACAATATGTTCCCCTGTAGAAGTGAAGAAAGGTTCTTCTTCTAGGTAGGGTTTAGTAAATAGTGTGGGAGAATCTCCTAATTCGGCTATTTCCCCTTGAATTCCAGGAATCCTAAGGCTGGGAGAATGAGTTGGAGATGATGGAGGTGTATCTTGTCTATGCCTTGAAGTAGATGGAGTTGTGAAAATCGAACTTTTGGCCCTAGCTATAAACCTTCCCCTAGAAACTTTTGCTCTATGCATGTCATTTTTTTATTATTTTTTATTATTTTTAAGTCAGGCTAATAATTCTCTTTCTGATCTTCCAGGTCACACTAGGTGCAAGAAGAGAGCATAATCAAGAAATTATTGAACTAATAACTCTCTTTTCCGATCCTCCAGATCACATTAGGTGCAAGAGGAGAGCATACTTCAAGAAGTTATCAGTTTTTCCCTTCTTTTTTTCTTTTGCAAAATATCGGCTACCTAGTTACACTTCCCAAGCAACGACGCCAAAATGTTTAGTCAATTTAGTATGTCCTAAATTGCTACATTAATTATCAATCTGAGAGTCGTAAATTGATGAAATGTGGCATACTATATGTGCAAGGCAACCTCTTTCTTACTTTTTATTGTTTCCAATTTTATCTTGTTTTTGGGGGTTTTATCTTGGTTTGTCTCCTAATGCAAATGGAAATCCTATTCCTAAGTTTTAAGAATACTTTAGAAGGAATTTTTGGGTATAGATTTTAAGGCAATTATGTCCTTTATGATGACTTCTAGAACTTAACACTTCAGAGGATCTCAAAACATTCTAATGATGAAATTACTACTTGAACAAGAATGTAAATGTGCAGCTAAACAAGAATGTAAATATGCAGCTATTTGAATCAAACAAATGATGAACTACTGATCATTAAATATCTATCTCTGCTGCTCATCTAAATACAAAAATAAAATCTAAGCTATTTCACTCAAACAAATCAAAAACTACAAACTAATAAAAGTAAAACCAATTCACTTCATTTATATTCCGATAGCTCGCCAAGTAGCTTTTTGGGGTTAAGCCATGGCTCTGGAGATAACTTCAATAACATGAGGAATTGATATCTAAATTATCTACTTGCAAATAAAAATAAAATCAAGTCTCTTCACTTATAGCCCGATAGCTCGCCAAGTAGCTTTTCCGGGTTAAGCCATGGCTCTGGAGATAACATCAATAACATGAAGAATCAAATCACTTCACTCAAAATCCTATAGCTCGCCAAGTAGCTTTTCGGGGTTAAGCCATGGCTCTGGAGATAACGTTAAATGACATGAAGAATTTGATATTTAAACTAACTATCAATAGCAAATGAATACGGTTAAAATCAAAGTATAACTGAAATTGAAAGCTAAGAAAAGCAAAGTCAGTAGAGAGGACAATCTCATGTCAATATTTACTGCAAAAATTGTATGAAAATGCCCAGGCCTATTCTAACCTAAAACACACTAATCAGTGTTAGCAAAAATATACAACGCTTGGAAAATCATGTGCAGGAATGAAACATTAACACTATAACTGAAATGTGAGATATACACAAATGCACACACTACGAAATATATACAATGGAAATAAAACAACATCACATGAAAACTTTACAGAAATAAAAGAACGAAACCTTAGCCAGCAGGGGTCCTCTGCACAGCCTTGGTTAACACGCTGTCAAATGCTCACACAGTCATATAAAACAGAGTCTTCTTATATTGCAAAATAGAGGAAGGATCCTCTCGTTACCATAGCAGGACTAGTGTCACGACACAATACATAAACTTAACAACAAGATTACATTAACAAAGACTAACTACATGCGTTCCCAAACGCATTATTTATAAGGGAAATTACATAATTGTTTTTCCTATGGAACTCCTTCAACAGAAGACACGTAAAAGGACAACATCCGTGAGCTTAGCATGATGGTTGCCATGATCATTCAATCTACCAAAAGGTGGCTATTGGATTTGTGTTTTGGAGGCACTCTACAACTATCAAAATGAATCCACGGATCTAGGAACGGTCTCAGACCCTTTACGTGTTGAAACAAAAACCTGTTTGTCGTAGAACTCCTTAATTTGACCACTGTTTGACCAAGGCTTTCCTTTACAAATCTTGATAAACCAATAAGACCTGGTCCATGTCTAGATCATTCCTGACCTGCCCACGTGCCTTTTTTTGCTTGCTGACACCTGCAACCTAGAGATTAACAAAAACAACTGCGAAATCTCAAGTCAGCTGCGAAAAGTGGCTGCATCCCGCAGCTGATGAGAAAAATCTAAGTCAAATAGCAAACATAAAAACATAGTTAGAAAACCACTTAAATGTACTCTCAGAATCAATATGTAATGATTTTTGATAGCTTGTGAGGCACTGTTGAGGGGAAAAAGTCTAGAAAAGTGTGTAGAAGAGATGTAGTTTCAGAACTCAACAAATAGAACCTTTACCTTTAATGAAAGTTGGTGTGTCATTTCCAAAGGAGACATTATTTTCTTTTTCTAAAGCATTATATGAATGAAGTTTCTCTTTATCACATGTCATGTGTTTAGAGCATCTGTTGTCAATGCACCACTGATTTTCTTGTCCTTCTGCAAACATAGTTATGCCACATCTTTCTGATCGGAATTCATTCTTTCTCCATAGATAGGAATTTGATGATGTTTGTTCCTTTTGAAGTGTAGGCTGAAATTTTCTCCTGCATTCAGATTCTTCATGACCAAAGTTATTGCAAATCAAAAATTCAATTTCATCTTCAAGAGGAGAAAAGTTATTATAAGAACTTTTCTTTATTCCTGTTACAATCCTTTGATTTCGTGCTTCTCTAGTCATGGTAGTTTTGTAAGCAACACATTGAGCAGCCATATGCCCAAAGTTATGGCATGAAAAAAATTGTCCATTAAAGAAGTTTCTGTGATCATAGAATCTTTTGGTATTGTTTACCTTTTTGTTTATGCTTCTATTGATGTTCATCCTTGGAGTAAATTGAGCATGATTTACTTGATGAGTAATTTTAGGCTTTTGTTGTTGGAAATTGTTATCCTCCTTCCACAATTTCCCAAACATCGGTTCCAAGCGACTGAGGATAGGCTTTGGTTCTTATTTTCCAATATACCAATTTGTTCCCATTGAAGATTGGTGGTCTGATAGATCCCATGCCTTTGTGATTATTCATCTTGAAAGATCTCCCTTCAAGCGACCAAGCTTCTTTTGAAGGACCGGCTCCGATACCAATTGTTGGAAATAATACTGAGAGGGGGGGGTCAATTAGTATTTACAATTCAATAATCTTTCATTTCCCAATCAAATTTATATATGCTACTTCAGTGAAGTGAACTTATGTGTGCACGCTACTATGATTAAAGAAAACAGTGTATACCCAAAGAACTTATGATTTAGTTAATTTATCATGTGTTGATCATTAATCAGTGCATCAATATCTTATTATACATTAACTATATGCAGTAATAAAATAATAAGCCATCACACATAAGAAACACACATGAACACCAAGATTTAAGGTGGAAATCCAATGCGGGAGAAAGACCACATGTTGTTGTTGTCCCTGTCTTCTTAATATAAAGAAAATCAGTTTACAATCTTGTACTGGTGCAGACTCATACCAATATGTAGGCACCCACCTACAGAAGGCTACAACGTTCTCTCATTTTCCAGCTTCTACTGGAAGGGAGCTACAATCCCCTATCTCTTGTACTAGCCGATATGTTTACTAGTATGTAGGCATCAGCCTATAGAAGGATACAACCTTCTTTCTTCCTCCTGGGACCAAGTTTCATCAATTTTTATACTGGATGCTCCTAGTACACAACAACACAATATGAAGGCCTCGTTTCATCAAATTTTCACACTGGACCCATTAGAAACTTTGAAGCTCAAACTATATAATAATAACTACATCAATTAAAAACCAGTCAATCTGAGCAGTCAGATCGTTGTCACTAGAACATTGTGCTGAACCCAGAAACCTTCATCATCATTCAGGACCAGTTGCAACCTCAAAAATCATACATCAGAATGTATATGCTACTTTAATGAATCCGACTTGCGTGTATATGCTACTTCCTGTAACAATACCTACGTATACCTTTCAAACTACTGAATCATGCAAACTTATGAATTAAATCTGTACCAACCAATTATATTCTAAACATCTACTGTCAATTTACAGAGATCTAGGCAGTCAGTAGCAAAGATAACCCTTCACACTTAATCAATCAATCAAGCAGACACAAACTCCTTATGCATTCAGTTTTACTTTAGATCTAAGAAGACTTCATTGATAGACAACAGTAAAATGGCAACACTGATTAGATAGATCAGTCATTTCTGAATAACAGGCTTTTCTTTTGTATAAGCTACTTGGAAGAGTTGGACCTGCATGTATATGCACCTTTACCAAGGCGAACTAGCATATAGACCTGAAAAAATTAACTTACACCTTTGTTGTTATTCCATAATTCAGACATACCCATATCATGACATTTAAAGAATAAAACATGTGTAAGCAATCAGATCTAGCCCAACCAATATCAGATCATACAATGATAAGTTATTTCAGGTCTCATGATCCCGATCCAACATTGTATCCAAGGTGCACAAAATATTTCAGATCATATCATAATCATAGCCCCTGCAACATAAAATATACTTCAGATAGAAGTATTCCCGAGAAGCCCTTTCACTTGCACACATGGCCCTTTGCTCTTCTCCTCCTTATATAGTAACACTTAGAGCCTGTGGTATTCTTGGATGGGATCAAATAGTCATTAATTCACTCAATATTGTGGACTAATACCATGGTATTGACCCTTGGTATTCTTTAAGCTTGAATTTCCTTGATTTTCCAACTCGTACGCGCTTCTCCTCTTTTGAAAGTGTGTGCATACATATACACCATTTTTGTTCTTTGAAACAATGTGTATACGCTGCTTAGATAAGGTGAACCTGCATATACAACTTAAACTGACTTAAAACATCCTTCTTCTTCAACTTCTTGATTTTGATTTGTAGTCCTTTGTTCCAACTTCCTATTCTTTTGTACCATTTCCCTGTTACCTTTGAATTATCCTGTTACAATGTGAGTTGCCTTTAATCAAATCTGAACTGATCAGTGAGTGAGTTGCCATCAAGGACAACACTTGTATCATAATTCCAACAATAGGAAGGGGTTTTGAGCATTTTCTTTCCCTTTAGATGAATCTCGGAGTATATGTGATTGGATCTTGTCTCAGTTTTATGTTGTGATTTCTTGATTGATTAATTATTTCCGTTGATGAGTAGAGTATATTCAAGTCTTTTGTTTTAGAAAATTACATAAGAAATTTGAATCTACAAGAAATTTCTACATGGTATCAGAGTAGGAATCACAATAAAAGAGAATAAATTGAGTTTGTCTTTGCAGGTAAATCGAATTTGCAGTATCATTCTCCAGAGCCAACATGATTTCGTTCTATGGATTGAGACTCGAGTATGCCCTTGAGGGTAGCTCAAATTATATTGCTTGGAATGATAGGATGGAGGCAGTGTTGGAAGATAACGGGCTGAATGAATTCATAGACAATGATATTCCTAAGCCTCCAATAACTAATGCTCAAGATTTTGCAGAATGGAATAAATGTGTGGCAAAGGTGAGGAGGATCATACTAGGAGTTTGATATAATATTGTCTCGAATCCCCACGGGAAGGATACCCCATATGCAATGTGGAAAGCCTTGATAGACTTGTTTCATAATGACAATGGCCACAGGAAGCTGGCACTGAAGGAAAAGCTTTGGAAGATCAAGATGGAGAAGGGCGACGCAATACCATAGTGTTAGGACCCTACATTGTACCTTTTTGCTCATATATTTTGCTATCATTCCACCCTTTTTAAATCCATATTTAAAGTCTATTCTATTACTTTAATCCATTTTCCAAAGGTATATAACATTTCTTCTCGTTATTATATGTTTAATTTGTTTTACATATAATTTTACATTACTTTCATAATTAACCATTCATCGGAAATATATAGTTGTTGAAACAGTCTGAAGACTGCAGATTTAACATTGCGGTCTACGTTGTTGAAACAGTTAGAACAATGTGCAAATCTCATTGCTGAAATAGCCCGTGATTTGCATTCTAGATTCGGCAGCAACAAGAAGAGATCAACGAAGGAACTATTACATTGGCCGCAACAACTACGTTCCAAAATCGGCATTGTCACAACCATTGTAACATCATTTTGCTAATGGAAGAACCAATCATCCTGTTTTAGCATATTGGGTTAAGAATAGGATTTATAATGTAATAAAATGTATAATAGATGTATCCTCTTTAAATAGAGGAGACATCAGCATTAGAGGGGGAGATAGACTACGAGAAGGTCTAGCTGAAAGAAAAGGAACTTGAATCTTTTTGTAACATGATACATTGAGAGATGAATAAAATATTGTTCTGAGCATTCCTTCTTAGTTCCTTTCTTTGGGGAATCTTGTGAGAAGCACCGGGTCCATCTTCCTCACAAGATTCACCCATTAATTTATGTAGTGTGTTAAGTGTTATTTTTTTTTCCATTCATGCCTTGTTAAACTCTATTTGCTGAAATTACTTATGCATTATTGGAATTCTATAATTATTGTTGAAACTCTATTTCTATTTAATTATTGCATTGTTTTCATAAATTCATTCATAGGTAATCAGTGATTATTTTAATTGGTAATCTAGGTTACAGAGTGAGTTTGTGAAGCATGGTAATTTGAAATAGGTTCTGAAGATTCCTTCTTGGGGAATAGGGTCCTATTCTCTGTTATAGCACAATTAATCTTTTCCTCCGCAGGTTGATTTCTTTTCCTAGATTGTTCTTTTTAAGGTAATCCAAGATTCTTTTGACAATTGTCTACAATAGGGAGATTTTTCCTGCTGTAACTCAGAGTAGAACTTTAGTTTGTTAAATCAAGGTGTGATTAGTATAATTGTTACTACAACTTTTCATTGCTTTTGGGATTGAGCATATACAGTGTGTGATTGCCTTTGAAACGAACAAACTTCCTTGGGTTGACAATTCATGTTGCATTTGGTGTTTAAATTAATAAGAAATTAAAGTGACCAACATCTTGGTGCCGTTGCCGGGGAAGGCAATTGTAGATTTCAAAAGCATTACTGTTTTTCTTTCAAATGTGCAGAATGCATAAGAGGACGCAAGAAAACTAACCCTACAGGTGGCAAGGGCAAAGGAAGAAGAGGAAGAAAGACCTTTATTGATGAGATTATATCAAAAGCTAAAACTTCTCAGAGGCTAAGTTCTCGAAAGCCAAAGTCTTAGCACTCCCTTCAAACAAACTACGAAACAGAGGAATTTGTGGGCCCTGAAATAGTTGAGGAGCCAGTAGAAGACATTGAGGAACCAGTCGAAGACATTGAGGAGCCAACAGAAAACATTAAAGACAAAGCAAGTGCAGTAGGATAACAACCAATGGAAGGGAAAAATGAAGGATTCTTTGGTGGAGGACAGGTAGGAGAAGGAAAATATGAGAATTCTCTCTCTACCTTGGGATTTCCTATTGGTGATCTTTCCAGAGAAGCAACTCCCATGAAGAATATCCCACTTTCGGCCTTACCTAACTTCCATGGTTTATCTTTTGAAGATCCTGATGAGTTTCTTTTTGAGTTTGATATATTATGCAGAAGCTATGATTACGTTACTAATGCTAAAAAACTAAAGCTATTTCCAGCAACTCTAAAAGGAAATGCACTAAGATGGTTCATGAGTCTGGGAGGCCATGTAATCACAACATGGGAACAGATGAAACAAAAGTTTCTGCTCAAATATCAAGACTACTGCCGGATGAGAGAAAAACGAGAGGAACTATTTAAGATGGTACAAAAGGAGGATGAAAATTCTGGAGGACTTTGTGGAAAGGCTACAATATAATCTACAAAGATCCAATCATCTCGATGTAAGTAAAGATATTCTTAAAGCAATATTATTGAAATGGGTGAGGGATGATTGTCTAGACATGCTAAATATGCTTGGTAAATGGGACATATCTAAGGAATCATATGATGAAATTGTTAACCTCTGTAAAATATGTTCAAGAGGAGCTGCAAGGAATAGATCAAACAGCAGGGATAATACATATTCAAGAGTTCAAAAATCAGCCAGTGGAGGAGAAACATGAGTTGAAATAGGTAATTTACTTGAGGAATTTAAAACTGAAATGTTAAGTTCTTTTGATTCACAGATTGACACCTTTCAGGTTAAGAAGAAACAAGCAGAAGCAGAAGCTTCTTTGGCTGTCTTTTGTCCCAAATGTAGAGATAAACACCCACTAAGGGAATGCCCATTGGACAAAGTGTCAATTTGCACCCTTTATGAGAAGGATCCTGAAACACAACAATGCCCTTCTTTACCAGGAATAAAAGCGGCATTGCAACCAATCGAAGAAGAAGCTGAAGCAGTCTATCTGTTGACACAGAGGAGGAGATGGCAACTACGAGGACAAGATATGAACTCTAATATGCCATTTACATCTTCTATTCGTTGGAACAACTATCCTTCTTTTAATCAAGAAAATTACCCTCCCTTTAACTAGATTTAATACTCGCCCTTCAATCAAATGAATTACCCACCCATGCAACAAACAAGCCCTCCCTTTGTAGACCCAACAATGTGGACTCCTTGGTCTCCACAACAACAATCTTACTTTAACCAATGGAATCCAAACTGGAGGGGTCAACAACTCCCGTTTCCAAATCAATTTCCTCAGTTTCAGCAATCACTCCCTCTACCATTAGGTGCTCCACCAAATAATCAAATGATGATACCCCAGATACCTGTACAACCAAACCCTAACCCTAATAATAAAGTTGTGCAAGTTATCGATATTCAGAACCAGTCTATACTTCTTGCTTTCCCTGCGTAGTGTTATGATATTCATTTACGATCTGGGAAAATAGTCGAACCCATTATTGATGATATTACCTCTTCTAATTCTGAGAAAGAAGAGACAGAGAAAAATGATTCATGTAAGGAGGTACAACCATCCTCTAATAAGGGTGCTGAAACAACAGAACCACCATTCCCTAAGCATTTGGCTTTGACTAAAATGCCTGAGCCACCTGCTTTCAATCTTTTAGGGGAATTACAGAATCTTTATGTTAAAATTCCACTTTTACAAGCACTAAGAGATGTACCAATTTTTTCCAGAACTATGAGAGATATTTGTGTTAAGAAACTCGGTAGGAAAGCTAAAGATCCCCTTACAGTTCATGTTATGGGTGATCTATCTGCCTTAATGACCGGTAAAGCCCCTCCTGTTAAATATGGTGATCCCTGCCATCCTACTGTTACAGTACAAATTGTAAAAACAATCATTCCGTGAGTTCTGATAGATTTAGGTGCCGTTATAAATATTATGACTCTTGAAACCTCACAACTGTTACAGCTAAAGAATGTAATTGGAGAGACACCAACCATTCTAGAGTTAGTTGAATGTTCTACAATCAAACCGGAAGGATTCATCGAAGACCTAATCATCTCAGTTGAATCATGGAATTACCCAGCTGAATTTGTGGTATTACAGACTAAAACAAAGTTGGGGGGACATCCTCTAATTCTGGGAGGGCCTAGGTTGGCCACAGCCAATGCCTTTATCAGCTATAGATCTGGTTCAATGACAATTTCTAATAGATATGAAACCAAGCATCTTACTCTCTACCCTCACGCCACACCTATGATTAATAATGATAATTATGTATGGTTGGACTATGATGATAATGCTACTCAACCTATTTTGACTATCAGACAAGCTCTAAGCCTTAAAGATACCACTGAGGATGAAGTAATTAATAATTTTATTTTTGAACCCTCCTCGGTGACTTCTGAAACACATAATCAGTTGGCTGCAATTTTGAAATCTGATACCAGGAAAAGCTTAAATTTGAAGATCTACCTCAAACATTAGCTACCATCTCCTCTAAAATCATAACAGTAGAAATTGAACCTGGCAAGACATTGAACATAAACCCCAACTTGACAAATGCTAAAACACAGTAGCTAATAAAGTTACTTCTCGAAAATAAGGAAGCATTCACATGGGACTATACAAATATGAATGGAATCTCTCCTGAATTATGTACTCATCGCATCTATATCAAGGAGGGTTACCGACCAATCTGTCAACCCCAGCGGCGAATGAATCCTAATTTAATGGAAATTGTCAAAGAGGAACTTCAAAAATTGCTTAATGCAGGGTTCATATATCCCATATCTGACAGTGAATGGGTTTCTCCGTTGGTAATAGTCTCTAAGAAAAACGGGAAATGGAGAGTGTGTAGATTATAAAGCCTTAAATAAAGCCACTCAAAAGGATCACTTTCCCATACCATTCATTGATCAGGTGTTAGATAGTTTGCCAGGGAAGAAATTTTTCTCCTTTTTAGATGGTTTTAGTGGGTATAATCAAATCAAAATTGCACCCCAAGACCAAGATAAGACCACTTTTACTAGTCCCTGGGGAACTTTTTCCTAAAGAGTTCTTCCATTTGGACTATGTAATGCACCAACAACCTTTCAAAGAGCAGTTATAGGAATCTTCTCTGATATGATTAATGACACTATGGAGATATTTATGGATGACTTTACCCCTTATGGTGTGTCTTTTGAGGATGCATTACAAAACCTTGAGAAAGTACTTAAACGCTGTGTACAAGCTCACCTTTCCTTAAGTACTGAAAAATGTCATATGATGATGAATGAAGGAATTTTACATGGGCACTTTATTTCATTTCAAGGAATTAAGGTATATCCATCTAAAATACAGGTGATTCAGAACCTTCCTATTCCTAGAACACAAAATGATGTGAGAAGTTTTGTAGGACATGCAGGATATTGTAGAAGATTTATCAATTTTTTTTCCAAAATAGCTTCTCCTTTGTTTGTGTTACTTATGAAAAACGTTGAATTCAAGTGGACTGATCTTTGCCAGAAAGCATTTGTTGAACTCAAGCATAAGTTATCTACAGCTCCTATTTTAAGGGGACCTGATTGGGCACTTCCCTTCCATATATCCTCTTATGCTTCAGATACTGCAATTGGAGTTGTCTTGGGACAAGAGGAAAACCATCTTCCTTATGCTATCTACTTCATTAGTAAGAATATGACTCCTATTGAGCCTAATTACACAGTTACTGAAAAGGAATTTTTAGCAGTCATTTATGCCATTAATAAATTTCGACATTACATTACTGGTTATTCTACTTTTGTCCATAATGACCACTCGGCTATTAAGTATTTAATGAACAAATCTGTCACAAATGCTCGAGTCACTAGGTGGTTATTATTATTATAAGAGTTTGATATTACCATTGTAGATCGCCTAGGTAAAGAAAATGTAGTTGCTGATTTCCTTTCTCCGTTAAAAGCTGATGATAATACTCCAGTAGATGATTCCTTTCCCGCTGAATACTTATTTGCAGTATCTACTCACTCACCTTGGTATGCAGACATTGCCAATTACCTGGTTGCAGGGAAGTTACCATCACACCTATCACATCGAGAAAAAACAAAGATCATTTAACAAAGTTCTTGGTATAGCTGGATAAGTGGGTGTCTTTTCTACACAGGACTTGATCATGAAATCTGAAGATGCATTAGAGAAGATGAGGTTTATGATATACTTAAAGCTTGTCATGATGGTCCTTGTGGAGGGCGTTTCGCCGATAAGAGAACGACACATAAAATTCTCAAGATGGGTTATTATTAGCCCTCACTCTTCAGGATGCAAATAAATATGTTCAGGCCTGTGATAGCTGTCAGAGAATGGGTCAACCTAATCATAGAGATGAAATGCCATTAAATCCCCAGGTAATACTTGAACCATTTGAAAGATGGGCCTTATACTTTATAGGGCCCATTAATCCTCCATTCAATCAAAGAGTTTACATATTGTTTTACACATATTATATGACTAAATGGGTGGAGGCTAAAGCACTACTTAGAGCTAATGAAGAAGTTGTTTTAGCTTTCCTATTTGAAGAAAACTTTGTTAGATTTGGAGTGCCTAGAGAGATATTAAAGATGGAGGACCTCCTTTCAATTCTCATGGTTTTAAAACCACCCTTCAAAAATACCATATTCATCATTGAATGACTACACCATACCACCCCCAAGCTAATGGACAGGTGGATAGTACAAACAAAGTTATAGAAGTCATTCTAACAAAAATAGTGAAGGAAAACATGAAGGATTGGTCTCAAAGGCTCCCTGAAGCACTATGGGCTTACAGAACTACCTGGAGAAATACTACAGGATTTTCTCCCTATGAATTGGTTTACGGTAAAAGTGTTGATTTTCCTGTGGAATTTGAAATTAAAACTTTAAGAACTACTTTAGTTAACCTTGATTTGACTGATGCACAAACAGCCAGGTTGCAACAGCTTCAGGAATTGGATGAAAAGAGATTAGATGCCATTCATCAAACAACTATGATCCAACAACAAAGAACAAAGTTGCATGATAAAACCATAAAGCATAAGCAGTTCCAAAAAGGTAATTGGGCTTTATTGTATGATTCTCAGTTTGAAAATTTTCAAGGGAAACTACGTACAAGATGGTTGGGACCTTACGAAATAGATATTGTTTTTCCTAATGGAACAGTAAGGCTCCTAACAATTGATGACTCTAGAACACCGTTATTAGTAAATGGTCATGGCTTCATCTGTACCAGCGACCCATTTCCAAAGAGGATTTTAAGGCCACTTGCATGGCAGATTCACATTATCTCTTTTTGGGGGAGCCTTCTGCCCCTCATTGCATTTAATTTCTGCATTGTATTTTTAGCATTAGATTAGATTTCTTAACTAATAATCCTTGTCAAGGGTTGGCATGTTACAATTGATTATTTTGTAGATTCTAGGAAAGGCTTATTGGAAAGGACAATCCTACTACAAGCAGATCCAAGCTTCATCTTGTGAAGCATTGTTCATCTCATTTTAATCCATCCATAGTTTATTTCCCCATCCTCCAGTAACATTTCCATCATTAATTCCCCTCAATTCTTTTCCCCATTTTCCCATCACTCTTCAGCAACATTTTTCCTATTTTTCCCATTGCTGAAACAACACTCTTTAGCAACATTTTCCCTATTTTTCCCATTCCTAGAACAATACTCTTCAACAACATTTTCCCTATCTTTCCCGTTGCTGAAACACCACCCTTTACCCATTTTCCCATTGCTGAAACACCATTTCTTTTCAAAGACATTACCATACAACGCTTTCCGTCATGAAAACCACTTTCCTCCTTTATTTTTATGGTAATTCTGTCCTTTCACTGTCTTCTCCTACAATTATTCAGACCTCTAATATAATCTCCCTCATGTTTCAAAAGCTTCTTCCATGACTATTGCTGATCTATTATGAACGGGCACTATATTTTTTGAAATATGAATTAAAGGTAAACATGAGGTATGTAAATATTATGTGTAAGTACAATTAAACTATGGTTAAATGAGAAGATCACATTCATCATTACCACAATCCCCACACATTTAAGGTCATTATTGTAGCCGTAGTTGGGGGGAATACCAAAATTATATGCCATCATTTCACAGCAAGTCAATTACTGTCATTTTTCTTACCCACTATCCCATCTTATCACCTCGCCTTTTTGCTGTTACTCCATGTTCTCATTCACAAAATTTACTCTGTTTAAAGCGCGGTAACTTGGTTTTTGACTGTGCATTTTACCAAAGTTGGTTAACTATGGGAGGACCTGCTATTCAACATGATCCTGACTCGATAGCTCTACCTGAATTACATCCAGAGGCGTATCAAATTTTTCAACAAGCAGGCTGGATAGGATATTTTCAGAGGTTTCAGGGATTTGATCCACAACAGGTCCTTGAATTTTCATGAAATCTATAGGAAGATCATTCTACTGTCCAAGGAGTTCGAATTCCGGTCTCAGAGGGTGACATAGCACAGGTTTTAGGTCTGCCGGTCACTGGCACTCAATGGTTTAGTCGCAAGCATATTATTCTGAATGCACAACAAGATTTTCTTCTGCCAGGAGAACAAGTCGAGCCCAAAGGCCGGGGTGTCTGACTTCACTCATTACCGCCTCCATGGCCGAAGGTTGCTGAATTCATCAAACATTACCTTACTTGTGAAGGTCGCTACCAGGTAGTCTATCAGCATGATTTTGTCTTATTAAATCATTTGAGACATGGTCAACTGTTAAATATTCCTTATTATTTACTTGGGTGTCTAAGAAATATGTCACATTACTGCAGATAGGTAAAATTCACACTCCTTTCCCTCACCCATCTCTATCTTGTTCACTTACTGATTCAAAGGGGTTTTGCTCAGCGAAACCCTCCTCTAAACAATCCACCCCTAGACCCTGAGAAAGCTGCTGAAATTCCTCAAGAAGCTGCTGAAATCCCTCAACAAGTTGCTGAAAATCCTTGAAAATCCCCACAAGCAGCAACCAGAGAGCATTTCTGATCCTCCAAAAATCCCACCAGCAGAATCAATTGATCCAATTGATCCTCCCACCATATCAACTCCATCCCACAATTTAGTAGAATCATCTAATCCTATTGTTCATATCCCTAGTGATGATTCTGAAGACAACCTTCCCATCTCTATGCTAAAAAGAAAAAGGTAAACTAAGACTATTTCCTACCAAGAAAACGAACCAGGGCCTCAACCAAAGCAGCTACCATTTTTGATAGCCCTCCCCCTCAGAAAAACCCACTCATAAAAGGAAAATTACTACTCTCCCTGCCTTTTTACCCCGAAGACGAATGAGAGCGTCAACTGAAGAGGCAACTGTTGCCACTATCATAAATTCTCAACCTATTCGTCTAAAACCCCATACCCCACCATAATCCCAAGTCCCGAAATCTTTACTTGTCTCACCCTTGGGCACTGAAACACAAGAACCAGATGCACAGGATTTTACGACATCATTTCTTTCAGAACAAGTAGCTGCCACAGAAGAACCAACTATAGCTGCCACATAAGAACCAGCTACAACTGTAACACAAGAATTAGCTGCTGATATACAAAATCTAGATGCCCAGGATGTTGCACATCACGTAACTATTACACAAGAACCGGCTACTCATTCAGTAGCTGCCACACAAGAACCAACTATTGATATACAAAATCTAGATGCCCAGGATGTTGCACATCACGTAGCTATTACACAAGAACCAACTACTCATTCAGTAGCTGCCACACAAGAACCAACTACTGAGACTGTGACTGTTACACAAAGCCCAGTCACCCTAGCTTCCCTTTTACAGGAAAACAAGTTTCTAAAATCAGAACTCGAAGCTTATAAGCAGGAATTAGTAACGGCAAGGGAAGCCTACGACAAAGAGCTTAATTTGTACACTTTAGCCCATGCAACATCCATGGTCGAGAAAAATATAGAGAAAGATCAGTATAAGGAATATATGTGCAGCCAATGCGGTAACATTTATCATCAAGCAGGGTATAAAATAGTTGAAATCCCACTGCCTGGAGCCTCCCCTGCATCCACTTCTTCTACAATCAAAGAGGAACTCCCTACTGTCACACAAGAACTAGCAGGGCCTTCAATTTTTTTTGAAAAAGAAGCTAAACCACAAGTACCTCTGCCTACTGTAACTGTTAAAGCTGAAGATCCTGTACCTCGGCCTACTGTAACTGTTTTTACTCAGACTATACCTCAGCCTACCACTTGTAGTACTGAAAAACAAACTGAATTTCGGGAAAAGCACCAAATAATGGACAAGTGGAAGAAAGAATATGTTATTTTGCAAGATAAGATCTTGCAGGAGCATAAATTACTTTGGCAAAATCATATATATTCAAACTGGGAAGCCTTGGAGCAAGTACTCCAACATTCTCATGCCCAGAAGAAAGAGAATAAAGAGTTAAAAAGTAAACTGCTCCTTATGTTTGATTTGGTTCAGAAATTATTAGCTGCCAGGAAACCATCTTCCAATTATTCTCTTTTTCTTGCAGAACACTTAGCATTCTTTCAAATAAAGGCAATTAAATATGGGAGACCTCATGAAGTATCTAGACCCGAACAGTTTGTGAAAACTTTTGCAGAAGCATCTACTAGTGATCAACATTTACTTTGTGAGTTGTATCTCCACAATGAAGCTATCCCTGAGAATAGGAAGCTCAATCTTTACCCTTTGGTTGGTGATGTCCAGATCAGGGTGTTTGCCTCCTTCCTTGCTAATCAGATCACATGGTAGACTTCCTTTCTTTCAGCAAGGCATAATGAAGACAACCGTCTCCTGTGGATTCGATCTGAGCCACAAAATCCTGCCATTTTTGTTGTAGAGTATCATCAATTTTTGAAAAGACCAAGGATGCTTGAACACACCAGGCAACTACAAGCATCAATGCTACAAGACTGCCAACACTTTGTTAAAACCACGGAAGTTGCTGCCTTAAAAGCAAACAACTTATTCTGACAACAGTCCTCTAAGGAAAGGTAGGAGTATAACCCCTTTAGTCCTCCTAATGTTGAAGCAGCAATCTCAAGGGTACTCGATTATATCAGATGTGTTCAGCAATGTGTTGAAAAGTGGATAGGGTATCATTTTCATTTTCCTCTTCTATGGATGCCAACACAAGAATACAAGGCTCATTACAAGTTGACTAAAAAGGAAGAGGCAGTAGCATGGCAGAGGCTGCAAAAGGTGTAAGGGTTCAGAGATCTAACTGATAGTACCTTCTATAGTTACTGCTTAAGTAATTTGCACTCTAAGAGCCAGTACTTGGACTCGGATTCAGAGTGAAGTTGCATGAGGACATGCAACCCTTTAAGTTGGGGGGGATGTTAGGACCCTACATTGTACCTTTTTGCTCATATATTTTTCTATCATTCCACCCTTTTTCAATCCATATTTAAAGTCTATGCTATTACTTTAATCCATTTTCCAAAGGTATATAACATTTCTTCTAGTTACTATATGTTTACTTTTTTTTACATATAATTTTACATTACTTTCATAATTAACCATTGATCGAAAATATATAGTTGCTGAAACAGTTTGAAGACTGCAGATTTATCATTGCGGTCTATGTTGTTGAAACAGTTAGAACAGTGCGCAAATCCCATTGCTGAAATAGCCTGTGATTTGCATTCTAGATTTGGCAACAACAAGAAAAGATCATCGAAGGAGCTGTTACGCTGGCCGCAACAACTACATTCCAAAATCGGTGTTGTCACAACCATTGTAACAACATTTTTCTAATGGAAGAACCAATTATCCTATTTTAGCATATTGGGTTAAGAATAGGATTTATAATGTAATTAAATGTATAATAGATCTCTCCTCTTTAAATAGAGGAGACATCAACATTAGAGGGGGTGAAAGACTACGAGAAGGTCTAGCTGAAAGAAAAGGAACTTGAATCTTTTTGTAACATGATACATTGATAGATGAATAAAATATTGTTCTGAGCATTCCTTCTTAGTTCCTTTCTCTGGGGAATCTTGTGAGAAGGACCCCACCTTCCTCACAAGATTCACCAATTAATTTCTGTAGTGTTTTAAGTGTTATTTTTTTTTCCATTCATGCCTTGTTAAACTCTATTTGCTGAAATTACTTATGCATTATTGGAATTCTATAATTATTGTTGAAACTCTGTTTCTATTTAATTATTGCATTGTTTTCATAAATTCATTCATAGGTAATCAGTGATTATTTTAATTGGTAATCTAGGTTACAGAGTGAGTTTGTGAAGCATGGTAATTTGAAATAGGTTCTGAAGATTCCTTCTTGGGGAATAGGGTCCTATTCTATATTATAGTACAATTAATCTTTTCCTCCGCAGGTTGATTTCTTTTCCTAGATTGTTCTTTTTAAGGTAATCCAAGATTCTTTTGATAATTGTCTACAATAGGGAGATTTTTCCTGCTATAACTCAGAGTAGAACTTCAGTTTGTTAAATCAAGGTGTGATTAGTATAATTGTTACTACAACATTTCATTGCTTTTGGGATTGAGCATATTCAATGTGTGATTGCCTTTGAAACAAACAGACTTCCCTGGGTTGACAATTCATGTAGCACTTGGTTGTTTAAATTAATAAGCAATTAAAGTGACCAACAGATAGTATTTGAGTAGGTTCACCCAATGTTAGGATGAATTTGGGAGTGTTGGTATTATAGTTGTTGAAGATGATCTGGTAAGCCTAGAACTTCTAGGTCTTCCCAAGAGCTAGCACAACTATCAAGATTTGATAAATGGGAGGGATAAGCTACCAAATTGGGAACGATTTTGTTCTGACTTGGTGTAAGACGAGATAAGGCAAAACATTATAGATGGAAATTCATCCAAGCATGAGGATGAGGAGAATTGTGCCTTGGATGGAAAGGAAAAGAAAGTGAAAGGGAAGAAATCCCAATCCAAAGGATATTTTCGTTAGGCAGGAAAGAAGAAAGACTTGTCAAAGATTAAATGTTTTTACTGTCAAGAGTTGGGACACTATGCTGTGAATTATCTACACAAGAATGCTAGCAAAAAGCCCTTTGGAGGAGCGACAACTGAAACTTTAGCTTCACAATTCGAGTTGGATTTCAAACTAATTGCATGCATGGTTACATTGGTGATGGGTAGTGTGTGGTATCTGGATAGTGGAGCCTCATTCACTGTGACAGGAAACAAAGCATTTTTCAGTGAATTGAAGGAGAAGGGCCTCTAGATGCACATCGAGATGGGAGATGATGGAAGGTATAACATGACTGGTATCGGTACAATTACTTTTGAAAGGAATTATGGTTCTCCTCTTACATTAGAGATGTCATGTGTGTCTTGGTTCTGAAGAAGAATTTGTTTTTAGTCTCTATGTTGGAAGATCATGGCTACAATGTGATATTTACCAAAGGAAATGATTTCCTTAGACATATCACTGCGGGACAAGTGAAGTGAATCGGGGTTCAGGTTAAGAACCTCTACAACTTGGATGTAGAATATTGTGTTGCTTTGAGCACGAAAGTAGAGAAGGTGCAGAGTTGAGACATCGATCAATTATGGCATAGGAAACTTGGCCATTTGCACCATGGAGCCTTGAAGATCATGCAATAGATTTCTATAGGATTTCCCAAGGGTGCACTAGAGAAGCGAGATACATGCAAAGGGTGTACATTGTGGAAGTACACCAAATACATCTTTCATGATAAGGACAGTAGAGCATAAGAATTCCTTGAAAGAGTTCACTCAAATGTGTGTGGACCTTTCTGAGCAACCTCCATGGCCAAGCACAGGTATTATGTTATATTTGTAGATGATTTCTCACGTAAGTGCTAGATTTTCTTCATGTAGAAGAAAGACCAAACATTCTCCAAATTTCGTGAATTTAAAACACTTGTTAAGAAATAAACTAGCAGGAAATTAAAGGCTCTCAGGAGCAATAATAGTGGTGAATATGTTCCGAATGAGTTCAAGAAATTTTTTGGATCAAAATACATTCCACGGGAGTTAATAGCACCCCATAACTAATAGGATAATGGGGTGGTTGAGAGGAATAAAAAAAGTATCATGGGAGTTGCACGGGAAATGTTGTGTGGTTAAGGCCTACCATTGCACTTGTGGGATGAAACATGCAACATAGTTGTATTTGTGAAGAATAGGAGTCCTAATTGGATTCTTGGGATGAGTACACTAAAAGAAGCCTTTTCAGGGAAGAAACGTGATGTGCCACACTTTAGGATTTTTGGTTCATCAATATAATATCATGTTTCTATTGACCATGCTAGAAATCCATCAACCATGAGGCATCCATTATGTGAATTCCCAATTAGATCTCACACCATTTGGAGTAGGAGCCCCATCTGAAATATCAACCTGGTTTCCATGTATTCTTATAGATTTTCCTTGGCTCTAACTATCGACAAGAGAGAGGAATGTGTGGTGCCTTCGAAAAGCCGGGGGGGGGGGGGTGGGTTACCTAGTAAGTGTTTGATCGTATGTGTGTCATTTTTTTTCACTGTGGAGGGGAGGAAAAGTGAGCCTCTAAGAGAAAGGTAGTAGTACCACCCTAGTAGAGACACACATGAACAAGAAAAGTTTGTAGAACATCAAGTGTAATAGTCCACAAATATGTGATAGTCATTGAAACCAATATAACGAGTAAGATGTGTCTAATGTCGAACAGAATAGTCCAAAGGGATGCGACAATGATAATAGAAATTATAACACATTCTCAATATGATAAGTACCAAAATAACCAAAATAGTTCAACTACTTGAGTACAAATGAAAGCAAACATAAATTACAAACATTCACATAATAGTCTTAAAAATATCCATAATCCACGCATGAAGAATGTGTTGGCCCATAGGGCTCCTAATATTAAGTAAAGGTTCCAAGACACATTAATACAATGAACACCACTAGCTCCAGTAGTGGAGAATTGGAGCGACTCCTTGCTCCTCAAAAGAAATAGCTTATCTCTTTAATGCCTTACAGGAGGAGCCAAGGTGAAAATTCCTTTGTTGATACAATGAGGGTGTATATATAACTAAGGGGGCTTCACCCTCCTTATGACTTTTTGACTACCCTCACGACTGTTTGATTTCCTATAAATTTTCGACTTACATGAATCTTCATATTCCATGTGTGCCCTTTGACTTCCACTTTACAATACATTTGAAATAGGTAAATACATCATCCACAATAATGATGTGGCATATGATGACTTGTGATTGAAGATGACATGAAACTGATGACATGGACTGCATGATGATGTGAAAGTGCCAACCTATCCTTCTTGTCACTTCTTTCTTTGTGTCTTCTTGAACAGATGGTACATGTTATTCTTCTTCCTCCTCCTTATGACTTGATGATGATGAGCCTTCCTTGTGATCTTGATATTCATATTTTCTTAGAGTTTTATGTTCCTTTGTCTTCTCACCTATTGATCATATTATATCTTTAGCTTCATATGTGTCTTCTAGCATGTTCTCCTTCTCCATCTCCTTCTCCATCATCTTGCTATAACATGATAGAGTTCCTGCATCTATAATTCACTCATGACAAGACGACATTAGTTTGATAAAACCCTAGTCTAAGATAGTGCACATTGATCCACTGAGAACTGGGTGATAGGCTAGGAAAGAGGCTCAGTTACTGCGCAATTATGTAGCTCAGGTAGTCAGGGTTGAAGCTTGAGCCTTGATATTGTGTAATGCACAGTTCAGGCTAGGTTGAGGAAGAAAATTGTACAGTCTGTGAGCTTATAATAACAGCCTAAGGGGATAGACATTGGATCAACCTATTGCACAGTCTATGAGCTCAAGATGACAGGTTGAGGGGATAGGCACTGGATCAACCTATTACATAGTTCTAGAAGAAAGATGGGCCTAGGTTACTATGCAATTGCATAGCTCAGGAGCTAAGGGTTGATGCTTAAGCATTGAGAATACGGAATGTGCAGTTTAGGTTCTAATGAGGGAGAAAATGTGTAGTTATGGGAACCAGAGTGGCAGGCTAAGGGGATGGACACTGAGTGAACACACTGCATAGTTCCAAGTGATAAGAGAGGCTAGGTACTACAAAATCGCAAAAAACTAGGAGCTTAAGGCTAGAGATTGTGAAGTGTGTATTTGAGGCCAGTCTAGGAGGATGAATTACACAATTCTGGGAGGCAAGGTCAGGCTTGAGCACTGAAGTTGCAAAATGCATTGTTCTAGGCTTGGGCACTAAAGTTGTGACATGCAGAGTTCTAGGCTTGAGCACTAAGGTTTTTAAACGTGTAGTTTTAGGCTTAAGCACTAAAGTTGTGAAATGTGCAGTTCTAGGCTTAAGCACTGAAGTTTTGAAATGCACAGTTCTGGAGGGCTAGATGAGGCTAGGTTGTTGAGAAATTTTCGAAATTTGGCTAAGTGTGGTACCGAAGAGACTGGTGTGAACAGTGATATGAATTAACTATTATCACACACTTGATAAACTTTGACAATACACCAACATATATCATCCAGAACATGTTAACAACACATTTCCCTCAATGCAACAACTTTAAGACAAGTGTGACACTAAAGGTACACTTTGTGACAACTTTGACAACAGTTATGCGACAGTGCTTAAAACTTTGGAAATGAGTGTGAATGATGTTTACATGGTTAGACCAACTCATTCACAGAAAGATAACCCCTTGAAACCACTGGAATGGGCATGTATACATTGTGCGATAGCTAACATGCGAAAAGATGCCAATTTCTAAAGTGTGAATGACTCTTGTGATATCTGAACGACAGTAAAAGTAACACATGTCATAGCAAATATAATATGAAAATGAAACTAATTAGAGTGAAGGCAAGCAAAAGCAAGAACTGAAAACATGAAAACTACACTCGCGAAAACAAAGGTGCACGAAGGTGACAGTTTGCAAAACTCATTGAAATGGAAGTACAAACGCAACTATAATGTGAGAAATTATTATTGTCGGTGAGCACTGACTGTCATCATGGGTTGGAAATTGCACAGGCATAGTATTGATGGAAATTATTATGATTTTCTAAGCTTTCATAAAATAATGCGCTCATGAACTTGTTGTGGTTTGAGCATGTACGAGCAAGTGACTTTGACACTTCCGATCCAAGTGTTAGCACTCTATAATTTCCCTAGGTTTAGGAGAGAAATTCAGAGGTAACCACAAACTACTTGGAAGTTGGAATATAGCCCTTCCAACTTCAGAGATGTCTCTCTCTGTCGCATCACTTAGATGTTAGGTTAGGTATGGTGCTGAGAGGGGTATAGATTTTAAATGTTTGCTGGTAGGATAGAAAGCAAATCCATTGGGCAATATGGTCATATAAAGTTGATTTTTCTCCAGTGAAGGATGAAGAGAAAGAGGGATCTTCTATAGGAGCAAGGTAGGTATTCCTTTTGGATATTTTAGTGAATTTTGTTCTAGGAGGGTGAGTGGAACTTAGGTGGAAAAAACATACAGAGCATCAAACAATAGGATGAATTCTAAATTCTTTTCAAGTAGAAAATATGAAATGTTTAGCAAACTAAAACATATCACTTTTTATAGTGAATTCTGAGATAAAATATTGGTTTAACTAAACAAGAAAGACACATTTCAAATCATGATTAATAACCAAAGGTAACTTACAAAACAAAGAAGCACATCTCCAAAACAAATGACATAGGAATCCTTACAAAATTAGACTTATGTCTTTTCATTCACTGAAAGATATGTTCTCAAAATAACAGTACACAATGTCTCCAATTCTAAAACTTGTCCAACCCTTTATTAAATTGCAATTAAATCATAAATAGACTTTAAAAAATCAGTTCCCACCTCTAGGGTTTGAATTACTCAATAGGATTTTCTACTTCTAGTTAATGTAATGAAAATAGAAGTGTTTTCTAGAAACTAGGGATTGTTTGACTAAATCTCTTCCAAGCATATTACATTAAATTTTCAGTCCAAATCGATCCTATGAGTCCTACGATTCTTCATAATATTTACCATGATCATAAAAACAAATTACAAGAGGTTTTGACTTGAATAACTTGGTTAAAATGGTGACTATGTGGAAGCGTAGTGTCGGCGCTGCACAACCTCCTAGTTCACCAAAAACACAAAAATGCAGCAAAAAAGTGTAGCATCTATATTTTTTAATATCTCCTAAACAGTAAGCCAGATTCAAATAATTTTTTGAAATAAATTTAATATCATTATAACCCTTCTCCACAAAAAAATTGAACCAAATCCGACACACGGATCTCGAGAAAATCCAAAAATGTTTGTAGATGGTGATGGCTCATATCTCAAAAATTGTGACGCATTTTGACCTGAAATTAAGTGAGCTTATTCATCTCACCCCCATGAATATACTGTAAAAATTTCATGGAAAACAGGTACAAGGTTTCAAAGATATGGTGAAAATACGGTGATTGTGTGAAAGCACAACGCTCCAAGCTTATACTATCTTTGGCCATCATCTGACATGTTGAGGGTACTGGGATGGAATGGAATGGCCCATACAACATTTCAAACCCATGATAAAACTTCTAGGATGATCACAAACCTTCAAATGCTAAACCTTCTTCTTGGATCAAAAGCGCAGCGCAGTTTCACATTGCACCTCCATCTTCATGACTTGACCAAACACTGATCTTATGACTAAGTAAAATGATTTGGAGCTGATCCAAATATTCACAAAAAAACTCCTACTTGGAAAAAGGTGCCAAAAACATTGATTCCTCATCAAAATTTGATGCCTTGCTAGAAACACAGCACAAAATCGTAGCGATCCATGGTTGATGTAGCTTCGGTCACTCCCTAAGTTGCTTGATTACTTTTGCACATGTGAAATGGCCTAAACATCATCAACTTCCTCAGAAATTTTATTTCATCACATCAAGCTCCCAACTCTCAAAATTTCACCTACAGCAAAAACACAACGCTAGTGAGAAAGTGCAACACAACCTGTTCTTCACGGTTTTGATCAAAGCTGAGGTCTTTGAGTTAGACACATCTTGTTGATGATATTGAAATGATGTTGATAATGTTTCAAACCAAATTCAAGACCATATTCACCAAAAATGACAAAACTTCCATATTTACATTAAAACCCTAACCCTAATGCTTGGCCAAAATACAAAATTGTTGATTGTGCTGCTTTTTAAACAAAGCTTCATGGTTTCTTGAGTCTGATTGTACTCTCAAGAAAGATTTCAAACAATACATTACCTCCTTATACAACCTTTTTCAACCATCATCCTTGGACAAAAAAAGAAACAAAAAAGGCCAAAATTTCTTTGATTTACCTGTTCCAACATTCAAAATTTGGTTACTTCAGCTAACAAATCCAACTTACCTCTATCCTTTTCTGTTATCTCCTTCAATTGTTTCTTGGTAGCTCTCAATTCCTTCCTCACAGTAAGGTTCTTCCTGCATATGCTTTTCAACTACCTATGTAGTGGGAGAGACCTCTTCAACATATGGTTAGCATTTCCCATTATTACTCATACACCTCTAATATAATGATGCTAATGACATTATCCTTAAGGACTAAGGACTTGATCTCTAAAAGATCGTAGCAAAACTTTCACACATCTTCCAAAGTAAATTTAAAAGACTAAGCTTGCTTTTGACTACTATAACATAAGACCCTAACACCAAGAATGGATCTTAAAAGCATCAGTTGACCAATAAGTGGTTATGGAATGACCGATCACAGGATCCAGAGTAGGCTCCAAAATTTAAGTGTGTTTCTGGGAAAACTAGTGTCTTTTCGTTCTACTAGTCCCACTAAGATTGGTAGCTATCTTAGAAACAAACAATCAAAGCAATTCGAAATTTCCTTTATGTATGATAGATAAGAGAGAAGCAAAGAGGACCAACCTGGATCTTCCGCTCGACTCCTTGCTTGATTTCTCTCTCCCTTGATAGAGCTTACAAATCCTCTCCTACTTGTCCTGCTTTAAAGAATACTTGTAGAGACGAAGTGACAAAAAACCATCAAAGCATCTCGATCTTTAATATCATAAACAATGCAGAATCAGAAATACATTGACCATACAATTGCATTCACAAATAGCAACATTCACAAATACACAATTGCATGGAGGAAAACTCAAAGAACTTTATTAATAGTAGAAGAGAGGATTACAACCCAGTTGTCTGATCTAGCATCATCCTCCTAGCATCAAAGCCATATTCACCTCACGAAAGCAAGACCACCCAACAGTATGATGCTTCTTCTCAAATACAAACTAACAACACTTCTTTATAGATTACCAAATTCTAGCCTCTAGATCTCTCAGATGAGGGATCCATTTATAGATGTTTGCAGAGGTGTGAGTCATCTCTGAGTTTTTTATTAGTGTCATTCCACTTGTAGTTCTTAGTTCCACTTGGAGATTTCTTGGATCTCTTACTCATCCCTAGGAGAATTCAGAGAGGCAAGTGTCATAGGAGAAGTTTCTAGAAGATTCCATGAGCATCCACTTAGCAAATTATCTCAGACATTTGTCCATTCTCACTCATCGCACCCCACAGAAGGCTTCTTCAATATGCATCGCACCTGGCTAGTGTAGGAGTCAGTATGCATCGTACATTGACCATGGAGCAGTCAGTATGGTCCAGTTTTGGCTAGTTCTGAGTGGTTTTTCAAGTGGAACTTCTGGGAAATGATGTAATCAGTTGACCATGATATTTTAGGGTATGAAACAACAATTTTAGGGGTTGAAGAGCCCTTGGTTTATCAACATATATGATTGGGGTTGAAGTGCCCAAATATTTCTATAACAGAGTGTATGCAAAATTTTGTAGTGTGTTTGTCGCAACGACAACACTTGGCGACTCACTAGTAGGACTCCAGCTTCTCTGCCAAGGTCAATTATTTTGTGCAAGGTCTAGTTCCTTAGGAAGTATTGATTCATTGTTTAGATTACCATGGCTTACCCACGTACCCATGCATAAACATAGTCCCATTCATTCCTTTATTCAGTTAAAAAACATAAGATCAATGATCACACAATGTTTCGAATTAGGATAGGGTAATGAAGTTTGCAAGCTTTAGATTTTTAGAGTATAGTTTTTTGTCTTTGGTGTTGCTTTGCCGCCAAGAGGCCTGAATAGTACCCCAACGAAGTCACTACAGGAACAAAAACATTCCTTCATTGCCAATGAGCCTATAATGTACCCCCATGGAGTTGTTTTCTTCACATCTCTATGCATGAAGCCTTTCTCTTCTTTCACCTTTATTTATTTATTTAAATAGGATTGTGCATCAACACTTATTTATCTATGGGAAGAAGAGGGATCCCAACTTATTGAGAGCAGGAGAGGTTGTCCCTTTAAAGAAGCATTTATAAGACCTTTGATATTGGTTTTCTCGTTTATATTTTCCCCTTGTCCTTCTCTACTTGATTGGATCAGCTTGAAAACACTTAAACATCAAAACCCAAGCGCAGGCATGAGGTTTCCAGAATAGACATGGAGATCATGGTTCGACACAAGGCTTTCTTAATGAAAGGATTGTATTTTCTGTTGGAATATCATCAACCAAAATTTATAACCAAGACAAGGAACAACAACAGAGAGTCAGCCAAATGTTGTGGTGCTACAAAATCCTTTTCTATTTTTTGCATTCCCTTCAGAGCCAATAGAGCATCTTCATGCAAGGTCTTATTAATGGAACAAAAGGGAAAGGCACAACACAAGAAGAAAGAAAAACCAAATCACAAGAAAAAAGAAAAACCAAATCACAAGAAAAATAAGCTAAACCAAAGCATAATGCAAGACAAAAATAAGAAAATACAAGAGAGAGTGAAGAGAATAAGCACAGATGAATGCAAGAGAGGAAAAACCAGGATGCAACTAGTTCTATTCCTAACCTAATAGCTAGAAGGTTGAGGTCATGTATAATGAAATTTCTAGTGAATCCATCGTAGTTTTCCCTGACCTGCATCCAAAAATATATGAACAATTAAAACATATATAAAGTAATGTGCAATAGAAAGGTAAAAAACTTGAATAACTTTCACAAAAATTTGAAGGTCTTGCCTGTGGGCAGAAAGATGTGTCACAACCACTACTTTCATCCAATTCACATTCTTACCTCTCTGATGTAAATCATAATCAGACAAACCTCAAATGTTTCTCGTGGATATGTCTCCATTTGCACCAAACTTCTTAGCAAGTGTGAGTAAATATTGTAACTTGTTATTTGCGATGGAGTTTGCGAGGTAAGACTATTCCAACCATTCAACGATTGGATCGTACATTTCATGACAATCCTCTCGAAAATATCGAGATATTTGAAAATATGAATTTTTCAATTAGAGGCATGGGATTATGATGAGAATATTGAGAGAGAAAATGGATTTGATCATATTCATCATTCATATCGAGACAGTGAGGACTTGTCATAACCATTAGCGAAGGCTAAGGTGCCTTAACCGCTTCATAAAAATCCAAATAGTGAGATGTTGAACGATGAAGATCGAAGGATGTAAAAAAATTATCATTGGTGTAGGTTTTAACCCTGTACATAAATTACCTACATATGAATTCTAAATATATAAAATAAACAATGGCAAGATCATAAAACATAAAACATATATACACAGAGATTTTCCCTAGATCCCAAAACCAGGACTACCAGATTGATTTTCATTATATTCCTTTTAATGTTACAATGCATATATATACATGTGGAAGCATCCATAAACTCCAATCCATTAACCCTAGATTAGAACATAATCATAGTTCCCTTGACTGGATCTACAAAATACCATGGGAAAAAAACCATCATGCCCAAAACCATGTGCGAAAACCACACACAAAACCATAGGTAGGTCTGCCCACCTAATATAGGGTCCAAAAGAAATTCCTTGGGGTGTTGCCTCGGACCTCGTAGAGGGGAGAAACTGCCCCCTTCAAACCCTCTGACAGTACCCGTTGCACTCGACGCAACCAAGGGGGTTCTGATTGCCCCCCCTCTAACCCCCTAACTTCACTACTGGGAATAGTCATGGAAAGAATATAACACACACCCAACAATTGGATGTGCTGATTGGAAAATCATAAACAAATGAAAGTCATCAAAGACACAATAATGATCAAATGGATTGATTAAAGCATCAAATTTCTAGTTTGTAATTAATGAAGATAAATCAATTTGAACAGTTTTACGAACGCTCTGAACAATCGAACCAAGTTCCTCGCAAGCCAAATGTGACAAACCATTTTCCTGTAATTGGTGAAAAACTGTACAAGCATCGTAATCATCAAAAGAATTAAAAAGGGATGCCAACACAACAAATTCATGAGACCAGTAAGGGCATGGTGAATAGAGAAGAACTTGATTCGTGCAATAATTTGTGCATTCATTATCACTCAAGAGGATTTCTAGTGTGATGAAAGGACATATTTGCAATATAACATTCACAAGAAGAACCAAGCACTGACTATTAAGGAATGAATTCGAGAAGCATGGTTCCTTCGGTCAAAGATACTCCTTAGAATGATTAACTTTGCAATTCCATGACTCTATGAGAGATACACATTCCAAACACGAGTTTGATGTGAGATATTTTCATGAAGATGAACGAACTAAAGAAGATTCTTGAATCCGATCAAAATCCAAATCTCAAAAGTTTGAAATATTACATCCAAAATAAAAATATCTTTCAAAAAGAGATTTTCATCGAGTGAAACCATGCAAAGAGAGGGAATGTACGAAAGGAACCAAATCTGACTTAGTCAAGGGGATTTCTAGAGTCGTGAGATCCTAACATAACCATCAATAGAAGTTGAAGTGCCTCGACTTCCTGACAAGTCCATGAAATTTCAAGGATTGTATCACATCCTGAAGATTGAACCAAACCATGCATGGTGTGAGGATAGTTGCTACCACTGGTTTCAATAAGACTACTGTTCATCGGATGGAAACCATCTCTATCACTAATTTGACTGGATTTTTCAACTTCAGCAACCAAATTACTCTAGTCGAAAGATTCTTCTCATTGCAAATTCAAAGATAAATGAATCGAGGAAATTCCTGGATCAAGTTGATTTGAAGATTTGTCTTCATGTAAGATAAGAGATGATGAGGGATGGGAAGAGTACTCAATGATTTCATTGTTTTCATTTGCATCATGGATGATCTCACCACCTTGTGCCAATTGAGAGGTTAACTCATTAGATGATGGAATTTAACAACATGGAGTATCTTTGTCACAAGTAGATGTATTGCAGACAGTAGAGTACAAGGTATAGTGAGATGAAGAGGAAGTTTTGATAAGAAATCTTCTTTGACCAAATTAGATTCTAGATCTAAAGTAAAATATTCATGAGAAACCAAAAGATTAGCTGATACACCTGGGCATTCGTGATTGCATACATCAACAAATTCATCATCATTATAATGATTGTTTCCCAAGGTTACAAATTGATTGAAATAATTGATTGCATTTGATTCACTATCGAGATTAGTAGATTGAGAATCATCCAATTTGGAAGAACATTGTTTTGACATGGAGGATTTTGAAAAATAGAAGAAATATTGAAAGAATATTCACCTTCCTGCTCCCCTACCTATGTAATACGACTGCCTTGTATCTGGTCATAATTCTTGAAAATAAAGAGACTGTGAAAAACTAGTTGGCAGGGCAAATTGATCGACTGGATCACGGTATAAAGATTCATGACACATAGATGATAGAGGATAATAGAAATCTAGATCAGATTCGAGACTAGAGTTATGAATAGTAACATCATCTTGCAAAATGGAGGAGTTATTCTTCACCATGGGATTCATGAGCCATTCCAGAATTTCCTCCATTGAATCTGAGTCATGAGAAATGGAAGAAGAATGAGAAGATGGATTACGAATCTCATTTGTGTATTTTTCAGCTTTATTACCATCACACAAAGGAAACTTCATTGTAACTGCAAAAGGAGGAGGAAAAAGAACAAAAGGAGCTATAAATTCCTCCTTTGAAATTAGACGTGTCTCATGATTCACAAGATTTGGGGAAGTAGGAAAATCAGGGGGTTCAAGTTCACCGTGTAAATAGATAAGAACCAAGCACTCAAACACTTGTTTTAAGAAATCCTAATTCATGCCTTCTTAAAAAATTTCACAACAAAGGTGAAGGAATCTATCAGAAAAATCCTCAAACTGATTCATTAGGCTTCATTCTTAAGATATTGATTCTTTTACAACATTAATCGGTAATTATACCTATGAAATTCTTAATGAAGTTCCCCGAGGAAATGATGAAGGGAATGGATGGAAGCATGTGGAAACGTATGGCACCGTTGATTAACATGACCTTCAAGGCCTAGGAAGAAAATAACACAAGCAAACTCTTCATCATTGATTTCATTATGGATGTTCCATCCTCACCATCAATCTTTAACTGGGAAAAGTTATAGAGAGGCTCATCGGGGATTGAAATTGATAAATGGAAAAATTAGAGAAAAACTTGGGAGTAAGATTTGTGGATGAGCCATTTTAGATAAGAGTTTCAAACCAAATTCAACGGGCTCAACTTTTCATCTGACTCTCCTTCTAGCGCCATTGTGGATAGTGTTGGAAATCCATCAACCAAGGGGTCTCCCCAATGTGAAGTCCCAATTATACCTCACATTGTTTGGAGTAGGAGCCCCATCCAGAATATCATCCTTGTTGTGATGTATTCTTATAGGTTTTCGTTGGCTCTAACTGTCAGCAAGAGAGTGAACTTGTGGTGCCTTCGAAAAGCAAGGGAGGTGCGCCTAGTGAGTGTTCCATCGTATGTGTTTTAAAGTTCTTTCATTGCAAAGGGGATCCAAAGTGTCCCTCTAGGAGAGAGGTAGTAGTACCACCCTAGTAGAGACACACATGAACAAGAAAGGTATGTACAACATCAAGTGGAATAGTCCACACCGATGTGATGGTTTTGAAACCAATATAACGAGGAAGATTTGTCTAATATCTAGCAGAATAGTCCACGAATATGTGACAATGATAATAGCAATTACAACACACTATCAATATGATAAGTACCAAAATAACTGAAATAGTTCAACTACTTTAGCACATATGAAAGAAAACATGAATTACAAACATTCACAAAATAGTCTTACAAATATCCATAATTTGTGCATGAAGAACGTGTTGGCCCATAGGGCTTCTAATATTAAGTAAAAATTCCAAGACACATGTATATAATGAACACCACTAGCGGCTTTTGGGAGGGAGAGCTCGATGCACAATGATGAATGAGAGGTACATAAGACAAGTTTGGGGTGGTTAAATGATGAAGGAATGGGGTTTCGGTCTACAGTATGGCATACTACTGCAGACAGTTTACCCGACCTGTCCCGACACTAACTTCTCGGAACAAGCAGTCTTGGGGGGTTTTTTTTACTTTAGTTTTTATCTGAGGGTTTTTTTTACTTCCCTTATTTCCTCGCTGGCTCAACATCATGGGAGTCTTGGCTACCTTCCTCCCCGTTTACCCACTTCCTGCATGAGAATTACCTCCTCGATGGCTTAGCAACTCTGACAGCTTTGCATCTCCGTCGTTCCCGTGATACATTGTCGGTTATTGCTCTTTCCGCCGGTCAAGCTGCTCATTTCAGTTTCCTTCTCCCCTGGCAGCTGGTGTGATGGACCTAGACCTAGTGGACTACTTAGAAGACCTGCTGGAGGAGGGATCCATCTGTATGTCCACGCATTCAGCATCATAGGACTTGCTAACTTATAGCGACATTGTGACTGACACCATTGCTGAACCTCCACAGTTTTTTGGTCCTTCTAACCCTGCGGTTATCTTACCGGATGATCCGCCAACCTGGCCAACTCTCTCCTCACCTCCTCCATCGCCGTCTACCTTGGGGTTTATCTCGGGTTGCCTTAACCCTAGCCCTGATGACTCTGGTCCCGTTCATGACCCTCCACCGACCTCATTTACCCACACTTCACTTGTCGTTACCAATGTCACTGCTGAACAGGCTCCCCTAAACCCCCCCTTCTCTTCCACTTCCCCATCGGGCTGTTTCTCGACCATTCCACCACTCTCTGATGCCATCCCCGAAAACCCTAACCCTTCGGTGGAAGTAACAGAGGATATTGAAATATATTCGGAACATCGCCCTTCTGCAGGTGAGCCACGACCCCTGTAGAAGTTTAAATGCTTTAAGACCAAGGCGGAGGACGTAATTTTGAGGCTCGAGGAGGATATTCAGTGGGGAAACACCATGGATTTTGCAGATAGGGTTCTTGTTGGCAGAATTAGGGGTCGGAATTACACTGCGGCACACTTAAAGACTTGGGCCTCGAAGGTTTTGGGGCACCACTTGGTCGACATCCCCTTTGTTCAAATATTCGTTTGAGGTTGGTTCACATTGAGGTTTGCCAAACCTGACCACACGAACTGGGTACTGTCCTCCTACTGGAATTTTGAGCATGCCTCTATTTAGTTGAAGCGATGGGTGCCCTTATTTGACACGGAGATGGAACAAATTGGGGTCGGACCTATTTGGATCAGTCTACCTGGCTTGCCGCTGAAATTTTGGTCAGAAGATATATTTAGAAGGGTTGGGAACTCGCTAGGCACATACATGGAATATGATAAATCGTTCCAGACCACGGGTGTGATGGCATATGTGAGGATTTTGGTGCACTTAGACACTAGAGGAGGACTACAGGAACACATCACCATTTAATGTAGATCCTCCTCACGAAAGAAAATACTGGATTATGAAGGAGTACCTTATCGGTGTCGGAGATGTCATAAGGTTGGACACCTTTTCAAGGATTTCCTGCTGAATTGCAAGGATAAGAAAGAGGCACAGAACAAGGCCTTTGAAAATCCAGAACCTCATCCACAGTAGCCCACCGAGGTGGAGGATACAGAGGAGAAGCAGATGGCAAATGAAGTTGCGGAGGTGGACACTACTAAAGGATCAAAGAAGAAGCATGGGAAGGCACCTTACCAGCCACCCTCCCCTCCATTGACGAGATCTCGGGCGGCTCAGGGAGATGTCTTCTCCACGGGTATGTCCACTTCTTCTTTCTCTCCCACCTCATCTTTAGCTGTAAAAAATTGTTCAATTCCTTCAAACCCCACATTGATCTCATCTACACTTAGTCCGAATACATATTACTATATTTCCCCCTCTATGGGTCATTTGATTAATCATGGTACTAGGCCGACTCATCCCATCAATGTGGCATGCACCTTTCAAGCCCCCCCTCCGATCTTTTCATTTACCCAGCCATCCATTACTTCGGCACCCTTCCATCCCCCACCATCCCATTCGGTAGCCTCCATCTCCCGATATCCTCTGCGTTCAAAGGGCAGACTTCAAGAGCCGGATGCTGTGGGTTTTGATCTGGAGGTCACCCCCATACCTCTTAAACCTCCCAGGGGACGACCATCATCCCTCTCCAAAGCCAAGCATCTGGTGGGTGAAGAGGTAGAGCAAGGTAAACATCAGATAATTGGCAGGGTTCTTAGAGTAAGGAATACCCTAGTCCCCCCCCCCCTCCATGAAGATCCTATACTTAAATTGTCAAGGGTTAGCTAGCCCTAGTAAAAAAACTAGCTTTGAGAAGACTTTTTTCATCGATTACAGTTGACATCATATTTCTACAAGAAACCCTAGGCATGTCCAGCACTATTATCCCTCTATTGGAATCATGGTTGCCTAGTTGGTCATTCCATGCACTGGACATTTCAGGCCGTTCTAGAGGCATTGCTCTAGGAGTTAAGAATCGCACCATTGAATTGAAGAGGGTTTGGGGGGAATCAGACACTTGGGGGCTGACATATACTCTTCCACCTTAGAGGCAGAATACAAAATTATCAATGTATATGGCCCTTGTCATGACAGGGCTGATTTCTAGAGGAAATTTCTTAGCTCCTCAATTATCCAGAAAGACAATATCATCCTAGGAGGGGACCTAAATTTCTCTATTGGTTTCATGGAATCTTGGGGTCAACAGGCTCAGGTAGATGGGTTGTTTAATTTTTTTTCAAACCTCTTGGAGGATCACAACTGGATTGACATCCCCTCTGCAAAGATTCAATACACCTAGAGGAACAATAGAATTGGGGAACACAGTCTAGCCAGGACATTGGAAAATTGGTGGGATCAGGAGGCATATCTGATCATAGGCCTATCTTTCTTGAACTGGATGATGGTGATCCCAGAATTAAGGCACCCTTCAATTTTAACTCTTCCTAGTTATGAGACCCCACATATTTGAAACTTGTATCAGATTACTGGATTAATCACCCAATTGGGGAAGGAGGGGATATTGCTGATGGGTTTGTTCGCAACCTTAAGGATTTGAAGTGCACACAAGAAAAGGATACAGGATGATCTCATGCTTCGGAATGCTGAACAGGAAATCTCCACATATGAGGAAAACATTGAAGGCACATTTTACTCTCAGGACCACAAAGATATGATCACCTCCCTTATCCAGTAGAGGACTCAAATATTGAAGGACAGGGAAGAAAGTTGGAGACTTAGAAGCAAGGTGATTTGGCTAAAGGAGGGTGATGATAACACCAGATTCTATCACAAATTTGCTAATGGAAGGAAGGCCATTAATACTATATGGGAACTACAGAATGAACAGGGGCACACAGTTCAATCAGTTAGCGATTTGGCTAACCTAGCCACCTCACACTTTAAAGACATTTACAAGGCTCCTCATATTGCTAACTTGGTGGAAGTTATGCACACAACTAAGCTTTTCCCTAGGTTTGTGGACTAGGACGAGGCACTGGAACTTACAAGGGAGGTCACAATGGGAGAACTTGAGGCCACATTAAAATGGTTCAAGAAAGATAAGAGCCCAAGCTTGGATGGTTGGTCTATTGAGTTCTACATTCCTTTTTTGACATTCTTGGCGCACATCTACTAAAGTTTATTGAGGATTTCCATAGGAATGGAAAAATGTCTGCGGCCATCAATTCTACATTCATTGCTCTTATCCCCAAATTAGATAACCCCACCACTTTCAATGACTTCCGTCCTATATCTATTTGTAATTGCATCTATAAGATTATCGCCAAGATCATTGCTAACCGAATCAAACCCATCCTATCTTCCCACATATCCCTTGAGCAATTTGCCTTCCTCAAAAATCGACAAATTCATGAAGTCGTTGGAATAGCTCAGGAATTACTTCATTCTGTCCATCTGAGAAAATTGAAAGGCATGATTTTAAAAGTTGATTTATCAAAAGCCTTTGACAGAGTCAACTGGCTTTATATCAGGATGTTATTAACTCATTTGGGCTTTCCCTATGCTTATATTAAATGGATAATGTGTTGTATTACCAATGTATCATTTAGTGTAATGGAGAAGCTACCCCCTTTTTTCATGCTGAGCGTGGGCTCAAACAAGGCTATCCACTCTCCCCACTACTATTTCTTTTCATCATGGAAGGTTTGAGTAGGATTATTGGAGCTGAGCATAGAAGGGGCAGGATAAAAGGCATTAAAATCATTGACACATGCATACTTACACACCTCTTATTTGTGGATGACGTACTTATCTTTTTGAATGGGAACATTGGGGATATTACAACACTACAGAATGCCTTTGTAATTTTTCAGCAAGCTACTGGTATGGCCATTAATGTCAGAAAATCTACTATGATAGCCACGAGATGTACACAACATGAGACTCATTTTGCACTCATGCGCTTTCCTTTTACCCTTTTATCCATTGAAGAGGGGTTGAGATACCTTGGTTATAGACTAAATCCACAAGGATACAAAATGATGATTGGATATGGCTCATCACCAACATGGAAAATTTTAGGGGCTAATGTTCGCCCAGTGGGCTAATTTTCCATGATTTTTCCACAAAAAAGATTCGCCAATTTCCAATTTTATAAAAGACGATTCGCCCAAATTTTAGAATATAAAATTATTTTACCTTAAAAATCGCCAACATTATATAGAGACTATATATAAAATAATTATAAATTTGAATAATTTTACAAATATATCAATAAACATTTATAATTTGCATATTAGGGATTAGTGAGATTCGCCAATGTTTTAAACTTCAAGAAAATTTTCCATCCTTAAAATTTTCCTTGATCACCAAGATTGAAAAGTGCCTCAACATCTGGTATCACAAGTACCTTTCAAGGGCTGGCAGACTAGTCCTCATCAAAGCAGTCCTAGAAGCTACACCTATATATTGGATGACGCTAGCTTAGATACCTAGAGGTATTCTAGCTAGGTTGCAAAACATTTGCTGTCGCTTTTTATAGAAAGGGAACCAACAAGGAAGAATATTTTCCTGGGTTAAATGGGATACCATCACCAGACCTAAAATATGGGGAGGATGAAGAATTAAGTGGCTGGACATTTTCTCGAAGCGCTGGTAGCAAAACTGTGTTGGCAACTTATTAATGCAAACAGTCTATGGACTAAAGTTTCTACTGTCAAATATATTTTCCCCTCCTATATCATGAACTGGATTAGGCAAGAACAGAGATCACTAATATATTGATCACATGGAAGGTTGTCATAAATTCCATCAACCTCATTCGAGACGGACTTACATGGAGAATACAATCCGGAACTTCTGTTCGTATTGGGGCTGACCCCTGGATAGGATGTGGCAATGCACATAGACTGCCAGAAGATTTGAAGCATTATCTTGGAGGCCAAGGAATTACGCATATCAGTTACATAGTGGATGAGGTGCACTCCTCCATATTTCAACAAGCTTGGAAATCTGTACTTGACCTCAACATACCTACACAATGGCAACAGAACTAGCTTCTTTATACTGATGCATTGACTGAGTCTCGTATTCGGATCACAGAAGGAGAAGACAAGATTATTTGGGCTCATGCCAAGCATGGCAGATACACACCTAAGGAGGGGTACTTGATCTTGATGGAATCATTCAAGCCATAACTTATTGAGCCATGTGGAAAGCTTTATGGAAACTTAAAGTTGCGCCCAGAACTCATGTTCTCATGTGGACAATCCTCTTCAACAAGATTCCGACAGACTCAAACCCGATGAAGCCAGCTTTCCATGGACCATTTTGGTGTCATTTATGTAGAGATAATTCCGATGAAACTTAACATTTATTTCTGGATTGTCCTGTATCTAAAGAGCAATGGAGACATATAACATCATCCTATCCCTCTTTAAAATCTTGGCAGAGAAGGAATATCATAGAGGCTTGGAGCTCTTGGTGGACTTCTCATAGTGGGAAAGAAAGGAACATGCCCTTAATCATGTGTTGGGCTATCTGGATTGCCAGGAATCAGGCTATTTTTCATCATAAGGCCCCTCACTAGAAATCAATATTACCTAGGAACGTGGTTGATTATGACCTGCTACCTGAAGAAGACTTTGTCCTTACCCCTAGTGTCATACAACTTGAAGTCATCAATAAATCCATCCCATGGGCCTATTTCAATGGATCAGCCTAGGATGTGGGATGTGGGGGAGGGGCTATTCTACATTTATCTGATGTTCACTGTTTTAAAATTCAAATGGGCCTGGGGAGGGGAACAAACAATTTTTCTGAACTTTGCACAACCAAATATCTCATACAATTCACCTTAGAAAAACACTGCAGACATCTACAACTCTTTGGGGACTCAAAAATTGTGTGCAACTGGTTAAATAAAACATCAAATTGCACTGCATACTCATTGAGGCACATATTGGCTGAGGCTCACAGGCTTATATCATTATTTGACACTTTTGTATGTCATCACATTTTCAGGGAGCGCAACACAGGGGCAGACTTCCTATCTAAGGAGGCAGTGCTCAGGCAGGATGACAATTGGCTAATATAGGAGGAGACTGATGGTGCTTTCTACCAGCACTACCACAGACCGTTCATAGATTTACATGCTATATAATGGGCTCATGAGCCCAGTGGAAATTTTTTATTATATGTAAATATTTAAGTTTTTTTTATGGTTTTTCACACAAACAGTACTATGATCACTCTCTCTGTGTAGAGACAATTTTTATATAATGGTTTATATAACAGTGCTCCCTACGTGGAACACATGTTTTTTTATTTTTGTTCATATATATACTGATAGGCCATCACCTCACATATGCATATGCTACGACATCTACAAAATGTAATTTTCAACATATTAATGGAAATTACGACTTTTTCCTAGGGGAAAAAAATGAACACCACTAGCTCCAGTAGTGGAGAGATGGAGCCACTCCTTGCTCCTCAAAAGAAATATCTTATCTCTATAATGCCTTGTGGGAAGAGCCAAGATGAAAATTCCTTTGCTCATACAATGAGGGTGTATATATAACCAAAGGGTGATGCCTCACCCTCCTTGTGACTCTTTGACTACCCTCATGATTGTTTTACTTCCTATTACTTTTCGACTTACATGACTCTTCATATTCCATGTGTGTCCTTTGAACTTCCACTTTACAATACATTTCAAATAGTTAATTACATAATCCACAATAATGATGTGGCATATGATGACTTGTGACAGGACATGACATGAAATTGATGACATGGACTACATGATGATGTGGCAGTGCCAAGTTGTCCTTATTTCTGCTTCTTTCTTTGTATCTTCTTGAACATATGGTACATGTTCTTCTTCTTCCTCCTCCTTATGACTTGATGATGAGGAATCTTCCATGTGATCCTGATCCTCATCTTTTGTTAGAGTTCAATGTTCCTTCCTCTTCTCTCATGTTGATCATCTTATGACTTTAGCTCCATATGTTTCTTCTAGCATGTTCTCCTTCTCCATCTCCTTCTTCATCATCTTGCCATAGCATGATAGAGTTCCTATATCTGCAATTCACCCATGACAAGACGACATTAGTTTGATAAACCCCTAGACTAATATGGTGTAATTAATCCACTGACTGAGCCAAAACCAGGTGAAAGGCTAGGAAAGAGGCTCGTTAATTGTGCAGCTTAGGTAGTCAGGCGTGAAGCTTGAGCCTTGAGACTATGCATGCATAGTTCAGGCTGGGATGAGGAAGAAAATTGCACAGTCTTGTTGTATTACCAAACAACCCCCCCATTTATAACAAACAATAGTTAGGGTTAGAATTGTAAATGGGGACCCTTTTAAATTTTTAGGCTTAGCATAATAAAACCCTAAATCTAAGAAAATACCTAGAAAAACCTTGTAAAAATAACTAAGGATGAAATCCATATCACAAATTTAAAATCGCACTTTTCCACATGACCATGTTAAAAAACCTTTACAAAATCACGATATGCGATTAAGTCTCCCACTGCCATAACATCACCTTGTCATTTCAAAATTGAATTTTGTACTTCGCATAGTTCGCAAGAAACTTGACCATGCCATTAGAAAAACCACAAACAATTTTCGAAATGTGATATTGCGATCTCTGTAATCGCATTTCGCTTAATACATATGGTAGCGCTATATTGTATCCCTTTTAAGACTGTGATGCACAATTAAAAGCGGTAAAATGTGTGGAATAACTTTGTTTTAAATACCAAAACAAACGAGTTGACAGGTCATTAAATATTTAGCAGCTCGAGGAAGGATAATCAATTTTGAGGTTATGGGTAGTTATAATCGAGTATCTCATTAAAACCTTTCTCACGATCCAAAGTCATTTCACAGAAGCTTTCAATATTAATTACTAGATATCGTATGTGCTGGTATATCTTGTTTATTTTAGGCAAGCGACAAAAGACATGTCACTAAGAAAGTTGATGCAAAAATAGAGCAAACAGACTATTGTTGAAGCTGATTTCACATAGATGCCTCCTACCTTTGCTGATACAATTTGTGATGCTGCCGGAGGCGTAACAGCTTGGGAAGTAATTTACAATAGGCTGGAGGACAAGCGTCCTAAAATCACTGTTACAAGAGCAACAAATAACTTAAAAAGGCCTTCGGAATTTCAATGTAGAGATGCTTCTTGTTCATTCCTTCATAGGATAGGAGCAAGGGCTAAAATCATCCCCTATAGATATATGGTCAGGTGGGTGATCGAAAAATTTATCATTGAAGATAGGCAGTTCAAGAATTAAAATATGGAGCTCATAGGGTCGTTCAGAGTAGAGGATCTGAAGAAGCTATACCACATACCTCATCCACAGGATATCTACGAACACATTTGTGGCTAACTTCGCAAAGAAGAACCTAGACCCCTTCAAGCTAATTCAGGGTTGGAGGGTGTTGGACAACAAATTTAAGTATGACAAATTGGGCATGTATGCTATAGCCTCTTTGGCAAACCCCTACAACTATGTAGCAGCCATGTTATGTAGATTGTATGGGCTACCCAATAATACTGAGTTTTCAATAGAATGGATTCCTTTGATTGATGCCTGTGTTAATTCCCATATCATGAATTGGAATACCATCTTATCTGACAACCTAGCCACCACCATTACCGAATTTTGATATAAGAAAGCCTTCTTTTCAGATAACCTTCCTCCCTTCTATTTTAGTGCCTACATTATGGATGATATCTGTTTTACCCAATCCATCTCAGTCATAAACAAATATGGCAATCACATTACATACCTCACTTATATAAGATATTCCATGTTGTTGTGTTGCCCCTACATCAAATGATTTTTAATAAGAAAGCCCCTAGGCTTTCCCATGAAGCTGTAGTGGACTTGCTTACTGTCAGCAAGTATTTTATTGAAGATTGGTTCACCTATATTAGGGTTTTTGGTAGCACAGCTGATGCACATGTCCTTCCTTTATATGTTTCTGATAAGTTGTTAGCAAGAGATATTGCCTACCAGATTGTGGGAAAGGGCCTGACTAAAGTTCTCAAAGATGACAAGAAGTCATTATGGCCCATTTTCCCTATCAAATGTGGTTCTTTTTCTTTAGCCAATTTTGTTCATGCCACTAAGGAATCAGCACATATGGAAGCCCCCAGGCTTCATACATTGCCTAAGAGGCAATTTGATCCAAATAAAGTGGCATATAATGTCACTACTGGAGTAAAGCTCAAGCCATACAATCATCACGATAATTATTTTGAGGATTTGTTACAGTCACCGTACCCTTTGAACAAGCGTTCAAATGGGCAAAAGCGAATTTGAAACCTAAAGATTTTTAAATATTTTAGGAATTCAAATATGAGAGGCTCCGAGTGATCCCAATGCATCTATTAAAACCAGAGGATAAGTCTACTCCAACTGCCATTGTTGATAGTGGAGGTCCTAGCTTTGAAATAGACTCTCAAGTAAACAATGAGAAGACACCAGAAATAGGGAAGCCCCAAGATGCCGAAAACACAACTGAGTTCAGCAGGAAGTCAGTTGAGAAGCAAGTGATGAGTACCTCGACTACATAAATCAGTTTAGAGACCAAAGGAAGTAGTTTGGAGCAGGAGTGGGATCAGTTTAATTAGAAATTGAAAGGCACTCCCAAAGCCTCAAATGCCCAAGAAATAGAGGAATGAAAAAATCCTCCGCATGTTCATAAAGATACAGATCCAAAGTATGTCGATGAACAATGTACACCTATAGAGGAACAAGCAACAACGTCCAAGCATACTCAAATTATCCTTTCTCTGCCCACATCGAAGATTGTCCTGAAAGTAACTGAAATACCTCCACTTGATTTTTTCTATAGCTCTCTCCACAAGGTTGTAGTTAGAAGGCAGAGAAAAAGGAGCAAGGTAGATGCACCTGAATTCCCACCTAGAAACGAGCCCATGGACATTGTCTGGAAGGATATTCCTTTCAATCCGGCCGAGAACTTGACTAGACTATCATAGTTCATGGGAGCATATGCATCGGATACTATGGACAAGGCTATTGAGGTATCTAATTTACTAAGGGAGAAAGAGGAGAGAATTGCGCAGCTCGAACAAGAGCTCGAGGTAGAGAAAGCAAGCGCAAATAGGTAGGTGGTGGACCAACTGAAGCAATTGCAGCAAGACATGGAGGTCCTGAAAGTAAGCCATGATGCTGATATATAGGCCAAAAATATGCAACTCCAGGAAATGCAGCAATCCATGGAAAGATACAAGGATGTTCCCACTACTGAGGAGTTCATCAAAGAGGCCTTGGAATTAAATTCCCTTCTGGTGAGACAGCAAGAGTATTTCTGCCAAAAGATGTCACACATTACTCCCTATCTGACTACTAGCGACCAGCTGATAGATAAGGCAATTGACTAGAGAATGGAGTTTAACGATTTAAACACCAGAATCTCTGAGTTCATTGAGTGGCAGGAAATAGAAGAGGGAAAGAAAGCCAATCTACCTGAGATCGAAGAAACTCATAAAGACATTCTCTACATAGATTGGGATGCCAAAATCCAACAAGCTGAGCTAGCAATCGCAAGGGAAGCTGGGGTATCAAAGAAAATCATCAAATTAGTGAATCACATCCTGTTCGCCACCAATCTCAAGATATTTTGACAAAGGGATTATCAAGAGGAAAATTCAGTTCCATAGAGACTGGATTGGGGTAAATGATAATCCCTTTATTCTTGAGAGGGAGTGTTGAAAATGGCAATAAGGAGATATTGATTTAATTTTCCCTTGAATTAAATTAGGAAAAACTTGTAATTCCACATCACAAGACAACAAGAATGAGCTAACTAAGTTAATTTCACTTAGTTCACTTAGTTAATTCGAGTTAATGGCCTAACGTGAGTCTTGTAGAGTGGTTCCTAAATTTTAGGACCCTGGGTTGAGCTTAATTTGGGTTGTAATATTTTAATTCAGTTAAACTGAGTGAAAACCAGTTAAACTAATTCCAATTGTTGGAGGAACTGCTAAGAGGTCTAGCAGTGGGGTGTAGCTTCAGTTTTCAACTAGTTAACTGATAAATCAGCCATAATTAACTCATGCGTGCATGAAATTTGAGTTACCTAGTTGAGATTGGAGTTCAAGGGCAGTGCACTATCAGTTGCATAATTTTCTGAGTTGTAAAGGTAGTGTGTGCGGTCAGAGAAGGGCCTACAAGGATTGCACAATTCTAATTGGGAATTTCATTAATTAATAAGGGGGCTAATTCCCAAGGAAAGAACTCAAGGAAATATGAGCTTGACAGATAACAAAATTGGCTAAGTATTGGCTAGAGTCAACTTGTGAGGCAGTGAGATAGATTATACTTATGTAGAGATTGTTCAAGCTTGAAAAATCATTGTATTTATTCTCTATTTTTTTACTAATACAATACAGTTATGAAGGGGTTTTGAGTAGTTTATTTCCCCTTAGATAAATCTCAGCGCATATGTGATTGAATCTTGTCTCATGTTTATGCTATGATTTCAAGTCCTTTGTTTTAGAAAATTACATAAACGATTTGAATCTACAAGGAATTTCTACATAAGACATGTTGGAATGCTAGCTAAATTGATTCTAACATATTCAAATTCCACAAACATAGATATTAATGTAGAGTTTTCACGAAGTATTTAACTTAAAGGTTAAGTAATTTTGTCAAGAAATTATTGATCTTCTAATAGTTGAATATCATCTATTAGGAATTGAAATGGTTCGAAAACTACAATGAATGCTCACTTCCATATAAATCATAAGATTTGTTTGTGCCTAACGACGACTATGGATGACCTTGGCACTTATCTTTCTCTTTGACTGAGATTTCAGTTTCTCATAACTAATGGGAATTTTAATTACTTTTTTTATTTTACAAAAAGATACTTAGAAATATTATGCATTTAATTGTCAACTCTAGGCTCATATGGAACTATGAGTCTGAGTTCACTGTATATGCAAGTCACATTTTTTTTCTTTCATTGTCTTGTTTTGTAGTTGTGGTATCAATAATTACTTTAAAAGTGAGTGTACAGACAATTATCAGGTTTTAATAACGTTTTGCAAACTTTAGAAATGAAAGCACGCTTACAAAAAGTAAAATGACCAAAGCTACTTGAAAGAAAGAAAATCTACATGCATCGTAGGGTATTTTTTTAACTAAACATAGGAAAGGAAATTCTAACTAATTGCAGGAAAGGAAATTCACACTTGTGGAAAGGAAATCAATTAACTACTTGATGGAAATGAAAATGTGTTTGTCGAAAGTAAATTTATTAACTAATTGCAAGAAACAAAAACTTAATCTAGTCCTCACCAAAATGATCATTGTTATTACTCAAACTAACAAATATAATTGTTGTGTTAAGCTCATTTATTCAAAAGCTTAAAAGAATGAAAATCCAATTCGAAATGCAATTGTCAACTAAAAAATTCAAGGTAAATAAATAAATGCAACCCTACATGAATAATAAATTGCATAAATAAATAAATAAAATACAATCACGCATGAATAATTAATTGCAATAAATGAATTGAATCACATAACAAGAAATTAATTATGGAAATAAATATAATAGATAAATAAATTCTACAACCGTATATTCTATTGGAGTGGGCCCTGCCTCCATATAACAAAGTGCTTATTACGCTGATAGACATGGTCTATTTTAGAATAGACCTTCTAGAATTTTGATTCTTTTAAAAGTATAAAATTATGGATGGTCTAGATTTAATAATGTGAGAATATTCTTAGTTGTATACACAATCCAGTGGATGAAATCAAGGGTTTTCTAATAGTTTTTCATTTCCAACCTCCAGTCCCCCTATCTCGGTGTTACAAATTCTTAGAGTTACACATGGAACATAAATATTTTGATTAGTATTGGTGTTTATTAACCATTTAATTTATATGGTTGTGCTAGTATCAATCTATATCAACACTCGCTATATCTAGAACATAAATTAATTAATCTACAACATAATTTTATATACCACTAATCCATAGTATCAATAGCTTAATTATAATATCATATTACATAATCTATAATATCAATAAATTAATTCTAACTACATATTATAGAATTTATAAAATTATGATATAAGTAAATGAGAACTCATAAAATATAATTTATTTCATCATAACTTGGACTTGTGCTCCAAGATTCCTCTGTGTAAAATGGAGAAATAACTATTTTATAAGTAAAGTATGTTCAAAAATAAAATAACAAATAATAAATGTAAATCCACAAGATTCTCATGTTTGTTTGTTAACATTGAACAAATAATAAATGCATATCTAAAAGTTTCTCATGTGGTTTGCTGACAATTGACAGATAATAAATATTCTTATATAATTCCAAGATCCTTATTGAAAACTCAAACTAATGATGCCTAAGAATTCCAAAATTCTTGTTAACAAATCAAACTGATTATGTCTAATAATTTCAAAGTTTTTTTCATATCCAAGATAGTCTCGTGGTTGTGAATTGATCTAAATTAAAATAGTATTACAACATCTTTGTAGAAGTCATTAGGGGAATTTTGAGGTCTAAAATGGGACTCCTAAAGAAATACAGAAATAATATTTATGAATTTGCAACTCATTTTCCGCACCATAATCCATGTAACCATGGTTAAATTCGGAGTCATCTATGGAGACATAGGAATTTCCCGGACGACTAAAAGTGGTCGGAATCTGTGCAAAAAAATTTCAAAAAATCTTATAGAGGCAGTGTTTGAATCATTTTTTTGATGATGGAAATGGATTCAACACCATCAAAAACTTTTTTGGTACCTAAAATCTTGAAGTTTAACAAGTGTAACTTGGATTTACAAAAATCCTTACCAGATTTTCTCAAAATATAGTCGTAATTTTCATGACTTTCAAAGGAAAAAAGCAATCTCGTTAGACTACGACATTAAATTCAATTGAAAAGTTGTACCATAATAAAATTAATAAAAAAACTGTATTGATGTGACTATAAATAAAAATGAGTTTTTCAAGAAAAAACCATTATCATTGAACAACTAATACATTTGTCCTTTGTACTTAAATAAATTAAAATAAAATATAAATATAAATTCATAAATTCTTAATTGTATAATATACTATTAATTGAAATATATATTATTTAAATTATATAATTAAATTATATAATAACATATAATTAAAATACTATATAAAATCGTTCGCCTATGGTAGCTCAAGTGTTAGTGGTTGTGGAAATGAAGTCTCATTGAACCGAAAGTCTTGGGTTCAAATCTTGTGCTACCTTCTCCCCATAGCGGGGTGAATAATGTACATGTAAACACGAAAATCGGAAAATCCTACCAAGTGTACAAAAAAAATATATACTATATAAACTCAAATAATATAATATAATAAACTTCTTTCACTGGTTAAAATTAATATGTGTGTGTGTGTGAAAAATCAATATTATTAATTTTTTAAGATAAATATCACAACACAATTTGCATATTATTTTATAATTTCAAATTAAATATAACTGAATTTGTAAGACCGATAATTATATTCATTTTTTAATCATTAAATATTTTAATAAAATTATCATTGTAATTAACATAATAAAAATTTATTATTTTCTAATTTTGAAAAACATTATATATTTTTTATAATCTTTATCACATTGATTTGTTTAAAAATGTTATAATAACATTATTTTACATATTATTCAATAACTTGAAATTAAGCAGAATTTGTAAGATCAATTTATTAAAAATACCACAAATCAAACAAAACTAATATACCTTTTTTCTTTAATTTTAATATGTTTGTTTACTATTAATATTAAGATAATATTATTCATAGATTTGATTTATCCTAAAATTACAAGATTTCATTTTATTTTTATTTTTGTTACACACACACACACACACATATATATATATATAATTTGAAATTGTAATATTTAATAAAATGAGATGAATATATAATTTAAAAATCAATATATGAAAATATACAAATATAATATTTATTGAAAAGTGTGTAAAGACATGAAGATTGTATTGGAATATGCATTGTTCCTTTCAAAAAATATGAAATGAAAATACTAATATTTTATTCAAAAAGTGTGAAATGACCTTTATTATGGGTATTTTAGTTTATAACTTGAAAAGTACTTAAAGCACTACCATAGTTAACCATGAGTTTTTATCCACCATTGAGAATGTGACAAGTAAGTACATCTAACTCCAACAATGTCATTTCAACCATTGGGGATGATGTCATCCCCTAAAATGTGCTTGGTTCTCATAAATTGAATTTTGATTGTACATTTTTTTAGGGGACCCATTTTGGACTTCAAAATTTCCCTAATAAATTTGTAGCACCAATTGTGTAATAGAAACTATGTAACAACAACAATGTGTTGTTGCAATATGGTGCTCAGAATTTTGATGTTGCAACATGGTGCTCAAGGTTCTGGTGTTGTAACAAGGTGTTCAAGGTTCAAGTGTTAGGGTAAGGCACAATGTTGCAACATGGTGCTCAAGGTTCTTGCGTCTCACAAGGTATGGTGTTGCAACATTGTGCTTAAGGTTATGATATTACATCAACAGTTTGATGTTGTATAATGGCGTTCAAGGTTTCAACATTATAGCAAAAGCTTGAATTTACAATGTTGTAGCAAATAATAAATGTTGATTTTTCAAAAAATATGATATGGGTTATTGAGATATTTTAAGGATAGGTTGATGTTGACATCATGATGCCTCATATAAAAAAATATCAAGCATTCATCTCGTAAATTTTATATTAATGGAGTAAAAATAGCTATAACTAATTCCACAATAATCAACAAGCTAACCCGATTTTCAAAGATAGATGTAAAATATGTTATTTCTCTCATATTTAACCATAAATCATGTCAAATACTAAAAAAATGCAATGGAAATTAGTTTTAGTCTAAATCCTACACATAAGCATTAAAACATGCTAATATAAGGTGATTTGTAAGCAAAAACGAATTAAAAATGGGGAAAAGAGGATGTAAAAGGATGACATTTATGCAACCCAATAATAACCAATTAGATGCATGTGATGTTTTAGCAAGAATCTTTTTTGGCTTTGAGTTACATACAAGGGTTTCAACAAGTGTAATAGAGGGTTGAACAACACCCAATTGAGTATGGTCATTAAAGAAGAGACTGCTGAGCTCGAAGAAATTATAATAAAATCTTCTCTATAAGGACCATAATGGTCTTGCACTACCCAATAGATTGGACAAGTATAATATAAATAGCGTACCTACCATAACAACTTAGATCGTAAACCAATTGATTGCAAGTGGATTCACATGATTGATATAGTTAGTCACTAGTATTCCTTTTTGAATATGCTTCTTTCTACACATGATACTTAAAATCAAAGGTTATGGTAGGATACATACTCAAGAAGATAAGTACTTTGTAGGTCATGGAATGATGGACACTAAGGATTTTAATCTATCGAAGCAATTAAGGAAAAAAGGGATCATAGTTAAGATATGTTAAGATAATTACATTAATGTCTAATAAATAAACAAAAAATATGTCAATGGGAATATTGACTACAATGGTGTCGACAGAAAGTAGTAGTACCAAAATGTGTCCAATATAAAGAATAAGAAGTAAAGTAAAGCATGAGGTCTATGCTAAAACATGGAAAACTATTGATTACGACTCAAGAAGCCACAACAAGAAGGAGATGTTTAGAAGGATGAGATCAAAGGACTAGAACATGGTCCACTAAATCTATTGCTCCTAACATCTGACGTTGAATGAAGAAAACTCAAGATAGAATAGTGTCCCAAGGAAGAGATAGGAGAAGATCTGGACCACATATTGTGCTATTGTTAGTAAGAAGTAACACTCCTTTGATGTTTATGTGATCTCATCTACTTGTTTGTAAGGGATATAGTCTGACAATGTCGTTGAGATATTTGGGGAGAGGGGATGGTCCCTAGGGTCCATACTGGTATGGAGTCAAAGGAGATTATGAAGTGTGCAGTTGAGGCTAGAGATTGTGAAGTGTGCAACTGAGGCTTGGATGGGAGGATGAATTGCGCAATTATGGGAGGCAAGTTTAGGCTTAAGCACTGAAGTTGCATTTTGCGCAGTTATGGGATTGAGCACTAAATTTGTGAAATGCGCAGTTCTGGGCTTGAGCACTTAGGTTGCAAAATGCATAGTTTTATGCTTAATCACTAAAGTTGTGTAATGCACAGTTCTAGGCTTAAGCACTGAAGTTGTGAAATATGCAGTTCTGAAGGGCTGGATGAGGCTAGGTTGTCGAGAATTTTTTGAAACTTGGCTAAGTGTGGGACTAAAGAGATTATTGTGAAAAGTGATATGACTTAATCGTGATCACACACTTGAGACACTTTGACAACACAATAACATAGATCATCACGTTAACAACATATTTCCCTCAATGCGACAACTTTATGACAAGTGCGACCTTAAAGGTACACTTTGCGACAACCGTGACAACACTTGTGCGATAGTGCTTAAAACTTTGGGAATAAGTGTGAATAATGTTTACATGGTTATAACAATTCAATCACACAAATATAACCCCTTGAAACCACTAGAACGGGGATACATACATTGTGCAACGACTAACATGCGAAAAGATTCCAATTTCTAAAGTGCGATGACTCTTGCAATATGTGAACGATAGTGAAAGTAACACATGACAGAGAAGACATAACATGAAAATGACACTAATTAGAGTGAGGGAAAGTGAAAGTGATAGTCGAAGACATTAAAAGACACTCGTGAAAATAAAGGTTCACGAAGGCAACAGTTTGTAAAACTTACCTAAATGGAAGTACAAACTCAACTATAATGTGAGAAACTATCATTTTCAGTACGCATTGACTGTCGACATGGATTGGAAATCGCATAGACATAGTCTTGATGGAACGTGCTATGCTTTTCCAAGCTTGTGTAAAAGAATGCACTCATGAACTTGTTGCAGTCTGAGCATGTGCAAGCAAGTGACTTCGACATTTCTGATCCAAGAAGGGATCTTAAAATCATTAGCTGACCAAGAAGTGACTATGGAAACACAAATTTCAGGATCCACGACAAGCTCCAAAATTTGAGTGTATACAAAATTTTGGAGGGTGTTTGTTGCAGCGATAATAATTTTCAAGGATGCATGCAAAAAGCTATAGTTGACAGCTAAGTTGGGAATATGTGTGGGGTACACTGATACACCTCGCAACTATCGAGTGTAATTTCCATCCCATAGGATGATAATTGTTCATACATATGTAAATTTTGATGAATAGAAAACCATGAGATGTTCCCTTGAGAGGGAGCTTCAGTTGCATGCAGATGAGAAGCTTTGGGCTCCAAAGGAACAACCTGAGGATGTTATGGAGTAGCCACAAGTAGAGGAGGAGAGAGTGGAAGCTCCCACTCATGAAGAGACATATAGAGATGGAAGGAAGTGCACCAGGGAAGCTGGAAAATTATTGCATGATGCTAGAGAGAATGTGGGAACACCCACTTCACAGCGCGGGTGGAGGAGGTCACTAGATCAGTACATTGGTACATGGATTTCATGAGTGAGCTAGTTGAGATATAACCATCCTCATTCAAGGAAGAAGAGTAAAAGCCACTATGGGTTGATGCCATGGTAGAGGAATATGATTCCAGAGTCAAAAATAGTGTTTGGGAAGTTGTCCGAAGATCAGGTAACAAGTTAATGGTAGGTTCCATGTGGATCTACAAGGTGAAGCAAACAATAGATGGAAGCATCGAGAAACACAAGGCCAAATTTATGGCTAAGGGGTTCTCCCAGGTGGAGGTAATTGATTACGAGGAGACCTTTGCTCTAGTAGCAAGGTACTCTTTTATCTTATCAATTCTAGCACTTACAACGCAGATGGGATGGAAGATACATCAGATGGATGTGAAGACAACATTCCTCAATGGAGTGATTGAAGAGGAGGTGTACATTGAACAACTGAAACGATTTGAGACCTTCAATAGAGAGTCACCTGTGTGTAGACTCAAGTGAGTGTTGTATGGATTGAAACAAGCACCCTGTGCTTGGTACACCAAGATAGACATCTATTTCACTAGGTTGGACTTCACAAAAAGTGAAGCAGATGCAAACCTTTACCATATTTTTGTTTAAGGTAAATTATTTATTATAGCAATATATTCTAAAGATTTAATTTTAACTAGTGATGAGAAGTTGATCAAGTCTTTCAAAGAGGATATTGCAAGAGAATTCGAGATGAAGGACATGGGACTCATTCATTATTTCCTCAGTTTGGAGGTATGGCAAAGAGATGGGGAACTTTTTGTCTCTTAGGTAAAGTATGCCAATGAGATACTGAAGAAGTTCTGCATGGAGAGTAGCAAACCCATGGACACTCCTCTAGCAGGTAGTTGGAGGAAATAGGATGACACTTCAGGTGTGGAGGGAGAGGTCAATATTTACAGGCAACTTGTGGGTTCACTTATGCATTTCGTGAACACACAACTAAACATGTGTTATGCAGTTAATGAGCTTAGTGAAGCAATGGTTAATCCAACGAAATTGTATTGGAAGGCAACAAAACATGTGTTGACATGCCTCAAAGGTACTACTCAATATGGTATTTGGTACAAATGGATAAAGGGAGTGAAGCTTCAAGGCTTCACGGATGCAGATTGGGTGGGTAGTCCATCAGATCATAAGATCACCTCAGGAGGAGTTTTCGGTATTGGGTCAACAATAGTTTCTTGGTATAGTAGGAAGCAAATATCAGTTGCACTTAGTTCAGCATAAGCAGAGTACATGGTTTCTAGTCAAGTAGCTTGTGAAGCTATCTAGATGAGGAAGATTCTTGTTGGGTTATTTCGTTAGATGATGGATCCCAATGTGATTTCCTGTGACAATCAGAGTTGTATCAAACTCTCTAAAAATCTATTTTTTCATGATCGATCCAAGCATATCAACATTTGGTTTCACCAACTATGAGATTGTGTAAATAGGTGGATCATGTTGTTGGAACACATTCCTACAGAGGAACAGGATGTAGATATTTTTACAAAGGCATTATCAAGCGGAAAATTCAGTTCCATAAAGACTGGATTGGGGTAAATGATAATCCCTTTATTCTTGAGAGGGAGTTTTGAAAATGGCAATAAGAAAATATTGATTTAATTTTCCCTTGAATTAAATTAGGAAAAAATTGTAATTCCACATCACAAGACAATAAGAATGGGCTAACTAAGTTAATTTCACTTAGTTGGCTTAGTTAATTCGAGTTGATGGCCTAAATTGAGTCATTTAGAGTGGTTCCTATATTTTAGGAGCCTAGGTTGAGTTTAATTTGGGTTGTAATAGTTTAATTCAGTTACACTGAGTGAAAGTCAATTAAACTAGTTCCAAATGTTGGAGGAACTACTAAGAGGTCTAGCATTGGGGGTGCAACTTCAATGGTCAACCAGTTAACTAATAAATCAACCATAATTAACTCATGTGTGCATGAAATTTGAGTTACCTAGTTGAGATTGGAGTTCAAGGGCAGTGCACTATCAGTTGTATAATTTTCCGAGTTGTACAGGTAGTGCATGAGATCAGATAAGGGCCTACAAGGATTGTGCGATTCTAATTGGGAATTCCCTTAATTAATAAGGGTGCTAATTCCCATGGAAAAAACTCAAGGAAATAGGAGCTTGGAAGGCAACAAAATTGGCTAAGTGTTGGCTAGAGTTAGCTTGTGAGGCAGTGAGATCGATTATACTTGTGTAGAGATTGATCAGGCTTGAAAAAGAATTGTATTTATTCTCTATTTTTTTTACTAATGCAGTATAGATATGAAGGGGTTTTGAGCAGTTTCTTTCCCCTTAGATAAATCTCAACACATATGTGATTGAATCTTGTCTCGTGTTTATGCTATGATTTCTCGATCGATTAATTGCTTCCTCTAATGAGTAGAGTAGATTCAAGTCTTTTGTTTTAGAAAATTACGTAAACAATTTGATTCTACAATGAATTTCTACATAAGACATGTTGGAATGCTAGCTAAATTGATTCTAACAAATTCAAATTCCACAAACATCGATATTAATTTAAAATTTTCATGAAGTATTTAACTTAAAGGTTAAGTAATTTTGTCAAGAAATTATTGATCTTATAATAGTTGAATATCATCTATTAGGAATTGAAATGGTTCCAAAAATACAGTGAATGCTCACTTCTATATAAATCATAAGATTTGTTTGTGCCTAATGACGACTATGGATGACCTTGGCACTTATCTTTCTCTTTGATTGAGATTTCATTTTCTTGTAACTAATGGGATTTTTAATTACCTTTTTAAATTTTCAGAAAGATAGTTAGAAATATTATGCATTTAATTGTCAACTCTAGGCTCATATGGAACTATGAATTTGATTTCATTGTATATGCAAGTCACATTTTTTCTTTGATTGGCTTGTTTTATAGTTGTGGTATCAATGATTACGTTAAAAGCGAGTGTACAGACAATTATAAAGTTTTAATAAGGTTTTGCAAACTCTAGAAATGAAAGCACGCTTACAAAAAGTAAAATGACTAAAGCTACTTGAAGGAAAGAAAATCTACATGCATCGTAAGGAATTTTTTAACTAAACATAGGAAAGGAAATTCTAACGAATTGCAGGAAAGGAAATTCACACTAGTAGAAAGGAAATCAATTAACTACTTATGGAAAGGAAAATGTGATTGTTGGAAGGAAATTTACTAACTAATTGCAAGAAACAAAAACTTAATCTAGTCCTCACCAAAATGATCATTGTTATTACTCAAACTAACAGATAAAATTATTGTGTTAAGCTCATTTATTCAAAAACTTAAAAGAATGAAAATCCAATTTGAAATAAAATTGTCAACAATATAATTATTGTGCTAAGCTCATTTATTCAAAAACTTAAAAGAATGAAAATCCAATTCTAAATGCAATTGTCAACTAAAAATTCAAGGTAAATAAATAAATTCAACCCTACATGAATAATAAATAAATAAATATATACAATCATGCATGAATAATTAATTGCATAAATGAATTGAATCACATAACAAGAAATTAATTATGCAAAAAAATATAATAGATAAATAAATTCTACAACCCTCTATTCTGTTGGAGTGGGCCCTGCCTCCATATAAAAAAGTGCTTATTATGCTGATAGGCATGGTCTATTTTAGAATGGGCCTTCCAGAATTTTGATTCTTTTAAAAGTAAAAAATTATGGATGGTATAGATTTAATAATGTGAAAATATTCTTAGTTGTATACACAATCCAATGGATGAAATCAGGGGTTTTCCAATAGTTTTTCGTTTCCAACCTGCACTTCCCCCTATCCTGGTGTTACAAATTCTTAGAGTTACAAATGGAACATAAATATTTTGATTAGTATTGGTGTTTATTAACCATTTAATTTAGATGGTTGTGCTAGTATTAATCTATATCAACACTCGCCATATCTAGAACATAAATGAATTAATCTACAATATAATTTTATATACCACTAATCCATATTATAAATAAATTAACTATAATTTCATATTACATCTCTGTAATATCAATAAATTAATTCTAACTACATATTATAGAATTTATACAATTATGATATAAGTAAATGAGAACTCACAAAATATAATTTATTTCATCATAACTTGGACTTGTGCTCCAAGATTCCTCTCTGTAAAATGGAGAAATAGCTATTTTATAAGGTATGTTCAAAAATAAAATAACAAATAATAAATGTAAATCCACAAGATTCATATGTTGTTTTCTAACATTGAACAAATAATAAATGCATATCCAAAAGTTTCTCATGTGGTTTGCTGACAATTGACAAATAATTAATGACTCTTATATAATTCCAAGATCCTTATTGAAAACTCAAACTAATGATGCCTAAGAATTCCCAAATTCTTGTTAACAAATCAAACTAATAATCTCTAATAATTTCAAAGTTTTTTCATATCCAAGATGGCTGGTGGTTGTGAATTGCTCTAAATTAAAATAGTATTAGAACATCTTTGTAGTGTTCATTAGGAGAATTTTGATGTCTAAAATGGATCTCCTAAGGAAATAATAAAGTAATATTTATGAATTTGCAATTCATTTTTAGCACCACAATCCATGTAACCATGGTTAAAGTCGGATTCGTCTACAGAGATAGAGGAATCTCTCAGATGACTAAAATTAGTCGGAATCCGAGCAAAAAAATTCAAAAAATCTTGTAGAGGCAGTGTTTGAATCATTTTTTTGATGATGGAAATGGATTCAATGCCATCAAAAATCTCTGGGGTACCTAAAATCTTGAAGTTTATCAAGTGTAACTTGGAATTACAAAAATCCTTGCCAGATTTTCTCAAAATATAGCCATAATTTCCATGACTTTCAAGGGAAAAAAACAATCTCGTTAGACTACGACATCAAATTCAATTGAAAATTTGTACCAAAATAAAATTAATAAAAAAATTGTATTGATGTGATTATAAATAAAAATGAGTTTTTCAAGAAAAATTCATTATCATTGAACAACTAATGCATGTGTCATTTGTACTTAAATAACTTAAAATAAATTATAAATATAAATTCATAAATTCTTGATTGCATAATATACTATTAATTAAAATATATATTATTTAAATTATACAATTAAATTATATAATAACATTTAATTAATATACTATATAAAAATTGTCTGCCTGGGGTAGCTCAAGCGGTAGTGGTTGTGGAAATTAAGTCTCATCAAACCGGAAGTCTTGGTTTCAAATCTTATGCTACTCTCCCACCATAGCGGGATGAATAATGTACATGTAAACACGAAAATTGGAAAGCCCTACCAAGCTTACAAAAAATATATATACTATATAAACTCAAATAATATAATATAATAAATGTAATATATTCTTTCACTCGTTAAAATTAATATATATATGTGTGTGTGTGTGTGTGTGTGAAAATTTAATATTATTGAATTTTTAAGATAAACATCACAACACAATTTGCATATTATTTTGTAATTTCAAATTAAATATAAGCCAATTTGTAAGACCAATAATTATATTCATTTTTTAATCATTAAATATTTTAATAAAATTATGTCTAATGAACAAGTCAATTATTTAAGGTGGGGGAGGCGACGTAGTGGTAAAGTCGGCCTCGTCATGATGTACCGGTCTTGTGTTCGATCCCGAGCAAGGTCGTAGCTCGTCGTGCAAGTAGTAACCGAACCGGGCCAAGCCCACTACCTTTTGGATGTGCATTGCTGCTCCTAAAAGTGAAAGCATGCATTTTTTTGGTTCTTTACCAACGAGCTTGACCTAGCTGCCGCCACTGCTACTGGTTCTCTACGATTGTGGCCGTAGGCCAGCTTCGACCCTATGGTAGCTACTTTGGAGGGCTCCGCCATTCATATTCATAGGTGACAAGAATTTTTTCGAAGTCTCAAGAAGCTATGTTGCACCTGTCTCCCCGCGCGGCGCTTAGGAAGGGTGTCGTGGCACACTATGTTGAACCTGTGTGCGAGTAGTGTGCCATTGGGCTCTCGGGTGTCTGCCTGCATGGCCCTGTGGCTGTAGCACTCCTTCGCTCAATCCTGCAGTGCCTTTCCTCCTCATGGAGTCCAAAGGGGCCCTATCCTCCCCATAATCCTGCCTCCGAAGGTCTCCACGTTCAAAGCTATGATTGCTGCAAGTTCGAAGCGCCCTCCCTCTGCCAATCAGCAGAAATTTGTCAAGAAACTAGACTTTATCCCCACGGTTGCCCTTCCTGAAGAAGAAACTTGCAAAGTTGCTCTGAATCTAGCTGAGAGAGGGCTAATAGGCCAGTTTACGGGCCTCTGGCCTTCCCCCAATTCGGTGGAGGACTGAACTCAAAGAAACTGGTCTCCCTTGATCAAAGAGGGGGTCAAAAGCTATTTTGTAGGCAAAGAATTCTTCGTATTCATTTTCGAAAGCTCGGATGATAGAAGTCTAATCTTCATAAATGGTTCTTATTTCATGGGACTGCAAGGTCTGTATCTAAACCCCCAGATTTTGATCCCTCCCAGGACGTCCCCTCTATTGTCCCGGTTTGGGTGCGACTTCCCCATCTGCCTCTTCACTGCTGGAACCAAAAAACTCTTCAAATCATCGGTAGTGCTCTAGGAAAATACATAGATCAAGCTGCAAGAAAAGACCAGTACTCATGTGCCCGAATCTATGTAGAAGTTGATCTATAAGAGGGTTTTCCTGAAGCAATTAAGCTCATTGTTGCTGGGTGGACTCACATCCAAGAACTGGATTACGAACAACTCCCTTTCAAATGCAGACATTGTCATGGCCATGGTCATTTTGCAAAGCACTGCAAGAAAAAGGTCAAGGAGTAGACAGAAAAAACAAACGAGGATCAATGGACTTTAGTCCAAAAAACTGCCCATAAAAAAAAAGGAAATGGCAAAGGTAACACGTCCGGAGCTCCAAGCAGTTCCAAGCTCAATCAAGAAAAGCATGCAACCCCAAACGGTGCGGAAAAAGCCTAGACCAATCCTGCAAGCTCGACCCAGGAAAATCTGGAACACATAGAAGTCCCTCCTCCCAACAAAGATGGAGAAGAAGCAATACAGGTCGATGCCTCACAAGGTAGCCCCTCCAACCCCTCATATGCTGAAGTAACAAGGAAAAAGCCAACGGAAAGCTTAGGTTCATCAGAGGACGAAACCTTCAAGCATACTTCCAAAAGAGCAGGCGGGAAATCTAGCAAAGAACTAAGGGAAGAGGAGGCTAAACGACTCAAAGTTCAAAGGAATACCACCATAGAAATTTCCATTGGAAGAAATACCAGACCAAGGCCTTCTAAGGGAGGCCCTATCCCCCCCCCTCAAGTAAATTATGGAGCTCGCCTCTTGGAATTGTAGAGGACTGGGGAACGCCTCTAAGGCTGAAGCAGTTATGGATCTCCTGAAAATAGAACCCTTAGACATTCTCATGCTCCAAGAGACGAAGATAGAAGGGCAAGCTCTTCTAGATATCAGCAAGTCAAAATGGAAGAAAAGTGCAAGCAAAGTAGTAAGCTCAAGGGGATCTTCTAGAGGGCTGGCAACTCTTTGGATAGAATATTTATTTTAGCTAACAAATTCCATGAAACCCAACACTGGATCTTCACGGAGTTGACACACTGTGCAAGTAAGTTGACCATCTCTCTGTTTAATCTTTATGTCCCTGTCATATACTCTGAAAAACGAGAATGCTGGAACTCTCTCTCAGCTTTTTTAGAACAGCATAATCCAAGCAATATTATCATAGAAGGTGACCTCAATATAGTCTTGAAAACAAAAGAGAAGAGGGGTGGCTCCAGCAGCAGAGATCCTATGCTGGCCTTTGTGGAAGAGCTCTCACAGCAACGGGACCTTTTAGATTTCAACCCTGTTCGTGGTCTTTTCACTTGGTCCAATAATAGATCTGGGCTGGACATTTCTACCCACCTGGATCGATTTCTGGTCCAAAGCTCCCTTATGATGAGCAAAAAGATAATCAAGACCAAAATTCTTCCTAAGCTGACCTCTGACCACAAGCCGATTCAGCTTCTCCTAGAAGATGAAGAAGATCTTGGCCCTCTTCCATTCTGTTTCAGCCCCTTATGGATTGAGAGAAGGCTTCACTGATATTGTGAAAGAAGCTTGGGCCAAAACCTTCTCAGGGTCCTTAAGTTTTGTTTGGGAGCAAAAACTTAAGGCCACAAAACATGCTCTTAAGGATTGGATAAGGAAACCAGTCCCTACTCCAACTAGCATAAGAAAAGAAGCAGTGCATACTCTGGAGACCCTGCAAGCAAACATGAAAAGCAATGAGATCATAGCGGACCTATTGGAACAAGAAATAAAGGCCCAATGCTCAACTTATCAATCCTTCCGAAAAGAAGAAGAATATTGGAGAATCAAATCCTCTCTAACATCCCACATCTCATCAGATCTGAAGGTAATGCTGCACTTTCCAGTGAGGTAACAGAGGAGGAAATCATCAAAGTTATCTGGTCCATGGAATCAGACAAGGCTCCGGGCCCAGACGGATTCACAATACATTTCTATAAAAATTACTAGAATATCATTAAAACTGATCTCCAAAAAATGATAAAGGGGTTCATGAAAAAAGCTAACATTGGTGGAGGAACCAACTCCACTTATCTAGCCTTAATTCCCAAAGACTCCAATCCTGAAACATTTTCAAGATTCAGACCTATATCGCTTTGTAATGCATCTTACAAAATTATGGCCAAACTTTTAGCAAATAGGATCAAGCCTCTGCTCAAAAGGCTGATCTCCAGTCTCCAAGGTGGTTTCGTGGAAGGCAGGCATATCCTCGACAATGTCATTCAAGTTCAGGAGACAATCCACTCTAGCAAATAGCGAAAAGAGAAACGTATGTTGATAAAATTAGATATGGCGAATGCGTTTGACAGAGTAAATCGCTCTTTCCTCATTAAATTTCTCCTCTCCTTTGGCTTCTCTCCCCACTTTGTCCAACTTATATATGCCTGTATCGACAATCCATGGATCGCCCCCCTTGTCAATGGCCGCCCTTCAATTTTTTTTCAAGCTCGGAGAGGCATCATGCAGGGATGCCCCCTCTCTCCCTTCCTGTATATCTTAATGGCCGACTCCCTCAGTAGAAAACTCACAGCTGAAAGAATTGTTGGCTCCCTTCCTGGTCTTAAACCCTCCACAGGTGTCGATCCTCTGAACCATGCACTCTTTGCAAATGATTCACTACTCCTTGGAGGTGCGTCTACCAGAATTTCCAAAGCTTTCGACACTGTCCTAAAAAGCTACTGTAGAGTTTCAGGAGCTCTGGTCAACGAGAGTAAGAGTGAAATCTACAGCTGGAACATTGATCAACAAGAGCTCATAAGCATCTCGAACCTCCTTGGGTTTAGAGGACATGCTCACTGGGATTGGATCAAATACCTTGGACTCCCCATCACAAATGGATCTAACAGGAGGTCACTCTGGACTGACATCATATGCAAAATCAAAGAAAAAATAGTAGCTTGGGGTGGCTTCTAGCTAACTAAAGGAGGCAAAGTTATTTTAATCAAGTCACTATTGTCCGCGCTCCCAATTTATCAAGCTACATTCTTATTAGCACCTAGAAATGTTATGGATTAGATATCTAAACTTTTAAGAGAATTTTTATGGCAGGGAGGGAAAGGTAACGAAAGAAAAATGCACTTAGCTAATTGGGAATTGTTAAAAAGGCCGATTGCAGAGGGTGGCCTCCAAATTCGTGATCCCTCCCTCGTTAGCCTTGCGTTGGGAGGAAAGCTCCTGTGGAAATTGGCACATGAGCCCAACCATCCGATCAGCACTACTCTGATGTCCAAATACGCTCACAACCCGTCTTTCAGAAATCTACATTTTGACCCCCCTGTCAATAGCTCGCAGGTCTGGATTCGCTGCTGTAAAAGCAGTATCTTCTTCAAAAAATCACTGTACAGAGTGCCGGGAAATGGCAAGAAAACCAGTTTGCGGCATGACCGAATCATGGGGTGCGATCCTTTGGAGGAGAACAAGGATATATCAGACCTCAGAGACTGGTTGGCCTGTGCAGGTATCAACAACTTATACGAGCTCTCTGTTTGGGATCATAGGGGAGAATGGGCCAGATGGGACTTCCATGGTGTCCCTGTCTAGTTCATGCCCCAAAAAAACCTGCTTATTGAGCTATTGGAAGATTCTACTCCTGAAAATCGATACATGAAAGACAGTTGGGCTTGGGGACAGTCAGGCATATACTCCAGAGCAGCAGGCTACAAAGCTCTTTAGGACTCAAAGAACAGCAGTCACACTCCGGCCTTTTGGAAACTAGTCTGGGACAATCTAGCTCTTCCAAAAGTGAACTTCTTTTTATGGACTCTGGTCCATAACAAACTTCTAATAGGAGACAATTTAGAGAAAAGGAACATTGCAGGGCCTCATAGGTGTGAGCTATGCAGAAGCAACCTCGAAACTGCCCAACATTTATTCTTGGATTGCAATTTTGCTAAGGAAGTGTGGGGTCTTACTCTTTTGGATCTTCAAATCTCTGCTTTCCCTCAGAGTACTGTTGCTGATTTCTTTGCCTCTTGGAGCAATTTCTATCCTCATAGCATCCCCATCAAATCTTTCTGGCATAAAGTTTGGACAACTATTCCCAAATTTGTTTGTTGGCAGCTCTGGTTGGCCCGTAATGATCAGATCTTTAATGGATTTCGACATTCCCCTCTACAGGTCGCAGTTAAAGCTAAAGCCTTCCTCTTGGAAGCAGCCCAACAACAGTTTTTTAAAGAAGATTCATTGCTCCTACCCAAAGAAAGGAGATGGCTTCGCCCCCTCGAGCCTTCTCCTCGAAATTTCCTTCTAACTCCTCAAACAGCAAACCTGGAATAAAATATATGTTTTAATAAAATTATCATTGCAATTAACATAATAAAAAATTATTATTTTCTAATTTGGAAATATATATATATATATATATATATATATATATATATATATATATATATATATATATATATATATATATCCTTATCACATTGATTTGTTTAAAAATGTTATAATAACATAATTTTACATATTATTCAATAACTTGAAATTAAGCAGAATTTGTAAGATCAATTTATTGAAAAATAAAAACCATAAATCGTACAAAACTAATATACCTTTTTTTCTTTAATTTTAATATGTTTGTATTACTATTAATATTAAGATAATATTATTCATAGATTTGATTTATCCTAAAATTACAAGGTTGCATTTTTATTTGTTTTTTTCATAATATATATATATATATATATATATATATATATATATATATATATATATATATATATATATATAATTAATTAATTAATTAATTTGAAAGTTTAATACTAAATCAAATGAGATAAATATATAATTTAAAAATAAATATATGAATATATGAAAATATACAAATATAATATTTATTGAAAAGTGTGTAAAGACATGAAGATTGTATTGGGATATACATTGTTTCTTTCAAAAAAATATGTAATGAAAATACTAATATTTTATTCAAAAAGTGTGAAATGACCCCTAAACAAGCAATGAAATATCCCACATATCTCATAATAAATGGGGCGTCATAATATGGAGTCATCCATTGTTTCCACCTTACAAAGATGATAAAATCGACATATCCTCTCTACCTATATAGTTTGGCAGTTTGTCTCAACTCAAAGTTTATGTGAGCCCACTAAGAACTAGTCTAGTGGGATCCAAAGAGATTGTGCCCAATGAAGAGACATGTATGGGGGTTGGATGATAAGTCTATCCCTCAAATTTATGAAGTGCTCAACATAGAAGGCCATCTTTGGATGCTATCTACCCTAGAGTTTTTCTAAGTGACTTGCTTGAATTGTCTATAAATATCATCCCTTGTGATATTGTTCAACTCTTTCCTAATAGTTAGGAGGTGGACGAGTGCATCCATGGAGTATATGATTGGAAGAAGTTGATCCATCAAAGTACCAACAAACTCCAAAAGGATTGAGGCCCTTCCAAAGAAACATAGAGTGTGGCCATGAGGACTAAATAAGGTAGTGGACTCTGATGAGCAACATGCTAGGTATGGGTATTGGTCTTGGCCCATCATTGAGTCAACAAAAATTTGAATGTGGTGTAGAAGTGAACCCAAGAGGAAAATAGTCTCAATCTAGAAAGGTCAAGCACCAACATATGCAATGATGATGTGCTAAGGTATTTTTTTCTTGCATTTGATGATTTATTAAAAGAGAAGCATATACACTTACTCAACTAAGGTGCATTCAACGTCTAATAAACAAGGCCCCAAAACCTTTGATGTAGAAGTTAGGCTTTAGATTTGCAACTTCTCATGAATTTTTAATCAAAATCACAAGACAAAAACCTACTATACTACTTTGCGAACATTAATTCACAATTTGGAGAAAAAATATCAGACATGAAAGAAGGAATAACACGCATGCAAAACATATTTTTATCTGTGGAAAGAAATATGTTAAAAAACCCAATGCTTGCTTACATTAATCAAATGAATAGAGGTGTATTACAATTCCTTTGCTCAACAGAGCACACTCGGCAAGTGCATAACCTATCTCTCTGCTCACTGAAGGCCTCTGACCTAGACTTAGTCAAATTTTGCCTCTTCTTGAGCTCCTATTTACTTGCATTGTTCCTTAAGGAATTAGCCCCTATTATTTAGGAAATTCCTCAAATTGAATTGCGCAATTCCTTAGGTTGATCATCTGATTGCATGCAACACTTGTACACTCAAGACTAGTCTACAACTGATGTTACACTGCCTTGGAATCTCCACCTCAATTAGGTAACTTGAATTCTCTGCATGCACTAGCTATTTTGGGTTGATTGATCAATTAATTGGATGATCACTGAGTTTGACTGAATTCTCACTGCACAACTTGGCCCTCCACTAGTTCCTCCAATAGTTGGAACTAGTTTAACTGAAAAAAACCTGAGATAACTAACCTTGATTGCTACAAATTAGAAATCACACATGAAAAATTGAAATCTAACTCCTCCAACTATAATTTACTGAGTAAAATGGGTGACACAAGCCATGTCACACAAGTTAATATCATCCAAGTTTTCTGTTGATGTGGAAATTCAAATTTTCTCAATTTAATCAAGGAAAAATCAAGTTGAGAATTTCTTGCTGCATTTTCAACGCTCCCTCTCAGTAAGAAAGAGAGATCAAACAAAGAAATATGTCAACATGATGAGTATAGATGTGACAGAGAGATCAAACAAAGAAATATTAGTTTATAGACAAAGGAAGGATGAAGGTCATGTTTTAAGAAGTATATCTGTGTCCTGTGAACAAAGGTCACATATATACGCGGGTATGGTCAAGCAAAGTCGCGTACAATTTCTGCACCATAGTATTCTCAATACCATGGTATTGGCCCATAATAACGAGTGTGACAATAGATGTTTGATCCCATCTAATAATACCATCGGAATAACTACAAAATTGGCTAAGGCCTAAGATATATAAGGAGATGGATATCAAAGTGTTAAGTGTGAAAGTATTGGGTTATTTATTGATTGGTTTGATCTAAAATAGGTGTGCACCAAGGAATATGATAATGGATCAAACCTATTAGATCTAAAATGACTACATATTGAACAATATGCTTATGGTTTGATAGATTTGTAATGATGATGTTATGATGTATATCTATTATGGTGTATGCTGAGTTTGGGTTTGACTGAAGTTTTGTTGTGCAGCAAAGGTATGACTCAGCAATTACAGATCTGTATGCAGGTTTTCTTTAGAAACATCACATACATACACATATCTACTTCTAGGTAGTCACATATAAATTTTGCAGTATGGACAGATTGGTCTGTGAGTGTGAAGTATGAAGAGCATGTACATACGAAGAAGTGCTTATAAGGGTCACGTACATCTGCTAGGGTTTTGTAGTATGAGTTGATGATAATGGTTGATCTATTCTATTATGTTTGTTGTTCTTGTTCATTGAAGTTTCTTATAATTATCTGTGTTTAACAATATTGTTTGGGTTGAATTGATTATGAAGTAAAGTATTGATTTGTGATGATGTTGCTAGGTGATAATATGTATTTGGTTCAGTGATTTATGTTGGCTTCCGTGTTTGTTTGGGTAATTGATTCAGTGGTACAGTGATACAGATCCAGCTATCAATACTTTGAGATATGTACGTAGGTATGATTTACGGGAAACATGTACATATGCAGGTATGAGTAAGAACAGTAGCGTATATATTGATCCGAGTAATTTTTTCTAACACTTAAACAAAAATACTCATTGCAAGACCTTTTACTGACATGATTTTGCATGCGGACATGAGTGACACATTCTTTAAATAATGATTTACCATCACATCAAAATTATTAGTCCAAACATAAAATAAACAAGAAACATAAAGAACCATCAATAATCATAACACTGATATGATAACGAAGTTCACCTTGGAGGGGAAAGGGCTACGTCTTCGGATTCGTTTGGAACTACAAATTGGTTTAATAATTTTGAGCCATTCTCCTTATTACAATGGGTTGAAACATCTCACGCCATATGTGGATCATTCTCCTTAGGGGAAAAGGCACTCACATAAAAGACATTTCTTCGACACTAGAAGGGCTACATTTTATATCAGAACAAGGCTTCAAGATCTTACAAATCTGCTCCAAAAGCTCCCACCAAAAGTTCTCCAAAAGGTTCTCCCCCCCAAAACGCTCACATAAGAATTTTATATAGTTTTTCCCCAACAAAGATACATAACTCCTTAGATCCACAATAGTAGGATCTTAAGACATTTTAAGGAAAAACAAGATCCATGATTTCCACAATAGTAGGATCTTAAGACGTTTTAAGGAAAAACAAGATCCATGATTTTAGGATATAAAACTTACTCAAGGAAAAAAATGGTAAAATCCAAACTTCAAGGATCTCAACCATGCCAAGAGCCCTCAACCTCTCATTGAGAAATAGAAAATTAGTTGTGAGGTCAATTCTCACATAAAACTAATTTCTCAAATGGAAAATAAGTGAATATTTTGTGAGTCATTTTCCACTCACTTACCACATTCTCCACTTTACAATTTTAAATGAAATAAGGCATAAAATTATTAATCCCATTTATTCTCTTATTCTAAGCTTTGTCACCTATCATCAAATATTCCTCATGGTGCACAAAGTAAACTTTTACACGTGTGGATATCCTCCTAGATCAATCCTCCCCATTGAGAAACTTTTGGTGCTCCAAAAGTATTAATCTGAACCTGTAGGTCTCTATACTAGTTGCATATCAAATTTTCTTGAAAGGTGCATTCCCCTTTTCCTTCACCTTTTTCCATCAGAATCAGAATGTTGAAGCCATAATCTGCATTAACCCACACCTGCAACTGATGATGTCTCGATCACAACTTGAAGCATCACACTCACCAAGAGTTCATAAGAACTCTTATTGGCCAAGTTTACAATACTTCGCCAAAATAAGCCTAGGCCACAATGCCTCACTCTGTTATCACAAACTCATTATAATGATGCCATTAAGGTGTCGTCAAACAACTATCTCTCACTGATTTGAAATCACCCCTAGGAAATTAATGAAGGTATTATAGACTCATGCACTGGGATATGCCTTTGTTATTTTAAGCAATGGATCGATAAGATTTCGAAATACACAGGCATTGGAAAACAGTAAGAGAAACATAGCAAGTAAATTCAAGAAAAAAACGCAACAATGTAATAAGGAGTTCACTCAATCCTCCTGGGCTATGTCTCCTGGTCCAGCTTTCAGTGGTGGCCTTTTCTATTGTGTCTTTAAGCAGAGTTTTTACAATGAGGAGCTCAATTTGAGTCTCCTGTAACAGATGATGCTCAGTAGGATGGTACTTGGATTCCCCAAGCCACTGGAGTACACAGAATCCCCCTTATCGAGTCTTGACCTCAACTGGTCTTAATGGGATGAGTCCAATCTGGTACTCAGTTCCTGATCGATATCCTCATAGGGATTGCTTGAACCTCTCAAGCCTTCTCGGTTTTGTCTGCTCAATGTTGCCTTAGCTCTACAGGTCAGCTCGACTTCTCTATTCTCTCCTTCTTTATTCACTCTCTATTTTGTCTCTTCTCTATTCTCTGTCTGTTCGTGGCTTAAATCCAATCCGTCCCTTGATTGTTCACTTCCTCTTCCGGCTCTTTGGATCACCTGCCTCCATTTGCTAGAATTCCCTGCTTCTGTGTCATCGCCACTGTGTAACGTTTCACAAAGAGGTGGCCACTTGTCTCCTTACAAATTGGGTGCCATATTTTCCTCGAATGATTGTTATTTCGGTTATTCTATGAAATGATTCATCCGCCAACTCAGTGGTCATGTCAGGCCCCAAATTTCATATGCCTCAGCCTATTCTTCCACCAAATCCGGTCCTCCATCAGGTGGATTCTCTGCCGTTGATTTGGGGCCTCCAGATCCTACGGTCAATGCTTTTATTGCATGAGTGAGTTACTCGACCGTTACCCTACGATGAGAGCAGTTTTCTCTCTCATCCTCCTAACACACGTCATTCAATGTATCACATCGCGCAGTCCACTGCCAAACCCGTTTACCGCTTAAATTTCTTGCGATATCCCACCGGTTTTGGGTGCGAGACCTCCCTTTTGATAGTTTGGGTATTTCCGCACATTTTTCCCTGTTTTTCACATGACCAGGTGCCGAGGCTTTTCCTTCTTTGAGGTTTTTATCCTGCAATACGTATCAGAAATGGCCTTTGTTTTTTGACCTGGACTCCCTATTTGCTAGTTTGTGCCACTGCGCAGTCTCCATGGACCAATGGTCAGTGCGCTTTGATCGAGGGTCGTTGTTCTGTGTTGGCTACAACTGCCACTGTCCAGAGGTCCTTCCTGATAGCTTGTTGTTCACAAGATTTTGGAGTCTGATATAATTTGAACAGTCATAGAAACTCTAATAATTTTCAAGGATCCAATTCGGATCACGACCTTCCCACTGAAAAATATTTTGGACCACCAAAAGTTGGTTTTCAAGCATTGACTAAGTGAGGATAGAAATTTCTCACCTGTCCAATCTCTATCCATTTTGCACTGCTCGACTTTGAACCCCTGAGCCCAATTATGAGGTACTCAACATCTCCCCTATGCGTCATTCTCACCTTCCTGTCCAGAACTGTGTCTCCCTGCAATTCATTAAGATATTCATATAGAAGGTCACCAATAGAAGGCAATTGACTCTGTTCTTCTAATGAAGGTTCAAATAGTCTCAAGTTGTCTGCATTGACCACTGAGTAGATGTGCATATAAGCTGGCAAATCAAGGTGAAAAGCATTCTCACCAATTTTCTCAAGGATCCTGAAAGGTCCATACCTTATTGGTTTCAGCTTTTTACCTTCACCTTGCATCCTGTCCTTGCTGATATACAACAAAACTTGATCAAAAACTTGGAAACTATGCTCCATCCGATCCTTGTCATGCCTTGCCTTGTATTTGGCCTGGCTCTTTCCCAGCTATTCCTGTACTGCTTGCTAGATCTCTTGGATTTGTTCAATGAACCTAGTTTCCTTGTCCACATCACTGTGTCCCTCAACTGTTGTGTCCTTACCAAAGACAAAATCCAAGGGAGACCTAGGTGTGAAACCAAAACAGGTCTCAAAAGGAGATCTGTGTGTGGAAGAATGTTTGGCTCAGTTGTAAGCATGCTGCACATAACACAAATGTTCATCCGAAAGCTTAGGATGCTTACTGCAATATCCCTTGAGTAACTGGATCACTGTCCTATTGACGACTTTTGTCTGGCCATTGGTTTGTGGATGGAAAGTTGTGCTTTTCTTCAGTTTGGTGTCCATCATTTCCCGCAGATTTGACCAAAACTTTCCCACAAATCGGGTGTCTCGATCAGATATAATGGAAGTGGGTAATCCAAAATGAATCCATACATGTTGAAAGAAAAATTTTGTAGTTTTTTTAGTTGTAATCTGTTTATTACAAGGTGTCAAAATACACATTTTTCTGAACCTATCTACAACAACATACAGATATTCATGACCTTTCCTAGATTTAGGCAGTCCTCCCACAAATTCCATGGAAACGCTTTCCCAAGGATGAGAAATAACTAGTAATGGAGTGTACAAGCCTATTTTTCTATTTTTGGGCTTGCTCTTAGCACACATAGTACACCCTCTTACATATCTAGACGTTGTCTCATTCATTTTTGGCCAATAACAAAATCTTTGCAGTTGTGCAACTGTTTTACTTACCCCAAAGTGACTTGATATTAGAGAAGTGTGTGCTTCTCGAATTATCTTTACTCTTTCAGTTTGTGGAATGCATAGCTTCCCACAATGATATAAGAGTCAGTCCTTAATATGATAACCCAATTCTTCTACTAATTTTCCTTGACTTAAAGTTGCATATACATCTTTAAAGACTATATCTTGAGCATATTGTTCAATGTTGCTCTCATGTAACACATAATTATGCTTAAGTATAGTAGATGCATTTATAATGGGTCTAGATAACATATCTGCAACTTCATTGTGTATGCCCTTTTTATATCTGATGAAGAGATGAAACTGTTGTAGAAAACCCATCCATCTGTAGTGTCTTGATTGCTGCAACTTAGTTTGGGAGTGTAGATATTGAAGTGGTTGATGATCAGTATGTATAACTGTTTCTTTGTCCATTAAGTAATGTTTCCACTTTTTCACACTCTGTACTAATGCATACAATTCTTTATCATATGTGGGATAGTTAACTACTGCAGAATTAAATGTCTCAGGATGATAACATATGGGTTTACCATGTTGTATCAACACTACTCCCATGGCATAGTCACTTTCATCCGTTTGGATCTCAAAATGTCTTTGAAGATCTGGCAGTGCTAGTACTGGTGTTGTACTAATCTTTTCTTTCAAGGTGTCGAAGGCTTTCTGCTATTTGCCTCCTCACTGAAACACCTTGTTCAATCCTGTTAAAGCATGTAAGGGAGCTGCGATTAAGGAAAAGATAGAAATTAAATTTCTCCAATATTGTGTTGCTCCTAAGAAGCTCCTAACCTCTATAGCAGATTTGGGTTTAGGCCAGTTCACAATGACTACCACCTTAGAGGGATCTATCTTCAATTCACCACCCCCTACTATATGTCCCAAATAATTCAAAGATGTTTTGCCAAATTCACATTTTGAGAGTTTAACATAAAGTTTTTCTCTTTTCAAAACATCTAGTGTCTGCTTAACATGATTTAAATGTTCTTCCCCTGTTTTGCTAAAGATCAGAATGTCATCCATATATACAATAACAAAATCATCAAGAAAAGGTCTGAGTACATCATTCATTATTCTCATGAAAGTAGCAGGAGCATTAGTTAAGCCAAAAGGCATAACCAGCCACTCATACAATCCCTGGTTTGTCTTGAAAGCAGTCTTCCATGCATCTTATTCCGCAACTCTGCTTGATGATATGCAGGAATTGGAATTGATAGATGTTCCTCTCGGTGCCTTGCCAAAAGCTCGTTTTCCAATGAGAAAATGGAATATTTGAAGACCCCATCCCTAAAACTAGAAAAGGACCTAAACTCGTGATAGGGGAATAGGTCCATAGGTGGGCAGGGTGGAATGGAAACACTGAAGTAAGGGAGGAGGAAAGGGAAAGGAAGGGGAGTCCCGCGTGGAAGGGCTCTCGCTCAACGGATCAAAGGTATGTCGGGGATAACAGGCTGATGACTCCCAAGAGATCTTATCGACGGAGTCGTTTGGCACCTCGATGTCGACTCATCAATTTCCCTATTGCCCCTTGGTTTCACACATTTTCCTATCAAATTACCCTTTAAATGTCATTTCCCTACCCAAAACCCCTTTTTCCTAGTTTAAAACCCATTCCCCTTTTAGAAAATCACTTTCCTCTTGCAATTTCCCTAAAAACCCACAAATACCCCTTATTCTAACTTTTATTCCCCCCTCTGCATTATAAAATAGATTCTGTTGTAGTCAACCCTAGTCCCACTCCATTAAACTCATTGCAATACATTTAATCACACTTTATTCATAAACTAATTACAAATTACTTGTAATGAATCCCCGGGCCCTGCTAATTTCTGTCGATTTCCCTCCGTGCAGCTTTACCGTATGATAGTCGTCAGATCATCTGCTCCCAGATCCAATGACCCACAACAATATTGTGCACTCCCGATCTCCGAGCTTTACTTGCCCTAGAGCACACGTGATTTGTGGTTTTTCTCGGGCCCCTTGTGGTTACATGGCGGGTCCACGTTAACTCACGTTCCCTCGGAGAAAAACCACCCCATGGTCAAAAGCGATGTGATGAGCCTCCAAAACCACTCCCCGCATACGATAAAACCATCCACTATTCACTTTGCGCCCAAAAAAAAAAAATTAACCGTTTCCCTTTAAATGCCAAAACCTTCACTTTAGCTCTTTTCGCCCTTTTATACAGTAAAACCCTCCCAAACCTTCCTGTGACACCATGAACCTCTGCAACCCAATTCAACCTTTTATTATTGTACAAACACTACCAGGACTCCGTCCATACACTTCCATGTTCCCTCAAACCATTATCTCCTTCCTGAAAACCTATGTTTCATTAACTATTGGTTTATTTTTATAGGCGATCATATATCAACATGATGAGTATAGATGTGACAGAGAGATCAAACAAAGAAATATTAGTTTATAGACAAAGGAAGGATGAAGGTCATGTTTTAAGAAGTATATCTGTGTCCTGTGAACAAAGGTCACATATATACGCGGGTATGGTCAAGCAAAGTCGCGTACAATTTCTGCACCATAGTATTCTCAATACCATGGTATTGGCCCATAATAACGAGTGTGACAATAGATGTTTGATCCCATCTAATAATACCATCGGAATAACTACAAAATTGGCTAAGGCCTAAGATATATAAGGAGATGGATATCAAAGTGTTAAGTGTGAAAGTATTGGGTTATTTATTGATTGGTTTGATCTAAAATAGGTGTGCACCAAGGAATATGATAATGGATCAAACCTATTAGATCTAAAATGACTACATATTGAACAATATGCTTATGGTTTGATAGATTTGTAATGATGATGTTATGATGTATATCTATTATGGTGTATGCTGAGTTTGGGTTTGACTGAAGTTTTGTTGTGCAGCAAAGGTATGACTCAGCAATTACAGATCTGTATGCAGGTTTTCTTTAGAAACATCACATACATACACATATCTACTTCTAGGTAGTCACATATAAATTTTGCAGTATGGACAGATTGGTCTGTGAGTGTGAAGTATGAAGAGCATGTACATACGAAGAAGTGCTTATAAGGGTCACGTACATCTGCTAGGGTTTTGTAGTATGAGTTGATGATAATGGTTGATCTATTCTATTATGTTTGTTGTTCTTGTTCATTGAAGTTTCTTATAATTATCTGTGTTTAACAATATTGTTTGGGTTGAATTGATTATGAAGTAAAGTATTGACTTGTGATGATGTTGCTAGGTGATAATATGTATTTGGTTCAGTGATTTATGTTGGCTTCCGTGTTTGTTTGGGTAATTGATTCAGTGGTACAGTGATACAGATCCAGCTATCAATACTTTGAGATATGTACGTAGGTATGATTTACGGGAAACATGTACATATGCAGGTATGAGTAAGAACAGTAGCGTATATATTGATCCGAGTAATTTTTTCTAACACTTAAACAAAAATACTCATTGCAAGACCTTTTACTGACATGATTTTGCATGCGGACATGAGTGACACATTCTTTAAATAATGATTTACCATCACATCAAAATTATTAGTCCAAACATAAAATAAACAAGAAACATAAAGAACCATCAATAATCATAACACTGATATGATAACGAAGTTCACCTTGGAGGGGAAAGGGCTACGTCTTCGGATTCGTTTGGAACTACAAATTGGTTTAATAATTTTGAGCCATTCTCCTTATTACAATGGGTTGAAACATCTCACGCCATATGTGGATCATTCTCCTTAGGGAAAAGGCACTCACATAAAAGACATTTCTTCGACACTAGAAGGGCTACATTTTATATCAGAACAAGGCTTCAAGATCTTACAAATCTGCTCCAAAAGCTCCCACCAAAAGTTATCCAAAAGGTTCTCCCCCCCAAAACGCTCACTTCAGAATTTTATATAGTTTTTCCCCAACAAAGATACATAACTCCTTAGATCCACAATAGTAGGATCTTAAGACATTTTAAGGAAAAACAAGATCCATGATTTCCACAATAGTAGGATCTTAAGACATTTTAAGGAAAAACAAGATCCATGATTCTAGGATCTAAAACTTACTCAAGGAAAAAAATGGTAAAATCCAAACTTCAAGGATCTCAACCATGCCAAGAGCCCTCAACCTCTCATTGAGAAATAGAAAATTAGTTGTGAGGTCAATTCTCACATAAAATTAATTTCTCAAATGGAAAATAAGTGAATATTTTGTGAGTCATTTTCCACTCACTTACCACATTCTCCACTTTACAATTTTAAATGAAATAAGGCATAAAATTATTAATCCCATTTATTCTCTTATTCTAAGCTTTGTCACCTATCATCAAATATTCCTCATGGTGCACAAAGTAAACTTTTACACGTGTGGATATCCTCCTAGATCAATCCTCCCCATTGAGAAACTTTTGGTGCTCCAAAAGTATTAATCTGAACCTGTAGGTCTCTATACTAGTTGCATATCAAATTTTCTTGAAAGGTGCATTCCCCTTTTCCTTCACCTTTTTCCATCAGAATCAGAATGTTGAAGCCATAATCTGCATTAACCCACACCTGCAACTGATGATGTCTCGATCACAACTTGAAGCATCACACTCACCAAGAGTTCATAAGAACTCTTATTGGCCAAGTTTACAATACTTCGCCAAAATAAGCCTAGGCCACAATGCCTCACTCTGTTATCACAAACTCATTATAATGATGCCATTAAGGTGTCGTCAAACAACTATCTCTCACTGATTTGAAATCACCCCTAGGAAATTAATGAAGGTATTATAGACTCATGCACTGGGATATGCCTTTGTTATTTTAAGCAATGGATCGATAAGATTTCGAAATACACAGGCATTGGAAAACAGTAAGAGAAACATAGCAAGTAAATTCAAGAAAAAAACGCAACAATGTAATAAGGAGTTCACTCAATCCTCCTGGGCTATGTCTCCTGGTCCAGCTTTCAGTGGTGGCCTTTTCTATTGTGTCTTTAAGCAGAGTTTTTACAATGAGGAGCTCAATTTGAGTCTCCTGTAACAGATGATGCTCAGTAGGATGGTACTTGGATTCCCCAAGCCACTGGAGTACACAGAATCCCCCTTATCGAGTCTTGACCTCAACTGGTCTTAATGGGATGAGTCCAATCTGGTACTCAGTTCCTGATCGATATCCTCATAGGGATTGCTTGAACCTCTCAAGCCTTCTCGGTTTTGTCTGCTCAATGTTGCCTTAGCTCTACAGGTCAGCTCGACTTCTCTATTCTCTCCTTCTTTATTCACTCTCTATTTTGTCTCTTCTCTATTCTCTGTCTGTTCGTGGCTTAAATCCAATCCGTCCCTTGATTGTTCACTTCCTCTTCCGGCTCTTTGGATCACCTGCCTCCATTTGCTAGAATTCCCTGCTTCTGTGTCATCGCCACTGTGTAACGTTTCACAAAGAGGTGGCCACTTGTCTCCTTACAAATTGGGTGCCATATTTTCCTCGAATGATTGTTATTTCGGTTATTCTATGAAATGATTCATCCGCCAACTCAGTGGTCATGTCAGGCCCCAAATTTCATATGCCTCAGCCTATTCTTCCACCAAATCCGGTCCTCCATCAGGTGGATTCTCTGCCGTTGATTTGGGGCCTCCAGATCCTACGGTCAATGCTTTTATTGCATGAGTGAGTTACTCGACCGTTACCCTACGATGAGAGCAGTTTTCTCTCTCATCCTCCTAACACACGTCATTCAATGTATCACATCGCGCAGTCCACTGCCAAACCCGTTTACCGCTTAAATTTCTTGCGATATCCCACCGGTTTTGGGTGCGAGACCTCCCTTTTGATAGTTTGGGTATTTCCGCACATTTTTCCCTGTTTTTCACATGACCAGGTGCCGAGGCTTTTCCTTCTTTGAGGTTTTTATCCTGCAATACGTATCAGAAATGGCCTTTGTTTTTTGACCTGGACTCCCTATTTGCTAGTTTGTGCCACTGCGCAGTCTCCATGGACCAATGGTCAGTGCGCTTTGATCGAGGGTCGTTGTTCTGTGTTGGCTACAACTGCCACTGTCCAGAGGTCCTTCCTGATAGCTTGTTGTTCACAAGATTTTGGAGTCTGATATAATTTGAACAGTCATAGAAACTCTAATAATTTTCAAGGATCCAATTCGGATCACGACCTTCCCACTGAAAAATATTTTGGACCACCAAAAGTTGGTTTTCAAGCATTGACTAAGTGAGGATAGAAATTTCTCACCTGTCCAATCTCTATCCATTTTGCACTGCTCGACTTTGAACCCCTGAGCCCAATTATGAGGTACTCAACATCTCCCCTATGCGTCATTCTCACCTTCCTGTCCAGAACTGTGTCTCCCTGCAATTCATTAAGATATTCATATAGAAGGTCACCAATAGAAGGCAATTGACTCTGTTCTTCTAATGAAGGTTCAAATAGTCTCAAGTTGTCTGCATTGACCACTGAGTAGATGTGCATATAAGCTGGCAAATCAAGGTGAAAAGCATTCTCACCAATTTTCTCAAGGATCCTGAAAGGTCCATACCTTATTGGTTTCAGCTTTTTACCTTCACCTTGCATCCTGTCCTTGCTGATATACAACAAAACTTGATCAAAAACTTGGAAACTATGCTCCATCCGATCCTTGTCATGCCTTGCCTTGTATTTGGCCTGGCTCTTTCCCAGCTATTCCTGTACTGCTTGCTAGATCTCTTGGATTTGTTCAATGAACCTAGTTTCCTTGTCCACATCACTGTGTCCCTCAACTGTTGTGTCCTTACCAAAGACAAAATCCAAGGGAGACCTAGGTGTGAAACCAAAACAGGTCTCAAAAGGAGATCTGTGTGTGGAAGAATGTTTGGCTCAGTTGTAAGCATGCTGCACATAACACAAATGTTCATCCGAAAGCTTAGGATGCTTACTGCAATATCCCTTGAGTAACTGGATCACTGTCCTATTGACGACTTTTGTCTGGCCATTGGTTTGTGGATGGAAAGTTGTGCTTTTCTTCAGTTTGGTGTCCATCATTTCCCGCAGATTTGACCAAAACTTTCCCACAAATCGGGTGTCTCGATCAGATATAATGGAAGTGGGTAATCCAAAATGAATCCATACATGTTGAAAGAAAAATTTTGTAGTTTTTTTAGTTGTAATCTGTTTATTACAAGGTGTCAAAATACACATTTTTCTGAACCTATCTACAACAACATACAGATATTCATGACCTTTCCTAGATTTAGGCAGTCCTCCCACAAATTCCATGGAAACGCTTTCCCAAGGATGAGAAATAACTAGTAATGGAGTGTACAAGCCTATTTTTCTATTTTTGGGCTTGCTCTTAGCACACATAGTACACCCTCTTACATATCTAGACGTTGTCTCATTCATTTTTGGCCAATAACAAAATCTTTGCAGTTGTGCAACTGTTTTACTTACCCCAAAGTGACTTGATATTAGAGAAGTGTGTGCTTCTCGAATTATCTTTACTCTTTCAGTTTGTGGAATGCATAGCTTCCCACAATGATATAAGAGTCAGTCCTTAATATGATAACCCAATTCTTCTACTAATTTTCCTTGACTTAAAGTTGCATATACATCTTTAAAGACTATATCTTGAGCATATTGTTCAATGTTGCTCTCATGTAACACATAATTATGCTTAAGTATAGTAGATGCATTTATAATGGGTCTAGATAACATATCTGCAACTTCATTGTGTATGCCCTTTTTATATCTGATGAAGAGATGAAACTGTTGTAGAAAACCCATCCATCTGTAGTGTCTTGATTGCTGCAACTTAGTTTGGGAGTGTAGATATTGAAGTGGTTGATGATCAGTATGTATAACTGTTTCTTTGTCCATTAAGTAATGTTTCCACTTTTTCACACTCTGTACTAATGCATACAATTCTTTATCATATGTGGGATAGTTAACTACTGCAGAATTAAATGTCTCAGGATGATAACATATGGGTTTACCATGTTGTATCAACACTACTCCCATGGCATAGTCACTTTCATCCGTTTGGATCTCAAAATGTCTTTGAAGATCTGGCAGTGCTAGTACTGGTGTTGTACTAATCTTTTCTTTCAAGGTGTCGAAGGCTTTCTGCTATTTGCCTCCTCACTGAAACACCTTGTTCAATCCTGTTAAAGCATGTAAGGGAGCTGCGATTAAGGAAAAGATAGAAATTAAATTTCTCCAATATTGTGTTGCTCCTAAGAAGCTCCTAACCTCTATAGCAGATTTGGGTTTAGGCCAGTTCACAATGACTACCACCTTAGAGGGATCTATCTTCAATTCACCACCCCCTACTATATGTCCCAAATAATTCAAAGATGTTTTGCCAAATTCACATTTTGAGAGTTTAACATAAAGTTTTTCTCTTTTCAAAACATCTAGTGTCTGCTTAACATGATTTAAATGTTCTTCCCCTGTTTTGCTAAAGATCAGAATGTCATCCATATATACAATAACAAAATCATCAAGAAAAGGTCTGAGTACATCATTCATTATTCTCATGAAAGTAGCAGGAGCATTAGTTAAGCCAAAAGGCATAACCAGCCACTCATACAATCCCTGGTTTGTCTTGAAAGCAGTCTTCCATGCATCTTATTCCGCAACTCTGCTTGATGATATGCAGGAATTGGAATTGATAGATGTTCCTCTCGGTGCCTTGCCAAAAGCTCGTTTTCCAATGAGAAAATGGAATATTTGAAGACCCCATCCCTAAAACTAGAAAAGGACCTAAACTCGTGATAGGGGAATAGGTCCATAGGTGGGCAGGGTGGAATGGAAACACTGAAGTAAGGGAGGAGGAAAGGGAAAGGAAGGGGAGTCCCGCGTGGAAGGGCTCTCGCTCAACGGATCAAAGGTATGTCGGGGATAACAGGCTGATGACTCCCAAGAGATCTTATCGACGGAGTCGTTTGGCACCTCGATGTCGACTCATCAATTTCCCTATTGCCCCTTGGTTTCACACATTTTCCTATCAAATTACCCTTTAAATGTCATTTCCCTACCCAAAACCCCTTTTTCCTAGTTTAAAACCCATTCCCCTTTTAGAAAATCACTTTCCTCTTGCAATTTCCCTAAAAACCCACAAATACCCCTTATTCTAACTTTTATTCCCCCCTCTGCATTATAAAATAGATTCTGTTGTAGTCAACCCTAGTCCCACTCCATTAAACTCATTGCAATACATTTAATCACACTTTATTCATAAACTAATTACAAATTACTTGTAATGAATCCCCGGGCCCTGCTAATTTCTGTCGATTTCCCTCCGTGCAGCTTTACCGTATGATAGTCGTCAGATCATCTGCTCCCAGATCCAATGACCCACAACAATATTGTGCACTCCCGATCTCCGAGCTTTACTTGCCCTAGAGCACACGTGATTTGTGGTTTTTCTCGGGCCCCTTGTGGTTACATGGCGGGTCCACGTTAACTCACGTTCCCTCGGAGAAAAACCACCCCATGGTCAAAAGCGATGTGATGAGCCTCCAAAACCACTCCCCGCATACGATAAAACCATCCACTATTCACTTTGCGCCCAAAAAAAAAAAATTAACCGTTTCCCTTTAAATGCCAAAACCTTCACTTTAGCTCTTTTCGCCCTTTTATACAGTAAAACCCTCCCAAACCTTCCTGTGACACCATGAACCTCTGCAACCCAATTCAACCTTTTATTATTGTACAAACACTACCAGGACTCCGTCCATACACTTCCATGTTCCCTCAAACCATTATCTCCTTCCTGAAAACCTATGTTTCATTAACTATTGGTTTATTTTTATAGGCGATCATATATCAACATGATGAGTATAGATGTGACAGAGAGATCAAACAAAGAAATATTAGTTTATAGACAAAGGAAGGATGAAGGTCATGTTTTAAGAAGTATATCTGTGTCCTGTGAACAAAGGTCACATATATACGCGGGTATGGTCAAGCAAAGTCGCGTACAATTTCTGCACCATAGTATTCTCAATACCATGGTATTGGCCCATAATAACGAGTGTGACAATAGATGTTTGATCCCATCTAATAATACCATCGGAATAACTACAAAATTGGCTAAGGCCTAAGATATATAAGGAGATGGATATCAAAGTGTTAAGTGTGAAAGTATTGGGTTATTTATTGATTGGTTTGATCTAAAATAGGTGTGCACCAAGGAATATGATAATGGATCAAACCTATTAGATCTAAAATGACTACATATTGAACAATATGCTTATGGTTTGATAGATTTGTAATGATGATGTTATGATGTATATCTATTATGGTGTATGCTGAGTTTGGGTTTGACTGAAGTTTTGTTGTGCAGCAAAGGTATGACTCAGCAATTACAGATCTGTATGCAGGTTTTCTTTAGAAACATCACATACATACACATATCTACTTCTAGGTAGTCACATATAAATTTTGCAGTATGGACAGATTGGTCTGTGAGTGTGAAGTATGAAGAGCATGTACATACGAAGAAGTGCTTATAAGGGTCACGTACATCTGCTAGGGTTTTGTAGTATGAGTTGATGATAATGGTTGATCTATTCTATTATGTTTGTTGTTCTTGTTCATTGAAGTTTCTTATAATTATCTGTGTTTAACAATATTGTTTGGGTTGAATTGATTATGAAGTAAAGTATTGATTTGTGATGATGTTGCTAGGTGATAATATGTATTTGGTTCAGTGATTTATGTTGGCTTCCGTGTTTGTTTGGGTAATTGATTCAGTGGTACAGTGATACAGATCCAGCTATCAATACTTTGAGATATGTACGTAGGTATGATTTACGGGAAACATGTACATATGCAGGTATGAGTAAGAACAGTAGCGTATATATTGATCCGAGTAATTTTTTCTAACACTTAAACAAAAATACTCATTGCAAGACCTTTTACTGACATGATTTTGCATGCGGACATGAGTGACACATTCTTTAAATAATGATTTACCATCACATCAAAATTATTAGTCCAAACATAAAATAAACAAGAAACATAAAGAACCATCAATAATCATAACACTGATATGATAACGAAGTTCACCTTGGAGGGGAAAGGGCTACGTCTTCGGATTCGTTTGGAACTACAAATTGGTTTAATAATTTTGAGCCATTCTCCTTATTACAATGGGTTGAAACATCTCACGCCATATGTGGATCATTCTCCTTAGGGGAAAAGGCACTCACATAAAAGACATTTCTTCGACACTAGAAGGGCTACATTTTATATCAGAACAAGGCTTCAAGTTCTTACAAATCTCCTCCAAAAGCTCCCACCAAAACTTCTCCAAAAGGTTCTCCCCCCCAAAAAGCTCACATAAGGATTTTATATAGTTTTTCCCCAACAAAGAGACATAACTCCTTAGATCCACAATAGTAGGATCTTAAGACATTTTAAGGAAAAACAAGATCCATGATTTCCACAATAGTAGGATCTTAAGACATTTTAAGGAAAAACAAGATCCATGATTCTAGGATCTAAAACTTACTCAAGGAAAAAAATGGTAAAATCCAAACTTCAAGGATCTCAACCATGCCAAGAGCCCTCAACCTCTCATTGAGAAATAGAAAATTAGTTGTGAGGTCAATTCTCACATAAAACTAATTTCTCAAATGGAAAATAAGTGAATATTTTGTGAGTCATTTTCCACTCACTTACAACATTATCCACTTTACAATTTTAAATGAAATAAGGCATAAAATTATTAATCCCATTTATTCTCTTATTCCAAGCTTTGTCACCTATCATCAAATTTCTTCATGGTGCACAAAGTAAACTTCTGCATGTGTGGAGATCCTCCTAGATCAATCCTCCCCATAGAGAAACTTTTGGTCCTCCAAAAGTATCAATCTGAACCTGTAGGTCTCTATACTAGTTGCATATCAAATTTTCTTGAAAGGTGCATTCCCCTTTTCCTTCACCTTTGTCCATCGGAAACAGAATGTTGAAGCCATAATCTGCATTAACCCACAGCTGCAATTGATGATGTCTGGATCACAACTTGAAGCATCACACTCACCAAGAGTTCATAAGAACTCTTATTGGCCAAGTTTACAATACTTCGCCAAAATAAGCCTAGGCCACAATGCCTCACTCTGTTATCACAAACTCATTATAATGATGCCATTAAGGTGTCGTCAAACAACTATCTCTCACTGATTTGAAATCACCCCTAGGAAATTAATGAAGGTATTATAGACTCATGCACTGGGATATGCCTTTGTTATTTTAAGCAATGGATCGATAAGATTTCGAAATACACAGGCATTGGAAAACAGTAAGAGAAACATAGCAAGTAAATTCAAGAAAAAAACGCAACAATGTAATAAGGAGTTCACTCAATCCTCCTGGGCTATGTCTCCTGGTCCAGCTTTCAGTGGTGGCCTTTTCTATTGTGTCTTTAAGCAGAGTTTTTACAATGAGGAGCTCAATTTGAGTCTCCTGTAACAGATGATGCTCAGTAGGATGGTACTTGGATTCCCCAAGCCACTGGAGTACACAGAATCCCCCTTATCGAGTCTTGACCTCAACTGGTCTTAATGGGATGAGTCCAATCTGGTACTCAGTTCCTGATCGATATCCTCATAGGGATTGCTTGAACCTCTCAAGCCTTCTCGGTTTTGTCTGCTCAATGTTGCCTTAGCTCTACAGGTCAGCTCGACTTCTCTATTCTCTCCTTCTTTATTCACTCTCTATTTTGTCTCTTCTCTATTCTCTGTCTGTTCGTGGCTTAAATCCAATCCGTCCCTTGATTGTTCACTTCCTCTTCCGGCTCTTTGGATCACCTGCCTCCATTTGCTAGAATTCCCTGCTTCTGTGTCATCGCCACTGTGTAACGTTTCACAAAGAGGTGGCCACTTGTCTCCTTACAAATTGGGTGCCATATTTTCCTCGAATGATTGTTATTTCGGTTATTCTATGAAATGATTCATCCGCCAACTCAGTGGTCATGTCAGGCCCCAAATTTCATATGCCTCAGCCTATTCTTCCACCAAATCCGGTCCTCCATCAGGTGGATTCTCTGCCGTTGATTTGGGGCCTCCAGATCCTACGGTCAATGCTTTTATTGCATGAGTGAGTTACTCGACCGTTACCCTACGATGAGAGCAGTTTTCTCTCTCATCCTCCTAACACACGTCATTCAATGTATCACATCGCGCAGTCCACTGCCAAACCCGTTTACCGCTTAAATTTCTTGCGATATCCCACCGGTTTTGGGTGCGAGACCTCCCTTTTGATAGTTTGGGTATTTCCGCACATTTTTCCCTGTTTTTCACATGACCAGGTGCCGAGGCTTTTCCTTCTTTGAGGTTTTTATCCTGCAATACGTATCAGAAATGGCCTTTGTTTTTTGACCTGGACTCCCTATTTGCTAGTTTGTGCCACTGCGCAGTCTCCATGGACCAATGGTCAGTGCGCTTTGATCGAGGGTCGTTGTTCTGTGTTGGCTACAACTGCCACTGTCCAGAGGTCCTTCCTGATAGCTTGTTGTTCACAAGATTTTGGAGTCTGATATAATTTGAACAGTCATAGAAACTCTAATAATTTTCAAGGATCCAATTCGGATCACGACCTTCCCACTGAAAAATATTTTGGACCACCAAAAGTTGGTTTTCAAGCATTGACTAAGTGAGGATAGAAATTTCTCACCTGTCCAATCTCTATCCATTTTGCACTGCTCGACTTTGAACCCCTGAGCCCAATTATGAGGTACTCAACATCTCCCCTATGCGTCATTCTCACCTTCCTGTCCAGAACTGTGTCTCCCTGCAATTCATTAAGATATTCATATAGAAGGTCACCAATAGAAGGCAATTGACTCTGTTCTTCTAATGAAGGTTCAAATAGTCTCAAGTTGTCTGCATTGACCACTGAGTAGATGTGCATATAAGCTGGCAAATCAAGGTGAAAAGCATTCTCACCAATTTTCTCAAGGATCCTGAAAGGTCCATACCTTATTGGTTTCAGCTTTTTACCTTCACCTTGCATCCTGTCCTTGCTGATATACAACAAAACTTGATCAAAAACTTGGAAACTATGCTCCATCCGATCCTTGTCATGCCTTGCCTTGTATTTGGCCTGGCTCTTTCCCAGCTATTCCTGTACTGCTTGCTAGATCTCTTGGATTTGTTCAATGAACCTAGTTTCCTTGTCCACATCACTGTGTCCCTCAACTGTTGTGTCCTTACCAAAGACAAAATCCAAGGGAGACCTAGGTGTGAAACCAAAACAGGTCTCAAAAGGAGATCTGTGTGTGGAAGAATGTTTGGCTCAGTTGTAAGCATGCTGCACATAACACAAATGTTCATCCGAAAGCTTAGGATGCTTACTGCAATATCCCTTGAGTAACTGGATCACTGTCCTATTGACGACTTTTGTCTGGCCATTGGTTTGTGGATGGAAAGTTGTGCTTTTCTTCAGTTTGGTGTCCATCATTTCCCGCAGATTTGACCAAAACTTTCCCACAAATCGGGTGTCTCGATCAGATATAATGGAAGTGGGTAATCCAAAATGAATCCATACATGTTGAAAGAAAAATTTTGTAGTTTTTTTAGTTGTAATCTGTTTATTACAAGGTGTCAAAATACACATTTTTCTGAACCTATCTACAACAACATACAGATATTCATGACCTTTCCTAGATTTAGGCAGTCCTCCCACAAATTCCATGGAAACGCTTTCCCAAGGATGAGAAATAACTAGTAATGGAGTGTACAAGCCTATTTTTCTATTTTTGGGCTTGCTCTTAGCACACATAGTACACCCTCTTACATATCTAGACGTTGTCTCATTCATTTTTGGCCAATAACAAAATCTTTGCAGTTGTGCAACTGTTTTACTTACCCCAAAGTGACTTGATATTAGAGAAGTGTGTGCTTCTCGAATTATCTTTACTCTTTCAGTTTGTGGAATGCATAGCTTCCCACAATGATATAAGAGTCAGTCCTTAATATGATAACCCAATTCTTCTACTAATTTTCCTTGACTTAAAGTTGCATATACATCTTTAAAGACTATATCTTGAGCATATTGTTCAATGTTGCTCTCATGTAACACATAATTATGCTTAAGTATAGTAGATGCATTTATAATGGGTCTAGATAACATATCTGCAACTTCATTGTGTATGCCCTTTTTATATCTGATGAAGAGATGAAACTGTTGTAGAAAACCCATCCATCTGTAGTGTCTTGATTGCTGCAACTTAGTTTGGGAGTGTAGATATTGAAGTGGTTGATGATCAGTATGTATAACTGTTTCTTTGTCCATTAAGTAATGTTTCCACTTTTTCACACTCTGTACTAATGCATACAATTCTTTATCATATGTGGGATAGTTAACTACTGCAGAATTAAATGTCTCAGGATGATAACATATGGGTTTACCATGTTGTATCAACACTACTCCCATGGCATAGTCACTTTCATCCGTTTGGATCTCAAAATGTCTTTGAAGATCTGGCAGTGCTAGTACTGGTGTTGTACTAATCTTTTCTTTCAAGGTGTCGAAGGCTTTCTGCTATTTGCCTCCTCACTGAAACACCTTGTTCAATCCTGTTAAAGCATGTAAGGGAGCTGCGATTAAGGAAAAGATAGAAATTAAATTTCTCCAATATTGTGTTGCTCCTAAGAAGCTCCTAACCTCTATAGCAGATTTGGGTTTAGGCCAGTTCACAATGACTACCACCTTAGAGGGATCTATCTTCAATTCACCACCCCCTACTATATGTCCCAAATAATTCAAAGATGTTTTGCCAAATTCACATTTTGAGAGTTTAACATAAAGTTTTTCTCTTTTCAAAACATCTAGTGTCTGCTTAACATGATTTAAATGTTCTTCCCCTGTTTTGCTAAAGATCAGAATGTCATCCATATATACAATAACAAAATCATCAAGAAAAGGTCTGAGTACATCATTCATTATTCTCATGAAAGTAGCAGGAGCATTAGTTAAGCCAAAAGGCATAACCAGCCACTCATACAATCCCTGGTTTGTCTTGAAAGCAGTCTTCCATGCATCTTATTCCGCAACTCTGCTTGATGATATGCAGGAATTGGAATTGATAGATGTTCCTCTCGGTGCCTTGCCAAAAGCTCGTTTTCCAATGAGAAAATGGAATATTTGAAGACCCCATCCCTAAAACTAGAAAAGGACCTAAACTCGTGATAGGGGAATAGGTCCATAGGTGGGCAGGGTGGAATGGAAACACTGAAGTAAGGGAGGAGGAAAGGGAAAGGAAGGGGAGTCCCGCGTGGAAGGGCTCTCGCTCAACGGATCAAAGGTATGTCGGGGATAACAGGCTGATGACTCCCAAGAGATCTTATCGACGGAGTCGTTTGGCACCTCGATGTCGACTCATCAATTTCCCTATTGCCCCTTGGTTTCACACATTTTCCTATCAAATTACCCTTTAAATGTCATTTCCCTACCCAAAACCCCTTTTTCCTAGTTTAAAACCCATTCCCCTTTTAGAAAATCACTTTCCTCTTGCAATTTCCCTAAAAACCCACAAATACCCCTTATTCTAACTTTTATTCCCCCCTCTGCATTATAAAATAGATTCTGTTGTAGTCAACCCTAGTCCCACTCCATTAAACTCATTGCAATACATTTAATCACACTTTATTCATAAACTAATTACAAATTACTTGTAATGAATCCCCGGCCCTGCTAATTTCTGTCGATTTCCCTCCGTGCAGCTTTACCGTATGATAGTCGTCAGATCATCTGCTCCCAGATCCAATGACCCACAACAATATTGTGCACTCCCGATCTCCGAGCTTTACTTGCCCTAGAGCACACGTGATTTGTGGTTTTTCTCGGGCCCCTTGTGGTTACATGGCGGGTCCACGTTAACTCACGTTCCCTCGGAGAAAAACCACCCCATGGTCAAAAGCGATGTGATGAGCCTCCAAAACCACTCCCCGCATACGATAAAACCATCCACTATTCACTTTGCGCCCAAAAAAAAAAAATTAACCGTTTCCCTTTAAATGCCAAAACCTTCACTTTAGCTCTTTTCGCCCTTTTATACAGTAAAACCCTCCCAAACCTTCCTGTGACACCATGAACCTCTGCAACCCAATTCAACCTTTTATTATTGTACAAACACTACCAGGACTCCGTCCATACACTTCCATGTTCCCTCAAACCATTATCTCCTTCCTGAAAACCTATGTTTCATTAACTATTGGTTTATTTTTATAGGCGATCATATATCAACATGATGAGTATAGATGTGACAGAGAGATCAAACAAAGAAATATTAGTTTATAGACAAAGGAAGGATGAAGGTCATGTTTTAAGAAGTATATCTGTGTCCTGTGAACAAAGGTCACATATATACGCGGGTATGGTCAAGCAAAGTCGCGTACAATTTCTGCACCATAGTATTCTCAATACCATGGTATTGGCCCATAATAACGAGTGTGACAATAGATGTTTGATCCCATCTAATAATACCATCGGAATAACTACAAAATTGGCTAAGGCCTAAGATATATAAGGAGATGGATATCAAAGTGTTAAGTGTGAAAGTATTGGGTTATTTATTGATTGGTTTGATCTAAAATAGGTGTGCACCAAGGAATATGATAATGGATCAAACCTATTAGATCTAAAATGACTACATATTGAACAATATGCTTATGGTTTGATAGATTTGTAATGATGATGTTATGATGTATATCTATTATGGTGTATGCTGAGTTTGGGTTTGACTGAAGTTTTGTTGTGCAGCAAAGGTATGACTCAGCAATTACAGATCTGTATGCAGGTTTTCTTTAGAAACATCACATACATACACATATCTACTTCTAGGTAGTCACATATAAATTTTGCAGTATGGACAGATTGGTCTGTGAGTGTGAAGTATGAAGAGCATGTACATACGAAGAAGTGCTTATAAGGGTCACGTACATCTGCTAGGGTTTTGTAGTATGAGTTGATGATAATGGTTGATCTATTCTATTATGTTTGTTGTTCTTGTTCATTGAAGTTTCTTATAATTATCTGTGTTTAACAATATTCTTTGGGTTGAATTGATTATGAAGTAAAGTATTGACTTGTGATGATGTTGCTAGGTGATAATATGTATTTGGTTCAGTGATTTATGTTGGCTTCCGTGTTTGTTTGGGTAATTGATTCAGTGGTACAGTGATACAGATCCAGCTATCAATACTTTGAGATATGTACGTAGGTATGATTTACGGGAAACATGTACATATGCAGGTATGAGTAAGAACAGTAGCGTATATATTGATCCGAGTAATTTTTTCTAACACTTAAACAAAAATACTCATTGCAAGACCTTTTACTGACATGATTTTGCATGCGGACATGAGTGACACATTCTTTAAATAATGATTTACCATCACATCAAAATTATTAATCCAAACATAAAATAAACAAGAAACATAAAGAACCATCAATAATCATAACACTGATATGATAACGAAGTTCACCTTGGAGGGGAAAGGGCTACGTCTTCGGATTCGTTTGGAACTACAAATTGGTTTAATAATTTTGAGCCATTCTCCTTATTACAATGGGTTGAAACATCTCACGCCATATGTGGATCATTCTCCTTAGGGGCAAAGGCACTCACATAAAAGACATTTCTTCGACACTAGAAGGGCTACATTTTATATCAGAACAAGGCTTCAAGATCTTACAAATCTGCTCCAAAAGCTCCCACCAAAAGTTATCCAAAAGGTTCTCCCCCCCAAAACGCTCACTTCAGAATTTTATATAGTTTTTCCCCAACAAAGATACATAACTCCTTAGATCCACAATAGTAGGATCTTAAGACATTTTAAGGAAAAACAAGATCCATGATTTCCACAATAGTAGGATCTTAAGACGTTTTAAGGAAAAACAAGATCCATGATTTTAGGATATAAAACTTACTCAAGGAAAAAAATGGTAAAATCCAAACTTCAAGGATCTCAACCATGCCAAGAGCCCTCAACCTCTCATTGAGAAATAGAAAATTAGTTATGAGGTCAATTCTCACATAAAATTAATTTCTCAAATGGAAAATAAGTGAATATTTTGTGAGTCATTTTCCACTCACTTACCACATTCTCCACTTTACAATTTTAAATGAAATAAGGCATAAAATTATTAATCCCATTTATTCTCTTATTCTAAGCTTTGTCACCTATCATCAAATATTCCTCATGTTGCACAAAGTAAACTTTTACACGTGTGGATATCCTCCTAGATCAATCCTCCCCATTGAGAAACTTTTGGTGCTCCAAAAGTATTAATCTGAACCTGTAGGTCTCTATACTAGTTGCATATCAAATTTTCTTGAAAGGTGCATTCCCCTTTTCCTTCACCTTTTTCCATCAGAATCAGAATGTTGAAGCCATAATCTGCATTAACCCACACCTGCAACTGATGATGTCTCGATCACAACTTGAAGCATCACACTCACCAAGAGTTCATAAGAACTCTTATTGGCCAAGTTTACAATACTTCGCCAAAATAAGCCTAGGCCACAATGCCTCACTCTGTTATCACAAACTCATTATAATGATGCCATTAAGGTGTCGTCAAACAACTATCTCTCACTGATCTGAAATCACCCCTAGGAAATTAATGAAGGTATTATAGACTCATGCACTGGGATATGCCTTTGTTATTTTAAGCAATGGATCGATAAGATTTCGAAATACACAGGCATTGGAAAACAGTAAGAGAAACATAGCAAGTAAATTCAAGAAAAAAACGCAACAATGTAATAAGGAGTTCACTCAATCCTCCTGGGCTATGTCTCCTGGTCCAGCTTTCAGTGGTGGCCTTTTCTATTGTGTCTTTAAGCAGAGTTTTTACAATGAGGAGCTCAATTTGAGTCTCCTGTAACAGATGATGCTCAGTAGGATGGTACTTGGATTCCCCAAGCCACTGGAGTACACAGAATCCCCCTTATCGAGTCTTGACCTCAACTGGTCTTAATGGGATGAGTCCAATCTGGTACTCAGTTCCTGATCGATATCCTCACAGGGATTGCTTGAACCTCTCAAGCCTTCTCGGTTTTGTCTGCTCAATGTTGCCTTAGCTCTACAGGTCAGCTCGACTTCTCTATTCTCTCCTTCTTTATTCACTCTCTATTTTGTCTCTTCTCTATTCTTTGTCTGTTCGTGGCTTAAATCCAATCCGTCCCTTGATTGTTCACTTCCTCTTCCGGCTCTTTGGATCACCTGCCTCCATTTGCTAGAATTCCCTGCTTCTGTGTCATCGCCACTGTGTAACGTTTCACAAAGAGGTGGCCACTTGTCTCCTTACAAACTGGGTGCCATATTTTCCTCGAATGATTGTTATTTCGGTTATTCTATGAAATGATTCATCCGCCAACTCAGTGGTCATGTCAGGCCCCAAATTTCATATGCCTCAGCCTATTCTTCCACCAAATCCGGTCCTCCATCAGGTGGATTCTCTGCCGTTGATTTGGGGCCTCCAGATCCTACGGTCAATGCTTTTATTGCATGAGTGAGTTACTCGACCGTTACCCTACGATGAGAGCAGTTTTCTCTCTCATCCTCCTAACACACGTCATTCAATGTATCACATCGCGCAGTCCACTGCCAAACCCGTTTACCGCTTAAATTTCTTGCGATATCCCACCGGTTTTGGGTGCGAGACCTCCCTTTTGATAGTTTGGGTATTTCCGCACATTTTTCCCTGTTTTTCACATGACCAGGTGCCGAGGCTTTTCCTTCTTTGAGGTTTTTATCCTGCAATACGTATCAGAAATGGCCTTTGTTTTTTGACCTGGACTCCCTATTTGCTAGTTTGTGCCACTGCGCAGTCTCCATGGACCAATGGTCAGTGCGCTTTGATCGAGGGTCGTTGTTCTGTGTTGGCTACAACTGCCACTGTCCAGAGGTCCTTCCTGATAGCTTGTTGTTCACAAGATTTTGGAGTCTGATATAATTTGAACAGTCATAGAAACTCTAATAATTTTCAAGGATCCAATTCGGATCACGACCTTCCCACTGAAAAATATTTTGGACCACCAAAAGTTGGTTTTCAAGCATTGACTAAGTGAGGATAGAAATTTCTCACCTGTCCAATCTCTATCCATTTTGCACTGCTCGACTTTGAACCCCTGAGCCCAATTATGAGGTACTCAACATCTCCCCTATGCGTCATTCTCACCTTCCTGTCCAGAACTGTGTCTCCCTGCAATTCATTAAGATATTCATATAGAAGGTCACCAATAGAAGGCAATTGACTCTGTTCTTCTAATGAAGGTTCAAATAGTCTCAAGTTGTCTGCATTGACCACTGAGTAGATGTGCATATAAGCTGGCAAATCAAGGTGAAAAGCATTCTCACCAATTTTCTCAAGGATCCTGAAAGGTCCATACCTTATTGGTTTCAGCTTTTTACCTTCACCTTGCATCCTGTCCTTGCTGATATACAATAAAACTTGATCAAAAACTTGGAAACTATGCTCCATCCGATCCTTGTCATGCCTTGCCTTGTATTTGGCCTGGCTCTTTCCCAGCTATTCCTGTACTGCTTGCTAGATCTCTTGGATTTGTTCAATGAACCTAGTTTCCTTGTCCACATCACTGTGTCCCTCAACTGTTGTGTCCTTACCAAAGACAAAATCCAAGGGAGACCTAGGTGTGAAACCAAAACAGGTCTCAAAAGGAGATCTGTGTGTGGAAGAATGTTTGGCTCAGTTGTAAGCATGCTGCACATAACACAAATGTTCATCCGAAAGCTTAGGATGCTTACTGCAATATCCCTTGAGTAACTGGATCACTATCCTATTGACGACTTTTGTCTGGCCATTGGTTTGTGGATGGAAGGCTGTGCTTTTCTTCAGTTTGGTGTCCATCATTTCCCGCAGATTTGACCAAAACTTTCCCACAAATCGGGTGTCTCGATCAGATATAATGGAAGTGGGTAATCCAAAATGAACCCATACATGTTGAAAGAAAAATTTTGTAGTTTTTTTAGTTGTAATCTGTTTATTACAAGGTGTCAAAATACACATTTTTCTGAACCTATCTACAACAACATACAGATATTCATGACCTTTCCTAGATTTAGGCAGTCCTCCCACAAATTCCATGGAAACGCTTTCCCAAGGATGAGAAGGAACTAGTAATGGAGTGTACAAGCCTATTTTTCTATTTTTGGGCTTGCTCTTAGCACACATAGTACACCCTCTTACATATCTAGACGTTGTCTCATTCATTTTTGGCCAATAACAAAATCTTTGCAGTTGTGCAACTGTTTTACTTACCCCAAAGTGACTTGATATTAGAGAAGTGTGTGCTTCTCGAATTATCTTTACTCTTTCAGTTTGTGGAATGCATAGCTTCCCACAATGATATAAGAGTCAGTCCTTAATATGATAACCCAATTCTTCTACTAATTTTCCTTGACTTAAAGTTGCATATACATCTTTAAAGACTATATCTTGAGCATATTGTTCAATGTTGCTCTCATGTAACACATAATTATGCTTAAGTATAGTAGATGCATTTATAATGGGTCTAGATAACATATCTGCAACTTCATTGTGTATGCCCTTTTTATATCTGATGAAGAGATGAAACTGTTGTAGAAAACCCATCCATCTGTAGTGTCTTGATTGCTGCAACTTAGTTTGGGAGTGTAGATATTGAAGTGGTTGATGATCAGTATGTATAACTGTTTCTTTGTCCATTAAGTAATGTTTCCACTTTTTCACACTCTGTACTAATGCATACAATTCTTTATCATATGTGGGATAGTTAACTACTGCAGAATTAAATGTCTCAGGATGATAACATATGGGTTTACCATGTTGTATCAACACTACTCCCATGGCATAGTCACTTTCATCCGTTTGGATCTCAAAATGTCTTTGAAGATCTGGCAGTGCTAGTACTGGTGTTGTACTAATCTTTTCTTTCAAGGTGTCGAAGGCTTTCTGCTATTTGCCTCCTCACTGAAACACCTTGTTCAATCCTGTTAAAGCATGTAAGGGAGCTGCGATTAAGGAAAAGATAGAAATTAAATTTCTCCAATATTGTGTTGCTCCTAAGAAGCTCCTAACCTCTATAGCAGATTTGGGTTTAGGCCAGTTCACAATGACTACCACCTTAGAGGGATCTATCTTCAATTCACCACCCCCTACTATATGTCCCAAATAATTCAAAGATGTTTTGCCAAATTCACATTTTGAGAGTTTAACATAAAGTTTTTCTCTTTTCAAAACATCTAGTGTCTGCTTAACATGATTTAAATGTTCTTCCCCTGTTTTGCTAAAGATCAGAATGTCATCCATATATACAATAACAAAATCATCAAGAAAAGGTCTGAGTACATCATTCATTATTCTCATGAAAGTAGCAGGAGCATTAGTTAAGCCAAAAGGCATAACCAGCCACTCATACAATCCCTGGTTTGTCTTGAAAGCAGTCTTCCATGCATCTTATTCCGCAACTCTGCTTGATGATATGCAGGAATTGGAATTGATAGATGTTCCTCTCGGTGCCTTGCCAAAAGCTCGTTTTCCAATGAGAAAATGGAATATTTGAAGACCCCATCCCTAAAACTAGAAAAGGACCTAAACTCGTGATAGGGGAATAGGTCCATAGGTGGGCAGGGTGGAATGGAAACACTGAAGTAAGGGAGGAGGAAAGGGAAAGGAAGGGGAGTCCCGCGTGGAAGGGCTCTCGCTCAACGGATCAAAGGTATGTCGGGGATAACAGGCTGATGACTCCCAAGAGATCTTATCGACGGAGTCGTTTGGCACCTCGATGTCGACTCATCAATTTCCCTATTGCCCCTTGGTTTCACACATTTTCCTATCAAATTACCCTTTAAATGTCATTTCCCTACCCAAAACCCCTTTTTCCTAGTTTAAAACCCATTCCCCTTTTAGAAAATCACTTTCCTCTTGCAATTTCCCTAAAAACCCACAAATACCCCTTATTCTAACTTTTATTCCCCCCTCTGCGTTATAAAATAGATTCTGTTGTAGTCAACCCTAGTCCCACTCCATTAAACTCATTGCAATACATTTAATCACACTTTATTCATAAACTAATTACAAATTACTTGTAATGAATCCCCGGGCCCTGCTAATTTCTGTCGATTTCCCTCCGTGCAGCTTTACCGTATGATAGTCGTCAGATCATCTGCTCCCAGATCCAATGACCCACAACAATATTGTGCACTCCCGATCTCCGAGCTTTACTTGCCCTAGAGCACACGTGATTTGTGGTTTTTCTCGGGCCCCTTGTGGTTACATGGCGGGTCCACGTTAACTCACGTTCCCTCGGAGAAAAATCACCCCATGGTCAAAAGCGATGTGATGAGCCTCCAAAACCACTCCCCGCATATGATAAAACCATCCACTATTCACTTTGCGCCCAAAAAAAAAAATTAACCGTTTCCCTTTAAATGCCAAAACCTTCACTTTAGCTCTTTTCGCCCTTTTATACAGTAAAACCCTCCCAAACCTTCCTGTGACACCATGAACCTCTGCAACCCAATTCAACCTTTTATTATTGTACAAACACTACCAGGACTCCGTCCATACACTTCCATGTTCCCTCAAACCATTATCTCCTTCCTGAAAACCTATGTTTCATTAACTATTGGTTTATTTTTATAGGCGATCATATAAAATCTATTTGTTCCATATTGACAACGAAATCCATTCTAAAGCCTTTACTCAGAAGAAAAGACATTTATTACAGAACAGAAGGAAGTAATTTACACAGTAAATGTTAAAATAGAAGATATTGATAAAGATATACAGTTAAAAGACAAACAGATGAAATATACAGAAAGATGGTCAATATCCAACTACTTGATACTAAGACATGTAAAAACTAAATGATTTATTGTTGAAATACTCAGTAAAAACTTGAAATACTCAGTAAAAGTATAAAAGCACAGTAAAGGATATTGACAGGTCAACAAGGTCAAAGAGTATCAGATGAAAGTGTATCAGACGAAATGTCATGAGTAAAAAATGACATCCAACATGAAGACCAAATAGCCAAGTAGCTTAAAGGGCAAAAAATCAAATTCTAAACAGTCACCAACAGAACAACATCAAAATAATGCCAGATCAACTAGCACTCTTTATTTTGATTTCATAATAATCTATTTTTGTAAAAACAATTTAGGATATTTTCTTAGTTCTACTATTGTATAAATAACTCTCTTTGCAAGTTATTATGGGTTCACTGTTCACCATTGAACCAGTTTTACAATTGAAGAAGGGTTGCACTCTTGAAGAAAGGTTGCACCTTGATGAAGCATTTGTAAACATTTGATGTACTTAGCTTTTCTGGACCCTTAATACAAAGCAAAGGATTCTGAATTCAGTTTTACACAATTGTGTTTCCTGTAAGTTTTTCCTGTAAGTTTTTCCAGTGTTACACATTATGTTTTTCTTCATATTCTTATGTCTTACAGAGATAACTAGGTAGAAATAATTTTGTTTCAGTCTATTCCTATAAACTTTCTGAAGTGATAATCTATAAAGAGAATGGATTAATGGACTGTCTGTTTAATTAATTCCCTCTAAATCAATAGATTATCAGCATCTTGTTGTAAGAATAAGCATATTCTCTTGAACCTTCTGAACATCAGTCAGAGGTTTTCATACTTATGATTGTTTAATTTTCTGTCTAAAAGTTGTAATAATCATATTATTTTTTGTTTCTACTCACCACTATTCAAGCTTTATCACTGTGTGAAATTCTATAGCAGCCATCTGCTTTGGGATTAATATTATTCAAAAGGTCTAAGGCATTATAGTGTTATATCTGTTTCATTCATTGGTCCTCCAAATTAAAACAAAACCCCAAAACAATTATCTTAGATGCTCTAGCTTGATACCTGACCATTATCAACTCAAAGGTACAACATGGGGTAGCGCCCCGTGGAATTTTTTTTTTTGGACCCATGGTTTTGTGCATGGTTTTCGCACATGGTTTTGGGCACAATGGTTTTCGTTCCATGGTATTGGATGCTTCGGCATGTGTATATATGTATTGTAACATTGAAAGGAACATAATGAAAAATCAATATGGCAGTCCCGATTTTGGGATCGAGGGGAAATCTCTATGTATATTTGTTTTATGTGTTATTCTCTCACCTTTGTTTATTTTCTGTTTTAGAATTGGTATGTAGGTAATTTTTGTATGGGGTTAAAACCTATAGCCTCCACCCCTGGGGTGGTGCATTCCACTGAGGTTCTGGAGGAGTATAACGCTAAAATGATTATTTGGCAGGTTGGGAATGGTATTGAGGTGAAAAAGACCAGGGAGAAGGTGTGGACCATGAAGAATGAGAAAGAGGGCACCAAGGGGAAATGGATGCATTCTGGTTAGGGTTGTAATATGAATAGGATTCCCCTTGCATGCCTTGCTAGTATAGTCGAGGTCCTTGAGGCCTTCTTTGGTTGATATAGAAAACTTGTCCAGACACCCCTTCAGTTCCTTGATATGTAACTTTCAATCTAGGCAGAGAAGGGCACTTGTCTATGGAGTGGTTCTCCTCACAGACTGAGTAGATCTCTATAAGATTCAATGGACATTCATTTCTAGGGTTCCTTATTGTGCATCTAGGGCAGAAGACAACTAAGGCTCTTTCTGCATCCTCCTTCTTCCTCTTGATCTGCATGTTGTCCATTTGTAGAGCAAGGGTATGATGCATTTCACTCCTGAAGTCTTCCAACATGTTTACGATTTCACTTTTTATGGATGTGTTGGAGGAGGATGAACTTACCAAAGCTTGACTAGCCCTACCCTTCTCTTTCGCTACCCTAGAATGATTTTTGAAAACTGTCTTGATATCATCATAGGGTAACTAATGGATGTCCCCTCCTGACAAAATGTTTAGGGTTTCTAGGAGATCTTCCATGATCCCTCTAAGAAGGACTAGCTTAAGTGATTTAGGATTGAGGGTGCATCTGTCCCTTTTGTAGCTGAGTTGGAACCTTTCCTCATAATCTTCCAAAGACTCATAATGTCACAACTTGGTCATTCTAAAAATTTCCTCTTTGATATATTTAGACCTGCAATAATCCTTGTACTTATTGTTGAAGGATTGTTTCATTTGATCCTAGGAGGTGATGTTGTCCATAGGTAAACCCATGAACCAGTGTTGACTTGTTGGGGCCTGACCCGGGTTCGGAGTTAATTAGTCAAACAAATCCCTGTATTACTGTTATAGACATATTTGGGCACTGCAACCCCAATCTTATATGTCGATAAACCAAGGGCTCTTTAACCCCTAAAAGTGTTTTTTCATACCCTAAAGGATCATGGTCAACTGATTACATCATTCCCCGGAAGTTCCACCTGAAAAACCACTCAAAACTGGCCAAAACTGGACCATACTAATTGCTCCACTGTCAGGGTGTGATGCATACTGACTCCTACACTAGTCAGGTGTGATGCATACTGAAGAGGCCTTCTGTGGGGTGCGATGAGCAAGAATGGACAAATGTCCAAGACAGTTTGCTAAGTGGGTGCTCATGGAATCTTCTAGAAACTTCTCCTATGACACTTGCCTCTTTGAATTCATCCAGGGATGAGTAAGAGATCCAATAAATCTCCAAGTGGAACCAAGAACTACAAGTGGAATGACACTAATCAGAAACCCAGAGATGACTCACACCCTTGTAGACAACTATAAATGGATCCCCCATATTAGAGATCTGGGGGCTGGAATTTTGTAATTTGCAAGGAAGTGCTGATAGTTTGTCTTTGAGAAGGAGTATTGTATTGTTAGGTGATCTTTCTTTTCATGAGGTGAAGAGGGCTTTGATTCCGGGAGGATGATGTTGGATCAGACAGCTGGGTTGTGATTATCCCTTCTATTTTAATAAAGTTCTTTGAGTTTTCCTCCACACAATCCTGTACTTGTGAATCTTGTTATTTGTAAATGCCATTGTATGTTCAATGTATCTCTGATTCTGCATTGTTTATGATATAATAGATCGAGATGCTTTGATGGTGTTTTGTTACTTTGTTTCTAAAGGTATTCTCTAAGTAGGATAAGTAGGAGAGGAGCTGCAAGCTCTATCAAGGGGGGGGAAATCAAGCAAGGAGTCAAGCGGAAGATCCAATTTGGTCCCTTTTCTTTTCTCTTATCTATCATACATAGAGGAAATCGCAAATTGCTTTGATTGTTTGTTTCTAGGATAGCTGCAAATCTTAGTGGGACTAGTAGATTGAAAAGACACTAGTTTTCGTAGAAACAAAATGGTGGCTCCACTGGGGATCGAATAGTTTGTTTTCTTGTTATTGTTGTTTTCTTTATAAATTATAGATGGAGCCCGAACTTAGCCAGATAGCCTTCGAAATGATCTTGCTATGCAATTGCAAAGTATATGAATGCTGCTTCAGTCAATCTCCGGTTTAGTTTATGATTTGAAAATATGACTTACAAGCATTTTAAATGCCCTGTTGGTAGCTCAATAACCTCCCAAGATCATACCCTTGTACTTTACTCTTTACTGTCCGTAATAGCTCAGCTTAACTCATTGAAATCAGCTACAAATTTGAGCCAAAACCCATCTCAGTTGTGCTCCCTGGCCCATCGCATTGTCTGTAACTGGAAGCTAGTATGCATCTCACTTCCTGAGTGTAGTAGGTGAGTTGCATCCCTATTTCTGTGAAGCACAGGTGCGATGACTAAGTAATCCTATTTCTCTCCTTGAAATTTGGGTTTTTTGTCCTTGTTTTTAGCTATGTTTAATTGTTTTGCTGCTTATGAACAGTATCTCATTGTTGAAACCTCCTTGCATTACATAGACCAGCCTCCGTTGATTAGGATTCGTAAATTTTTTATGTATTTTTCCATCATTTACAGTCCTTCGTCGAAAATTTGTGTAAATCGATCTGTCGTTTGATCCAAAAAGTGTCGTAACTGCCGTTTTGTGTCAAAAACAGGAGTGTTGTAGAGTCTTCCTTCTCTATATAGTCTATTAAACATTTTTTCATGTATTTGATTTATTTTGTTGATATTTGAAGTGTCGAAAGCATCTTCTATTCAAAATTGAAAAGTGTTGTTTAAGTCTTCCTTTCATTTTGAAAAAGAAATTGTTGAAATGTCACTTTGAAGAAAATATTTCAGATCTATGCTTAGTTTTCCTTTTTTGGAATTCTTCACATTAAAGGGAACAAAAAACAAATACATGCTTTTGCATTTGAATTTATACTGTGTGCGAAAAATGATTTAGGAAAAGTGCATTTAGTGTGTTCTCTTCACTCTCTATCTAAAAGAATCGTAATCTTCTTTCCTTAGTCGCTAGGATTTTCATTTCTAAAAAGTAAACAACGATTGTTTATCATTTTAGATTGCATATTTAGGAATTTTACATCTACATTATGCAGTGAACCTTGAAAGGAAAACTTCTAAACAAGATCAACTCTAAAATAATTTCAATGAACTTAACAATGCTTTGGAACCTAACGCAACACATCTAGAGGTCTAGGCTAGAGACGTGTTCCGGTGTCGTAAAATATAGTAACTATCATTTTCTTCGAAGGTTGGGTAATTCCTCCTCTTTGATGCGACAAGTGCTAGCATGGACTTGTGCTCCCCATACCGTCAAGTATATATTGGGAGACCACAATAGGTTTATATCCTTTATCCATAGGAAGTTGTGTTTGCCGCCCTATCGATCACAATGCACTGAACACAGCATTAGGGAAGATTGACTGCCATACATAAGTCCTTGGTAATTTCTCTTTAATTTATCACCAAGGTGTATATTGTAGTTTTTTTATTGGTTTTGTAATCCCTCTATCTAGATTTCCAGAGTAGTCATTTCATTCCTTTTCGACTCCTTAAAAGAAAAGGTCCATTTGAGCACTTGTCACTTTAGGCTCATTAAAAATCGAAGGGGACTAGAGTCATCTTTAGCTTTTTCTCGACTCTTAAAAATTGAAAAAGCAAAGTTGTGTCAAAGCGTCATTAAAATTTATTAATTCAGAATAACATCCTTGTTCCTTCGTTGGTCTTAGGTTGAGATAATGGAGTCCACCAATCAAGGAATCCCTCTTGAGGGGAATCCTAGTCCATTTTCTTCTTGGGGAAATATTGGTGCTTCGTATATGGCCACATTGTCCCTTCCAGGAATCACAATTGGTCTGCCAGTATGGCTATTCTCAACCTCTGTTTTGAAAATACTGTGATTCCTCAGTAATTGAATCAGCAACTAGGTGATACTGAAATTGACCCTTCGCCTTCTACTTCATTTGTTTCTCCCTCCCCTTCTTCCTCTTCGCTTCGTGAAAATAGTGATGTTAGTAACCAAGTGACTGAGAAGAAGAAGAAAGGGAAGGAGAAGAAGAAGAAGTCAGTTAAGCAAGGGGGCAACCATGAATCATCTGGTGAAAATTTGCACACTAAATCTCCCAGATATCCTTGTATAATTTGTAGAGGAGACCATTTTCATTGAGATTGTCCAGCCATTCCTTGGATCTTGAGAGAATGGTCCCCCCGTTCACACCAGCCAGTGTCATCAACCTCCGGTGTTCATGTTAATAGCACCATCAACTAGTGATAGTGAAGTTCACGGACAAAAAGGAAAGGCCAAAACTCCATGTAGATTATGTGAAGAGTACCATACCCTTCCTAGTTGTCCTTTTTTGGATGAGGCAAAAAGAGTCTTGAGTAACCATTCTGCTTCACTGTAGGGACTTCCATTTGGATACAAGAAACTCTCTCCAAGTCCTTTACTAGTTGAAAATTCGACTGACTTAACTCAATCATCTGTCAAAATGCATATCATTGAAAGTGAATCTTCTGAGTCCATACCGAACCAAAGTCAACAGGTCGAAATGGCAGTCGACCCAGTTTTACCTTCAGAAGGTCCACCTTCAAATGATACCATTGCTAAAGAGAGTGAGAACAATACTGTTCAAATTCTTTTTGTCCCTTCAAAGTCCGATGAACTTGGGGGAAATCTGCCCGTTCCTTCACAATAGGAAGAGAACCCCCCAGTTCCCGCTACTCAAGGGGTTCATTCAATTGTTTATTTGGTACCCCATCCAAGCAGTCTAGTCGCTTCTTTCGATTGGAATTGTTTAGGGAGATCTCACCTTCCTTCTAATATACCATTCCGGATCATAATACAAGTGTACAACATGGTCGTGTCTGGAACTATCATAGATGAAGGTGCATCAGTGAGTATCCTTTCGTCAACTACTTGGAAGGCACTTGGTTCACCATCGCTTATGCATTTCATACACAATTTTTCAGGCTTCAACAAAGGAACCAATCGACCATTAGGGATCCTTCTTAAGTTACCCAGAACTTTGAGAAGGAAAACCGTTCACTTGAATGTGATGGTAGTCCAAGGACTGTTAGATTACAATCTACTCCTTGGACGTGACTGTGTTTTATAACATGGAAGCTACTGTTTCAACACTCTTTCAAGTGATGTGTTTCCTGCATGAAGGCAAAATTGTCATTGTTGATTAGCTTTCATTTCTCGGTTCAAGAATAGCTCCAAGTCGGTCATCATCCTTAAATGGTCCTTTTGCATCGAAAATGTCTCTTCAACCTTCATTCCATCCACCTAATTACCACGAGTAGTCCGGTGAATGTAACGAAGCTTAAGGGGCATGCACCCTTGTCTTCTTTGGTGGACGAACCTAGCTAAAAATATAGGTTTCCTTGTAGGTTATGTGATTGGTCTAAAATTCCATTCACTTTTGTCTGTGCTGTGGACAAAGCCAAGGAAGTGTTTTGTCTACTCTGTGGACCAAACCATACTACCATATGAATTTCCCTGCAAGTTAAGTGATTGGTCTGATGCACCAATCACCTTTGTCTAGTTGGAAAAGCCAAGGAGTAAGTGTTTTGTCTAATCATTGACTAAAACCATCCTACTTAACCACAGTGATTTCCATATGGTTACTGGAAACTCTCCTTTTCTCGATGCCTGGGAGCATGTAAACCTTTTTATGCAAGCCAAAAATGACCAATTTCTTTTTAATTTTTTAGCATTTTAGCTTTTAGCTTTTTAACTTCTTAGGTTAGGTGATTGGTCTAACATGCCATTCACCTTTGTCTGCTTTATGGACGAAGAAAAGGAAGCATTTTTTCCAATTGCTGATGAAACCATCCTACCTAACCTCAGTAGTTCCATATCTTTTTAGTTTTTAGTTTTGTCTTTTCTACCTTTTTAGTGTGGTCGTTCCTAGCTTACATAAAAAATAATGCTGAGCATATGTTATTTTAGAATTCAAGCTCATTAAAAAATGAACCTACCACCATGAGAAATGTTTCCGCGAGGTTCAAGCTCGTTAAAAAATAAACCCGTCGATGAGCAATGTTTCCGCAAGGTTCAATCTCGTTAAAAAATAAACCCGCCGTTGAGCATATGTTCCCCCAGAGTTCAATCTCGTTAAAAAATGAACCCACCTTTGGTAAATAACCTCTGTGATTGCTATTCTATCATCCTTTTGAACCTTGGTTGTGTTCTTGTCATCACCTCCATTCTTTTGGTTGATCATACGCTTACACTTGATTGTTTACCTTTTTAAGGAACAGCTGCGACGAGTGGTCCTGTTAGCCAACCTCTTCACATCACCATGTTTTGAGAAGTTCCAAGCTTTCCCGGAACCAGTTGCTACCCTAAACGCCACTCATTCCTCAAAAACGAGCCTCCTTTAAACTCTTTTCAGACTCGTTAAATATGAAAATATCATCGAGATATTAGCTTTTCCAGCTCGTTAAAGTAAAAGAAATGCCATCCCTCCTGTATATTTTAATCTTTTTCAGACCTGAGGGATTACCCCACGAAAAAGTTCAAGTGCTTGTCCTTTAGGCTTGCTAAAGTTATTGAAAACTCATCCCTTTCGTATTATTTTATTCCTTTTCGGACTTAAGGGATTATGCTACGAAAAAGAACTGCTAGAGTTTCCTTTTCATCCATTTTCAAACTCTCTAAAAATGAAAAGGACCGAGTTATCCTTTTCGTTAAACTCGTTAAAACAATAGCGAAAAAATTGTCCACCCAGACGAGAACGAGTTTCACTATCGCTAGACTCGCTAAAACATAGCGACAGGTTTGCCCGAAGGGAATATTATAGAACAAGCATATGTTATCCTCCTCAAGCTTGACCAAAATAAAGAGGTAATAGTCAGAAATGACTGGGGAAAAAAGGAAGAAAACTTGAAGAATTTTATTGGTAGTAGGTCGCTCTTGAACATGACACTTTCACTCCATCACCATGATTGATTCGGGTTGGGTTATTCCGTTCACCAGACACATCACCATTGGTCCTCCATGCCATCCATTTTTGGGGTTAACGCTACCAATCCATTTCAGTGTCGTTGATATGTTCAAGAGAATTCATCCAGAGAATTCATCATCCAGTTAATGCCTCATCCACTACAATACCTTCACCCTCCATTTTTCATGACTATCATTCCTGAACCTTGTATCGTCAAATCATTTTCACCTCCAGAAAATCATTTGATACGTTTCATGTCGTAGATGTGGGATACATTAAGGCCCTCCTATGACGGGTCACTTCTTGTCGACATCATATCATTATCCAAGAAGTTGACTTACAAACAACCTTTCAATACTTTGAAGCTTGCATGCCTCAATGGCAAGTTTCTCACTTCCGGTGACAGGTTTACATCAATGGCCTTCGACTGAGAGATTTTGCGTGGTGTTCGACATCAGATCATATATTCATACCACGTGAATCGTACTGTAGTACCTTGAGGGTCATTATCATTATCGGTGATTCCTCTCACGCCTGTTGACAGCTTACAATATTGGCTGGTAATCAATCGATGTCTTTCCATGTTCGACTTCAGAACATCTCTTCACATGGATCGACTTGTACTTCGAGCGAAGATTGAATGAGATTGAAGACCCCGGATCTAGTTTCATCCATCCACGTTGCGATATATTTAGGAATATAAAGAAATCAAATGTACGCAGAAGTTGCACATATGATCATCCAAGCTAAGGGATGATGACTCTACATATAAATAATCACAAGTCTACAATTGCAGACGATTATCTGTCCTATGTACATGAAAATGAATTTATAAAGTTGAGCATGGGAATTCCCACCTTAGCTAGATCAGGAAAATAATATGATGATGATGTATTGTATTGTATCTTATACAGGTCACCTTCTAGCTCGAATACCTCAGATCCTCATGATAAATAATTTCACCCGACATCAAAAGATTTACGACTTCATGCTTTAGGGGGAAACTGTTATAGATATGTTTGGGCACTGCAACCCCAATCTTATATGTCGATAAACCAAGGGCTCTTTAACCCCTAAGAGTTTTGTTTCACACCCTAAAGGATAATGGTCGACTGATTACATCATTCCCAGAAGTTTCACCTGAAAAGCCACTCAGAACTAGCCAAAACTGGACCATACTGACTGCTCCACTATTAGGGTGCGATGCATACTGACTCCTACACTAGCCAGGTACGATGCATACTGAAGAGGCCTTCTGTGGGGTGCAATGAGCGAGAATGGACAAATTTCCAAGACAATTTGGTAAGTGGATGCTCATGAAATCTTCTAGAAACTTCTCCTATGACACTCACCTCTCTAAATTCGCCCAGGGATGAGTAAGAGATCCAAGAAATCTCCAAGTGGAACCAAGAACTACAAGTGGAATGACACTAATCAAAAACCTAGAGATGACTCACACCCTTGTAGACAACTATAAATGGATCCCTCATCTGAGAGATCTGGGGGCTAGAATTTTGTAATTTGCAAGGAAGTGATGATAGTTTGTCTTTGAGAAGGAGTATTGTATTCTTAGGTGATCTTGCTTTTCATGAGGTGAAGTGGGCTTTGATGCTGGGAGGACAGCTAGGTTGTAATACTCCCTTCTATTTAAATAAAGTTCTTTGACTTTTCCTCCATACAATCATGTACTTGTGAATCTTGTTATTTGTAAATGCCATTTTATGTTCAATGTATTTCTGATTCTGCATTGTTTATGATATAATAAATCGAGATACTTTGATGGTGTTCTGTTACTTTTTTTCTACAGGTATTCTCTAAGCAGGATAAGTAGGAGAAGAGTTGCAAGTTCTATCAAGGGGGAGAGAAATGAAGCAAGGAGTCAAGCGGAATATCCAGGTTGGTCCCTTTGCTTCTCTCTTATCTATCATACATAGAGGAAATCGCAAGTTGCTTTGATTGTTTGTTTCTATGATAGCTGCCAATCTTAGTGGGACTAGTAGATCAAAAAGACACTAGTTTTCCCAGAAACAAAATGGCGACTCCACTAGGGATCGAATAATTTGTTTGCTTGTTATTGTTGTTTTCTTTATAAACTATAGACGGAGCCTGAACTTAGCCAGATAGCCTTCGAATTGCTCTTGCTCTGCAATTGTAAAGTAGATGAATGCTGCTTCACTCAATCTATGGTTTAGTTTATGATTTGAAAATATGACTTACAAGCATTCTAAATGCCCTGTTGGTAGCTCAATAACCTCCCAAGATCGTACCCATGTACTTTACTCTTTACTGTTTGTAATAGCTCAACTTAACTCATTGAAATTAGCTGCAAATTTGAGCCAAAACCCATCTCAGTTGCGCTCCCTGGCCCATCGCATTGTTTGTAACTGGAAGCCAATATGTATCACGCTTCCCGAGTGTAGCAGGTAAGTTTCATCCCTATTTCTGTGAATTACAAGTGTGATGACTGAGTAATCCTATTTCTCTCCTTGAAATTTGGGTTTTTTGTCCTTGTTTTCAGGTCTGTTTAATTGTTTTGCTGCTTATGAACAGTATCTCATTGTTGAAACCTCCTTGCATTACATAGACCAGCCTCCATTGATTAGGATTAGTAATTTTTTTATGTATTTTTCCATCATTTACAACCCTTCGTTGAAAATTTGCGTAAATCGATCTATCATTTGATCCAAAAAGTGTCATAATTATTGTTTTGTGTCAAAAAGAGGAGTGTCATAGAGTCTTCCTTCTCTAGATATTCGATTAAACTTTTTGTTACGTATTTGATTTGATTTTTTGATATTTTAAGTGTTAAAAGCATCTTCTATTCGAAATTGAAAAGTTTCGTTTATGTATTCCTTTCATTTTGAAAAAGAAATTGTCGAAATGTCACTTTGAAGAAAATATTTTAGATCTACACTTAGTTTTCCTTTTTTGACATTCTTCACATTAAAGGGAACAAAAAAAAATACATGCATTTGCATTTGCATTTAGACTGTGTGCGAAAAATGATTTAGGAAAAGTGCATTTAGTGTGTGCTATTTGCTCTCTGTTTGAAAGAATCGTAATCTTCTTTCCTTAGTAGCTAGGATTTTCATTGCTAAAAAGTAAACAATGATTGTTTATCATTTTAGATTGCATATTTAGGAATTTTACATCTAAATCACATGGTGAACCTTGAAAGGCAAACTTCTAAACAAGATCAACTCTAAAATAAATTTCAATGAACTTAACAACGCTTTGGAACCTAACACAACACATCTAGAGGTCAAGGCTAGAGACGTGTTCTGTCGTTGTAAAATCTAGTAACTATCATTTTCATCGAAGGTTGGGTGATTCCTCCTCTTTGATGCGACAAGTGCTAGCACGGACTTGAGCTCCCTGTACCATCGAGTATATATTGGTTGACTACAATAGGCTTAGATCCTTTATCCATAGGAAGCCATGTATGCTGCCCTATCGATCGTAATGCACTGAACACAGCATTCAGGAAGATTGATTGCCATACATAAGTCCTTGGTAATTTCTCTTTAATTTATCACCAAGGTGTATATTGCATTTTTGTGATTGGTTTGGTAATCCCTCTGTCTAGGTTTCCATAGTAGTCACTTTCGTTCCTTTTCGACTCCTTAAAAGAAAAGGTCCATTTGAGCACTTGTCACTTCAGGCTCATTAAAATTCGAAGGGGACTAGAGTCATCTTTAGCTTTTTCTCGACTCTTAAAAATTGAAAAATCAAAGTTGTGTCAAAGCATCGTTAAAATTTATTAATTCGGAATAACATCCTTGTTCCTTCGTTAGTCTTAGGATTGAGATAATGGAGTCCACCAATCAAGGAATCCATCTTGAGGGGAATCCTAGTCCATTTTCTTCTTGGGGAAATATTTGTGCTCCGTATATGGCCACATTGTCCCTTCCATGAATCACAGTTGGTCTGCCGATATGGCTATGCTCAACCTTTGTCATTCAAAATACCATGATTCCTTAGCAATCGAATCAGTGACTAGGTGATACTGAAATTGACCCTTCGCCTTCTACTTCATTTGTTTCTCCCTCCCCTTCTTCCTCTTCACTTGGTGAAAATAGCGATGTTAGTAACCAAGTGACTGAGAAGAAGAAGAAAGGGAAGGAGAAGAAGAAGAAGAATTCAGTTAAGCAATGGGGCAACCATGAATCATCTGGTGAAAATTCGCACACTAAATCTCCCAGATATCCTTGTATAATTTGTAGAGGAGACCATTTTCATCAAGATTTTCTAGCCATTCATTGGATCTTGAGAGAATGGTCCCCCCGTTTGCACCAGCTGGTGTCATCAACCTCTGGTGATCATGTTGACAGCACACCATCAACTAGTAATAGTGAAGTTCACGGATAGAAAGGAAAGGCCAAAACTCCATGTAGATTATGTGAAGAGTACCATACCCTTCCTAGTTGTCCTTTTTTGGATGAGGCAAAAAGAGTCTTGAGTAACCATTCTACTTCACCGCAATGACTTCCATCTGGATACAAGAAACTCTCTCCAAGGCCTTTACTAGTTATCCGACTGACATAACTCAATCGTCAGTCAAAACGCCTATCATTGAAAGTGAATCTTTTGAGTCCATATCGGACCAAAGTCAACAGGTCGAAATGGCAGTCGACCCAGTTTTACCTTCAAAAGGTCCATCTTCAATTGATACCATTCCTAAAGAGAGTGAGAATGATACCATTCAAATTCTTTTTGTCACTTCAGAGTCTGATGAACTTGGGGGAAATCCACCCATTCCTTCACAACAGGAAGAGAACCCCCAGTTCCCGCTACTCAAGGGTTTCATTCAACTGTTTATTTGGTACCCCCTCCAAGCAGTCTAGTCTCTTCATTCGATTGGAATTGACTAGCAAGATCCCGCCTTCCTTCTAATGTACCATTTCAGATCATAGTACAAGTGTACAAAATGGTCGTGTCTGGAACTATCATAGATGAAGAGGAATCAGTGAGTATCCTTTCATCAACTGCTTGGAAAGCGCTTGGTTCACCATCGCTTATGCCTATCATACACAATTTGTTAGGCTTCAACAAAGGAACCAGTCGACTGTTAGGGATCCTTCTTAAGTTACCCATAACTTTGAGAAGGAAAATTGTTCACTTGAATGTGATGGTAGTCCAAGGATAGTTAGATTACAATCTACTCCTTGGACGTGACTGTGTTTATAACATGGAAGCTATTGTTTCAACACTCTTTCGAGTGATGTGCTTCCCGCATGAAGGCAAAATTTTCACTGTTGACCAGCTTTCATTTCCTTGTTCAAGCATAGCTCCAAGTCGATCAACATCCTTAAATGGTCCTTTTGCATCGAGAATGTCTCTTAAACCTTCATTCCATCCACCTAATTACCGCAAGTAGTCCAGTGAATGTAACGAAGCTTAGGGGGCATGCACCCTTGTTTGCTTTGGAGAACAAACCCAGCTAAAAAGATAGGTTTCCTTGTAGGTTATGTGATTGGTCTGAAACACCATTCACTTTTTTCTGCACAGTGGAGAAAGCCAAGGAAGTGTTTTGTCTACTCTGTTGACGAAACCATCCTACCATATGAATTTCCCTGCAAGTTAAGTGATTGGTCTGACACACCAATCACCTTTGTCTAGTTGGCAAAGCCAAGGAGTAAGTGTTTTGTCTAATCACTGACTAAAACCATCCTGCTTAACCACAGTGATTTCCAAATGGTTACTGGAAACTCTCCTTTTCTCGATGCCTGGGGGCATGCAAACCTTTTTATGCAAGCCAAAAACGACCAATTTCTTTTTAGTTTTTTAGTTTTTTAGCTTAGATTTTTAACTTCTTAGGTTAGGTGATTGGTCTAACACGCCATTCACCTTTGTCTGCTCTGTGGATGAAGCAAAGGAAGCGTTCTTTCCAATTGTTGATGAAACCATCCTACCTAACCTCAGTAGTTCCATAGATTTTTAGTTTTTTTAGCTTTTTAGTTTTGTCTTTTCTAGCTTTTTAATGTGGTCGTTCCTAGCTTACATAAAAAATATAGCTGAGCATATGTTATCGTAGAATTCAAGCTCATTAAAAAATTAACCTACCACCATGAGCAATGTTTCCGCAAGGTTAAATCTCGTTAAAAAATAAACATCGATGAGAAATGTTTCCACAAGGTTCAAGCTCATTAAAAAATAAACCCGCCGCTAAGCATATGTTCCCCCAGAGTTCAAGCTCATTAAAAAATGAACCCACCTTCGATAAATAACCTTTGTGATTGCTATTCTATTAGCCTTTTGAACCTTGGTTGTGTTCTTGCTATCACCTCCATTCTTTTGGCCGATCATACGCTTCCACTTGATTTTTTACCTTTTTGAGGAACAGCTGTGACGAGTGGTCCTGTTAGCCAAACTCTTCACATCACCATGTTTTTAGAAGTTCCAATCTTACTTAGACCCAGTTGCTACCCTAAACACCACTCGTTCCTAAAAAACGAGCCTCCTTTAAACTCTTTTCAGACTCGTTAAATATGAAAAGATCGTGGAGCTATTGGCTTTTCTAGCTCATTAAAGTAATTGAAGTACCATCCCTCCTATATATTTTAATATTTTTTGGACCTGAGGGATTACCCTACGAAAAATTTCAAGCACTTGTCTTTTCGGCTCACTAAAGTTATCGAAAACTCATCCCTTTTGTATTATTTTATTCCTTTTCGGACTTAAGGGATTATGCTACGAAAAAAAACTGCTAGAGTTTCCTTTTCATCCATTTTCAAACTCTCTAAACATGAAAAGGACCGAGTTATCCTTGTCATTAAACTCATTAAAACAATAGCGACAAACTTGTCCACCCAGATGAGAACGAGTTTCACTATCGCTAGACTCGCTAAAACATAGCGACAGGTTTGCCCGAAGGGAATATTATAGAACAAGCATATGTTATCCTCCTCAAGCTTGAAAAAAATAAAGAGGTACTGGTCAACAATGATTGGGGAAAAAGGGAAGAAAACTTGAAGAATTTTATTGGTAGCAGGTCGCTCTTGAACATGACACTTTCACTCCATCACCATGATTGAGTCGGGTTGGGTTATTTCGTTCGTCGATCACATCATCATTAGTCCTCCATGCCATCCATTTTTTGGGTTAACGCTACCAATCCATCTCAGTGTTGCTGATATGTTCAAGAGAAGTCATTCAGAGAATTCACCATCCAGTTAATGCCTCATCTACTACAATACCTTCACCCTCCATTTTTCATGACTGCCATTCCTGAACCTTGTATCATCAGATCATTTTCACCTCCAGAAAACCATTTGCTACGTTTCGTGTCATGTATGTTGGATACATTAAGGCCCTCCTATGACAGGTCACTTCTTGTCAACATCAGCTCATTATCCAAGAAGTTGACTTACAAACAACCCTTTCAGTACTTTGAAGCTTGCATGCCTCAATGGCAAGTTTCTCACTTCTGGCAACAAGTTTACATCAATGGCCTTCGACCGAGAGATTTTGCGTGGTGTTCGACATTGGATCATATATTCAAACCACGTGAATTGTACTGCAGTATCTTGAGGGTCATTATCATTATCGGTGATTCCTCTCGCGCCTGTTAACAGCTTACAATATTGGCTGGTAATCAGGCGATCTCTTTCCATGTTCGACTTCTGAGCTACGATATATTCATGAATATAAAGACATCAAATGTATGCAGAAGCTGCACGAATGATCATCCAAGCTAAGGGATGATGACTCTACATATAAAGAATCACTAGTCTGCAACTGCAAACGATTATCTGTCCTATGTACATGAAAATGAATTTATAAAGCTAAGCATGGGAATGCCCGCCTCAGCTAGATCATGAAAATAATCTGATGATGATGTATTTTATTGTATCTTATACAAGTCACCTTCTATCTCGAAAACCTCGAATCCTCATGATAAAGCATTTCACCTGACATCAAAAGATTTACGACTTCATGCTTTAGGGGCAACTGTTATAGACATATTTGAGCACTGCAACCCCAGTCTTATATGTCAATAAACCAAGGGCTCTTTAACCCCTAAAAGTGTTGTTTCATACACTAAAGGATCATGGTCAACTTCTTACATCATTCCCTAGAAGTTCCACCTGAAAAACCACTCAGAACTGGCCAAAACTGGACCATACTGATTGCTCCACCGTCAGGGTGTGATGCATACTGACTCCTACACTAGCCAGGTGTGGTGCACTGAAGAGGCCTTCTGTGGGGTGCAATGAGTGAGAATGGACAAATGTTCAAGACAGTTTGCTAAGTGGATGCTCATGGAATCTTATAAAAACTTCTCCTATGACACTTGCCTCTCTAAATTCGCCCAGGGATGTGTAAGAGATCCAAGAAATCTCCAAGTGGAACCAAGAACTACAAGTGGAATGACATTAATCAAAAAACCAGAGATGACTCACACCCTTGCTGACATCTATAAGTGGATCCCTCATCTGAGAGATCTGGGGGCTGGAATTTTGTAATTTGCAAGGAAGTGTTGATAGTTTGTCTTTGAGAAGGAGTATTGTATTGTTAGGTGATCTTGCTTTTCATGAGTTGAAGAGGGATTTGATGATGGGAGGATGATGCTAGATCAGACATATGGGTTGTAATTCTCCCTTCTATTTTAATAAATTTCTTTGAGTTTTCCTCCATACAATCATGTAGTTGTGAATCTTGTTATTTGTAAATTCCATTGTATGTTGAATGTATTTCTGCTTCTGCATTGTTTATGATATAATAGATCGAGATGCTTTGATGGTGTTCTCTTACTTTGTTTCTATAGGTATTCACTAAGCGGATAAGTAGGAGAGGAGTTGCAAGCTCTATCAAGGGGGAGAGAAATCAAGCAAGGAGTCAAGCAGAAGATCCAGGTTGGTCCCTTGCTTCTCTCTTATATATCATACATAGAGGAATCGCAAATTGCTTTGATTGTTTGTTTCTATGATAGCTGCAAATCCTAGTGGGACTAGCAAATCGAAAAGACACTAGTTTTCCCAGAAACAACTACTGGACCTTTCGGCAAAAGTCCGTGGAGTGCGGACTAAGGTCTCACCCGAAGTAGTATGGGGGGGTGTTGGAACCAGGTTTTTTCACCCTTAAGATGTCTGAGGTTTTGATGGGGTCCAATCGTTAGTTCCTTCACGCACTTCCCTAGCCTTCGCACCCTGATATACTCATCTTCGTGCAACCCTAACCAGGGTTGTGGGGCTTCTACGCTGCTGGAGCAGCGCTCTACACTATTTCCCTAAGTCCCACCCGAGATCTGACTTATCTTCATACACTAGTTAGTTATCTTCACGTAAATGGATGCCTTATGTTATATTTATTTATACAGCACATTCATATGATTTTGCGCAACAAATACATAGTAAACTTGTAATTCATACCCAATAATACATAAAAAAGGAAGAGATACACATAAATATGATAAAACTTCTCTTTATTGATGTTTCCAATAGTTACAGACTCGACCTTCCCTACGCACTCAGCTGCAGGGGTCGACGCACTCAGCTACGGACTACTAGGCCTCTCCGCACTCAGCTACAGAGCCTTCTCCTACTCTACGACCCAAGATGCACTTTTCACTTCGACTCAATCTCTTAGACTCATCATGATTCTAGTCTATTCCCTGATTGATTCCTTTTTACACATAGAGCCTTAATCTATTTATACAATCCCATGGTCCGTGGACCATGGGTGGATCTCTCAAGTCGACATTACATTACAAAAACAAGGGCGGACAACGCTGTGACTCTACTATGACTTCATGCTTTGTGCCCACAAACCACGGAGTCTTTACAAAGGACTTGGTCAAAACTTGGGCTTTAAGCCCCAAAACATGCCCTGGGGGGATTCCATGTCCAACAGGCCCCCAACACAAACATCATGACTTGCCCTCGAGTCACTCTATCAGTGTGGATATCTTCGCGCGGATTCCCTCTAACTCTGCACGAACCACGCCAATATCGGTAGCGCACTGAGTGATTGCCTGTTGAATCTCCTGTACCCGTTGTTTCGAGACTGCGGTGTTGAAACTGCTTCCTGCATTTTTTCCTACATCCTCTACATTTGTGCAAGTTTTCCTTTAATTGTTGTTGTGATGGTGAAGGCCTCATCGATCCAAGGTTGAATGCATGCCTTCAAGACTGCTTCTTTGTGTCATGTTGTGTCCACCTGCTCTTTCAGCGCTTTGGCCTATTGCATTCCCGCAAGGCTCTGAGTGAGGGCCACCATCTATGTGGTCCCTTTGACGTTGTCGTACTGCCGTTGGAGCTCACGCGCCTCTATCTCTAAGCATTCGATGTTAGGGTCCTCCTGTAGATTCGTGAGGACCTCAAATGACTCCTCCAACATTTTGGTGCAGTCCCTTACTACATTGTCGATCTCTTCCAGCCCTGATGTAATAGCATCGACACGCTTTTCTCTTACTTCTGGAGGGGCAGACGACTGCACCTTCAACTGCAACTCTGCTATCTGAAGGTTCAGCTCCAGCTGAACCTTAGTCATTTCATCTGGCGCGTTGCGCACCCATGCTGCTAGTCTGTGGATGTGCGCCTTTGCTGGTGCATCTGCTGGTATGGCTAGCTCAGGGACCATATGGTAGGCTTCTTCCAGTACCTGTACCATTTTCCTGTTCTATGATAGCACTTCGTTGCGCTACAAGCTCAACTGCTCCATGTTGATCTTTTGCTCGCTCAGCACTTGCAGCGCGTGGCTCTCCCTAGCCCGTAGTTTTGTAGTAATCCCATCCGACAAAACATATAACGTCTCCCACGGGGGTGTAGCCATGTTGATCCTGATACCTTTCAGTGCGTTAATCGTAGTCCTGTCGGCCTCATTTGTTGTCATCAGTGCGCCTTCTAGCAGCACTATTGTATTTTTTGTTCGAACGTGCAGCATCTGCTCTGTTGTAGTTGTCCCTATTACAAGCATGGTCGAAAGGGTACCTGCCTGAGGAGTACGCACCTGGAACTCCTTAAGCTACACTCTGAGGACCCCCAACACAATATGATTCTCTTGCACGGAGCTTTGGAGGGCCTCGGAGGTGATGTCATGCACCGTCTCACTAATGTCGTGCAGATCACCCTCAGTAAGGGTTATCGGGTCAATAGAAAACTTTGATGCCTTGACCTTCTTGCATGGCCGCATCCGCTCACTTGGGTGTTGGAGCTTCAGTTATGTTGACGTGGTTTGTGGTTCTAAGCCACCTTCCTCTTCCTTTGCTTCCTTCCCATGCGAAGGCGACTTTTGGCCCTCGCGTGCCTTCTTGGATTCCTCCTATGTTGTTGCTGCTGTTGCGGCCTTTTTCTGTTCTGCTGCTATCTGGGCAATATCCAGTGCCTCCTTTACTTTTGTTCCGCTGCCTCTTGCCTTCTCTTTTCTGCCAACAGTGCCATGTGTAGTTTGGCCTCCTTCTTCTTCTATAATAAGGTCCTCCAGGTCTTCCTCCTCCTCGTCAGTTTCCAAGTTAATTGCTTCCCGCTTCTCCTCCATTGTTAACCTGGTGCGCAATGGGTTTCAAGGGCACACATGTACAGGAACCATCGACTGTTTTTCTTTCTTCGGCCTCAGTGTGCATGGGGATTTGGGGATTTCCGTCACAATCTCGGCGCCTTCAGGGGCATCCCCCACAGTAAGGGCTTGCATGGCCTCTTAAGCAGTCATCTCTGCAGTTTCCCTAATTTCTTGTGATGCTACCATCTTGTTGGTCCAAAAATATTTCAATTGCATACTCAGGGGCTCAATCAATGCTCGACACAGGGCAAATAGATCTTAGCTTGGGATACACGGGGCATACAACAGCTCAATTCGCAAATGACCAAGTGTTGTTTTCTAGGTAGCCCTTTGTAATTTATAGTGCCTTTTGAATTTGAATTCGACCATTCCCCCCAAATCTGGTTCATTAATGCTCGCTTGGCGGTAGATTTTCCCAAATATTGCCCATAAAATGCATCTTAAATGCCTATCTGCCGCTTATTTGGTCTCAAGTCAAGCATTACATCATGGATAGTGAGTCCAATGGTCACTTTCCATCCAACCCACGTGACAGCGCAGCCCCCCTTGCGTGGTCGTGGACCTTGTGACTCTTTTCTTCTGCACGCAGCTCCAACATCGCGTAGCTCCCAGGTAGAGTAGTTTATTGTCCCACTCCTCCTTTCAACTACATGGATTTCTAAGACTATGCTTTCCACGACTAGTCAGGTGGTCGCACCACTTGTATAAGGTTTCATTTGGTCATCCATCAATTTTCTTGGAAAATACCCACCTTTTATTGTTTGGTGTTGTGTTGTGCACTTTATCATTAGCATCACACCACCATGGTTGATCCATTTAGTAATATGTGGTCCAATACAAGGCATCAGGCTAATCAATTCTCAGTGATAGTCCCTAAATTCGTCGATGTGATTGTGCGCACCCTGTTTTGTCATCCTAGGTTCTTTACCGATAAAATCCTTCTTGATCCTGTCCTCAAGCTTCTTGGAATCCGCTTCCAGAAGAGTGCTTTTCTCCCTTAATCACACCCTATCATTCATAAGTTCTTGGCGCCTAAGGTCGACCTATCAGATTTCCTTGTCAGGTCCCAAGTGTTCTACTTCGTTCAGTTGCGCTACCCCTTCTTCCAAGGTTCCACGAATCATCATATCTATCGATGCTGCCATGCATGGACCAGGCATTTTATGCTCTATGGGGATTATAGCTCGCTCCATACTCCAACCTCAGAGGTGCCTACACTATTAGTTTCTTTCACTTGGTCCTATAAGCCTATAAAATCATTAGTACGCGCAGGTCCCAATCAGTTCGTTGCACACTGTGTAACTTGTTCAGTGCTTCACATACTTCGTTAAAGGCTTCTGCGTGGATAACCTTCTGTGCACTTGGTCTTTCCATACTCCGTGGTTCTAATTGGATGGTTCATTCATGCCATTTCCTCGCCCACACATGTTTACTGACTGTGTCTCCTAATGCGAAGACTTTGTGCATCTGCGTAGGTTTCATACTATATGTCGATATCCATCTAGACAGGTGGGCACATGGACCATTTCGTCTGGAAATCTTGTCTGGTAATCGCATCTAAGGCTTCCCAGATCATATGCGCATCATTCTCCTGTAGGCGTGCCAGTCCCCGAAGCTTCCTTGGTATGTACCCCACCACCTCGCGAGCATAGCACACAGTACCCATTTTAAAGCTTCGAAACGTTGTTGTTCTGACAGCTCTCTTTTGAATCTGTTTAGGAATTCATCTACCTTACTTAACCCATCATACATAGGTAGATCCCTTACCTTTGTTGATATGTAGCGCAATGATTTCATCATCATGTTACAGTTCAACGTGGTTAACTCGTGTAACCGGTTCTACCATCGTTCTATTTCCTCGTCAGAATCTGATGTGCAGGAGCTTTCGCACTCCCATGAGATTCGTCCATCCATGGTTGGGTTTACCTAGTCCTTCCCTCGCACAGTTATCTTGTAGATGTAGTCTAATTCATCTTCGCTTTCATAGTCGCGTACTAGCTCTGTGTAGCGCGAACCTTCTACAGGGTCCAAGGGTACAACTATGCGTAGAGACTTTTTCTCAAAAATCATCTTGTGCTTCTTCAGATTTATCACCCCATTCATGTCAATGGCCTAATCTATTCCTAATAGCGCAGGGTAGGGATTACTGTCATCGGCAATCTCTATTACTTCGAAGTCTGCTAGCGTGCTTGCTCCTTCGATATCCACTGTGATTCCTTACAATCTCCAAATAGGTAGGATCTTTTGCTGGTTTTCCATTTGCAGTTGGATAGGAGACCATTGCAGCATAGGCCTTCCCATGTGCTCCCATGTTTACTTCAGCAGAACGATCATGTCTGATCCTAGGTCTAGAATTACTTGGTCTATCTCATATTCTCCAATCTGCGTGATCAATCTCATCTCCCTTCCTGTCCTCTTTGTGTGCTTTCCAAGCTTCCAGACTACATGCGGTTCTCCTAGCGCAGTCCCATCACATCTATTTATGAGTTCCTGCAACCCCTTTATAACCTTGATGTCATGCAACAAATTCATGCATGTTTCCAGGAACATTGTGAGCTTCAATGGGTCCATTTCTGACTCCGGTCTCTCTTTGCTTCCTGAAGTGGAGGCATCGAAGCTATTCTTGGATTCCATGAAGGTTTCCTTAGCATGCTCCAAATCAAACTCTGGTTCTTTCATTGGAGCCCTGCGAACCTAAGTACTCTCTTCAGGCTGCTTGCCTTTGTCATCCCCTGTAGTAATTCCACTTCGGAGCATAATATTCACATTAGGGTCTTCTTCGCGCGACTCAGACCTCATCATTTGCAGGTTCTGAGTCGGGGTAGGTTGGAGTGCTCCTTTATCACGCAACCTCGCTATCAATGTGGGACAATCCTTCGTCTCATGGTGAAACAATGTACAATACAAGCATGATGGCCGCGTTGGATTCGGACAATCGTGGGCATAATGTCCTGGCCCTCCAAAATTGTAACATATCAGTTGTCTGCAAACACTTCTAGGTCCTCCTCCACCTCAGCCTCATCCGTGCCCCTGAAATCTGGTTCGCGCCATTCCTACATTCTGGTCAAGGGGCCGCTTTTCGGCCTAAACTCGGTAGGTACGATTTTGATCCATCATCAGCTCATAACTTCTATAGGTGCGCTTATCATGTCCCACTGATCTATAGAAATTACAGAAAAATTGTTATGAATTATGCGTGTACTTATGCAATAAATGGCAGTTATCTATAGCATGCTTTCCTCCTATTTGACAAATCGGGCACCACAACACAGGTGCTATGCTCGGTCCTGCTTGTGCCTTTGGTCTCAATGGCATTGGTCCTCCTCCTGCTAGGTAATTCACGAACATTAGGCAGTGGTCCTTGTCATGTCCCTCACCCTTGCACTTTACGCACCATACCTCATCACACACTTCTAGGCGAGTTGTCATGTTTTGTTTCAAACTTTTCATCTCAAGGCACAAGTTTTTCAACTGCGCGTGAATCCTCTGAACTCCCAAGTTTGGATCCTGTATCGGGGTCTCGTGTAGTCTCATTATGATTTCCAAGGCCTCGGCCTGAGTTGTTAGCCTCTGTTGTAACAACGCATTCCTTAGATGTGGCGTTAATGATGCTACAAACAATTTGCGGTGTTTTCCATCTGTCAACATCATGTTAGCTTCGCGAATTGTGCACTTCAGTCTCTGATCCGACTCCCAAGGGGTCTCGCCTAGTAACATTGTGATTTCCTTGAAGCCAATGATCAACTGTGCCTCTGATTTGGACCTGCTAAATTCTTTGTTTAGTGCAGTTTGGAAATCCACAATCCCCACATTTGGATTGGCATTGGAATGCTTAATGTACTTGTTATCACCTGGATTTACCTCAGGCTGAAGGGAGGCAACTTCCAGGGTAACCACAAACCAAGCTTAGCCTTGTAGCTAGCCCTATAAGGCCGAGAGAGGGCTCTCTCCTTTAGAATCTCAGTCGAGATGACTGGATCAGGTAAGGATTTTAGGCTAGGTATAGTAGCACGGGAGTTCTGATTGGCTTTTGTTGATGTTTTGCTAGATCAGGAGGCGTTGGGCAGTTTAGGTCTCAGGAATTAGGTTAGAATTGCAGTGTGTTCTATGGGGTAAGGTAGGCATAGGTTATAGCATTCTTAAGCTTGATGAAATGAAGTGTTTAACTGGTGAGAAGCTAAGGAGGGCATGTGGAGATCATGGATCCTTCTTAAATAGTAGAAAAAACATGAAATATTGAGTGTTTTCCCAAGGCAGAGCATTAAATACAATGGATTCTACCTATCTTACTTGAAAACATTCAACTAGAAGCATTCAGATGGTTGAGAGCATACATAAAACAAGTAAACAAATGATCACATAAGGAAAAACTATGCTAGAACTCCATACCACAGGGATCCCATAAAAATAGCTGCAATTCTTATTAATGGCCTGCCAAAACTGCTTACAAGAGAAATACAATCAAGTGTTGAGCATCTAGCTGAGTCCAACCTCAACCAATGTCTAAGAAAATACATAATATAGGCATCAAAACCACTCATCCTAGCCTCAAGGGTCGAATCCATGAGAGGAGGGGCAGTTACAAAACAAACTGAACTGAAAGCTAAAGACTAGGGAGGTCAAAATGACTCATCCCTAAGGTGAAGGAAACTGATTCATTACATGCCACCTTGGCCATTTACCTGATGTATCTATCCTAAATATCCAAAATATACATTAATTACAGCATGATTTTACATTACATCAGTAAAAAGATCAAATTCCCAAAGATGAAAGCAAATTCGGGAAGAAACAGTGAAAAATTGAGCAATTTGTCAAGTGCGTAGCGCTAGTGTCAAACACGCAACGCCTAAAGGGAGTGTGCAACGCCAACTTCTAGTTGAATTTTGACTGCTTTCTATACCTCCAAATCTAGCTCATGATAACTCAATGGAAATCGTGTCCTATTTACTTTCCAAATCTTCCCTTAGTTTCCAATTTGACCTTCATTTTCCCCTCCAAAATTGAAATCTCCCAAGACTGCTCAAACATGCAGTGCTAGGCTCCAAAAACAAGCAGAAACATGAAATTTTGGTGGTTTTTGGCCTTTTCACCTAGAAAAACCGACTTTCTCACCTGGAAACATGGTTTTTATGAATGTACATGGCCTTCGAAATCCAATGGTGGTGGCCATTTCTCCAAAAAGTGCCCCAAAAAGGCGGGTGTTGCATGTTTGGCTAGTGCACTAATAAAATAAATGCCTGAAAATGACAAGAAATGCTAGCACTTCAAGCCCACTTTTGACTACCTTCCTAATGTCCAAATTGAACTTGGGATGGCTCTTTGGAAATCTTTTTTAGTCTAGTTTCCATAACATCTTGAATTTTTCAATTTGGAGTTATTTACCCTATCAAAAGCCCAATCTCCCAAGACTTTTCAAATGCACAATGCCACTTTCAAGACAACTTTTGGAGGTATTCCTGAACTCCAAATTGAGCTCATGATAGCTCATTGGAAAGGTATCTATGTATAGTTATCATTTTACTCATCAAGAAAGTCATTTGGTCACCCTCTCTAGGAGAAATAGTGATTTTCCCAAGGTCACTCCAAAAGTGCATCAACTCTCCTGAGGCAAATGATGTTTTGGACATTTCTCCCACACCATGAGACCTATGTCAAAACGGAAGGAGGTTTTTCTTCCTGGGTCTATTATGGACAAACACCTCTCTCACTGTTTTCAAATACATCTTATCTTTCTTAGAAACATCATTTTAATAAAACCTATCCCGATGTGTGGGACAGGGGATTTGTAGAAATGAAGGGAAATGAAGGGGATGAGGGGCTTCTAATTTCTTGAGAAAAATATGGGAAGTAGGGAGGGATGTTAAGAAGTAGTGGGAAGTGGAATTTCAAGGATTGAGTGAGGAGAAGGGGTCTAAAATGGAAAAACACAGGCCTAACCTAGAAAAGTGTCAAATTGTAGCAATAGGCTAGGGTTTGTGGGAAAATGATGAATTTGAGGGATATCAGTGATGAGAAGTATTTAAGAAGGTATGTTAAGGATAGGGGAAGGCATATGAGCATCAGGATACAATTTTTTTTGATGATTTGACCATCCAAGAAAAATTACCTTCAAAACCCTAGGAGAGGGAAATTAGCCTTACCTAAGCACAACTGAAGCACAAACAAGGTGTAAATTGACCCATTGGAACTTGAAATAATGATGAAAACTAATTTGAATGATGGTACACTCAGACGAATGGTGACATGGACCAGTACTTGGAAAACTTTGGAAGGTGTGAAAACAATCCTAGACCTAATACCTAGTGACCATATTTTACTTAAAGACTCACTAAAATGACAAAAATTTGACTTTGACACCCCAAGACCACTTTATAAGAGCATATTTGATCACTAGTGGAAGGCTGCAAAGACTAACACTAACAGTACCAGGTTAGCACGCGATCCTGCAGAGCACTGACCAATGTCACTTTCTCTATATTGTCATCCATAACTCCCTATGCTTCCCATACAAATTTTATCATGAACCAAAATTGGTTCGGATCTTCATTCCCTACTCCCTTGAATATTGGCAACTTTATCGCGCTCGCCATATTGACTCACAGTGGTGGCGGAGGTGGTATGGGTGAATATGGGGGTGAAGACGGTGAAACTGGCAGAGGTGGTATGGGTGAAGATGGGGGTGAAGACGGTGAAACTGGCGGAGGTGGTATGGGTGAAGATGGGGGTGAAGACGGTGAAACTGGCGGTGGTGTGGGTGGGGGTGGTATGCACAGAATCCTCTGCCTTATCAAATTTATCACACTTCTTGGTGAGACCTTTGCAAGCTCTTCTTCACCCCGTCGTGGAGGTGAAATCAAGGGGCTAGTTTCTAGCTCTGCACTACCTTCATTTATGTAGATTCTCCCACTTCGCGTAGCCCCAAACATCAATTTATTTTCATAACTCGCTTTTCACACAGTAGCATTTTAATCCCAAGTGTTCAAAGACTTAACATATTTACCTCGTGGTCCTTTGAGGAAGCATCGTTCTGCCTTGCTATAGCTAACTGAAGTATCTACAGTGAACTCGGTGATGAATCCTCCTATAATTCGACCGAGCCAATGATCAACAACGCGCGTGATCTTATCCTGCGATACTTCCAATCTACGCACCAATTTTGGCGTCCACATAATAGTTCTGTCGAGCTTACACCTTCCTTGGCTATCTTCTAGCTTCATGATCCCCTCATATAGCTCAGTAGGGAAAGATGCGAAGAAAATTTTGTGGATCTTTGTGTATAAGTAGCAGCCTAACCACTCTTCTTTGGATAGTTGTGGATTCTTGTTCTCCTACACCGCGAACTTGTGAATCTTCCTATCCAACCAATCCTCACTTCCTTTTTTAGTTGGATTCCAGTGATACGACATTAGATATCTCTATGCAGATCCTGGTCTCGGCAATGGAACCATTTGTTGGCTTGTTAGGGCCTGACCCAAGTTCAAAGTTAATTAGCCAAACAAATACTTGTACTACTGGCCCTTTTGGCAACAGTCCGTGAAGTGCGGACTGAGGTCTCACTCGAAGTAGTATGGGGGGGTGTTGGAACTAGGTTTCTGCACCCTTGAGATGTCTGAAGGTTTGATGGGGTCCAACCGTTAGTTCCTTCACACAAGTTACTTTGTGCACTTCCCTGGCCTTCACACCCTGATATACTCATCTTCGTGCAACCCTAACCAGGGGGTGTAGGGCTTTTGCGCTGCTGGAGAAACGCTCTGCACTATTTCCCTAAGTCCCACTTAAGATCTGACTTATCTTCTTACACCAGTTAGTTATCTTCGCGTAGATGGATGTGTTATATTATATTTATTTATACAGCACATTCATATGAGTTCGCATAGCAAATTCACAGTAAACTTGTAATTCATACCCAATAATACATAAAACAAGAAGAGATACACAGAAATATGATAAAACTTCTCCTTATTGATGTTTCCAATAGTTACAGACTCGACCTGCCCTGCACACTCAGCTGTGGACTACTAGGCCTCTGTGCACTTAGCTACAGAGCCTTCTCCTACTCTACAACCCAAGACACACTTTACACTTCGAATCAATCTCTTAGACTCATCTTGCTTCTTATCTATTCCTTGATTGATTCCTTTTTACACACAGAGCCTCACTCTATTTATACAATCCCATGGTCCACGGACCATGGGTGGATCTTTCAAGTCTACATTACAATACAAAAACAAGGTTGGACAACCCTGTGACTCTATTATGACTTCACGCTCCGCGCCCACAAATTGTGAAGCCTTTACAAAGGACTTGGTCCAAACTTGGGCATTAAACCCCAAAACATGCCCTGGGGAGATTCCACGTCCAACAACTAGTGCAAGGCTGTGTCTTTGAGGTTGGATGGAAACAATTTCAACTTCTGGTCATGAGAGGTATAATCATAAGTTTTTCATATGATAACAAACTCAAACAAAAAATATATGGGTCCTCTGAGGTTAAGCCATGGAAATGAGGAAGGGAAGAGGGGCTTATGTTTTTCATCCTAGCATCTCCATTAGTTTCTCTGATCAGAAAAGAACTCTCATCTCTATTTTTAGGTCCTTCTATGTTTTCAATCCATTCCTATTTTCAGCCATGGTGTAGGTTGGTGGAATGGTCTCTTCTTCTTCTTCCCTAATAGGCTCCTCAAAGATCTATGGTTGTTCACCTAATGGGTCCTCTAGCTCACAGCCACCGAAGAAGAGGAAAGGTTGGCTGTTAGATGCGATGGGGTATTTGAAAAAAAAATATCCTAAGTTGTCTCTACTCCTACGAGGCATGAAAGGAAATTTTTTTTTTTTCAGGGTTTTTTCATAATTACTTGCAAAATGGAAAGAAAGCAAAGATTGCAACTATTTTCTAAATGGAACTACTTAAAAAATTGGAAAGAAAGCAAATATTGCAACTATTTTCTGAATGAAAAAAAGAAGGAAATAAGAAATCACATCTACTTAGACACCTCCCCAACAATGGTGCCAAAAAGTGATAAGCTCCAATATTACAACAAGAATGCTACAACTCCTAGGGCTACCAACTTTACTTCATCAACCCAGGGTTCGTACAAACTTGGAGGTGACAATGTTGTATACATAGTATATGTAATAGTATACTCTTGTCACTTTTCAATTGGGGTGATAGACCACTAGGGTTTTTCAAACCAATCTTCTATTGACTAGAAGGAGTCTGACTACCAAATAGCAAAGGGAAAATTACTCTTAATGCAGAAAGGAAATGTTGCCTACTCTAGGAAATGAAAGTGTTGAATTGGAAGGTGTTATAAAGTGACATGAAATCATCTAGCTAAGAATCTACACATATTGCTTGCACAAGAGACCTAACTTAACCTTGCATATAACATCTAATTATCTAGACTAAATAAGCATGCAAATTTATCTAAAAATTATTGTGACTATTGCATGCATGTGCTAATGAAAAATTGCAGAAAAATCCTTTTTGATTTTTAGTGTTATGAATGAAAATAGCTAATTAACCAAATTGTTTTTTTGGCGGGGGAGGCAGGTATGGGGAAACAATTCTGGAATGGTGTCGAGGGTATGGAAGCCAAGTGGAGGCATAACGTAAGCTCAGATGACCATTTCTGCTAAATTCAGGCTTAAAACGGGTTGCTATAGGATTTCTTGTAGTACTATAGGATGTCCTAGTTCTACAATAGGATGCCATGTTTTATTACAGGAAATAGGCAAAAATATTATAGGGAGGTAGGAAAGGTAGGATAAAGTGTGGGAAAGGTGTTTGACGGGAACTAAGGCACAGAGGAGGTGCACACTACCCAAGGCTCAATCCAAGGCTTCAAGATGGTTGGAATTGCTCAAGGAAAATGTCCACTTTGCTACAAAACAGAAATTTAGATTAGGGTTTAGTGGGCTTTGGCAACGTAAGTTGAGAAGACTTGGATGAGGCTAGCGAGATGAGGTCTCCAGCGAGATGAGGTCTCCTTGCAAATGAGGTCTTCATTTATATATGGAAAAGATGAGTTGAATTTAGGAAAAACAAAGTTATTACTAGCTAATGGCTAAGTTTATGAATGGAAGTGCTTCTAAACCATAGCAAACTCAAGAGACCAAAATGACAATTGCAGGTACTTCTAAGAAATTTAGAAACAGTGATCTATGCAACAAGAAACCCTAGGTTATGCAGTGATCAAACAATAAATTTGTTTTTGGGCTGTGTGAATGGAACCCTCAAACCATGATCCCATAAGCGAGATGAGGCAAGGGCCACCACCACAAGCTTTTCTGAAGTTTTTACTCTCACTATTGTACCACTAATCTATCTATCCACAAATGGAAGCAAACTAAGTAATCATCCAAATACTTGAAGATTAAACAAAACCAAAATCACTTCAGCAACTAACTATGAATTTAATCCAATCATACATGTATAGAAAAAGGAACCTCTACTGCTAGGGTTGGGCCGTAACCCAAGAGATTCAACCCTCTGACTCAACTCAGTGTTGGACCAAGGGAATGCTTTTCATCTTTATCAAAATGTCAAAAATACATAAGAGTTATCAGTCACAATTTCTTAGCTCAGAAATGCCTCTCAGCTACAACAAAAAAGGCAAACCCTAATGAGGCCCTAGGCCTTCTTATTTATACAACTGAAGCTAGCAACATCTTCGTTAAATTTAGGGAGGCTTGGCTCCCAACTTGAGATCAACTTGTCTTCAACTATCACTGGCTTGGTTGCCAATGACCTCCGTTGGCTTGGCTGCTTGTAACTCTGAGTTGATGAGATCTGGTGGATGAATCTTCGAGTGATCGGGGAGTTAAGGGGGGAGATCCAATCTCCTAAAATCCATCTTGCTTGTCTACTTTGAGTTCCTTCACCTAAATTAGCCAAAATTTCTCCAAATCCCACAATTAATGCACATTAGGCCACATGACATAACATCTCATCTTTACCCTTCTCACTAAGCAAAATATAATAAAATATGTAAACAAATGTGAGAAAAGCTGATTTTAATAAGCTGGAGAGTGGAATTAAGGTCCATATAATTTACCTATTGATGAGCCTTGTTATCACTCCAGGAAACTCTCCTAGGTTGTAGCTCGAAGATGCCTGGTAACATATAATCTTGAATATTGTTCTCTGAACTATTGGAATGGATGATGCTTTGGATCAAGCCAGATAATTGTTTCAGCTATGTTTTCACTCTAGACATGCATGAACACCCTCAGCTTGACAAGGTTTTAGACCACTAATGCTCAATAGTTTGTAGATTCAATAGATAGATGGAGAATACTAACCATACTAGCAGATGCATATATATATAAACACATAAGAATGGCTAGCTATAGGTAGTAAACGAAGAAAATTGACTGTACCGGCAGATTGCATATATAAAACACATAGGAATGGCTAGCTACATGCAGTAAAAGAAGCTTGCAAATCTAATTTATCAACACAGAGATAAGCTGAAAGTTATCTGGCATTATACACAAAAGAAACCTGAACAACCTGATCAAGTGCAAGCTTAGAACAAAAGAGAAAATGAACATTGAACATATAACAACAAAGAAGCTTGTATTACTGGAATGAAGATGAGAAGCTGCAAGGAACATAGTATCAACAGTCTCCAGAAGTTGAACCCTTGTTAAATTTAGTTTTCAGCCTTTTATAGGCCTTTTACAATGCTCCTGAGCTCTCAAACTCTTGGAGTGCCTTAATCTATCCTCTTTGTCCTGTAACCACTTGATTCCATGACTAGGCACGCATGGGCTCGGGGGTTTCCTCTTCTGACAAAAGAGTAACCGCATTCTGATATTTTGGTTGCACTGGCAAGGAGCTCTCTCATCCAGAGATGCTCCATGATGTTTGTTTGTTGTGGTTGCATCGTGTTGGGCCCTTTTGTTTCCCTTTCCGGTCTCTGTTCTGTATTGGAATGGTTATTCGAGCCTTTTTTTCCCTTTAAAATGCAAACAATGATTGTTTTCTGTTTAATAAAGAAAACGTTGCAACACTATAAAAATCCCACCGATTTCTATTTCTTTCAGATTTCAAAGTCCTCAAATATGGTTTATTCATCTATCGGGTCTGCCCTTAGGGTTGCTATCGCAAATCGTTGATGGCCTAGCCCTATGTATTTTCTTTGTATTTCGGAATACTTAAAAAACACGAGAAATACATTGAAAATGGCTCCCTCCGACTTTCAAATGTTATATATTTCCCTTCCCGAACCCCTTCAGGTCCGGGCTTTATTGCATTGGCGTTGCTCCTTGGTTGCCTTTGTACTTTGTTAAATAACGAAATACGCACAAATGTATTAAAAAAGCCTTTCTGTGGACCTGAAATTTTATGCAATATTATGTATAATACCGTCGAGTCCAGCTCATCGGGTTGCCCATATCGATGTGTAAAGGCTTCAACCCTTTGTGCTGCTCCGCCACGATATAGTGATAAGATCTGATCACAATCACTTATCGTTTATGCCTAGGGCCCATATGCTAGCGCTCTTTTTTTTTCCTGACTGCAATATCGCAATGCAATGTGGGCCATCGATCTGCACGCTTGATTGACGGTCCATGTTGAATCGTCGATCGCCATCGCAATGCCCACATGGTTTGTGTCGATTGCGACTATCCGCTTGTGTCGATTGCGATCGCTGACCAGATCTATTGATGCGACTCGTCGATCAGATCTGGACCACTGATCGGCCAGATCGGACGATTGTTGTGCTTTATCAGTTTAAGCCTGTGACAATGGTTTTTTCACAGGTTTTTTCTATTTTAGCCTCCCGATAGTGTTTTTCCTCCCTTTTAAGGGCTCTTAGCATGCGATTGTTGTGATTTTTGCATGATCCTTAGGAAAATTTTGAAGAATTTCGGAGTGTTAGAGAGCATATTTGGATCCATTTTTGGACCATTTGCCCACAAGGCTAACACTGGCTCCTTCTGGGGATGAAAGCCTCCGTGTGAGTTTTCAAGAACTGTAGAACAATGCCTTTCCTATAAAAAACAAGATCAAATCTTCCTCCTAGTGTTCCATTGGGCATGGAGTCTATTTTGCAATGAAATAAAAACTGGAAAAAACATATTTACAATACGAAGGCTTTAAAGCCCTAAATGAAATAAAGTTTCAAAAACTACCCATTGACTAGGCCATCAAAGACTCATAAAAGCCTATTAATTTCATCATTAGCTTCAAAAACTTTCTAGTATTTGACATTGTCAGGAAGAGATGGTCTGTATTTTACCACATTTTTGTTTGCTTTCAGCCTTGGATGCTTTGCTTGGAAATTTTTGTTGACCTACTGTTATAGACATTTTTGGGCACTGCAACCCCAATCATACATGTCCATAAACCAAGGGCTCCTAAGTCCCTAAAAGTGTTGCTTCACACCAAGGTCAGTTGATTACATCATCTCCTAGAAGTTCTCCACAGGAAACTGCTCAGAACTGGTCAAAGTTGGACCATACAAACTGCCTAGTGCAAAGGGTGCGATGCATCTCACCTACTCAGTGTAAAAGGTGCGATGCATACTAGAAAGCCCTTCTGTAGGGTGCGATGGGCAAGAGTAGACAAATGGTAGAGATAGTTTGCAAGGTGGATCGTCATGGAATCTTCCAGAAACTTCTCTTGTGACACTTGCCTCTCTGAATTCACCCAGGGATGAGTAAGATATCATCAATCTCCAAGTGGAATCAAGAACTATTAGAGAGAGGACACTAATCAAAATCCCAGAAGCTGACTCACCCCCCTGCAATCATCTATATATGGATCCCTCATCCCATAGATCTAGAGGCTGGAATTTTGTATCTTGTAAGGAAGTGCTATTGGTTTCTTGGTGGAATATCATAGTGTTGGGTGATCTAAGCTTTTCATGAGGTGAAGAAGGGATTTCATGATGGGAGGATGACGTTGGGTCAGAACAATTGGTTGTAATCCTCTTTGCTATTCTTGATATTAATAAAGTTATTCAAGTTTTCCTCCACATTCTTGTATGTTTGATGATATATGCATTTGTGTGGTCAATATATATCTGGTCCTATATTGTTTATGATTGTAGATCTCTGTTCTTCGATAGTATTATGCTGCTTTGGTTCCACAGGTGCTCTTTGAAGCTGGGAAAACGAAGGCAAAGCGGCAAGGATCTGTCAGAAGGGAGAGAAACCAAGCAAGGAACTAAGTGCAAGACTGAGGTTGGTGTCCTTTGTTCCCCTCTTATCTACTTCTCATAAAGGAAAGCGAAAGTAGTTTTAGTTTGTTTGTTTCTAAGATAGCTACCAGTCTTAGTGGGACTAGCAGCTCCGAGTGGACACTAGATTTCTCGATAACACCTACAACGTTAATATGAAAGATAAATTAATGCATTCCTATGTGGGGGACACAAGGACTACACCTGCCCCTACAACTTCCTTAGAGTAAGTCCCATCAAAGAACATATCCCAAATCTGTGGGCTTTCTTCCTCTGCGATCTGGAAAACTGGTTTTTTAAGCTACGTGGAGGCCAACTAAGATTCTTCGATTTGAAGAAAACAAGCTTCAAAATCAATGTCAACAGCATAGATGGGATGATTAGTAGGATTCCTTTCATCGCTGATAATATAAGCCAACTGGGTCTCTCTATACAATCTCCTATTTTCACCTCCAAAATCTGGGACAATAGCATAGGACAAATCATTTTGCAATGTTCCACCTAATCTCTTGATCCAGCCTCTGGAAAGAACCATGACAAAATTGGAGGGTACATCTGCTACCACAATATCCATCATCATGTTCTTCATGGGAATCTGAGACAAAGTGATGGCCAGGTCTTTGATTAATCCCAAACATTTCACTTTTCTAGAGTCAAAAGAAAATAGGTCATGATAAGGCTTGGTAATGTCAAGACGCAATTTATCCATGAAAACCTTAGGCATTAGATTATGGATGGCTCCAATGTCCATAAGGCACTTGTGAACGATTTTATCATGAATAATTAGAGATGCGTAGAATGATGGGGATCTGTCTTCACAATTTTCAATCATTGGGCTAAGAATAACAGTTGGTTTGTCATCTTGAAGATTTACATAGGCAGTGGAGACTTGGATGGCTTTAAGCTCAAGGGCCTCGAGGATGGATATTTTGAAGAACTCATTCTTCACTAGTTCAACCAAAGGTATAGGTATTCTTAGCTTCTAAATTTCTGATTGAAAACTGAAAGGAGAAGGAGACTTGTCAAGGCCTCTTACCTCATGAGTTGGAGCTTTGAGGATGATGGGATCAATTGTCGGTTGCTTCTGCTTATTAGCTTGTTGTACTGCAAGGACAACAGCTCTTTGAACAGGGGTTTCCTTGGCATTATTCATCTTTGACCTCAGATTATATCTTTGTTGATCTTCAGTTTGTAGAACAGCTTCACTGTCCCACTCTTGGCTGATCTAGTCATTGAATAATGACTTTTCATAGGCAGCTAAGGTCAAAAAAGGGGCACTGCCTTTGTCTTCCATACAATGGATCTCATCATCTTCATCAAACTGCTCTTCTTCCATGACTACATTCTACAAAGGTGTCTTCACCCTTTGGTCTTTATTGGCATCTTTGCTTCTTTGTAAATCTGCAAGTGCTCATTTGCTCTTCTATATGGATTTGGATTTGGAGGAACAAAGCTGTTAGAAACTCTTCCTTTCCTAGAGTACTGCTCAACTTTTAATTTGGAGATTTCAAAGGCTAATGACTCAATCATTTTGGTCATTTTATCTATCTTGGGATCCGAAGATGATCATGAAGATTCGCCCCTCTGTCTTCTTCTATCAATATTTCCCTTAAGCTTCTCAGCAACCATGATGTTTGATTCTACTTCCAAGGTTACATCCTGCATATCAGCCAAAGTAGCACATTGCTTCTCCTTCAACAGTAGGAAGAAGTCAGAATCAAAAGCACTAGCATAGATGAGTCTAGCAGAGGTAGTGGTGGGTTTTACTTCAGCTAGTATCTTGTTGCACATGCGGTTAAACCTCTTATTAAAGTCAAGCAAAAACTCACCATTTTCCCTCTTTAAGTTGCGAAATTCAGTGTGGTAGTAGAGGAGATCCTTCTTATCCCCCCAATGCTTTAGGAATGCATCATCTAAAGCCTCAATATCTACTATAGATCTTGGGGTCTGTTAACACCCAGGTTGTTCCCTATGACTCCCAAGGGAATACGGCCGGGGTAACCACTAACCAGTCTTTGGATTGCAGTGCCTAGCCACACTGTAATCAGAGAGGGCTCTCTCTTTATGATTTATCTCTGTTTGTGATAATTTTAGGCTAGATATAAATTCAGGTTTGCTTTAAGTCTTTTGTTTGGATAGTAATTTCAAACAAGGTGCTTGTGTGTTTTCAAAGAGTTCTAGTCCATTGGGCTAAGGAGTCAGTGTTCCTTAAGATGTTTGATGTGTCGCTGTGATACCGTAGTGATGTTGCAGAGCCGATTTAGTGTCTGAGAAATAACGTTTGAAATAGTGATGGAATGGGGTGCATTGAGTTAGTGCAAGGCAATTAAGAATCTTACAGCTTAACTGTTTGAGTAAGAAAATGAGAATATTTACCTAGGAGCATTTAAGTATTTCTAGGTGATATTCATACACATAGAATTAAGTGATACATGAGCAATTAAGAATTCATGTACATATTTAATCCAGAGGACAAACATTTTCAGCAGCAAAAATTGAGGACAAGGTGTAATAGAACAAATCTTGTACTATTCTTTCTTTCTTACTGCTAGCTTAGTGTGAGAAGTGTGATTTGATAAACATAAGAAAAACAAGAACAGAGTTTTGAAGAAAACTTGTTATCTCTTCAGACGGCATAGGAATTCTGCATCAACGCATAGAGCATCCTCCTGACATCCAATAGTTTCCGGAAATCACTGAGCTCATCAGGCCCTTTGTATTAGATAATTGACAAAATACAATACAAGTGTTCTCATAGAGAAAATTACCAACCCTTTATGAGTTACTTAGGGGAGTATATATACAAAAATTACAAAAAATATCAACGAAATGAGTTATTATCTCATTTATGATATGCTAATCTAAAAAATACAGTAGCTGAAGGAGTGAATGCAGCCGAAATTCCTTTATGCTTCAGCTGTCAAATAGTCAGAAGATATTTGGTCTTTATGACTGTTGGAGTCGGTTGGAGATGCGCTGTTCAAAACTTGGATGGCTGTCATCGCATATGTGATGAGTCACTTTTGGCCGCTTTTAAATACTAACCCCTTTTTCGCTGTTTTGTCTTCTAGTGACCTGGAGCTGGCAGTGACCAAGCAGATGGAGCTACCGTGGCAGAATCTGAAGCATTGCTTGCCACCAATCTTCCTTTGGCATCTGATGCCTCCGAATTTTTATTAAGGTCTCATCGGCCTCTGTATACCGCCAAAAGTTAGGGGGGGTTTCAAACAGATGATTTGCCTTATTCTCAATGAAGAATAGGCCTTCCAGTTTTGTGTACAAGCTCTGCCCTGTTGTAGGCCCTGTTTGCTCAGTGGTACTGCCCGATGCAACGATTTGATTTTCAATGTAATTGGCCATCTTGTTGGTGAATTGATCTTTGGTGATCAATTTCCCCGCGCTGCTCAGTAGGCTAGGCAGTCCTCTTGCTTGCAGCATCCCCATTTTGAGTTTATACTCCTCCACCTCAGCCTGTATTTCATAGCATTTTCTCTCTACAGTCTGCACATAATTTCTGAGGGTCAGCACCCTTTTAGTTGTGAGGATGGCCTCTGTCCTGTTGTTGATGCCAATGGCTGCCAGCTCCTCTTTGTCCTGCCTGTTCAAAAAGTCTATCAGTTTGTTTGCATGCTCAGGCCTATTTCCCAGCACTGTTTTGGCCTTCTGGATTTCTGTTTGTGCTTGGCCAATCAAATCCATATGCTCATGGATTGTTTTGATGGATTTCCATTGTTTGGTGATAGTTTGGCTGATCTTACCCCATAGAATTCTTTTTATGTCAGCCATGGCACTGTCTAGATTGAGCTCCTTCTCCAGGGCCTTTATTTTATCCTTTAGGGCCTTTATTTCTTTGCCCTGTTCTGCTACAGTTACCTTTGATTTATCATATTTGGCATCCAGTTCTGCCAATCTCTCCTTTGCTTTCTTTATCTCATCTGCCTGGAGCTCCATAGCCTTGACTGCTTTGGTCAATTCTTCTACACTTGGGTGGGCATCTGGAGCCGCTGTTGTACCTGCTGCTTCTGTTGTGGGGTCCGGTGGTGCCCCTGTGGTTGTTGCTATTGTCGAGGTTGTTGGAGGAGCTTGGGATGTAGATTCTCCCTGTTTGTCCTGTAGAGCTTCTTCAAGCTCTTTCTCCAATTCTTTGATCCTCTGATCCTGCTGTATTAGGAGGTCAAGTTGTTCATCGACCTGCTTTTCCTTTTGTAGTTCTGCTGTCTGAGGGTGTTTTGTGGGTGACAGCTTTAACCTCTTCTTTAGTGCATTGAGGTCATCCTCCTTTTTCTTCATAAGGGCCCTTACACCCTTTGGATCCTTAGGATCATGTCCTAGGTCTATGATAATGTCCTCCAAAGATTTTATTCTGTTATCTTTGGCCAGGGAGGACATTCTCTCAAAATCCAACTGAGTGTTGGTATTTTTGAGTGACTCCTTTAGTTCATGAGCCACAGTTGTATTCTCCACCAAGGTCGCATAGACCATTTCTCCAGTCTGTTTGTGGAGTTCAATTTGATCCAGGGGGTGGATGTCCTTTGCCCTTACCTCCACCCTTGTCTTCACATAGTTTGCAGCTGATTTCGGCTGTGGTACTGTGGGCCTGAATGACTTAATATCATTTTCTCTTCTTTAATGTCATAGACAGACATTAATCTTTCTTGCTGGGCTGGTGTAGCATTCATAAATTGTTTGTACACCTCCACCCTCAGTAACTCATTAGCTGCCTTGATTTGCTTGAAAGAAGCCTTAGTGCTTTTAGGCTTCTTGCTTCGCTGAGAAGAGGATGATACCTCCAAACCAAGTTGCAGGCTTTGTTCCTGTTGGAATGAGCTGGTACCAGTGTGCTGGCTTGCTTCCTTGTCTTTCCTTGAACTGTCAAGGAATTCCTCAGTGATGTCTTCAACTTCTGGGGAGTCAGCCCTTTGCCTTTTGGCCTTTGGCTGATGGGAGGATCCACTGATAGGAGTGGACTCTTCTCTGTCTCTCTTAGTACCCCTCTCCTCATGGGATGGGGTCTACAAAATTGGTGCTATTGGTGGCTCCGTTTGTGGAGGAGGAGTTTGATCTTGCTGCTGTTCTGTTTGCTCCTCTCTCTGCAGCTCATTTTGCTGTCCAGTTTGCTGCTCATTTGAAGGGGCAGCCTTGTCTTTCACTGCCTCCTCTTCAGCACCCATTATTCCTTTTCCTTTGTCTAATCCTGGTGCTATTGTAGAAGATGCTTGTGTGATTGGTGCAGTCCTTGAGGTCGAGGTCCCTTCTCCTGCTGAATGAGGCGGTTTGAAGGGTACCTGCTGCACAGAGTCTATGTCAAGAGTCTTGTTCTAATTCCTTGACATTCTTTATCATCACTTCTTCTTCAGTTAATTTGTCAATTATAGAATCCTGTAGCCATTCCTGCTGGTTGGCATATTTTTCAATATGGGGATAACTGCAGTGCTTAATGCCAACTAGTCTGTATTTCATTCTTCTAGCAGAAATGAAACCTTCAGGGTCATAAGGGACCCATCGAAAGCTATATGACAGCTGGTATTTGTCTTTGAGGATCTGGTGAGCCTCTTCCCAACCTTCCTTTTTATTCATGATGAAAGGGCCCAGCTGATGTTTGAACTTGAGGTGGGCTTTCTTTTTGGAGCTGTGGAAGTGGGTTAGGTCAGACTGAATCAGCTGCCTATAATATTCAAGGGCAAATATTCTCATAGGCACATACTTTGGGAGCCTGAATGGACAAAGCTCACAGCCATACACTCTGATGACAGTATGATCCTCATATAGGTACCAGTCACCTATTTTGGATTTCTTGGACAGCTGCAAGGCTTTCTGTATTTCAGTTGACATTCTGGGAGGAGGAGCCCTCATTAATAAGCAGGAGACCGGGTATACAAACTGGTCAATAAACTCAGAATAGGAATAAGGTGACTTGTGGACCAGGTGATAGACAGATGTCCAGAATATGATAGATCTTCTTTCCCCTCTATAATCCAGCTTTTTAATGTAGCATGGAAAGACCTGGGACTGATAATACATGAAAAGATGATAGATGTAAGAGGAGTACTTGAACACACCCTGTCTGTCCACTTTGCACAATTGGTCATGAATTTTGTTGGCTATGAACTTGGCAAAGTTGAACTTACGAGCAGGGGGTTGGCCTGGACTATAAACAGACAACAAAACCAGCATTGTCCCATCCACATACTCACTGGTTCTGTACCCCAACACATAAGAGATCATATCTAGTAGCAGTCTGCCTGTGTCTGTAAAGGAGACATCCATGTAGGGAGGTGGCCCTGCAGGCTGGCATTGAGGCTTCATGAATGTCCTGGTGACATTCTGCAGCTCCTCACTAGTCATTTTGGCAGCAGCATCCAGCAGATAATTCATGGAAAAGGGGAAAAGCAGCTCAGTCTGGTCAAAGTGAAGCATTTTATTAATGGATTCAGGATTGATGTGAAAGAGAATGCTCCCAGATGGAGACTTAATGGCTCTTTGCTGCACATCATAATTTTCAGCACATAGATGCACAATCTGAGGGAAAACATTGACAGAGGGGAGGCAGTAGTAAGGAAGGTTGGACTCCCATATCCCATAGGTGTCCTTGCCATTCAGGTAGTCTTCTCTCAACTGTCTGAAGGTCTGCATGAAATCCTTGTTACCCACAAAGTCTTCAATTAGGGAGTCCCTGTCGACAAGGGGCAAGGCCTCCAGGTCCTTGTTTGGTGGATTTAACGGAGTGACATTTAGAGCTGTAGGTGCAGGGGCAGCCATTTGTATAATCTGGTTCTGAATAGTGTAATTGCAGAGGCTTGCTAGGCTCCTCAGAGTTCAGTAACAGCCTCAATGTTGACAATGCTTGAACTTTTATTCATAGTGAAGAAGGCTAGCCTGCTTCGGCAGGTTTTAATCAATTCTCAGGGACTGTGAATTGTTAGGAATGATGTGCAGAGGGTGTGCAGGATTTGGTTTGCAGCTGGCCTGTACTTGGAAAAAGGGAACAATGCCAAGTACCTTGAGGACAATTTTATTGTTCTGATCCGTGGAATGACTGTTTCAATGTCAAATTGTAGTTCAGGGGCAATGCAGGTTGCTTTAGTTAACTCTCAAGCAGCAGACAGAGTTAAATTTAGGATTTTGACCGGTTTTTTAATGGTGAATTTTAGCAGAGAAATGGTATGTATGGGCAAAGCATGGGATTCACGGTGAATACCTAAATAAATCGTTCGACAAGCCTGTGGGCCGAGCTATTGAAGACTTTGTAGCAGCTGATGGATGAGTTGACACGATCAAATTTCGACTTTGGAGACCCCGAAGTACGTTGGTGGTGAGGGAGCAACAGGAGTTTTGTGCAAATTAGCTCAAAAAATGGAAAAAAACGGCTATCTTGGGCGTTTATAATGACTAATTTGGCAAAAATACGTATTTAGCGCCTTCCCGCCAATGACGTCAGCATGACGTCACGGCGGGCCCGGGTACGGGTGACGTGGACGCTGAGCTAGAGGCCAGCGTGCCAGGACGAGGTGGCAGGCGGATGTGGCGGCAGGGTTGCATGGAGGGTGACGAGCGCGGGGGTGGGCGGAAGGGAGGTGACGTCAGAAGGGCGTCATGGTGACGTGTGCGGAATGGGTGGTAACGGGGAGGGGGTAAGCGGTTTCCCCGCACCGCCTTTGGCAATAAGTGGTATCGGGGAGGGGGGCTCCGAACAGCCCCAACGTTTGACACGCGTCTTGGGTACGGACCCTGATACCGCTGTTCCCCGGACGCTAAAGGGCGGCAGATCCAGATCTGTAAATGCCCGCCCACCGTTGGATCGTGGGTGGCAGAGGATCTACGGCTGGCGGGCCCTCCGACGGATCGAGCAGGTTGGGGGGGTCCCGCCAGTCTATTAAAATATTGAGTTAAATATTTCGGGCGGGGAACCTTGGGATAGTGGGTTTTTATGGGTTTTTCAGGATTTCTTGGGTTTTTCCATAGTTTCAAAAGGGGTTATGGGTAGGAAGGGGTTTTATAGGGTCTTTCTCTGCAGATGGGGGTTTAATGAGTGGAATCATTTGAAAGAAGTGGGGGGGGAGATGAGGTATAGGTTCATCCAAGTGGCCAGATGTCACTTTGATCCCTAACATAGGACTTATTGGCTATAATGCCAAGGGGAGGGGTATTTATACAGAATTTGGGGTTTATACACCTTGGTGTTAATAATATTAGGGGGAAAGGTAATATAGGGGATTTACATAGCAGAATTAGAGTTAATATGGATGAGATAGTGAAATGAGGGGGAAACCACTAAGTTTATTTGAAACTTACTTAGCTTAAAGAGTAGATCAAAATGAAAAGATTTTTAGACAAGAAATGTGGCTTTTAAAGGCTTAAGAACCACCATGAAATCACAATTTCTTCCATGAATCTCAGCTGATGAGGGGATGTTAGAAATGAAATGGGAGGGGAAGGAGGGAGTTTAGTCATGCTTCCTGCTGCAACTTGATGAAGAAGAACACCTTGTCATCTGATTGGCTTTGCTTTGATAAACACAGTTACCACACCTGTAATGGTAAAGACAACCTTTCTGCAACCCCAACTACTTACCCAGCTAGCCTAGCATTTTTTATTTCTTCTTGGAGGGTGCACTTGGACTTGCAGACCCTTACTTGCCTTTTCTTTTCTCTGGCTTCTTCTTTTGTTTTTCTATCTACTTCTACCCTTATTTCTTCCAAGGTCCCAGATTAAGCTGTTGGGAGCCTTTTCTTCTCTACCTGAACTACTTGTCTGCCAAGATTAAACAGTTTGGACAGACTCCTCTCTCTATTCTACAACTGAAAATTGAAAGCATGGCATGACCCAGATTAAACTGTTGGATCATCCATCAAAATTTGAAACAAGGTCATCAAGATTGAAACACTTTACACACTTTGTGTTCTCTAGGAAATATGGGATCTTTGTGTAATCAAAGCAGAGCATATTTGGATTTTCCCTTGCCAATCATGAAATATGAAACCTATTGGTATAGGTATCCAACAGTGGCTCCACATGGGGATGGTTTTTCTTTGAAAGACCAAGATCAGCAGGTCATATTGCCTTGCTCCTTGACTGCCCATATCACTCTTTGAAATTTGCTGCTTTGAAGTGCCAAAACTGTATGCTTCTTTTCTTGAAAGGCCTCTGATTCTATTTACCTTATGCTGAGAGTCAATAAATTTGAAAAAAAAACTTCATTTTTACAATCTAAAACAGAAAACAATATATACATCTGCATATATACAAGGGAACCCAGACTGCGCTCATGGGTAATAGTCAAAATAATGCTTCAGCATCCTGCCATTCACAGGACCTTCATCCAAGTCAATTTCAGTTAGACTTTTAAGGAAATAAGTATTGTTTCCTTGTACTGCTTGGACAGCAAATGGCCCTCTCCATAAGGAATCAAATTTTCCATGTTTTCCTTTTTCTTCTCTCCTTGCATCCCACTTGAGGACTTTGTCACCAATATTGAAATCTTCTGCTTTGGTTCTTCTGTCAAAGGCCTTCTTTAACTTTTCTTGTAATATCTGAACTCTGCTGAAAACCTGCTCCCTAGTTTGCTGTAAACAAATTATCTGATTGATCCTTCTTTGCATATCATTTGGTTCTGCTTGACTTTCTTGAAGAAGCTTCATAACAGGCACTCCTAGTGATGAGGGGAATTTGGCTTCTAATCCATAAACCAACTCATATGGGCTGGTCCCGATTGATCTTTTTGTTGTTAGTCTATCTGCCCATAAGGCATTGACTAGTTTCTTATGCCAGTTCTTTTTGTTCTCTTCCAGCACCTTCTTTATGATATTTACTAGGCTTTTGTTTGATGATTCAGCAAGGCCATTTCCTTGGGGATAATATGTAGTAGAATGGCCCAAAGTAATGTGAAATTTATGGCAGAAGTTTACCATTTTCTTGGATCTAAAAGCAGCAGCATTGTCTGTTATTATCTTGTCAGGACAGCCAAATCTAGCCAATATGTTGTTCTCCAAGAACTGAATAATTATTGAATCATTTGCTTGTCTGCATGGGGCAACTTCAATCCACTTAGTGAAGTAGTCTGTTGCTGTTAGAATCCATCTGTGTTGGCCTGAAGAAGAAGGATGGATTTCCCCAATGAAATCCAAGCCCCATTGTTGAAAAGGTCTTTCTGTTGCAATAGGTTTTAAGGGGAGTGGCAGCAGCTGCCTTTTGCCCTCGAACACTTGGCATTTATGACATGAGGTGGTGAATTTTTTAACATCAGAGAACATGGTGGGCCAGTAGTAGCTAGCCCTTAGTATTTTATCCACAGTGGACTTCCAGTACAAGTGTCCACCACAGTCTCCTGCATGATATTGTTAGTTTCATTTTCCATTAAACGGTGCAGCAATATACCTTCATGGTTTTTCCAAAGCAAATTCCCTTCCATCACACAAAATCTGGAAGCTTTCATTTTTAAGAACCTACACTTAGTTCTGGACAGTCCTGGGGGAGCACACAGGTTTTGTAACACATAACAGATATCCGAATACCAGGGGGATTGTTCAAAGGCTGCATTGATCTTTGGAGTCGCCAGCTCTGTTTCACTGTCCAGCTGATTGATGTCTAAGGCTTGAAAATTTGTTTCTGTCATTAATTTGGCCAAGCCTTGCCCTTTTATTAGTTTTGTAGGTTTTATCTCAATGTCAAATTCCAAGATACTGGCAATCCATTTTCCTCTTCTGCCTTCTAAGTTTTCTTGGGTGAGAATGTCTTTGACAATAGGACTTGGCACATATGCTTTCACATGTGAGTAAAGGATATAAATCCTAAAGTCTTTGATTGCTTTGACTAAAGCATAGGCTTGTTTTTCCATGATTTGATACTTCAAAGGTGCATCCCTAAGAGCTTTGCTAAAGAAAGCAATTGGCTTCTCATTTCCTTGGTCATCCTTTTGTAATAAAACAGCTGCAATGGTATGTTGGGAAGCAAAAGAGAAAATGATAAATTCTCTGTCAAACTGAGGGTTGGTTAAGACTGGGGTTTGGGTGAGGGCCAATTTTATGCCTTCAAATGCTTGATTGGCTTCAACAGTCCACTTTACTTTTGAATCCTTTTTCAGCATGTTGTTTAATAATCTGGTTAGCTCTGCTAGGTTTGGGATAAACCTTCTTAAGAAATTAATTTTTCCCAAGAATCCTTGCAATTCTTTGACATTTCTTGGATGAGGCATTTGCAGGATAGCTTGTATCCTATCTGGGTCAATTCTAATGCCATCTTTTGAGATGATGTGTCCTAAGAGCTTGCCTTCTTCTAAACCAAAGAGGGATTTCTTAGGGTTCAAGGAGATGCCATATTTTCTGCATTTTAGGAAGATCTGTCTTAGATGTTTTATATGTTCTTGGTCTGATTTTGAAAAAGGTGTTAGGTCATCTAAATAAATGACTAAAAAGTCATGAATTTCCTTGGCAAAAGCTATATCCATTGCTCTTTGAAATGTTGCTCCTGCATTTTTCAAGCCAAAAGGCATCTTTACATATTTGAAAGTTCCCCATGGGGTTGTAAATGCTGTTTTGTCCTGATCATCAGGGTGAACTAAGATCTGGTTGAAACCTGAAAATCCATCCAGTAATGAGATCCTTGAGGCCCCTACCACTCTTTGGAGAATGTGATCCATCTTGGGTAATGGGTAGTTATCCTTTAAGGATACCTGGTTTAGATTCCTTAAGTCCACACACAGCCTGATCTCACCTGTCTTCTTTCTTGTAGGGACTAAGTTGGAAATCCATTCAGAAAATCTGATTGGTGCTATGATGCCTGCTTTGAACATTTTATGTACCTCTTGTTCCATTGCTGGTAGAAGCATAGGATTGATTCTCCTCAGTTTTTGTTTAAAGGGCTTTTGATCAGGTTTGAGAGGGATGGTGTGTTGGATTACAGAGGTGTCATAGGACTTTAGGTCCTCATAGCTCCATGCAAAAACATCCTGGAACTCTTTGAAGAGGTCAATGTATTTTGGCTTTTGGTCCGGAGGTAAGGAAGCCGATAATTTAATTATCTTGGGTTTGTCAACTGTACCTATGTTGCACTCTTCAATGGCTGCATTCAGGGGCTGCATTTTAGGCTTCCTGGGAATATCATTTGAATCAAAGATGTCTTCTAGTGGGGTTAAACCTGTTGGTAGAAAATTGTCTTTTAGCTCAATGATTTCAGTTTCAGCACTGGACACCCCCTCTTCCCAGTCAACTTGTTGAATTTGTTGGATGCTTTCTGTATTGAAAATAGTTGGATTGAGCATTTGTTTTGCAGTTCTAGGTGACATTGGCTGAGCAGTCTGTTGAAAATGTATTTGTGATGGAATTGCTCCATCAAGAATTTGTGATTGACTTGCTGTCTCAAGCATTTGTGATTGACTTGCTGTCTCATTGTTAATATTTAATCCTGCAAATTCTTGCTGTAGAGTTAAAAAATGGTTTATTTGCTTGTCATCCTCAAATACTTGCCAATCATTGATGTTGTTAGGTATGGAAGGTCTGTGTTTTACCTCAGCTGTGAAAAAATGGTGGGGCTCAAAGGGCAACTTGCAGGTACTTGCAAAGGTGGCTAAACTATGAGCATGTAGATTTTGGGTTATGGGAATTTTAGTAATTTGGAATTCGGAGAAAAAGTTTAGTACCTTAGCAACAGCAGACCTATAAGTCCTTAGTCTTTTGTCATTGGTGACAAAGTTTCCTTTCACTTGTTGGATAACTAAATCTGAATCTCCCATGATTGAAACCCTGGCAGCTTGTAAGAATTTTGCCAATTTGAGTCCTAGTAAAAGAGCTTCATATTCTGCCATGTTATTAGTACATCTGAAATTCAATCTATAGGCTCTACCTTCTGCATGACTATTTTCTTTATTGTGTATCCAAACTCCAGCTCCTGCCCCTAATTTGTTGACCGAGCCATCAAATTCAAGGAACCATAGCATATCTTGTTGGGATGGAGATTTTATGATTTGTTCATGGGCTGGTACTGTAAGTAGCAGTTGTGATTGTCTCTCTAGCTGGTCTTCTAGGACAGTTCCATCATTCAATTGGATGTTCTTGACAATTAATGCAGCAACACTATCAAATGTTTGTTTGGCTGTTGTTTCATGAGTGATACTACTCTCCAATGCATCCCCCTCCTGTATGAATGTCTTGGTTTCGATTTCACCTTTTGAGGGAGTAGTTGTATCATTGAAGAGAATGTATGAGTCTATGTCTGAATGGACAGCATATATAGGAAAATTTTGAGGTTTTTCTTCACTGCTGACCATGTACTTCATCAGTGTTTCTATGTATAGTCTTTTTGGTTGCCCAAACACAGAGATGGTGGCATATGACATGTCTAATTGTAGGGAACCTTGGAGTTTGGCTCCCCATGATCTCGATAACAACATTCCATACTTAGGTGGGATATCAGCAACTACCACATCCATTAGGATTGTCTTATTTGGGTATTGAACTAGAGACACACATAAGTCTTTTATGAGACCTAAGCACTTGACTTGGCTGGAGTCAAAGGAAAACAGATCCTTGTATGGTCTTGTTATGTCTAAATTCAATCTTTCCATGACTGCTTTTGGCATAAGATTGTGAGAGGCACCTGAGTCAAACATTGCATTATGTAATACTTTGTCATGAATATGTAAACTAACATAGAAAGGCAACACCCCTGTGACTACTGTTTTTCCATCTACTTCTGGGCCAAAAAGGAGTTCTGGGGTGTCATCCAGTACATTGACATCATCTTTGTTGCTAGTGAGTTGTAGGGACCTTTTGATTTCTAATTTATAGCCGTCATGCTTGGCTAATTCCGAGAGAGGAATAGCTATTTTTATTTTGCTAATTTCTGTTTCAAGATCAAAAGGTTTTTCAGACTGGGTTTTGGGGTTATAGGTGACAGTTCTCTCCCTGTTCATTACATCTTCTTCTTGATTTTTATTTTGTCTTTGGGATTTATCCTTGTTAGTTGTTTCTTGAGGAGTAATATTTGAATTAGGATGAGAGGATGAAGTGTCCAAAGACTGTTGTCTTGAGGACAGTGGTTCAGTGATTTCTTCAACAATCACTTCTTTGGTAGGTAAGTTTAGTTGGTCACTAGGTTCTGTGACTATAAATTTTCCAGACTGTTGATTAACCTTTTTCTTTTCAGGCTGGTTGATGTTCACAGTTCTGCTCCTCAGCTTGTATTGTTTATGGACTTCATAAACAGCAGTGTCATAGCCTTGTTTAAAGTCAAAGGATTCACCTGATTTAGTTTGGAACAGTTTTATTTCCTCATCCTCATGATCTTCTTGTGTTAAGAAAACTTGACTTTCACCGTCTAGCCCTATCAAATTAATCTCAGGATCTTCATTTGGCTCAGTCAATGTGGAAGTTTCAGCATAGTTTTCCTGAAATGGCGGTCTGATTTCAGGATCAGCATTGGCCCTGCCATTGTTTGTGTTTGGGTTCCTCCTAAAATTTGAATTTCTAGGAGGGTTATTTTGTGGTGCTTCCCATGATGCTTTTCTTTCAACTGATTCCACCCTATCACCCAATCTTTTCATGCTATTGAGTATGGCATCAAGCTTTTGGTCAAAGGCTGTGGGTTCTTCTTTGTATATGCTTCTCTTTTCTAACCTTGCCCTGTTTCTTTTGGCAATCAAGTTTGCTTCTACTATGACAGCAGCCTTTTGAGCGTCTTCAAGGGTTTCAGGTTCTCTCTCCCTCAACTGAAATGCTATGTCAGAATCAAATCCATCAGGGAATTTGTACAAGGCCAAATCAGGGGGGGGTCTCAAGTTTTGTGGTATTGCATTGTACACATTGTTGAATCTAGCACAATACTCCAGAATAGTCTCTTGAGGACCTCTCTTGATTGTTTCATATTCACCAAGTATGTGCAGGGGATCTTTCTTCTTTTCCCATCTGGTAATAAAGGCCTGATAAAGCTCATCAGGGGTTGTGATAGTATTTGCAGCAATCGACCTGAACCAGGTTCTAACATCACCTGTCAGGCTTTGGACAAAAATTCTCATCCTCACACTGTCATCATCTATCTCATAGTTTTCAAAGTGATCTTGCATCCTCTTAGCATGTTGAATAGCAGAGTAATGGCCAGTGGAGTCAAAATATGTGATTTTGGTTTGGTAATCCTGGGGCAGAGCCGCAGGGTTAGCAGGTAGCTGCAAGGGTGCATACCTATTTGCCATATTTGGTGGGTTGGGTGTATTTATAGGGACTGCTGGGATAATAGGAACAGTGGGTACCACAGGGGTAACAGGTGAAGTTGAACCTGAATGATGGTTGAAGGGGATATGTGCAGTGAATGAGGATGAGGGAGGAGGACTTTGCGATGTGGATGGTGAACTAGGAGAACTTGGGACAGACCTAAAGAGGACTTTAAGTGGAGTAGAAAGGTTGGGAAAATCTGCAACTGAGGTCAAAACAGCAGGCTGATCCTGTTTTTGTTGCTTTCTGGTGTTTCTAGGGATGGTATTTGGATTATCAACAATGATGGGTGGATTTGGGTCAGGATTAGCCCTAGTATGTCGAGGATTTTTCTTAGGAGCCAGTTTCTAACTGTTTTTCAGGACTTTTATAGGAAGTTTTTATATATGCAAGGACTGGATGAAGATTTTGGAATGGCTATATATGTTTCAAAGCTAAGATGAAGATTCCCTAACTAGCTCTTCCCTAAAACTGTCACTGTGGTACAGAAACTGTTCTAAGGCCTCTTGGCTGGTTTCAGGCTTGATGGTAGCCTTGGAAAATAGATAGTAATCGAAAAATCCTAAGAAGTCCCCAGCGGAGTCGCCAATTATGTTAACACCCAGGTTGTTCCCTATGACTCCCAAGGGAATACGGCCGGGGTAACCACTAACCAGTCTTTGGATTGCAGTGCCTAGCCACACTGTAATCAGAGAGGGCTCTCTCTTTATGATTTATCTCTGTTTGTGATAATTTTAGGCTAGATATAAATTCAGGTTTGCTTTAAGTCTTTTGTTTGGATAGTAATTTCAAACAAGGTGCTTGTGTGTTTTCAAAGAGTTCTAGTCCATTGGGCTAAGGAGTCAGTGATCCTTAAGATGTTTGATGTGTCGTTGTGATACCATAGTGATGTTGCAGAGCCGATTTAGTGTCTGAGAAATAACGTTTGAAATAGTGATGGAATGGGGTGCATTGAGTTAGTGCAAGGCAATTAAGAATCTTACAGCTTAACTGTTTGAGTAAGAAAATGAGAATATTTACCTAGGAGCATTTAAGTATTTCTAGGTGATATTCATATACATAGAATTAAGTGATACATGAGCAATTAAGAATTCATGTACATATTTAATCCAGAGGACAAACATTTTCAGCAGCAAAAATTGAGGACAAGGTGTAATAGAACAAATCTTGTACTATTATTTCTTTCTTACTGCTAGCTTAGTGTGAGAAGTGTGATTTGATAAACATAAGAAAAACAAGAACAGAGTTTTGAAGAAAACTTGTTATCTCTTCAGACGGCATAGGAATTCTGCATCAACACATAGAGCATCCTCCTGACATCCAATAGTTTCCGGAAATCACTGAGCTCATCAGGCCCTTTGTATTAGATAATTGACAAAATACAATACAAGTGTTCTCATAGAGAAAATTACCAACCCTTTATGAGTTACTTAGGGGAGTATATATACAAAAATTACAAAAAATATCAACGAAATGAGTTATTATCTCATTTATGATATGCTAATTTCAAAAATACAGTAGCTGAAGGAGTGAATGCAGCCGAAATTCCTTTATGCTTCAGCTGTCAAATAGTCAGAAGATATTTGGTCTTTATGACTGTTGGAGTCGGTTGGAGATGCGCTGTTCAAAACTTGGATGGCTGTCATCACATATGTGATGAGTCACTTTTGGCCGCTTTTAAATACTAACCCCTTTTTCGTTGTTTTGTCTTCTAGTGACCTGGAGCTGGCAGTGACCAAGCAGCTGGAGCTACCGTGGCAGAATCTGAAGCATTGCTTGCCACCAATCTTCCTTTGGCATCTGATGCCTCCGAATTTTTATTAAGGTCTCATCGGCCTCTGTATACCGCCAAAAGTTAGGGGGGGTTTCAAACAGATGATTTGCCTTATTCTCAATGAAGAATAGGCCTTCCAGTTTTGTGTACAAGCTCTGCCCTGTTGTAGGCCCTGTTTGCTTAGTGATACTGCCCGATGCAACGATTTGATTTTCAATGTAATTGGCCATCTTGTTGGTGAATTGATCTTTGGTGATCAATTTCCCCGCGCTGCTCAGTAGGCTAGGCAGTCCTCTTGCTTGCAGCATCCCCATTTTGAGTTTATACTCCTCCACCTCAGCCTGTATTTCATAGCATTTTCTCTCTATAGTCTGCACATAATTTCTGAGGGTCAGCACCCTTTTAGTTGTGAGGATGGCCTCTGTCCTGTTGTTGATGCCAATGGCTGCCAGCTCCTCTTTGTCCTGCCTGTTCAAAAAGTCTATCAGTTTGTTTGCCTGCTCAGGCCTATTTCCCAGCACTGTTTTGGCCTTCTGGATTTCTGTTTGTGCTTGGCCAATCAAATCCATATGCTCATGGATTGTTTTGATGGATTTCCATTGTTTGGTGATAGTTTGGCTGATCTTACCCCATAGAATTCTTTTTATGTCAGCCATGGCACTGTCCAGATTGAGCTCCTTCTCCAGGGCCTTTATTTTATCCTTTAGGGCCTTTATTTCTCTGCCCTGTTCTGCTACAGTTACCTTTGATTTATCATATTTGGCATCCAGTTCTGCCAATCTCTCCTTTGCTTTCTTTATCTCATCTGCCTGGAGCTCCATAGCCTTGACCGCTTTGGTCAATTCTTCTACACTTGGGTGGGCATCTGGAGCCGCTGTTGTACCTGCTGCTTCTATTGTGGGGTCCAGTGGTGCCCCTGTGGTTGTTGCTGTTGTCGAGGTTGTTGGAGGAGCTTGGGATGTAGATTCTCCCTGTTTGTCCTGTAGAGCTTCTTCAAGCTCTTTCTCCAATTCTTTGATCCTCTGATCCTACTGTATTAGGAGGTCAAGTTGTTCATCGACCTGCTTTTCCTTTTGTAGTTCTGCTGTCTGAGGGTGTTCTGTGGGTGACAGCTTTAACCTCTTCTTTAGTGCATTGAGGTCATCCTCCTTTTTCTTCATAAGGGCCCTTACACCCTTTGGATCCTTAGGATCATGTCCTAGGTCTATGATAATGTCCTCCAAAGATTTTATTCTGTTATCTTTGGCCAGGGAGGACATTCTCTCAAAATCCAACTGAGTGTTGGTATTTTTGAGTGACTCCTTTAGTTCATGAGCCACAGTTGTATTCTCCACCAAGGTCGCATAGACCATTTCTCCAGTCTGTTTGTGTAGTTCAATTTGATCCAGGGGGTGGATGTCCTTTGCCCTTACCTCCACCCTTGTCTTCACATAGTCTGCAGCTGATTTCGGCTGTGGTACTGTGGGCCTGAAATGACTTAATATCATTTTCTCTTCTTTAATGTCATAGACAGACATTAATCTTTCTTGCTGGGCTGGTGTAGCATTCATAAATTGTTTGTACACCTCCACCCTCAGTAACTCATTAGCTGCCTTGATTTGCTTGAAAGAAGCCTTAGTGCTTTTAGGCTTCTTGCTTCGCTGAGAAGAGGATGATACCTCCAAACCAAGTTGCAGGCTTTGTTCCTGTTGGAATGAGCTGGTACCAGTGTGCTGGCTTGCTTCCTTGTCTTTCCTTGAACTGTCAAGGAATTCCTCAGTGATGTCTTCAACTTCTGGGGAGTCAGCCCTTTGCCTTTTGGCCTTTGGCTGATGGGAGGATCCACTGATAGGAGTGGACTCTTCTCTGTCTCTCTTAGTACCCCTCTCCTCATGGGCTGGGGTCTGCAAAATTGGTGCTATTGGTGGCTCCGTTTGTGGAGGAGGAGTTTGATCTTGCTGCTGTTCTGTTTGCTCCTCTCTCTGCAGCTCATTTTGCTGTCCAGTTTGCTGCTCATTTGAAGGGGCAGCCTTGTCTTTCACTGCCTCCTCTTCAGCACCCATTATTCCTTTTCCTTTGTCTAATCCTGGTGCTGTTGTAGAAGATGCTTGTGTGATTGGTGCAGTCCTTGAGGTCGAGGTCCCTTCTCCTGCTGAATGAGGCGGTTTGAAGGGTACCTGCTGCACAGAGTCTATGTCAAGAGTCTTTTCTAATTCCTTGACATTCTTTATCATCACTTCTTCTTCAGTTAATTTGTCAATTATAGAATCCTGTAGCCATTCCTGCTGGTTGGCATATTTTTCAATATGGGGATAACTGCAGTGCTTAATGCCAACTAGTCTGTATTTCATTCTTCTAGCAGAAATGAAACCTTCAGGGTCATAAGGGACCCATCGAAAGCTATATGACAGCTGGTATTTGTCTTTGAGGATCTGGTGAGCCTCTTACCAACCTTCCTTTTTATTCATGATGAAAGGGCCCAGCTGATGTTTGAACTTGAGGTGGGCTTTCTTTTTGGAGCTGTGGAAGTGGGTTAGGTCAGACTGAATCAGCTGCCTATAATATTCAAGGGCAAATATTCTCATAGGCACATACTTTGGGAGCCTGAATGGACAAAGCTCACAGCCATACACTCTGATGACAGTATGATCCTCATATAGGTACTAGTCACCTATTTTGGATTTCTTGGACAGCTGCAAGGCTTTCTGTATTTCAGTTGACATTCTGGGAGGAGGAGCCCTCATTAATAAGCAGGAGACCGGGTATACAAACTGGTCAATAAACTCAGAATAGGAATAAGGTGACTTGTGGACCAGGTGATAGACAGATGTCCAGAATATGACAGATCTTCTTTCCCCTCTATAATCCAGCTTTTTAATGTAGCATGGAAAGACCTGGGACTGATAATACATGAAAAGATGATAGATGTAAGAGGAGTACTTGAACACACCCTCTCTGTCCACTTTGCTCAATTGGTCTGAATTTTGTTGGCTATGAACTTGGCAAAGTTGAACTTACGAGCAGGGGGTTGGCCTGGACTATAAACAGACAACAAAACCAGCATTGTCACATCCACATACTCACTGGTTCTGTACCCCAACACATAAGAGATCATATCTAGTAGCAGTCTGCCTGTGTCTGTAAAGGAGACATCCATGTAGGGAGGTGGCCCTGCAGGCTGGCATTGAGGCTTCATGAATGTCCTGGTGACATTCTGCAGCTCCTCACTAGTCATTTTGGCAGCAGCATCCAGCAGATAATTCATGGAAAAGGGGAAAAGCAGCTCAGTCTGGTCAAAGTGAAGAATTTTATTAATGGATTCAGGATTGATGTGAAAGAGAATGCTCCCAGATGGAGACTTAATGGCTCTTTGCTGCACATCATAATTTTCAGCACATAGACGCACAATCTGAGGGAAAACATTGACAGAGGGGAGGCAGTAGTAAGGAAGGTTGGACTCCCATATCCCATAGGTGTCCTTGCCATTCAGGTAGTCTTCTCTCAACTGTCTGAAGGTCTGCATGAAATCCCTGTTACCCACAAAGTCTTCAATTAGGGAGTCCCTGTCGACAAGGGGCAAGGCCTCCAGGTCCTTGTTTGGTGGATTTAACGGAGTGACATTTAGAGCTGTAGGTGCAGGGGCAGCCATTTGTATAATCTGGTTCTGAATAGTGTAATTGCAGAGGCTTGCTAGGCTCCTCAGAGTTCAGTAACAGCCTCAATGTTGACAATGCTTGAACTTTTATTCACAGTGAAGAAGGCTAGCCTGCTTCGGCAGGTTTTAATCAATTCTCAGGGACTGTGATTTGTTAGGAATGATGTGCAGAGGGTGTGCAGGATTTGGTTTGCAGCTGGCCTGTACTTGGAAAAAGGGAACAATGCCAAGTACCTTGAGGACAATTTTATTGTTCTGATCCGTGGAATGATTGTTTCAATGTCAAATTGTAGTTCAGGGGCAATGCAGGTTGCTTTAGTTAACTCTCAAGCAGCAGACAGAGTTAAATTTAGGATTTTGACCGGTTTTTTAATGGTGAATTTTAGCAGAGAAATGGTATGTATGGGCAAAGCATGGGATTCACGGTGAATACCTAAATAAATCGTTCGACAAGCCTGTGGGCCGAGCTATTGAAGACTTTGTAGCAGCTGATGGATGAGTTGACACGATCAAATTTCGACTTTGGAGACCCCGAAGTACGTTGGTGGTGAGGGAGCAACAGGAGTTTTGTGCAAATTAGCTCAAAAAATGGAAAAAAACGGCTATCTTGGGCGTTTATAATGACTAATTTGGCAAAAATACGTATTTAGCGCCTTCTCGCCAATGACGTCAGCATGATGCCATGGCGGGCCCGGGTACGGGTGACGTGGACGCTGAGCTGGAGGCCAGCGTGCCAGGACGAGGTGGCAGGCGGATGTGGCGGCAGGGTTGCATGGAGGGTGACGAGCGCGGGGGTGGGCGGAAGGGAGGTGACGTCAGAAGGGCGTCATGGTGACGTGTGCGGAATGGGTGGTAATGGGGAGGGGGTAAGCGGTTTCCCCGCACCGCCTTTGGCAATAAGTGGTATCGGGGAGGGGGTCTCCGAACAGCCCCAACGTTTGACACGCGTCTTGGGTACGGACCCTGATACCGCTGTTCCCCGGACGCTAAAGGGCGGCAGATCCAGATCTGTAAATGCCCGCCCACCGTTGGATCGTGGGTGGCAGAGGATCTATGGCTGGCGGGCCCTCCGACGGATCGAGCAGGTTGGGGGGGTCCCGCCAGTCTATTAAAATATTGAGTTAAATATTTCGGGCGGGGAACCTTGGGATAGTGGGTTTTTATGGGTTTTTGAGGATTTCTTGGGTTTTTCCATAGTTTCAAAAGGGGTTATGGGTAGGAAGGGGTTTTATAGGGTCTTTCTCTGCAGATGGGGGTTTAATGAGTGGAATCATTTGAAAGAAGGGGGGGCGGAGATGAGGTATAGGTTCATCCAAGTGGCCAGATGTCACTTTGATCCCTGACATAGGACTTATTGGCTATAATGCCAAGGGGAGGGGTATTTATACAGAATTTGGGGTTTATACACCTTGGTGTTAATAATATTAGGGGGAAAGGTAATATAGGGGATTTACATAGTAGAATTAGAGTTAATATGGATGAGATAGTGAAATGAGGGGGAAACCACTAAGTTTATTTGAAACTTACTTAGCTTAAAGAGTAGATCAAAATGAAAAGATTTTTAGACAAGAAATGTGGCTTTTAAAGGCTTAAGAACCACCATGAAATCACAATTTCTTCCATGAATCTCAGCTGATGAGGGGATGTTAGAAATGAAATGGGAGGGGAAGGAGGGAGTTTAGTCATGCTTCCTGCTGCAACTTGATGAAGAAGAACACCTTGTCATCTGATTGGCTTTGCTTTGATAAACACAGTTACCACACCTATAATGGTAAAGACAACCTTTCTGCAACCCCAACTACTTACCCAGCTAGCCTAGCATTTTTTATTTCTTCTTGGAGGGTGCACTTGGACTTGCAGACCCTTACTTGCCTTTTCTTTTCTCTGGCTTCTTCTTTTGTTTTTCTATCTATTTCTACCCTTATTTCTTCCAAGGTCCCAGATTAAGCTGTTGGGAGCCTTTTCTTCTCTACCTGAACTACTTGTCTGCCAAGATTAAACAGTTTGGACAGACTCCTCTCTCTATTCTACAACTGAAAATTGAAAGCATGGCATGACCCAAATTAAACTGTTGGATCATCCATCAAAATTTGAAACAAGGTCATCAAGATTGAAACACTTTACACACTTTGTGTTCTCTAGGAAATATGGGATCTTTGTGTAATCAAAGCAGAGCATATTTGGATTTTCCCTTGCCAATCATGAAATATGAAACCTATTGGTATAGGTATCCAACAGGGTCAGTTCTCTAAACCATTTTCTAGCCTCTCCATCTAGGCTTTGGACAAAGACTCTCATCCAGACATCATCTTCGCTAATATCAAGGTTATCAGCATAGCTATAGAATGATTCAAGATGTTCTTCAGCTGTAACACCTTCAGTCCCAGTGAACTTAGGCATATACCTCTAATATTCTCCAGTAGGCATGGCATTCAAAGAGTGGGCAGTACTAAAGGTCCATACCTAGCAGCTATGATTCTTTCCATTTTGGTGGGTGCTTGTGGACCTGCCATAGCTGTGGTGGCCATAAGACTACTAGCAGTCTGAATGATAGAGGGCTGAGGGGTGACTGACAGGACTGGAGGAGTATGATGGATAGGAGGCAAGGTTTCCTTTGGGCTTACAACAAAAGGAGAAACTAAAGAATAAGGAGCTTTACAAATATCTTAGAGTTTTTATTCACTGCTAGTATTAGATGTTATACTCTCAACATGTATTTGTTCTATTATAGGATTTTCTTGAAGAGATATAGAAGATTGTTTAGATTTACCTGAACCAGATGCTCCTTTCTGCAATACCTTTCTTTCTTTGATGACTTTTTCAAGATTAGATACTGGGTCAGCTTGTGGCTTCTAAAGATTTCTCCGAGTATGCCTCACAAACTGAGCCAAAAATATGAAGTGGAGTCACCAAAAGGTTCATCCTTCAATAGAGTCACTAGATAGATGATTACAACCAAAAAAGTGCCCAGACTTTTTCTATCATCAAAGTTGGATCAGTGTCATCTCCCAGGGAATCTGAGCTTCAGTCTCCTCTCCCCGACAACGGCCCCAATTATGTTATCACTCCAGGAAACTCTCCTAGGTTGTAGCTCGGAGATGCCTGGTAACATATAATATTCAATATTTTTTTCTGAACTATTGGAATGGATGATGGTTTGGATCAAGCTAGATAATCGTTTCAACTATGCTTTCACTCCAGACATGCATGAACACCCTTATCTTGACAAGGCTTTAGACCACTAATGCTTAATAGTTTGTAGATTCAATGGATAGATGGAGAATACTGACCATACCGGCAGATGCATATATATAAACACATATGAATGGCTAGCTACAGGTAGTAAACGAAGAAAATTGAATGTACCGATAGATTGCATATATAAAACACATATGAATGGCTAGCTACAAGCAGTAAAAGAAGCCTGCAAATCTAATTTATCAATGCAGAGATGAGATGAAAATTATATGGCATTAGACATAAAAGAACCCTGAACAACCTGATCAAGTACAAGCTTAGAACAGAAGATAAAATTAACATTGAACATATAATAGCAAAAGAAGTTGTATTACTGGAATGAAGATGAGAAACTGCAAGGAACATAGTATCAATAGTCTCTAGAAGTTGAATCCTTGTTACATTTAGTTTTCAGCCTTTTATAGGCCTTTTACAATGCTCTCGAGCTCTCAAAGGCTCGGAGTGTCTTAATCTATCCTCTCTGTCCTTTAACCACTTGATTCGATGACTAGGCACGTATGGGCTCGGGGGTTTCCTCTTCTGACATAAGAGTAACCACATTCTGATATTTTGGCTGCGCTGGCAAGGAGCTCTCTCGTGCTAGAGATGCTCCATGATGTTGGTTTATTGTGGCTGCATCATGTTGGGCCCTTTTGTTTCCCTTTCCGATCTGTGTTCTATATTGGAATGGTTATTTCGGCCTTTGTTTTCCCTTTAAAATGCAAACAATGATTGTTTTCTGTTTAAAACAGAAAACACTGCAACACTGTAAAAATCCCATCCATTTTTGTTTCTTTCGGATTCAAAGTCCTCAAATATGGTTTATTCATATATTGGGTCCACCCTTAGGGTCGCTATCGCAAATTGCTGATGGCTTGGCCTGTGTATTTTCTTTGTATTCTAGAATACTTAAAAAACATGGGAAATACGTTGAAAATGGCTCCCTCTAGATTTCAAATATTATATATTTCCCTTCCCAGACCCCTTTGGGTCCGGGCTTTATCGCATCGGTGCTGCTCCTTGGTTGCCTTTGTATTTCGTTAAATAACGAAATATGTGCAAATGTATTAAAAAAAACCTTTATGCAGACTTGAAAGTTTATGTAATATTATGTATAATACCATCGGGTCCAGCTCATCGAGTCACCCATATGGATGTGTAAAGGCTCCACCCCTTGGTGCTACTCTGCTGCGATATAGCGATGCAATGTAATTGTAATCGCTTATCACTTATGCCAAGGGCCCATGTGCTAGCGCTCTTTGTTTTTCCGATTGCGATATCGTGATGTGACGTGGGCCATCGATTTGTGTGCTTGATCGATGGCCCACATTGAATCACCAATCTCCATCGCAATGCCCACATGGTCTGCGCTGATTGTGACTGTCTGCCTGTGCCGATTGTGACCGCCGATCAGATCCACCGATGCGATCTGTCGATCAGATCTAAACCATTGATCGACTAGATTAGATGACTCTTATTCTTTATCAGTTAAAGCCTACGACAATGGTTATTTCACTGTTTTTCTCTGCTTTAGCGTCCCGGTAGTGTTTTTCTTCCCTTTTAAGGGCTCTTGGCATGCAATTGTTGTGATTTTTGCATGATCCTTAAGCAAATTTTGAAGACTTTGGGAGTGTTAAAGAGCATATTTGGATCCATTTGCCCACAAGGCTAACAAGCCTCATCAACTGGTTCAAGTTAAACAGATGATGAATTAATTGAAAAAGTTAGTGAACTGGATATATGTTGCTTATATTTATCACAGTTGCGTACATACGTAGATTTTCTTCGTAAAGTCAGGTACAAAAGTATGAATAAGAAAATAAACTTTTAAGTAGTTTAAAAATATTGATTCACCTCCCCTCCTCTCTCAAGATTTTTCCTAACATCCTCTCCACATAGTCCTATAAATGGTGATATCTAATATCTATATGCTTGGATCGATCATGAAAAATATGATTTTCAAAGAGCTTGATGCAACTCTGATCATCACAGTAGATCTCAGTTGGATCCATCATCTGACCAAATAATCCAACAAGTATCTTTATCATCCATATCGCCTCACATGTTGCTTGACTGACAGCCATGTATTCTGCTTGTTCTGAGTTGAGTGCCACATATATTTTCTTATTTTTGTACCAAGAAACCACTGTAGACCCAACACTGAAAATTCTACCTGATGTACTCTTTTGTTATGATGGATTCCCCACCTAATCTGCATCTTTGAAGCCACATATCTTCACTCCCTTTGTTTATTTGTACCATAGTCCAAACTGGGTAGTTCCTATGAGGCACTGTATAATATGCTTAGTTGCCTTCAAAAATAATTTGGATGGCATGTTCACAAAGATACATTCGTGAACCCACCAACTATCGATAAATAGTAGCATCCACTTCCTCACCTGAAGTGGCATCCTCTTTCCTCCAGTTGGTCGCTAGAGGTGTCTCCATGGGTTTCCAACTGTCCATGTGGAACCTCTAAAGTATCCCATTAGCATAGTTTCCCTGAGAGACAAACAATTCCCCATCACCTTTCCATACTTACAATCCGACTAAGTATTGCATGAGACCCATGTCCTTCATTTCAAACTCTATTTCAAGGTCCTCCTTGCAAGATCTGATCATCTTCTCATCACCAGTTAAAATCAAATTATTAACATATAATACAATAATAAACAAGTTACCTTCTGCCAAAATATGATAGAGGTTTGCATCTACTTCACTTTAGGTGAAGCCTAAACTAGTGAGATAACTATTTATCCTGGTGTACTAAGCACAGGGTTCTTACTTGAGACCGTACAACACTTACTTGAGTCTGCACACATGAGACTCCCTAACAAAAGTATGAACCCTTCTAGTTGCTCGATATACACCTCTTCCTCAATAACTCCATTGAGGAATGTTGTTTGTACATCCATCTAGCGGATCTTCCACTCCATTTGTGTAGCCAAAGCAAGAATTGATCTAATGGATGAGTACCTCGCTACAGGAGAAAAGGTCTCCTCATAGTCAATCCCCTTAACTTGAGAGTACTCCTTGGCCACAAATATGGCCTTGTACTTTTCTATTCTTCCATCTATTGCATGATTTACCTTGAGGATCCATCTCGAACCCACAACTGATTTATCTATTGGTCTTGGTACCACTTCCCAAACACTATTCTTTAAAATGGATTCATATTCTTCCACCATTGCATCAACCCATACAAGTTTCTCTACTACTTCCTCGAAAGAGAATGGATCAGTCTCTACAAGCTCAGTCATTAAATCCATGTAGCCAGTGTACCGAGCTAGTGACCTTATCTGCCTATGTTGATTTGAAGGAGCACCCACATTCTCCCTCACATCCTACACAATTCTCTTAGCTTCCCTGGTCATTTTCCTGCTTTCTTTGGATGGTTCTACATGGTGGCTATCTCGACTCCCTGCTCGTCAATTTGTGGCTGCTCCACAACTTCCTGAGGCTCCTCCTTTGGAGCTAAAAGATGATCTTCTAGTGGGATCTGAAGCTCCCTCTCAAGAGGGCACTGCATCACTTTATCCTCATCAAATTTTACATCCTTTCGAACAACTGTCATTCTAATGGATGGCAAGTACATACTGTACTTGTGGGGAGATTCTATGTAACCCACTATTGTCTTGTTGGGGCCTGACCCAAGTTCGGAGTTAATTAGCCAAACAAATCCCTATACCACTGGCCCTTTCAGCAAAAATTCATGGAGCACGGACTTAGGTCTCACCTGAAGTAGTATGGGAGGGTGCTAGAACCAATTTTCTGCACCCTTGAGATGTCTAAGAGGTACGACTGGTCCTGGTTTGTTCCTACGTTTATATCGCTTCACGCACTTCTCGTTCCTCGTGCCCTGATGCACTGCCTTCGCGCATCCCTAACCAGGGGTTGTGTTGTGCTCTGTGCTATTACTCGAGATCTTACTTATCTTCCAGTGTTAATTAATTACCTTCGCCTACTTGAATATCTTAAGTTATAATTATCAATCCTAAACATTCATACACGATCGTGCAGTAAATAAACAATATACTTGCAAATCATATCCAATCATGCATTAAACCAAGAAAATATACACAGAATTTAGCAAAACTTCTCTTTATTGATTCTTTCAATGGTTACAGACTCAACCTGCCCTGCACACTCAGCTGTAGGGGTCCGCTCACTCAGCTGCGGACTACTAGGCCTCTGTGCACTCAGCTACAGAACCTTCTCCTACTCTACAACCCACAGACGCACTTCACACTTCGACTCAATCACTTAGACTTCTCATGCTTTTCTTCTATTAGTTTTTTCTTAGTTTCTCCACTTATAACCTCGCTCTATTTATACAATCCCATGGTCCGTGGACCATGGGTAGGTCTATCTAGCCAACATTACATTACAAAAACTAGGGTGGACAACCTTGTGACTCTATTATACTTTCGCGCCCCGCGCCAACAATTCGCGGAGCTTTTACAAAAAGATTATGTCAAAACTTGGGCTTTAAGCCCCAAAACATGCCTTGGGGGGATTCCATGCCCGACAGGCCTTCAACACAAACATCATGACTTGCCCTTGAGTCACTCTGTTGGTGTGGAGATATTTACGTGGAGTCCCTCCAACTATTCTCGAACTGCGGCAAGGTTAGTAGCGCACTGAGTTGCTTCTTGCTAGATCTGCTACATACCTTGTTCCCAGACCTCTTTGTTAGAAGTACTTCTCTGCATTAGTGTGTGCATCCCCTGCATGTGTGCGAGCTTGCCTTCAATTTCTGCTGTGATGGTGAAGGCCTGGTCGATCCAAGGTTGAACACGCACCTTCAGGACTGCTTCCTTGTGTCATCCCACGTCCACTTTCTCTTTCAGCACTTTAGCCTGTTGCATCCGCGCGAGCCTCTGAGTCAGGGCCATCGTCTGTGCAGTTCCTTTGACACTGTCATACTACTATTGGAGTTCTCATGCCTCTGTCTTTAAGCGCTGGATGTTGGGGTCCTCTTGTAGATTTGTGACGACCTTAAATGATTCTTCCAACATGTTGGTGCAGTCTCGCACTGCACTGCCAATTTCGTCCAATCCCGCTGTGATACCGCTAGCGCGTTGTTCTCTAACTTCTGGAGGGGTGGACAGTTGCACTTTTAACCACAGCTCGGCGATCTGAAGGTTCAGCTCCAGCTGAACCTTTGTCATTTCCTCCCGTGCCTCACGCACCCCTGCTGCTAACCTGTGGATGCACGCCTCTAGTGGTATGCTTGCTAGAATTACCAGCTCTAGGACGCTTTGGCGAGCTTCGTCTATTACCTGTATCAGTTGTTGATTCTACGGCACCACTTCATCGCGTTGCAAGCTCAATTGTTCCATATTGATTTTCTGCTCACTGAGGATTTGTAATGTGTGGCTCTCCTTAGCTTGCAGCTCCGCAGTTACCCCATTTTGAAAAACATATAAGGTCTCTCGCGAGAGTGTAGCCATATTGATACCAAGACACTTCAACACGCTAACCGTAGGCCTGTCAGCCTCATTTTTTTTCACTAGTGCCCCTTCTGGTAGCACTATGCTATTCGTCATCCATGTGCACAACATCTGTTCTAATGTTGTTGTTTCAACTGTGAGGTTGGTCGAATGGGTACCAGTCTGAGGAGGTCACACTTGTAATTCTTGCAACTGTGCTCTGAGGGCCCCCAACACAATCTGGTTCTCCTGCATGAAATTTTGGAGGGCCTCAGAGGTGACATCGTGCACTGTCTTGCCAATTTCGTGCAGATCATCCTTGGTTAGGGTGATCGGGTCAATATATAACTTCGATTCCTTGACCTTCTTGCATGACCCTGTCCGCTCAGTTGGGTGTTGGCGCTTCAACTGTGTTTATGCGGTTTGTAGGTCTGTGCCTCCCTCTTCTTGCTTTGATTCCTGCCCATGTGAAGGTCACGTTTGGCCTTTGCACGCCTTCGCGGTTGCCTCCTGTGCTGCTGCTGTGGCCTTTTCCTGCTTAGTTGCTATTTGTGCAGCATCCCGCACCGCCCACACTTCTATTGTTGCTGCCTCCTTCCTTCTCTTTTCTACCAACTGTATGATGTGCAACTTGGCCTTGTCTTTATTCCTTTATGCCGTCGACTTCTCTATCTCTGTGATGTCTGGAGCATGCCACTCTAGCGGCCATGTCTCCAGGACATTAAAGATGACATCGTCTATGGCTACAAAGAGTAGCTTCCTCCATTGTTTAGTTGGGACCTTGTGCGCTCTAATGTAAATGCTATGGATGTCCACTTTAAATTCTGCAAAAATATGAAGGCTGTTGTAGACAGTGGGCGACAACCACGGCTTGCAGTTGATCCCCATTCTGAGGTTAATCTCCATGAACACCCAAATTATTTTACTGTTGCAGATCCTAGTGGCATCCTTTGTGGCCTAGAGCAAAGCGTACTTTGTGGCATCTGGAAAATCTTTGTCAATCGTGGGGAATTGACTATCCTCTGGTAATTCCCCTACCATAAGCACTATGGATGGCAAAAGCCATGCATAGTGGAACGTTTTGCCTTGTTCCTGAGGTTCGCGACAATTCTCTAAAAACTCCTTGAAGAGGAACTCAGACCAGTTAAACTGGACCCCCTCCATGCACTGCTTAGCCAGTGTGACCACCCATGCGGGTGCCTCGTCTGCATGGCACTTGCACATAACCTTATCAACCAGTATTTGGGTTGCCACTTTCACTACTTTTCCACTGATGCTGGATATGGCATAGCCCCTTTTCTTCTTTTCCAGCTTGTATTTTTTCTTCATGGCCAAGTCACTTCTCTTCCCCTCTGAGATGTCCGCTAGGTCCTCTCCTTTGCATGGAAGCCAAGAAATGCGGTGAATCAAGTCTGTTATGATGGGTATGGGCTCCTCTAGCCATAAACACCCATCATGCATTAGGCAAAGCAACTGCCTGATGATGAAAATGGTTATTGGGGCAAGGTGGAAATGCGGGACCCAGAGCAGATTCAGTAGCCCAGCCTTTTACCACTTTCGTGGCTCTAATTCTGTAACCCTTGTCGCGGTGTTCTACTTGGGTTTCATAAGGTGAGAGGTCTCAAGGTGAGGGAGCTTCTCATGGTCATTGAGGTCCCAACCTTCAAATCTTAAGCTCAGCACCTATCCTAGGTGCGTGCCCTCAAAAATAATAATGTCTAGGAGGAGTGGGGTCTGGAGTGACATCATGGTCTCTTTAAGGTCCTTGGGCACTCTATCCTTTCCTTTCTATGGGGGAACATAGGCGGGCAACTTTGTTAGGGGGTGCGCAGGCTGAGTTTCCTCCTCCATGCCTTCATCCTCATCCTCTGCGATGATAAGATCCTCCAGGTCTTCTTCTTCTTCATCGGTCTCTATGGTAACAACTTTCCCTTTCTCCTCCATTGACAGATTGGTGCGCAGCGGGTTCCGCGAGGACACACGTACGGGAACCATCGCTTGTTTTTCCTTCTTGGGTCTTGGCATGCGCGGTGACTTCGAGATTTCTGCCTCAATCCCGGCACCTTCCTGAGCATCCCCCATAGTTAGGTCCTGTACAGCCTCTTCGATGGCCAATTTAGTTATCCCCATAACATCCTTAGCTTTTTCCATCGTTTCCATCCAAAAATCTAGCACTCACGAACTCAGGGGCTCAATCAACACTTGGCACACAACAATTAAGGCTATTCTCAATAGCTCAATTCGCAAATGACCAAATGTTGTTTGTTGGGAAGCCCTTTATAATTTATAGCTCTTTTTGAATATTTATTCGACCGTTCCCCCCAAATCTGGTTCATTAATGCTCCCTTGGCAACAGATTTTCCCAAATCTTGCCCATAAATTGCGTCTTAAATGCCTGCCACCCACTCCATTTGGTCTCAAGTCAAGCATCCCATCATGAATAGTGACTTCAATGGTCACTTTCTGGCCAACCCGCACAACAGCGCAGCCCCCAGTGCATGGTCGTGGACCTTGTGACTCTTTGCTTCTGCACACAGCTCCAACATCGCGTAGCTTCTGGGCAGAATAGTTTATAGTCCTGTGCTTCCTCTCAACTACATGGAGCGCTAAGGTTGTACTTCCTCCAGCTAGTCAGGTGGTCGCACGACCCATGTGAAGTTTGATCTCGTCATCCATCATGTTTCCTGGAGAATACCCAACTTTTATTTTTATGGTTGGCATCACGCACTTTACCATTTACAACGTGCTACCCTGGTCAATACGCTTAGCAATGTGTGGTCCAAGCCAAGGCATCACACTGATCAATTCGCGGCAATATGCCTTAAACCTATCATCGCGATCATATCCATCCTGCATTATCACCCTGGTATTTTTACTGAGAAACTCTTCTTTTATCTCGTCCTCCAACTTCTTGACTTCTGCGTCCACCAGAGCGCTTTTCTTCCTTAATCGTACCCTTCCTTCTTCAAGTTCTTGGAGTCTAAAATTTCCTTGTTGGACTTCTGCTTCCAAGGTTTCGCGAACCATCGTATCTATCAGTGCTATCATGTGCAGTCTAAGCTCTCTAAGTATTATAGGGCTTACTGCAGTTGCTTCATACTCTAGCCTTAACGGTGCTTGCAGGGTTAGGTTTTTGCACACGGTCCAATAAGCCCAGAGAACCGCTAGTACGCGCAGGTCCCAGTCAGTTCGCTTCACATTGTGGACCTTGTTCAGTGTTTCACGTACTTTATTAAAAGCTTCTGCGTGGATATTCTTCTATGCACTTGGTCTCTCCATACTTCATGGTCCCAACCAGAGGGTGCGTTCGCACCATTGCCTTACCCACACTTTCTTACTGATTGTGTCCCCTACCGTGAGAATGGTGTGCATTCGTACAGGTTTCACACCATCTACCTGTATCCACCTGGATAGGTGGGTGCGCGGGCCGTTCGTTCAACAATTTTGTCTGTTAATCAGATTGGAGACTTCCCAAACTGCATGCACATCATCCTTCTGCATTCGTGCCAATCCTCAAAACTTCTTTGGTGCGTACCCCACCATCTTGCAGGCATAGCTCACAGTACCCATTTTAGAGCGTCAAAACGTTGTTATTCAGGTACTTCTCCTTCAAATTTTTTGGGAAGTCATCCACCTCGCTTAACCCGTCATATGTAGGTAGATCTCTTACCTTTATTGTTGCACAGCATAGCAATATCGTCATCATGTTACAGTTGAGTGTGGTTACCTCGTGTAACCGGTTCTACCATTGTTCTATCTCCTCATCAATATCTGATGTGTAGGAGATTTTGCTTTCCTAAGAGATTCAGCCATCCACGATTGGATTTACCCAATATTGCTTGCATGTGGTTATCTTGTAGATGCAATCTAGATCGTTGTTGTTGTCGTAGTCACGCATTGCTTTGTGTAGCGCGATCCTTCTGCAGGGTCTAAGGGTACCACTATGCGTAGTGGCTTTTTCTCAAAGTTCATCTTGCACTTCTTTAGATTTATCACTCCATTCATGTTAGTGGTCCAATCTATTCCCAATAGCGCGGGGTCGAGATTGCTTTTATCAACAACCTCTATTACTTCGAAATCTGCTAGCACACTTACTCCTTCAATATCTACTGCGATTCCATGCAATCTCCCCATAGGTAGGATGTTTTGCTAGTTTTCCATCCGCAGTTGGATAGGAGACTATTGCAATACAGACCTGCCCATGCGCTCCCATGTCTGCTTTGGCAAGACGTTCATGTCTGATCCTAGATCCAAAATCACTTGGTCCATCTCATATTCCTCAATCTGTGTGGTCAATCTCATTTCCCTTCCTGTTTGCGTTGTGTGCTTCTCAAGCTTCTGGACTATGCGCAGTTCTCCTGGCGTGGTCCCAGTGCATCTAGTTATGAGTTCTTGCAACCCCTTTAAAACCTTTCTATCGCGTAGAAGCTTCATGCATGTCTCTAAGAACGTAGTGAGCATTGATGGGTCCATTTCCGACTCCATTCTATCTTTACTTCCTGAAGTGGAGGCATCAGTGAAGCTCCTCTTAGCTTCCATGAAGGTCTCCTTAGCGCACTCTAAATCAAATTCAGGTTCCTTCGTTGGAGCCTTGCAAACCCGGGTACTTTCTTTAGGTTGCTTGCCTTTATCATCTCCTGTCATAATTCCACTCCAGAGCATGATATTTACATTAGGGTCTTCCTCACGCGGCTCATACCTCGTCATTTGCATTTTCTGAGTCGAGGGAGGTTGGAGTGCTCCTTTATCGCGCAACCTCACTATCAGTGTGGGAGAATCCTCCATCTCATGGTCAAATAACGTACAATACAAGCATGATGATCACGTTGGATTCATACAATCACGGGCATAATACCCTGCCCAATGAAATTGTAACATATCAGTTGTCCGCGACCTCTTCCTAGTCCCCCTCCACCTCGGCCTCATCCACGCCCCTCAAATCCGGTGTGTGCCATTCCTGCATTTTGATCGAGGGGCCGTGTTTTGGCCTGAACTCTATAAATAGGAGTTTGATCCATCATCAGTTCATAACTTCTACAGGTGCGCTCATCATGTCCTTCTGACCTGCAGAAATTACAGAACAACTACTATGAATTCTGCGTATACTTCTGCAATAAATGGTAGTTATCAGTAGCATGCTTTCCTCCTATTTGACAAATCACGCACCATAACGTAGGTGTCGCGCTTGGTCCTCCTTGTGCCTCTGGTCTTAATGGCATTGGCCCTCCTCCCGCAAGGTAATTCATGAACACCGGGCAATGATCCTTATTGTGCCCCTAGCCCTTGCATTTTACGCACTATACCTCATCGTGCACCTTTGGGCGGGTTGTCCTGTCTTGTTTCAAACTTCCAGGCACAATTTTTCAACTTCACGTGAATCTACTGAACTCCCAGGTTAGGATCTTGTATCGGAGTCTCATGCAATCTCATTGCGACCTCCAAAGCCTCAACCCGAGTGGTTAGCCTTGTTGCAACAGTGCTTTTTGTAGATGCGGCATTAACGATGCCACATACCATTCGCGATGTTGCCCATTTGTTAATGTCATGTTAGCTTCGTGAATTGTGCACTTTGGTCTTTGATCCAACTCCCACGGGGTTTCGCATAGTAGCATTGTGATTTCCTTTAATCCGATGATCGACTGTGCTTCTGACTTTGGCTTGCTAAATTCTTTGTTTAGCACAGCTTGGATATCCGCGATCCCCACATTCGGATTGCCATTGGAATGCTTAATGTACCAGGTCAGTGCACTGTTATCACTCAGGTTGTCCTTAAAGCTCCTTAAAGGATACGGCCTAGGTAACCACAAACCAATCTTTGGACTGCAGGTCCTAGCCTACCTGCAATCAAAGAGGGCTCTCTCTTTATAATTTAGCTTTGTTTTGGGTTGATTTTAGGCTAGTTATGATTTTCTTGGGTTTTGTTTTGATTTTGGTGGGATGGAGGATTCTTTCAAACAGAGTTGGGATGTATAGTGTGAGAAGTTCAAACCATTGGGCATGGAGTCATGGATTAGGCTTGCTGTTGCGTTTTCTTGGTCACAAGAGGAATACAGAGCATGATACCTACACATAAAACCATATCTAGCTGGAATAAGGATGGAATGAAGGTCAGTGAATGAAAGGCAACTAAGTAGCTCTCATTATGCTAACAAAGGGAAGGTGAATGAACATTTATATAGGAGTAATCAAGGATTCCTAAACAACATTCATATATGAAGGAACTAGTGTAAATATGAGCAAATCAGTATTCATATTTAGGACTAATTCAGAGGAAAACATAGATAAATCACAGAAATTGAGAACATAATACAACTAAGTGAGCTCTGAACTATTCTTTCTTTCTGCTATTTAGATAGTGAAACAATGATGGCATAAACACATATAAACTGTAAATAGAGATAAGAAACACTTATTGGGCTATGTGGAAGCGTTAGGATTCCATAGTCACTCTTCAGTCATTAAAACACAACAGCCAGTTCATCTCCCAAACATTCCAGCGATCTTTGATTATAGAGACTCTCAGAAAATACAATGCAAGTCTAGAGGAAGTTATCGACCAACCAACCCTTAAAACAGTGCAGAGGGTGGTTTAAATAGAAAATATTTACAAACATCCCTTGAACAGGTGTCAAGGGAGAAAATATCTCAAAATATCTATCAAAACAGAGCCAAAAGAGATCTGTGCAATAATTGCTTCTAATGCTAAGTTGTGCTGGAAATAAATGCAATAAAATATCTAAAACAGGTGTTCATGAGGGAGCAGCCTCATCAAAATGGCTCTTTAGGGCTGCGCATGGTCCCGTGGCTTAAAAAATGGACTAAAGAGTTCCTTGAGCCACGCGCTGTCCTCTGTGTGATAACTATGCATTTAAGGAAGTGGCGCTGCTCCAAAAATATGACTGGGAACAATGTCCCTGCAATAAATCTGCCTTGAAAGCCTTCATCTATGCCTTTAGGTGGCTTTAAAGCAATAAAAGAAGTGTTGGTGAGACTTAATGTCTGAATGATGCTTTGTTGACTTTGCTGGGCATGCTTTGCTTTCATCTACTTTGAAAAACTGGACTGATACTCTTTGCTGCTTCTGGAGATGCTATGGCACGCCTCTGGGCCCCTCCTGGCTTGAAAAGGCCTTTAACTACTAAATCGCCCATCATGGCCGCTGTTTGGCCCCAAAAACTTGTTGTGAAGCCCTCCAGCTGCCCATGGGAGCTTATCGGCCCTTGCCGATCCAAAAACTGCCTTTAATCTGATAAATCGCTACAAAAATGATGAAAAGGGGGTTCTGTAGGTACGTCGAAGAGAAAACCCTGTACTGGGTGCGCTCTAGGCAACGAGCGATTTCAAAATGATAAGGAAACCATCCTTTTCCTTTAAACCATGGCGGGCGCGAGCACCGTATAGAAAACATTTAAATGGCCCTTTATTATAAACAGGCGGAATGCCATAAAAACATGAATTTTCATTGAAAAATGGCCAAATAGCGACGTTGTTCATTGAATTAAATCGTGGCCGTTGGATCCGGCACGGGCCGATCCAACGGCAAGCGCTAAATCGCATCGGGGCGGACCATTGGTCCCAAAACATAGTGCTTCCGAAATGCTGCGGACCCGAAATGCTTATAGGCCCTTTCTTTATTGAGATCGGGTCCGGCCCATCGGCGAACACTTATCGGTGGATTTGAATGAAAATGGGCATCGGACTCGAAATCCCTTTCAACTTCTCTTTATAAATTATCGGATCCGAATATGGGGCGCACAGTACCAATCTCTGCGGACCCGACATGCCTTTATGCCGCGCTTTATTACTTTTCGGCTCCGCTGGTCGGAGCCTTATAGGAGTGATGCGATTAGATATGGGCCATTGATCTCTGGGCCTGAATGGGCGGCTGAGATTAACTCGGCAATTCGCTATCAGCGAGGTCATGGGGTTGCCACATAAAAACGTCGAAACCCATCGAACCCGATATATTTATACAGGCCCTCTTTATTTTATTTCGGGTCCGACCCATCGGCGGAACCCAAATCGGTGGTTTTAACAGAGGAATGGGTCCGCGGACCCGAAAAACCCTTAACAATGCATTTGATAACTCATCGGCTCCACCAAATCGGAGCAGTATATGGGGCGATGAGAAATGGGGGCCGCGCGACAAGATCTGGACCGTCAGATCTGGGGCCCGATCCAACGGTCCTAGATCCGTCGGCGGATCGACAATCGGAGGGACCGGGGGGTGGCACACATATGGAATCGCCGAACTGCGCGGACCCGATATGTTATTACCTATCCACTTTATATGTTTTCGGGTCCGGCCCATCGGCACTATGCCCCATGTCTTGAGACTTAGCCATTCCCGCTTATATATGCCACTGCCCCCTCCCGATAGCGATATTGCATCGGAGGGGGATCAAATGAAACTTTATTATGTCGGACCCATGTTTTTGTGAACTGCCAAGCCTTTTGGGAAATCGGAAGGGTTCCTTTATAGTTTGGCATGGATTCTAAGGCATCGGAAGGGGTCCGATAGCCAAAAGAGGGAGGATTTTATCCTTTTTGAAGGTTTTTCATGGTTTCTGCATGGTTTTTGTATTCTTATGCCTTGGAAGGAGTCCAAAGGAACTTAGGAGGAAAGTGATGTGGTTTTGAGAGGGGTTTAGTGGCCAAAAAGAGGGTTTCATGCCTTATAAAGGCAAACCAAGGCCAAAGAGATGATTTTTATATATGTGAAGGGAAACTATGCAAAGGAATGAGTCCTTATGCATTTGGAAGATGGTTAGAGGGGGTATTGAGGACTCTTGCTAAGTTTCAGATAAACTTAGCAATTCCCGAGGATGTATATGGTTATCTTTCAACCAGGGAGAGGGGATAAGTATATAGGGGAGTAATATACATAGTTGTAGTAGGGGAAGGGGAAATAGATAGGGAGCTACATAGTAAAGTTAGTAGTTAACATGAAGAGTGATAAGAAAGCACTAAGTATGTGAATATTAGGCTATTAAGAGGGAAAATGACTCATAGAAGAAGCGTGAACATTCCTTGAGTGAAGCAGATCTTCACCAAGGCAAATGATATGGAGAATGATGAAACTAAGAGGTATCACGCAGATCTTGACCTCTTTTAGGGGAAGTTAGCGAGTGATTTGGGGAAAAAGGAAGAAGGGGAGTTAGACATGCCTCGCTTGAAGTCCTTCAAATGGAAAACTTCCTCAAACTTGTGATATGAATAGATATGACACTTGAAAATCTGAAATGGATCACAAGTCATGATTCTGCAACCACAAAGCTACCTACCCGGCCTATTCACCTAGCATTTTCTCTTCTTTTTGGTTTGGGTGCACTTGAACTAGCATACCCAGCTTTTCATTCTTTTCTTCTTGCTGTCCTCCTATCTAAATCTACACCTATTGCATCCAGGGGCTCAGATTAGGCTGTTGAGCACCCTTGTTTCTCTTCCTATTTACAGATCTGCCAAGTTTAAACAGTTTGGACAGATATTTATTCTCTATATTCTAAAACAGGAAATTGAAACCTAGGGAGACCAAGATTAAGCTGTTTGGACCTCCCTTAGCTGAAAACTCATGAAAATGGATTGACTTATCAAAAATGGAACACAGCAGTGGCATTTAGACTAGCACACTCTCATGGATACTTCTCTAGCCATCTGTAGCAAATATGGAGCATTGCAGCATGCATAGTACGACATATTTGGCATGTAAAAATGTCGATCATGAAAGATGATTAACCTGCTGCAGCAGGAGGCTAACAGTGACTCCACTTGGGGATGGCTTTTCCTTGTGACAAGCCAAGAACATCAAGTCAAACTGCCTTGTATTTAATTGTTGTTGTGCTCTGCAAAATTCCCTTGGCTGGCTGCCTTATTGATCCTACCAACCTACCTACCCTAATCAGCACTTACTTTGCTGTTAGGTGAAATGAAATAGCCAATGCAACCACTTAAGTATTATGAACATCAATGAGCTTTATTGCTCGTTCTTGTTGGTGCTTGAAATGGAGATCTTGCAATCAGATGTGGCTTTGTTAATCCTTGCAAAGACAAGGACAGCCTTGATCTCCTTTGTTGAAACAAGAGACTATACAAAAGGGTCCTGCAACATATATACATTCTTGCTGGGCTGAATTAAAGAACTATACAAAGGTTCGAGATAGCTATCATGCTTTCGAATTGGGAGATCATCAGAAACTTGATATTGATCCTTGTAGCCTTCTAATGGAGAAGAGCAGTGATTTACTTCATCATCTAATCTACCAACAGATGAATCATTCAAAACATGGAATGGTACTTGCAATTCATTACAAACATGCTCAGATGGAACTTGACAAATCTGCACGGGCTGCTCCTCCTTTTCTTTAGACAACTCAGAAGATTCAAAACAAAGCAGCGGGGAATTATCTGGAACCTATTGATCACATGTTGCTGCTTCCGAGCCTTCTTCTTCAATCTGACATTGAATGGCACTTTGGGGCTGCACAACTAGAAGTAATGCATTATGAGCAAGGATTTGACTCTCCTCTAGATGGCCAATATCAACACTAGCTGATACTTGATCATATACTGCATGATAATTTTTCTTAATAAACTTAAACGACTCAAAACAAAATGGCAAAGTTTCTTGGTTGAAATCAAAATTCTCTGCATTTTCCTCTTCCTCTTCATAGCTGAAATGAATAGGCTGATTACTGATTTCAGGCTGCTGAACTTGAACTATGCTTTCTACCAAAATGGCTCTGACTCCTGTGCAAGGCTGATTTCTCTTTGAGGCGCATAATCTTCATCATATTGATGATTTTCGGGCATACAACTGAAAGAAGAAGAGCAATTGTACTCATACAATAGATTGGGAGATTCATCCATATATTGCTCAGAAACAGGAGTTTCATCTTTGCAACTAGTTTTTCTCTCAGCTCTTGCTCTGTTTCGTTTGGCAATCAGATTTGCCTCCACACTGACAGCTACATTCTGCATGTCTGCTAAGGTTTGAGGGGCTCTTTCCCTTAATTGATAGGCCATGTCGATATCAAAACCATCAGGGAATTTATACATAGCAAGATCAGGTGGAGGCCTAAGGTTCTGTGGGATTGCATTGTAAACATTGTTAAATCTTGCACAATAGTCTAAGACAGCCTCTTGAGGGCCTCTTTTGATAGTATCATATTCTGATAATATGTGCAAGGGGTATTTCTTTTTCTCCCATCTGTTGATAAAAGACTGGTATAAGGCTTCTGGGTCTGCTATGGAATTGGCTGGAAGTGCTCTAAACCAAGTCCTGACATCACCTCTGAGACTTTGGACAAAAATCTTCATTCTTATAGCATCATCATCTATTTCATAAATCTCAAAATAGTCCTGCATTTTTTTGGTGTGTTGTAGGGCTTTGTATGAACCAGTTCCCTCAAAATAAGTGATTTTAGTTTGGTAATCCTGAGGCATAGCCCCTAGATTTGCAGGTAACTGTAAAGGTGTATAACGATTCTCCATATTTGCCGGAAAAATGGAACAGCAGGAAGAAACAGAACAGCTGGAACAGTGGGGATGGAAGAGGAAATAATAGGAGGAGTTGGAATATAGCTTTGCTGAACTGTTTTAGAGGAAACTTAAAGATTTTCTCTTTCAGGTTCGTTCCTCCAGTGGAGTCTTGATTGAAAATGATGTGGAGTTGCCAGGTGGATGACTTAACCTTGAAGTGCCTGATCTCTATCCACCACCAAAGATCAGAACTAAACATGAAAAAGTTCTGAAGAAAAGGAGCACTTTCTCCAGAAAACGAGATTTGTCCCTAGTGGAGTCGCCATTATGTTATCACTCAGGTTGTCCTTAAAGCTCCTTAAAGGATACGACCGAGGTAACCATAAACCAATCTTTGGACTGCAGGTCCTAGCCTACCTGCAATCAGAGAGGGCTCTCTCTTTATAATTTAGCTTTGTTTTGGGTTGATTTTAGGCTAGTTATGATTTTCTTGGGTTTTGTTTTGATTTTGGTGGGATGGAGGATTCTTTCAAACAGAGTTGGGATGTATAGTGTGAGAAGTTCAAACCATTGGGCATGGAGTCATGGATTAGGCTTGCTGTTGCGTTTTCTTGGTCACAAGAGGAATACAAAGCAGGATAGCTACACATAAGACAATATCTAGCTGGAATAAGGATGGAATGAAGGTCAGTGAATGAAAGGCAACTAAGTAGCTCTCATTATGCTAACAGAGGGAAGGTGAATGAACATTTATATAGGAGCAATCAAGGATTCTTAAACAACATTCATATATGAAGGAACTAGTGTAAATATGAGCAAATCAGTATTCATATTTAGGACTAATTCAGAGGAAAACATAGATAAATCACAGAAATTGAGAACATAATACAACTAAGTGAGCTCTGAACTATTCTTTCTTTCTACTATTTAGATAGTGAAACAATGATGGCATAAACACATATAAACTGTAAACAGAGATAAGAAACACTTATTGGGCTATGTAGAAGCGTTAGGATTCCATAGTCACTGTTCAGTCATTAAAACACAACAGCCAGTTCATCTCCCAAACATTCCAGCGATCTTTGATTATAGAGACTCTCAGAAAATACAATGCAAGTCTAGAGGAAGTTATCGACCAACCAACCCTTAAAACAATGCAGAGGGTGGTTTAAATAGAAAATATTTACAAACATCCCTTGAACAGGTGTCAAGGGAGAAAATATCTCAAAATATCTATCAAAACAGAGCCAAAAGAGATCTGTGCAATAATTGCTTCTAATGCTAAGTTGTGCTGGAAATAAATGCAATAAAATATCTAAAACAGGTGTTCATGAGGGAGCAGCCTCATCAAAATGGCTCTTTAGGGCTGCGCATGGTCCTGCAGCTTCAAAAATGGACTAAAGAGTTCCTTGAGCCACGCGCTGTCCTCTGTGTGATAACTATGCATTTAAGGAAGCGGCGCTGCTCCAAAAATATGACTGGGAACAATGTCCCTGCAATAACTCTGCCTTGAAAGCCTTCATCTATGCCTTTAGGTGGCTTTAAAGCAATAAAAGAAGTGTTGGTGAGCCTTAATGGCTAAATGATGCTTTGTTGACTTTGCTGGGCTTGCTTTGCTTTCATCTGCTTTGAAAAACTGGACTGATACTCTTTGCCGCTTCTGGAGATGCTATGGCACGCCTCTGGGCCCCTCCTGGCTTGAAAAGGACTTTAACTACTAAATCGCCCATCATGGCTGCTGTTCGGCCCCAAAAACTTGCTGTGAAGTCCTCCAGCTGCCCATGGGAGCTTATCGGCCCTTGTCGATCCAAAAACTGCCTTTAATATGATAAATCGCTACAAAAATGATGAAAAGGGGGCCCTGTAGGTACGCCGAAGAGAAAACCCTGTACTAGGCGCGCTCTAGGCAATGAGCGAATTTCAAAATGCCAAGGAAACCATCCTTTTCCTTTAAACCATGGGCGGGCGCGGGCACCATATAGAAAACATTTAAATGGCCCTTTATTATAAACAAGCAGAATGCCATAAAAACATGAATTTTCATTGAAAAATGGCCAAATAGCAACATTGTTCATTGAATTAAATCGTGGCCGTTGGATCCGGCGCGTGCCGATCCAATGGCCAGCGCTAAATTGCATCGGGCCGGACCATTGGCCCCAAAACATAGTGCTTCCAAAATGCTACGGACCCGAAATGCTTATAGGCCCTTTCTTTATTGAGATCGCGTCCGACCCATCGGCGAACACTTATCGGTGGATTTGAATGAAAATGGGCATCGGACCCGAAATCCCTTTCAACTGCTCTTTATAAATTATTGGATCCAGATATGGGGCGCACAGTACCAATCTCTGCGGACCCGACATGCCTTTATGCCACGCTTTATTACTTTTCGGCTCCGTTGGTCGGAGCCTTATAGGAGTGATGTGATTAGATATGGGCCGCTAATCTTTGTGCCTGAATGGGCGGCTGAGATTAACTCGGAAATTCGCTATCGGCGGGGTCATGGGGTTGCCACATAAAAACGCCGAAACCCATCGAACCCGATATATTTATACAAGCCCTCTTTATTTTATTTCGGGTTCGACCCATCGGCAGAACCCAAATCGGCGGTTTTAACAGAGGAATGGGTCCGCGGACCCGAAAAACCCTTAACAATGCATTTGATAACTTCATCGGCTCCACCAAATCGGAGCAGTATATGGGGAGATTTGAAATGGGGGCCGCGCGACAAGATCTGGACCGTTAGATCTGGGGCCCGATCCAACGGTCCTGGATCCGTCGGCGGATTGGCAGTCGCAGGGACCGGGGGGTGGCACACATATGGAATCGCCGAACTGCGCGGACCCGATATGTTATTATCGGTCCACTTTATATGTTTTCGGGTCTGGCCCATCGGCACTATGCCCCATGTCTTGAGACTTAGCCATTCCCGCTTATATATGCCACTGCCCCCTCCCGATAGCGATATCGCATCGGAGGGGGATCAAATGAAACTTTATTATGTCGGACCCATGTTTTTGTGAACTGCCAAGCCTTTTGGGAAATCGGAAGGGTTCCTTTATAGTTTGGCATGGATTCTAAGGCATCGGAAGGGGTCCGATAGCCAAAAAAGGGAGGATATTATCCTTTTTGAAGGTTTTTCATGGTTTTTGTATTCTTATGCCTTGGAAGGAGTCCAAAGGCACGTAGGAGGAAAGTGATGTGGTTTTGAGAGGGGTTTAGTGGCCAAAAAGAGGGTTTCATGCCTTATAAAGGCAAACTAAGGCCAAAGAGATGATTTTTATATATGTGAAGGGAAACTATGCAAAGGAATGAGTCCTTATGCATTTGGAAGATGGTTAGAGGGGCTATTGAGGGCTCTTGCTAAGTTTCAGATAAACTTAGCAATTCCCGAGGATGTATATGGTTATCTTTCAACCAGGGAGAGGGGATAAGTATATAGGGGAGTAATATACATAGTTTTAGTAGGGGAAGGGGAAATAGATAGGGAGCTACATAGTAAAGTTAGTAGTTAACATGAAGAGTGATAAGAAAGCACTAAGTATGTGAATCTTAGGCTATTAAGAGGGAAAATGACTCATAGAAGAAGTGTGAATATTCCTTGAGTGAAGCAGATCTTCACCAAGGCAAATGATATGGAGAATGATGAAACTAAGAGGTATCAAGCAGATCTTGACCTCTTTTAGGGGAAGTTAGTGAGCGATTTGGGGAAAGATGAAGAAGGGGAGTTAGACATGCCTCGCTTGAAGTCCTTCAAATGGAAAACTACCTCAAACTTGTGATATGAATAGATATGACACTTGAAAATCTGAAATGGATCACAAGTCATGATTCTGCAACCACAAAGCTACCTACCCGGCCTATTCACCTAGCATTTTCTCTTCATTTTGGTTTGGGTGCACTTGAACTAGCATACCTAGCTTTTCATTCTTTTCTTCTTGTTGTCCTCCTATCTAAATCTACACTTATTGCATCCAGGGGCTCAGATTAGGCTGTTGAGCACCCTTTTTTCTCTTCCTATTTACAGATCTGCCAAGTTTAAACAGTTTGGACAGATATTTATTCTCTATATTCTAAAACAGGAAATTGAAACAAAGGGAGACCAAGATTAAGCTGTTTGGACCTCCCTTAGCTGAAAACTCATGAAAATGGATCAACTTATCAAAAATGGAACGCAGCAGTGGCATTTAGACTAGCACACTCTCATGGATACTTCTCTGGCCATCTGTAGCAAATATGGAGCATTGCAGCATGCATAGTATGACATATTTGGCATGTAAAAATGTCGATCATGAAAGATGATTAACTTGTTGCAGCAGGAGGCTAACATGTACGATCCTATAGAGTTCTAACCAGCATTGCCTTCTTTATATTGTCGCTTGTGACACCTCGTGCTTCCCACGCAACATTTATTATGAACCAAAACTGGTCCAGATCTTCATTCCCTACTCCCTTGAATAGTGGTAGCTTTATCGCACTTGCCATATTGCTTCGCGGTGGTGGCAGAGGTGGTATGGGTGAAGACAAGGGTGAAGATGGTGAAACTAGTGGTGGTGTGGGTGGGGCTGGTATGCGCAAAATTTTCTGCCTTATCAGATTGATCGTTCTTCTTGGTGATACCTTCGTGAGCTCTTCTTTTCCCCCTCGCGGAGGTGAAATCAAGGGGCTAGTCTCTAGTTCTGTGCTACCTTCGTTTCTATAGATTCTCCCACTTTGCGTAGCCCCAAACATCAATTTATTTGCATAACCCGCTTTTCACACAGTAGCATTTTAATCCAAGTGTTCAAATATTTAACGTACTTATCTCGCAGTCCCTTGACGACACGTCGTTCTGCCTCGCTATAGTTGACTGAAGTATCTACTGTGAATTCGGTGATGTATCCTCCTATGATTCGATCAAGCTAGTGATCGACAACCCGCACGATCTTATCTTCCGATGCTTCCAGTTTGTGCACCAATTCTGGAGTCCACACAATAGGTTTGTTTAGTTTACACCTTCCTTGGCTATCTGCTAGCTTTGCGATCCACTCGTACAATTCAGTAGGGAAGGATGCAAAGAAAATTTTGTGGATCTCTGTATACAAGTGGTAGTCTAACCACTCTTCCTTTGATAGTTGTGGATTCCTATTTTCTTGCGCCGCGAACTCATGAATCTTTCTATCCAACCAATATTCAATTCTTTTCTTTGTCAATTCCAATGATACGACATCAGACATATCTATGGAGATCCCAGTCCTGGAAACGGAACCATTTGTTGGCTTGTTGGGGCCTGACCTAGGTTCATAGTTAATTAGCCAAACAAATCCATATACTATTGGTGCTTTCGGCAACAATCCACGCAGTGCGGACTGAGGTCTCACCCGAAGTAGTATGGTAGGGTGCTAGAACTAGGTTTCTGCACCCTTGAGAAGTCTAAGAGGTACGATTGGTCCTCGGTTTGTTCCTATGCGCAAGTCACTTTGCACACTTCCCGTTCCTCGCTGTCCGATGCACTGCCTTCGTGCATCCCTAACCAAGGGTTGTGTCGCACTCGTGCTATTACCTGAGATCTTACTTATCTTCCAGTATTAATTAATTACCTTCGTCTACTTGAACGTCTTAAGTTATAATTAGTAATCCAAAACATTCATACACGAGCGTGCAGTAAATAAACAATATACTTTCAAATCATATCCAATCATGCATTAAACTAGGAAAATATACACAGAATTATAGAAAAACTTCTCTTTATTGATTCTTTCAACGGTTACAGACTTGACCTATCCTGCGCACTCAGCTGTAGGGGTTTGTGCACTCAGCTGTGCACTACTATGCCTCTACGTACTCAGCTGCAAAGCCTTCTCCTACTCTACGACCGACAGACACACTTCACACTTCGACTCAATCACTTAGACTTCTCATGCTTTTATTCTATTAGTTTTTCGTTAGTTTCTAAACTTAGAGCCTTGCTCTATTTATACAATCCCATGGTCCACGGACCATGGGTAGGTCTATCCAGCTAACATTACATTACAAAAACTAGGGTGGAAAACCCTGTGACTTTATTATACTTTCGCACCCTGTGCCCACAATTCGCGAAGATTTTACAAAAATATTCTGTCAAAACTTGGGCTTTAAGCCCCAAAACATGCCTTGGGGGGATTCCATGCCCAACACCCAAAAATACCCCCAATTTTGATGTCGGCTCTAGCTTCTTCCTTAATTCTTTGGAGGTAAGGCAGTAAACAATGGCTCCAAAAATCCTGAAGTGTGACCCATGCGCTTTCTCCCCGAGAAATCCTCCTCGTGTGTAATCATGCCCATAATTAGATGAGGACTCTGGTTCTACAAATAGATTGTTGTGTTGCATGTCTCGACCCACAAATGCAGAGCTAGGCCTTGATCATGGAACATCGCCCTCATTGCTCCCACAATTCTACAGTTCTTTCTCTCATCCACCCCATTTTGGTGTGGGTTTTTGGGTGTTGTCAACTCTCATCGAATGCCTTCTTTTACACAAAAAAAAAATTCAATTCATTCGACACATACTCACCTCCATTATCACTCGTGAGAACCTTCACCTTATTGCCCATTTCTTTCACAACCAATGCCTTGAATTATACGAACTTAGAGAATGTCTCATATTTCTTCCGCATGAAGAAGATCCAACACTTTCATGAGAATTCACCAATAAAAATGACAAAATATATGTGTCTGGCAATGGAAGTTGTCGAGAAAGGTCATAGACATCAGAGTGGATTCTTTCCAACTGCATCTGATTTTGTGTCCCGATCATGGAATGTGGATTTTGTGTACTTCCCTAAAGTACATCCTTTTCATGCATCATGTTGCTCAAGTGATCCTTTAGGGAGGCATGTGGTTATTTATTACATGATATTCAAAGCACCATGATGAAAATGACCAAGTATTATATGCCAAAGTTCACCGACATCACGACTCTGCACCTTCTCTACCTTTTTTCTCAATGCAACACAATCCTCCACATCTAGCACGTACAAGTTCTTCACACGAACCTCAATCTACTTCACCTATCTCATGGCTGTGTGTCTCAGGAATGCCTTTCCTTTGTTGAAGATCACATCATAACCATTGTCTTCCAAAACTGCAACAAAGATGATATTTTTCTTTAGGCCCAGAACAAACATGACATCCATTAGCCTAAGGGGGAAGCCTAACTCCCTCTAAAATGTGACTGAACCAATCTCAGTCACATTATACCTTCCTTCGTCCCCCATCTAAATTTGTATTTGCAAATATTTTTCTTCCAAGTTACTGAAAAAGTATCTACACCCTATCATGTGGAATGATGCACATGAGTCGAAGTACCACACGTTCCCCATCCCTATGTTGGTCATGCATGCAATGAGGGTAAAGTCAAGCTCAAACTATGAAGCCAAAGCTTCACCTGCTTCTCCTACTAAGGTATTCTTTCTTGTCTTCTTGTGTGGACACTACATGGCATAGTTTGAATTCATGGTAATGGAAGCATTTAATTTTTGACAAGTCTCTCTTCTTGCTCCCTTGACTAGATTCTGGTTTGGATTGGGATTTCTTCCCTTTTTCCTTCTTTTCCTTTCCAAGAAATGCAATTTTTTCTTCAGCCTCACCCTTGGATGAATCTTTGGTATTCCTCCTTATTTCCTCCTGTACCAAATCGAACCATAAGCGCTCCCAATTCGGTAGTTTCTCCCTCATGTTCTCTGAATCTTGATAGCTATGCCATCTCTTGGGAAGGCCCAGAAGGGATAGGCTTACCAATTCATCTTCAGGGACAATCACACCGACCTCACCCAATTCATCACAACATCATGTGAACCTACTCAGATACTTCAGTATAGTGTCATTCTTTTACATCTTGATACTTCAAAGTTTATCCTTGAGCTCCAGCTTCTTATGGTCACTACTATTCTCGAACAATTATGTTAGTGATTTCCACATCGCGAACATAATTTATTTTCCGTGGAGATTCGAGACAATATGATCTCTTACTCCCTCCAATATTACTATCCTTGCCTTGGCTACATCTTTCTTCCACTGTGCAAGGTCATGGACATCAGATGCTAGTGGTCTTGGAATATTTGTCTTGACATATTCAAGCAATCCATTGTCATCCAATACTGTCTCCATGTGGTCCTTCCATGCAACAAAACTTTAGGTGCCTTCCAAGGAATACTCTAGCCTTAGTCCATTGAAGGCCATCTTCTCAGCTCTGAAGAAATCCAGCTACATTGATCTTCAAATTCGAACCTCTAAGAAACAAATTCAAATTTCCTACTCTAATATGAATCCAACTCTGATACCATGTAGAAATTAGGTTGTATATTTGCAACTCCTCATGAATTTTTAATCAAAATCACAAAACGCAAACCTACTCCACTACTTTACAGATATTAATTCACAATTTAGAATAAAAATCTCAGACATGCAAGAAGAAATAACACACATGCAATAAGTATTTTTATCTAGGGAAATAAATCCGCTAAAAACCCCCAATGCCTTCTTGCATTAATCAAATGAATAGATATGTATTAAAATTTCTTTGCTCAACTGAGCACACCCTACAAGTGCATAAGCTATCTCTCTACTCATTGAAGGCCTTTGGCCCAGACTAGGTCAAATTTTTCCTCTACTTGAGCTCCTATTTCCTTGCTTTGTTCCTTGACGAATTGTTAGCTCTGCTACGTACTTTTATGATTCAAGGGTCAAATACAGGTATGGCCATGTTGGTTATGCTCACCAAGGACTTGCATCAGTCATTCTTCTCCTACTCCTTCACACCATTCATACCCTCATAACCCCCGCTATCTTTGTTTTCCTCCAAAACCCGGAATAAATCCATATTTCCTTAGCTCCCTAGGCGCCGAGTCTAAACCGTCTTGTAACCGTGATCACATGACTACGCACTTTACACAGCCCTTTCCTGTCACAACCAACGAAAACATGCGCAATTAGAACTCCGCCGTTCGATCACCTATTGTGTGATCCAATGGTAGTCGCTCCTCTTGCGCCCGCAAACTACTCGCGTGTTAACTCGTGAGCAAAGCGGTTTCCGCTGCCACACGTCACACGATGATTGTGATCGTTGGTCGTTGTATCTTTACCACCTACCTTCCAACATTGGTGTGGGAAATATCACTTACTGCCTATCCGTCGTCCTCGCTTGTTAACCCTTGTGCATATCCTCTGCCTGGTGACCGTTGGATCTAACCGCCTGGGATCCAACGGCTCACGATTGTCTACTCCAGTTTCCTCCCGATACCTCCCGCTAAGCCATATCCGCCGTCTGTCTGCATGATCCAACAGCTGATATTCATTTCCCTCTATGCTCATATGTCTGCCATGCACTCCTCTATCCATTCCATACTCCCAAAGTACGAAGGTGGTTAGTGCGCAGTACTCGGCGCAATTACTCCTCAATGAATGCATTTAACAGGAAGGATGGTCGAGAAAGAAAGGACTAGCCTCGAGCATTTAAATACATTTATCAGTTATGGAATTTCACCCATATGACACTCCACCTGCCCAAGAAGGAAAACAGAGCATCCGAGAAGATCAAATTCACTCACTCAAGTAGGCAGATTGTACTAAAGACTCCATCAGGCAGTCAAAGCAGTTGGTGGTCCATTATGACCCCTCCACGCGTAGAATAGAAAAAAAATTTTGTAATCAACCTCTATATATATCCAGAAAACATATGTAATCAGGGTTGATGGTTATTATTTTGATGTAAGGTTCAACTTCTGGAGACTGTAACTACTTTGATACTTGCAGCGTCTCGTCAGCATTTTCAGCTAATACAAGCTTCTTTTGTTATTAATTGCTCACTTTCAACTTCTTTTCTGTTCTAGGCTGTGCTTGATTTGCATTTTTTCTTGAACTCCTGATGTGTGGCATTAGAGGGGCTATCATCCCACCTCTGTGTTATAATCTTGTATGTATCAGTGAATGTATTGATCAAGTTTCTTTTCACTTAGTGACAGAGAGTTGTCACCCTATCTGTGCACTAGGGAATTAGATTTGCAGACCTTTTACTGGTTGCAGCCGGCCATCACAGGGTCCTGTGCATCTGCTGGTGTGGTCAGTATTCTCCATATTCATCTAACCCTTAAGATGTGAGTGGTTGGTGGTCTAAAGCCTTATAGTCTAGGGGTGTTCACGCATGTCTGGAGTCAAGCAAAGAAGAAGCAGTTATCTAGCTTGAATATGCATCATTCCTTCCATTCATCCATTTCCAACATTAAGTTGAGTTTGTGATGTCTTGAGCATCTCTGAGCTACAACCTAGGAGAGTTTCTTGGAGAGATAACATCGATTGGAGCCGTTTCTAGGGAGAAGAGATTGAGGCTCAGCTTTCATGGGAGAACGACACAGTTCCAGATTTTGATGATAGACAAAGTCTGGGAACATTTTTGGTTGTAATCATCTATTTGGCGACTCCACGTTTCAGTTTTGGCTCATTTTCTGAGGCATACTCAGAGAAATCCTCAGAAATCACCAGCTGACCCAGTGCCTGACCCTGAGAAGATTGCTAAGCAGAAGAAAACATCACAGGAAGGAGTATCAAGACCAGGTAAGCCCAAGAAATCTTATGTATCTTTGAAGGAGAAGGTTATAGTTGAGGATATACAGTTTGAAGATTTAGATCCTAGCACTGTTAGTAAAGAAATTCCTTCAGAGATTAATAGAGCTCCTTGTTCAGCCAATTCCCATTTGGATCTCAGTCCAAAGAAAGCCTCTCATACAGTCCATCAATTTCCCTCATTTCTGTCATCTATTTCATTACTTCCTACCATTCAATCTACCAGTATCCTTCCACCTATCCCAGTCATGGCAGGCTAGCAAGCTCCTACGAAGATGGAAAGAATTATAGCTGCTAGGTATGGACCCCTAGTCTTGCCTGTTCCTTTGAATGCCATGCCTGCAGGAGAATATCATAAATATATGCCCAAATTCACTGGTATAGAGGGAGTAACAGCTGAAGAACACCTGGAATCTTTTTATAGTTATGCTGATAACTTAGATATCAGTGAAGATGATGTGTGGATGAGAGTAGTTCAGAACCTTGATGGAGAGGCTAGAAAGTGGTTCAGAGAATTGCCCCATAGGTCCATAACAAACATTGAGGCATTGGATGATGCATTCCTGAAGCAATGGGGAGATAGAAAAGACCTGCTCTACTACCATACAGAGTTTGGAAACCTAAAGAGGGAGAATGGGGAATCTTTGCCTGATTTTAATAAAAAATTTAACCGTATGTATAGTAAGATACCAGCTGAAGTAAAGCCCACCCCCAACTCTGCCAAACTCACTTATGCCAATGCCTTGACTCGGATTTCTGCCTGATTTTAAGAGAAAGAAGATGTGCCACTCTAGCTGACATGCAGGATGCAGCATTGGAGGTGGAATCAAACATTATGGTTGTAGAAAAGCTTAAAACAAACGCTGATAGAAGAAGGTAGAGAGGTGAGGTTTCTTCTTCCTCTGCTTCATCTTCAGAACCTAAATTAGATAAAATGACTAAAAGGATGGAGTCATTAGCCGTTGAGATATCTAAGTTGAAAGTTGAGCAGAGTTCTGGGAAGACAAGGTTTGAAAACACATTTGTTCCAAGAAATCCAAATCCATTCAGAAGAGAAAATGAACAATTACAAGTCATTCAAAGGGGTAAAGAATCAAATGAAGAACAAAAGGTTAAGGCTCCTTTCCAAACTACAGTCATGGAGGAGGAGTAGTTTGAAGAGGAGGATGAAATTCGTTGCATGGAAGACAAAGGTATTGCTACCTTTTTGACATTGGCTGCATATGAAGATTCACTACTACAGGATCAAACCAATCAAGAGTGGGACAGAGAGGTTGTTCTTCAGACTGGTGAACAACAAAGATATAATCTCAGGTCAAAAGAAAACATTGTCAAGGAGAATCCTGCCCAAAGTGCTGTTGTCTAGACAAAGTCACAGAATATCAGACAGAAGAAGCCAGCAGCTGATCCAGTCATCCTCAAAGCCCCAACTCAAGAGGTAAGAGGTCCTGATAAGCCCCTTTCCCCTTTCAGTTTTGAGTCAGCAGTCTAGAAGTTAAAGATATTTGTGCCTCTATTAAAACTTGTAAGGAGTGAAGTGTTTAGAAAGCCCATCCTTGAGGCTCTTGAGTTGAAAGCTGCACAAACCCCCACTGACTATGTCAATTTGCAAGATGACAAGCCCGCAGTCATGCTTAGCCCTATGGTTGAACCTGCTGATAATAATTCTCCATCATTTTATGTCTCCTTGACCATTCATGACAAGATCCTTCACAATTTTCTGCTAGACACAGGGGCCAGACACAATTTGATGCCTAAAGCTGTCATGGAAGAGTTAGGCCTTGACATCACCAGACCATACCATGATTTATTCTCATTTGATTCAAGAAAGGTGAAATGTCTGGGGTTGATTAAGGATCTATCCATTGCCCTAACTCAGCTGCCCATGAAGAGTATGATGATGGATATCGTGGTAGCAGATGTCCCTCCTAAGTTTGGCATGTTGTTGTCTAGAGGATGGATTAAGAGACTAGGTGGGACATTATAGAATGACTTATCTTATGCCACTGTCCCAGTTTTTGGAGGATAAAGTAGGAGATTGTACAGGGAAGCACAGTTAGCATACATCATCAGTGATGAGAATAATCCTACTAATAATCCCATTTATGTTGTGGATATTGATTTTGGAGCATGTATCCTCCAAATAGAAGAATCCCAGATGGCTGCAATGCAAATCAAGAAACTAGTGAATCAGACCGAGGGAGAGCAAAGAAGTCAGGTTTGGGAGATGTTCTTTGATGGAGCATGTTCCAGGGAGACTGCAGGAGCAGGGGTGGTGTTGATATCTCCAGAACAAGAAAGCACCCATCTGTCTTTCAAGTTGGCTTTCCGAGTCACAAACAATATAGCAAAGTATGAGGCTCTGTTATTGGGCCTTAATGTAGCTAAATACAAAGGAATCAGGAACATAAAGGTGTTTGGAGATGCTGATCTTATCATCCAGCAAGTAAATAGAACATTTTAGGCAAAACACCCAAGGTTGAAAGCGTACAGAAATGAGGTATGGAGACTCAGAGATTCTTTTGATCATTTTTGTATCTCATATACCCCTAGAGCCAAAAATTAGCTTGTTGATTTCCTTGTTGTGTCTTTTAGCATGTTGATTCCTCCCATGCCTCCCAGACTAGTTTATGAAGTCCAAATGAAATATAGCCATCTTTGCCTGATAATGTCTAGCATTGGAAAGTTTTTGAGGATGATGTTGAAGTGAATAAATTTCTACAAGTCATTGATGAATTTTCTGAAATGCAAATTGACCAAGAAAATGAAGCCTTGGAAGAAAGTCCTCAATCCCAGTTTAGAAATAGAATTGGTAAAGATAGCATTGTTCAATTGCCCAGCAATCATATACCCAAGGGTCTAATTCCGCCAGAAAATTTGTTTGACCAAAATGATGTGCCTTATAAGGCTGCCCAAAAAGAAGATCAATCTGCAGTCTGTAAACATAATATAGGGAGTCCAGACCAGCCTAGATATATAAATCTGTCCACCCATCTGTCTGCTGCCCAAAGTGCTGAATACTGCAATTTGATGAAGCAATTTGCTTATGTCTTTGCCTGGGAATATAGTGACTTGAAAACATATGAAAAAAAGATTATCCAGCATAAAATCCCTTTAGAGAAAGACACCATCCCTTTCAAGCAGAAGCTGAGACCAATAAATCCTTTGCTCCTTCCTTTGATTGAAAAGGAAATAAAGAAGTTACTGGATGCCAAAATCATAGTCCCTCTCAGATACTCGAAATGGGTAGCCAACTTAGTGGTAGTGAGGAAGAAAAGTGGAGAAATCAGACTCTGTGTTGATTTCATAAACTTAAACAAATGCTCTAAGAAAGACAATTACCCTCTACCAAAGATGGAGCATTTGTTGCAGAAAGTCTCAGGAGCCAAAGTAATGTCTTTCTTGGATGGATTTTCAGGGTATAACCAGATTGTTGTACATCCAGATGACCAAGAGAATACTACATTCACCACTCCTTGGGGCACCTTTATGTATTCCAAGATTCCCTTTGGATTGATGAATGCTGGAGCCACCTTTCAGAGAGCTATGGATATAGCATTTGTGGGAGAGAAGGATAAGTTTGTCCTTATCTACCTTGATGATATAATAGTATACTCCAGCAGCCATCAAAACCATTTGCAACATTTAAAGAAAGTGTTCCTGAAGTGCAGAAGGTTTGGAATTTCAGTCAATCCTAAGAAGTCACAGTTTGCTCTAGAAGAGGGCAAGCTGTTAGGACATGTCGTTTCTGTTGTAGGTGTCAAAATTGACCCAGAAATAGTAAAAGAAATACAGACTTTGTCTGTCCCAAGATCAAAGAGAGATATCCAGTCCTTTCTGGGAAAAATAAATTTTGTGAGGAGGTTTATACCAAACTTTGCAGAACTTGTAAAGCACATCACCTCCATGTTGAAAAAGGGGTCAGAGATAAAATGGACTGATGTAGCAAGAAAATCCTTTGAGTCCATTAAGAAGGCTATTATGGAGGCTCCCACTTTAATAATTCCAGATTACAGCAAGGAGTTCCACATATTTTATTTTGCCTCTGAAGACACGCTTGCAGCAATTTTATTGCAAGCAGATGAAGAAGGCTCAGAGCATCCAGTGGCATTTTTCAGCAAAACATTAAGGGATGCTGAGCTGAGATATGATATTGTGGAGAAACAAGCATATGCTCTTATCAAGTCTTTGAAAGCTTTTAGATTTTATATTCTGCATTCCAAGATAATCACATATGTACCCTCTGCTTCAATAAAAGATGTCTTAACACAGCCTGATGCCGATGGAAGAAGGTCTAAATGGATTGCAAAATTAATTGAATTTAATATAGAATTGAAGCCCACTAAGCTGGTCAAAGGTCAGGGCCTTGCCAGACTATTGGCTGAAGAAAATTGCAGATCATTGGGCATAGATTTCATGGGCATAATTGCAGAAAATGGTCAAACAGAAGAAGAAGAAACAACCGAATCAGAAAGGAATCAAAAACTGGCCGAAAATATAGCTTCTTGTGATTGGTACTTTGCAATAGCTAAATTCTTGCTGAAGTTAAAATCCCTCTAGGATTTACTCAAAGTCAAGCCATAACTGTTAAACTTAGGGCAGCAAAGTATTGCATTCATGAAAGTCTGCTTTATTGGAGGGATCCTTCTAGAATCCTGCTAAGATGTCTGGACAAAGAACAATCAATGGAGGCTATGCAACAATTTCATTCCAGCATGTGTGGAGGGCATCATTATTGGAAAACTACAGCCCGCAAAATTCTCAGAGTTGGGTACTATTGGCCCACCTTGTTTACTAATGTCTTTTTATTTGTTAAATCTTGTGACAGGTGCCAAATATTCGAAGGAAAGCACCAACTGAAGTCCCTTCCCCTAAAACCAATACATGTGAATGGACCTTTTCAACAATGGGGCTTGGATTTCATTGGAGAGATTAATCCACATTCCAGTGGCCAGCACAGATGGATCTTAGTTGCTACTGATTGTCTAGTCAATTTAACGTCTTAAATTGCTCTACATAAATTATCAATCCGGGTATCGTAAACTGATGAAGTGTGGTGCACTATATGTGCTTAGTTAACCTTTCTCTTACTTCGTTGTTTTATAGTTTATGTTGTTTTTTTTGGAGTTTTGTTCTTGTTCGTTTTCTAAAGTGTTTAATGCAAATGGAAATCCTATTCTAAGGTCTTAAGAATACTTTTAAAGGACAAGTATGGATAAAGATTTCAAGACAAGGCCTATGTCCCTAATGGTAATTTCCAAAACTTAGCACTTCAAAAGAACTTAAAACATGTTATTGATGGAGTTAGTATTTAAAAAAAAGTGTAAATATACAACTAGTTCAATCAAAATAAAATGCAATAACCAAATAATGAGCTAATGACTATGAGACCCAGTATCCTTGCTGCTTCAGCAAAAGGACAAGATGATTCTATCACGTCATTAGTTCATTAAAAGGCTATGTGCATCATTAATCTACAATCAACTTGAAAGCAATTTATGTACAACTAATATACATGAGAAAAATGTAAAACAACAGTAATCAAAACAACTTGTTATGTACAGCTAATATACATGAGAAAAATGTAAAACAACAGTAATCAAAAAGCTTTGTTATGTACAGCTAATATACATGGTGAAATAAAATGCAAAATTAAATGACAACTATACAAGGCAGGGGCCCTCTGCCACCTATGAAATCAAAGCAAAATTGAACACACTTGCATGAATTAAAATTGCATGAATGAAAAATCTAATCTATCAAACTTGAAAGCAATCAAATAACATAATCAAATCAAAGCAATATTTACAAAATGAAATCTACTCTACCTTACATTCTACAAATCAATATTTACAAAATGAAATCTACTCTACCTTACATTCTACAAAGCAATATTTACAAAATGAAATCTACTCTACCTTACATCCTAATATGCTCCATGACATCTACTTCACATCTCCTCCCATGTTGAGAACATCAAAGTTTTATTCAATTTCTTCAAAAGTACAAAGTACAACAAAGTTCTCCAAAGCTTTCAAAAGCCATCAAGGAAGAACTACAAACTTAAGAACTAGGGACTAAAAAAGACTAACAAATGAAGGAGAGAGATCTCCTATTTATACAAAAAGATGAGAGCCATCTCATTAATGATAGTCCATGAATCTCTCCCTCTACCTCTAGAGTCCTAATCAAAATAGGAAATGATAAGACACATGTCTTTTTAGAGTTACAATACAATTAGGAGATGTGACACATATCCTCATGATACCATGATTCTTTCCAACCAAATTCGAATTTGGCCTTAGAGTGCCACATAAGGGTTTTCTAGAAGCCTCCTTTCAACCTACACATGTCAACAATCTCAACCCATTTGTTAGGTATAAGCATATGCACATTATTTTCTAATGTTTAACCACAAATTCACTTAAAAGGCTTAGAAATAATAAAGATTGGAAAAACATAAAGGTGGCCCAATGATAATGAAAGTGGAATGAATGTGGTGACATAGTAGTGAAATGGAGGTGATATAATGGACATAATAGTGAAAGTGTAATGGAAATGAATGACATTTCAAGACTCAACATACCCCCCAACTGAAGCTATTGCATGTCCTCATGCAATGTATATTACATTAACTCTTTTGATCCTTGAGCTTTGGCTTAACTTTGCATGATATCATTTGATAACTTCATATTTATGCAAAGTGTTTCACTTGAATTGCAACATGGTTGGTTCTTGTGTTACAACCATTTTTTTTTGTTGCCTTCTATTTTGATCTTTGAACTTTGCATAATGATATTTTGATTATTGTTGCAAAGTATATCTTTATTGGATTGCATGATGGTTGGTTCTTGTGTGACAACCATGATTTTGTTTGTATCCAATTTATCCTTTAAGCACTTTTTCAAAAGCCATTGTATGCTCATAATAGCAATGTAATAATTAATATATGTTGGAAGTATGTGAGCTCCTGAATATGATATGGACATGCAAAGATATGAATATGAATGTATTCCCCCCCCCCAACTGATGGTATTGGCAATTTTATGAAATGAGGAAGAGAAATGTTTTTCCAACAATTATCATTCTAGCTTTTTATGGAATTCTATGGTCAAAAGTTAGAAAATGACGTACCTTCACTTACCCTTTGGAATGGATGAGTTGTATGTGTGGTGGCTGAAAACTTCTGATCATATTCTTCTTCAAGTGGTTGAACAAGAGGAGTCATGGATAGAGAGATAAGATGACTTTTTATTGCTTCTACTAAAACTTGCTGAATCTGCTCCAAAATGATGAAAATAATAGTCTTCAAAATTCATTGGCACAATTCCTACTATGTGAAAAGATGTTCTGATGTCGAACATAGTAGGAAATTGTTGGCTTAGTGGCCATTAATGGATGCCACTAGTCAACACGAGAACTCTCACCATTGATGACAATGAGAGTCAAGATGCCCAAACACATCTTGCTAGGTACGAATGAATTTGTTGATGTCGAGTCACCTAGAAGATCTAACGAACAAGGGACATTAATGTATTCCCATTGTTTGTCAGCATGAGGACTTGCCATTAAGGCATGCAAGCCTCAAGGTGTTTTTACAAAGAAATTAGACTCAAAGGACTATGGACTCAATAATTTGCATTAAAGCAGGGCTTATTTGCGGAATGAAAATGACAAGGAATGGAAAATGAAAATGGAAAATGGCAATGGAGAACATAAATGGCAATGGCAATAAGCATGTGAATGAGCCTCTTGCTTTTATTTGTGGGTTATGAATGGAAAAAAAGAGATGGAAAGTGTATGTGAATGAAAATGGAAAATATGGAGTGGAATGAGGTGAATGGTTTATTATGAAGTATGGATGTGATGGAGACAATAGTATCTGAAAGTTTTTCAAGTGTTTGGATCTGATTTTGCATCAACATATTTCCTCTTTGTTGCTGATCATCCTCTTATGAAACAAATTGGTCTCTTAGAGAGACACCATTCTCTTGTAGTCATTTGTCCTTCCTCCTGGAACCTGCAAAAAAAACTAATACTTCTTCTGCAATGGAATGTAAGATTATCAAAGGAGAGAGGTGATCAATCTCTCTAGTTATGATATTTACACATAAAACAAAGAATTTTTATTAATGAAACAAGTTTTCAAAGGAAAAATCAAAAGAATTTATACCTGCTTTGGAATTAGTGCCTCAAGTTGATGTTGCTTCTTTTCAACAATTTATTTCATTATTTGTCATTTCAAACTCTAATGATAGATTTCTCATTGTATAGATCTTGTTGAGATCTTTCCAATGCTAGTTAAATCATCAAAATCTGATTTTGTATGAGAAAGATAGGCTGATTTGAACAATGAGGTTTTTCTGGCTGCGGAATTGGAGAACAGCTGCGGAATGTGCACAGTTCTGTAGCTAAAAATCTTGGATACAAAGTTAGCCATTCATATTTCATCATCAATCCAAAATTAATCAATACCTTCAGAAAAGTGAGAAAATAACTTGTTCATTTCATTGATTCAAAATTATTATTTTTTCTTGACATGCAGCGACTCAGTGTGGCGACTTAGTGATAACACACAATTTGACTTCCCTTTGATCGGGGTCCTTTTCATCAAATTTGATCGAATGAATAGGACATCATCCATGTACTGACATTCCCCTAGCTACCCATGTGGCTTGTTTTTCTTGATGACACCTGCAACCTAGAGTTTAACAAAACAGCTGCGGAAAGTTGGGTCAGCTGCGGAAAGTTGGGCTAGCTGCAGAAAGTTGGGCTAGCTGCGGAAAGTGGCTAAAACAGTCAACCGAATTTTTTTTTATTGTCTGCATTTAGGAACTCTGTGAATGGAGCAAAACATTTTTATTGATGGACTTATAATTTGACAAACAACCTATAACCATGATCATAACTATTTGGCCCTTTCGGTTCTGCCCTTAATAACCGACCCATCCTTTCCTCTGTTTAAAATTCAACCTGGAATTCAACTGCGTGTGATGGTTTAACAGAGGTAAGATGACTATGTTGCAAGGTTTATGGAAGAATAATGACTGAAAATGGAAGATGGATAGGGGTACGGGAGTGTTCAGGAGTTGTAAGCAGAAACAGAGGATGAACAGTTGAGATGAATTCACATAATGAAATGGAGACGTAGCGAACAAGGTGCAGCTTTAACACAATGGTATGGTAGGGAAGTGGAGTTGGATTTTTTTGAACTAAACGGTTGTGTGAGAAACGTTTACACGTTGATGAAATGGTTGTACAAAATACGGTGGAGAGGAGCCGTATGAGTTTTAAGCACCTCTTGCTTGGCGGAGTTTTATGGACACATCATTGCTGTGAAGAGCCGTATGTAATGGAGTTAGACAGTGTCGTGTTCAATTCAGATTGTTGCTAAACAGGTATTAATGATTTGCAAACGGGTGGCATAAGGGCAGAATACATGGTGGCAAAGGGTGGAAGACGTGGTGGTGCCAGCACACAGCTGAATTAAATCACTGTCCGCTCATTTAATTGAAAGTTCTGTTTTTTTTCACGCGCGGCAGTCAAAAATGCGCTCCAAAGAACTGAAGATTTCTCCCAGACCGCCACAAATTTCTTCAAACGGTTTCTGGGTTATCTAATTAACCCACCTGGCAAAAAAACTCATGTTTTAGTTTTTTGAAATTCATATCTGTTTGGGCAAATTGAACGTTTGAAGTTAGACGTTTTTTCTGTGTTTACGTTTTTCCTGAGTTAACTGTTCTCACTGTTCTGCTTTTTATGAATTTGCATTCGGCCTGCTTTACAGGTTTTGTATCTTTTTCTCTCAGACTAAAATAGAAGTCTGACCCATTTTCTTTGATCTAGTTACCAGAGGAGATCAGAACAAAAGGCATTCCCAGAAAGCTACTTTTGTCAATCTCAATCTCAACAGATTTTAATGATGCATCTCCAGCAAACCCCTCTTTAAAAGGTGTTTCACAAGCTAATTGCAAAAGATTTGACCCTTCAGGTAAAATGTCCAATGGAGGTGGCGTCCACTCCCTAGCTGAATGTTTTGACAAGCCCCAGTGTAGCGTAAGTGGTCCTTCCATATCTGTAGCCAACCTTACATGGACCTTGCCTCTTGGATTTGTTATAAGAACCAGGAGTTCTTTGTCCCCAAATTTGAATATCTTCTTTTGAAGAACTGACCCACCATCCAAGGTTTCCATAACCTGTGAGCACAGCTCAAGTGCACTACGCTTTTCTGGCTTACAGAAACTTTGATATTTTCCTTCTTATCAGGAAATTTGTTAAGCATCTGTAGTATATCACGTTTTTTCGTTGAATGCGCTGAAAGGTTTTAAGTTTTCCTATTCTATCTGCAGCTTTCTTTTGAGTGTCTTTTGATTGTAGCTTTTTTTTTTTTTTTTTTTTTTTAACAAATGTTCTTGCAGGTTTGTTTGAGGGCCAATGCTTGGTCAGGGAGGCGGATTTTTATTGAAGCCACAGTGAAAACTAGGAATGGAGATAGCCATAGATTGCTTTTCTCTTTTTTTTTTTTTTTTTTTTTTACATAACAATTCTTTTTCTGATCCTCCAGATCACACAAAGTGCAAGAGGAGAGCATACTCAAGAATTATTAAAAAAAAATTTACATAACAATCCTTTTTTAGATCCTCCAGATCACACAAAGTGCAGGAGGAGAGCATACTCAAGAATTGTTAATAAGTTTTTTCAGATGTAAGAAATAAGGTCTCCTAATTACACTTCCCCGGCAACGACGCCAAAATGTCTAGTCAATTTAACATCTTAAATTGCTCTACATAAATTATCAATCCGGGTATCGTAAACTGATGAAGTGTGGTGCACTATATGTGCTTAGTTAACCTTTCTCTTACTTCGTTGTTTTATGGTTTATGTTGTTTTTTTTGGGGTTTTGTTCTTGTTGGTTTTCTAAAGTGTTTAATGCAAATGGAAATCCTATTCTAAGGTCTTAAGAATACTTTTAAAGGACAAGTATGGATAAAGATTTCAAGACAAGGCCTATGTCCCTAATGGTAATTTCAAAAACTTAGCACTTCAAAAGAACTTAAAACATGTTATTGATGGAGTTATTATTTAAACAAAAGTGTAAATATACAACTAGTTCAATCAAAATAAAATGCAATAACCAAATAATGAGCTAATGACTATGAGACCCAGTATCCTTGCTGCTTCAGAAAAAGGACAAGATGATTCTATCACGTCATTAGTTCATTAAAAGGTTATGTGCATCACTAATCTACAATCAACTTGAAAGCAATTTATGTACAGCTAATATGCATGAGAAAAATGTAAAACAACAGTAATCAAAACAACTTGTTATGTACAACTAATATACATGAGAAAAATGTAAAACAACAGTAATCAAAAAGCTTTGTTATGTACAGCTAATATACATGGTGAAATAAAATGCAAAATTAAATGACAACTATACAAGGCAAGGGCCCTCTGCCACCTATGAAATCAAAGCAAAATTGAACACACTTGCATGAATGAAAAATATAATCTATCAAACTTGAAAGCAATCAAATAACATAATCAAATCAAAGCAATATTTACAAAATGAAATCTACTCTACCTTACATTCTACAAAGCAATATTTACAAAATGAAATCTACTCTACCTTACATCCTAATATGCTCCATGACATCTACTTCACATCTCCTCCCATGTTGAGAACATCAAAGCTTTATTCAATTTCTTCAAAAGTACAAAGTACAACAAAGTTCTCCAAAGCTTTCAAAAGCCATCAAGGAAGAACTACAAACTTAAGAACTAGGGACTAAAAAAAACTAACAAATGAAGGAGAGAGATCTCCTATTTATACAAAAAGATGAGAGCCATCTCATTAATGATAGTCCATGAATCTCTCCCTCTACCTCTAGAGTCCTAATCAAAATAGGAATTGATAAGACACATGTCTTTTTAGAGTTACAATACAATTAGGAGATGTGACACATATCCTCATGATCCCATGATTCTTTCCAACCAAATTCGAATTTTGCCTTAGAGTGCCACATAAGGGTCTTCTAGAAGCCTCCTTTCAACCTACACATGTCAACAATCTCAACCCATTTGTTAGGTATAAGCATATGCACATTATTTTCTAATGTTTAACCACAAATTCACTTAAAAGGCTTAGAAATAATAAAGATTGGAAAAACATAAAGGTGGCCCAATGATAACGAAAGTGGGATGAATGTGGTGACATAGTAGTGAAATGGAGGTGAAATGGAGGTGATATAATGGACATAATAGTGAAAGTGTAATGGAAATGAATGACATTTTCAAGACTCAACACTAATTACTTCACTAAGTGGATTGAAGTAATCCCTACCAGAAAGGCTGATCATAGGGTGGTCATGAAGTTTTTAACAGAACATATCTTCACCAGGTTTGGTTGTCCACATAAAATAATCACAGATAATGAAGCAGCCTTCCAAGCAAAAGAATTGGTGGACATGTGTGATTCAATGGGCATTAAGCTAGTTCATTCCACCTCTTATTATCCTCAAGGAAATGGTCTAGCAGAATCTTCCAACAAAACCCTGATAAGGATAATTAAAAAGCTGCTAGAAGACAATAAAAAGAATTGGGATTCTAAGCTCAAATATGCATTGTGGGCTGACAGAGTGACCGTTAAGAAATCCACAGGGAATTCTCCATTCAGGCTGGTATATGGCACTGAAGCCATATTCCCGATTCAGTTAACTCTCCCTATGGCAAAATTCATGCAATAAGAGCAGAATGAGGAAGACATGGCAAAAAGGATCATTGATTTAGCAGAGGTACATCAAATCAGAGAACAACTGGTTGAAAGGTCTGCAATGCATCAGAAGAAGGTTAAGGAAGCTTTTGACAGAAAGACAAAATCAGATAATTTTCAAGTTGGAGACCTGGTCCTGAAGTGGGATGCACTGAAAGAAAAGAAAGGCAACCATGGGAAGTTTGATGCTTTCTGGACAGGCCCTTTTATTATTTCATAGATCCAAGGGAACAATACCTTCCTACTGCAAAGTATGGGAGGAGAAGCAGTTTTTGATGGCCCAATTAATGGGCAGTTTTTGAAAATTTATGTGATTTAATGTCTTTTGGGCCTTAAATTTGTAAATATGTTGCTTTATCAGTTTTAGTGTAGGATTAGTCAGACTCCATGCCCAATGGAACGCTAGGAAATTTTTCTAATTGGTTTTCACAGGGAAGGCATTGATTTGCAGGTTCTTGAGACCTCACAGGGAGGATCTCATCCCCAGAAGGAGCCAGTGTTAGCTCTGCTACGTACTTTGATGATTCAAGGGTCAAATACAGGTCTGGCTGTGTTGGTTATGCTCACAAAGGACTCGCATCAATCATTCTTCTCCTACTCCTTCACACCGTTCATACCCTCATAACCCCCGCTATCTCTATTTTCCTCCAAAACCCAGAATAAACCCATATTTCCTTAGCTCCCCGGGCACCGAGTCTAAACCGTCTTGTAACCACGATCACATGACCACGCGCTTTACACAACCCTTTCCCATCACATCCGACGAAAACATGCGCAATTAAAACCCCGTCGTCCGATCACCTATTGTGCGATCCAATGGTAGTCGCTCCTCCCGCGCCCGCAAACCGCCTGCGTGTTAACTCGCGAGAAAAGCGGTTTCCACTGCCACGCATCACACGATGATTGTGATCGCTAGTCGTTGTACATTTACCACCTACCTTCCAACGACGGTGCGGGCAATACCGCTTACTGCCTGTTCGTCGTCCCCACTTGTTAACCCTCGTGCATATCCTCTGCCTGGTGACCATTGGATCTAACCGCCCAGGATCCAACGGCTCACAATTGTCTGATCCCGATACCTCCTGCTGAGCCATATCCACCATCCATCTGCATGATCCAATAGCTAATATTCATTTCTCGTTATGCTCATACGTTCACCATGTAGTCCTCTATCCATTCCATACTCCCAAAGTACGAAGGTGGCCAGTGTGCAGTACTCGACGCAGTTACTCCTCAACGAATGCATTTAATAGGAAGGATGGCCGAGAAAGAAAGGACCAGCCTTGAGTAGTTAAATACATTTATCAGTTATGGAATTTCACCCATACGACACTCCACCTGCCCAAGAAGGACAACAGAGCATCCGAGAAGATCAAATTCACTCACTGAAGCAGGCAGATTGTACTAAAGACTCCATCAGGCAGTTAAAGCAGTTGGTGGTCCATTATGACCCCTCCACGCATAGAATAGCAGAACATTTTTGTAATCAACCTCTATATATATCCAAAAAACAGATGTAATCAGGGTTGATGGTTGTTGTTTTGATGTAAGGTTCAACTTCTAGAGATTGTAACTACTTTGATACTTGCAGCGTCTCGTCGGCATTTTCAGCTAATACAAGCTTCTTTTGTTGTTAATTTCTCACTTTCAACTTCTTTTCTATTCTAGGTTGTGCTTGTTTTTCATTTTTTCTTGAACTCTTGATGTGTGGCATTAGAGGGGCTGTCATCCCACCTTTATGTTATAATCTTGTATGTATTAGTGAATGTATTGATCAAGTTTCTTTTCACTCAGTGACAGGGAGTTGTCACCCTATCTGTGCACTAGGGAATTAGATTTGCATACCTTTTACTGGTTGCAACCGGCCATCACAGGGTCCTGTGCATTTGCTGGTGTGGTCAATATTCTCCATATTCACCTAACCCTTAAGTTGTGAGTGATTGGTGGTCTAAAGCCTTGTAGTCTGGGGGTGTTCACGCATGTCTGGAGTCAAGCAAAGCAGAAGCGGTTATCCAGCTTGAATATGCATCATTCCTTCCATTCATCCATTTCCAACATTAAGTTGAGTTTGTGATGTCCCGAGCATCTTCGAGCTACAACCTAGGAGATTTTCTTGGGAAGATAACAGGAATTAACCCCTATTATTTAAGAAATTCCTGAAATTGAATTGTGCAAATCCTTAGGTCAATCATATGACTGCATGCAACACATGTACACTCAAGACTAGTCTATAGCTCATGTTACACTGCCTTGGAATCTCCACCTCAACTAGGTAACTCGAATTCTCTGCATGCACTAGATATTTTAAGTTGATTGATCAGTTTGTTGGATGCTTATTGAGTTTTATTGAAGTCTTGCTGCACAACTTGACCCTCCACTAGTTCCTCCAACATTTGGAACAAGTTTAACTAAAAACAACCTGAAATAACTGACCTTGATTGCTACAAATTAGCAATCACATGTGAAAATCTAAACTCTAACTCCTCCAACTCAAATTTACTGAGTAAACTAGGTGACACAAGCCATGTCACACAATTTAACATCATCCAAGTTGTCTGATGATGTGGAAATTCGAATTTCTCAATTTAATCAAAGCAAAATCAAATTGAGAATTTCTTGTTGCATTTTTCAACACTTCCTCTCAACAACAAAGGGATTATCAACCATCCTTATCCTACACCTATGGAAATTGAACTTCCCTCTTTACAAAGCCTTTGTCAAAATGTCAACATCTTGTTCTTGTGTCTACTGCACCAACATTATCTGCCTCTGCACATGGTCCCGTAAATGGTGATATCAGATATCTATATGCATGGATTGATCATAAAAAACATGATTTTCAAACAACTTTATGTAACTTTGATTATCACATTAGATCACAGTTGGATCCATCATCTGACAAAATAATCCAACAAGTATCTTTCTCATCCAGATCGCCTCACATTTTGCTTGACTCGCAACCATGTATTAGGCTTATGCCAAGCTGAGTGCCATCGATCTTTTCTTCACACTGTACCAAGAAACCATTGCAGACCCGACAATGAAAATTCCACCTAATGTACTCTTTTGGTCTGATGGAATCCCCACCCAATATGCATTTGTGAAGTCACATAGCTTCACTCCCTTTTTCTGTTTTTACCATAGTCCAAACTGGGTAGTGCCTCTGAGGTACCATAGAACATGCTTAGCTGCATTGAAAAACAATTTGGTTGGACTAACCATAGCTTTGCTCAGTTGGTTGACTGCATAGCACATATCTAGTCATGTGTTCACAAGATACATTAGTGAACCCACCAACTTCTGTTAAATAGTAGCATCCACTTCCTCACCTAAAGTGGCATCCTCTTTCCTCCAATTAGTTGTTAGAGGTGTCTCCATGGGTTTGCAATTGTCCATGTAGAACCTCTCAAGTATCTCGTTGGCATACTTTCCCTAAGAGACAAATAATTCCCCATCGCCTTGCATACTTAAAATCTGAGGAAGTAGTGCATGAGACCTAGGTCCTTCACTTAAAACTCTCTTGCAAGGTCCTCCTTGCAAAATATGATCAGATGCTTGTCACCATATAAAATCAAATCATTAACATATAATACAATAATCAACTATTTACCTTCTACCAAAATGTGATAGAGGTTTGCATCCACTTTACTTTTGGTGAAGCCTAAACCGGTGAGATAACTATCGATCCTGGTGTACCAAGCATGAGGTGCTTTCTTGAGACTGTACAACACTTGCTTGAGTCTGCATACATGAGAGTCCCTATCAAAAGTCTTGAATCCTTCTGGTTGCTCAATATACACCTCCTCCTCAATAACTCCATTGAGGAATGTTGTTTTTACATCTATTTAGTGGATCTTCCACCCCATCTATGCAGCAAAATAAAGAATTGATCTAATGGATGAGTACCTTGCTACAGGAGCAAAGGTCTCCTCATAGGCAATCCCCTCAACTTGAGAGTACCCCTTTTCCACAAATATGGCCTTGTACTTTTTTATTCTTCCATTTGTTACATGCTTTACCTTGAAGTTCCATACCAAACCCACAACTGATTTATTTGTTGGTCTTGAGACCACTTCCCAAACACTATCCTTTATAATGGATTCGTATTCTTCCACCATTTCATCAACCCATACAATTTTATCTATTGCTTCCTTGAAATAAGATGGATCAGTATCTACAAGCTTAGTCATTAGAGCCATGTAGTCAGCGTACCGATTTGGTGACCTTAACTGCCTATGCTGATTTAAAGAAGCACCCACATTCTCCCTCACATTCTGCACAAGTCTCTCAACTTCTATGGTCCTTTTCTTGCCTTCTCTAGATGGTTCTACTTGAGTGGTTGTCTCCACTCTCTGCTCCTCTATTTGTGGTCGCTCCACAACTTCCCGAGGCTCCTCCTTTGGAGCTAAAAATATCCTCTTCTAGTGGGATCTGAAGCTCCCTCTCAAGAGGGCACTGCATCCCTTTATCTTCATCAAATTTTACATCCCTTCAAACAACTATTGTTATGAGGGATGGAAAGTACACACGGTACTTATGGGGAGTTTTTATATAATCCAAAAATACCCGCAATTTTGTTGTCGACTCTAGCTTCTTCCTTGATTATTTGGAGACATGGTAGTAAACAAAGGCTCCAAAAATCTTGAAGTGAGACACGTCCGGCTTTCTCCCCTAGAAAGCCTCCTCCGATTAATCATGCCCAAAATTCGATGAGAACTCCAATTATACAAATAGATTGTTGTGTTGAAGGCCTCGGCCGACACATAATGAGGTAGGCCTTGATCATGCAACATCACCCTCGCTACTCACATAATGCTACGGTTCTTTCTCTCAGCCACCCCATTTTTTGTGGGTTGTGGGGTGTTGTTAGGTCTCGTCGAATGCCTTCTTTTGCATATAAATTTTTAAATTCATTCGCCATGTACTCACCTCCATTATCACTTGCGAGAGCCTTAACCTTCTTGCTTGTTTCTTTATCAACTAATGCCTTGAATTCTACGAACTTGGAGAATGTCTCATCCTTCTTCCGTACGAATAATATCCAACACTTCCGTTGATCTGATCGGATCCTTAAACACTCTTAAATTTTCCTTAACTCTGTAAAGCTCATGCCAAAGTTTCAAAGTCTTATGGATGTTGAGCCTATAAGAAATAACCTCTAAACAATGGCAATTTGTGATCAGCAAGGAGCAACGAGGACCCTCGGTCAAATCACGTAGACCGTTGGCCCATGGTAACCCCGCGCTGGCACAAATTGACAAACGGGAGGTCAAATCCAGAAACGGGGGTAGTTTCTAATACACAATTAGCGCTAATCGCGTATCATAGGGCGTCCCCCTCAATGAAGGAAAACCCCTAAGTGCTCGGTCCCGAGAAAAGCATAAAACCGTACAAAAATCGTTGATTCCATCAGAAGGCGGGTCCCACACTAAAACTGGTAGGATATCGAAAGGGATTCAAGCAGTAAGCGGGTTCGACTGAGTCCTGCCCGATGCCATACGCTGAGTGACATGCGTCCGGGGAATGAGAGAGAAAACCGCTCACATCGGATGGGTAAATGGCATGCTACTTACCCGCTCGATATGGACGGAGATTGTAGGATCTGGAGGCTCTATATCAACGGTGGAGGAATGATCCGATGGATGACTGGATTCGATGGGGAAATAGGTTGAGGCGGATAAGATTTGAGATTCAGCATGACCGATGAGTTGGCAGAGGAATCAGTTTCGCGTGCAATCTTGGAGCAACGGCAATAATGACTGTTCAAAGAGAACTGACACTCAGTTCGTGAGGAAACGGGTGGCCACCTCTCTGTGAAGCGTTACAAATTGTTGATAACGCAGAGCAGGGGAATTCAAACGAGCAAAGGTAGGAGATCCAAATAGCTGGGAAGCAGAAACGAACAGTCAGGAAGCGGAATGGCTTTAAGCTATGAACTAACAAAGAGTAAGATAGGTAGAGAGGAAGCAGAAAGCCGAGAGGCCAGAGAGAAGTAAATTGCAGAGAACAGAGAAGAAGCTGAGCTGACCTGCAGAGCAAAGGCGATATCGAGCCAGACAGAGACAGAGAGAGTTTGAGAGTCTGTGAAATCTAGAGAAGGCTTGATAGGTTCAAGCTAACTCCTCTAAGTAAACCTGTTAGGTATCGAGTCTCAGATTGGATTCATACTATTATTACCAGTTGAGGTCGAGATCCAGTAAGAGGAGTCTGTGTACTCCAGAGTCTTGGGGAATCCAAGTACAATCCTATTGATCATCATCTATTGAGTGAGACTCAAATTGAGCTCACTGTTGTAAAAACTCTACTTTTTAAGACACTATAGAAAGGCCACCACTGAAAGCTGGACCAGGAGACATAGCCCAGGAGGATTGGGTGAACTCCTTATTAAACTTGTTGTGTTTATGTGTTTGCTTATTGTGTTTCTCTTACTACTTCAACGTCTATGTATTTTGCAATCTTATCGATCCATTGCATAAAATAACATAGGCACACCCCAGCACATGAGTCTGTAATACCTTCATTAATTCTCTGAGATCATTCATGAGTGATTTCAGATCAAGTGGTATCAGAGCTCTAGGTTGTTAAGGTTAGACAAGCTTGTGCTTGATTTTGTTGTTGAATGCTAACTAGGTCAAAGCTTAAATTAGGGGGAGAAGAGTTGGTTGAAGCTAACCCAGAAATTGGAAGAGTCTATCCTAAGAATAAAATGTCAAAAGAAAGTCCCTTTGGATCATACCCCCAGTTCATAGATAGTTTCCTGGCCATGAGGTCCATGGTAGAGGAAATGTATAGGGAGTTTAAGAAAGGTAGAGATGCAGATTCCTCACACTCCAAAGATAAAGGAGAAGAAGAATCTCTCCTCCATGACCACTCTAAAAGAAAAGAAGAAAACTTCCTTATACCTCCTAATAGCCCTGAAAATAAGAAGAGGACATCTTTGATTAAATTAGATGTTAAATTCAATTTTCCTATCTATGATGGAGAGTTGAATGCAGAGAAGCTGGATAATTGGATTAGACAGATTGATATGTATTGCAGGGTGTAGAATATTGACTCAGACAAAAGTAAGATTCAGTTGGCCAGCCTACGCCTTGGAGGAACTACCTTGGTATGGTGGGAAGGTCGAACACATTCTGACGTGAAGAAGCATGGTAAAATTCTATCTATCTGGAGTGAATTTGTTTCTGCAATTAAAAAGCAATTCTATCCACTAGCTTATATGCAACAAGCCATGATGAGCTGGAAAACTCTTCGACAATTGAAAGGGAAAAGTGTACAAGGTTATACTCAAGAATTTAGAAAAAGAGCATTGATTCTAGGCATTTCTTTAGACTCACCTGAAACTCTGTTGAAGTATATAGGTGGTCTACACAGTTATTTAAGACATACCATTCTCATGTTTAACCCTACTAGCATAGATGAGGTCTCTGTTCAAGCTACCCATTTAGAGGCTAGAGGCAAGAATGTGGTCCCAGAAGTTGGGGGATCATCCAAACCCACTGCAAGAAAGAACAAGGAGAAGAGAAAACAGAAATGGAAAGAGAGGAAGGCCAATGTTGTACAAAAGATAAAGTCTTCATGCACTCACTGTAAAAAGAATGGGCATGATGATGAACACTACTGGATTTTGCATCCAGAGCTGAGACCTAAGAAGTTTGATGGAAAAAAGAAGAAGACTGCTACGACTGCTACAACTATTCAAAGAGATTTGGGGTCAGACTCAGGAGATGAAACAACCATTGTAGCCACCGGTATAAAAGGTAAAAATTCTAAAGCATCTACTAGTAATTCTGCACAATCTACTGATAATGAAAAAAATTGAGAGGAAAATACATGAGCTTTTTCATATTGAAGTTATTTCCAAGCATCAAAAGATTGATACTTTGTTTGATAGTGGCTCACAAGTAAATTTAATTTTTGAAGTAATTGTAAAGAAGTTGGAATTACTGACTACACCTCATAAGAATCCATATCCATTAGGTTCGTTATGTAATAAAGCACAACTACAAGTGACTAGACAATGCAAACTTAGGTTTTCTTTTGGGTCAACATTTGTAGATGAGGTTGAGTTAGATATAGTTCCCATTGGATATATGTGGAATTGTTTTAGGAAGTCTTTACTTGTATGATAGAAAGGCAATTTTCTATAGAGCAGAAAACAAGTATCAACTCGTTAAAGATGGAATCGAATATATTGTAAGAGCTCACAAACTCAAAAATAATTATACTCTCATAAACTCAAGGTAGATGAAAAGAATTTTAAATTCATGCAAGCAATTTTTATTGATGGTTGTAAAGGAAAAGAAACCTGATAAAACCAAAATATTTGAGGTCCGTAATGCTAAACATCAAGCTAATTTAGAAAAAGTTGTTTTAGAATATGATATACTATTCCAAGAACCTAAAAGTCGGCCACCACAAAAGGAAATAGTGCATGATATTAATTTGTAGCAAGATGCTCCATTGCCTAACATCGGAATGTACAGGTTGTCCACTTTAGAGAATGCAGAAATCAAGAAGCAGGTACAGGAGCTGCTCGAGAAAGGGTTTATAAGACCTAGCACATCACCATGTGGGTCTCCAATTGTCTTGGTGAGAAAGAAAGATGGCTCATGGAGAATGTGCATTGATTACCAAGCACTAAATAAGATAACGATAAAAAAATGTTATCCCCTTCCTCGCATAGATGATCTACTAGATCAGTTGAAAGAAATTGTTTATTTTTCCAAGTTGGACTTGCATAGTGGCTATCATCAGGTCAGAGTAGAGCAAGATGCATGGAAGACTGCTTTCAAAACAAAGCAGGGATTGTATGAGTGGTTGGTTATGCCTTTTGGCTTAACTAATGCTCCTGCTACTTTCATGAGAGTAATGAATGATGTACTCAGATCGTTTATTGATGATTTTGTAATTATATATTTGGATGACATTCTGATATTTAGTAAAACATGGGAAGAACATTTAAAGCATGTCAAGCAGACTCTAGATGTTTTAAAAAGAGAAAAACTTTATGTTAAACTCTCAAAATGTGAATTTGCTAAAACATATTTGAATTATTTGGGTCCTATAGTAGGGGGTGATGAATTGAAGATAGATCCCTCTAAGGTTGCATTCATTGTAAACTGGCCTAAACCCAAATCTGTTACTGAAGTTAGAAGCTTCCTAGGGGCAGCACAATATTGGAGAAAGTTTATTGCTAACTTTTCCTTAATTGCAACACCTTTACATGCTTTGACAGGATTGAACAAGGTGTTTTAGTGGGGAGGCAAACAGCAGAAAGCCTTCGACACCTTGAAAGAAAAGATTAGTCCAACACCAGTACTAGCACTGCCTGATCTTCAAAGACCATTTGAGATTGAAACATATGCTAGTGACTATGCCATGGGAGCAGTCTTGATACAACACGATAAACCCATATGTTATCATTCTGAGACATTTAATTATGTAGTAGTTAATTATCCCACATATGATAAAGAATTGTATGCATTAGTACAGAGTGTGAAAAAGTGGAAACATTATTTAATGGGCAAAGAGATAGTTATACATATTGATCATCAACCACTTCAAGTTGCAGATATGTTGTCCAAACCAATCATTAATGCATCTACTATACTTAAGCATAATTCAGTATTGCATGAAAGCTACATTGAACAGTATGCTCAAGATATAGATTTTAAATATGTGTATGCAACTTTATGTCATGGAAAATAAATAGAAGAATTGGATTATCATATTAAGGACAGACTGTTATATTATTTTGGAAAGTTATGCATTCCACAAATTGAAAGAGTAAAGATAATTCGAGAAGCACACACTTCTCTAATATCAGGTCATTTTGGTGTAAGTAAAACAGTTGCACAGCTGCAAAGATTTTGTTATTGGCCTAAAATGAATGAGACAATTTCTAGATATGTAAGAGGGTGTACTATGTGTGCAAAAAGCAAGCCTGACAATAGAAAACTAGGCTTGTACACTCCACTACCAGTACCTTCTCATCCTTGGGAAAGTGTTTCCATGGACTTTGTTGGGGGACTGCCCAAATCTAGAAAAGTTCATGACTATCTATATGTTGTTGTGGATAGGTTCCGTAAAATGTGTATTCTAATACCATGTAACAAACAGATTACAGTTGAACAAATAGCAAAGTTATTCTTCCAACATGTATGGGTTCATTTTGGATTACCCACTTCCATTGTATCTAATCGAGATTACCGATTTTTTGGGAAGTTTTGGTCGAGTCTGTGGGAACTGATGGACACCAAATGAAGAAGCGCACAACCTTTCATCCATAAAAAGATGGCCAAACAGAAGTGGTCAACAGGACAATGATCTAGTTGCTTAGAGGCTGTTGCAGTAAGCATCCCAAACTTTGGGATGAACATTTATGTTATGTGCAACATGATTACAACTGTGGTAAACATTCTTCTACACAAAGATCTCCTTTTGAGACCTGTTTTGGTTTCACACCAAGGTCTCCCTTGGATTTTGTCTTTGGTAAATACATAGTGGTTGATGGACACAGTGATGTGGACAAAGCAACCAGGTTCATTGAAAAAATCCAAGAGATTCAACAAGCAATACAGCAATAGCTAGAAAAGAGCCAAGCCAAGTACAAGGCAAGGCATGGCAAGCATCGGATGGAGCACAGTTTTCAAGTTGGTGGTCAAGTCTGGCTATATATCAGCAAAGACAGAATGCAAGGTGAAGGTAAGAAGTTGAAGCCAATAAGGTATGGACCTTTAAAGATACTTGAGAAAATTGGTGAGAATGATTTTCGCCCTGATTTACCAGCTTACATGCACATCTACTCAGTTGTTAATGTAGATAGCTTGAGACTATTTTAACCTTCATTAATTGAAGATCCTGAAGAGCGGAGTCAATTGCCTTCTATTGATGATTTGTTACCTGAATATCTTAATGAATTGTAGGAAGACACAGTTCTGGACATGAAGTTGAGGACGACGCACAAGGGAGATGTTGAGTACCTCAGGATTGGACTCAAGGGTTCAAATTCAAGCAGTGCAAAATGGATAGAGATTGGACAAGTGAGAAAACTATACCCTCACTTAGTCGATGCTTGAAAAGCAACTTTTGGTGGTCCAAAAGATTTTTCAGTGGGAAGGTCGTTATCTGAATCAGATCCTTAAACACTCTTAAAGTTTCCTGAACTTTGTAAAACTCATGCCGAAGTTTCAAAGTCTTATGGATGTCGAGCTTATCAGAAATAACCTCTAAACAATGGCAATTTTTGATCGGCACGGAGCAATGATGACCCTTGGTCAAAGCGCGCAGACTATTGGCCCATGGTAACTGCGCGTTGGCACAAATTGAAAAACAGGAGGTCAAATCCATAAACGGGGGTAGTTTCCGATACGTGATTAGTGCTAATGCAGGGCGTCCCCCTCAGTGAAGGAAAACCCCTAAGTGCTCGGTCCCGAGAAAAGCATAAAATCATACAGAAATCACTGATTCCATCAGAAGGCAAGTCCCACACTAAAACTGGTAGGATATCGAAAGGTCTTCAAGTGGTAAGCGGGTTCAACCGACTCCCATCCGATGCCATACGCTGGGTGACACGCTTCTGGCGGTTGAGAGAGAAAACTACTCACATCGGACGGGTAAATGGCATGCTACTTACTCGCTAGATATGGACAGAGATCGTAGGATCTGGAGGCTCCAAATCAATAGCGGAGGAACGATTCGATGGGTGACCGGATTTGATGAGGAAATAGGCTGAGGTGGATAAGATTTGAGATCTGGCATGACCGATGAGTTGGCAGAGGAATCAGTTTCGTGGGAAATCTTGGAGCAATGTAAATAATGACCGTTCAAAGAGAACTGACACTCAGTTCGTGAGGAAACGGGTGGCCACCTCTCTGTGAAGCGTTACACAGTGCTGATGACGCAAAGCAGGGGAATTCAAATGAATAGAGGTAGGAGATCCAGACAGCCGGGAAGCAGAAATGAACAGTCAGGAATCAGATTGGCTTTAAGCCACGAACTGATAGAGAGTAAGACAGGCAGAGAGGAAGCAGAAAGCTGAGAGGCCAAAGAGAAGTGAATTTCAAAGAATAGAGAAGAAACCGAGTTGACCTACAGAGCAAAGGTAGTATCGAGCCAGACAAAGACAGAGAGAGTTTGAGAGTCTGTGAACTCCAGAGAAGGCTTGAGAGGTTCAAGCTAACTCCTCTGAGAAAACCTGTCCGGTATTGAGTCTCATACTGGACTCATACCACTATGACCAATTGAGGTCAAGATTTAGTAAGAGGAGTCTGTGTACTCTAGAGTCTTGGGGAATCCAAGTACAATCCTTCTGATCATCATTTATTGAGTGAGACTCAAATTGAGCTCACTATTGTAAAAACTCTGCTTTTTAAGACACAATAGAAAGGCCACCACTGAAGGTTGGACCAGGAGACGTAGCCCAGGAGGATTGGGTGAACTCCTTATTAAACTTGTTGTGTTTATGTGTTTTCTTATTGTGTTTCTCTTACTGCTTCAACGTCTGTGTATTTCGCAATCTTATCGATCTCTTGCATAAAATAACATAGGCACACCCCAACACATGAGTTTGTAATACCTTCATTAATTCTCTGAGATCATTCACGAGTGATTTCCAATCATCCGTGAGAAGTCATTAATAAAAATGACAAAATGTTTGTGCTTAGCAGTGGAGGTTTCCAAGAAAGGTCCACAGACATTAGAGTGGACCCTTTCTAAGACTCCATGTGCTTCGTTGTCTCGATCATGGAATGTAGATTTTGTGTACTTACCTAAAGTACATCCTTTGCTCAAGTGCTCCTTTAGGGATGCCTGTGGTTATCTGCTGCATGATCTTCAAAGCGCTATTATTGCAAATGGCCAAGTCTTCTATGCCAAAGTTCACTGACATCATGACTTTTCACCTTCTCTGCCTTTGTGCTCAATGCAGCATAGTTCTCCACATCTAGCTTGTACATGATTTTCGTACGAACCCCGATTTGCTTCACCTGTCCCATGGCTATGTGTATGAGGAATGCCTTTCCTTTGCTGAATATCACATCATAGCCATGGTCTTCCAAAACTGCAAAAAAGGTGATATTTTTATTTTGGCCCAAAATGAACATGACATCCTTTAGCCTAGGGGGGATCTCAACTCCCTCTAAAAGGTAATTGTACCAATTTTGGTCACAATATACCGTCCATCATCCCCCATCTCGCTACTTCAAAGTTTATCCTTGAGTGTCAGCTTCCTATGGTCACTACTATTCTTGAGCAATTAATTCAATGCTTTCCACATCGTGAACGAACTTTCTTTTCCATGGAGATTCGAAAAAATATGATCTCGTACTCCCTCCAATATTATTCTCCTCACCTTGGCTACATCTTTCTTCCACTGTGCAAGGTCATGGACATCAGCTGCTAAGTGTCTTAGAATATTTGTCTTGACATATTCAAGAAATCCATTTTCATCCAATATTGCCTCCATGTGGTCCTTCCATGCAACAAAATTTTAGGTGCCTTCCAAGGCATACTCTATCCTTAGTCTATTGAAGGTCATCTTCTCAGCTCTAAAGAAATCCTTCTAACTGATCTTCAAATTCGAACCTCTGAGAAACAAATTTGAATTTCTTGCTCTAATGTGAATCCAACTCTGATACCATGTAGAAATTAGGTTGTGTATTTTCAACTGCTCATGAAGTTTTAATAAAAATCACGAGACACAAACCTACTCTATTGCTCCGTGGACATTAATTCACAATTTAGAACAAAAATCTCAGACATGCAAGAAGAAATAACACACATGAAATAAGTATTTTTATCTTGGTAAATAAATCTGCTAAAAACTCCAATGTCTTCTTGCATTAATCAAATGAATAGAGATGTATTACAATTTGTTTTCTCAACTAAGCACACCCTACAAGTGCATAACCTATCTCTTTGCTCATTGAAGGCCTCTGACCCAGACTTAGTTGAAGTTTTCCTCTCTTGAGCTTCTATTTCCTTGCTTTGTTCCTTGAGGAATTAGCCCCTATTATTTAAGAAATTCCTCAAATTTAATTGTGCAAATCCTTAGGTTGATCATCTAACTACATGCAACACTTGTACACTCAAGCCTGGTCTACAACTCATGTTACATTGCCTTGAAATATCCACCTCAACTAGGTAAATTGAATTCTCTTCATGCACTAGCTAATTTGGGTTGATAGATCAGTTAACTGGATGATCATTGAGTTTAACTGAAGTCCCACTGCATAATTTGACCCTCCACTAGTTCCTCCAACGGTTGGAACTAGTTTAACTAAAAGCAACCTCAAATAACTAACCTTGATTGCTACAAATTAGCAATCACACATGGAGAACGTCACTCTAACTCCTCCAAGTCGAATTTAATGAGTAAATTAGTTGAAAAAAGCTATGTCACACAACTTAACGTCATCCAAGTTGTCTTCTGATATGAAAATTCAAATTTTCTCGATTTAATCAAGGCAAAATCAAATTGAGAATTTCTTGCCGCATTTTTCAAAATTTGAACCATAAAGAGTTGTGAGCCAGATAGTGTAATACACAAGAGACATCTTGGACTGAATGTCCTGAAAACAATGATGGGAATGTTGTCTCTTAAGAGAAACTAAGGATCCATAACCTTTGTTGACATGAGGTTGAAGAACATATCAAATATTAAAGTGAGGGCTCAAGAATTGTATCCCCAAATAAGTAAAAGTGTTGATGATATAAATTTCTTCTCCTCTAAAAAGGAAATGGTTTTCTAATAGAACCTTCATTAACCAATTTAAAACCATATATAAGTGTCTTTATAGCCAGCTTAAACATTACACAAAGAGTATGACATCATCAATGAAAAGCAAGATAGAAATGAACACCTAGTGGAGGTGGCACCCATCATTGTCCTAGATATGATATTGTAGAAAGAACTCAAGCTCATTTGTGCATATACCAATAAGGGTGTGGGACAAAGGACACCCCTATTTGACACCAATGATATTCGTAATAAGATCGAACATCCCATGTGCAAAGCCAAGATAACCAAGAATTAACTCAAGTGCATAATGGTGATTGTTAGCACTTCGTAATTTCCTTTGGTTGTAGGAAGGAAACCCAAAGGTAACCAAAAACCACTTGTGGAATTAGAAACTAGCCCTTACAACCCCAGAGAGGGCTCTTTCTTTCAATTCAGTCACTAAATAATGGTTTCAATGAAGAAAAATGGATATATATGACAAATAACAAAGTTTATAGGTGTGGTGGCAGGGCAGAGAGAAATCCATTAGGCATGGGGTTACTAGAAAATTAAGATCAATGACATGGTGGATGCTCGGATAATTGAGAAAATATGTTCAGAGGAAAGATAGAAACACTTCCTCATGCCAATTAATAGTTGCAAATGTGAGAAGAATAAATAAAGTAGATAACCATCTCAAGGCATTAAATAATGGATGAACCTTAAAATGATTATGGCAGAAAAAACATATGGAATGTCTAAATGACTGCAATAGAGCACCATTAAATAGATGAATTCTAAAACAATTTTTTTTCATTTAAACATCATAGGAATAAATATAACACACAGAAAATAGGAAACACTCACATAAGAGAGTTGAATCACATGAATCTCTGAAGAGATTTAACCAGGTAGAGGGGATTGACTATGATGATACCTTTTCTCATGTTGCAAGGTACTCATCAATCAAATCTATTTTGGCACTATCAGCACAGATGGGTTGGAAGATCCATCAGATGGATGTGAAGACTGCCTTCATCAATGGCATGATTAAGGAAGAGGTGTACATAGAGCAGCTCGAAGGTTTTGAAACCTTGGACTGTGAGTCACATGTGTGCTGAATCAAGAAAGCGTTGTATGGGATGAAGCAAGGACCCCGTGCTTGGTACACCAGGATAGATAACTACTTCACTGGGTTGGGCTTCATGAAGAGTGAAGCGGATGCAAACCTATATCACATAGTGGTGGAAGGTAACTTGTTGGTCATTGTACTTTATGTAGACAATCTTATACTAACAGGTGATAAGAAGCTCATCAAATATTGCAAGGAGGACCTTGCAAAAGAGTTTGAGATGAAGGACATGGGGTTCATGCACTACTTTCTTGGCATGGAGGTATGGCACGGAGATGGGGATTTGTTTCTATCTCAGGGAAAGTATGCCAACGAGATACTGAGGAGATTCTGCATGGAGAGTACTAAACCCATGGAGACTCCTATAGCTGGTAACCGGAGGAAGGAGGATGCTATTTGAGGGAAGTAGTGGAAGCTACTATTTATAGGCAACTTGTGGGTTCACTCGTTTACTCAGTGAACACACGACCGAATATGTGCTATGTAGTTAACCAACTTAGTCAAGCGATGGTTAGGCCTACCAAGTTGTATTGGAAGGTGACAAAGCATGTATTGAGATACCTCAGAGTCACTACTCAGTTTGGGTTATGGTATAAACAGACAGAGGGAGTGAAGCTTCAAGGCTTCACCGATGCAGATTGGGCAAGGAGTCCATCCAACAGGAAGAGTACATCAAGAGGGATCTTTAGTATTGGGTCAATGACAGTTTCTTGGTACAACATGAAATAGAGATCGGTTGCACTCATTTCGGCAGAGGTAGAGTACATGGATGCAAGTCAGGTAGCATGTGAGGCTATGGTTTGTTTGGTCAGCAGATGGATCCGACAGTGATTTATTGTGATAATCAGAGTTGTATCAAACTCTATGAAAATCCAGTCTTTCATGATTGGTCCAAGCATATTGATATCCAATGTCATCATCTCAGAGATTGTGTATTGAGGTGGATCATGTTGTTCGATTACATTCCCATGGAGGATCAAGATGTTAACATCTTGACAAAGGCATTGTTAAGATGTAAATTCGAGTTTCACGAAGACAGGATCAAGGTAGTTGATAATCCCTTTCTTGTTGAGAGGGAGTGTTGAGAAATGGCAACAAGAAATTCCAGTTAATTTGTCCTTGAATTAAACTATGAATTAAATTCAAATTATATTCTCATTGTTGGCATTACGTTTTCTGGTATGACTGTATGTTACAGATGTTGTACTTGATGGCAACTCCAGTGGTAAGGCTCTCAGTTTGATGAAAATTAAGAAGGACGTAGGCAATCGGTTCAGAAAGTGCGCCCCCGCAGGTATACCATGCAGAAACCGCGTCCAGGGACGCCGGCCAGCCGTTCAGGGGGTGTGTCCACCCAGTGCACACATTTCAAGGCTGAGAAAAGCACGTGGGGGTTTCTTGTGTGGTATCTAGCCGACGGTTTTGTGTTTCTATGGTGTCGGCTCGTGATATTGTTCCATGTTTTGGGGAGAAGCTTGCCTATATAAAGCAAAGGAGTTCATTTGGATTGAGCAATTGTCTTGGGTTGAATATCTTATTTGGTGAGATCTAGTCCAGATCTAAAAGGCGAATCTTCTAATGGACTGTGATCTCTATGGCGCATGAACAGATCGATAGATCTGACTGTTTGGGTTTGTTCTGAAGTCTTCATATCATTTATATCTGAAGGGTCGCAGGTTCAGTGAAGGGAAAGTGCGCCGGGACGCAGGTACTGTAAAGGGCAAGTGCGCCGAGACGCAGTACAGTAGAGAGAGACCTGCGTGGGGACGCAGGGCGATCAAGGTTCAGGTGCGTCTCTGAAGCAGAAGGACGCGACGCGATAGTGTTTTCAGGTGCGTCTCTGTAGCGAAAGACGCGGCGCGATAGTATCCTTGGGTGCGTCCCTGAAGCAACAGAACGCAGAGCAGTCAAAGGAACAGTGCGTGGGCACGCAGCGAAGCAGAAGGATATCTGCGGGTGGACGCAGAGTAGCAGAAGGTTAACAGCGTCTGGTCGCAGGCCACAGAAAGGAAAACTGCGTCTCTGTTTTAAGATGTTCTGTTGATTGAATTTCTCTATTGATAAGGTGTTCTGGGTTAGTTCTGTTGTTGCTGATCTGATATCTGTAGTGATCTATATCTGTTATGTACTTGTTGATCATCTGATGCTTTATGAAAAGAAGTAGGGGGTTGTAGCTCCCTTCCAGGAGTAGACTGGAAAACAAGAGAGAGAGAGAGTTGCAGCTCTCTGCAGGTTGCAGCCTGCGTACTGGTAAAGGACTGCACCAGTACAAAATCATTGTAAAAGAAGTTTCTAAATTGAAAGAAGATAGAGACATATTGCAGCAGGTGGTTTTCACCCACATTGGGTTTCCACCTTACATCTTGTGTTCTTTGGTGTGACTATCTGTTTTTCATGCTCATTATTTTATGGTACTGACATGCTAAAATAATTCAAAGATCAAATAAGGAAGATTTATTAAATTGCTAGATAATACTGATTCACCCCCCCTCTCAGTATTATTTCCAACAATTGGTATCAGAGCAGGTCCTTCAGAGAAGCTTGATCGCTTGAAGGTAGATCGTTCATCATGAGCAACTACGAGAGAGAAGCATCAATCAGGCCACCGATTTTTGATGGGACAAACTTCAATTATTGGAAGGTAAGAGTTACTGCATATCTTCAATCTCTTGGTACAGAAGTTTGGGACATTGTAGAAACAGGCTATGCTTTTCCTTCAGCTACTCCTACAGATCCAGCTGAGAAAAAGAAGTATGAAACAAATGCAAAAGCAGTCAGTACTCTATTAGGAAGTATATCCCAAACAGAATTCATGAAGGTCATGCACTTCAAATCAGCAAAAGAGATATGGGACAAAATGATCACTAGCTATGAAGGAGATGAACAGGTAAAACAAGCTAAACTTCAAACTCTCAGGATTCAATATGAGACTCTCAAGATGTATAATGATGAAAGTGTGGCTAATTATTTTCTTCGGGTAGATGAGATTGTTAATTGTATGAAAAATTTGGGTGAAGAAATAAAAGAGACTATAGTAGTTCAAAAGATTCTAAGATCATTATCCCCCAAGTTTGAATCTAAAGTATCTGCAATAGAAGAAAAGGAAAATCTCCGTGTTCTCACTATGTCTCAGCTACATGGAATTCTAACTGCTTATGAAATGAGAAAGGGAGGTCCATCAGACAGAAGGGAAGCTGCTTTTAAGGCATCAGGCAAAGAAGATTACTATGAAGCAAGCCATGTTCCAGAAGAAGAGGAAGAAGAATCAAATTTTGTCAGAAGTCTTCAAAGGGGTTCTGGAAGGTTCAGAGGTAAGCTACCTTTCAAATGCTTTGCTTGTGGAAGAGTAGGTCATTATGCTGCAAAATGTCCTTATAAGGATAAAGGAAAAGAACCTGCTAGATGGAACAAGAAACAAAGTGCAAATAAGAAAAGCTACTACACCCATGAAGATAGTGATGGCTTATCAAACAGTGATGAAGATGAACAAGGTAATAAATATAAGCTGTTAATGGCATTTGAAGATGATGATTATGAGGATGCTGTAGATGTGGATAATCTCTATGATGAAATTACTAGACTCAAGAGATGCATAGAAGAAAAGAATGTGATCATTGATACTTTGCAATTTCAAATTGATGAAAAGGAAAAACATCTTGAAAAACTAGAAGGTGAAATTGTTGGTCTCAGAAAAGAAATAGAGAAAACAAAAGCTATTAATCTTAAGTTTGTCAAAGGATCTGAAACTTTGGATGAGATTATCAATGTGCAGCGGTCTCCTCTAAACAAGACAGGTTTGGGCTATAATGGAGAAACCTCTCAAGCATCCACCTCAAAAAGTTATCTTGATGCAGCAAGAAGAAATGAGCAGAAGAACAATGAAGATAATCAGGTAAAGCAGGGACGAATTACAAACAGAAACTATCAGGGACAATCCATCTTAAGGGTGAACAAAAGCTACAACCAGCCACAGGTAAAATCTTCTCAGTTTGGTTCAAGAATAGATGAAAATAGAAATTACAATCAGTTGGCTGGTAGATTCAATAACCGCAGAAGCTTCTTCAATGGACAATGCTTTTCTTGCCATAACTTTGGTCACAAAGCAGCTCAATGTGTTGCATATAAAACAATCATGACTAGGGAAGCTAAAAAACAAAGAAGTATGACAGGGATTACAAAAAGGACCTATAACAACTTTTCGGTTCTTGAAAATGAAGTTGAATGTTCTATTTGCAATAATTTTGGTCATGAAGACTCTGAATGTAGGAGCAGGTTTCAGGAGAAAAAGGAACAAGCCACAAGCACCAAAACATGGAGAATAAAGGAACCTCAAACAGGAAGATGTGGGATAGCATTTTATGTAGAAGGACAGGAAAATCTATGGTACATTGACAGTGGATGTTCGAAACATATGACAGGTGATAAAGAAAAACTTGAATCTTATTCTACTTTAGAAAAGGGAAAGAAAGTTTCTTTTGGAAATGATACTCCTGCAACTATAAAATGAAAAGGTATTGCTCCTTTAAAAGAAAAGGTCAAGGCTGGAAATGTTCTATATGTTGATGGATTGAAGCATAATCTACTAAGTGTCAGCCGGATGTGTGATCAAAAAACCGAGGTTATTTTCAGATCGAATGGATGTCTTGTTCGTGATCTTGATACAGGTAAAACAGTACTCAAAGGCAAAAGAACTCCAAATAATCTGTACATATTTGAAGAAGGACAACAACAATGCTATCTTAGCAAGGATGAAGAGCACTGGTTATGGCATCGAAGGTTGGGACATCTAAGCTTCTCACAAATAAGGAAAGCATGCAAATATCAGGCAGTTCGCGATCTTCCAGATATCAAAATTCCTGACAACACCATATGCAGATCATGTCAGTTTGGAAAACAAACCAGGACTAACTTTCCAGAGAAAGAGGGATCAGCTAGCATGCCTCTTGAGCTAGTACATACAGATACATGTGGCCCATTCAGGAAAAGAACACCTAGAGGAGAGGAATACTTGATATTATTTATTGACGATTTCTCCAGGTTTGTCTGGTTAGGACTTATGAAGCACAAAGATGAAGCATTCGAAAAATTCAAGACCTTCAAAGCCTTGGTTGAAAATGAATCAGGTCACAAAATTAAGTGCCTCAGATCCGACAGAGGTGGGGAATTTACTTCAAATGAATTTTTCGATTTCTGTGATGAACATGGGATAAGGAGAGAATTCTCTACAGCTAGAACTCCTCAGCAAAATGGAGTTGTTGAAAGAATGAACAGAACAATCCAACAAATGGCTCGTGCTATGCTTGATGAATCAGGAACTCCCGCAACTTTCTGGGGTGAAGCTGCACATGCTGCGGTTATTATTCTCAACAAGACAAATGTCCGGTAAACAGCACTCAAACTCCTCATGAGCTCTGGAGTGGTAAAACTCCTTCGGTAAAGCACTTCAAAATCTTTGGGAGCAAATGCTATATCAAGAATACTGATGAGCAGCTTGGCAAACTTGAACCTAGAGCAGATGAAGGCATTCTTCTTGGCTATTCTCCACACAGCAAAGCATACAAATGCTACAATAAAAGACTTGGCAGAATTGTTGACAGCATTGATGTAGTGGTTGATGAGAAGGGATATATTCCTAGGCAAGTACATCATGAAGATATAGAAGAAGATGAAGGCTACCCTCAAAGACAGAATAATGAAGAAGAAGAACCCCAAGGAGAACTTCAAGAAGAACCAGAGGAGCAGACAAGAATAGAAGAGAAAACTCCATCCAGATATGTTCAGAAGAATCATCCAGAATCTCAGATTGTGGGGCAGAAAGAAGCAGGTGTACAAACAAGAAGAACAGCTGCAGAAGCCTCAAGCTATTTGGCATTACTCTCCTCTACTGAACCACAAAATGTGAAAGAAGCATGCAAAGATGAATGTTGGGTGAAAGCAATGGATGAAGAACTTGAGCAAATCGAAAAGAACAACACTTGGGAGCTGGTTCCTAGACCAAAGGATAAGAATGTTATCGGAACAAAATGGGTCTTCAAAAATAAATTGAATGAAAATGGAGAAGTAATTAGAAACAAAGCCAGACTTGTTTGTAAAGGGTATGCGCAGCAAGAAGGAATAGACTTTGAAGAAACTTTTGCTCCTGTTGCAAGACTTGAGGCCATCCGAATGTTCCTTGCTCTCTCAAGTTTTCAAAACTTCAAAGTATTTCAAATGGACGTGAAATCAGCCTTTCTGAATGGAGACTTGGAAGAAGAAGTGTACATTGAACAGCCAGATGGGTTCATTCTTGGAAATGATCCAAATCTTGTATGCCGATTGAAAAAGGCTCTCTATGGTCTCAAACAAGCTCCAAGGGCTTGGTACTACCGGTTGGACAAATATATTCATCAACAAGGTTTCTCAAAAGGTTCAGCAGATAACAATCTGTATATAAAAGTTGAAAATGACAAATTGCTAATACTTGTTGTGTATGTAGATGACATTATTTTTGGCAGCAATGAAGAACTATGAGTCAAAGCTTTGCCTCGGTCATGCAGAAAGAATTTGAAATGTCCTTGCTAGGAGAACTGACATATTTCCTTGGTTTGCAAATCCAACAAAAGGAAGGAGGAATCTTTTTATCTCAAACCAAGTATCTCAAGCAGATTTTGAAGAAATATGGCATGGAAGATGCAAAACCTGTATGTACACCCATGGTCACAGGATGTAGTCTTAGTGCAAATGATGAATCTGCAGCAGTACATCAACCAACCTACAGATCTATGATTGGAAGTTTACTATATTTGACAGGTACCCGACCAGACATCATGCATGCAGTTGGAATAGTTGGAAGATTTCAGGCAAATCCGAAGGAGACTCATCTTCAGGCAGTAAAGAGAATTTTCAAATATCTTCAAGGGACTCAAAATTATGGCTTATGGTATCCTAGAGATACAGATCTTACTCTTCATGCTTATACAGATGCAGATTGGGCCGGAAGCGTGGATGACAGGAAAAGCACAAGTGGTGGTGCGTTCTTTATGGGTTCCAGACTGGTATCTTGGTTCAGCAAGAAACAGAGTTCGATTGCCTTGTCTACAGCTGAAGCGGAATATGTTGCTGCTGCATCTTGTTGCACTCAACTCCTTTGGATGATGCAGACTTTGCAGGATTTTCAAATCACTTGTACACCACCTATCCCCATCTTATGTGATAACACAAGTGCAATCAGCATCTCAAAGAATCCGATCATGCATTCAAAAACCAAGCACATACCAATCAAGTACCATTTTCTCCGGGAACAAGTGCTTGAACAGAAAGTCAAGTTGGAGTATGTTCCTTCCAAGGAACAAGTTGTTGATATTCTTACCAAACCATTGCCCAGGGACACGTTTGAATACCTCAGGCAAAAGCTGGGGGTTGTTGATGCATCATCTTGTTGAACCTCTTCTTATTGGTGGTACAGGCTCAGGGGGAGCACATAATGCATTGTTGGCATTATGGAGAAGGAGATCTTGGAAATAGCTGCAATATGTCTCTATCTCTTTCATAGTGGTGCGTTGCTGCAGATCTGGTTCATATTCAGGGGGAGCATGTGCTTAGGGGGAGCATACCCTTTGCTCTAGATGTCAAAGGGGGAGAATGAAGCTGAAGTTTGTGAGGTTGCCATCAAGTCCAAAGGGGGAGATTGTTGGCATTATGTTTTCTGGTATGACTGTATGTTACAGATGTTGTACTTGATGGCAACTCCAGTGGTAAGGCTCTCAGTTTGATGAAAATTAAGAAGGACGCAGGCAATCGGTTCAGAAAGTGCGCCCCCGCAGGTATACCATGCAGAAACCGCGTCCAGGGACGCCGGCCGGCCGTTCAGGGGGTGCGTCCACCCAGTGCACACATTTCAAGGCAGAGAAAAGCACGTGGGGGTTTCTTGTGTGGTATCTAGCCGACGGTTTTGTGTTTCTATGGTGTCGGCTCGTGGTATTGTTCCATGTTTTGGGGAGAAGCTTGCCTATATAAAGCAAAGGAGTTCATTTGGATTGAGCAATTGTCTTGGGTTGAATATCTTATTTGGTGAGATCTAGTCCAGATCTAAAAGGCGAATCTTCTAATGGACTGTGATCTCTATGGCGCATGAACAGATCGATAGATCTGACTGTTTGGGTTTGTTCTGAAGTCTTCATATCATTTATATCTGAAGGGTCGCAGGTTCAGTGAAGGGAAAGTGCGCCGGGACGCAGGTACTGTAAAGGGCAAGTGCGCCGACACGCAGTACAGTAGAGAGAGACCTGCGTGGGGACGCAGGGCGATCAAGGTTCAGGTGCGTCTCTGAAGCAGAAGGACGCGGCGCGATAGTGTTTTCAGGTGCGTCTCTGTAGCGAAAGACGCGGCGCGATAGTATCCTTGGGTGCGTCCCTGAAGCAACAGAACGCAGAGCAGTCAAAGGAACAGTGCGTGGGCACGCAGCGAAGCAGAAGGATATCTGCGGGTGGACGCAGAGTAGCAGAAGGTTAACAGCGTCTGGTCGCAGGCCACAGAAAGGAAAACTGCGTCTCTGTTTTAAGATGTTCTGTTGATTGAATTTCTCTATTGATAAGGTGTTTTGGGTTAGTTCTGTTGTTGCTGATCTGATATCTGTAGTGATCTATATCTGTTATGTACTTGTTGATCATCTGATTCTTTATGAAAAGAAGTAGGGGGTTGTAGCTCCCTTCCAGGAGTAGACTGGAAAACAAGAGAGAGAGAGAGTTGTAGCTCTCTGCAGGTTGCAGCCTGCGTACTGGTAAAGGACTGCACCAGTACAAAATCATTGTAAAAGAAGTTTCTAAATTGAAAGAAGATAGAGACATATTGCAGCAGGTGGTTTTCACCCACATTGGGTTTCCACCTTACATCTTGTGTTCTTTGGTGTGACTATCTGTTTTTCATGCTCATTATTTTATGGTACTGACATGCTAAAATAATTCAAAGATCAAATAAGGAAGATTTATTAAATTGCTAGATAATACTGATTCACCCCCCCTCTCAGTATTATTTCCAACAATTGGTATCAGAGCAGGTCCTTCAGAGAAGCTTGATCGCTTGAAGGTAGATCGTTCATCATGAGCAACTACGAGAGAGAAGCATCAATCAGGCCACCGATTTTTGATGGGACAAACTTCAATTATTGGAAGGTAAGAGTTACTGCATATCTTCAATCTCTTGGTACAGAAGTTTGGGACATTGTAGAAACAGGCTATGCTTTTCCTTCAGCTACTCCTACAGATCCAGCTGAGAAAAAGAAGTATGAAACAAATGCAAAAGCAGTCAGTACTCTATTAGGAAGTATATCCCAAACAGAATTCATGAAGGTCATGCACTTCAAATCAGCAAAAGAGATATGGGACAAAATGATCACTAGCTATGAAGGAGATGAACAGGTAAAACAAGCTAAACTTCAAACTCTCAGGATTCAATATGAGACTCTCAAGATGTATAATGATGAAAGTGTGGCTAATTATTTTCTTCGGGTAGATGAGATTGTTAATTGTATGAAAAATTTGGGTGAAGAAATAAAAGAGACTATAGTAGTTCAAAAGATTCTAAGATCATTATCCCCCAAGTTTGAATCTAAAGTATCTGCAATAGAAGAAAAGGAAAATCTCCGTGTTCTCACTATGTCTCAGCTACATGGAATTCTAACTGCTTATGAAATGAGAAAGGGAGGTCCATCAGACAGAAGGGAAGCTGCTTTTAAGGCATCAGGCAAAGAAGATTACTATGAAGCAAGCCATGTTCCAGAAGAAGAGGAAGAAGAATCAAATTTTGTCAGAAATCTTCAAAGGGGTTCTGGAAGGTTCAGAGGTAAGCTACCTTTCAAATGCTTTGCTTGTGGAAGAGTAGGTCATTATGCTGCAAAATGTCCTTATAAGGATAAAGGAAAAGAACCTGCTAGATGGAACAAGAAACAAAGTGCAAATAAGAAAAGCTACTACACCCATGAAGATAGTGATGGCTTATCAAACAGTGATGAAGATGAACAAGGTAATAAATATAAGCTGTTAATGGCATTTGAAGATGATGATTATGAGGATGCTGTAGATGTGGATAATCTCTATGATGAAATTACTAGACTCAAGAGATGCATAGAAGAAAAGAATGTGATCATTGATACTTTGCAATTTCAAATTGATGAAAAGGAAAAACATCTTGAAAAACTAGAAGGTGAAATTGTTGGTCTCAGAAAAGAAATTGAGAAAACAAAAGCTATTAATCTTAAGTTTGTCAAAGGATCTGAAACTTTGGATGAGATTATCAATGTGCAGCGGTCTCCTCTAAACAAGACAGGTTTGGGCTATAATGGAGAAACCTCTCAAGCATCCACCTCAAAAAGTTATCTTGATGCAGCAAGAAGAAATGAGCAGAAGAACAATGAAGATAATCAGGTAAAGCAGGGACGAATTACAAACAGAAACTATCAGGGACAATCCATCTTAAGGGTGAACAAAAGCTACAACCAGCCACAGGTAAAATCTTCTCAGTTTGGTTCAAGAATAGATGAAAATAGAAATTACAATCAGTTGGCTGGTAGATTCAATAACCGCAGAAGCTTCTTCAATGGACAATGCTTTTCTTGCCATAACTTTGGTCACAAAGCAGCTCAATGTGTTGCATATAAAACAATCATGACTAGGGAAGCTCAAAAACAAAGAAGTATGACAGGGATTACAAAAAGGACCTATAACAACTTTTCGGTTCTTGAAAATGAAGTTGAATGTTCTATTTGCAATAATTTTGGTCATGAAGACTCTGAATGCAGGAGCAGGTTTCAGGAGAAAAAGGAACAAGCCACAAGCACCAAAACATGGAGAATAAAGGAACCTCAAACAGAAAGATGTGGGATAGCATTTTATGCAGAAGGACAGGAAAATCTATGGTACATTGACAGTGGATGTTCGAAACATATGACAGGTGATAAAGAAAAACTTGAATCTTATTCTACTTTAGAAAAGGGAAAGAAAGTTTCTTTTGGAAATGATACTCCTGCAACTATAAAAGGAAAAGGTATTGCTCCTTTAAAAGAAAAGGTCAAGGCTGGAAATGTTTTGTATGTTGATGGATTGAAGCATAATCTACTAAGTGTCAGCCAGATGTGTGATCAAAAAACCGAGGTTATTTTCAGATCGAATGGATGTCTTGTTCGTGATCTTGATACAGGTAAAACAGTACTCAAAGGCAAAAGAACTCCAAATAATCTGTACATATTTGAAGAAGGACAACAACAATGCTATCTTAGCAAGGATGAAGAGCACTGGTTATGGCATCGAAGGTTGGGACATCTAAGCTTCTCACAAATAAGGAAAGCATGCAAATATCAGGCAGTTCGCGATCTTCCAGATATCAAAATTCCTGACAACACCATATGCAGATCATGTCAGTTTGGAAAACAAACCAGGACTAACTTTCCAGAGAAAGAGGGATCAGCTAGCATGCCTCTTGAGCTAGTACATACAGATACATGTGGCCCATTCAGGAAAAGAACACCTAGAGGAGAGGAATACTTGATATTATTTATTGACGATTTCTCCAGGTTTGTCTGGTTAGGACTTATGAAGCACAAAGATGAAGCATTCGAAAAATTCAAGACCTTCAAAGCCTTGGTTGAAAATGAATCAGGTCACAAAATTAAGTGCCTCAGATCCGACAGAGGTGGGGAATTTACTTCAAATGAATTTTTCGATTTCTGTGATGAACATGGGATAAGGAGAGAATTCTCTACAGCTAGAACTCCTCAGCAAAATGGAGTTGTTGAAAGAATGAACAGAACAATCCAACAAATGGCTCGTGCTATGCTTGATGAATCAGGAACTCCCGCAACTTTCTGGGGTGAAGCTGCACATGCTGCGGTTATTATTCTCAACAAGACAAATGTCCGGGTGAACAGCACTCAAACTCCTCATGAGCTCTGGAGTGGTAAAACTCCTTCGGTAAAGCACTTCAAAATCTTTGGGAGCAAATGCTATATCAAGAATACTGATGAGCAGCTTGGCAAACTTGAACCTAGAGCAGATGAAGGCATTCTTCTTGGCTATTCTCCACATAGCAAAGCATACAAATGCTACAATAAAAGACTTGGCAGAATTGTTGACAGCATTGATGTAGTGGTTGATGAGAAGGGATATATTCCTAGGCAAGTACATCATGAAGATATAGAAGAAGATGAAGGCTACCCTCAAAGACAGAATAATGAAGAAGAAGAACCCCAAGGAGAACTTCAAGAAGAACCAGAGGAGCAGACAAGAATAGAAGAGAAAACTCCATCCAGATATGTTCAGAAGAATCATCCAGAATCTCAGATTGTGGGGCAGAAAGAAGCAGGTGTACAAACAAGAAGAACAGTTGCAGAAGCCTCAAGCTATTTGGCATTACTCTCCTCTACTGAACCACAAAATGTGAAAGAAGCATGCAAAGATGAATGTTGGGTGAAAGCAATGGATGAAGAACTTGAGCAAATCGAAAAGAACAACACTTGGGAGCTGGTTCCTAGACCAAAGGATAAGAATGTTATCGGAACAAAATGGGTCTTCAAAAATAAATTGAATGAAAATGGAGAAGTAATTAGAAACAAAGCCAGACTTGTTTGTAAAGGGTATGCGCAGCAAGAAGGAATAGACTTTGAAGAAACTTTTGCTCCTGTTGCAAGACTTGAGGCCATCCGAATGTTCCTTGCTCTCTCAAGTTTTCAAAACTTCAAAGTATTTCAAATGGACGTGAAATCAGCCTTTCTGAATGGAGACTTGGAAGAAGAAGTGTACATTGAACAGCCAGATGGGTTCATTCTTGGAAATGATCCAAATCTTGTATGCCGATTGAAAAAGGCTCTCTATGGTCTCAAACAAGCTCCAAGGGCTTGGTACTACCGGTTGGACAAATATCTTCATCAACAAGGTTTCTCAAAAGGTTCAGCAGATAGCAATCTGTATATAAAAGTTGAAAATGACAAATTGCTAATACTTGTTGTGTATGTAGATGACATTATTTTTGGCAGCAATGAAGAAGCTATGAGTCAAAGCTTTGCCTCGGTCATGCAGAAAGAATTTGAAATGTCCTTGCTAGGAGAACTGACATATTTCCTTGGTTTGCAAATCCAACAAAAGGAAGGAGGAATCTTTTTATCTCAAACCAAGTATCTCAAGCAGATTTTGAAGAAATATGGCATGGAAGATGCAAAACCAGTATGTACACCCATGGTCACAGGATGTAGTCTCAGTGCAAATGATGAATCTGCAGCAGTACATCAACCAACCTACAGATCTATGATTGGAAGTTTACTATATTTGACAGGTACCCGACCAGACATCATGCATGCAGTTGGAATAGTTGGAAGATTTCAGGCAAATCCGAAGGAGACTCATCTTCAGGCAGTAAAGAGAATTTTCAAATATCTTCAAGGGACTCAAAATTATGGCTTATGGTATCCTAGAGATACAGATCTTACTCTTCATGCTTATACAGATGCAGATTGGGCCGGAAGCGTGGATGACAGGAAAAGCACAAGTGGTGGTGCGTTCTTTATGGGTTCCAGACTGGTATCTTGGTTCAGCAAGAAACAGAGTTCGATTGCCTTGTCTACAGCTGAAGCGGAATATGTTGCTGCTGCATCTTGTTGCACTCAACTCCTTTGGATGATGCAGACTTTGCAGGATTTTCAAATCACTTGTACACCACCTATCCCCATCTTATGTGATAACACAAGTGCAATCAGCATCTCAAAGAATCCGGTCATGCATTCAAAAACCAAGCACATACCAATCAAGTACCATTTTCTCCGGGAACAAGTGCTTGAACAGAAAGTCAAGTTGGAGTATGTTCCTTCCAAGGAACAAGTTGCTGATATTCTTACCAAACCATTGCCCAGGGACACGTTTGAATACCTCAGGCAAAAGCTGGGGGTTGTTGATGCATCATCTTGTTGAACCTCTTCTTATTGGTGGTACAGGCTCAGGGGGAGCACATAATGCATTGTTGGCATTATGGAGAAGGAGATCTTGGAAATAGCTGCAATATGTCTCTATCTCTTTCATAGTGGTGCGTTGCTGCAGATCTGGTTCATATTCAGGGGGAGCATGCGCTTAGGGGGAGCATACCCTTTGCTCTTGATGTCAAAGGGGGAGAATGAAGCTGAAGTTTGTGAGGTTGCCATCAAGTCCAAAGGGGGAGATTGTTGGCATTATGTTTTCTGGTATGACTGTATGTTACAGATGTTGTACTTGATGGCAACTCCAGTGGTAAGGCTCTCAGTTTGATGAAAATTAAGAAGGACGCAGGCAATCGGTTCAGAAAGTGCGCCCCCGCAGGTATACCATGCAGAAACCGCGTCCAGGGACGCCGGCCGGCCGTTCAGGGGGTGCGTCCACCCAGTGCACACATTTCAAGGCAGAGAAAAGCACGTGGGGGTTTCTTGTGTGGTATCTAGCCGACGGTTTTGTGTTTCTATGGTGTCGGCTCGTGGTATTGTTCCATGTTTTGGGGAGAAGCTTGCCTATATAAAGCAAAGGAGTTCATTTGGATTGAGCAATTGTCTTGGGTTGAATATCTTATTTGGTGAGATCTAGTCCAGATCTAAAAGGCGAATCTTCTAATGGACTGTGATCTCTATGGCGCATGAACAGATCGATAGATCTGACTGTTTGGGTTTGTTCTGAAGTCTTCATATCATTTATATCTGAAGGGTCGCAGGTTCAGTGAAGGGAAAGTGCGCCGGGACGCAGGTACTGTAAAGGGCAAGTGCGCCGAGACGCAGTACAGTAGAGAGAGACCTGCGTGGGGACGCAGGGTGATCAAGGTTCAGGTGTGTCTCTGAAGCAGAAGGACGCGGCGCGATAGTGTTTTCAGGTGCGTCTCTGTAGCGAAAGACGCGGCGCGATAGTATCCTTGGGTGCGTCCCTGAAGCAACAGAACGCAGAGCAGTCAAAGGAACAGTGCGTGGGCACGCAGCGAAGCAGAAGGATATCTGCGGGTGGACGCAGAGTAGCAGAAGGTTAACAGCGTCTGGTCGCAGGCCACAGAAAGGAAAACTGCGTCTCTGTTTTAAGATGTTCTGTTGATTGAATTTCTCTATTGATAAGGTGTTCTGGGTTAGTTCTGTTGTTGCTGATCTGATATCTGTAGTGATCTATATCTGTTATGTACTTGTTGATCATCTGATTCTTTATGAAAAGAAGTAGGGGGTTGTAGCTCCCTTCCAGGAGTAGACTGGAAAACAAGAGAGAGAGAGAGTTGTAGCTCTCTGCAGGTTGCAGCCTGCGTACTGGTAAAGGACTGCACCAGTACAAAATCATTGTAAAAGAAGTTTCTAAATTGAAAGAAGATAGAGACATATTGCAGCAGGTGGTTTTCACCCACATTGGGTTTCCACCTTACATCTTGTGTTCTTTGGTGTGACTATCTGTTTTTCATGCTCATTATTTTATGGTACTGACATGCTAAAATAATTCAAAGATCAAATAAGGAAGATTTATTAAATTGCTAGATAATACTGATTCACCCCCCCTCTCAGTATTATTTCCAACAATTGGTATCAGAGCAGGTCCTTCAGAGAAGCTTGATCGCTTGAAGGTAGATCGTTCATCATGAGCAACTACGAGAGAGAAGCATCAATCAGGCCACCGATTTTTGATGGGACAAACTTCAATTATTGGAAGGTAAGAGTTACTGCATATCTTCAATCTCTTGGTACAGAAGTTTGGGACATTGTAGAAACAGGCTATGCTTTTCCTTCAGCTACTCCTACAGATCCAGCTGAGAAAAAGAAGTATGAAACAAATGCAAAAGCAGTCAGTACTCTATTAGGAAGTATATCCCAAACAGAATTCATGAAGGTCATGCACTTCAAATCAGCAAAAGAGATATGGGACAAAATGATCACTAGCTATGAAGGAGATGAACAGGTAAAACAAGCTAAACTTCAAACTCTCAGATTCAATATGAGACTCTCAAGATGTATAATGATGAAAGTGTGGCTAATTATTTTCTTCGGGTAGATGAGATTGTTAATTGTATGAAAAATTTGGGTGAAGAAATAAAAGAGACTATAGTAGTTCAAAAGATTCTAAGATCATTATCCCCCAAGTTTGAATCTAAAGTATCTGCAATAGAAGAAAAGGAAAATCTCCGTGTTCTCACTATGTCTCAGCTACATGGAATTCTAACTGCTTATGAAATGAGAAAGGGAGGTCCATCAGACAGAAGGGAAGCTGCTTTTAAGGCATCAGGCAAAGAAGATTACTATGAAGCAAGCCATGTTCCAGAAGAAGAGGAAGAAGAATCAAATTTTGTCAGAAGTCTTCAAAGGGGTTCTGGAAGGTTCAGAGGTAAGCTACCTTTCAAATGCTTTGCTTGTGGAAGAGTAGGTCATTATGCTGCAAAATGTCCTTATAAGGATAAAGGAAAAGAACCTGCTAGATGGAACAAGAAACAAAGTGCAAATAAGAAAAGCTACTACACCCATGAAGATAGTGATGGCTTATCAAACAGTGATGAAGATGAACAAGGTAATAAATATAAGCTGTTAATGGCATTTGAAGATGATGATTATGAGGATGCTGTAGATGTGGATAATCTCTATGATGAAATTACTAGACTCAAGAGATGCATAGAAGAAAAGAATGTGATCATTGATACTTTGCAATTTCAAATTGATGAAAAGGAAAAACATCTTGAAAAACTAGAAGGTGAAATTGTTGGTCTCAGAAAAGAAATAGAGAAAACAAAAGCTATTAATCTTAAGTTTGTCAAAGGATCTGAAACTTTGGATGAGATTATCAATGTGCAGCGGTCTCCTCTAAACAAGACAGGTTTGGGCTATAATGGAGAAACCTCTCAAGCATCCACCTCAAAAAGTTATCTTGATGCAGCAAGAAGAAATGAGCAGAAGAACAATGAAGATAATCAGGTAAAGCAGGGACGAATTACAAACAGAAACTATCAGGGACAATCCATCTTAAGGGTGAACAAAAGCTACAACCAGCCACAGGTAAAATCTTCTCAGTTTGGTTCAAGAATAGATGAAAATAGAAATTACAATCAGTTGGCTGGTAGATTCAATAACCGCAGAAGCTTCTTCAATGGACAATGCTTTTCTTGCCATAACTTTGGTCACAAAGCAGCTCAATGTGTTGCATATAAAACAATCATGACTAGGGAAGCTCAAAAACAAAGAAGTATGACAGGGATTACAAAAAGGACCTATAACAACTTTTCGGTTCTTGAAAATGAAGTTGAATGTTCTATTTGCAATAATTTTGGTCATGAAGACTCTGAATGTAGGAGCAGGTTTCAGGAGAAAAAGGAACAAGCCACAAGCACCAAAACATGGAGAATAAAGGAACCTCAAACAGAAAGATGTGGGATAGCATTTTATGCAGAAGGACAGGAAAATCTATGGTACATTGACAGTGGATGTTCGAAACATATGACAGGTGATAAAGAAAAACTTGAATCTTATTCTACTTTAGAAAAGGGAAAGAAAGTTTCTTTTGGAAATGATACTCCTGCAACTATAAAAGGAAAAGGTATTGCTCCTTTAAAAGAAAAGGTCAAGGCTGGAAATGTTCTATATGTTGATGGATTGAAGCATAATCTACTAAGTGTCAGCCAGATGTGTGATCAAAAAACCGAGGTTATTTTCAGATCGAATGGATGTCTTGTTCGTGATCTTGATACAGGTAAAACAGTACTCAAAGGCAAAAGAACTCCAAATAATCTGTACATATTTGAAGAAGGACAACAACAATGCTATCTTAGCAAGGATGCAGAGCACTGGTTATGGCATCGAAGGTTGGGACATCTAAGCTTCTCACAAATAAGGAAAGCATGCAAATATCAGGCAGTTCGCGATCTTCCAGATATCAAAATTCCTGACAACACCATATGCAGATCATGTCAGTTTGGAAAACAAACCAGGACTAACTTTCCAGAGAAAGAGGGATCAGCTAGCATGCCTCTTGAGCTAGTACATACAGATACATGTGGCCCATTCAGGAAAAGAACACCTAGAGGAGAGGAATACTTGATATTATTTATTGACGATTTCTCCAGGTTTGTCTGGTTAGGACTTATGAAGCACAAAGATGAAGCATTCGAAAAATTCAAGACCTTCAAAGCCTTGGTTGAAAATGAATCAGGTCACAAAATTAAGTGCCTCAGATCCGACAGAGGTGGGGAATTTACTTCAAATGAATTTTTCGATTTCTGTGATGAACATGGGATAAGGAGAGAATTCTCTACAGCTAGAACTCCTCAGCAAAATGGAGTTGTTGAAAGAATGAACAGAACAATCCAACAAATGGCTCGTGCTATGCTTGATGAATCAGGAACTCCCGCAACTTTCTGGGGTGAAGCTGCACATGCTGCGGTTATTATTCTCAACAAGACAAATGTCCGGGTAAACAGCACTCAAACTCCTCATGAGCTTTGGAGTGGTAAAACTCCTTCGGTAAAGCACTTCAAAATCTTTGGGAGCAAATGCTATATCAAGAATACTGATGAGCAGATTGGCAAACTTGAACCTAGAGCAGATGAAGGCATTCTTCTTGGTTATTCTCCACACAGCAAAGCATACAAATGCTACAATAAAAGACTTGGCAGAATTGTTGACAGCATTGATGTAGTGGTTGATGAGAAGGGATATATTCCTAGGCAAGTACATCATGAAGATATAGAAGAAGATGAAGGCTACCCTCAAAGACAGAATAATGGAGAAGAAGAACCCCAAGGAGAACTTCAAGAAGAACCAGAGGAGCAGACAAGAATAGAAGAGAAAACTCCATCCAGATATGTTCAGAAGAATCATCCAGAATCTCAGATTGTGGGGCAGAAAGAAGCAGGTGTACAAACAAGAAGAACAGCTGCAGAAGCCTCAAGCTATTTGGCATTACTCTCCTCTACTGAACCACAAAATGTGAAAGAAGCATGCAAAGATGAATGTTGGGTGAAAGCAATGGATGAAGAACTTGAGCAAATCGAAAAGAACAACACTTGGGAGCTGGTTCCTAGACCAAAGGATAAGAATGTTATCGGAACAAAATGGGTCTTCAAAAATAAATTGAATGAAAGTGGAGAAGTAATTAGAAACAAAGCCAGACTTGTTTGTAAAGGGTATGCGCAGCAAGAAGGAATAGACTTTGAAGAAACTTTTTCTCCTGTTGCAAGACTTGAGGCCATCCGAATGTTCCTTGCTCTCTCAAGTTTTCAAAACTTCAAAGTATTTCAAATGGACGTGAAATCAGCCTTTCTGAATGGAGACTTGGAAGAAGAAGTGTACATTGAACAGCCAGATGGGTTCATTCTTGGAAATGATCCAAATCTTGTATGCCGATTGAAAAAGGCTCTCTATGGTCTCAAACAAGCTCCAAGGGCTTGGTACTACCAGTTGGACAAATATCTTCATCAACAAGGTTTCTCAAAAGGTTCAGCAGATAGCAATCTGTATATAAAAGTTGAAAATGACAAATTGCTAATACTTGTTGTGTATGTAGATGACATTATTTTTGGCAGCAATGAAGAAACTATGAGTCAAAGCTTTGCCTCGGTCATGCAGAAAGAATTTGAAATGTCCTTGCTAGGAGAACTGACATATTTCCTTGGTTTGCAAATCCAACAAAAGGAAGGAGGAATCTTTTTATCTCAAACCAAGTATCTCAAGCAGATTTTGAAGAAATATGGCATGGAAGATGCAAAACCTGTATGTACACCCATGGTCACAGGATGTAGTCTCAGTGCAAATGATGAATCTGCAGCAGTACATCAACCAACCTACAGATCTATGATTGGAAGTTTACTATATTTGACAGGTACCCGACCAGACATCATGCATGCAGTTGGAATAGTTGGAAGATTTCAGGCAAATCCGAAGGAGACTCATCTTCAGGCAGTAAAGAGAATTTTCAAATATCTTCAAGGGACTCAAAATTATGGCTTATGGTATCCTAGAGATACAGATCTTACTCTTCATGCTTATACAGATGCAGATTGGGCCGGAAGCGTGGATGACAGGAAAAGCACAAGTGGTGGTGCGTTCTTTATGGGTTCCAGACTGGTATCTTGGTTCAGCAAGAAACAGAGTTCGATTGCCTTGTCTACAGCTGAAGCGGAATATGTTGTTGCTGCATCTTGTTGCACTCAACTCCTTTGGATGATGCAGACTTTGCAGGATTTTCAAATCACTTGTACACCACCTATCCCCATCTTATGTGATAACACAAGTGCAATCAGCATCTCAAAGAATCCGGTCATGCATTCAAAAACCAAGCACATACCAATCAAGTACCATTTTCTCCGGGAACAAGTGCTTGAACAGAAAGTCAAGTTGGAGTATGTTCCTTCCAAGGAACAAGTTGCTGATATTCTTACCAAACCATTGCCCAGGGACACGTTTGAATACCTCAGGCAAAAGCTGGGGGTTGTTGATGCATCATCTTGTTGAACCTCTTCTTATTGGTGGTACAGGCTCAGGGGGAGCACATAATGCATTGTTGGCATTATGGAGAAGGAGATCTTGGAAATAGCTGCAATATGTCTCTATCTCTTTCATAGTGGTGCGTTGCTGCAGATCTGGTTCATATTCAGGGGGAGCATGCGCTTAGGGGGAGCATACCCTTTGCTCTTGATGTCAAAGGGGGAGAATGAAGCTGAAGTTTGTGAGGTTGCCATCAAGTCCAAAGGGGGAGATTGTTGGCATTACGTTTTCTGGTATGACTGTATGTTACAGATGTTGTACTTGATGGCAACTCCAGTGGTAAGGCTCTCAGTTTGATGAAAATTAAGAAGGACGCAGGCAATCGGTTCAGAAAGTGCGCCCCCGCAGGTATACCATGCAGAAACCGCGTCCAGGGACGCCGGCCGGCCGTTCAGGGGGTGCGTCCACCCATTGCACACATTTCAAGGCTGAGAAAAGCACGTGGGGGTTTCTTGTGTGGTATCTAGCCGACGGTTTTGTGTTCCTATGGTGTCGGCTCGTGGTATTGTTCCATGTTTTGGGGAGAAGCTTGCCTATATAAAGCAAAGGAGTTCATTTGGATTGAGCAATTGTCTTGGGTTGAATATCTTATTTGGTGAGATCTAGTCCAGATCTAAAAGGCGAATCTTCTAATGGACTGTGATCTCTATGGCGCATGAACAGATTGATAGATCTGACTGTTTGGGTTTGTTCTGAAGTCTTCATATCATTTATATCTGAAGGGTCGCAGGTTCAGTGAAGGGAAAGTGCGCCGGGACGCAGGTACTGTAAAGGGCAAGTGCGCCGAGACGCAGTACAGTAGAGAGAGACCTGCGTGGGGACGCAGGGTGATCAAGGTTCAGGTGCGTCTCTGAAGCAGAAGGACGCGGCGCGATAGTGTTTTCAGGTGCGTCTCTGTAGCGAAAGACGCGGCGCGATAGTATCCTTGGGTGCGTCCCTGAAGCAACAGAACGCAGAGCAGTCAAAGGAACAGTGCGTGGGCACACAGCGAAGCAGAAGGATATCTGTGGGTGGACGCAGAGTAGCAGAAGGTTAACAGCGTCTGGTCGCAGGCCACAGAAAGGAAAACTGTGTCTCTGTTTTAAGATGTTCTGTTGATTGAATTTCTCTATTGATAAGGTGTTCTGGGTTAGTTCTGTTGTTGCTGATCTGATATCTGTAGTGATCTATATCTGTTATGTACTTGTTGATCATCTGATGCTTTATGAAAAGAAGTAGGGGGTTGTAGCTCCCTTCCAGGAGTAGACTGGAAAACAAGAGAGAGAGAGAGTTGCAGCTCTCTGCAGGTTGCAGCCTGCGTACTGGTAAAGGACTGCACCAGTACAAAATCATTGTAAAAGAAGTTTCTAAATTGAAAGAAGATAGAGACATATTGCAGCAGGTGGTTTTCACCCACATTGGGTTTCCACCTTACATCTTGTGTTCTTTGGTGTGACTATCTGTTTTTCATGCTCATTATTTTATGGTACTGACATGCTAAAATAATTCAAAGATCAAATAAGGAAGATTTATTAAATTGCTAGATAATACTGATTCACCCCCCCTCTCAGTATTATCTCCAACACTCATATCAACTTAAAATAGTTAAATTAAGTTTATTAAACTTAGTTAACTTAGGAAATTCGAGTTGGAAGTCTTTTGGAAGTCATGTATATGTTCTCCCTACTTTGTAGGAGTCCAGTGTGAGTTGATTATGAGTTGTAAAATAGAAGACTCAGTTTCGTGAGACAATTCAGTTAAATTAGTTCTCAAACTGATTGAAAGAAATAATAGTGAGTTAACAGTCAGTGGTGACACTAATGAACTCCACTAGTGCTACTCTAGTTAATTGAATATTTACTCATCAGAAACTGATGCATGTCGATTTTGAGAAAGACCCAATTGAGACTAGAGTGTAGGGACAATGTACTATTTGTTTTATATTTTTCTGAGTTGCACTGATAATGAATGCATTCAAGAACTGATTCTTGACGGATTGCACTATTTTTAGAGGCTTTATTTCCCTTTAAATTCAAGTTATCCTTCATAGGAATTACACATTGGAATAGAGACTTTGAGAGCTTGTGAAGAGGCTAAGCTTTGGCCTTGAGCTTGCTTATGAGTTGGAGATTGAATTTGCTAAGAGCTGAGATTGTTCTAGAGAGAACAAGCATTGTAATTTCATCTTGATTTTTTGGATTAATACAAAACAAATAGTGGGGTTTTGAGCTGTGGCTTTCCCCGAATATTTATTATGTTATGTGCCTCTGATTCTCTTCCTCTACTGATTATTGTTTGCTCAATGTTTATGGGCTTCTGCTATAAAGAGTAGAAGTATGTTCTTATCTCTTGCTTTAGAAAATTGCATTAGCTTGTGAATCTACAAGATTTTCTATACTTTGGCTAAGTTGGGAATTGTTGTTCTTAATGTTATGCATGATGTGCACTGATAAAGGGAGTTCTCTTAACCTTGACCTTATGATATCTGGTGAGCATGTTGTAATCATGATTATGCTGATGTCTATATATGTATACTTGTATGTATGTATGTGGTTGTTTGATAGGGTTGTTAGGGATCATTCTTGTGGAGGAATGATTGCTTATGCAGGTGAATGGCATGAAGAGGTTCCTAGTCTTATGAGGAACCAAGTGGGAAGACTAGCCCTGACAGATCTATGAGGTTAGTGTTGTGTGGATATGAATTGATATTGTGTGCTGATACTATGCTTGTTTTTATCTTATGGATAGGCTGTGCTGAGGGATACACATCGGAATGAAAGCAATGCAATCTGTGGCATGTTGGGACAAGCATGGATAGTCGAAAGACACTAGAAGCAAGGTTGCTTGACAGAGACAGTATGATCTCTAGATATTTAGTATTGTTGTGGTCTACATGTTTTGTTGTGTACATGTTGTACATGTGGTGTTGTGTACATGTTATACATGTGGTGTTGCGTATATGTGGTGTTGTGTACATGTGGTGTTGCGTACATGTTGTGCAGGTGGTGTTGTGTACATGTTGTACATGTGGTGTTGTGTACATGTTGTACATGTGGTGCTACGTACATGTGGTGTTGTGTACATGTTGTACATGTGTTGTTATGTATGTGTTGTACATGTGGTGTTGTGTTGTACACCAGGGTGTAGGTGTATGTATTGTGTTGTACACCGGGTGTAGGTGTATGTGTTATGTTGTACACCGGGTGTAGGTGTATGTATTGTGTGGTACACCATGTGTGGGTGTATGAGTTGTGATGTACATTGTGTGTATGTGTACATGATTGAAGAGAAGAGAAGGCACCGGGTGATTTTCGGGTTTGGAAACCGATTTAGTGTGTGTACGAAAAGGATAAAGGACAAAGGTAGAAGCAAAGAATCGATTTAAAGATTAGTATCAGTATTTTATTTTAGTTTTAATTATGCATGTGATCTATGATTATGATTTATGATGGTTGCTTTTGAGCTAATCGGATGTGATATGTTTATACATAATGATTTAATCAAAGAGCTAGTTTGACTTGTTGTGACAGAAAGTAAACATAATTTCAAGGGTACCTTATTGACAAGACACTAATGGTGTATGATTCAAATTTATTTCAATTCCTTTTTAATCTAATGGAAATTATGTGCTTGGTACATGAAAGCATGGAAAATGCTCGGTTTGGGTGGTTGAAACTAACTGCAAGAATGTTAGCAGTAGCAGTGAAAGGAATTGGAACATGCAATAATATGTTGGTAAAGCACTTCAAGAGTAGGGCCATTGTGGGACATTGTTACCCAATAATTTCCATTGGTTTCCATGAGCATGCTATGACTGGTATAATGGTTTTGAGGTAGGGAAATGCCTTGGTTTTTAGACCTTCCAATGCGAGGAAACCTTGCCAAGGGATGGATCGCCCGAGACACTATGTAGTAGAGAAGGGGATGCAAAGAAAACTTGGAAGGTGCATGATTGTACGGAAGGGGGTGATCGGATTTCCCGAGGGACTGTGTAGCAGAGAAGGGAAGGCCAGATAATGAATTTATTTTGGTCATTAGTATTTCCCAATGGAATCAGAAACACATTGGGAGGGTGCCCTAAAACAATGAGTCGATAATTGTTCATTGTGAGAACAAGTAGCGCGAGGATCATAGTGCTGGAAATTGGATGCAGGTTTGACTTTGGTAGTGGATTTAGGACTTCTTGGGAAGGAGGTGAATCCTGGTGGTACTAATTTTGAGGGTGGAGGTGTGAGCCTCTAGTTAGAGCGAATGTGGATATGTATATGTGTATATTATTGTAAATACTATATCGAGTTGGATTTATAAAGTTCCATATACAATATGTTTATTTTATGGTTGAAGCAAATGTGCATGAGTATATGTGGTTTTTATTGTAAATATCATAATGATTTGTGTTATAAATCTCCAGTAAGTGGTATGTTGTTTTATTTTCAACAGAGGTCATTGTAAACACTGGAACAAGCTAGGTTATAATGCTCCATATGCAGTATGTTTTGTTTTTAGCGGTTTTTTTGTCATAGGTGTCATAAAACACTAAGGACGGTGTTCCCCAAGGGGGAGGGGTTTGTAACAACCCTTGGTTGGTTTTCCATGTAAAAAATATAAGGCCAACATCATGGGACATGTATTCCAAGCTGAATGGTGGGAAAAACATTCTAGTGGGTGTCACTTTTGGTTTATTTATGACTAAGGAAATTGGCGAAGGCATTAGCAAGGGCAAAGTGACAATAATTGGCATTTATTTATGAAAATAAAGGAAAATAGGAGAAAAGGAAGGTGACGAGACACAAAACTGCATACTAAAGAAGTTAGAGGAAAAATGAAGGAAAATGAAGAAAATAGAGGCCTCAATGATAAAAAGGCTTATGAGGATCAATTCACAGCCTTTTGTCTGTTTAGGTTTGAAGCTCTCCTTTCATTCTCTCATTCTCTCACACTCTTGCACACTTAGAGCATTATTGAAGCATGCTTGGAGCACTCTAATATTCACTTGGATTTAGAGAAGGAAGGCAATGGAAAGTAGGAAAGCATAAGGGAACAATTGGATCAACAACTACAACTGGATTACTTTGCAGGTAACATGATGCATGGTATATGCATGTGATTTTCTAGTTATGTGTTGTCATTGGCATCAAGATTTTCGTGAATTGACAATGGTTTTAGCCTGCCTTTCCATTTCCTAAATAGCCATGGTGTTGTGGTTTTTTCCACTTATTGTTTTTCTAATTGGTGCTCATGTTCCTTATGGCCGTGGGTTGGAACAAATGCTCTGGAAGCCCTAGAACAACTTGGGTTGATTTACTAGTCCTCGAACCTAGGTTGGGACAAACACTTTAGAGCCCTTGGTGGGTTGAGTTACTAGTCCCTAGAGCCAGGTCAGACAAACACTTTGGAGCCCTGGAAGACTATGGGTTGAGTTATTAGTTCTTGGAGCCTTGGGAAACTTGGGTATAGACCGATTTGGTTGGCGTTAGTGATTTCCAAACCGTAGAGGTGGAATCTTTGTTCTTGGGAGTTGAGGTGGTTTGGCCTTTAGAAGCCCTAGTTGGTTTTGTCTTGGTTTATTCCATGAGATCCCATATTCATGCTTGGAATATGGTGCGGGGGTGATTGGCTAAAAGAAATTTTTGGTTCAACCCAATCTATGTTCAGTTGGCATGTGGGAGTCACTGACTTGGTTAATACTTTACACATGACAATATGTGTTATTCTTTATTGATAATCAATGAGCATAATTGCTAGTTTATTATTGTGTACATGACTGGCTTGTCATGGCTTTATTGCTGGTTAAGTATATGCTACATGCATGGTGTATTTATTATTATACATTGTGCTCTTAATCTAGATCTAACTCATGGTTTGATAGGCTCTTGGTTATTTTATATGGATGCATGAGTTAATATGTGTTTGTTGCAGCAAGTATGTGAGGGCAGCAAGCTTCTTGATGAACATGTTATGAAACTAATGTAAACAACAACCAAACTATACATCAATGGCAGGTACTATAGTCACAAAGTGTTTGTAAAAATGAATAACATGTGTTGGCAAATTAGACCCCATTTCCATAACTACACCTTGGAAGTTGGGTCATGCATACTAATTCTCAGTGCATGTTTACCCTGGTAAGTATGTTAAAGTAGGTAAATGTGGGGTGGGGTGTTACACGAATGCAGGAGTATATTATAAACTAGTGTTGTTCTCTACGTAAATGAATGAAATGAGTTACTATTATTTCCTCACTAGTAACAATTCATTCATATATTTCCAGTCTAGTATGTAAGGAACATGAAAATTTGTACTCCGTATGGATTTACTTGCATTGATGTGAGATTAACAACAAAAAAATATGAGGAGCTATTGCCCTACTATTATTTATTATTAGTATAGAAATATGAGTAAATTTAAAGAACTTAAAAAAATGTTGTTGGGTTATTAAAAATATTGCCCTTCTTATGAAATATATAAATTTAATCTAGCCTTCAGGATTGACGAGTGATTTTGATATTTTAATTTTTTTTTTGAAGGGAAAATTTATTTTTTCCATTCTAGTATGGGCCAGAAGCTCGAGGAAGGGTTGGGACAGGTTCAATTTGAATACTGCTTGGAAGGTGTGAGATTAAATGTAATAGAAGTGTTTGTCTATCCACTTGCAACTCACTTTGTGCACTCCAAAATATAATGATATAACATTTTTGTAGGAAACATATGTTTTAACCATTAAGTTCACTCAAGTTGTACTTATATCAATATACACAATCTAACTAATAGATGAAACACCATTTTTTGTTGAAATATGACAACAAAATTTCGAGCAAGATTGTGATGTCTTATTGTTTAAAGTGCACTTTTGAATGCATAAATAGATTCAACACCCTAATAAGAGGTCATATGCTCAAATAGAAATTGGATAGAGTATGCACACCTTTGTAAATATTAGTAGTCAAGTCATTGTGTGGGAGGAGTCCCATAAACAAGGGGGTCTCATACACCAATTTAGTGTCTCATTCAATAGTGACCTTAAAAACCAAAATTTAAATCAAATACATAATCATTCGAATTTCTTTCTGCAGATTCATTTTTTGACATTTTTATATAAAAGGCTCTTATATGACAACTTATCAATAGATTTTTTCATCATTTGAATAGTATAAACATAATCTAATTTTATCTCTTATGATTATATATATGCAATTTCAATATACCTTAAATATTAAAACATTAATTTTAATATTACTTTAAGATTCAAAATTTAAATCAAATTCTATAGATTTAAAGTGAATATGAGAAAACTCTAAAAATGATTAAGATAACAAGTATTTCACTCGATCTCTTAAAATAAATTTAATTAATATACTATTTTTTTTTTTTTTTTACTTTATAATTAACTTATATTATTATTATTATTAATAAAAATATATAAAATATTAAATTACAAGAAACCTAGTTTTTGAAAGCTTGGAGAGATGAGAATGAGCCCCATGGAAAAAAAAAGAAAAATTCATTAAAGAGAATAGGAGAAAAAAATAAAAATTTGAAATCAAAATAGATTAAATTTTAGTTAGTATTAATGATGGAGAAATGTTAATTACTAAAATGAATCATCTGAGTGGCATAATGAAATCAATAATAATAGAAGAAGATTTTATTTATTTATTTTTATTTATTTATTCCGAAGAAAAAGCGAACTTTTTGTTGAAGAAATAAAAAGTTACATTGAATATGCTTGAACATTTCTGACACTGCTATGTGACTGCTTTTGCAATAAAAAAACCTCCTACCTTCAGGAAGGACCATCTGTTCTCAAGAAAAAACAGCTGAAAACAATATAAACCAGCTGCTCTAGACTGTCCGGTCATGAACCATAATATCCCTTTCAAAAAGAGGGCAGCAAAAACATCATAAAAGCGGGTCTCCTCAGACGAGGAAAACAACCCTTACAAAAAAAGATATGTTCTGAGGTGTCCAAACATGCAGTTTTTGTACCAAAATTTCATAATAAAGTCTGTGAAAAAAGTATGACAAAAAATAAATATGTAGTAAAGTTGTCACTGAAAACATGTATGAGGCGGCTGATCCGATATATGAGTCTGTCCCTGGTTTTGTTCTACAATTTTCCAGCTGCCCAGATTCTGCTGCAAACCTTCCTTGGAAAGTTTGTCGGCTGAATCGTTGTTGTCCCTGTAAATATGACATAAAGAGAAACTGTTAAAGGATGTTTTTAATACCTGCATTTCTTCCAGCAATGGTTTCAGAATTTGATTTTTGCATGTACTTTTCCCATTAACCCAATTGATAACATTAAGTGAGTCTCCAAAGATCTGAATTGTGAAGATGTTCCTTTGAATGAGCCAACAGAGAAGTAGCTTCAAAGCTGACATTTCTGCAAAGTTGTTTGATCCTGTCCCTAGACCAACTAAGGCTTTGAGGATATGGTTTGCATTTACATGGATGACTATTCTTGCTCCTGCCCTATTGTTCTACGAGGCACCACCAAAAAAAGCCGAGGGAGTGCCCTCTTTAATATGTACAACTTTGTTTTGTCTTTGAGATTTGTTCTCCTCTGGTTCTGGGATACTCGAGTAGATAGAGACACTCTGGATTGCTGTGACAGTTGCTGGAGTTTCCTTATCCTGAAAGATACTCCTGTTTCTAGCGATCCAAACCCCCCAACAGATAATGAGGGGTAGGTTTCGCATATTCCCTTCAGGGTATTGTTGCCACCATTTTTCCCAAACCTCTGTCAGATTTTCACCTCCCCATTCAACCTTTTTGTTCATTAATTTCTCTGCCTCCCCCCATATCTTTTTGGTTTTTGAACAAGATAGGAAAAGATGGTTGATGGATTCCACTTCAGATTTGCATAAGGTACATCTCCTTGGTCCATGCATGTATCTTGACTGTAGAATGTCCCAAGTTAGGATTTTTCTTTTTAAAATGCACCAAAAGAAAAGTCTAGCCTTTGCCGGACTTTTGAGCTTCCATAAGTGCTTCGGCCACCATTTCGGAGTTCCCCATCCTTTCCTAGACATGATGAATTTATATCCACTTTTTGGAGAGTACTCTCCAGTTTCTGCATGGGCCTAGATCAGCTGATCCAGGTTGTCTTTTAATCTGACATTTGATCTGGAGAGTTCTTGAATATATGAATTCCATTCATTCCACCATCTTTGCTCTAGTTCTAGATCTTCTCCATTTTTCCAAGCTTGTCCCCACATAGTTGAGTGACCAACTTTTTCCACCTGATTTAAGGAGAGTATGCCTTTGTTTTCTAACTGCCTGATTAACCTGGGGGATAAGGCATAATTTTCATTGCATCCAACCGAAGGGTCCTTCCCTATCTTCAAATTCCTTCCATTCTCGATCTTCCATGCCAATCCTTGTTCGATCACTTTGAAGGACTCCACAGTTGCTTTCCATACCACCGAGACATTCTTCTTGTTCTTTGCTGGGTTTCTAATCCATTCTTCTAAAGGAGCTGGGTCTATATATTTCCTTTTCACCACTCTTGTCCATAAATTTTCCATCTTTATAAGTCTCCAGCCTGATTTTGCAGCCAGCGTGAGGCTGAAGTCAGGAAGAATTTTTATCCCCCATCCTCCCCAATCTTTTGGCCTTGCCACTTTCTCCCAGGCAACCCATGGGAGGACAGGGTTCTCCTTTGAGCCAACCCACAAAAATCTGCTACAAATTCTCCTTATTTTCTCCAAGATTCCTTTAGGAACCCATGTTAAAGCTGCCCAATAGACTGGGATGGCCAATAGCACTGATTTGATTAGAGTCAATCTCCCAACTCTGGACAACCATTTGTAGCTCCAATGAGAGATTCTGGCTTCTATTTTGGCGATCAACCAGTTCCAATCCTCTTTCTTATAGGCATTGGGTTTTAGCCAGTAACCTAAATACTTGAAAGGGGATTCCATATTACTCATTTGATAAGGAAAGAATGAATGCATCTGTGCTCTTTCTTGTCTGTCTAGTCCTTCCACTATTAACTGAGATTTCCTGGAGTTTATCTGCATTCTAGTTGCTTTCAAGAACAGATCAAGAATGTTTTTAAATTCCTTTATTTCATTAGACTCTCCATTTGTGAAAACCAATATGTCATCAACAAAAAGGAGATGAGAAATGTACAAGTTGACTGCTACTTCGATACCTCTTACCTTGCCTTCCCTTTTGGCCTTTTGATTCAGTTGGCTTAAACCTTAGAATATTTTTTATTTGTATAATAACTTTTTTAGATTTAGTATTCAATGATCTTGGGTATTATAATTATATATTTATTATTAAAAAAAATTAATGAGTTAAAAAACAATTAATTTCTAGATTTTAGGTAGTTTGACAAAATTAAAAAGTATATTTTGCAATTTTCAATCCACATAAAAATCCCATTAAATTATGATAAAGTAAATACTCCATAAATAAAACATCTTAATTGATAAATAAAATATGGATGAACCACAGTGGTTGGTTCCAAACCCATCGATAAATAAAAATAAAATAAAAATCTTAGAAACTAGATATAAATTGCAAAGCCTAAACTCAATCTTAACTGATATGAACTTCATTCAAAATTAAAAAACAATAAAAAATCTTAGAAACTAGATATAGATTGCAAAGCCTAAACTCAATCTTAACTGATATGAACTTCACTCAAAATTAAAAAACAATAAAAAATCTTAGAAACTAGATATAGATTGCAAAGCCTAAACTCAATCTTAACTCATATGAACTTCACTCAAAATTAAAAAACAATAAAAAATCTTAGAAACTAGATATAGATTGCAAAGCCTAAACTCAATCTTAATTGCTATGAACTTCACTCAAAATTAAAAAACAATAAAAAATCTTAGAAACTAGATATAGATTGCAAAGCCTAAACTCAATCTTAAGTGATATGAACTTCACTCAAAATTAAAAAACAATAAAAAATCTTAAAAACTAGATATAGATTGCAAAGCCTAAACTCAATCTTAACTGATATGAACTTCACTCAAAATTAAAAAACAATAAAAAATCTTAGAAACTAGATATAGATTACAAAACTTAAACTCGATCTTAATTGATATGAAGTTCACTCAAAATTACTCTAAATTAAAAAAACAAACAATAACACTTACCCTAAATCAAATTAGAAAATAAATCTTACAATATCCACCAACATTTAAATACAATAAATTATAATAAAATAAATACTCCGTAAATAAAACATCTTAACTAACAAAAACTTCACTCCAAATTACTACCACATTTAAATACCAATAAATTATAATAAAATAAATACTCCATAAATAAAACATCTCAACTAATAGAAACTTCACTTGGAATTACTCCCACATTTAAATACCAATAAATTATAATAAAATAAATATTCCATAAATAAAACATCTTAACTAATATAAACTTCATTCCAAGTTTCTCTAAAATAAGAAAACAAACGGTAACCATAACCCTAAATCAAATTAGTTAACCCACTAAAATTTAAAATATTAATATTTTATTTTAAAACTCCTATACGAGTGGAGCCCACGTTTCTAAAGATAGCAATCAGATTTCGATTCAAATTTTTAATCCCAAAAAATTAAGATGGTCAAACAACATATATATTTTTATTATGTCATACTTTTGTGAGGGTCTTGGCGGCGTGCTGGACCGCTGCACAAAAGGACACACGCTATTATTAGCTGTTTGAACTGAAGTTGCACTGCATTCCTTCTCGTAGTTGGTGGGTTGTTTCTAATTATATCAATTGTTATTTCTCAATTACCCCTACCCGGATCTCATTCATATCATCCTAACTTCTTGGCTCATGCCGGATTTCTCTCCCTGTTTAGCATTGCTCTGTATCATCACAATTGGGTTGTAAGTAGCGGATCCTGTTGGACCAGTTGGTGTTCGGCATCGGTACCTGAAGGAAGCTGGGATCTGTTTCAGGTGCTCAGACTAATCACCCTCTAGCTTTTTTTTTTTTTGTGATAGATTTGTTTAGATTGTTTTGTGTTTTGGGCATTTCAATTTGATTATTGATGTATGTTCAGAAATTTACCTCAAAATAGGTTTAGCAGCAATAATGGGCTCTAAACCCAGAAGGTTTTTTGTCTGTGCTTGAGTGCGGATGTGAGAGGGAAAGGGGCGTTTTAGGACTGTTCTGTTCTGATCTGGTTTTGTTCTATATATTGACTAGGTTGAGTGTTGTGGGTATTTGTGCTTGGTACTGATTCAGAGAGGTTTGATTTGTATTGAATCTTTGGTTTGTCGTGGATCTGATTTTAAATCATGACTGGTGCATGGTTTTGACCCTTTATTGTTGAGAGTTGCAAAGATAAATTTTCGTGTTTGTTCCTGATTGACAAAAGAACTGTCTTTTCTGCATGTTATCTTTTTTGGATATTCGTTTGTGGAAAAGATATGTTATTTCTTTTTCTCAACTAATTGCAGAACTTGTTTCAGAGTGGTTTGATTTTTATTGAATCTTTTGTTGGGATGTGGATCTGGTTTCTTTGTAATCATAAATGGTGCATGGTTTTGAACCTTGTATTGTTGAAAGTTTCAGAGATAAATTGTTGGGTTTACTCCTGATTTAAAAACAAAACGTTCCTTTTTCGGATACTTGTTTGTTTGCAATAGATAAATTATTGTTTTTCCTCGCCAAATTGCAGAACCCGATTATTATTTTTCCTCTATTGATATTTTTTGGGTATCTGTTATGTAATCTGGATTGATAGAAAAACCTAACTTGATTGGGTTGTGTTTCCTTTTCTGTTTGCATGTAATTTGCAGCAACATGGTTGCTCTGGGTTCTGAAATGGATGGATCCAAGGCAGTCCAGTCTGAGAATGTCCATAAAAATCCCGTCACAAGAGTGAAGAGGCCAGAGAGACCTTCACGAGAGCAGTTGAACAGTGAAGTTTCAAAGGTTTATGAGGAGATCAATGCCTTGCAAGCGAGGATGGAGGAAATCAGTTCACTCGTCAATGGCAGGCATCAGGGTAGGAACTCCTTGTCTGCCCAGATTGTCGATGCCAAGAAGCGTCTTTCGGATCTGAACATGCAATTCAAGTCTGTATTGGATGAGAAGAAGGCCGTTAGGGAAGAACTTGAAATGGCAGACAAATCTCGAGAGCGAATGCGGCAGGAGGCTAGATCGCTCCGAGACAAACTCCCATATGTTCGTGTGGAGGAAATTGATGAAGAGATAAAAAGGATTGAATATAGGATAGCACATACTTCTTTGACCTCTCAGGAGGAACAGAGATTGATTAAACAAGTGAGTAATATGAGGAAGACTAGGGATTTTGTCTCTGAGTATACTGCCAAGACAGAGAAGCTGTCTACAGATGAAAGTTCTCGATCTGCATTGCTTCAAACAATAAAGGAGAAAGATCAAATTTTGAATGAAATAAAGAAACAGCAAGAAGAGGAAAGGAAACAGTTTGATTCATTGAAAGAGAAGGAAAGTACTGAACTTTCTGATATTCCAGCACTTCTTGAGGAGAAGAATGCTGCATTTGGTAAGATAAAAAATCTTAGGGATCATATAACTCAATTAAGGAATGATTTTCAACTTAAAGAACAAGAATATTGGTCGAAGGAAAAGGAATGGAGGCAACAACAGACAATGGATAGAAAGCTCAAAATTGAGAAAAGGGAAGCAGAATGGAAGGAGAGGGAGGAGATTAGAAGACAGAGGCAACTTGAGAATTATGTGCCACCTTATACAGATGAACTTATAACCTGTGATCAGCTTTCCTCATACTTGCAGAAGTTTGTTCCCGTAGAGAAGGAATCTGCCTCTGCACCTCAACAGACAGAAAATGTTTCACATAAGGGTTTTGAAGATTTGCACCAGATCAAGAAAAATCGGCCAGACGAAGATTTGGGAGGTTGGTTCTCAGGTCTTGGCTCCAAAGGAAAGTCTAAGAAAGGGAAAGGGTCAGCTGGTGGAAAGTTGAAAGAGAGAATTTCTTTATCTATTGATGCCCTGTCTTCCTTTCAAAAAGTTGGTCTCAGAGCCCCCTCAACAGTTGGTGATGTTCCTGCTAGCTTGATTGAGTTGAAGGCAAAAAAAGAACTATTTTTGAAGCGTCAATCTGAGGCGACTAACCCAAAAGACAATGGCAGTGATGGGGTGCATGACTTAGTAAATAAGGCCACAGAACCTGCAAAAGAGACTGTAGATCCTTGCAATAGTGATGATGGACAAGAGGAAAACAAAGACAAAGCCATTGACATATCTCTTGTTAAAAATACTACTGAAGAACTTGAAGCTGCACAACGAGATACTACTGAAGAACTTGAAGCTGCACAACAAGATACTACTGAAGAACTTGAAGCTGCACAACGAGATACTACTGAAGAATTTGAAGCTCTTGAGGCTGCACATCAGGATAATATTGTTGCTTCTAATGGTGATAATGGTTTGCTGAGTGCGACTGAAGTGGTTATCGAAGAAGTTACCAATGGAGGTGGCATAGAAAACAAAACTGTTGTTGAACCTGTTGATGACCAGCATTCATGAAGGCTCCTTCCAAGGTTTAAACTAGGGATTAGTGGTGCATACTGCGAAAGCCCCCTCACTAAATTGTTCAGAGTTTAGAGTATTACCTTATGCCTTTGTAAACTTTATGATCACGTCCATAGTCCTGGTATTAATTATAGAGTTACCCTCTTCCTTTTATTGGGAAACTCATATGAAGCCAAAATACATTTGTAAGCACCATTCCAGTTTTTTTTGAATTGATTTTCTATGGCAGTGAGCCATTAAGAGAATTCATTGAAGAACATACAATAAGTAATAATCATTATTTTTCAATATTATCTGGCAAAGAGTCCTTAGGATTCTATTAAGGATAGTGGAATATTGAATTTATTTCCGGCCAATGCAGGAATACATTTTTATAAGTTGCAATGAGAAGCACTCTCGTTGTTAATGGAAGAAGTGAATCTGTCGCTATGTTGTTTATTAGAGTTAGTTGACTCCCTTTTACATTTGAGTACTGGTAAGGAACTGAAGTATATTTGTGGCTACGTTGTTTATTTGTGAGTAGTTGGCTATTTTTTACATTTGAATTCTCTTAGGAACAAATATAAAACATTATTTTTGTTGTTGGTTGTGGCAGATTTTTCAGAAATTTGTCCATTGTATTTTTACATGAACATTTAACTTTCTGCTAAGATAAGATTTTAACATTTTTTGCTGGAGATCTGAGAAAGGCAGTATGCATTCGTTGGTAAAGATTCATGATACGTTTTTTTTTATGAGTGTAGACTTTGGAAAATTTCAGTATATCTTTTTTGCTATGTTGCATTGGTGCCTTTTGGGTTCAGTGGCAGAGTACACATATTTTCCTTTGTCAAGTATGGGGTGATCAGGATGTGGGTTCTAATAGCTATTGGTGGCTTAGATGGAGATAAAAGTACCTATCAACAATGCTTTTAAGCTATCTTTGTTATTTCTAGTTTTGATTTTTTTTTCTTAATAATACTAATAACAATAATCTAATTTTAAGGTCATGGTTTGGTCATAGTTAAACCAGATACCAAATTGGTGTAGGAGACCTTTTGTTTGTGCGATAAAGGACCCTCTTTATGCACCAATTTGAGTGCTAAAGTCTATGGAGGTGTATATATTCCAACTCCCTTTGGATTTGAATCTGTTACCTCTTGAGAAGAAACACATGCTCTTAACCATTCAACCACCTCAAACTGTATTTGTGCCTTGCAAAAACAGGGAACTTCAAAACGGCAATGAGTGGATTAGCAATTGCATGTCTGCAATTGTCTAGTAATGTTTCTATCTTCATATTCATAAACATAAGTGGGATATTGGCGCAATATTTTTTGATCTGTAAGCTAATTCAAAGTTATGTGCTCAAAAGAGAAAATATATTTGAAATCATTTGTGATGCTTTTGAGTATTTCTCTTTTCCTGGCAAGGTATGATATGCGCAGGCGTGTAGTGTCGGATAAAAGCATTTGTATACAATGTACAGGGTTCTATCAGCTTCAAGTTGTTGGAACTTGTCTCTGTAAGTTTGCATTGATACAAGAGATACCTCATTAGCTTGATCACTAAATCCTAAAATACCTCGATGTGACATATCAGATTGATCTTCATAAATTTGCACTAAAGCTTTCCAAGATCATTTTTTGTTTAGTGTACTGATCCTATTCTAGCCATACCTGGAAATGCAGACTATTAAAAATGGGATTTGTTCATGCAAATGAGGCTCTGGAATATAGTATATTGCAGTTTAGATTAACAACCGTTCCCCTTCATTATTATGAAATTGGTGGGCTTAACTATTCCGGTGCGCAGAGATGATGGGCTTAACCCAGTGACGAGTAAGTCCTATCCTTTGTGTTAAATTCTAAATTAATGATTCAACGAAGATGTTTGGTGCATAGAAGATGGGAAATTTTATATCTTTGCGATGCATAAATAAACTTGAGAAAGATGGACTTGTAGTGAATATCTACATCTTGCTGTTGCAGATGTTTAGCATTCTGTGTTCTGTTATTTATGGGCTGTAAAATAATGGGGAAAGTACTTTTAAGGTAATGTAGGAGTTTTGGAACGGCGGAGGGGGAAAAGGTGGTCCAATTTCTAAACGAAGCCAAAGAATTTTGAAAACAGTGACAGTCGTTGTTTATGTTTTTATTGGATATCGGACAAAAGCATGTTTTGTTTCACAGCTTATATTGTTTTTTATGCTGAAGTATTTAGTTGGCCAGTATCTTGGGTTTGGGTTCTAGGTTTTTTTTCAACTGCTAAAAATTTGGATTTTTCCTGTTTTTGTGATGCGAAGAATTGTGCCTAACTTCAGTTAATATTAATTAACATTTAATTCTGGTATTCTATTCATCAAGTGTGCACTGTGAAAATCAATGAAGCTTTATGATCAGTTTTTGTCTTTTGATTATGTCTGCCCGGGGTGACAATTCAAACCAGACTATTTTGTGGAGTTCTTGCAATTTAAAGTGGCTGGTAATTATATTTCTCAAAATGAAAGTGAATAATTTTATATGATACTATAGCTTGTAGATGCAGATGTTCCAGAATGTCTGGCTTTGATTCTATAAAATATAGCTCAATTTTGTAACTAGAGTAATGATATCATGTAAGTATTTGATGGCTCTTTTCTACATCAAAGAGGAGCATGTGAAGCAGCGGTGGTGTCATGTTGAAAGTGATTGCTTGAGTGCAGAAATCTATTTTGGATATCACAATGTCCTTTTTCTTTTCAATAGAATTTGCGGCCTCCTTAAATTGAGTGTATCTGCACAAGTTAGGTTGTGTTCCTATGGAAGTGGCCAATAGTAATTTGGGAAAAATTTCTTGACTATGACATTTATAACATCAGACTTGCAAATTACCTGTTCAAGATGAATACATAATCAGGGTGCTGGCTGGATTTGACATGCTTGATTTTTTCTCATTTTGGTTGTGTTCATTGGATGATGTAAAAATTGAAAACATAGCCCAGAGAGGATGTAGGAGAGAAAAACAAGCAGTTCTGTTATTCATATTACACTGCACATCCTTAATACAAGTTATCAACAAATTTGGAAATTAAAGAGAAGATTAGATTCTCAATTAAATAAGAGATTACTTTAAATAATAAAAAAATAATTTTTCACATGCTACATAAAAATAAGTCTTCTCTAATAAAGAAATAAATAACTAATATGTTAAAATACAATAAATATTTAAAAATATCCCAAACTTTATGAATGCCTTGTCATTTTTTTCTGTTTAGAGGCTTTATAATTTTTTCCTTGTTTAGAGGAAGTCCTTTTTTTTTGTAGTACCATACCATCAAAGGACTTGGTATACCTATGTACTTCGTGCCTTGGAATGGATTAATGACTCCATTGTAGTGAGAAACTACTCCGGGTTGTACTTGAATTGGGGGCAAAATGATTTATCATGATGAAGAAGTTCAAGTAGAAAACCACTTTGATGTCTTCCTTGTTTCCAAAATATGTTCTTAATTGGAGGTTAAGAAGTTGATGCACTAGTGTGAAATATGTTACTTCCTCTTCAAGGCAGAAAATGATGTTTTTGGAATTTGAATACCTACACCGAGTCTTGTATCTTGTTCGTTGGAGATCAACCTACTTTGTTGTTAATTTTGTATTGTTAGACTAACCCCAAGTTTATAAAAGTTGCATGAGAGATGTTTATTGTAGGTGAAAGCCCTTATGAAGTGTTGAGATTTGTAGCTTGGGAGGTACACCAAACCCTAGGCTAGTGGGTTTTGGAGGAATGGGCACACAAGTATGACTTGTGGGTTTAGAACCCAAGCTTGTGGGCTTTGCACCCAAGCCTGTGGGTGTGAAACCATGATGAGAGTTCGACAAGTTATTGGTGGAGATGAAGGAGGACCTTGAGAGGAACCGAAGGCAACGAAAATCATCAAAATCTGAGCTTTACAAATGAAGATATTAATTTTTGAAGTTATGGTGTGAGCATTGTGGCACAAAGTTAAGGTCGACTTAGATGTTAGGAAGCCTTATGGCAGTGGTACAAGCCCACATGGTTAGTTTATTGAAGCCACATGAGAAAGAGGGCTCACGTGTGGAGGCATAAGACATATCTTAAGTGCATCTTTCTTATAAGTAATACATTTGGTAGTTGAGCTCAAGAAGAAGAGGACGGATGATGTTGGGACTCTTTGGTTGGGCTGATTTGTCTCTAACAGGTATGAGTTAGGAGTAGGAAGGTTGTTGTATTGCTTGAGGGCATATACGTAATGTTTTGGCATAATGGTGGTGGGTTATCTCTCATAAGAGTAGGGCGCATAACTTGGAGGCTGCTACAGGTAGGCCGCAAGCCTAGATCCACTTGTACAAGGGGCCGAAAGACTGGCAGGAGGATGCAAGCCTTAGATCTCTTGCACAGGAGGTTGGATCTTGTGTTTGTGGGTTGGTAACAAGCCTAGGACAAGCAACGAAGAGGAGCTGAGATAGTTAGAGGGAGGTTGCAATTTTGGAGAAGGTATGAAGGTGGAGAAAAGAGTGTTGTAGCAGGTTGCTAACAAGCACTAACTAGTGATTGCAGCTAGAAGACACCAACCCTTGAAGAATGCAGAGGTATGTTGTTGATGGATTTGTGTTGAGATTTGATGCTAGAGGATGGTAGTTCAGGTTGGACAGTTTGTGGACATCCTAAGGAGCAAATTACATCAACAATAACTTGTGTCATGTCAAGAGGAGCAACAAAAGGTTGCAAAACAAAGGTATGTTTGTCCTCTTGAGTTGATGTGCTTTGCAGGTGGATGTAGTGTACTAGAATAGGACAACCCAAATCTATGCAATAGCTCGTTTATTGCAGAACAAAGGGAAACATCTTAAGAGTTGTATTGGACACTCATAGACTATTGGAGGGCAGCGTGAGAGTGGTCCATGTTTGAGCCCTAAGTGCAGTGACCTAAGGACTTTAGGCTTGCTAGAAGTGGCAAAATTTGAGTATCCTAAAGAACAACTTGTGACGATTGTAGAGGCTTGCTTCAAGCCCGAAGAAACAAGTCTCTTGAAGGACTAAGGGATAGTTATATGTGGCAGAAAGAGAGCTCATAGGTCTGATCATCTAGGAGCAGTTGAGTAGCCCTAGACTTGCCCTATGGAGAACGACATCTATAACAAAAGAAGGAAAGTCCTAGCCCATGTTCATTGTTGGAAAAGGATTTCTAGCAGGGACAGGTGGCAGCCATCAATGCCCTATGTTAGTCTTCATTGGAGTAACATAAGAAGACTATAGTGGGCTAAAGTCCCTAAGTAATTGAGAAGCAACATTGGGCAGTTCAGAGTAGTTCATAAATGGAGTTGTGAATTCAACAAGAGTCTCGATGTGTTGATGCGTTGAAGGACTAATGGTCAACGAGAGAGCAGGTGGAGTCGAGATTCAGTGGCCAGATGCACTTGGGGCATTGATAGAGGCAGGTGTTGCAGATCGAGAGTCGAAGGACCGAGCATATGTGTGCAGGGTACAACCAAGGCAATTGTGAGGAGCTCTACATCAGTTAGATGGTCATAGTACTTTGTTCAGGGTAGATTTGGTCATCACGACATACACAAAGCCCTAGTTTTTGTATTCTTGTACTAGTGGATATTATGAGGGTCATTATCCCTGGTATGGGAGATCTAAACTGTTGTATTATCAGTTTGATTAATATAACAAAGTTGGGTTGTATAAATTTGTAAAAAGTTGTGTATATTATGCACTAGTAGATTTACTGTTGTATATTGTTTCGTTGTGCAAAGTAGTCTTGTTGTGATACTTGGATTGGTAGCATCATTGATTTGAGATTCTATCCTAGACTCCAGTGTCGTGGAAAAACAACATGAAGATGGTGTGTACACAATTTCAAAAGAAGATTTGGGTATATACTTTGTTCTAATAAAGCTTTGAATGGTTTTATTTCTTAACACTTTGAAGATAAGGTTCTTGAAAGTAATTGTATTGCCTAAACCTTATCTAATGAAGTCAGCTTGGCTTCAAAGGAGCTTTGACGAGTCCTCAATATTAAAGAATCACCATAAAGTGGTCTTGCAATGAGGATATTACTAACAATAAATTATCTTGGGGGAGTTTGACCATGGATGTTATAGTTGTAGTTGCTTTGGCTCATCACATTTCTCTTGCTTGCTTTTACCTATAATAATTTCTTTATAGAGCAGAGTAGTTAGCCGAGACAAATCAAGGTATACAGTGGTTGTACCAATTATGAGTTAAGTTGTTATAAAAGTGGGCCCAATAAATATATTAGTCACTAATACTTTTAGAAAAAATGATTAAGATAAGGTTGACACCTAATCCTCTGCGGTTGGGTGAACCTGGAATGTGAACAATCATTAGAAGATGAACTGAGCAGTCACATTCTTGTATATAACAATAGCTACCTAATGTAATAAATCGAATCAGTTTTCTGAGTTTTATGCCAAATTGGAGTTACTCATGGCCTGGCATGGTATCGGAGCCTAGTTCTAAAAATAGTTGTAACTCCCTTCATTTTTGCCATTGCCTCAATCCTGAGCGCTGCTCTGCCTCTGTCGATGGCCTGACATGCCCAGAGATGCGTTGGTGCCTCTATGCATACCTGTCCAAGCTCATTTCGCTCTCACCTGATCGAGTTGCTGTACGCTGAAGGCGTATGGTATTGGGATCTCAAGATCTCCTGTAACATTTACCTTTGCTATGAAAAGTGCCTCTTCATTTGCCCAAACCATTCTACTTTGCTGTAAAAACCGTCATTTCATTGCCCTGTTCGACCTGCATGATATGTGAACGCTATTCTATGGTAACTTTCAACACTACTGTCGCTCTGAATGCCAACTTTTTTTTTCTGGAGCCAAGAAAGAGCACTACTGTGCGTTTGCATTAACGCTTGAATATTAATGCGCAGTCGTATTAACGTTTGAGTGCTGACGACAAGTGGTATTATCGTTTTGAGTTTTGAATTCTCAGTGCTGATGGCAAGTGGTATTATCATTTTGAATTTTGAATGCGTTTGCATTAAAGAAACTTCTTTGTAAAGCTGATGAAAAAGGCTTCTGAATTTAATCTTTTGCTTCATTGTGGACTTCTCGGTGAGGGCTTTTCTGAAATTTTCTGCCTTGAAATTTTTCACGAACAGTAGTTGAAGATTGCTTCCTTGAACCTACTTCATTGTCGATTTCTGCATTAGGCAACGGATTCTTTGAAACGTTGATCGGCTATTTTATTCAATTCTCTGAACTCCGTGAAAGATAAAAGGCTCCTTTGAAAAGCTGAAGTCATATTAACGTTTGGATGCGCTATTGAATTAAAGCTGAAGTCGCATTGATGTTTGAATGCGTTTGCATTATTAACCCCGTTGAATTAAAGCTGAATCCGCTCACTATATTCAATTATTGAATGTGTATTAAAGCTGAGCGCATCCGGGGAAAACACTATGGGTATTAACGCTGAGCACTGTGGGTGTATATATGTATATTGTCCAAGTATATATATATATATATATATATATATATATATTGAATGGTTTTCTTGTTTAAAAGAAAATGAAAGGGGAGGATATTTTATAAATTTTGGAGACATTTGAAGAAAACTTAGTGCATAAAGAATTTGAAATCTGTTGCCCTTTTGAGTACAACTTCACTGTATATCAGCAGAAAGTTTTTTTTATCAGCAGAAGTTATTTATCAGCAGAAGTTTTTTTATCAGCAGAAGTATTTTTTACAGAATGCATTCAATCATCTCTATGGTAGGAATAGTTCTCACTGGCAAGGAGAACTATCCTGAATGGTCCCGGATGATAAAACACACCCTCATCTTCAATGAGTTGTGGAAGGGAGTGTGTGTCGGAGAAGGAGACAATGACCTAGTGCAGCCTACATCAGACAAAGAGCTTGTCATTTGGGAAAACAAGAACAACAAAGCCTATGCATTAATCGCAACATCTGTAAATGAAGAAGTAAGTCGCCATATTTCATCATATTCAACTGCCTTTGAAGCTTTACAAAAGCTGAAAGAACTCTATGACTCACATTCTGCACTTGAAGTTGTTCAGCTCATGATTAAACTCTTCACTCTTGAACTGAAAAATAATGATCCTCTTGCTCTTGCATCTGAAGTAAAGTCTATAATGCATGATATTAAATCCACTAAGTTTGAGCTGGATATCCCTCTTATTGCTTTTCTCAAGGCACTCTATCCTACCTACTCCAATTATCTTGAGTCTTTACAAGCAAATGGAAATCTTAAAGATATAACCTTTGAATCTCTTGTGAAAAAGTTTGCTGAAAGAGAGAAAGCCTTTGGAAATAAGACAACTCCTGAATCTTCTGAAGAGACTGTGTGCCTTGCTCATAAAGAAAAGCATCCTGCTCAAGATTCTACAAGAGGAAGAGGTGGACGAAGAGGAAGAGGAAGATACTTCAGAGGCAGGGGGCAAACATTCTCAAGGAGAAAAGGCAGATCTGCATTGCATTCGCTACAAATGAAATGGATCACATGATGCTTCTACATGCAAGCTACCATGGGACAAAATTGAGCAGAAAAGAAACCAGCAGAAAGGTAAAACCGATGATACAGACAAAGGTAAAGCACCTGAATCCACTCACTATATTGAGGCACAATGTAACATTGGAGTAAATGAAGATTTGTTTAATGCTTCACTTGCTTCTTCGAAAAATGATTGGTTGCTTGATTCAGGAGCAACCTGTCATATGACTCATAGAAAAGATTTTTTTGAAGATTTCACTGACAATGTTGATGGAGCAGTATACTTTGCAGATCAGTCAAAAATCAAGCCATCAGGGCTTGGCACAATCAGGCTTAAACTGCCTGGTCTTCCAGACTTTCTTCTGGATCATGTTCTATATCTCCCACAGCTCAAGAGAAACTTGCTGTCCTTGGTCCACATCTGCTAGCAAGGTCACTCCATTCATATGTTTGATGGCAAGCTTGAGGTAAGAAAAGCATCTGACCACTCACTTGTCATGAGGGGAATAGAAGAAGAAAGGCTTCTCAAACTGCAAGGAACCTCTGCTCATGCACAACATTTCTCATATATTTCTCATCATGAAGAAGGTACACTTCCATCAAGTTTATTATGGCATGCTAGATTTGGACATTTAAACTATGACAATCTCCACTTATTGAAGAAAAATGGTGTTGCTGGTTTGCCTACAATTCCTAGGAAACATAAGCAATGTGATGCTTGCATTCTAGGAAAGCATAGCAAACAGTGTTTTCATGATTCACATTCAAGAGCACATAGGAAGCTTGAACTCATTCATTCAGATTTATGTGGTCCAATGCCTGTTCCTTCTGCAAATGGAAATAAATATATCATGACATTTATTGATGATTACACCAAAATGTGTTAGGTTTATTTATTGAAGAACAAATCTGATGCTTTTCAAACATTCAAGAATTTTCATAAATGGATTGAAAATGATGCACAATCTCATATTGGGTCTATTCGCACTGATAATGGAAAATAATATACATCAAATGAATTTGAAAACTATCTTCACCAACATGGGATCAAACATCAAACAACTGTGCCTTATAATCCCCAACAGAATGGTGTAGCTGAAAGAATGAATAGAACAATCTTGAATATGGTACGATCCATGCTTTTCTTCAAAAATGTAAAGATAATGTTTTGAGCTGATGCTGTTCTATGTGCTGCATATATAAAGAATAGATGTCCATCTAATGCTATAAGAAACAAGACTCCTTATGAATTGTGGTATGGACATGTTCCTTCGGTAAAACATCTCAGGATCTTTGGTTCCGCCTGTTATGCTTTGATACCAAAGGTACATAGAAACAAACTTGGTGCTAGAAGTCGTAAGTGTATCTTCCTGGGGTATTCAAACACCTCTAAAGCATACTGCCTCTATGATGAAGTGAATAAAAAGTTTGTTGTATCTAGAGATGCCATTTTTCTTGAATCATCCAAATCTGACAATGTTGTTGAGCGGCAACTTGATCGCTTGGATAGATTCACAAAAATGAAATCATTTCAAGAATTTGATAATCAGATTCCACATCTTGAAGGGGGGATTCCTAAACTAGAACAACATGTGGAATCTTCTTCTGAAGAACAATCTCCTCTGCATGAAACTCCAACAACGGATGATGCTTTAAGTGATGTAATTGATAGAATTGGGAGACTCAATCTTGATTCAGTCCCAACTCAATCAACATAGCAACCTGGACCATCTCAGAAAGGTCCCCCAAAGTGGCTGACAAAGACACTTGAAAGTGTTCATCCTGATGAAATTGGAAAAACAAGAACCAGAAATTCAAACCGACAAAATGGAGGTGATGTAGATGACTCTAATTCACCTGTTGATATGGATGTTACTTATGATTGTGAATTGAACTTGTCTACAGATTTTGAACCAACTTCCTTCAAAGAAGCTGCTTCTCGTGATGAATGGAAAGAAGCGATGCAAAAGGAGTATGATGCCCTCATAAAGAATGGCACTTGGAAGCTGGTTGATCCTCCATTTGGAACCAAACCAATTGGCTGCAAGTGGGTCTACAAGAACAAGTACAAAGCTGATGGCTCACTTGACAAGCACAAAGCTAGGCTTGTGGCAAAAGGTTTTGCATAGAAGGAAGGGGTCGATTATGAGGAAACTTTTGCCCCCACAGCAAAATGGGCCACCATCCGGACACTCTTTGCACTAGCAGCTCAGAACGGTTGGAAAGTCCATCAAATGGATGTAAAAACTGCATTCTTGAATGGAGATCTAAAAGAGAATGTTTTTATGTCCCAGCCTGAAGGATTTGCTGTGAAAGGACATGAACAAAAAGTATGCAAACTTGTGAAGTCCTTATATGGCCTCAAACAAGCACCGCGAGCCTGGTATGAAAAACTAACTGAGCATCTTCTGAAACTCAACTTCAATCATTTTGATCTTGATGATGCAACTTTATTTGTCAAGAAAGTTGGCAAAACAATTGTATATCTTGTGGTATATGTAGATGATATTTTAATGACAGGGAACAATGAAAGCTACATTGCATCCATAAAGAAGGAATTGGAGAAAAGTTTTGAAATGACTGATTTGGGCTATGTTCATTACTATCTTGGCATTGAAGTAACCCAACATCCAAAATCCATATTTCTTTCTCAAAAGAAATACATTGGAGATTTTTTAAACAATTTTGGCATGAAAGAGTGCAATCCTCTTTCTACTCCAATGGAACAAAACTTAAAACTCACATCTATTGAAGGAAAGGAATTTGAGGATGCAACAAAGTATAGACAACTTGTAGGAAGTCTCATCTACCTCACTACTACCAGACTAGACATTTCATTTGCTGTTGGAATCCTCTCCAGGTTTATGCAAAAGCCTTGTGAGGGACATTGGTCTACTGCAAAAAGAGTTCTAAGGTACTTGAAGGGAACTCAATACCTTGGAATCAAGTATACACAGGTGGACGACTTCAGCTTGGTTGGATACTCTGATTCAGACTTCGATGGAGACAAAGAAACTGGGGTATCTACTTCAGGATATGATATGAGTCTTAGATCAGGAGTTGTCTCTTGGAGATCACGCAAACAATCAGTTCCAGCAGATTCCACAACAGAAGCATAATACGTGGCAGCAACTGAAGCAAAGAAAGAAATTGTGTGGCTTAGGAAAATTCTTGAAGATTTGCAGGTAAAACAAGTACAATCAACTCCACTCATGATTGACAACACCTCTACAATAAAGTTGGCCAAGAATCCAAAGTTCCACGATCGTACAAAGCACATCAATACTAAATATCATCTGATCCGACATCATGTTGAGGCCAAAACAATCCATCTCCGTCATTGTTCCACAAATGAGCAAATTGCAGACATCTTCACCAAAGCGCTTGGAAGAGAAAAGCTTGAAAGATTCAGAATGATGCTTGGACTCACCAACATCCCTTTAGATTAAGGGGGGAATGTTGACACCTAATCCTCTGCGGTTGGGTGAACCTGGAATGTGAACAGTCATCAGAAGATGAACTGAGCAGTCACATTCTTGTATATAACAATAGCTAACTAATGTAATAAATCGAATCAGTTTTCTGAGTTTTATGCCAAACTGGAGTTACTCCTAGCCTGACAAATGCTTCTCATATTAGACAAGCTACTTTATGAAACCTTAAACTTTGTACAATCTCCTAGGAAGTAAAAAATAATAATGATATTTCGAAAAACTTACATTAAATTTTAATTATAAAATAGAGAAATTCAAAAAATCACAAAACTTGTAAATTGAAAAAGATGCAACTACCTTGAAACTATAAACGTTGAACAAATTAATATAGATGGATGCAACACAAATTTTTTAAGAAAACTAGCACTATCACATGAATATGGTTATAGAGAAAATGTTCTAAGAAAAAATAAGGTGAATGTTAAAAAACAAGCTTTGTTACTAAATGGACATGAATAGAAGTAATGGAAATGAAAAAAAGATAAAAAAAAAGTGAACAAAATTTCAATTGTAAACAAACTGTATATATTAAAATTTTCAATTGTAAACACACTATATATATATATTAAAATTTTCAATTATAGATACATTGTATATATTTACAATACAAGTTTGTGACAAACTTGGACACCAAAAATAAAAATACATTCAATTACATAAAAAAAAATTAGGTAGAAAAAGTCTTTTTAAAATCAACTTTCTTCATATACTAGAAAAAATAAATTTCTCCATAGGGATATTATAATAAATGTCTAATATATCATGAATTTATGAATGTTTTACCATTTTTTAAAAAGACGATAGCACTAATTCTTTTGATTGCAAGTGAGGTGAAGTGTAAACTATTGGAGACTTTGGTATAGATAACTATGTTTCTGTTACGTTATATATTTCATATTGAATAATTAGTCCTTATTAACACTTTAACATAGAATTTTAATTAAATAAAATGTACCTTAACAAATTAATAAACATTAAATTTTAGTAGGATAATAAATCAAATCAAACTATTAAACAAAGTAAATCATACAAATTATACATTTTGAATTTTAATTTTGTCAAAAGTTTTATATAAAAAAAACTCAAACTAAATTATATATATTTAAGCAGATTAAAAATAAAAAATAATATTAATTAAATTAAAAGAATTTGAATATATATATAAATAATTTATTGAAAAAAAAAAAAATTAAAATGAAAAAAAATTGAGTTATAAAATAAAAAGAGATAAAAAAAAATGAAGTTATATAATTTATATAATTAAAAGATTGGAAAAAAAAGTAATATTAAAATTTTAAACTCTCAAATAAAAAATAATTTTTTTTATTTTTTATTTTTTTTTTATTTTTTTTCATTTTAGAGAAATATTAAACCAAGAAAAAAATAAAAAGGTTTTTAAAGGAGAAGAAACTAAAAAGGTAAAAGCAAAGAGCTTATAAAAAAGGAGTAAACTTTTTTATTTTCCATAATTAATCTTATTTCATAGAAAAAAATGGGTTGTTTTTAAGTGGGATTTTTTGAAAAAAAAAATGGTGTATTTTCCAATTTAATTTGTCTAAAATTTGGTAGGGATTCATTGAAATCACAAGTTTGATTAGTGAACTCTGCACATAAAAGTGCCAGGTTTTTGAGGGCGTTGAATCCGTATATGCAGTCAAAAAACCAGTTTAAACAACACAAATCAAAATTTCACCACAAATTTTTTCACCAATTTAAACAACACATCAAAATTTCACCATAATTTCTTTTACCAATTTTAGCCTAAAGAAAACAAACATATAACAAAATAAAAAATTATAATATAAATTAAAATTTTATATATTTTATATTAAAAAATATGTAATTATATCCACTCACATAGATATATACAACCAAACATATAATTCCAAACCATATTTAATATACAATGGGAGTAGTCTAACTTATAGACAAAATAGTCTTTTTCATGGGAATTCACCAAAATCAGGAATACAATTTCAAGATTGTTTGTTGTTTAAAATACATTTTTGAATACATACATGGAGTGACACTTCAATAAATCTTTTAAAAATCATCTCTATCAAATTTTGATTAAAATTAATTAGAAAAAATGTACCATTTAATTTATAAATTAGACTACACCTATAAAATAAATCCCATTCTATAACACTAGATTATTAGATTATTATGCACAAAACTTTAATTTTTATTTAAGAAATTTTCATATTTTAATAGTGCCCGTATATGCTTTAACAATCATATGGCTTTAACAATCATATTTAAAATAGTGTTTTTCTTGATTTTAATTTGCGTTAATATACATGTAAATGATTAAAAAAACCCTATTAAGTATTAGAAAATATTTAACTATTACGATAAATCAATAAATATATAATTAAACTAATCCCTGCGTAATTTGTATAAATACTCATAACAATAATTTTAACATCGATAAATTAATTTTATAAAATCAATTTAGTGAATAAGCATCCTCATGAAAACAAAAATTAAATTCCAAAGTCCATCTACATTAATAATTCACGTTCAACTTAAACATAAAACTAATCATGATGATTCATTGACACTAATAAAAAGTGGGAAAAATAATATGGTATCTAAAGAAATTCAAATATTAACAAAAATTTGTGTATGGCCATTTTTGTATTAACATTTTAGCTCTTGAATTATCTTAGTGTTTTTCTTTAACATTAAATGTTTTTTTTTTTGTTTTATTTAATTTGAGTTTATTTAAAATGGGCATATGAACATTTAATGATGGAATAAGAAATTTTAAGTATATGTAAGTCTGAGAGGATCCTTATTTTCAATTTTATAGAGCATATAAATAAGATTCTGAAAAGGAAATGGTATTGCTTCTTTGAATAAGACATCAATGGAAAAGATCTACGTGAAGATGAATTTGAGAGATGGTTTTCTTGTCTTTGAAATCAAGAGAAACAAAATCCCCACAATAATGATTATGATATGTATTACAAAATGCCATAGTCAAACTAGATCACCATGCACAAGAAAAAGGATGGTTAAGGTCAATTGTTGAAGATATGCCAAACACTAGAAAATCTGGGCATTTTTCCAACTCCCAAAACTTCTACTTGCCCAAAATTTCTTTCAAAACTTGGTTTACATGAATAAATAAAAATAGACTATGAGTAGAAGAATGTAGAAACACTATTGACTGAGATAAGCATCAATCAGTTGATTACCTTTCATCAATGTTTGAGTAGCTACAACATTCTTTTTTAAAATTATCATTAATGCTTCATTCATATCTTTGAATATGTATGATTGGATGTTCTAATTCAACTTTATCATGATCTAGTAACTTAGGCGTGGTTCCCACGTAGCACACGTATGATTGAGGCATGTACCAAGGGAAGGTCACTTGGTTAGGGGGAAGCTATTGTTGAGATATGAGACTAATACAAGGAGTATGTAACACACCCAATCCCTTAATTCTCGATTAAGGATATGGGGTATCTAGACCCAACCTCCAAGGTTAATTTATGGAGACAAGGTTTCAAATTCTCGCTTCCTTTAACCATAATCTTCTTCCTCTTTTCTAAGATCATCATTGTCTTCTACTAGTTAAGAGTTTTCCAAGAATATAAGTTTCATCCAAATCTGAGCTCTGGACACAAAGTTATGCTTATTTCAAAATATGTCCTCCAAGTGCCCTGTTAACATCCATACCATTGCCACATCAACTTGCTACACCAACATGCCACATCGACCTATCATGTCAGCATGCAATAAATAATTATCAAGTTTCATTGGTCTTAGGAAGAAAACCTGAAAACCAGTGTCTGGAACTCCCCATACATGATCATCCGATATCCCAAAATTCGATATCTTGACCTCCTAATACCCAACATCCAATATTTTGACCTCCCAATACCCATTCATTCGATATCCCAAGAGTTGATGTCATTACCTCCACTCTCTAGAATTTTTATGCCATCGACATTACCTCCACATTTTTTACCACCTAGCTTCCATCTCATCGCAATTGTGCACTCTAATCCACATTGCCCCATTGTTATAGGCCATTTTGTCACATCTGGTCAATAGGCATGCAAACTGGATCAATCAACATCCGTGAACATGTTGTCATCACCCCCTCACAAAGCCCTAAGCATGACCTTTCCAAAAAGTATAAGTTTATGAGATTAATTGCTCAGAATCAATCTTTTTGGCCCCAACTCACCTTGCCCCTTTAGCCACCTTCTTTCAACGTTGCTTTCTCCCTTCTGCACCAATGATGATCAACACTTTTTGCTCCTTTCTGCACCAATGTTGATCAACACTTGTTGCTCCCTTCTTCAAATGTGCTGATTCTAGAAATTAGGGAAACTAAAAAATATTCCAAAGATTCCTTTTCCAAAAGCTTCCAAGGGTTGTTTTTACTATTTACCATGGATAAGAGATTGAATCTTATCTCAAGCCCATAATGGTAAATCTTGAACCACCATCCTTCTCCTATAAATTTATTGCCATCCATAGCATTAGGGTTGGCTTTTGGAGATTGAATGTATGATGCTAATTTCAACCTAAAGGAGTCATCATCTTCATGAATTAGGGTTGATATTGAGGTGTGATTTGTGACAAGGAAGGACAAGTTGAGGTGTGATTTGTGACAAGGAAGGACAAGTTAACTTGGGGATACATTTACAAGATCAAATACTATTTATGGTTGTAAACTCTGTCCTATTTCTATTAATACAAAGAGTATATTGTTTTCCTATATGTGTTATGTTTTGTTTGCACTCATATATTTCAATGCCTTGCTGATTCATTGAATGGGTATTTTAGATTATGCTACTTGGTTGTTGTAGATCCTTTTCTTGTTTCAGTCATGTGTGCAGGTTCTAATTATAGCACTTGGAGCTACAATTGGATATTATAAGCAAGGAGGAAGATAAAGCTTGCTAAAGATTCAAGGCAGGGTTCTTTCCATTCTCTAACTTCTCTACGGAAAACTTTATGATTTTTGTCTTTTGTTGTTCTAGACCAGTCCACTAGGTCTAGGGAATTCACCTTTGTCGCAATCGCAAATTCCAAATAACAAATTGGCGACTCCACTGTGGAACATTTTTTTTCCCTTAGTGGTTTCCTTGACCTTAGCACCTTTTTCACCTCTTACACTGATCTTGATTGATTCACTCAGACCTTGTTTGACACAATGAAAACCCTTTGTTGATCTTGATTTGATTTTTTGTGTTGTATTGTGTCCTTATTATGAGATAGAGCACTTTAGTGCACCTGTCCCTTAGTTGTACCTGCATTGCAATGCACCTTCCCTTGTATTGTACCTACGCTGATTGCACTGCATCTTGTGTTTCACCTATGCTGATTGCACTGAATCCTATGTTGTACCTGCACTGATTCCTCTATACTTGCACTGCAATGCACCTTCTCTTATGTTTCACCTGTGCTGCAACAAACTGGTGTCCCTTATGCATCTGCGTTGATCTTGTAGGATGCAAAAATTTTCATTCCTTGCCCTTTCTCTTTGCTCTGATTTGATTTGACATGTTTTCTTGAGTTTTATGAGTTTGTTAGTGTCTCTTAAAAGCAATATTAATGTTTGCATTTGGTAAAAATTTCTTTTGTTTTTTCTTTTTTCTTATCAATTAGGCCATTTGTAAACATTGAACTTGATTGTTGATTGAATTGAAGAAATTTATATTATAGTCATATTCTGTGTGATTTATTTGATCAATAATCTTGAGATCCTGGCACGAAATCATGTCAAATGACTGTAAAATCGACCCATTTTTGACATCACTGAAATCTGGACCCTCGGGAATCTCAAAGATTCTCTAAAGATTCATTCTCACTGGTTGACTGGAGTTATGATGCTTAGATGACAAATCTGACTTCACGCGCTCCTTGCGAAAAACTGAGTAAAATGAGTATAAAGTCAGCTTGGTTATGAAATTGTCAAAGTTCAGAGAATCTTTTAGATTCCTCAAGATCCCACAAAGATTCCCCTCTGCAATTTTACTGAAGATCTACTACTCAGAGCAGAAAACTGATCATGCCATCAAACTACTAGTGAAATTTTGGTGCATTTGAGTATAAAGTTGGCATGATTCTATCACTGTGAAAATTTGGCCCCAAGGGAATCTCTTAGATTCCTCAAGATTCCACAAAGATTCCTTCCTACAAGTTGATTGCAAATTTGCTACTCAGATGAGGCAACTAATTACACAATCAGATTCCTTGTAGAAAACTGAGTGAAATGAGTATAAAGTTCATATACTTCCACCTCTGTCAAAAATCAACCTCCAAGGGAATCTAAAGATTCCTCCCCTGCATCAGAGAATATTATTCTCGAACTCTGTGCCAATCATGGCCTGCACCTATGTTGGATTCTGTTGTAGCATTTTTTGGTTTTAATAAGATAGAATATTTGATAAAATACTAAGTTAGGATATGGACATAGCAATAGTGAATAAATGTTAGTTTAAAAAATATCTTGATGATGATGTCCATATCAAAGAAAATGTTAGGTTATATGTCCTAAAAAATGAAGACAAAAGAAAATGTTAGGTTAGAAAGAAAAGGAAACAAATAAACTCTGAAAGTGAGCAAGTCCAAATGCCACTACTCTTTTTCTGTAAAATAATGGTTGTGTGCAGCTTGTCTTAAATGCCACAACCCATGACAGTCAAACAATTTAATCTTGACTGCTTCATGCTTTAAATTTGATGTTATCATTAGAGAATAAAGATCTGGCCAAACTGTTTAATCTTGGCAGATCAGTAGTTAGGTAGAGAATAATAAGGTGCTCATCAGTTTAATCTGAGCCCTTGGAGGTTATAAGGGTAGATTTAGATAGTTTGTTTTGTAAAATAAAAGAAGGGAAAAGGGTTTTCTAGCTTAAATGCACCCATTAAGTGAAAAGTAGAGAAAGGTTACAACAGTTTCATTATTGATTGGACAAAATGTACATTTATTATGTTTTTTGTGTCCATGATCCAATTACACAAAGCAAATGAAGGTCTATAAGATCAATTAATTAACTTCTCATTCATCCCCATTCATCCCTATATTCACTAACTACCCCTTCCCACATTCATACATTCATATCCATTCATTTTCCATAAAAATCCCTTTTCTTAAGGTAAAAATCATTTTTACCTAAGAAAAGTTAAAGCCCCATGTTAAATTTCCTTTTACTCAAAAATCCACAAAAAGTCATTTAGCCTAAGTATTCATATATATATGTGAAAAGCCAATAACACATAAAAACATCATAACTTAGCGCATTTTCCCTTTCCGCTCATATTCCACGTTAATACTAACTTAATGTATTAAAACCCCTAAAAATCCCTTTCCCGTATATATTAGCTCCTTTAATTAAAAAACTCAAAACCCTTAGTTTTGTTATAAAACTATGTATTTTATAAAAACCATCGCATCAACGGGATCACAAGTCTTTCATATAAATAACCCTCCACCATTGCGAAATGCGATTGCGATGGGCCTGGACCCGACACGGATATAAATCATATTCCATACCCATATCACATCTGCCCTCATCGCAGTCCTGGCTAATAACAATACCCTTTGCCATTGCGATCCCCGATTGCGATAGACCCAGACCTGACGCTATATATATTATAACTCATTGCCATATCACATCCGCCTTTATTGCAAGTCCCACTAAAGCAATAAACCTCCGCCAATTGTGATCTTCGATTGCGATGGGAATCCAAACCTGACCAAATATATATCATATTTTATTGCCATGTTGCGTCTGACCCCTATCGCATTCCTTTGTGATGGGCCTTCCCTTGCTTAGCTCTAATTGCGATAAGCGATAAGCTCGAAGCCGATGCCTTTATTTACCCGAATTCATACATTTTCAAATCCGCCATAGTGCGTTTTGAAAAGAATTTCTTTGTTAAAATGTTTTTTATGATTTAAACAAAGAAATAACTAAACCTTTGTTTAACCATAAAAACACCGATAATTTGGGTTTTAAGCCATAATACAACCATTTTCGTCATTTTTAATCATTTGTACCCTCCGTACTCCTTCTTCACTTCACCTCCGTTCGATCTAAAGCCTTAAGATCCAACGGCCCTCAGCGATTTTGGGTTAGCTCCCTGTATGGGCTACCCACCTGAAAAGTGGTATTTCACCGTCCTCCCTTGCTATGTGTCAAGCTTAGATCATTTCGGGTGACCCCTTCCCAAAACCGCCCGTGCTTCATAAGCGGTGCAATGAAAACTGCCTTCTGCAAAATGACAAAACGGTCACTGTTCACTTCGCGTCGTATTTTAAAAGGAAAACTGTTTTTCCCGTTTGAACGCCAAATGATCATTTTGTTCTGTTTTTGCCTGTTTTACACAACGAACCCTCCATAAGCCTCTGCGGCCAAAAAACCATCATTTTACCTTCAGATATGCCCCAGACTCCTTCCAATAGCCTTTAAAGCTCAATAAAGCCATTCATGACCATCTTTGTCACCTTGTTTTTCTTAAATGATTTCTATGTTTTGCAGGGGAAGAATGTTGTTCTAGTTTTACAAAGAAAAAGCCTTTGTACAGTTGGAGGACAAATATTAAGACTATATCAAATCGCTTCACCCTGTAACATAAAATCCAAAGCGATTTACTGTTGAAAAACACAATGAAACTCTGAAATCCACAGTAAGGATAAAATGATCATAGTAAAGGTTACTCAGCAGGGTGAAAGCATATTAAACAAAGTTTAAAGAGTATGAGGTAAAGATTAAATGAAGGAATCAGCCAGAGTAAAAGATACAAACAATCGATCAACATAAAGGGAAAAATATCAGACAAACAAAGCCATCACAACCTGAATAAAAGTGGACAACAAGAAGCAGTTCAATAACTGCCCCTATCTTCTTGCATGAGATCTTTTCCTTTACTAGAATATATCTTAATTAGTTATAGGATATTTCTTAAGTTTATTATTGTATAAATAACTCTCCTCTCTAGATGTTATAGGTTCATATTTCAAAATTCATAGTTCATTGCTTATAAAGTTTTGACTATTAATTCTACTTTGAACCTCGAAGTCACCTTTGAAGGAAGCTTTTGTAGAAACTTGATATACTCAGTCCTTCTGGAACCTTAATACAAAGCAGAGGATTCTGAATCTGGTTTTACACAATTTTGCGTTATCCTGTAAGTTTTTCTAGTTTTCAATTATTATGTTTTTCTTCATATGCTTATTACTTATAGATATATCTAGGTAGGAACAATTTGTGTCTCAATTGATTCCTATAAGCTCCCGAAGTGATCATCTATTAAGAGAATGGATTAATGAAGTGTCTGTTTAGCTAATCCCCTCTAATTAATAAATCATCAACATATTGTGTAAGCTTAAGTATACTGCCTTGAACCTTTGGAATGTAGTTTAGAAGGTTTTCCAACTTATGATTGTTCTATTTTACAGTCTGGAAACTGTGATAATCATATTTTTTTTGCTGTCTTCTACTCACCACTATTTTGATCCTTATCACTATGTAAAGTCTTATAGTAGCCCTCTTCTTGTTGGGTTGTGTTATATTCTTTCCACGTAGTTAATAGGGGGTTTGAAGGGCACCGTAACCCCACTTTATGGGGTCCGGGGCAGTGCCCCGAAAAATTTTGGTTTTGCACCATATGTTAGGTTGGGCGGACCCACCTATGGTTTTGTGCATGATTTTCGCACATGTTTTTTGGACGCGATGGTTTTCGGTCCATGGTATTGGATGCTTCGGCATGTATAAATATGTATTGTAACATTGAAAGGAACATAATGAAAAATCAAGCTGGTAGTCCCGGTTTTGGGATCCAGGGAAAATCTTTGTGCATATGTGTTTTATGGGTTGTGCTCCCGCATTGTTTATTTTCTTTGTTTAAGAATTCGTATGCAGGTAATTTCTGTACAGGGTTAAAACCTACACTACTGAGATATTAATATACCCAAAGGATTAATTACTTCAATTCTACATCTGTCTTCCAAAATTAAAACAAAAAAACCCCAAAATAATTATTTTAGATGCTCTGGCATTGGTAGCTGACCTACTACTATCTTAGAGGTACAACAGATTCCACACTCACTCCTTTTTCCCTAATCGAATGAGCAACTATGGTTTTTTTATAAGAATCTGGGCAGATTTGCCAAAGCACCCAATTGGGTAGTTTGGTTGGCAAAGATAAATTAAGAGCATTTGTTTGGGGGGGCAAGTTGGTTCAAAACCCTCCGCCCCCATTTTGGTACCTGTTTATTAAATTTTGGTGGTGGTAATATATGTGGGCAGTTATAGTGTTGCATGGGGTCTCCCATGGGGTAGGCCGACCATCCTGGCGTAGTCTAACTTATAGACTAAATGGCCTTTTTCACGACCATTTTTCTAGTTAATTTTAATCAAAATCTGACAGAGATTTTTAAAAACTTGATTTTAAATTGTTTAATATGCATAATTTGAGTGCCACAGGAGTTCTTTTAGGGTACTGAATCCATTTATGCATTCAAAAATGTATTTTGAATAAAAAAAATCTTGAAATTATAGTGCAGGATTTTGGTGAATTCTGGTGAAAAAAGTTATTTTGTCTATAAGTTAGACTGTGCCGAACAACTTGGTCAGGTGGGTTCAATCCCTGTCAGCCCCAAATATGTCATACAAATATTGACTATATATATATATATATATATGTGTGTGTGTGTGTGTGTGTGTGTGTGTGTGTGTGTGTGTTGGGGAGGGGTGATGTCACGCCCCCATATTCTTATTTATAATTTTAATTTTTTATAATAATAATTTTGAAAACCAACCATCAAATTATTGGGGGTCATTAGAAAAATTAAATATGTAACAAATTTGCCTTTTCCCTACCGTCAGAAACTGTTACCATGAAGTGCCATATTGTCGCCTCGTTAGTGGCTGCCAATGGGCTTAGTTTGACCAAAATTTTGACTGGCCATTTGGGTTGAGGTGTAGTTTGTGCCATTAGAAATCTTGCAACGAGATAATTGATCTCACCCTAGTTTCATTGCAATCAAAGAACTTTTATTTTTGATATTTTCCTGAGCCCTCTTTGATCTCTGAGTGTTTCAGGAGCCACCTAGATCAATCCTCCCCACTGAGGAGCTTTTGATCTTCCGAAAGCATGAACACATCTGGGTCTACTGTGTTACATTGCCAAGCCACACTTCCAACATCTTCATTCCATACAAACCCATGGTACATTCTTTGCAAATTACATACAAAACCAAACATGACTCAAACAACCCAATACTTGCCAAGAGTTTATAACACACATTCTTTGGTCAAGTTTACATCATACTAGAAACCAATACCTCAGCTATCAACAAAAGGCCCAAAACATCATCGTTGCTTCAATAAGTGATGCAAAACACATCATCACTTTTATAATTATATTGCAACACATGATTTACAAAATGCGATCGCGACAAGATATTATATCTAGTAAAACCATTTTTTACTCAAAAAAGTGAATGGGTCATCTCCCTATGGCAGATTCACTTGTTGAAGATCTTCACCAGTTGGTTCCTTCATAGGTGCTTTCTAGGCATGGAGTATCTGACACGTGGCTCTCTGGTGTCCAACCTTGTTGCAGTGACTACAATGATTCTTTCTCCTCCAAACTTTCTAAATCGTCTTGGAATGCTTACTCCTGGTGTGTCTCTTATAAGTGCCCATGGAATCCTCACTATCAATGGAATGTGATGACATGCTCTAATCATCTGTCATTGGTTGGTCACTGTCTGTCTAGGAGCTTTCCCATCCTCTTTTATGACATATCCAAGTCCTGCATAATGAGGAAATTCCTTCACTTTGATGGGATTCACAATGACCTGGCCATTAATGTCGAGGCCCTTTCCTTGATACCCCATTTTCTTCAACAATTTGATCCAATTCCTGTAGTATGTTTCTCAAAAGCAGTGAAATCATCATCATAAAAACATGAAATTGAAGAATCACTTTTTACCTCAGGCTTGTTATGCTGCAATTTTTCCAAGGCCTCCTCCTTGGCTTGTAACTGATGCTGCAACCTTTGTTTCTCCTTCTCTTCTTCTTGTAGGAGTCTCTTTAGTTCAACATTTTCTGCTTGAATTCTTTGGTTTATCTCTTCAAATTCTTGGAGCCATGTAGTGCTTGGTTCCCTTCTCACCTTTGGCACAATGTCTGCTAAAATCTGTCTCATTGCCTGAATCGAAACCCAAGTCAATAGGTCCACCTTCTATAATCCCAAGAGATGCAATCTTCATTTCATCACCCGAGTCTGATCCCAGGTCAATTGGTTCAACACCTGCAAATCTTGCAGCTGTGATCTTCTCATCATCCTCTAATTCATATTCTTGGTCTTATTGCATAGTTGCAACTGTCTTCTGCTTCTCTTTTCCGTCATTCCTCTTTGGCCTCAATTCTGGATGCAATTTCCAACAATGCTCCTCATCATGCCCTTATTTCTCACAATGAGTGAAAGAGGGATTTTCTTCCTTTATCTTAGTTGTTGTTTTCCTCTTTGGGTGGTCTTCTTGCTCATGCTTCTCCTTGCTTTCAATATGTACAACCTTCATACTAGCTTCATTAAGATTTTTAGGTTCAAATAATAATAATTAATGACACAAATAACTATGCAAAGAGCTAACATATTTCATCAGCATCTTAGAAGTGTCTAGTGGAACATTCAATGTTAATGTTTGTTTCCTAAACTCCTCTGTAAAATTTTGAACAATTTGACCTTTACTTTGTTTCAAATGTTTCCATTCCATCATGGCCTTCTGTTTGTAACCCAATGGGTAAAATTATCCTCTTAAATCATAAACAAACTCATACCAAGATGAAAGAAGTTTATGACTACTCTTACCACCTTTTTACAATTTTCCTTCCCACCAGACGAGAGCAGTGCCACTCAATCGAAGGGATACTAGCTAGATCTTGGCTTCATCCTCTTTGATTCGTTGTATGTGACAATACACCTTAACTTGTCTTATCCAGTTATCTAGCTTTTCTGCATTCGATTCCCCACTAAACATAGGAAAATCAAACTTGACATCCAACTTAAAATTTTTCTTTTTAGATGCATTCCTATGATTCCTGTTAGAATGATGAGAAGAAGAAGAAAAAAAAATTTCATTGGAGGACGGAGAGGGAGGGGTCTCTTCTCCTCCAACTTCATGATTTAGTGAGGCATGATCATCCGATTCTTTCTTTTCTTGCTGCATTGTATTTTCATATTCTGCAAATAATTTGTCCACTTTTTCTGCCATGGTGTAGAAGGCCTTGTGATATTTTCACTTGTCTTCCAACTGATCATCTTGATCTTCCATTCTCCCTCTTCGAGCTACACATCCTGATTCTGTATCAAAGGACTTTAGTTTTCCTTCACCTCTTTGGAGATTTCCCTTGGTTATCATGCACTTGCAATTCAAATCAACAGAAGACCCACTCTGATACCAAACTTGATCCAAAACTTTTCACTTCAAAGATGCATACAAAATTGCATTTAAAACAACATGTAACCATAAGATGCATACACATAAAAAAAGAAGAAATAAACGACAACCATGAGAAACAAAGACACAACAGGTTGATAATAGAGTTCACCCGTGTGGGCTATGTCTCTGGGCTTTGCTCAATGTGGGGAGGATTATTTCATTAATCTTCAACAAAAATCAAATTACATGCATGTCCACAAAAGGCACCTTAGACCTCCATTTTAGGGGATGTCCTGAAAATGCACACCTTTGCTGAAGAAATGGATTGCACCATTGAGTTACTGGTATGCAATTGTGTCAAATGACTATAAACTCTACCCATTTCCAACGTCGTCGAAATATGGACCCTCTGGAATATCAAATATTCCCCAAAGATTCCTTTTCATTGGTTGACTGGAGTTCTTCTACTCAAATGACAAATATGCCTTCACGATTGCACTCCTTGCAAAAAAGTGAGTAAAATGAGTATAAAGTCGACCTAGTTCTGAAAATGTCAAAATTTGGCCCTCACAGAATCTTTTAGATAACTCAAGATTCCACAAAGATTCCCCTTTTCAAGTTGACAGAAGATTTTTTGCTCAGATCAGAAAAATAATCATGCCATCACACTCCTGGTGAAATTTTGGTTCGTTTGTGTATAAAGTTGGCATGATTCTGTAACTATGAAAATTTGGCCCCAAGGGAATCTCTTAGATTTCTCAAGATTCTACAAAGCTTCCTCCCTGCAAGTTGACTGAACATTTTCTGCTCAGATGAGATATTGATTACACCATCAGATTCCTTGCAAGAAACTGAGTAAAATGACTATAAAGTTCATATACTTTTGCCTCTGTAAAAAATCAGCGTCCAAGGGAATGTAAAGATTCCTCCACTACATCAGAGAATATTCTTCTCGAACTCTGTGCCAAGCATGGCCCGCCCCTCTATTGGATTCCGCACTCACTCCTCTGTCCTCGGTCGAATGAGCAATTGTGGTTTTTATATAAGAATCCAGGCAGATTTGTTAAAGACCCAATTAGGCAGTCTAGTTGGCAAAGATAAAATAAGAGCATTTGTTGGGGGGCAGTCTGGGTTCAAAACCCACCACCCCCATTTTGGTACCTATTTATTAAATTTTGAATTTGGTAATATATGTGGGCAGTTATAGTGTTGCATAAGGCCGCCCATGGGGCGGGCTGGTTAGCTTGGCCGAGCAGGTTCAATTCTCGTTGACCCTAAATATGTCATACGACCATTGGCCATTTAATATATATATATATATATATATATATATATATATATATATATATATATATATATATATATTTTTATAATAATAATTTTGAAAACCAACCATCGGATTTTTAGGGGCCATTAGAAAAATTAATTAGGTAATAAATTCACCTTTTTTCGACTGTCAGAAACCATCGCTGTGAAGTGCCAAATTTTCACATCGCTAGTGGTTGCCAATGGACCTAGTTTGACCAAAACTTTTATTGGCCATAACTTTCACATATGAACTTGGATTGAGATGTCATTTGCACTGTTGGAAAGTTTTCGATGAGCTCTTTGATCTGACCCTATTTTCATTGCAATCAAAGAAATTTTATTTTTGAGCTTTTCTTGGGCCCTCTTTAATCTCTGAGTGTTTCGAGAGCCACCTGGGTCAAACATCCTCCCCATGGAACAACTCCTTAGTAGATATTAGGTTGAGACTAGTGGTGACAATTCTCGAGTCTGCTAATCAAGGAAACCCCTTTGACGAGAATCCTAGTCCTTTTCATTCTTTTGGAAATATTGGTGCTCCTTATATGACAACAATGTCCCTTACCAGATTTACCATCGGTTTACTAGTTTGGTTATTTTCAACGTCCTTGGTTTTGAATGTTCAAACTGCTCCTCAACCAAGTTCTCCTCCACCTGAACAGCATCAACCTCAAGTTGATCCTAAAGTTGACCCTTTGCCTTGTTCGCCTGTTGTTTTTTCACCCCTTTCTTCCTCGTCGCCTAGTGAAAGTCTTGATTATAGTAACCAGAAAGTTAAGAAGAAGAAGCAAGGGAAGGAGAAGAAGAGAAAGCTAAATAAGTAGGGGGTTAACCAAGAAACCATTGCTATCAATGCAACTAAAATGGAGAAACCTTCCAATCAACCCCGCAAAGTTAAATTCCCTTGCATGTTGTGGAAGGGTGACCACCTTCTTTGAGATTATCTTGACATTCCCAAGGCATTAGAAGTGTGTTCCAAAAGCTCACATTAGCCTTTGTTGCTGGCTTCTGGAGATCATGTTGGTGAAAAACCATCGACTAGTGATCATAATATATCAGAGTGAAATGCTTACAATTTTTACACTAGAAGTGCATTTTTTGCCACCAGAACTGCATTTTTGCCACCAGAAGTCCATTTTTTTCGGAGTATACATTTTTATATTCATTCATTAATATCTATTGTTGGAGTAGTTCTCTTTGGGAAAGAGAACTATCCTGAATGGTCATAGAAGATAAAACACACTCTCATTTTCAATGAGTTGTGGAAAGGAGTTTGTGTAGGAGAAGGAGATAATGAACCTACAAATCCCAGCTTAGGTAAGGAGATCACCATTTGGTAAAACAAGAATAGCAAAGCCTATTCCTTGATTCCAACATCTGTAAATGAAGAGGTGAGTTGCCATATTTCACCATTTTCAAAATGATTTTGAAGCCTTACAGAAGTTGAAGGAACTCTATGACTCACACTCTGAACTTGAAGTTGTCCAATTGATGATTAAATTATTTAGTCTTGAATTGAAAAATGGTCATCCTCTTTCTTTAACATCAGAAGTAATATCTATTATGCATGATATCAAAACCACTGGTGTTCAAATAGACATTCCTCTCATATATTATGTCAAGGCACTATATCCCACTTATTCAAATTATCTCAAGTCATTGCAAGCAAGTGGAAACCTCAAGGAGATTACCTTTGACACACTTGAGAAGAAGTTTGCTGAGAGAAAGAAGGATTTTTGGAAGAAGACAACTCCTCAGTCTTCTGAAGAAGCTCTTTGTCTTGCACATAGAGAGAGTAATCATGCTCAATAGATTTTTGGAGGAAGAGGTGCTTGAAGAGGAAGAGGAAGAAGAATTCTAGAGGTAGGGGGAAGACAGTTTCAAGGAGAAAAGTTTGATCTTCATTGCATACGTTGCAATAGAGATGGACATGATGAATCCACATGTAAGTTTAATTGGGATAGAATTGAGAACGAAAGAAATGAATCCAAAGGTAAAACCAATGACAAAGGGAAAGGTAATGCACCTGAATCCGCTCAATATGTTATGGCACATTGTAATATTGGAGTAACTGAAGAATTGTTTAATGCTTCACTTGCTTCTTGGAAAAATGATTGGTTGCTTGATTAAGGAGCAACTTGCCACATGAATTTTAGTAGAGATTTTTTTGAATAATTTACTAACAATGTGTTGAGCCTCGAACCTGCACTTTCCTATACACCCTCTCAGCCTTCTTTTTCCACTCATTTCATCCACCTAGCTGATTAAATCATTGTATTTTAGTTTAAAAAGGAGATTTTGACATGATTTTCTAACTACGATGATGACTGTTGTTTGGTTTAGAATTTTGTTCAGACAGCTGCGGAAGCTTCTCAGTTTCCGCAGCCGACACAGGTTTCCGCAGCCGACCCAGGATTCTGCAGCCAGCACAGGATTCCGCAGCCGTTTTGTCAAACACCATGCTACAGGTGTCCTCTGAAGGAATGAGCCACATGGGCAAGTTCCAGGAGTCAAGGACATGGATTGTGTCCCTCCAGATCATCCAGCACGGCCATAAAATCCCGCGGTCAAACAGGGGGCAAAGGATAGTCAACGGAAGTGTTCAGCGGTGGCACGACTCTGCGTAGCTCTGTTTTTGAGCACGTGAAGCTACGTGGCACAATCTTTAGCCACGAAGACATCCTGGTAGCGAGAATACAACAACCATACCTCTCGGATTTAATAAACATAATGACAGTTACCTAGATCCGGGCTGAGGAGGATTTACGTGTCTCTGGCAGCGTGATTAATAGCGTAGATTTAGTTAATCTGTTTAGCTCTCTTTCCTTATAAATAACGCGTCCATGAACGCTGAACAAGTTAATCTTTGTTAATGTAATTTGAAGACTGTTGTATTTCCCCACTGCACTTTTACGTTTCTGTTTAATATATGAGAAGACTGGTTTAAACTTCCGCGTGTAGCTGTTTGTTGAATCGGTTGAAGTGGCAGAGGGCCCCTGCTTACTGAAGCCTTGTACAGTTGTCCTTTAACTTTTGCATTATTTTATTTCTGTTCATGTATATTAGCTGTACATATTTCATTTAATTGCTGCGTTTTATTTCATCATGTATATTAGCTGTACATAGCAAAGCTTTTGATTTCTGTTGATTTACATTTGCATTGCTGCTCTTTTATGGTTACAACTGATCAGTGTTTTCTGCAGGTTTTCTTAGGCAGCCCGGGGCAATTTTTCGCCTTTTCTTTTTATCACTATTGGCATACGAGATCATCTTGTCTTTGTCGCTGACTTTTGTTTTCTAAAGTTTGATTTTCAAGTACTATCATTTCCTTGAGTAGTACATTTATTTTCTGTTCTTAGATATCATGCTATTCATCTGTTAATGGTTCCTTTCTATAATCAAATAACTGTATTAGGGACTAGAATATCACTCATTATAGCTTGATTTAGTTTGCTTTAGATCTCACATTGCTTGACTTGTTCATGATTGTTTCTCATAGGGTAAATTAAGCTGAAAGGCAAAAGGTCAAGAAAGTTAAAGTAGTGTGATTAGTTTCTTTTATGCAGTTTAACTTCTTTTAGATTTCACATTGCTTAACATTTCATGATATCTTTTCATAAGGAAGATTGAGTTGAAAAGTTGAAATAGTGTGGATTAGTTGTTCTTGCTTTTAATTGAATTTAGTGTAGATTTCACTTTCATTTTCATTCAGCAACAAAGATACTAGGCCGATGTCATTAGTTCATTGTTTAATGTCTTTATTTCATTTTAAGAATTGATTTCATTTCAGTCATTTTAAAGCTTGCTTTCTTTTAAGTTTTAGAGATCACCATAATCATCCATATTTCACTTGCTTTATCACCTTTTCATCATCTCACATTAGGGAAATATAAAACCAAAAAAAAACTTAAAAAAAAAAAACTAAAAACGACAAAAGACTAAGGAAATGGTTATCTAGTACATATAGTACACTTCACTTCGTCAATTTACGAACCCCGGGTTGACATTATAAATAGCAATTTAGATCACACTAAATTGACCAAACATTTTGGCGTCGTTGCCGGGGAAGTGAAATTAGGTAGCCAATTTCTAAAAAAAAAAAAAAACAAGAAAATTTCAAGAAAGGAAAATTGATAACCTCTCAAAGTATGCTCTCCTCTTGCACTTAGTGTGATCTAGAGGATCAGAAAAGAGAAAGTTATTGGTTTAATAGTTTCTTGAGTATGCTCTCTTCTTGCACCTAGAGTGACCTGGAAGATCAGAAAGAGAATTATTAGCTCGACTTGAAGAAAAAATAAAAAAAAATGACATGCATAGAGCAAGAGATTCTAGGGGAAGGTTTTTAGCTAGAGCCAAGAGTTCGATTTTTACAACTCCATCTACTTCAAGGAATAGACAAGAGACACCTCCATAATCTCCAACTTACACTCCTAGCCCTAGGATTCCTGGAATTCAAGAGGCAGGAGTCGACTCTCCCACACCTTCCATCGAATCTGAACTAGAAAGAGATCCTTTCCTTCCTTCTACAGAGAGACAAATTGTAATTGAAGAAGTAGAATCATCTGAAGAAGAGGGAGAAATTCCTTCTCATTCACCCTTAGTAGAAGAACCAGAAGACTCTGAAGTCTCCAGGGAACTATCATGACAAAGGAAGGAGCAACTGGATTTGGTAGAGTTAGAGGTAGAGGAGGAGGAGGAAACAATGGAGGAGGTAGAGGTAACATTGGGGGAAATAGGGATGGGGATAACTCATTTGGATTTCCTATAGTCGATGAGGACTCCTGAGCCACAATGAAAAACATCTCACCATCTGTCCTCCCAAACTTCCATGGGTTCAGGAATGAGGACCCTGAAACATTTCTATTTGAGTTTGAGGTCGTGTGTCGAACTTATGATTATTTGGAAGACTCTCAAAAACTCAAATTGTTTCCTTCAACATTGAAAGGAGTAGCCTTGAAATGGTTCATGGGATTACTCACTCAATCCATTAGGTCTTGGAATGATATGAAACAAGCATTTTTGGATAGGTACCTGGACTATTGTATGCCTACCAATCACAACGATAAGGTATTCAAAATGATGCAAAAAGAATATGAAAACTTGGAGGAGTTACTTGAAAGATTTCAATATAACCTAAAAAGAGCAAAAATGAGTAACTTATATGAGGAGACATTGAAAGCCCTTCTATTAAAAGCCATTAGAGATGAATGGATAGATATTTTGAACATGATGGGAAAGGGAGATATATCTCAACTTCCACTTTTTGACATAGCAGAGTTATGTGTCCATCTCTCAAGGGGGAAATCTAAAACTCAAAAAGGGCCTAGAGATCCTTCTCTCATTAGAGCAAACAAATCTGCAACTGGATCAGTAAGTAGGGCTGAGATTGGAAACATGCTTGATGAATTCAAAACTGACATCTTAGGGAATCTTAGTGAGCAACTAGACACCCTTAAGATTCACAATAAGAAGAAAGCAGAAGCTGAGGCTTTGGCCATATTTTTCCCAAAGTGTAGGAATAAACATGCTCTAAGGGAGTGTCCCTTGGATGCAAAAGTTGTAGAAACATGTGTAATTTGTTCAGAGAATCATGAGACCAAGGATTGTCCTTCAATTCCTGGGCTCAAAGCTGTCTTTCAAGAAGATCCAAATACAATCGAATCTCTCTGTTTTGTTGCAAGGAGACCTTGGCAGGGGCAACAAAATCAAGGGTTTAGCAACTCTATGAATTTTCAACCCCCACCAAATTGGAATCCTTGGCAACAACCTTGGTCCCAACCTCAAAATCCTTTTCAATCATGGGTACAAGGTATGCAAAATCCTTATGGGAGATTTGCTCAATTTTACCAATATCCTCCATCTTTTCAAAACCAACAAGCTCCACAACTTCCAAATCAAAATCCACAACTATCATTGCCATTTCAACAACCACAACCTTCTCAACAGAATCCAAATTCTCAACTCTTGCTTCCATTCCAACAGAAGTCAAATCAACTTCCTTCTCAGCCATTGCCAAACCCCAATAATAAAAACCCTCAAAATTCTTACATGATGGAAGGTCAACAATTTCCTACCTATATGATTGTTCCTCTCAATGAAGTACAACTCAGATCAGGTAGAGTCCTAGATAAGCCTTCTATAAATGCTCAAAAGAAAAGCATTTTTGAGGAAGATTCTCTTGAAGCCAATAAGGGTTCTGAAGCATCTCTTCAAAACCCAAACACTAAAAAAGAAAAAGAAAAAGAATTAACCCCCACAACTCCCATAGTTGAGCAACCTGCATCTTTATCCACACCTCCTTTTCCTGAAAGATTACAAATTGACAAAGGAGTGGAAAAACAAATTTGGTTTCCTGACTGTAATTTTCTAGATGAATTGAAGAATGTCTGTATCAAGATTACCTTGTTACAAGCCATTAAAGAGATTCCTATTCTAGCAAAAACAATAAAGGAGCTGAGCCTTAAAAGACCAGGAAGGAAACCAAGAGATACCAGAAGAATCCACTTGGTAGGGAAAATTGCAGATATCATGATGGGAAAAATTACTATGCAGAAATATGTAGATCCCGGTAGTCCAATTGTCAAAACACATATCAATGGGGTAGAAATACCAAATACTTTGATTGATTTAGGGGCTGCTATCAACATCATGAGTAGACAGACTATGGAACAACTAAAACTTCCTAATATTCTTTTTACACCTACTTTATTGCAACTTGCAGATTGATAAATTATTAAACCAGATGGTGTATTAGAAGACATTCCAGTCTCCTTAGACTCTTGGGAATATCCAGTGGATTTCATGATTTTAACTCCCAAGAGTACTCTAGGAGGACATCCTCTTATTTTAGGAAGACCTTGGCTAGCCACAGATGATGCTTTCATAAGTTGTAGGTCTGGGGATATGTATATTTCTGATGGTAATTCGACAAAGAAGTTCAATCTGTATCCTCCAGCAAAAGCAATTACAGAAATAGGAGATAATGAGTGGGTTGATGATGAAGATACTATACAACCTGTCTTTACCATTTCTGAGATCAGTGAAGATAGTCAAATTCTGAACACATTAGAAAACTTTGAACCATCTTCAGAATATGACCACACCCAATTTCAGTTGGATTCTGACATCGAGTGTCTATCATCTAGACAAATGTCTCTTTTCTCTATGGAAGAATTTGGTAGTTCTGCCATTGAGATTTTTCCAGGAAAAACATTGAATATCAACAAAAACTTGGAAAAATCACAACAGGAAGAGCTAACCAAAATCTTGCAAAAACATTCTACTGCATTTGCATGGGAGTATACCGATATGAAAGGTATTGACCCTAAGACTTGCATTCATCACATCTACATTGAGGAAAATAGTAGACCAATCAGAAAACCTCAAAGAAGGATGAATCCAAACCTTAGGGAGATAGTGAAAGAAGAGCTCCAAAAGTTACTTAATGTAAACTTCATTTATCCAATTTCAGATAGCCGATGGGTTTCTCCTTTGGTTATAGTACCTAAAAAGAATGGTAAATGGAGGGTTTGCATTGATTACAGGGAATTAAACCAAGCAACTTTGAAGGATCACTTTCCTTTACCCTTTATTGATCAGGTATTAGATACTTTAGCAGGCAAAAAGTATTTCTCATTTTTGGATGGTTTTAGTGGTTACAATCAGATTCAGGTAGCACCTGAAGATCAGGACAAAACCACATTTACTTGTCCATGGGGAACTTTTGCTTACCGAGTACTTCCTTTTGGATTATGTAATGCACCCGCAACATTTCAAAGGGCAGTACTAGCAATCTTTTCTGATCTAATTCATGATTGTGTAGAGGTTTATATGGATGATTTTACAGTTTATGGTAATTCATTTGAAGAGGAATTAGAAAATTTGGAAAAAGTCCTTATAAGATGTAAAGAAACAAATCTTTCATTAAGTCATGAGAAATGCTTTATGATGTTTACTGAAGGGATTGTTTTAGGACATCATATTTCAGGGGATGGGATTAAAGTTGATAGATCAAAAGTTGAAGTCATCTTCAAGTTGCCTATTCCAAATTGTCAAAAAGATGTTAGAAGTTTTCTTGGATTTACTGGATATTATAGAAGATTTATTGAAAACTTCACTAAGATAGCATCTCCGCTTTTCAAATTACTTACAGAAGACTGTGAATTCAATTGGGATCCTGACTGTCAATCTGCATTTGAAACTTTAAAAACAAGAATATCTGAAGCACCCATTTTGAGAGGGCCAAATTGGAAACTTCCTTTCCATATTTCTACAGATGCTTCAGATACAGCTCTAGGAGTTGTGTTGGGTCAAAAGGATTTAGTTCCTTATGCCATTTACTACACCAGTAAAAATCTGACTCCCACTGAGTTAAATTATACTGTGACTGAAAAAGAGTTCTTAGCTGTTGTTCATGCAATCAACAAGTTTAGACATTATATAACAGGCTATGAAACTTTTATCCATACTGATCATTCTGCAATTAGATATCTCATGAACAAACCTGTTACTAATGGCAGAGTTACAAGATGGCTTTTACTTTTAAAGAATTCAATATTACTGTGTTAGATAGACCAGGGAAACAAAATACAGTAGCTGATTTCTTGTCTAGAATCCAAAATACTAACAAAGATTCTCCTGTAGAGGATAAGTTTCCAGATGAATATTTGTTTGCAGTAACTACGAAAACTCCTTGGTATGCAGATATTGCTAATTATTTGGTTACAGGGAAACTACCTCCACACTTATTTCCTAATGATAAGAGGAAAATTATTCAGGAGAGTTCAAATTATTCATGGATTTCTAATGAATTGTTCAAAACAGGGCTAGATTGTGTGATCAGAAGATGTGTTAGGGAAGATGAAATGCCTGACATCCTTAAGGCATGTCATGATGAACCATGCGGTGGACACTTTGCTGACAAGAGGACGGCCTATAAAATCCATTCTTTAGGATATTATTGGCCTTCCCTCTTCAAAGATGCAAAAAAATATGTCAGGAGGTGTGACAGCTGCCAAAGAATTGGGAGACCAACTCTTTCAAATGAAATGCCATTATAGCCACAGGTACTCATCGAACCCTTTGAAAAATGGGCTTTAGATTTCATTGGACCTATTAATCCACCATCTAGACAAAAGAAATATATATTGGTTTGCACTGATTATGTCACTAAATGGGTAGAAGCCAAGGCATTGCCTTCTGCCACTGAAAATTCAGTTGTTTAATTTATTTTTGAGGATATTTTTACTCGTTTTGGTGTGCCAAGAGAAATTGTGACAGATCAAGGAAGTCAATTTACATATAACTTGATGGAGAAGCTGATGGAAGAATACAAAATCAAGCACAGAAAATCTACTCCGTACCATCTGCAAGCAAATGGTCAAGTGGAATCCACAAACAAAGTTCTTGAGAGCATCATCACCAAAACTGTTCATCTCCACATAAGAGATTGGGCATAAAGGCTTCCTGAAGCCTTATGGGCCTATAGAACTACATGGAGTAACACAACAGGATATTCTCCCTATGAACTTGTTTATGGGAAAGAAGTCCTGCTCCCCATTGAGTTTCAAGTCAAGACCTTCAAGATGGCAGTTCAGTTGGGGATGAATCTATCAGAAGCCCAAAAGCACAGAATGGAGCAGCTGAATGAGCTAGATGAAATAAGACAAGATGCAATTTTAAGGACTGATCTAGTTCAACACCAAAGAACTAAGTGGCATGACAGATATATCAAAGAGAAAAAGTTTCAAAAGGGAGATTGGGTGTTACTGTTTGATTCCAAGTTTAAAGACTTCAAAGGAAAATTTTAGACTCATTGGCTTGGACCATATGAGATTGACGAAGTCTTTAGCAATGGAGCAGTTCGAGTCAAGACCATTGATGAATTTCAAACTCCTCTTATTGTGAATGGCCATCGATTGAAATTTTATCATAAGCCACTCTCAAAAGAGGACTTTGTCAAAATGTTTCAAGAAAATTCTGCAATGAGGCTGGTGGAGAGGAATCCTTCTCCTCCATCAGCCTAGTCTTTGTTTCTTTTCGTTGAAAAAAAAAAAAAAAAAAAAAAAAAAAGAGAAAAAAAATCTTTTGTATAAGCCTGAAAACCAATCATAGATTGGCAGTCTTATACAGAAAATGTAGAGTGGAAATCAGGGACACCTGACACTCTATATTTTCCAAAAAAAAAATCTCTCTTCCTTTCCATCTTCACTCCACCTCACTTGTCATTTCACTTCACCTCCATCTCATTTTCATCTCCATTCCACTTCACTCCACTTCATTCCCATCTCATTCCACTCATTTCATTTCATTCCATCAATAAAAGTCCCTCTCAGGACTATTTTCATTAAGTTAGTTCTTTTTCTAACTATCTTTGTGCAGTTAAAGGGGTGTTGCCAGCTAGAACTAGTTTCCGCAGCCAGAAACGATTTCCGCAGCCAGCATCACTCTGTCTTTACAACCGACATCACTCTGTTTTCAAAAAAAACACAGTCAAAGGTTAGTGTCATCATCACCAAGTGCAGCAAAGGCATGGGGCATCTTCAAGATCAAAGAACAACAATGGGTCAGAAGCCTTAATCAAGAAATGATAAAACTTCCAAAGGTATGATCAAAAATCTCTACCAAATAACAATTTAATGTCATTATTATGCATAGTTATTAAACCATGGCAAGTTCCACTAAATGCAATGGTTTGATACGGCAAGCCCCATACCACTCCTCTTCCACGATGTCATTCCATATACACCTTATTCATTTCTAACGGTCCCATAATCATTCAAAATTTATGGACTGCTCTCCCATTTATTGACCGTACTTTGGAGACGTGACCGACTGTACCACGACTCTCCTTCACCATAATTCCCGCATCCGTCTACTGAGACGTGTATGCAAGCCAGCTGATCCAAAAGGACTCAGCCGTTATTCTGCCCATTTATCACTTCACTCCCGCATGCATTCGATGCTAAACTCGTGACTGTTGCTTACCTCGGTGCTCATACCATTCCCTGTTCTCCATTTCCGCTGCGTCCACTACAGCTTGCTCCAAACCCTAGCCACAGTCACCACATACATTCCGAACTTCGATTACGGCCACTCCAGTTACCCTAAGAACCCCAGAATCAGCCATTTTTCTCCTGAACCGTCATACGCAGTAGAATTTCCGGTCGGAATTTGAAGCCGAGAATGGGAAAACTGCTAAGAGCTGAACCGGAAGGCCCAAAATATCTGGAGGGTTATCCTCAAATGAAGTAGTCGTTGAAGAAAGCAAGGTGGCTGAAATTCATTCAAAAGTTCAGGGGCTATAACAAAGAAGTGACTAAATATTTTGCAAGGTCTTTTAATGGACAAACAGTGGAGGTTGGAGACCTGAAATTTACAGTGACCGAGGCCACAATAGCAACTGCAACAAGTCTTCCGCAAGAAGGTGAAAGGTGGTTCAAGAACAGAGGTGTGGAAGATCAAATATGGAAAACAATGCTACAAAAACCAGGTATGGATACCTCTATATTTACCAAAGGAATCCCTGTGCATACAATAAAAGAAGAATGGTCCCCTCTGCTATTACTTATTCAGAAATTTATCACATGCGAGGGTTGTTTTGGCTCCATGTACATGTATCATGCCAGGCTAATGATGAATTTTATGGAAGGTTATACCCTTAATTTGCCTTATTTTCTGTTATCAAGCTTGAAGAAAATGAGCTTTACTGTTCAAAAACACGTAGGTAATATTGAACCCCATCTTTACCATCACGGGTTCATAAAAATCCTTATTGAAGAACAGTTGAAAAACACTAAGGATACTTGGGAAAAGTTTTTGACAAGAAACCACTTCCAAGAACTGACTGAAGCCTCTGGAAGCAGTCCCCCAAAAATTCCAAAGAGAAGTAGGAGGAAAGAAAAGAATATTACAGCCCAAGACTCTCCTACAATAGACATTCAGGAAACTATTCAGGAAGAAGAAGAAGAGGGAGCTAAAAACAAGAAACAGAAAAAGGATAAGGGCAAAGTAATCATTCAAGAAACCTATCCATCCCCTGAACCATCCATAGAGGAAGAATCTCAAACTTTGGCAGAAAGATTAGCACATCTTCAAGCTGCTGCCATAGCAAAGAAACAAAAAGGAAAACAGAGTGCACAGCAAAAGAGCACTAGTCCACACGTGAGGAGGAGCAATAGGCTAAAAGGAAAGAAAAGTGTAACCCAAGAAAAACAATCACACTTTATTGATTTAGGTGAAGGAACACCTGAAAAAGGTCCAGCTCAGCCAAAAATTGAGTCAAGTCCTCCACGTGAGGAAAGCCCTTTTCAGCAGGAAAGAGAAAACAATCCTCCTTTACCAGAATTTGAGTTCAGGCCGAGAAAAACACCTGAGGTAGATTCCAACCAGCAAGAAGCATACAATTACCTAGAGTCCTTGGAACAATCAGCTGCAGGACCAAGCACCACCTTGCCACTTGATGCACAAGTATAGTCTTTAAAACAAGAAGTGTTTGAATTGGAAGTCCTAAATAGGCACATTAAACAGGAAAATGAAGCACTTAAAGAGCAGAGTAAGGTAGACAAGATTGTCCATGATAACACTATGCTCCATTTAGGACTGTGGCAAAAGAAGAACAGGAAGCTGAAGAGAAAGTGTAAAAAGTTGAGCATGGCATTGATTAATCTTAAGTTCAAATGTCTAGTCAGGAAACCAAGGACTATTTTAGCATCAAAGAGAAAGAGAAGAGGGCTAGATGTTCTTGTAGAAGCCTCAGAGCATATGGATTAAAGGAAAATAACTAAGTGTTGGTTGCATGAGGACATGCAACACCTTCACAGTGGGGGTATGTTGAGCCTCGAACTTGCACTTTCCTATACACCCTCTCAGCCTTCTTTTTCCACTCATTTCATCCACCTAGCTGATTAAATCATTGTATTTTAGTTTAAAAAGGAGATTTTGACATGATTTTCTAACTACGCTGATGACTGTTGTTTGGTTTAGAATTTTGTTCAGACAGCTATGGAAGCTTCTCAGTTTCCGCAGCCGACACAGGTTTCCGCAGCCGACCCAGGATTCTGCAGCCAGCACAGGATTCCGCAACCTTTTGTCAAACACCATGCTACAGGTGTCCTCTGAAGGAATGAGCCACATGGGCAAGTTCCAGGAGTCAAGGACATGGATCGTGTCCCTCCAGATCATCCAGCACGGCCATAAAAGCCCGCGGTCAAACAGGGGGCAAAGGATAGTCAACGAAAGTGTTCAGCGGTGGCATGGCTCTGCGTAGCTCTGTTTTTGAGCACGCGAAGCTACATGGCACAATATTTAGCCACGAAGACATCCTGGTAGCGAGAATCCAACAACCATACCTCTCGCATTTAATAAACATGATGACAGTTACCTAGATCTGGGCTGAGGAGGATTTACGTGTCTCTGGCAGCGTGATTAATAGCGTAGATTTAGTTAATCTGTTTAGCTCTCTTTCCTTATAAATAACGCGTCCATGAACGCTGAACAAGTTAATCTTTGTTAATGTAATTTGAAGACTGTTGTATTTCCCCACTGCACTTTTACGTTGCTGTTTAATATATGAGAAGACTGGTTTAAACTTTCGCGTGTAGCTGTTCGTTGAATCGGTTGAAGTGGCAGAGGGCCCCTGCTTACTGAAGCCTTGTACAGTTGTCCTTTAACTTTTGCATTATTTTATTTCTGTTCATTTATATTAGCTTTACAGATGTCATTTAATTGCTGCGTTTTATTTCATCATGTATATTAGCTGTACATAACAAAGCTTTTGATTTCTGTTGATTTACATTTTCATTGCTGCTCTTTTATGGTTACAACTGATCAGTGTTTTCTGCAGGTTTTCTTAGGCAGCCCGGGGCAATTTTTCACCTTTTCTTTTTATCACTATTGGCATACGAGATCATCTTGTCTTTGTCACTGACTTTTGTTTTCTGAAGTTTGATTTTCAAGTACTGTCATTTCCTTAAGTAGTACATTTATTTTCTGTTCTTAGATATCATGCTATTCATCTGTTAATGGTTCCTTTCTATAATCAAATAACTGTATTAGGGACCAGAATATCACTCATTATAGCTTGATTTAGTTTGCTTTAGATCTCACATTGCTTGACTTGTTCATGACTGTTTCTCATAGGGTAAATTAAGCTGAAAGGCAAAAGGTCAAGAAAGTTAAAGTAGTGTGATTAGTTTCTTTTATGCAGTTTAACTTCTTTTAGATTTCACATTGCTTAACATTTCATGATATCTTTTCATAAGGAAGATTGAGTTGAAAAATTGAAATAGTGTGGATTAGTTGTTCTTGCTTTTAATTGAATTTAGTGTAGATTTCACTTTCATTTTCATTCAGCAACAAAGATACTGGGCCGATGTCATTAGTTCATTGTTTAATGTCTTTATTTCTTTTTAAGAATTGATTTCATTTCAGTCATTTAAAAGCTTGATTTCTTTTAAGTTTTAGAGATCACCATAATCATCCATATTTCACTTGCTTTATCACCTTTTCATCATCTCACATTAGGGAAATATAAAACCATAAACAAACTTGAAAAAAAAAACTAAAAACGACAAAAGACTAAGGAAATGGTTATCTAGTACATATAGTACACTTCACTTCGTCAGTTTACGAACCCCGGGTTGACATTATAAATAGCAATTTAGATCACACTAAATTGACCAAACACAATGTTGATGGAGCATTATACTTTGCAGACAAGTCAAAAATTAAGAATAAGGGCTTAGCTCCATCATGGTCAAATTGCCTGGTCTTCCAGACTTTCTTGAACATGATGTTCTATACCTCTTGGAGTTCAGGAGAAACTTGTTTTCCTTGGTCCAAATCTACCAAAAAGGACACTCCATTCATATTTTTGGTGGAAAGGTTGAGGTCATAAAAGCATCAGATCACGCACTTGTCATGACAGGGATAGAATAAGAAAGAATTCTGGAGCTGCAAGGTACCTCTAATCATGCACAAAAATTATCATACATTTCTCATTATGATGAAGGTACATTTCCATCAAGTCTTTCATGGCATGCTATATTTGGAGACTTGAATTATAACAACCTTCATATGTTGAAGAAAAGTGGTGTTACTAGTTTGCCTACAATTCCTAGGAAACTCAAGTAATGTGATGTTTGTATTCTAGGAAATCATAGCAAGCAGTCTTTTCATGATTCTCATTCCAAAGCACATAGAAAAATTGAACTTATCCATTTAGATTTATGTGGCCTAATGCCTATTCCTTCTGAAAATGGAAATACATATATGATGACATTTATTTATGACTACACCATAATGTGTTTGGTTTATTTATTGTAAAAACATATGATGATTTTCAAACATTCAAGAACTTTCATGCATGGATTGAAAATGATGCACAATCTCATATTGACTCTATTTGCACTGATAATGGAAAAGAATACACTTCAAATGAATTTAAAAACTATCTTCACTAGCATGGGATCAAACATCAAACAACTATGCCTTATAATCCACAACAAAATGGAGTAGTTGAAAGAATGAACATAACAATCTTAAATATGGTACATTCCATGATGTTTTTCAAGAATGTAAAATTTATGTTGTGGGTGATGCAGCTCTATGTGTTGTGTATATGTAAATAATATGTGTCCATATAATGCTATTGGAAACAAGATTCCTTATGAAATGTGGTATGGCCACATTCCTTTGGTAAACCATCTCAAGGTATTTGGTTCCACCTGTTATGCCTCGATACCTAAGGAAAAAAGAAACAAACTTGGTGCAAGGAGTTGTAAGTGTATCTTCTTGGGGTATTCAAATACCTCCAAATCATACCATCTCTATGATGAGGTTAATAAGAAGTTTGTTGTATATAGAGGTGTGATCTTTCTTGAATCCTCCAAGGATGACAATGTTATTGAGCGACAACTTGATCGTTTGGATAGATTCGGACATGCAAATTCATTTCAGTAATTTGATAATTAGATTCAACATATTGAAGAGGGGAATTACTATACTGGATCAATATGTGGAATATTCTTCTGAAGCACTCTCTCCCCCACATGAAGCTCCAACCACTAATGACATTTTGAGTGACGTGATTGACAGAATTGGGAGAATCAATCTTGATTCAGTCCCAACTCAGTCAACTAAGTATCCTGGGCCATCTTAGAAAGGTACTCCGAAATGGTTGACAAATACACTTGAAAGTGTTCATCTTGATGAGGTTGGAAAGACAGGAACATGAAATTCAATTAGGAAAAATGGAGGTGATGTAGACGGTTCTGATTCACCTGTTAATATGGATGTTTCTTATGATTGTGAACTGAATTTGTTTACATATTTAGAACCAAATCCCTTCAAAGATTCCTCTCCTTATGATGAATGGAAAGAAGTGATGCAGAAAGAGTATGATGCCTTGATAAAGAATGGCACTTGGAAGTTGGTTGATCCTCCATTGGGAACTAAACCAATTGGCTACAAGTGGGTCTACAAGAAAAAGTATAAAGATGATGGCTCACTTGACAAGAACAAAGGTAGGCTTGTGGAAAAAGTATTTGCACAGAAGGAAGGTGTCAATTATGAGGAGACTTTTCCCCCCATAGCAAAATGGGCTACCATTCAGACACTCTTTGCCTTGGAAGCTCAGAATGGTTGGAAATTCCATCAAATGGATGTAAAAACTATTTTCTTGAATGGAGATCCGAAAGAGAATGTTTTTATGTCCTAGACAGAAGGATTTTCTGTGAAGGGCCAAGAACACAAAGTATGAAAGCTTGTGAAATCCTTGTATGGCCTCAAACAAGCACTGCGAGCCTGGTATGAGAAGTTAACAAAACATCTTCTGAAACTCAAATTCAAACATTATGATCTTGATGATGCAACTTTGTTTGTCAATAAAGTTGGAAAAATAATTGTATATATTGTGGTGTTTGTAGGTGATCTTTTGATGACAGGGAACAATGGGAGCTACATTGCATCCATAAAGAAGGAATTAAGGAAAGGTTTTGAAATGACTGACTTGGGCCATGTTCACTACTATCTGGGTATTGAAGTAACTCAACATTCAAAGTTTATATTCCTCTCTCAGAAGAAGTACATTGGAGATCTGTTGAACAGGTTTGGCATGGATGTGTGCAATCCTTTGATTACTCTGAAGGAACAGAACTTGAAGCTCACATCCATTTAAGGAATATAATTTGAGGATGAAACAAAGTATAGTAAACTTGTAGGAAGTATTAACTACCTAAATACTACTAGACCAGGAATTTCATTTGCTGTTGGAATCCTCTCCAGGTTTATGCAAAAGCCTTGTGAGGGACATTGGTCTACTGCAAAAAGAATTCTAATGTACATGAAGGGAACTCAAGAATTTGGATTCAAGTATACATAGGTGAGTGACTTCAGCTTGAATGGATATTCTGATTCAAACTTTGATGGAGACAAAGAAACTAGGGTATCTACTTTAGGTTATTCTACGAGTCTTGGATCAAGAGATGTCTTCTAGAGATTCCATCAGATTCCACAACTGAGGCAGAATATATGGCAGTAGCTGAAGAAACAAAGGAAATTGTGTGGCTCAGGAAAATTCTAGAAGATTTGCAAGATACACAAATGCATTCAACTCCTCTCATGATTGAAAAAAAAATTGCAATAAAGTTGGCCAAGAACGCAAAGTTCCATGATCGAATGAAGCACATCAATACAAAATACCATTTGATTCGACATCATTTTGAGGTCAAGACAATCCATCTATATCATTATTCCACAAATGAGAAAATTGCAGACATCTTCACCAAAGAACTTGGAAGAGAAAATTTTGAAAGATTCAAAATGATGCTTGGACTCACCAACGTCCCTTCAAATTAAGGGGGGAATGTTAGTACCTAATATTTGGGATTAGGAAATTCATGTAAAATAATGTAAATAGAAAATAAGGAGATTAGGAATATGAAGTGACATTGGGAGGTGAAGCCCAAGAGTCTCTGCATCCATGTATATATCCATGAGAAATATTAATGCAAAAACACAATTCACATTGTGGAGTTACCTTATGGCTTGACAAGTATAAAATCCAACTTTTATTATTATAAATTTTGTGTTTTATGTTATAAGAAATTTTTTAATTATAACTTGACTGATACATGTTCATAAAATATAGTCAATTAGCTAATATTAGATGCAATGTTTATATTATTTTGGAAAGATTGAATATATTTAATCATGTTAATTTAAATATTTGTGTAATTTATATTTTAAAAACTATTGTGAATTAATTTTGAAAAGTTTATAGGTAATTTAGTCAAACCCAAGGATTTAGTCATGTTGCATGAATCTCAAATTTTAAACTTCAATTTGTGTTAGGGAGTTAGGCTTAACTTTGCACAGTTAAAGATTGCCTGATGTGAATAGATAAGAAGGCTATGCTTATCTTAGGGTTTCAACACTATAAATACATTTTGCATTTATTTTGGAGGCTTAGTATTGTGTGTGCCACATCATGTGATACTTATATATAAGTCACTAAAATCTTAGCGAGTGGCATCATTGCCTTGCTTCTTTTTGCATTGCAGATTTAGTAATTTTGGGTATTATTCTTTTATCATAATTCATCACTGATCTATGTTTCTATGTACATTGAATTCGTTCCATCCATTTTAATATGTTATTTATCAACCAAAAAAGGGTAAAATTCAGGAATATGTATAAAACAACCCTAGGTTTTGTTGGGTTCCTCGATCTGGTGGTTTTTAGGTGATTCTACCATGTCACACCACCATGGTCAGGCTGGAGAGGATGAGGCGGCCAGTGGGTAGCTGGGCCGTCAAGGGCTAGTAGACTGCGACCTCAGTGAAGCACTTGACCACCTCGATAATTTGGGCAGTGTGGTGCAAGCCCCTTCGTTAGTAACTTTGGATAGTCATCTTGGGAAAGTAACTCATCTTCTAGAGTGTCTCAGTGAGGATTGTTATGAACGCAATGCAGTTATTAATTTTTTTAAAGATATACAACACAACTAGTGGCATATGCATGACCAAATGGTTAGCATTTGAAGAAACCAAGGTAGAATTCAAGAAAATTTGGATCTTCTTGATGGGTGAATTTCTCATACCAATAAGCATGTCCATAATGACCTAAAACCACGCCTGCCTCTGGGTTCTAGTCTTGAAAATCATGTTCTAGTCCACTCTTCATGCAATTAATGATTGTTGGTTGTATACTGATTCTCAGTACTTTTTGGTTTCTCTGTTCTGTCAAATTTTGGTTGTTAAGGATGTTCAAAAATCTTGTCATAAATCTGGCTGTATTTCTATCGGCTAGTAAGTTTGGTAAGAGCGAGGCCAAAAAATTTGTGAGAAAATTTAAATGTAGGTGTAATTCTGCAAATAGATAGAAAACTATTGACTTACAAAAACAAAGGACCAATAAGGGTGAAGATGGTGATGTCATTCCTAGGGAAATTTTTTTTGGAGGGAATTTTTTTTTTTTTGTATTTTTGACTTATCTCCTTTTATGTTAACTCAATTTTGAAGAGTAAACACTCGTTTGACGTGAAATTAAATTCCACATCCAACGAGTACCCACTTTGTTTACTTTTGATTGGGTATACACTTTTTCTATGTATTTTTATTTTTATTATTATTTGGATCTACTGAGAAGCTTGCAGAGTGGGTACTCATTGGATGTAGAATTTAATTTTGCATCCAACATGTGTCTACTCTTGAAATTTGAGTGAACCTATAAGGAGATAAGTGGAAAATAAAATAAAAAAGTGTAGTTTTTTTTTCTTTTTTCTTTTTTCTTTAAAAATTCATGTCTATGAGAAAAAGTTTTTCAGCGTAAATCACATGATATTTCATTTGCCATAAAAAGATTTTTATGAAAAATGAAATATCATGTGATTTACGCCGAAAAGCTTTTTCTCATAAACTTGATATCGATCACAGAAGCCTCAATTCAACAATTCATATGTCGTATTTTATTATTTTCCTTAGGAGTCCCATTTTAGACTTCAAAATTCCCCTAATGTAAACCGAGTTTCACTAAATGATGGGGCTTTAATAGACTGTGAAAGAGAAATAATCAAGAATTTAGAAGGAAAAAATGCAAAGATCCTTAGGATGAATGAGGAATCTATTGCTCATTTATTTATTCACTGTCTCCTTGAAATTTTTGTTTGGAAGGTGATTTTATAATGTTTTAACCTTGATTCCTGGTGCAATGGAAGATTGGTTGAAGAGTGTCTTTGGACTCAAACTCAAAAGTTTATTTCCTCTTCCCTTAATTTCCTTCCGATCTTTGTATTGCGGGGAATATGGCTAGGTCAAAACTATTGTTTGTTCGAAGACTATATGGTTTTCTCTGGAGTTATTGCACATAATGAAAGATCGTCTTATCTTGAGTAAGTGAAACCACTGAAATGGAAGAAAATTAGGATTATTAGAGATTTGGAGCTATTGAATGGTATAGTATGGGGTTTCTTCGATGGAGTCAGTGAGGCGGAAGTTTGTGGTGCAGGTATAATCATTTTCTTCTCCCATATTCTAATGATTAAATGAAAATTAGGTATTCACCAAGGCCCAGATTTTATAGATGAACTCTTTGCTATGTGGTGTGCCTTGAGGATTTCCCTTTGGAAGCAGGTAAAAGTGTTTAGATTGTATGGGGATTCAAAAGTTCATGTGGAATGGTTCAATGGAACAGTTGACTTAAGGGTCCTTCATTTAGAATCATGGCAAAAGAGAATCAATTAGCTTCAAGAGCAATATGATGATGTGCAAGTTTTTCAAACATTTGGGGAAAGTAGTGCCATGGTAAATATGTTATGCAAGGAAACTCTACTATTAGATGATGTGTTAGTTTCCATCTCATAGGTGTCTAATGTTAATGTGTTGTCTATTTTGTCCTTGAATCTGTTTGACCCTTTTCAAATATGATTTAGTCAAGATATGTCTAAAATCTAAAATATATTTGAGATTTGATTCTCAACCTAATTTTTTAAGTTATGAATGTGTTGTTATGTAGCCAAAAGATTGTATTTTTGGTTTCCTATAAAATATGAAAAAAACATATAATTATTTAAATATAAAAAACTCTTATTTGTAATTAGAAAAATAATTTATATTTATATTATTTTAAATGTATCAAATTGGTCTTTGGGAAATTTTCCTTGATCGGGTTCTGGAGCGAAGTTAGGGTTTAGAACAGGAAGCAACAGGGGTGAGCTGGTAACAATGGAGGGGCAAGGAGGAGGGAGTTCCACTCCCTCCTACAGTAATGTAGTATCAAGCAGAAGCAAGGAGGCGAGTGTAAACGGTTTCAGGAAACCTTCAGAGGCGGAAAAAAAGAAGACAAACATAAAAGAGCCGGAAAGCAGCAAATCCCATGAACAGGAAGAGACTCACGGGGCAGTCAGGGGGGAGACGAGACCAGGAGACAATAGTCAGAGAACTGAGTACAAATCTGCAACGGGACCCTGTAAACCCAAGTCAACCATTAAACCCCGGGTGGTCTTAAATGATCCTGCACTACAGGTGCACAGAGATCACATGGCGACTTATGCAGTTATATGCAAGTTTATGGGTATATGGCCCATGGAGAAGAATCTGTACACATGGATAAGAAACAACTGGAAACCAAAGGGAGAAATAAATCTACATCTAGGGTCCAAGGGTTTCTTCACAGTGGTTTTCACCAACCTAGAGGACAAAGACAGAGTGTTCGAAGGAGGACCCTACTTCTATGCTGTTGTAGGCCTATACATGCGACCTTGGGTGATGAACTTTTTCCCAGAGCGAGAAATGTTCACATCAGTCCCGGTATGGGTAAGACTATAATCCTTACCTTTAGATTATTGGCTGCCTGAACCCTTAAAAGCTATAGGCAATAAATTAGGGCATTTTCTAAATATATCAGAGGCAACTCTATGAGAGAAATATACCTCCTTCGCTTGCATATGTGTGGAAATGGATCTATTGGGAGCACTTCCGGATGAAGTCATTCTAGAAGTGTATGATGAGGAATGGGTTCAGGTGATGGACTATGAACACGTCCCATTCAGATGTTGTAAATGTCATGAACATGGGAACCTCTTTAGAGATTGCCCACAAAATAAAATGGGGAATAATTTGAGAACCAATACAGGCAAAGATCCTGAAGGATTCATCAAGGTGGGAGGTAGAGGGAAAGGAGGGGGAAGAAAGAACCAAAAGAAAACTAGTGAGAACAAGCTACCAAGCCATAACAGTTTTGAGATGTTAGAAGAAGAAGGAGGGAACAATGGAAAGGAAAATGCACTGGAGATCAATCCTGCAGAGAAGGAAAAATAGGACAACATGGAAATCATACATGAAAACAACGAACAAAAGGAGTGTTGGAGAGGTAAATCCCCTCTACGGATAGAGGCGATCCCTACTAGCCCAGAACGGGTCTAGCAACAATCAATCAATGCTACTATGCAAGTCCCTAATTGCAAATAAAAGGTAGGCAATGAACACCTACTTGGATTCCAACGCTGTTGTTTGATGAAGAGATGCCGCTCTCGCTCCTTCGCTCTGGCCGGTCACGATCCTCCACGATCCTCATGAACAGATACTTTCACACACGAAGAGAAAGACAAACACAAGCGTGAAATCCAATAAAAGAAATTATACATCAGTCAGAAAGGACGTAACTCACATTACCATTACAAAGACAAATGAGAGTGGAACCATAATAATAGTAATCTATTATTAATCAATAACAGAGAAGAGTACAACCAAAGTTCTGACGTTGAATCCTTCTCAAGAGGGTCCAGCCAAAAAGTCTCTTAAGCATTCACCCTTGGAGGTATATCTCCCAAGACAAGAACTCTCTCTCACACAAGAAACACTCCACAACCTTCCTTAAGCTCTAGCAATCTCACACTAGTCACACCAACTACCTACTAGCAGCAGCACTCTAAGCATTATCAACTCCACACTATCCAAAACTAGCTGCTCATGGCGATGGTAGAGGTTTAAATAGGAGAAGGAGTCTCCATGAATGGTGGGAGGATGAGCTTATCTCCAAGGAAGGTGGCTCAAATGATGAACATACATGCCATAGAAGGGAGGGCGATACTTACAAGGCCAACAACCAGGTCTGGAGTCATCTGGAAGGCTGACTGTTAGAACAAACTCGCCCAAACTGGATCAGCGCGGGTGTATAACTGCACTGGGGCGCTGACATCGCATCTTAATAATGGAGAAAGTTGTGTCAGCGCGACTTAGTACAAGCATAGGATGCGCTGGCCCATGAAATTCGACCAGCACGGAAAACCCGTGTGCTTCCGCGCTGGCAGCGCATCAGTTGCATTATCAGGCGCCAGTCAGCGCGGTTATTTTAATAACAGTCGCGATGATGAAATAAACTTTGGCAAAGTGGGTCATTTGGCCAGATTAGAGAGCATGATCATGATTAATTGGAATTCATGACACAGTAGGGAGACTGACAGGGAGACAGTGACAAATTACTGTGTAACAGATGCCCCCTAAAGCATGAAGCCAGAGAGAGTGGGAGGGGTGAAATGCTTTACAAGCTCGCTGAACTGGAACACCACCAGGAAGGATCTGCACGTACAACTGATATCTCGATTACATGTAGTCTAGGCATGGGTGCAGCCATCCAAAAGACATACAAAGAAGGTCTGTGGTATGGACGCAGCCACCCAGCTGAAGAGACCATGATGATAAAAGGTATGGTCGCAGCCATCCCAAAAGACTCAGGTATGGGCGCAGCCATCCATCAATGAGTCATGTAATAATAATCCACAAAATCGCAACCTGGTTTGCAGCAGACAAAAACCAGGGTCTTGTGCTCCATCCCAACCCGAACAAAGTACAAGTCCAAGCATGCGAATACATGAGCTGAAGTCGAACATGCATGAACATCGTCTGATTACCAGCCAATAATGAAAACTGTTAACAGATGCGAGAGGTACCACCAATAATGACAATGGTCCTCAAGGTACTTATAGGTACAATCCGCGGCGTGTGAATCAATGAGATGGTGTCGAACACCCGTAAAATCATCCGATCGGAGGCCAATGATGAAAACCTCGCGTCGGACACGAAGAACCTGCCATTGAGGCATGCAGGCTCTAAGGCACCTGAAGGGAGTCTCTAGGTCACTTTCCTGGATAATGAGCTGAAGTCGATAGGATGTAACCTTGACCGAAGGCGGGCCATGATGTTTCCCACATCATCGACACGAGATAGAGAAGGATAAATTATTTTGTGTGAGACATCAGAGTGATGTGGTAAGTTTGCAGAGGTCAACTTCTCTTGAACATAATGGCGGCACGACAACAGATTTGGCAGTATTTGACATCAAATGAGCAGAGGTCATGGTGACAAGGCAATGAGCAGATGAGAGGTCGAAATAGGGTAACCCAAACCCGTGGAGGCTATTGTAAAACAAGATGAGAAATCCCCACCCAGACATGAATGCAGACGAGTGCCATGTTCAAGAGCGACATACTGCCGACACGACTATTATTGCAGCTCCGTTTTCCCCACCATTTCTGGCAGGTACCCCGATTATTTTTGGATGACAAGCTTGACGGGGATAGCATATGCTTGGAAAGCGTCATTTTGACGGTGTCCGATGTCATTAAGTTTTAACGAGTCTGACAAAGGAAGAACACGGCGTCTTTTCTTGTTTAGAGAGTCTGAAAAGATAGCGAAAAAGGAAACTCCAGGGGGTCCTTTTTCGTAAAGTTGTGTCTCTCGAGCCCGAAAAAGTATAAAACAATGCTCGAAAGAACCGCCTAACCAATATGATCGAGGATTACTTTTCGTAAGTAGTGACTTTGACCTGAAAAAGTAGAAAAGCAGTCAGAAGTACGTCGTTTTGGAGTCAATAACGAGTGCGAAACGACAAACACCCGGCAATCTTTTTAGTTTAAACGATCGAAAAAAGAGCTTTAAAAGCAACCGCCTCTCATTCCGTTTAACGAGCCGAAAGGGAGCTCGGCCATCTTTTCTTGCTTTACGTCGAAAAAGAGCTTAAAGACGACGTTTTTTGGGACCAAGTGTATATAGAACCGTCGTGACCCTGCCGGTTTCGAGAACCTGCACAAGAACACCACCCGCGTAAACCTGTTCGACATGTTAAAAAACATAGTAAAACATGCATAAAACACATAGCAGAGCGACATTGGCATGAAATACATGGTCAAAACATGACAAAAACCCACTTTTATGAACAACCATAGTCAATTAAATTTTTTTACCATAAATAGGGGGGTAAAAGAAATTTTTTACCATTATTACCATTTTGAGCAGTGGAGAACGTTATGGAGCTGCGAGGTTGACGGAGCGAATTCCATCCCGTGCGGACACCATCCATCCTGCAACTTGTTCCAGGTAGGTTCTCCTCTCTCTGCGCTTTATTTTGAGCCTTTTTTGCAGCATTTCCACGGTGGGAAGTGGCCATTTGGGAAAATTTTTGGAGCTTCAATGCGCTCTCGGTCAGCGCGGATTTCCTCATCGGGTCCGCGCTAATCGATTTATTTTTACACACACCACCTCCGAATCAGCGCGGAAAACACGTGTGCTTCCGCGCTGACCCAAGGAAAAAAACAAAGGGCGCCATGATCAGCGCGACTGTTTTAAAAACAGTTGCGCTGACGCCGTGAAGTTATATTTTTAACAATTTGAACGTATAAAATCCAACGGTCAGGGCTCTAATAGCTTTTTATGGTCATGCAGGACACAATGGCATTTGTTTGGCAAGAGAGAGCTCACGATAACGAAGATATAGCAGCTTATGCCGATGCGGGGTGCCGTAATGCAATGCGGGCATGCGGGGTGCTCAAATTTTTCCTCACTCCGCGCCTACGAGTGCAACCCGATCTTCTAGAGTTCCTGATCAGGGCCTGGAACCCAGTTGATGGAAAATTCACGATCCGAGGCCGTGATATCAAGTTTGATCACACGAACATTTATTTTTTGACCGGGTTATCCCGCCGAGGCGATATAACCATTCTGGAGGGGCAACGACCTAGTGGTGAAACCCTCGACATGCTCATGGCTCAAGTGTGCCCACGAGCAAGTAAAATATGGAGTGGAAAGGTGGCGATCCCGACGGTGGAGGACATCGTCCTTCGGACCATACTCTTCATGGTGACCCGGGCAGCAGGCTGTTTGGCCAATCACGAGGTGTCAAAGAACCATCTACTATTAGCTCTCGATTGTTTACAACCCACCATATTCAACTGGGCAGCAGCAGTAACGACCAACATGAAGAGACACCTGAGCAACTGTCGACGCGGTGAGTCGAAGCAGTTTGGTTATGGGTCGCTCTTACTTCCGCTCATGCTGGAGTGGGTACCGGCCTTACAGCTACAGGATATGGTCGTGGATCCACCCAGAGGTCCCCGGGAGACGAGGGCCAGTCGATGGGGCCATGTCATGCCGCGCGGAGGTGGCGGCCGCCCAGTGGCATGGGGTGTATATTTTCGAGAGTGGCTGGATCGCCAGGTTATTTTCGTAGAGGACTGGCCATATGCCGGTATAGACTTCCGCGGTGATCCCGACATGCCACTGCCAGCGGGAGAGCATTGGGACGATGGAGGTATGACACTTGATCTCTTTTTAAATTTTTTATCTTTTGTACTGTTTTTAGATTTTTCATGTACATGTCTTGATGAATGCTATGGTGTGTAGATGTGGGACCCACGAGACCCGTTGGTCTAGCCCCAGAGGCACGGAGAGAGGGACAAGGTGCTGGAGTCCTGGCCCTGGCTCCTCCGGGAGTTGATACGACGAAGACTGTGGCGCACAACCTCGAGGGCTTACTGGCAGGGGTGCCAGATTACTAGGGGATCGAGGAGATCCCCATAGCATCTCAGATCCACACAGTGGGGGTGGAACCCAGGATGCACCGTCTTCTGAGGTGGGTGGCACGGGAAACTATATGCTACAGAGAGCATAACCCACCACAATAGACATCTAGGTTTTACTTCCACTGATTTTTTTTGAGAGACATATGTCTCAGACGTACTGAGGACACCGACTTTACCTTAGACATATACACTTATTTTTTGAGCGCCTTGGTGCGCCGCGTGATATATATATATATATACTGATTTTGGATGGATCTTTCACATGTGATGATGTTTTTATATGCTATGCAGATGTCTAATACAAATGTAATCTAATGTATCAGTTGCATAACACACGACCCACATATTTTAATTTTTATGCAAGCTTAAAAGCACACATGCAAACACACATGAAAACTATGCTTGGAAAAGGATTCATTTATATACATATGCTTATTCTATGGTCTTATTATGCTTTCTATGTCTTCTTGTATGATGTTTATCTGTTACGCAAATGCCTATCTAACACATGGTTTTCCAATGCATCAATAACGTGTTTAATCGTCTTGGAATGTGTTGATATGTGATGTAATCAAAATTCCTTTCTAACAATCTTACACGTAGATACAACCTTAGAATGCGTTGGTCTCTGACAAAATATCGCCCGTTGAGTTGATGGACGACAAGTTGAGAGTCCAGGTTCACCACCATTGCATGAATGCCGAGATCAACTGCTTCGGCCAGTAACTCAATTACATCACTGTATTTGGCAACATTGTTAGTGGTACGACCCAAGCACACACCTTGAAGGTCTATCAACTCTCCGTGTGGATCATAGATCGCCCACACCGCAGAAGACAAATTGCAAGTGCTACGGCAGGCGCCATCAGTGAAACCAACATAAGGTGCACTAGACATCTGCACAAGAAGAAGAAAACACAATAAGAGGCAAACACGCCTTCACACCAAAGCAAAACGTGAAATCATGCACACATAACACACTAAAAACACACGCATGTACAAGCTAGGTGCACGAAATCATGCATAGTATTTTTTCAAATAAAGCCCGTTGCGGGGCTTGTCGAAAGGATTTCCTTCGTAGTCAATCAGCTCATATGCACCCTTCTGTAAAATTCTCTTCGCGATATAGGGGCCTAGCCACATGGATTCGAGTTTGCCTGCCCTAGCTTATCCTTAGCTTGATCGTAGAGCAGTACTAGATCTCCCTCAACAAAGGAACGAGGTTGAATGGTGTTGTCGAAGTGAGCCTTAACCCTCTTCTTCTGCGCTTCAATAGCTAGAGAAGCTAAGTGACGGGTCTCGTCTAGCCATTCTAGATAAAGAAGCCGTTCCTCCACCAGAGTGGTGTTGGGAAGCAACTCGATAGCTAACTTTAACGAAGGAATCTCACATTCGATAGGAAGGGTGGCCTCCAGTCCATAAACTAGTTGAAAAGGGGTGAAACCTTTGGCGTCCTTCACAGAGGTCCGGTAGGCCCACAAGGCAGGGAAAAACATCAGATGCCAATTAGACTTGTGTGTACCAACGGTACGTTGGAGCATTGTGATCAAAACTTTGTTCACGGCTTCAACTTGGCCATTGGATTGAAGGTAGTACGGCGTCAAACTATCTTGACGCAAGCCTAGTTGGGTCGTTAGTTCCGTCATCATGTGATTATGGAAATGTTTTCCATGATCCGTGATGATAGCCTGAGGGACTCCAAACCGAATAATGACATGATTAAAAAACGAAGATGGGGAGGGAGAAACGAAGAGCGATGGTGGTGATCTGACCAAGGGAGAACTTCGAGAGACATAGTCTCTATGATGGCTTCATCGGAAGGAAATGTTTCCTTCAATGAATCTGAAGTAGCCTCATCTCCTAGCCATGGGAAATGAACATATGAATTGGGAACACTGCTCGGAAGAGAAGGTTCAGCAGGGGGAGCCGATGCAGCGATGATCTCGACGTAGTTGAGCTCGGCAGGACTCAACGGCATCATATCACCCCAAGAGTCTTCCTGATTCGCGGGAGGAAGAACCCACGGATCATAACATACATAGATCATGTTAATAGGGGCGAGATTTGGAGGTGGGAGGGGAAAGACTCCCATTAAAGTGGGATCTTTGAAAAGTCTGGCACCCACACTCTCTAAAGACTTAGAGGTATGCTCCACAAATGGCACATTACCTTTAGAAGAAGAAGTGAAGAAGGAGAGCTGGTCCACCATGACAATCTTCCCCTGGTGAGGGAAACGAATGACGCGGAACAGGGAGGAAGCCACGGCTTGCATGGCGTATGTCCAGCTATGTCCGAGGAGGAGGTTGTAGGTAAGATTGGCGTCAACAACTTCGACCTCCACTTCTACCGTCTTCCCTTCCAAAGAGATGGGCAAGCATTGGAGGATACCGTAAGGACGGGACTCTCTTCCATCGAAGGCTTCTAGCGTCGTAGGAGACTGACTCAAAGTAGGAGAACCAATAGCCTTCCAGCAAGCAACAGACATGATGCAAGTTGAGGCACCTTCATCAATGACCGTTCGATGAATTGTCTTGCCATTGATGATGACCTGTATAAGGAAAGAAACTTGGTGAGGCAGTCTCTGTGTAAAACCCTCGAGATCAAAAGAAATCAAATCTGAATCTGCCGAGTCGATGCCACCAATAGCTGATAGCAAGGACTTCCTCTGGGAGGGGCAGCTCTGGAGGACTTCTAAAGCGGACATAGCAGACGGAGCCTGAGCTAAGTCCTCAACAATGCTATAATGCTGGGCAACACGAGCATTAGGGTTGTAAGACGACTTCTGGAGTACACCTTTTGGAGGGGGTCGGGGGATCGTCTCAGTGCTGGGCCTTTCGATGTGTAGAGGACTAGAACTGGACGGAGGAGCGCTGGAGGGGACCTCCGGCTCTTGCCCGGCATGAGATGGATAGTCTTTTGCTCGAGTTGAAACATGGATGGGAATCGTTCCAGCCATGAACACTTGAGAACCGAACGAGGAAGAGGCTTGAGATGGGTCTGCCACCATTTGAGTCTGCTGGGAAGGGAAAGGCTCTTTAAGCACGGCAGGAGGCCCAGGAGCACCTTTCAAAAGTCGACTAACTTCGGACCGCCTTGGGTAGTCCTTAGTGTAGTGATCCTCATCACAGATGAGACAAGGATACTTAGGCTTTTGTTTAGCTCCTTCCTCAGACGGAGGCTTAGGGGGATCCTGCTTGGGCTGTCCAGATTTATCTTTAGCTTTCCTTTCTTTTTCCCTTTTGAGGATTTATCCGCCGCGGTGGATTGAATGGCGTATACCTCGGAGGTACTCCCAGAATTAGATTGGCCCTGAGAAGCATTTCCATTAGAAGCATTCTGTTTTTTCTTCCCAGGGTTCGCAGCCGATTTCTTCAATGACGAGTTTACAGAGCCAATGACTCCGTCAACAGATGGTTTTGGCGGAGCCTTGGACTGTCCAGGCCTCGGGGCGTCTGGCAAATAATCATATAAAGTACCCGACTGAGAGTACACTAAGTCAAGGTACTGATCACGCGCGATAGCTTTCTCTTCAGTTACACAAGCTCCCATGGCGATGTCTCGCAAAATCGCAGGGACAAAGGAAGTTGTGAACCAATCGGTCAGGAGTTGATCCGGAATCCATAATTTGATCAAACGATGACGCCTTCTCCGTTCATGTATATGATCAGATATATGCGTAGCCGTGTCCTGTTTGAGAGACGTGAGGAGATGTGTCCCTGTCTCGTACCGAATGGGTAACTGAAAATGAGTTAAGAATGCCATAGCCAGCGAGTTGAAATCTTGAAACATGCCGCGATTCAGCTCGATATACCACTTAGCGGCTGAACCGGTGAGAGTTCTCTAAAAGAGGCGGAGCCGGATAGAGTCATCAAGCCATGAGTTCGATGAACACCAGAGGTGATAGGTCATGACATGGGCTTGAGGATCTTCACCAGCTTTGCCATCAAATTTTGGACAATCACCGGGTATTTTAGTTGGAACTGGTGGCCAATACGGGTTATGTAGAATGGGGTCATTCGGTAACTTGGACACATCCAGAAGTTCCAACGTCGCTAAGAAAGGCAACTGAGGGTTAAAGGACATTTGTGTCTGTGGAAGCGAGGCAGTACCAGGGTTCCAACTAGGTGGTGGTTGCCCCATGGACTCTGTCCAGATGGGCCCGGCCCAAAGGGACCTGGCCCATAGGGACCTTGCCTGTAGGGGTTCAGTCCATACGGATTTTGTCCATATGCAGACATTTGACCTTGGTTTTGCCCCCCAGCACCCCATGGATTAGCAACTTGACCTGTAGGTGCAACATACTGATAATTTTGGTAAGGAGTGACCTGCATCTGTTGATAATTTTGATAAGGGGTAAACTGGGTTTGCCCCTGGGGTTGCTGGTAGCCATACATTTGCTGAGCTCCATACTGAGCCTGATAAGAAGGCTGCGCTTGGTAAGAAGGTTGGGGCCGTGGCCCGCCTTGCATTTGATAACCCATTTGAATTTGAGGCCCAGAATAATGTCCTTGCACTGGTTGGGCTTGGATCATCTGGTCGGAAGGTTGGCCTGGTTGGGTTTGGGATAGACCTGTTTGCCGAGGAGGATGTACTTGCTGGGTGCCAAGTTGTCCTTGAGCAACCAAGGGTTGTCCTTGCGGAACAGATGGCCGAGCAGGCTGGATGGCTGGTTGACTTTGAGGTTGGCCAGCCTGTCCAGATGGATGATTAGGACAGACAGTGGGTTGGCCTTGCTGTGTAGAAAGCTGGCCCATTTGACCTGAAGGATGCACAGGCTGAGCAGCGGGTTGGCCTTGCTGTATGTAGGGTTGCCCCCCTTGCCCAGGAGGATGCATAGATTGAGCAGTGGGTTGGCCCTGCTCTATGTAGGGTTGCCCCCCTTGCCCAGAAGGATACCCCTGTTGGACTACTGGTTGACCTTGAGGAATATAATTTTGCCCAGCTTGTCCAGAGGGATAACCTTACTAGAGACTAGGTTGGCCTTGTTGGATGTAAGGCTGTCCTGGTTGTCCAGACGGGTAACCTTGCTGGGTACCAGGTTTCCCTGGATAACCAGAAGGTTGGCTCTGATATGAAAATGATGGACCACCAGCGGCCGAAGGTTGTCCCTGATAGGGTTGTCCTTGTGGGCCCCCAGATTGTCCTGGGTAAGACTGGCCATAAAGTGGTTGCCCTTGGGGGGCTTGCACATAAGGTGGCTGGCCTTGATTAGGCGGTCCTTGAGGCTGCGTAGGGATTGCCTGGCCCCCATGAAAAGAATGAGTACTGGAGTCCCAAGCAATGGATAACGGTACCGATACTTCAACGAAAGGTTGAAGAGGCATGGTTTGAGTGAACTAGAGGTACTGACCAGTAGAATCGTAATAAAAGAGTGGACCTTGCGCATTCGAGTCCTAAATAGCTTTCCCATAGGGATCATATGGCCCCCCTCCTGGAACAGGACCAGAAGAGGAGGGAGCACTTTGTGCAGGGTCGACGACTCCTGATGAGAGTTCTGATTGGCCACTACTCACCTGACTGTGAGAGGGACCGACACCAGTGTTCGTAGATGAAGACGCTGTCACGGAAATAACGACCGGAGTCGAGTATGCTACACAAACGGTTGGATTCATGGGAACTGAGGTAACAGGTGTAGTATGGGGTTGTGAAACAAAGTGTTCAGTGGTGGGAATGACATGAGGATCCCACATAGTCGTAGCAAGAGTCCTGGCAGCTATTCTATCCCTGTTGGAGAGGTAAATCCCCTCTACGGATAGAGGTGATCCCTACTAGCCCAGAACGGGTCTAGCAACAATCGGTCAATGCTACTATGCAAGCTCCTAATTGCAAATAAAAGGTAGGCAATGAACACCTACTTGGATTCCAATGCTATTGTTTGATGAAGAGATGCCGCTCTCGCTCCTTCGCTCTGGCTGGTCACGATCCTCCACGATCTCCATGAATATATACCTGCACACATGAAGAGAAAGACAAACACAAGCGTGAAATCTAATAAAAGCAATTATACATCAGTCAGAAAGGACATAACTCACATTAACTATTACAAAGACAAATGAGAGTGGAACCATAATAGTAGTCATCTATTATTAATCAATAACAAAGAAGAGTACAACTAATGTTCTGACGTTGAATCCTCCCCAAGAGGGTCCAGCCAGCAAGTCTCTTAAGCATTCACCCTTGGAGGTAGGTCTCCCAAGACAAGAACTCTCTCTCACATAAGAAACACTCCACAACCTTCCTTAAGCTATAGCAATCCCACACTTGTCACACCAACTACCTACTAGCAGCAACACTCTAAGCACTATCAACTCCACACTATCCAAACTAGCTGCTCATGGCAATGGTAGAGGTTTAAATAGGAGAAGGAGTCTCCATGAATGGTGGGAGGATGAGCTTATCTCCAAGGAAGGTGGTTCAAATGACGAACAAACATGCCATAGAAGGGAGGGCGACATTTACAAGGCCAACAACCAGGTCTGGAGTCATCTGGAAGGCTGGCTGTTAGAACAAACTCGCCCAAACTGGATTAGCGCGGGTGTATAACTGCACTGGAGCGCTGACATCGCATCTTAATAACGGAGAAAGTTGTGTCAACACGACTTAATACAAGCATAGGATGTGCTGGCTCATGAAATTCGACCAGCGCAGAAAACCCGTGTGCTTCCGTGCTGGCAGCGCATCAGTTTCACTATCAGGCGCCAGTCAACGCGGTTATTTTAATAACAGTCACGATGATGAAATAAACTTTGGCAAAGTGGACATTTGGCCAGATTGGAGAGCAGGAGCATGATTAATTGGAATTCATGACACAGTAGGGAGACAGTGACAAATTACTGTGTAACAAATGCCCCCTAAAGCATGAAGCCCGAGAGAGTGGGAGGGGTAAAATGATTTACAAAACTCGCTGAACTGGAACACCACCAGGAAGGACCTGCATATACAACTGATATCTCGATTACATGTAGTCTAGGCATGGGCACAGCCATCCAAGAGACATACGAAGAAGGTCTGTGGCATGGACGCAGCCACCCAGCTAAAGAGACCATGATGATAAAAAGGTATGGTCGCAGCCATCCCAAAAGACTCAGGTATGGGCGTAGCCATCCATCAATGAGTCATGTAATAATAATCCACAAAATCGCAACGTGGTTTGCAACAGACAAAAACCAGGGTCTTGCGCTCCATCCCGATCCGAACAAAGTACAAGTCCAAGCATGCGAACACATGAGCTGAAGTCGAACATGCATGAACATCGTCTGATTACCAGCCAATAATGAAAACTGTTAACAGACGCGAGAGGTACCACCAATAATGACAATGGTCCTCAAGGTACTTATAGGGACAATCTGCGGCGTGTGAATCAATGAGCTGGTGTCGAACACCCGCAGAATCATCCGATCGGAGGCCAATGATGAAAACCTCGCGTCGAACACGAAGAACCTGCCATTGAGGCATGCATGCTCTAAGGCACCTGAAGGGAGTCTCTAGGTCACTTTCCTGGATAATGAGCTGAAGTCGACAGGAAGTAACCTTGATCGAAGGTGGGCCATGATGTTTCCCACATCATCGACACGAGACAGAGAAGGATAAAATATTTTGCGTGAGACATAAGAGGGAGGTGGTAAGTTTGCAGAGGTTAACTTCTCTTGAACATAATGGCGGCACGACAACAGATTTGGCAGTATTTGACATCAAATGAACAGAGGTCATGGTGACAAGGCAATGAGCAAATGAGAGGTAGAAATAGGGTAACCCAAACCTGCGGAGGCTAGTGTAAAACAAGATGAGAAATCCCCACCCAGACACGAATGCAGACGAGTGCCATGTTCAAGAGCGACATACTGCCGACACGACCATTATTACAGTTCCATTTTCCCCACCATTTCTGGCAGGTACCCCGATTATTTTTGGATGACAAGCTTGACGGGGATAGCATATGCTTGGAAAGCGTCATTTTGACGGTGTCCGATGTCATTAAGTTTTAACGAGCCTGACAAAGGAAGAACTCGACGTCTTTTCCTGTTTAGAGAGTCTGAAAAGACAGCGGAAAAGAAAACTCCAGGGGGGTCCTTTTTCTTAAAGTTGTGTCTCTCAAGCCCGAAAAAGTATAAAACAATACTTGAAAGAACCGCCCAACCAGTATGATCGAGGAGTACTTTTCGTGAGTAGTGACTTCGACCCGAAAAGGTAGAAAAGCGGTCGGAAGTACGTCGTTTTGGAGCCAATAACGAGTGCGAAACGACAAACACCCGACAATCTTTTTAGTTTAAACGGTCGAAAAAAGAGCTTTAAAAGCGACCGCCTCTCGTTCCATTTAACGAGCCGAAAGGGAGCTCGGCCATCTTTTCTTGGTTTTACATCGAAAAAGAGCTTAAAGACGACGTTTTTTGGGACCAAGCGTATATAGAACCGCCGTGACCCTGCCGATTTTGAGAACCTGCACAAGAATACCACCCGCGTAAACCTGTTCGACATGTTAAAAAACATAGTAAAACATACATAAAACACATAGCAGAGCGACATTGGCATGAAATACATGGTAAAAACATGACAAAAAACCCACATTTATGAAAAACCATAGTCAATTTTAAATTTTTTACCATAAATAGGGGGGTAAAAGAATTTTTTTACCATTGTTACCATTTTGAGCCGTGGAGAACATTGAGGAGCTGCGAGGTTGACGGAGCGAATTCCATCCCGTGCGGACACCATCCATCCTGCAACTTGTTCCAGGTAGGTTCTCCTCTCCCTGCGCTTTATTTTGAGCCTTTTTTGCAGCATTTCCACAGTGGGAAGTGGCCATTTGGGCAAATTTTTTTGAGCTTTGACGCGCTCTCGGTCAGCGTGGATTTCGTCATCGGGTCCGCTCTGCTCGATTAATTTTTACACACACCACCTCCGGATCAGCGCGAAAAACACGTGTGCTTCCACGCTAACCCAAGGAAAAAAACACAGGGCGCCATTATCAGTGCGACTATTTTAAAAACAGTCGCGCTGACACCGTGAAGTTATATTTTTAACAATTTGAACGTATAAACTCCAACGGTCAGGGTTCTAATAGTTTTTTATGGTCATGCAGGACACAATGGCATTTGTTTGGCAAGAGAGAGCTCACGATAACGAAGGTATAGCAGCTTATGCCGATGCGGGGTGTCGTAATGCAATGCGGGCATGCGGGGTGCTCAAATTTTTCCTCACTCCGCGCCTACGAGTGCATCCCGATCTTCTAGAGTTCCTGATCAAAGCCTGGAACCCAATTGATGGAAAATTCACGATCCGAGGCCGTGATATCGAGTTTGATCACACAAACATTTATTTTTTGACTGGGTTATCACGCCGGGGCGAGATACCCATTCTGGAGGGGCAACGACCCAGAGGTGAGACCCTCAACATGCTCATGGCTCGAGTGTGCCCACGGGCACATAAAACACGGAGTGGAAAGGTGGCAATTCCGACAGTGGAGGACATCGTCCTTCGGACCATACTCTTTATGGTGACCCGGGAAGTGGGCTGTTTGGCCAATCATGAGGCCTCAAAGACCCATCTACTATTAGCTCTCGAGTGTTTACAACCCACCATATTCAACTGGGCGGCAGCAGTAACAACCTGCATGAAGAGACAACTGAGCAACTGTCGACACGGTGAGTCGAAGCAGTTCAGTTATGGGTCGCTCTTACTTCCGCTCATGCTGGAGCGGGTACCGGCCTTACAGCTATAGGATATGGTCGTGGATCCACCCAAAGGTCCCTGGGAGATGAGGGCCAGTCGATGGGGCCATGTCATACCACGCGGAGGTGGCGGCCGCCCAGTGGCATGGGGTGTTTATTTTCGAGAGTGGTTGGATCGACAGGTTATTTTCGTAGAGGAATGGCCATATGCCGGTATAGACTTCCACGGTGATCCCGACATGCCACTGCCCGCGAGAGAGCATTGGGATGATGGAGGTATGACACTTGATCTCTTTTTTATTTTTATCTTTTATAATGTTTTTTTTATTTTTCATGTACATGCCTTGATGAATGTTATGGTGTGCAGATGTGGGACCCACGAGACCCGTTGGTCTAGCCCTAGAGGCACGGAGAGAGGGGCAAGGTGCTGGAGTCCTGGCCCTGGCTCCTTCGGGAGTTGGTACGACGGAGCCTGTGGCACACAATCTCGAGGGCTTACCAGCGGGGGTGCTAGATTACCAGGGGATCGAGGAGGTCCCTATTGCATCTCAGATCCACACAGTGGGGGTGGAACCCAGGATGCACCGCCTTCTGAGGTGGGTAGCACGGGCAACCGTATGCTACAGAGAGCATAACCCACCACAGTAGACATCTAGGTTTTATTTCCACTGATGTTTTTTGAGAGACATATGTCTCAAATGTACTGAGGACACCGGATTTACTTTAGACATATACACTTATTTTTTGAGCGCCTTGGTGCGCCGCGTGATATATATATATACTGATTTTGGATGGATCTTTCACATGTGATGATGTTTTTATATGCTATGCAAATGTTTAATACAAATGTAATCTATTGTATTAGTTGCATAACACACGACCCACATATTTTAATTTTTATGCAAGCTTAAAAGCACACATGCAAACACACATGAAAACTATGCTTGGAAAAGGATTCATTTATATACATATGCTTATCCTATGGTCTTATTATGCTTTCTATGTCTTCTTGTATGATGTTTATCTATTACGCAAATGTCTGTCTAACACATGATTTGCCAATGCATCAGTTAACGTGTTTATTCGTCTCGGAATATGTTGATATGTGATGTAATCAAAATTCCTTTCTAACAATCTTACACGTAGATACAACCTTAGAATGCGTTGGTCCCTGACGGAATATCGCCTGTTGAGTTGATGGACGACAAGTTGAGAATCCAGGTTCACCACCATTGCATGAATGCCGAGATCAACTGCTTCGGCCAGTAACTCAATTACAGCACTGTATTCGGCAACATTGTTAGTGGTACGACCCAAGCACAAACCTTGAAGGTCTAGCAACTCTTCGTGAGGATCATAGATCGCCCACGCCGCAGAAGACAAATTGCAAGTGCTACGGCAGGCGCCATCAACAAAACCAACATAAGGTGCACTAGACATCTGCACAAGAAGCAGAAAACACATTAAGAGGCAAACACGCCTTCACGCCAAAGCAAAACATGAAATCATGCACACATAATACACTAAAAACACGCGTATGTACAAGCTAGGTGCACGAAATCATGCATAGTATTTTTTCAAATAAAGCCCGTTGCGGGGCTTGTCGAGAGGATTTCCTTCGTAGTCAATCAGCGCATATGCGCCCTTTTGCAAAACTCTCTTCACGATATAGGGGCCTAGCCACATATATTCGAGTTTTCCTGCCCCTAGCTTATCCTTAGCTTGATCGTAGAGCAATACTAGATCTCCCTCAACATAGGAACGAGGTTGAATGGTATTATCGAAGTGAGCCTTAACCCTCTTCTTTTGCGCTTCAATAGCTATAGAATCTAAGCGACGGGTCTCGTCTAGCCGTTCTAAGTAAAGAAGCCGTTCCTCCACCGGAGTGGTGTTGGGAAGCAAATCGACAGCTAACTTTAACGAAGGAATCTCACATTCAATAGGAAGGGTGGCCTCCAGTCCATAGACTAGCTGAAAAGGAGTGAAACCGGTGGCGTCCTTCACAGAGGTCTGGTAGGCCCACAAGGCAGGGAACAACATCAGATGCCAATTAGACTTGTGTGTACCAACGGTACGTTGGAGCATTGTGATCAAAACTTTGTTCACAGCTTCAACTTGGCTATTGGATTGAGGGTAGTACGGTGTCGAACTATCTTGACGCAAGCCTAGTTGGGTCGTTAGTTCCGTCATCATGTGATTACGGAAATGTTTTCCGTGATCCGTGAAAATAGCCTGAGGGACTCCAAACCGAGTAATGACATGATTAAACAAAAACTGCGCCGTTGTGTATCCGTCTTTGTTCAATGTAGGCATCGCTTCGGCCCATTTGGTGAAATAATCCACGACAACAATGATATACCCATGCCCCCTAGCTGAATGAGGGTTACAGGACGTATAATCGATGCCCCATTTGGCAAATGGACCTACTGTAACAACAGGGTGCAGTGGTGCAGGAGGTGCACGCAATTTCCGGTGGTATATCTGGCATTGATGGCATGCACGGACGGCAAGGATGCAATCCTTGAAGATAGAAGGCCAGAAATAACTAGCACGGAGAATTTTCTGGGCGGTGGCATATCCGGACATGTGGCCGCCACAAGCACCGGAGTGGCAGTCACTCAACAACCGCTCAGCCTCCTCGAGAGTCAAACATCGGCGGAGAACAGAATCAGCGCCGAAGCGGTACAGGGTATCGCCAATAATGCGATAGGGTTGAGATTGGTGACGAATCCTCCGTCGAGCATCTTTCGATACATTGGGATGGAAGGAAGACGTCTGCAAATATACTATGATGTCCCCATACCAAGGGTCGAGGGTGCTGATGAGAAACAATGTTTCATCCGGGATATGCTCCTCCGAACGAGATGGTGCGGAATGAGATGGAAAAGAGCAGAGCAATTCAACAAAGACTAGAGACTTCTTAGACTTGGCAGCAGTAAATTCCAAGTTGAACTCTTGGATGATTACGATCCATTTCGAGTATTTGCCCCCCAGTAGCTGACGCGACAAAATGTAGGTCATTGGGTTGTAGTCAGAAATCACGGTCGTGGTGCGCAACAGGATATAGTGCCGGAAACGTTGGATGGTGCAGACAGCTGCCAATGCCAACTTCTCGACATAAGCGTAGCGAGTTTCTGTATCCAAAAGGTTGTGACTAAGGTAATAGATAACGTGCTCATTGCCGTCATCATCATCCTGCACTAGAACCATGCCGATGGTGGTATCAGCGGCAGCTAGATAGAGAGTATAATCACGGTGGTAGTTCGGAGGTCTTAAGAGTGGAGCCGAGACAAGGAGGTCCTTGAGTCGCTCGAAAGACTCCTGAGCGATAGCATCCCAACAAAAGGGTGTGTCTCGCTTCAATAACCGTGTGAAACCCTTAGCCACCTCGGCATAATTCAGAATGAATCGTCTAAGAAAATTTGCTTTGCCTTGCAAGCTCTGCAATTGCTGCAAAGAAGCAGGGGGAGGAAGAATTAGGATGGCCTCGACTTTGAGGGGATCCAGACGGATGCCTTCTCGGGAGACGATGAACCCGAGTAGTCGGCCTTATTCTACGCAGAAGACACACTTATGAGGATTGAGTCGAATACGGTAGTGTCGACAGCGGAGAAAGATTTCGCGAAGATGAGAGGGATGGTCCTGACGCTTGACTGAATGAGCTGGGAGGTCATCCAGGTATGGTTGTACAATGTGACGAATATCATGAAAGGCATAAGACATTGCACGTTGGAATGTGGCGCCGACATTCTTGAGACCGAAAGGGAGCTTCTTATAGGCAAAGGTGCCCCAAGGACAAATAAAAGCTGTCTTATGTTGATCCGCGGGTGCAATGTTGATCTGGTTATAGCCAGAGAAGCCGTCCATAAACGAGTAAATTTCGCTCCCGGCACACTCATCAATAAGCTGATCGATGAAGGGTGTAGGGAAGTTATCCTTCGGACAGGCACGATTGATATCACGGTAGTCAACACAGACCCGGATAGTGCCCTGCTTTTTATTCACAGGGACTATATTAGACACCCAATCCGTAAGTGGAATGGGGTAAATGAATCCGGCTTTGAGAAGCTTTTCGACTTCGGCCTTGATAGCTGCAGCCTTTCGAGGGTGCATTGGGCGTAGGCGCTGACGGACAGGCTTAGCCCCTAGGTACGTTGGTATTTCGTGCACCACGATACTAGGGTCGATGCCGGGCATTTCCTCGTAGGACCATGCGAAGACATCACGGAATTCGCGAAATAGGGCAGTGTAAAGTTGAACCTCCTCGGGAGTACAAGTGACTCCAATGTAAATGTATTCAACAATCCCTGGTTTGACAGAGATGTCGATGGGTTGGGTTTGCGTGATGCTACCCATATTGCCCTCAGAAGACACTTGATATAGCTGAATAGGTGTTTGAAGGGGCAGGGATGGGATACACGAAGCAAACCGCTCGAGACATGCGACCATTTTCGGATGGGGAGGGAGAAACGAAGAGCGATGGTGGTGATCTGACCAAGGGAGCTCTTCGAGAGACATAGTCTCTATGATGGCTTCATCGGAAGGAAATATTTCCTTCAATGGATCCGAAGTAGCCTCATCTCCTAGCCAAGGGAAATGAACATATGAATCGGGAACACTGCTCGGAAGAGCAGGGGGAGCCGATGCAGCGACAATCTCGACGTAGTTGAGCTCGGCAGGACTCAACGACATCATATCACCCCAAGAGTCTTCCTGATTCGCGGGAGGAAGAACCCACGGATCAGAACGTACAGAGATCATGTTAATAGGGGCAAGATTCAGAGGTGAGAGGGGAAAGACTCCCATTAAAGTGGGATCTTTGAAAAGTCTGGCACCCACGCTCTCTAATGACTTAGAGGTATGCTCCACAAATGGCACATTACCTTCAGAAGAAGAGGCGAAGAAAGAGAGCTGGTCCACCGTGACAATCTTCCCCTGGTGAGGGAAACGAATGACACGGAACAGGGAGGAAGCCACGGCTTGCATGGCGTAGGTCCAGCTACGTCCGAGGAGGAGGTTGTAGGTAAGATTGGCATCAACAACTTCGACCTCCACTTCTATCGTCTTCCCTTCCAAAGAGATGGGCAAGCGTTGGAGGATACCGTAAGGACGGGACTCTCTTCCATCGAAGGCTTCTAACGTCGTAGGAGACTGACTCAAAGTAGGAGAACCAATAGCCTTCCAGCAAGCAACAGACATGATGCAGGTTGAGGCACCTTCATCAATAACTGTACGATGAATCGTTTTGCCATTGATTATGACCTGTATAAGGAAAGCGACTTGGTGAGGCAGTCTCTGTGTAAAACCCTCGAGATCAAAAGAAATCAAATCTGAATCTTCCGGGTCGATGCCACTAATAGCTGATAGCAAGGACTTCCTCTGGGAGGGGCAGCTCTGGAGGACTTCTAGAGTGGACATAGCAGACGGAGCCTGAGCTAAGTCCTCAACAATGCTATAATGCTGGGCAGCACGAGCATTAGGGTTGTAAGACGACTTCCTGAGTACACCTTTTGGAGGGGGTCGGGGGATCGTCTCAGTGCTGGGCCGTTCGATGTGGAGAGGACCAGAACTGGATGGAGGAGCGCTGGAGGGAACCTCCGGCTCTTTCCCGGCATGAGATGGATAGTCTTTTGCTCGAGTTGAAACATGGATGGGAATCGTTCCAGCCATGAACACTTGAGAACCGAACGAGGAAGAGGGTTGAGACGGGTCTGCCACCATTTGAGTCTGCTGGGAAGGGAAAGGCTCTTTAAGCACGGCAGGAGGCCCAGGAGCACCTTTCAAAAGTCGACTAACTTTGGACTGCCTTGGGCAGTCCTTAGTGTAGTGATCCTCATCACAGATGAGACAAGGATACTTAGGTTTTCGTTTAGCTCCTTCCTCGGATGGAGGCTTAGGGGGATCCTGCTTGGGCTGTCCAGATTTATCTTTAGCTTTCCCTTTCTTTTTCCCTTTTGAGGATTTATCCGCCGCGGTGGACTGAACGACGTTTACCTCGGAGGTACTCCCAGAATTAGATTGGCCCTGAGAAGCATTTCCATTAGAAGCATTCTGTTTTTGCTTCCCAGGGTTCGCGGCCGATTTCTTCGATGACGAGTTTACAGAACCAATGACTCCGTCAACAGATGGTTTTGGCGGAGCCTTGGACTGTCCAGGCCTCGGGGCGTCTGGAAAATAATCATATAAAGTACCCGACTGAGAATACACTAAGTCAAGGTACTGAGCACGCGTGATAGCTTGCTCTTCAGTTACACAAGCTCCCATGGCGATGTCCCGCGCAATTGCAGGGACAAAGGAAGTTGTGAACCAATCGGTCAGGAGTTGATCAGGAATCCAGAATTTGATCAAGCGACGACGCCTTCTCCATTCATGTATATGATCAGATATATGCGTAGCCGTGTCCTGTTTGAGAGACGTGAGGAGATGTGTCCCTGTCTCGTACCGAATGGGTAACTGAAAATGAGTTAAGAACGCCATAGCCAGCGAGTTGAAATCTTGAAACGTGCCGCAATTCAGCTCAATGTACCACTTAGCGGCTGAGCCGGTGAGAGTTCTTTGAAAGAGGCGGAGCCGGATAGAGTCATCAAGCCATGAGTTCGATGAACACCAGAGGTGATAGGTCATGACATGGGCTTGAGGATCTTCACCAACTTTGCCATAAAATTTTAGACAATCACCGGGTATTTTAGTTGGAACTGGTGGCCAATACGGGTTATGTAGAATGGGGTCATTCGTTAACTTGGACACATCCAGAAGTTCCAACGTCGCTAAGAAAGGCAACTGAGGGTTAAAGGACATTTGTGGCTGTGGAAGCAAGGCAGTACCAGGGTTCCAACCAGGCGGTGGTTGCCCCCATGGACTCTGTCCAGATGGGCCCGGCCCAAAGGGGCCTGGCCCATAGGGACTTTGCCCGTAGGGGTTCTGTCCATACAGATTTTGTCCATATGCAGACAGTTGACCTTGGTTCTGCCCCCCAGCACCCCATGGATTAGCAACTTGACCTGCAGGTGCAGCATACTGATAATTTTGGTAAGGAGTGACCTGCATCTGTTGATAATTTTGATAAGGGGTAAACTGAGTTTGCCCCTGGGGTTGCTGGTAGCCATACATTTGTTGAGCTCCATACTGAGCCTGATAAGAAGGCTGCGCTTGGTAAGAAGGTTGGGGTCGTGGCCCGCCTTGCATTTGATAACCCATTTGAGTTTGGGGCCCAGAATAATGTCCTTGAACCGGTTGGGCTTGGATCATCTGGACGGAAGGTTGGCCCGGTTGAGTTTGGGATAGACCTGTTTGCCCAGAAGGACGTACTTGCTGGGTGCCAGGTTGTCCTTGAGCAACCAAGGGTTGTCCTTGCGGAACAGATGGCCGAGCAGGCTGGACGGCCGGTTGACCTTGCGGTTGGCCAGCCTGTCCAGATGGATGATTAGGGCGGACAGTGGGTTGGCCTTGCTGCATAGAAGGCTGGCCCATTTGCCCGGAACGATGCACAGGCTGAGCGGTGGGTTGGCCCTGCTGTACGTAGGGTTGCCCCCCTTGCCCAGGAGGATGCATAGATTGAGCAGTGGGTTGGCCCTGCTGTACGTAGGGTTGCCCCCCTGCCCAGAAGGATGACTAGATTGAGCAGTGGGTTGGCCCTGCTGTACGTAGGGTTGCCCCCTTTGCCCAGAAGGATACCCCTGTTGGACTGCTGGTTGACCTTGAGGAATATAATTTTTCCCAGCTTGTCCAGAGGGATAACCCTGCTGGAGACCCGGTTGGCCTTGTTGGATGTAAGGCTGTCCCGGTTGTCCAGACGGGTAACCTTGCTGGGTACCAGGTTGCCCCGGATAACCAGAAGGTTGACTCTGGTAGGAAAATGATGGACCACCAACGGCCGAAGGTTGTCCCTGATAGGGTTGTCCTTGTGGGCCCCCAGATTGTCCTGGGTAAGACTGGCCATAAAGTGGCTGCCCTTGAGGGGCTTGCACATAAGGTGGCTGGCCTTGATTAGGCGGTCCTTGAGGCTGTGTAGGGATTGCCTGGCCCCCATGAAAAGAATGAGTACTAGAGTCCCAAGCAATGGATAACGGTATCGAAACTTCAACGAAAGGTTGAAGAGGCATGGTTTGAGTGAACTGGAGGTATTGACCAGTAGAATCATAATAAAAGAGTGGACCTTGCGCATTCGGGTCCTGAACAGCTTGCCCATAGGCATCATATGGCCCCCCTCCTGGAACAGGACCAGAAGAGGGTGGAGCACTTTGTGCAGGGTCGACGACTCCTGATGAGAGTTCCGGCTGGCCACTACTCACCTGACTGTGAGAGGGACCGACACCAATGTTCGTAGATGAAGACGCTGTCACGGCACTAACGACCGGAGTCGAGTATGCTACACAAACGGTTGGATTCGTGGGAACTGAGGTAACAGGTGTAGTATGGGGTTGTGAAACAAAGGGTTCCGTGGTGGGAATGACATGAGGATCCCACATAGTCGTAGCAGGAGTCCTGGCAACTATTCTATCCCTTAGCGACTGAAAACGCGGTGGGAGTGGAGAAGTAGCTGGGATGGGAATGTCAACATTTGACACCACAGGCGTCTCACTTGTGCTGGGAGATGTCTCATCCATGTGGGAAGTAGACATTGGAGACGAAATACCAGGAGGGGTAATAGGAATATCGTCCTCGTCAGGCTCCCAGATAGGGTTCCAATCTTCTTCGTAATCTTCATCGCCCGGGGCACGTGAGTTGATAGGTTGGATACTCGGGATAACAGGAAGAGTATCGCTTACAACTGGTACCTCAGGAGCAGCAGAAGATGGAGAACCTTGATCACTTGGAACGGGAGTTGACGGGTCAGCCAGGATGACAAACCCCACACAAAACCTAAAGGAATCTAACGATAAAAGACCCTACTCAAACTAACACACACAAGATCTAACCAGGTGATGTTATCGTAGCCGAATAAATTTTTAAGACACAGGAACTAAACTTGACCTTTTCATGTTTCAAGAGTCGAGAAAAGGACGAAAAGATGACTCTAGTCTCCTTCGAATGTTTAATGAGCACGAAGTGACAAGACGCTCACTGGCACCTTTTCTTTTAGGGAGTCCGAAAAGGATCAAAAGTGACTGCTCTGGAGACTCTAGGCAAAGGGTTTACCAAGCAATCCGTAAAACTGCTTATACACCTTGGCAATCGTATGAGAACCAAGGACTTTCCGTACTGCAGTCAATCTTCCCGAATGCTGTGTTCGGTGCGTTACGGTCGCAGGGCGGCAGACTCGGCTTCCTATGGATCAAGGATAAAAGCCTAGTGGGGTCTCCCTATATACGCGACGGTACGTGGGAGCACAATCCGTGTTAGACCACTATCGAGTCACAGAAGGAGGAATCACCAAACCGTAATGTGAAACAATAGTGACTATGTTTAAAGACGCCGGAACACGTCTCTAGCCTAGACCTCTAGATGTTTGCGTTAAGTTCCAATGCATTTTTAGGTTTATTCGGTTTATTTTATGGTTGATCTTGAATTAAGTTTCGGTTTCAGGCCTTATCGTGTGATCTCTCACAATTACCTAGATGCAAACTATATGCCAAAGAATACCATTTCGTTCAATGAATTCTAACTATGAAAGGGTTAAGAGTTTTCAATCAAACAAAATGAACTCAATCAATCAAACAATCTAATGCAGCTAATGGCAAAGAAATGAGACTTTTCTTTTGAGAACACAAATCAATGAAATGCTCTTCTTTTCATTAACTATTGAATGCGAAAGATATTAGTTCGATTTCTTTTTCAATGGCACAATGCATTTAAAATGAATTTTGAGAGACAGCAACACCGAGTAAAGAGAAACAAAAATCACTCAATGAAAAACACAACAAGCGTGAAAAGAGCCGGTTGAACCCAAGCAATTGTAATCTGTGTCTGGGTAGCGAGAAGTAATCGAAACAATCCAAGGACTGGTTCGCTGAAAATCACCTAAACAACCAAGCAAAGACAACAAAGAGGAAGGCTTTCGCAATAGCAAAGGAAAGTAGCAACGAATCTTTGTGAACGAGTGATAAAACAAGGTCAATCCAGCAAAAACGGGATGATAGCACTAGGTCACAGGACACAAAACAAGATCCGCCCGACAAGACTCCGCAAGCAAGTGCTTCACAGTTCAAATAATAAAAATCAAATCATAAACCAGGTGGAAAGAGTAGGGGATAGTCAAACCAACAGGCTCAGGAAGCAAATTTGAAACAAATTGAATTCTACAGGATCAGCGCGGGTAACACTCAGCAACAATGCGCTGACCAGAAGTCACGCGTAGCAACAAAGCGCTGTCAGCACGGAAGCACACGGATTAGTCGCGCTGGTTCGTTTTTCAGAATCGTCGCGACTGTTAAGTGTACAAGCACGATGACCACGGAGTCAAAGAAACAGCTATGCGCTGTCAGCGCGACTGTTTTGATATAAACCGCGCTGAGGCTAAAAAACAAGCACAAACAAGCCAAAAGCTCCCAAACCAAGGCAATAACTCTTTAAACAATTAAGGCACCTCCCAGATTGAACCGGGAAGGTTAAAACAGAGGACTAACCCCTGATCTTTGAAAAGAGAGTAACAATCAAACTCAAAACAAGAATGAACAAAAAGAGACAAAGGCCAGCTCCCCAGCGGAGTCGCCAAATTGTTAAAGAGGTAAATCCCCTCTACGGATAGAGGCGATCCCTACTAGCCCAGAACGGGTCTAGCAACAATCAGTCAATGCTACTATGCAAGTTCCTAATTGCAAATAAAAGGTAGGCAATGAACACCTACTTGGATTCCAACGCTATTGTTTGATGAAGAGATGCCGCTCTCGCTCCTTCGCTCTGGCCGGTCACGATCTTCCACGATCTCCGTGAATAGATACCTGCACACATGAAGAGAAAGACAAACACAAGCGTGAAATCTAATAAAAGCAATGATACATCAGTCAGAAAGGACGTAACTCACATTAACCATTACAAAGACAAATGAGAGTGGAACCATAATAGTAGTCATCTATTATTAATCAATAACAGAGAAGAGTACAACCAAATGTTCTGACGTTGAATCCTTCTCAAGAGGGTCCAGCCAGCAAGTCTCTTAAGCATTCACCCTTGGAGGTAGATCTCCCAAGACAAGAACTCTCTCTCACACAAGCAACACTCCACAACCTTCCTTAAGCTATAGCAATCCCACACTTGTCACACTAACTACCTACTAGCAGCAGCACTCTGAGCACTATCAACTCCACACTATCCAAACTAGCTGCTCATGGTAATGGTAGAGGTTTAAATAGGAGAAGGAGTCTCCATGAATGGTGGGAGGATGAGCTTATCTCCAAGGAAGGTGGTTCAAATGACAAACATACATGCCATAGAAGGGAGGGCGACATTTACAAGGCCAACAACCAGGTCTGGAGTCATCTGGAAGGCTGGCTGTTAGAACAAAATCGCCCAAAATGGATCAGCGCGGGTGTATAACTGCACTGGAGCGCTGACATCGCATCTTAATATCGGAGAAAGTTGTGTCAGCGCGACTTAATACAAGCATAGGATGCGTTGGCTCATGAAATTCGACCAGCGCGGAAAACTTGTGTGCTTCCGCGCTGGCAGCGCATCAGTTGCACTATCAGGCACCAGTCAGCGCAGTTATTTTAATAACAGTCGCGATGATGAAATAAACTTTGGCAAAGTGGGTCATTTGGCCAGATTGGAGAGCAGGATCATGATTAATTGGAATTCATGACACAGTAGGGAGACAGTGACAAATTACTGTGTAACAATCCCTTAGCGACTGAAAACGCGGGGGGAGTGGAGAAGTAGCTGGGATGGGAATGTCAACATTCGACACCACAGGTGTCTCACTTGCGCTGGGAGATGTCTCATCCATGTGGGAAGTAGACATTGGAGACGAAATACCAGGAGGGGTAACAAGAATACCGTCCTCGTCAGGCTCCTAGATAGGGTTCCAATCTTTTTTGTAATCTTCGTCGCCCGGGGCACGTGAGTTGATAGGTTGGATACTCGGGATAACAGGAAGAGTATTGCTTACAACTGGTACCTCAGGAGCAGCAGAAGATGGAGAGCCTTGACACTGGGAACGGGAGTTGATGGGTCAGCCAGGATGAAAAACCCCACACAAAACCTAAAGGAATCTAACGATAAAAGACCCTACTCAAACTAACGCACACAAGATCTAACCAGGTGATGTTATCGTAGCCGAATAAATTTTTAAGACACAGGAACTAAACTTGACCTTTTCATGTTTCAAGAGTCGAGAAAGGGACGAAAAGATGACTCTAGTCTCCTTCGAATGTTTAATGAGCACGAAGTGACAAGACGCTCACTGACACCTTTTCTTTTAGGGAGTCTGAAAAGGATCAAATGTGACTGCTCTAGAGACTCTAGGCAAAGGGTTTACCAAGCAATCCACAAAACTGCTTATACACCTTGGCAATCGTATGAGAACCAAGGACTTTCCGTACTGCAGTCAGTCTTCCCGAATGCTGTGTTCGGTGCGTTACGTTCACAAGGCGGCAGACTCGGCTTCCTATGGATCAAGGATAAAAGCCTAGTGGGGTCTCCCTATATACGCGACGGTACGTGGGAGCATAGTCCATGTTAGACCACTATCGAGTCACAGAAGGAGGAATCACCCAATCGCAATGTGAAACAATAGTGACTATGTTTAAAGACACCGGAACACGTCTCTAACCTAGACCTCTAGATGTTTGTGTTAAGTTCCAATGCGTTTTTAGGTTTATTCAGTTTATTTTATGGTTGATCTTGAATTAAGTTTCGGTTTCAGGCCCTATCGTGTGATCTCTCACAATTACCTAGATGCAAACTACATGCCAAAGAATACCATTTCGTTAGATGAATTCTAACTATGAGAGGGTTAAGAGTTTTCAATCAAACAAAATGAACTCAATCAATCAAACAATCTAATGCAACTAATGGCAAAGAAACGAGACTTTTCTTTTGAGAACACAAATCAATGAAATGCTCTTTTTCTCATTAACTATTGAATGCAAAAGATATTAGTTCGATTGCTCTTTCAATGGCACAATGCACTTGAAATGAATTTTGAGAGACAGCAACACTGAGTAAAGAGAAATAAAATCACTCAATGAAAAACACAACAAGCGTGAAAAGAGCCGGTTGAACCCAAGCAATTGTAATCCGTGTCTGGGTAGTGAGAAGTAATCGAAAAAATCCGTGGACTGGTTCGACGACAATCACCTAAACAACCAATCAAAGAAAGCAAAAGAGGAAGGTTTTCGCGAAAGCAAAGGCAAGTAGCAACGAATCTTTGTGAGCGAGTGATAAAACAAAGTCAATCCAGCAAAAATGGGATGATAAGACTAGGTCACAGGACACAAAACAAGATCCGCCCGACAAGACTTCGCAAGCAAGTGCTTCATAGTTCAAACAATAAAAATCAAGTCATAAACCAGGTGGAAAGAGTAGGAGATAGTCAAACCAACAGGCTCAGGAGGCAAAATTGAAACAAATTCAATTCTACAGGATCAGCGCGGGTAACACTCAGCAACAATGCGCTGACCAGAAGTCACGCGTAGCAACAAAGCGCTGTCAGCGCGGAAGTACACGGCTTAGTCGCGCTGGTTCGTTTTTCAGAATCGTCGCGACTGTTAAGCGTACAAGCGCGATGACCACGGAGTCAAAGAAACAGCTATGCGCTGTCAGCGCGACTGTTTTGATATAAACCGCGCTGAGGCTAAAAAACAAGCACAAACAAGCCAAAAGCTCCCAAACCAAGGCAATAACTCTTTAAACAATTAAGGCACCTCCCAGATTGAACCAGGAAGGTTAAAAGCAGAGGACTAACCCCTGATATTTGAAAAGAGAGTAACAATCAAACTCAAAGCAAGGATGAACAAAAAGAGACAAAGGCCAGCTCCCCAACGGAGTCGCCAAATTGTTGGAGAGGTAAATCCCCTCTACAGATAGAGGCGATCCCTACTAGCCCAGAACGGGTCTAGCAACAATCAATCAATGCTACTATGCAAGTCCCTAATTGCAAATAAAAGGTAGGCAATGAACACCTACTTGGATTCCAACGCTGTTGTTTGATGAAGAGATGCCGTTCTCGCTCCTTCGCTCTGGCCGGTCACGATCCTCCACGATCCCCGTGAACGGATACCTGCACACACGAAGAGAAAGACAAACACAAGCGTGAAATCCAATAAAAGCAATTATACATCAGTCAGAAAGGACGTAACTCACATTAACCATTACAAAGACAAATGAGAGTGGAACCATAATAGTAGTCATCTATTATTAATCAATAACAGAGAAGAGTAAAACCAAAGTTCTGACGTTGAATCCTTCTCAAGAGGGTCCAGCCAACAAGTCTCTTAAGAATTCACCCTTGGAGGTAGATCTCCCAAGACAAGAACTCCCTCTCACACAAGAAACACTCCACAACCTTCCTTAAGCTCTAGCAATCTCACACTAGTCACGCCAACTACCTACTAGCATCAGCACTCTAAGCACTATCAACTCCACACTATCCAAAACTAGCTGCTCATGGCAATGGTAGAGGTTTAAATAGGAGAAGGAGTCTCCATGAATGGTGGGAGGATGAGCTTATCTCCAAGGAAGGTGGCTCAAATGACGAACAAACATGCCATAGAAGGGAGGGTGATACTTACAAGGCCAACAACTAGGTCTGGTCATCTGGAAGGCTGGCTGTTAGAACAAACTTGCCCAAACTGGATCAGCGCGGGTGTATAACTGCACTGGGGCGCTGACATCGCATCTTAATAACGAAGAAAGTTGTGTCAGCGCGACTTAATACAAGCATAGGATGCGCTGGCTCATGAAATTCGACCAACGCGGAAAACTCGTGTGCTTCCGCGCTGGCAGCGCATCAGTTGCACTATCAGGCGCCAGTCAGCGCGGTTATTTTAATAACAGTCACGATGATGAAATAAACTTTGGCAAAGTGGGTCATTTGTCCAGATTAGATTTTTTTTCATGATTAATTGGAATTCATGACACAGTAGGGAGACTGACAAGGAGACAGTGACAAATTAGTAGGGAGACTGACAGGGAGACAGTGACAAATTACTGTGTAACAAGGAGAATCTACCAAGCACTATGGAACTTGGCAGGGACCATAAGATGACCCCAAGTGAAGGTGGGACAGAGGACCATGAACTATAGGAGATTCTTGAGAGGGAGAATCTTGATCTAGAAAAGTTCTTAAACCAGGAAACCAACAAAGGGATTTACTCTCTACTACAAGAGGAGTTTGACAAAGTACAACAAATCTTCCTCTAGAGATCTCAAACAAAGGCTACTGGAGTTAAAAGGCATCATGACAACCAGGAGAATAAAGGGGTCAAATCAATGGAGGACACTCTCTACCAAGAACCCATGAAAGAAAAGAGGAAGAAAGAGACAGAATGAGCTGCTGACAGAGTGTGGGAGACTCATGATTAACTTATGCAAGATGAAAGATCTCACTAGTTACTCATTTTGAAACCCATCAATATGAAGCTCACAACCTGGAATATTAGGGGGCTAGGAAGCAAAAGAAAACAAAGAAATCTCAACAATAGAATAAAAGAAGAAAACCCAGATATGGTGTTTATACAGGAAACAAAATGTTCAATAGACAAAATCTAGGAGATACACAACAAATGGCTTATTAAATATGAGTACCTAGAAGTCAAATCTAATAATACAACGAGTCATATCCTCACTCTTTGGAATCCTCAGAAATTTGGAATTCTGGATGTTGAAGCATCCAGGAACTACCTTTCAATGATTATCCAACCTCTGGGTGACGAGAAAATATATATGATCACAAATGTCTATGGTCCTCAAAAATCTGAAGATAAACTCAGGCTCCTCACTTCACTAGAGGAACTGAGAGAGACACCCGGTAATGCCCTGGATTTTGGGAGGAGATTTCAACATGATCAGATCTCCTACAGAAAAAAAGGAGGGACCAGAACACTAGGTAGAGACTTTGTTGCATTCTAGAACTTCCTAATCAACATGAAGCTAGTGGACACGGAAACAGCTAATGGCACCTTCACATGGAACAATAATAGGGGAGGAGCTTCACAAGTTGCCTTGAAACTCGACAGATTCATTATCTCGGAGGACCTCTTTCTCACTGGCCCTAACTTGAATTTTTTTATCCTTCCTTTCGAAGGATCGAACCACTGGCCTGTTCAACTAGAAGCTTCATTTATTGGCACTTCGAGGAATAGACCTTTCAGGTTAGAGAATGTTTGGCTCACTCACCCTGACTTCATCACCAATATTGGAAAATGGTGGTTGGAAGACATGCCCATTCAAGGCACAAAAATGTTCCTTCTGCAACAGAGACTCAAACACATCAAGCTCAGACTTAAAGAATGGAACCAAAATGAGTTTGGTAATATTTTTAACGCCAAAAGAGAAGTGGAACAAAAATTACAGAAAATTAACCAAATTCTCATAAAAGAAGGCTTCACTGAGGAAAGGAAAATGCAAGCTAACTCTCTCCAATAAGAATGGGACAATAGATGTCAGCAAGAAGAAATCTTCTAGAAACATAAATCAAAAGTGCAATGGATGAAAGAAGGAGAAATAAACATAAGGTTTTTTCATAAATCTACAATGTAACATAGGGCACATAATCAGATTACAAAACTTATTGATCCTCAAGGGAAAGAGCTGAGCACACACAAAGATATAGAATCCATTTTGATACGACATTTTCAAAACATTGCATAGGAGCATATCTTAGACAGATCTCTATTCATTAAAAGCTTCATTCAACGCATTCCAAAACTGGTAACCAGGGAAGAAAATTATAATCTCAATAGGCCAGTGATGGAAGAGGAGGTTAATGAAGTAATCAAAGAGATGCATAACGGGAAAGCTCCAGGCTTGGATGGTTTCAACGTAGACTTCTTCAAAGCATGCTGGGAAATCGTCAAACATGATATCCTTGAGGTGGTGGAGGATTCAAGAAATTCAAAAACAGTTATAGAAGTGCTAAATGCTTCCTTCATAGCCCTAATCCCTAAGCAAGAGAAAGCTATGACACCAGATAGATTTAGACCCATAGCTCTATGCAATGTGGTGTACAAAATCATTTCTAAAGTAATTTCCAACAGACTCAAGCCCCTTCTTCCAACACTCGTGTCTGAGGAGCAAACAAGGTATGTGGAGGGAAGGCAAATTCTTAATAACATCATTCAAGCTCACGAAGAATAATAAGCAAATGGGTATGATCATTCAGCTTGACCTAGCAAAAGCTTATGACAAGCTAAGCTGGTCATACATCAGGGATGTACTAAAACTATATGGCTTCGACCATAATTGGATAAGATGGGTTATGGCTCTAGTTACCTCTACTAGCTTTTCAATTCTTCTCAATGGCTCTCCATCTAGGACCTTTTGGCCTTCGAGAGGTCTCAGGCAAAGAGATCCGCTCTCCCCCTTCCTCTTTATCTTTATGATAGAAGGATTAGGCAAAGCGATCAATGCAGCCAAGGCAGAAGGAAGAATCCAGGGTCTCAAGCTAACCCAGAACGGAGACACTCTGACTCATCAACAATTTGTGGATGATACCATGCTACAGGGCACACCCACGGTCAAGGAAGCCAAAGCTTTCAAACAAATTCTGCATGATTTTTCCATGGCTGCTGGCACAAAGGTAAGCCTCACAAAATCAAAAGTTTTCTTTTTTAACACTAATATTGCTATTCAGAGAAATCTCTCCAGAATTCTCGGCTTTCAAAGAGATCATCTTCCCTCCAAATATCTGGGAATGCCTCTCATTGAAAAACCCCTAAGCAAGGAAGTTTGGAAGCCAGTGACTAATAAACTAAAGGACAAAGTTAGTAGATGGATTAACAGATCTTTGAATTTAGCAGGCATGATAGTTCTCACAAAGGCTGTCCTAAAAACCATTCCAATCTACATGTTTTCGGATCTTCCTATCCCAAAAGGAGTTTTACAACAAATCAAGAACATCCAAAGAGGTTTTCTTTGGGGTAAAGGGGAGGGAAAAAATAAATGGGCTTTGCTAGCATGGGATAAGCTATGCAAACCCAAAACTCATGGGGGTTTGGGTCTCCATGACCCAGAAACACTAAGCAAAGTTTTAGGAGCAAAAATTTGGTGGAGATGGCTAAAGGAAATGAGAAACCCATGGACCAAGCTCTGGAAACATAAATAAGCAAAGGACTGGAAAGAAAGGGACCACATTCGAATGATAGGACACATCAGGGGCTCCCATATTTGGAACAATGCTTGGGAGAATAGAGCCTTAGTTCAGAAACATAGTTTCTGGGAGATCAGAAATGGGAACCTAGCCTGGTTTTGGGAGGATAACTGGCAGCAGGAACCTAACCTTTGCAGAGAAGGACTGGACATTCTCAAAGACGATACTATCAACAAAGGGCTACAAAAGGTAAGTGACTATTGGGATTAGACAAGGGACAATGGTAAATGGAGAACTTGGAAGGTACCAGTTTACAGTGAAGAGACCCCTTTGAAGTCCCAGGCTGATGCTCTTGCAACGATCCTGGAAAAGAGAAAAAATTTAATCTCAACTTCAACTGACCAACTAAGATGGGGAAGAAACAGTGAGGGCAACTTCAACCTCAAAGAAGCCAAAAGAATTGCCACTGGATTTAACTTTCCAAGTCCTGATAAAATTTGGAAGGACCTATGGCAAAACCCTCATTGGATGAAAATCAAACTGTTCATGTGGTTGGTACATCACAAAAAGATTCTGACTTGGGAAAATCTTAGAAAGAAAGGGTTTGCAGGACCATCTAGGTGCCAATTATGTGGTCTTCATGAAGAACCGATGGATCACCTTCTCAATCTCTGCACTTTCACCTCAACATTATGGAACTGGGTTGCCTCAATCTTCCGGCAAACTGACAGGGATGGAAACGACATCACTAAAACTTTAAAGAATTGGAGGAGAAACTTATCAGAAAACAAGATAGTCAACATAGTCTGGACTCTGATTCCAGGCTTTTTGATCTGGGATGTTTGGAGAGAATGCAACAACAAAATTTTCAAGGATAAATCTGACACAACCCAAAGCATCATAGCTCAGAACTTAAGACAACTCAAAGAAATTGTAAATACACTTCTGAAGCAACCTCCTGAGAATCCTCCTTCTCACCAGGAGGCTCACATTCTTTTTCTTTTAGGCCTCCATAAGCTTGTCCCCCAGGGCACAAACAAGATTGCTATACACACTACAGTGGGGAAGGCTTTTTGGCAACCCCCCAACCCCCCCCCCCCCCCCCCCCCCCCCACCCCCCTGGCTTTTTGAATTTCAATATAGATGGAGCTCAAAAGGAAACCTGGGAGTTGCTAGTTATGGAGGAGTTATAAGAGATGACAAGGGAAATATAGAAGTTATCTTTCATAGCCATTTAGGGAATGCCACCAACAATATGGCGGAGCTAATGGCCATAGAGCATTGCTTAGAAATATTGATGGGTCTCAATATGCATAACACAATCCTTGAGGTAGACTCTGAATTAACAATCAATTCTGTCAGAAAACTAGTTAATGGCTCGGCACCAGAAAAAGTTTCAAACCACTAGAGACTTTTGCAGGTCTATTATCGTATTCAATCACATCTAAGAATCCTGAGAACTCTCAGTTTTGCTCATGTACGCAGAAACACCAACAAATTAGTGGATCGGCTGGCGAATGAGGGGGTGCTCGGTAAAAAAGATAACAATAAATGTAAATGGCAGTTGGCACCCGCAGGGAAACTGTGTGAGGACTGCCACACTCTGGCAAGCGCAGATAGGGAACATTATCATAAAATGAAGGAGAAGCACCATTTTGGAAATTAAGATGTTGAAGGGCGAGGGTTTAACAAAAAAAGACCTCTGACCTGGTGTGATTGGGCCTCCCAGAGGAAAGGATGAACGTGGAGAGAGAGCGGGATGCTTTTTCGAGGTAAACAGAGTTTTAGTGGTTTAGTGGTTTTGGGGTGGCCCATTCCCCTAAGCGGTATTTTAAGGTTTGCCCCAGATGCCACTCATCATTCAACACGTGGCAGCAGGAAGGTGAGAGAAAACCACCCATATCGGGCGGGTTTTCCTCGTGCTTCTTCTCTGCCCGATATTCTCGTCAATCGTCAGATCTTGCTTGTGATGATCTATGACTATGATTCATCGAGCTAGTTGGTGGTGTTAACCTCCGAGCTATTCACGAATGTGGATGTGTCTCGTCCCCTTCATATGGGTTTCGGGCAGTGAAAAAGCCTGAGAGTTATCTCCTGGGCGAACTCGATTTGACTCTAGAGATGGTTTTGAAATTTTTTTCAAGTCCGTTGTGTTAGATATAAGGTGGGCCAGTTGAGCTCCTGCTTTCGTTGGTCTTCGATGCTGTGGCTCGATTTCTTAAGTTTGAGGGCTGAGGTTTGTAACATATATTTGTAATTTTTTTAGTCAATGAATGAGAAAAAAACACTCTTACTTTAGCTAAAAAAAATGTTTCAAATTAAACTTACTTAAAAATAAATGATTAATATAAATTATGATGTTAACACATCATTACTTATACATTAAAAAAAAGTTCATTATTATAATTTTGTAATTTTGTATTCTATTGATTTTATAAAAGTATTTAAATAAGAAGTGAACATAATTTCAAGGCACAATCTATAATACAATGATTATTTTTAGTTAATAAAACATCATCATTTTAAATAAACAAATCATTCTCCATTACCGCTGATTTATTGAAAATTATTATTACTTTATTAAATTTTTGTAAGTAAACTAAAATATGAAAAAAAATCAATCATTCTCGATTACCTCTGATTTATTGAAAAGTAGTGTTATTTTATTAAATTTTCCAGGTAAATGAATTGGTATTAATTAAAAAATCAATGGTGTAGTCAGATAAGTTTTTACACTGTTTCTGCTACGGATGAGTAGGAGCAAGTTTCCCGCTGGTTTTAAGCGATTTTATAGGTGAGAACTTGAAGAATTTATGGCAAGTTTTTGTTGTGAAGTTGTATTTATTTGTATAAATACATATTTATTTAAGAAGTCTATGATTTGATATTTTTTTTATATAGCTAAATATTATTTTTAATTCAACCTACCATAATTTTTAATTATCATACAAGGAAGAGCTCTTCAAATATCCAAATATTATTTTTAATTCAACCTACCATAATTTTTAATTGTGGTACAAGGAAGAGCTCTTCCAATATCTATTGTTTTTTAAATTTTTTGTTTAATTATGGTACAAGGAAGAGCTCTTCCAATATCTATTGTTTTTTCAAATTTTTTATTAATTGAGATACAAAGTAGGGATCTTTAAATCTAGTTATTAAAAAAATTATTAATTAGATTTAAAAAAATTATTAATATAAAATTAGATATGATTTAAAAGATTATTAATAGTGAAAAAAAGATGTGGTTTTGAATAAAGAGGGACATTATTATAAATAAAGAGTATTATTATTATTATGTAGTGTAATCATGAACTTTGTATTCAATAGAGTAAAGATATTATTTTTCTTTTAATGCATATTTGACTTGCTTAGTGTACAATCAATGTCGGCATAATTATCCATACGTTGAGATATATCTATCTATTATGCACTTTGATAACGTATATCTATCTATTATGCACTTTGATCATTTGAATAAATTTGTTCATTTTCAATCTTGTCCTTATGTAATAAAAGTACCTAAAATAGATGTATGTACCCACATGCTTAATACAATCTTTATACATAGAAAACAATTCTCATCTTCTTTGTGTAGACAAAAGGTATATACACTTTATATACATAAGTTTTTATATAGATAAACTACTATAAACATGGAAAAACATGAAATCAATATTTTTACTCTAATTTATCTATATTTAAACTAAACGGCAAGACTCGCTACTATGTAGCACTTGTTATAAAGTTTGTGTTTTATGTTATAACAATTTTTTTAATTATAACTTGATCCGTACATGTTCATAAAATACAATGCATTAACTAATATTAGAGGCAATGTTTATATTATTTTGGAAAGATTGAATATATTTAATCATGTTAATGTAAATATTTATATAATTTAGATTTTACAAACTATTGTGAATTAATTTTGAAAAATTTACAGGTGGTTTAGTCAAACCCAACAATTTATTCATGTTGCATGAATTTCAACTTTTAAACTTCAATTTATGTGTTAGGAGTTAAGTTTAACTGTGCATAGTACATGATTGCATGATGTGAATAAACAAGAAGACTATGCTTATCTTAGAGTTTCAACACTATAAATACATTTTACATTTATTTTACATGTATTCGTTTTAGCCGTTTTAATATGTTATTTATCAACCCGAAAAAGTCAACTTCAGTAATTAGTCAAATAAGTTTTCTGCTGCACCAAAATTATCTCTATCTGTTTCTTCATAGTCTAGGTATTATCATTAATTTTATCAGTTTCAGTTTCGTTAATTGTAGCACAATTTACTATTTTCGGCAGTTTTTCAGGTCCTGAACTTTCATAGCCGTTTTGAAGCCCTAAACAATGTTTTTTTGGCAAAATGATTTTACTAATTGCTATGGCAATCACATCAGCAACTATAGTCCTCAAAAAGATATTTCCAATAAGGTATCATACACGTCAAATAAAGATAATATGACGAAGTTACGATCCCAAGAAGTTGGCTGCCCAATTAATCCCAATGGGGCCCATAGATTCTTGGTGTTACATCTCCTTAGGTTAGGGTTTTGGTTGTTTAGGGTTTTCCCTTATTGTTCAATAATAAAAAGGCCCTTGAGCCTCATTGTATCTGAGTTTAGAGGCATGTAGCTGCCAAATCTCTTCTTAGAGATACGCTACCATTGCTCGAGCTATCTTATTTCCATTCTGTTTGTAAGCATAGTTCAATATTTTTCTGTTAATGAAATGAAATGTTTTTCTATTGCATCTATGTGTTTATGATTATATTTGTAAGTTGTTTCATTCCTGTTTAAGTTTGGATCAATGGTATCAGAGTGGTATGATCTTTCTATGTTTTTCTTTGCATGTCTCCAACGAGGTCGGGATATAAGGAGTTAGGGCTTGAATTGGTTGAACATTTGCAAGACCAGTCTCGCAAATCCCGACAACCTCCTATGGAAGATGAAAATAAAGACGAGGGGGTAGGAGATCCTATCAAAATCTTTCTTGAAGAATCCCTTGAGTGACAAAGGAACGTGATGGTGGAAAACTTTGCCCATATCCTTCAACGACTACCTAGGGGCGACACATCTACTTCCAACAGCTACTCTGGAAGCATCGAACCCTTTAAGGTACAAGTTAAATTTGACATTCCCATATTTGAGGGTCAAGATAGATGCAAATTCCGTAGATAATTGGTTAAATATGCTAGAAGGATATTTTTCTGTTCATGATATTTCCAGTCAGGAAAAGATCACTTTTTCACTTCTCAAAGCGCCCCCCACATCAAGGACTAGTGGGAAACCTAATGCAAGCACAAGGATGAAATTACGACCTCACTATTTTCAGCCGCACCCACTTGGAATTCATTCTGGGATGCCATCAAGGAGTAGTACTACCCTATCAGAAGCTATGAGGATAAATACATAAAGTGGATCACGATGCGGCAGGGAAGGGACCAAGACATGCCAAAGTTTACCAATATTTTTTATACCCTTCAAACAAACTTGGGTATCAAGGATTCTGAGTATCATTTGGTACTCAAATACCATCACTGCCTACACATGTACATCTAGGACAAGATGGAGTTCCTGGACATCTGCTCGATTGGCACAATGTACTGATATGCTGTCAAGATTGAGCAAAAGTTTAAACAAAAGAAGTGAGACTTTAGATCTACGAATTTGAAGAACAAAGGACAAAGCCAAGTCAAGGTGAAAAAAGACAACCCGTTGAAGCTGCAAGAAAATAACACCACCACGAAGTGAAATAAGGACATAGGAAAGTGGTGTGAGTTCCATAAGAGCCCCACTTACAACAAAAGTGAGTGTCGAGCCAAGTAGTCGTTGGTGGCTCAGTTGAAGGCTTCAGAATTAGATGCATGTTTGGACCCTGAGTCAAAACCTGACAAGAGGAATGACAAAGAGAAGCATATTAATGATGCAGAGCCCAACATCGTAGTTGCCACCACCAATATCCAAAAGAATGAACTCAAATATCCAGAGGAGGGGGAGCGTCTCTTCCACTCATAGATGTGGGTGAAGGGTTCGTCGTTGCAATTCATTGTCGACACTGGGAGCCAAAAGAACCTCATTTCAGTAGAGGTTGTGAAGTGGATGGGTCTACCAACTACACCACACCTGCAACCATATAGTATCGGGTGGCTTCACCAAGGACGAGATCTCCGAGTCAGCCAGTAGTGCCGCCTTCCCTATAACATCAAGCCCTTCACAGATGAGGTATTGGGTGATGTTGCTCCTCTTGATGTTTGTGATGTATTATTAGGACAACCATACTTATGGAAGTGACATGTTATATATGAGTCTATACCTCACACTATTATTATTTCTTTGGGATATACATTATAGAGGATGCCGGAGGTAGCCCCACCTACTGCCACATGTTTGATCTCTGCTAAGAAATGTAGTAATATCATCTCCAGACTAGGACATTTATTTTCTTTCTGGTTCACACTCAAAGTAAGGGGAAGATCATAGCCACATCCATGGTCCTTGGGAAGGGTTTCTCCACATAGTAGAAGAAGGTGGATACAGTCATGAAAGAATACATGGACATCTTCTCCTCACCCATAGAGGTACCATTGCATTGTCAGGTGAAGCATTTGTTTGATATGACTCTCGGAGCACCTCTACTCAACGGGCTGATATATCACCACTCCATTGTGGAAAATTCCAAGTACAAGAAACGACATGATCAACATCGGGTGCCACAAAAGTTTCAGGTGGGCGAAAAATTCTGGTTAGATTTGCAGAAAGAACGCCTTACAAGAGCCCATCAGAAACTCAAATATCGTCCTTACACCATTACCAAGGTTGTGGGAAACAATGATTTGGAGCACAACATTCCCCCATTCCTTGGTTTGCATCGAGTGTTCAATGTGGACCACCCTCAACCATGCTTCCCACCATTACTGGACACATCAGAGATTGCAGAACATCTCACCAGAGACCAAGTTCAACAGAAGTTTTCCCATCTCATGGAGGCACTCAACGCAATGGGGATCATTTCTTCCTAAGGGGGGAGGAATGATCCACATGAATATTGGTGGCCACTTTCCTATCCCACTTGGACCCCCACCACTTTCTCTTTCAGTTTTTCAATTTCCTTCATTGTAGCACAATTTACTATTTTTGGAAGTTTTTCAGGTCTTGAACTTCTGGAGCTGTTTTGAGGCCCTAAACAATGTTGTTTTGGCAAAATGGTTTTGATGATTTCAATAGAAATCACATTAAAAACTATATTCCTCAAAGAGATCTTTCCAACGAGGTATCATATGTGTCAAACATAGATAATATGACCAAGTTATGACCCCGGGAAGTTGGTTGCCAAACTAGCCTGAACATGGCCAATTAACTCTTGGTGTTACATCTCCTCGGGTTAGGCTTTTGGCTATTTAGGGGTTTCCCTTATTGTTCAATAATAAAAAGGACCTTTAGCCTCATTAATGATTTCAGAGCCATATAGCTTCCACATATCTTCTCAGAGATAATCTACCATCGCTCGAGCTATCTTATTTCCATTCTGTTTGTAAGCATAGTTCAATATTTTTGTATTAAGGAAATGAAGTGTTTTTCTGCTGCATCTTTGTGTTTATGATTATATCTATAAGTTGTTGCATTCCTGTTTAAGTTCGGATCATGATATTTTATGCTTTGCTCATCATTTCTTCTCCAAAATTGTTAGGCGAACTAATCCCTCTTGCAGACAAGATAGATCTCTCTAAATCTCATACGAAATCTGGTAACAAATAAGAAAGAACTGCTACCTTTCCTTAGTTTACGATTGATTGAAACAAATAATATGCGAGAGATCACTTACTGGTTTATTGAAAATTCATGTCGCAGCCTTTGATAGTTAGCTTCTCCTTGATGCTTTAGTGATCATTCAAGTGCTTTCCACAACTTCTCCATGATGTTTTGAACGAGATCTGGATAGACAGAAACACACAAAAGATCAAAGCATCTAGTATATATAGAATGAAAGATAAATGGAATACTTAAATCAACATATAATAAATTGAATCATAACCAATCATAACCTATGTGGTTGATCAATGAATCCAAAAAATGGTATCAGAGAAGACATGATTAGGAAAGAACTGTTGGGTGTGGAGCCTAATTATGTTCTTTATTCAGAGGTATCACTGCATTGGACCCTAGTTCGTAATGGGGCGGCAACGCTTCCTATTTGTTTGCCACCAGGGGGGTCTAGGGTGGGGGGGCGACAACGATACTTATGAGCACCCCATGGAGGGGGTTCGAGAGCAGCGCCCTCAAAGCTAAAAATAGATGTAAAATTTCCTTGTAAAATATTATAATTTCGTAGTCAATCTGATTCGTTTATTAGGTGGATGATCTGACAGTATAAGTTATGTTTAATTTAGGATTTTTTTGCCCTAGAAGGCAACCCCTCGCTATATATGAGGGAATTGTATTGCAGCTATGGTGATGTGTATTTTGAGCAATAGAAAAGAGAGGATATTGTGTGAGAGCGAAGAGGAAATTACAACGGATTTGATGTAGGTTGTATCTCTTCATTTTGCTGGATAATATAAAGGAAGGACTAGTCGTTTCTCCATGGACGTAGCTCAAATTGGGTGAACCACGTATATCTGTGTCTCCGGTGTTTTATGTGTTTATATTTCTACAATATTTTATGTGTTCCATTTCTCTGTAATATATAGTTTTTTAACAATTGGTATGAGAGAAGAAGGTCTATTTGGCTGATAAACTCACAATAGAGAAGGGTTCCTAGTTTGAGTGGGAGAAATGGTGGAAGATGGTAGGTTTAGGGTTGAAAAATTTAACAGTAAAAACTACCAGTTGTGGAAGATGCAGATGGCAGATTATATGTATGAGAAATATTTGTACCTACCATTGAGTGGAAAGACAAATAAGCCAACGAGTATGACAGATACAAAATGGGATATTATCAACAGAAAGACACTAGGAACAATACGACTATGCCTAGAAGCGTCGGTAGCCTTTAATATTTCAAAGGAAATGACAAAAGAGGTTTTAATGTCAGCATTGGCCAAAGTATATGAAAAATCCTTGGCCTTAAATAAGGTATTTCTTATGAAGCATTTATTTAATATGAATATGTCAGAGGGTGGATCTATTACTGATCATTTAAATGAATTTAATATAGTTACTAGTTAGTTAAGTTCTGTAGGGGTAATTTTTTATGATAAAGTTAGGGCTTTGTTATTTATATGCTCATTTCCAGAAAGTTGGAATGGTTTAGTTATGGACATTAGTAACTCTGTCTCTGGATCTAGTACTTTAAAGTTTGATGATGTTTTCGGTGAAATCCTTAGTGAGGAAATGTGTTATCGGTGCAATCCTTAGTGAGGAAATGTGATGGAAAATCTCCAGTGAGACATCAGGTAATACTTTGACTACAGAGACTAGGGGAAGAAAAATGGAAAGAGGAAAGAGCTAGGATATTGTAGTAAGTCAAGGAAGGGAAGCTCCAAGTCCAGATCGAGGATAGTGTGCTGGAAATGTGGGAAGAAAGGACACATAAAGAAATTCTGTAAGTCTTGGAAGGGGAAATAATGAGACACACAACAAGAAAACAATCATGAAGTGAATGTGAGTGTTGATGTGTTGCAAGATGCTTTGATTCCTTCATTAAAAAGTATTATTGATGCATGAATGGTAGATTCTAGGGCCTCATTCCGTGCCACACTTGATAGGAAACATTTTCATGATTATGTTCAAGGATATTTTGGACAGGTTTGTTTGGGTGATGATAAACCATGTAAAATCATTTAAATGGGTAAAGTTTTCATAAAATAGTAGAATGGAAACCAATGGCTATTGAATGAGGTAATGCATGTTCCACATATGAAGAAAAATCTAATTTCAACAGGGCAGTTGGGAGGTGAAGGCTGTGTAATTACTTTTACATATAAAACCTGGAAGGTCACTAAAAGAGTTTGGTAATAGAAAAAGGAGAAAAGGTTGGTACATTTTATTTATGCAATGATATTTCTAATTCTGTTAATTCTTTAACCTATACAGGAGAAGATACAACATTATGGAATCACACGCTCGGGCACATGAGTGAGAAGGGGATGCAGATTATTCACTTAAGAAATTCGTTGCTAGGTTTGAAGAATGTTGATTTGGAATTCTGTGAGAATTGTGTTTATGGAAGCAGAAGAGAGTTAGATTTCTGAGAGTTGGGAAAGAAAATAAGAATGAAAAACGAGCTTGTGCATACAGATGTATGGGGACCCGCTCAAGTATCTTCTCTAGGTGGTTGTCATTATTATGTTAATTTTATTGATGATGAAACCAAAAAAACCTAGATTTATTGTATTCGAAATAAATCCAATGTATTTGATACTTTCAAGAAATGGAAAGCTTTGGTTGAGAATGAGTCAAAAAAAAGGTTGAAGTGTCTTAGATCAGACAATGGAGGTGAATATTGCAGTAGAGAGTTTTAAAAGTATTGTTCAGAGCATGTATTTCATAGAGAGAATATAGTTCTAGGAACACCACAAGAAAATGGTGTGTCAGAAAGAATGAACAGGACAATCATGGAGCGTGCAAGGTGCATGAGATTTCATGCAGGATTGCCTTTACAATTTTGGGTAGATGTTGTAGATACTGTTGTTCATCTAATAAAAAGTGGGTCTTCAATTTCCTTGGATGAAGGTATTTTAGAGGAGGCATGGATAGGTGAAAAGGTAAACTACTCATTTTTAAAGAATTTTGGTTATGAAGCCTTTGTCCACATTAATAAAGAAAATATAACAAAGCTTGAGGCAAAATCAAAGAAATGTACCTTTATTGGATATGATGTTAATGATTTTGGTTATTTCTTATAGGATTATGAAAATCACAAAGTCATTAGGAGTAGAGATATCATAGTCAATGAAAATTTTTTGTATAAGGATCAGATGCAAGAAAAGAAACAGGAAAAAGAAAACAGAGAATAGAAAGTGCTGGACAAGATCACAAAAAAGTTAAAGGTGCATGAAAAGCATAATGATCAACAACCAGAACAACAACAACATGCACCTCAAACACCTGAAAGTGGTGTTAGAAGATCTACCAGAATAAGTAGACCCCCTAAATGATACTCTCCTTAATTATATTATGTATTGTTGACTGATTCTGGTGAACCATAATGTTATGAAGAATCATTGCAAGTACAAACCAGGAAGAAGTGGGAGCTAGCCATGAAAGAAGAGATGGGATCTTTGGTACATTACCAGACTTGGGACTTAGTTAGGTTTCCTGCAGGTAAAAAAACATTGCAAAATAAATGGGTTTACAAGTTGAAGGAAGAAGATGGAGGTAGAAAAAGGTATAAAGATAGACTTGTGGTGAAGGTTTTTTCACAGAAGAAAGGTATAGACTTTGATGAACTCTTTTCTCCTGTTGTTAAAATGACTTCAATCAGAATTATTTTAAGTCTAGTAGCAGTAGAAGATTTGCATCTTGAGCATTTAGATGTAAATACGACCTTTATCCATGGGGATTTGAAGGAATAGGTCTATATTTAGCAACCACAAGGATATGAGGTCAAAGAGAAGGAGAAACTAATGTGCAGGCTGAAGAAGAGCTTGTATGGCTTGAAACAAGCTCCAAGGAAGTGGTATCTAAAATTTGACAGGTTTATGTCTGAACAAGGTTATACTAGATGTCACTCTGATCATTGTTTTTATCTCAAAAGGAAAAATGATGGAAGCTATATTATATTATTATTATATGTAGATGACATGCTTGTTGCAAGTTCTAACGTGCAAGAAATAAATGTGCTCAAAAGAAAATTGGCAAACTCATTTGCAATGAAGGATTTGGGTGCTGAAAAACAAATTCTTGGTATGAGAATAAGTAGAGATAGGAAAAATCACAAATTAACATTGTCTCAAAGTACAAACAAAAGGTGTTGAAAATATGTAATTTGCAGAATGCCAAACCAGTTAGTACAACTTTGGCTAGAAAGTTCAAACTAAGTAAGGAGATGTGTCCCAAGACTCAAGAAGATATGGATTATATGTCTAAAGTCACATATGCATCAATAGTTGGAAGCTTAATGTATGGAATGGTTTGCACAAGGCCTGATATTGCACATGCAATGGGATTTGTAAGAAGGTACATGAAAAATCCAAATTATTGTTATTATTATTATTTTGTAGTGTAATCATGAATTTTGTATTCAATAGAGTAAAAATATTGTTTTTCTTCTAATGCATATTTGACTTGCTTAGTGCACAATCAATATGGGCATAATTATCCATACACTGAGATATATCTATCTATTATACGCTTTGATCATTTGAATAAATTTGTTCATTTTCAATCTTGCCCTTATGTAATAAAAGTACCTAAAATAGATATATGTACCCACATGCTTAATACAATCTTTATACATAGAAAAAAATTCTCATCTTCTTTGTGTAGACAAAAGGTATATGCACTTTATATACATAAGTTTTTTATATAGATAAACTACTATAAACATGGAAAAACATGAAATCAATATTTTTACTCTAATTTATCTATATTTAAACTAAGCGGCAAGACTGGCTACTATGTAGCACTTGTTATAAATTTTGTGTTTTATGTTATAACAATTTTTTTAATTATAACTTGATCGGTACATGTTCATAAAATACAGTCAATTAACTAATATTAGAGGCAATGTTTATATTATTTTGGAAATATTGAATATATTTAATCATGTTAATGTAAATATTTATGTAATTTAGATTTTACAAACTATTGTGAATTAATTTTGAAAAATTTACAAGTAGTTTAGTCAAACCCAAGGATTTATTCATGTTACATGAATCTCAACTTTTAAACTTCAATTTATGTGTTAGGAGTTAAGTTTAACTGTGCACAGTGCATGATTGGATGAAGTGAATAGCAAAGAAAACTATGCTTATTTTAGAGTTTCAACACTATAAATACATTTTACATTTATTTTACATGTATTCGTTTTAGCCGTTTTAATATGTTATTTATCAACCAGAAAAGGTCAACTTCAGTAATTAGTCAAATAAGTTTTCTGCTGCACCAAAATTTTCTCTATTTGTTTCTTCATAGTCTAGGTATTATCATTAATTTTATCATAATCTTTTTCAAAAAAATTATTAAGATCAATTAATTCGACCAATCCTTATCTTATATGTTATTATTTTTTTCTTGTTGCTCGTGAAAATTTTAATCTGTTGTCTAGTTTCTCTGTTATCTATCAATCATTGCCCCTGCATGTAGGAGGACCTTAATTAGGGCTTCAGATTCCACTTATTTGTATATTTTCTCAGAATGTCTTTTTAATAATAATCTATCATTTGTTATTTAATAATATTTCAAAAACCCCACATATATATAACAACCCTTGCGAAAATTTCGAGTTCTAGGTTCGGAGGACCATAATTATTAAATGATCATTTAATTCGATCCATCTTAATCTGACACGTTTATTTTTCTCTTTTTATGTATGAACACCTACTTGTGAAATTGTTATTCTCTTATTTTATTCCTATTTTCTTTAGGATTTTGTTTAGAAGTAGGTGCAACAGTTGGATAGGAATGTGGGTGGGTGTCCATGTTAGGCAACAATAGTTGGTCAGGACCATAAATAGGGTTTTTGATTGCAGTTATTATTACTTTTTTCTAAAATCTTTAATCAATTAAATCTGATATGTTATTTATCTATTCTTTTATTCATCAATAATGTTTGCGAAAATGTGAAAATTTGAAAAATTATAACAATCCATTAATCAAAGTCGTCAAATCAATGTGGCTTTGAGATAAAAACAATGGAAACACAAAAGTGGAGTGAATATTTTCTTATTTTTCTCTTCAATTGTTGAGACTTTTCCTCTTCTTTTCATTGAGAAGTCCATGAGATTCAAAATTCTCACAATATCCTTGCTTTGATCTGATACAAGTGGATGTTGGTGGCCACCCGCCTATCCCACTTGGAATGCCACCACTGTCTCTTTTAGTTTTTCAGTTTCCTTAATTGTAGCACAATTTACTATTTTCGGCAGTTTTTCAGGTCCTGAACTTTCATAGCCGTTTTGAGGCCCTAAACAATGTTTTTTTGGCAAAATGATTTACTAATTGCTATGGCAATCACATCAGCAACTATAGTCCTCAAAAAGATATTTCCAATAAGGTATCATACATGTCAAACAAAGATAATATGACCAAGTTACGACCTCGAGAAGTTGGCTGCCCAACTAATCGCAATGCGGCCCATAGACTCTTGGTGTTACATCTCCTTAGGTTAGGGTTTTGGTTGTTTAGGGTTTTCCCTTATTGTTCAATAATAAAAAGGCTCTTGAGCCTCATTGTAACTGAGTTTAGAGGCATGTAGCTGCCACATCTCTTCTCAGAGATATGCTACCATCGCTCGAGCTATCTTATTTCCATTCTGTTTGTAAGCATAGTTCAATATTTTTCTGTTAATGAAATGAAATGTTTTTCTACTCCATCTATGTGTTTATGATTATATTTGTAAGTTGTTTAATTCATGTTTAAGTTTGGATCAATGGTATCAGAGTGGTATGATCTTTCTATGTTTTTCTTTGCATGTCTCCAATGAGGTTGGGATATAAGGAGTTAGGGCTTGAATTGGTTGAACATTTGCAAGACCAATCTCGCAAATCCTGACAACCTCCTATGGAAGATGAAAAGAAAGACGAGGGGGTAGGAGATCTTATCAAAACCTTGCTTGAAGAAGCCCTTGAGCGACAAAGGAACGTGATGATGGACAAATTTGCCCATATCCTTCAACGACTACCCAGGGGCGACACATCTACTTCCAACAGCTACTCTGGAAGCACCACACCGTTTAAGGTACACGTTAACTTTAACATTCCCATATTTGAGGGTCAGATAGATGCAAATGCCGTAGATAAATGGTTAAATCTGCTAGAAGGATATTTTTATGTTCATGATATTTCCAGTCGAGAAAAGATCACTTTCTCACTTCTCAAAGTGCCCCCCACATCAAGGACTAGTGGGAAACCTAATGCGAGCATAAGGATGAAAGTACGACCTCACTATTTTCAGCCGCACCCACTTGGAATTCATTCCAGGATGCCATCAAGGAGTAGTACTACCCTATCAGAAGCTATGAGGATAAATTTATAAAGTGGATCACGATGCGGCAGAGAAGGGACCAAGACATGCTAAAGTTTACCAATATTTTTCACACCCTTCAAACAAACTTGGGTATCAAGGATTCTGAGTGTCACTTGGTACTCAAATACCACCACTGCCTACACATGTACATCTAGGATGAGATGGAGTTCCTGGACATCTGCTTGATTGGCACAATGTACTGATATGCTGTCAAGATTGAGCAAAAGTTTAAACAAAAGAAGTGAGACTTTAGATCTATGAATTTGAAGAACAAAGGACAAAGCCAAGTCGGGGTGACCAAAGACAACCCTCCGAAGCTGCAAGAAAATAACACCACCACGAAGTGAAATAAGGACATAGAAAAGTGGTGTGAGTTCCATAAGAGTCCCACTCACAACAAAAGTGAGTATCGAGCCAAGTAGGCGTTGGTGGCCGAGTTGAAGGCTTCAGAATCAGATGCATGTTTAGACCCCGAGTTAGAACCCGACAAGAGGAATGACGAAGAGAAGAATATTAATGATGCAGAGCCCAACACCATAGTTGCCACTACCGATATCCAAAAGAATGAGCCCGAATATCTAGAGGAGGGGGAGCATCTCTTCCACTCACAGATGTGGGTGAAGGGTTTGTCGTTGCAATTCATTGTCGACAATGGGAGCCAAAAGTACCTCATTTCAGTAGAGGTTGTGAAGTGGATGGGTCTACCGACTACACCACACCTGCAATAATATAGTATCAGGCGGCTTCACGAAGGACGAGATCTCCGAGTCAGCCAGTAGTGTCGCCTTCCCTGTAACATCAAGCCCTTCACAGATGAGGTATTGGGTGATGTTTCTCCTCTTGATGTTTGTGATGTATTATTAGGACAACCATACTTATGGAAGTGACATGTTTTATATGAGTCTATACCTCACACTATTATTATTTCTTTGGGATATACATTATAGAGGATGTCGGAGGTAGCCCCACCTACTGCCACATGTTTGATCTCTGCTAAGAAATGTAGTAATATCATCTCTGAGACTAGGATTTTTTTTTTTTTTTCTAGTTCACACTCAAAGTAAGGGGAATATCATCACCACATCCATGGTCCCTGGGAAGGGTTTCTCCACACAGCAGAAGAAGGTGGATACGGTCATGAAAGAATACATGGACATCTTCTCCTCACCCACAAGGTACCATTGCATTGTCAGGTGAAGCATTTGTTCGATATGACTCCCGGTGCACCTCTACTCAACGGACTGATATATCACCACTCCATTGTGGTGATATATCAATATCGGGTGCCACACAAGTTTCTGGTGGGCCAAAAAGTCTGGTTGCATTTGCAGAAAGAACGCCTTACAAGATCCCATCAAAAGCTCAGATATGGTCCTTACACCATTGCCAAGGTTGTGGGAAACAATGATTTGGAGCACAACATTCCCCCATTCCTTGGTTTGCACCGAGTGTTCAATGTGGACCAACCTCAACCATGCTTCCCACCATTACTGGACACATCAAAGATTGCAAAACATCTCACCACAGACCAACTTCAACAGAAGTTTTCCCATCTCATGGAGGCACTCAATGCAATGGGGACCATTTCTTCCTAAAAGGGGAGGAATGATCCACATGAATGTTGGTGGCCACTTTCCTATCCCACTTGGACCCCCACCACTATCTCTTTCAGTTTTTCAATTTCCTTAATTGTAGCACAATTTACTATTTTTGGAAGTTTTTTAGGTCTTGAACTTCTGGAACTGTTTTGAGGCCCTAAACAATGTTGTTTTCGCAAAATGGTTTTTATGATTTCAATATAAATCACATTAAAAACTATATTCCTCAAAGAGATCTTTCCAACGAGGTATCATATGTGTCAAACAGAGATAATATGACCAAGTTATGACCCCAGGAAGTTGGTTTCCAAATTAGCCTGAACAGGGCCAATTAATTCTTGGTGTTACATCTCCTCGAGTTAGGGTTTTGGCTCTTTAGGGTTTTCCCTTATTGTTCAATAATAAAAAGGACCTTTAGCCTCATTGTCAATGATTTTAGAGCCATATAGCTTCCACATCTCTTCTCAGAGACAATCTACCATCGCTCGAGCTATCTTATTTCCATTCTGTTTGTAAGCATAGTTCAATATTTTTCTATTAAGGAAATGAATTGTTTTTCTACTGCATCTTTGTGTTTATGATTATATCTGTAAGTTATTGTGTTCCTGTTTAAGTTCGGATCATGATATTTTATGCTTTACTCATCATTTCTTCTCCAACATTGTTAGGCAGACTAGTCCCTCTTGCAGACAAGACAGATCTCTCTAAATCTCAAATGAAATCTAGTAACAAATAAAAAAGAACTACTACCTTTCCTTAGTTTACGATGATTGAAACAAATAATATGCGAGAGATCACTTAACGGTTTATTGAAAATTCCTGTCACAACCTTTGATAGTTAGATTCTCCTTGACGCTTTAGTGATCATTCAAGTGCTTTCCACAACTTCTCCACGATGTTTTGAACGAGATTTGGATAGACAGAAACACACAAAAGATCAAAGCATCTAGTACATAGAATGAAAGATAAATGGAATACTTAAATCAACATATATAATAAATTGAATCAATAAACAATCATAACCTATTTGGTTGATCAATGAATCCCAAAAATGGTATCAGAGAAGACATGATTAGGAAAGAATTGTTGGGTGTGGAGCCTAATTATGTTTTTATTCAGAGGTAACGCCGCATTGGACCCCAGTTCGTAATGGGGTAGCAACGCTTCCTGTTTGTTCACCACCAGGGGGGTCTAGGGTGGCGATGGTGATTTTTATGAACACCCCCTGGAGGGGGTTCGAGAGCAACGCCCTCAAAGCTAAAAATAGATGTAAAATTTCCTTGTAAAATATTATAATTTCGTAGTCAATCTAAGTCGTTTATTAGGCAGATGATTTGACGATATAAGTTATGTTTAATTTAGGATTTTTTCCCTAGAAGGCAACCCCTTGCTATGTATGAGGGAATTGTATTGCAACTATGTTGATGTGTATTTTGAGCAATAGAAAAGAGAGGATATTGTGTGAGAGCGAAGAGGAAATTACAATGGATTTGCTGTAGGTTGTATCTCTTCATTTTGCTAGATAATATAAAGGAAGGACTAGTCGTTTCTCCATGGACGTAGCCCAAATTGGGTGAACCACATATATCCGTGTCTCTGTTGTTTTATGTGTTTATATTTCTACAATATTTTATGTGTTCTATTGCTCTGTAATATATAGTTTTCTAACAATTGGTATGATAGAAGAAGGTCTATTTGGCTGATAAACTCATAACAGAGAAGGGTTCCTAGTTCGAGTGGGAGAAATGGCAAAAGATGGTAGGTTTAGGGTCAAAAAATTTAACAGTCAAAGCTACCAGTTGTGGAAGATGCAGATGGAAGATTATATGTATGAGAAATATTTGTACCTACCATTGAGTGGAAAGACAAATAAGCCAACGAGTATGACAGATACAAAATGGGATATTCTCGACAGAAAAGCACTTGGAACAATACGGCTATGCCTAGCAGCATCGGTAGCCTTTCATATATCAAAGGAAATGACAAAAGAGGATTTAATGTCGGCATTGGCCAAACTATATGAAAAACCCTTGGCCTCAAATAAGGTATTTCTTATGAAGCATTTATTTAATATGCATATGTCAGAAGGTGGATCTATTGCTGATCATTTAAATGAATTTAATACAGTGACCAATCAATTAAGTTATGTAGGGGTAAATTTTTATGATAAAGTTAGGGCTCTGTTATTTATATTCTCATTGCCAGAAAGTTGGAATGGTTTAGTTATGGACATTAGTAACTCTGTCTCTGGATCTAGTACTTTAAAGTTTGATGATGTTTTCGGTGAAATCCTTAGTGAGGAAATGTGTTATCGGTGCAATCCTTAGTGAGGAAATGTGATGGAAAATCTCTAGTGAGACATCAGGTAATACTTTGACTGTAGAGACTAGGGGAAGAAAAATGGAAAGAGGAAAGAGTCAGGATATTGCAGTAAGTCAAGGAAAGGAAGCTCCAAGTCCAGATCGGGGATAGTGTGTTGGAAATGCAAGAAGAAAGGACACATAAAGAAATTCTGTAAGTCTTGGAAGGGAAAATAATGAGACACACAACAAGAAAACAATCATGAAGCGAATGTGAGTGTTGATGTGTTGCAAGATGCTTTGATTCCTTCATTAAAAAATATTATTGATGCATGAGTGGTAGATTCTGGGGCCTCATTCCATGCCACACTTGATAGGAAACATTTTCATGATTATGTTCAAGGATATTTTGGACAGGTTTGTTTGGGTGATGATAAACCATGTAAAATCATTTAAATGGGTAAAGTTTTCATAAAATAGTAGAATGAAACCAATGGCTATTGAAGGGGGTAAGGCATGTTCCAGATATGAAGAAAAATCTAATTTCAACAGGGCAGTTGGGAGGTGAAGGTTGTCTAACTACTTTTATAGTTAAAACCTGGAAGGTCACTAAAAGAGTTTGGTAATAGAAAAATGAGAAAATGTTGGTACATTTTATTTATGCAATGTTATTTTTAATTTTTTAATTCTTTAACCTCTACAAGAGAAGATACAACATTATGGAATCATAGGCTCGGGCACATGAGTGAGAAGGGGATGAAGATTCTTCACTTAAGAAATTCGTTGCTAGGTTTGAAGAATGTTGATTTGGAATTATGTGAGAATTGTGTTGATGGAAAATAGAAGAGAGTTAGATTTTTGAGAGTTGGGAAAGAAAATAAGAATGAAAAATTAGAGCTTGTGCATACAAATGTATGGGGACCCGCTCAAGTATCTTCTCTAGGTGGATCTCATTATTATGTTAATTTTATTGATGATGAAACCAAAAAAACCTAGATTTATTGTATTCAAAATAAATCCAATGTATTTGATACTTTCAAGAAATGGAAATATTTGGTTGAGAATGAGTCAGGAAAAAGGTTGAAGTGTCTCAGATCAGACAATGGAGGTGAATATTGCAGTAGAGAGTTTTAAAACTATTGTTCAGAGCATGGATTTCACAGAGAGAAGATAGTTCTAGGAACACCACAAGAAAATGGTGTGTTAGAAAGGATGAACAGGACAATCATGGAGCATGCAAGGTGCATGAGATTTCATGCATGATTGCCTTTACAATTTTGGGTAGACGTTGTAGATACTGTTGTTCATCTAATAAACAGTGGGTCTTCAATTTCCTTGGATGAAGGTATTCTAGAGGAGACATGGACAGGTGAAAAGGTAAACTACTAAAGACTTTTGGTTATGAAGCCTTTGTCCACATTAATAAAGAAAATAGAACAAAGCTTGAGGCAAAATCAAAGAAATGTACCTTTATTGGATATGATGTTAATGATTTTGGTTATTTCTTATATGATTATGAAAATCAGAAAGTCATTAGGAGCAAAGATATCATATTCAATGAAAATTAAGGATCAGATGCAAGAAAAGAAACAAGAAAAAGAAAACAAAGAATACAAAGTGCTTGATGAAATCACAAAAAAAGTAAAGGTGCATGAAAAGCATAATGATCAACAACCAGAACAACAACATGCACCTCAAACACCTGAAAGTGGTGTTAGAAGATCTACCATGATAAGTAGATCCCCTAAATGATACTCTCCTTCATTATATTATGTATTGTTGACTGGTTTTGGTGAAACATAATGTTATGAAGAAGCATTGCAGGTAGAAACCAAGAAGAAGTGGGAGCTAGCCATGAAAGAAGAGATGGGATCTTTGGTACATTACCAGACTTGGGACTCAGTTAGGTTGCCTGCAGGTAAAAAAAAATTGCAGAATAAATGGGTTTACTAGTTGAAGGAAGAAGATGGAGGTAGAAAAAGGTATAAAGCTAGACTCGTGGTGAAGGGTTTTGCACAGAAGAAAGGTATAGACTTTGATGAACTCTTTTCTTCTGTTGTTAAAATGAATTCAATTAGAACTATTTTAAGTCTAGTAGTAGTAGAAGATTTTCATCTTGAGCATTTAGATGTAAATACGACCTTTATCCATGGGGATTTGGAGGAATAGGTCTATATGTAGCAACCACAAGGATATGAGGTCAAAGAGAAGGAGAAACTAATGTGCAGGCTGAAGAAGAGCTTGTATGGCTTAAAACAGGCTCCAAGGAAGTGGTATCTAAAATTTGACAGGTTTATGTTTGAACAAGGTTATACTAGATGTCACTCTGATCATTGTGTTTAACTCAAAAGGAAAAATGATGGAAGCTATATTATATTATTATTATATGTAGATGACATGCTTGTTGCAGGTTCTAACGTGCAAGAAATAAATGTGCTCAAAAGAAAATTGGCAAACTCATTTGCAATGAAGGATTTGGGTGCTGAAAAACAAATTCTTGGTATGAGAATAAGTAGAGACAAGAAAAATCACAAATTAACATTGTCTCAAAGTACAAACAAAAGGTGTTGAAAATATGTAATTTGCAGAATGCAAAACCAGTTAGTACAACTTTGGCTAGCAAGTTAAAACTAAGTAAGGAGATGTGTCCCAAGACTCAAGAAGAGATGGATTATATGTCTAAAGTCACATATGCATCAATAGTTGGAAGCTTAATGTATGGAATGGTTTGCACAAGGCCTGGTATTTCACATGCAATGGGATTTGTAAGAAAGTACATGAAAAATCTAGGAAAAAGAACATTGGATGGCATTGAAGTGGATTCTTAGGTATTTGAGAGGTACCACATATCAAGGATTATGCTTTGGTGGTTAAAACATTCCTCTATAGGGATATGTTGATGCAGATATGGTAGGTGATAGAGATAACATGAGGAGAACCACAGGGTATGTGTTTACAGTAGGTGGAACCTATGTTAGTTGGGTTTACAAATTGCAAAGTGTTATTGCACTATCAACAATGGAATCAGAGTATGTTCTTTCTATAGAGGCTAGTAAAGAAATGATTTGGTTACAAAGGTTTCTGGATGAATTGGGTAAGAAGAAAAAGTTGGGTAGGTTATAAAGTGACATCCAAAGTGCCATTCATCTTGCAAAGAACTTTGCATTTCATTCCAAGACTAAACATATACAACTCAAGTACCATTTCATACAGTCAATGTTGGAAGATGGACAGTTGAAATCCTGCAATATGTTAACAAAAGTTGTAACTAGGGAGAAAATGAGATTATGCTCAGTTTCAATTGGTCTTCAAGTATGATGATGAAGATGAGAAACAACCAGGTCTAGAGTTGAGTCATTTTCCAACAAATGAAGCAGCAGTGGAGTTGCTATAATCAGTCTCCAAGTGGGAGATTGTTAGGTTGTGAAGCCTGATTATCTTCTTTATTCAGAGGTATCGCTGCATTGGACTCCAGTTCGTATTGGGGTGGCAACGCCACCCATTTTTTCACCTCTAGGAGGGGCGACAATGATTTTTATAAGCCCCCCGGCGGGGGTTCGGGGGCAGTGCCCCCGAAGCTAAAAATGTATGTAAAATTGCCTTGTAAAATATTGTAATTTTGTAGTCAATATGAGCCATTCATTAGGTCGATGATCTGAGGGTAGAAGGTTTTTTTCCCGGGGAGAAAATATTGTAATTTTCAGTAATCAAAGAAAATTACATGTTGTAAATGCCATATGCATATGCATCAACTGTGACCATGGTCAACTATGGATTGTTTGTAACTGTAAAGAATTACAAAACGACCGTGTGGTATACTAATAGTAACTGTTCATATACATTTTAATTACATAATTCAAAATTTCACCATTGGTGATTCCTGTTCTATATGACAAAAAGATAAAAACAAAATTATGATAAGTTAGGGCTTGTCATCCCTCTGTAATTCATGTTCTATGTATGGTCTATGGAAGAAGTGATAGATCCGCTCAGGTGAGTGCTCCATAATCAGCCATTCTCCTCAAGGACGATGCATTTCATCTTTCGATAGCCTGTCCACTGATTCATTACGCTCCCTGTAGATATGAGTACATGAGACAAGATCAAAATGTGTTTTGAGAAATAAAATATCATCCAAAATAGTTTTGGGTGTATATTCATGGCATGTTGTTATGCGGTTGAACTAGTTTATAACTATCTTTGAGTCTCCATATATTTGTAATTGTCTACAATTTTTGTATCAAGAGAAATATAAGAGATGTTAGAGTGCGAGGAGCTCCGCAAAATTATTTGTGCCATCTCCCAACCCCAAACAGATGTGAAAATAATGTGTTTCAGTTAGATGTAGGATTATGCCTCCTCCACAACCCTGTTCTTGTGTTGCTCCATCGAAATAGGCCCAGGGATGTTCTTTGTTTATGACTTCCGGTGTGATGTTCCATAACCTAGTTACTTGTTCCTCAACCGGGATTTCTAAATATAACTCATATAGATCTTTGGTATAATCTGTGCCCAAACTATGTTTTTTCCCCTAAACATAATGTTGTTTCAGCACATCCATATGTACCAACAAACCAATAACGACAGGTTCTGAGCTCTCAGGATTATTGTTGATTCCCACCACCTGTTCCAGGCAGATGGTATATCATTGCCATTCCATGTATATGGTATGTTTAGTGTGAGTAAGACTTGTGCCCAGATCTGTTGTGTAGTGGTACAAGAGAGGAAGAGGTGTTGATTCATTTCCTCCTATGTGCGGCATAAAACACACCAAGTCAGTCCTTGAAATGCCCATTTCCTGAGATTAGAACCAGTTGGTGTTTTGTCCATGATGATGTTCCACATCAGTAATTGAGTGCGCGATGGAACTTTTAACTTCCATATATTTCTCCACCAACTATCCAGGAAGTCCAACTTGTGGTCAGCATGAATGATAGCATAAACATCGTTTGGGGTATAGTTCACTTTATTTGCTAATCCCCAGATCAGGTCATCCTCTTCAGCCCTTAATCACACATGAGATTCGATTAATGTCTGCAAGTAAGTCCTCCACTCTTTTGCCATTGGTTTGGATGTCCCAGGCCTCCCCTGTGTTACAATGAGGCTCGAAGGCCTATTTATTTTTGAGAAACAATGGAAAACCTTTCACATCCCGAAACCTAACCCTAGAAGATGAAATGTCAAATTGTGGGCCTCGTTTGGTTAAATTGGTACATCAATTTCCCAGGGTCGTAACTTTGGCATATGATCTTCGTTTGACGCGTACAATAGCTCGTTAGAAAGATCTACCCAAGCACTACCACTTTGGGAGGATTTCCAAAAAAACGTCGTTTAGGGCCTCAAAACGGCTCCGAAAGTTCAGGACCCAAAAAAACTGCTAAAAATAGTAAACTATGCTACAATAATTTAGGAAACTAAAAAAGCTGAAAGAGACAGTTGTGGGGGTCCAAATGGGATAGGTGGGTGGCCACCAACATCCACCTGGATCAAGGGGGCTCTAGGCCTGTTCATTCCTCCACTTATTTCCAGGTAGATCGGTCTATGATCAGATATGCCCCCTAAACTGACCCACGGTCTAATTCTATGTCCCATGTTCAGCAGACCCTCCTTTATGAGGAACTAATCAAGCCTTCTGGAAAGGCTATCATCTCTGGTTCTGTTGTTCATCCAAGTAATTTGAATTTTGGCTGAAGGGATATCGATTAGGTTATGATCCTCTGGAATGTTCTCAAAGAAATCCGAGAGAGTGTCCCTTTGAGCATTGTGACCCCATGATTCTGCAAAACCAATGGAAAAATTTAGGTCTCCCCCCAGAATAAGATTGTCCTGTTGTAGAATGTTAGAGTTTAGCAACCGGTTCCAGTATTCTTCCCTACTATAACAGGGTCCATAAGTATTAATGAACTTGATCTATGATCCAAGTTTGAGAGAGTAGATGTCCGCCCCGATGTGCCTAGTGCTCCCCTAGTTGTTACAAATTCTAATGGAGCAAGAGTTTATCCCTAGGGCCAATCCCCCAAAGTGGCCATTTGCATCTAGAGAGTGAAAAGTCCACCTAGGGAGCCAAGATTCGAGCAGGTGTGTGATAACACTAGCCTAACCCAGGGTTTCTTGTAGAAAGAGGACATCAATCAGCTCAGAGTTAAGTAGTCTTCGCAAGGCTAATTTTTTCCCAGGGCTAGCCAACCCTCGACAGTTGAAGGATAACATCTTCATGGAGGGGGGGAGCTCAAGGGTATTCGCTGCTCTAAGTACCCAATCAATGGAATTTTGTCTACCAGATGTTATCTCTTCCCCATATTGAAGGATGGTTTTCGATAAGGAAGAAGGTTGGCCTCGAGGTTACTTACGGGGGGGATAGGAAATCAGACCAATGCCCAAGGAATCAGGGGCTTGAGATCGAGTCCAGGATCAAAGTGGGTATCTAGAGGATGGAGGGTCAAGATTAGGGATGGAGGGGATGGTAGGGGGGACCTCCAAGAAGGAAAGTGAGTGCATGAGAAGGGGATTTTAGGGGGCTAGCCAGGGTAATGGGGGGCAGAGAGCATGGAATAGAGGCCTGTAATATATTTGAAGCAATGCAATAAGATGAAGCAATAGAATAAGCAGAGGAGGAAGAAGATTCCAACATACCCATGGAGAACACAACCTCGGCAGTCACCCTTTCTCTGGTCAAAGGAGGTGAGGGGGGCCCGTATGGTGCTTTCCCATGCTTCTTCCTAGCTTCCTTTGGAGGTGTTTTCTTTGTAGTTTCCTGGACCGAGTGATTCACTACCTCATCAAATGAGGGGATATTTTCTTGAGCATATGAGTTCTTATGTAGATTGGCTATATCCTTGTCTCCCGCTCGTGCCTTGCCATTTAGAGGGCAATCCTTGAAAAGAAGTCCCACCTTGTGGCACCTTCTACAACAGAATGAAACCGCCTCGTAATCCAGAATCTGATGTTGAGAGAATGTTCTCCACTGTAATGTAATATGTTCCTGAAGACCCCCCCTTGTATCTAGATGTACCAATACCCTGGCATATGGCATCATTCTAGTGGATAAGTATGATTTGTCATGCTCAAGGTAAGTGCCCAGGGTATTACCTATGCGCTGAAATATGTCCTCCGACCAAAATTGGAGGGGTAATCTAGGAAGCCGAACCCATATTGGCCCGACTCCTATCTGTTCTTTCTCTGGGTCGTAAAGGGGCCTCTAGTGACGCAGAAGGACAGGGGCATGTTTGAAATGCCAGAAGGAGGAAAAGACCCAATTTGTGTGCTCAGCTCTGGCAAACCAGAGAGCGAACCAACCTCTAACAAATGTTTTAACAAAAGGAAAATCGTCCAGGCGCTGTCCCCATACCTCTGTTGTCCATAGCTTCAATTGAGTCATTTGTAGCTCCCGCCTCAGATCCTTCCAATCAGGACTCAGCCAGTCATGTCCATGGAATTTCCCCATTGGATATCTTCCCCAAGCCTGATTATGACATCCTCGGCTTTGGATTTGAAATAGTTGAGCATTTTGCTCGGCCTTGCAGCAACTTTAGAGGAGTCCAGCCATTCCTCACACAGAGAAAGGTTTGAATGGGGGTTTCCAGGGTTTTGGTACGAACCCGTGGGAAAAGCATTCGAGAGTGGGGGGACTGTAGCGTAGAAACTGGAAGGTGGAGCAACTGTAATAGACTCCAGAGGAGGCCCTTATGCCGAGCTCGAGGGGTTTTCGGGAAAAGGGTTAAGGGAACCGACAAACAAAGTGGGAGGAGGGTAATACGAGGTATCAACCATAGGGTTAGGGCTAATATGGTCAGTCACGAAGTTAAGTGCGGAGGGAGACTGAGGAGGGGAGGAGGGTACCAACCAAACGGGAGGGGACTCAGAGAATGTCACTGTTGAACTGAAGGGCCCCGAGATTGAGGGCAGGCCTGTGATGGTGTCTATTAGGTCACAACAGTAAGGGAGCATTCCTTCTGAGGCTGTATGTGGAGTCAGCCAGATGTTGACACCTTCCAACAGATCCTCCGAATAATCGACAATATCCAAATCCATGACTGTTCCGGAGAAAAACCTTCGCTAGCTGCCTTCGAAAATAACTTAACCGTCACAATGTACCTAGGTCAGGTAGTAGGTAGGTAAAACAACAAAGAAATCATGGGGCTGAGGTAAATACTAGGCCATTATGGAGATGTTGTTCGTGTTAAGGTGACCGCCACGATGTCGGTAGTAGTGTCAATGTGAAGATGCTACAGGTGAGGTACATGCTTCTTTGTAGAAACCCTAACCTTTTTTGTGCTGTCTCCTAGACTCCATCTTGTCCAATAGGACTTTCCTTGGTTTCGATTTGTAAGGTTTTTATTTTTTGCGGGCATGTTACTTAGCTGTAGAATTTAAATTGAGCTATGAAAATTCGGTCTTCCAAAATATTGAATTAAATATTCAATGAATAATCTCTATAAATTCACTCATGCAATAGCTTATGACTCCTAAGTTCTAAGATTTTCTTCCAAATTAGTAATATATTATGTTGTGCACATGTCATCAATCCAAACTAGAGTGTGACATCTTCAATGTCAAAAACTCCTTCATTATTATTGATGCAACTAACTTTAGTTGATCTTATGCATGTTGTGATAGTTCATTTGCACCTCTAACGAGATGGAAGATCGCAAAGTTCCATTTCTCCAATTTTCTCGAAAACATATATACCTTATAAAAGTTTCCATAATAGGCGCATTATAGCTCCACCTTCCATCACTTAATAGGGATGCATCCATGCATACATCCAGTGAAAAACCATATGTCATTGCAGATACACTAATTCAAAACATGACAATACTAATAATGAGGTCCTTTACTAGAACTTCTTAGTTGTCCCAGATTGACCTACAACATCTAGCTCCAACTGGGGACAAGGTTTTGTTTGCAAAACACTGAGAACAATAGATCGGTTGCCTTCTCATTGGGAAAATGGAGTGAGCTATATAGTTCTTTCAACTGTCTCTAAGAAATCTGAGAATTAACGGATCTTATAAAGCCTTGACTTATCTGAATTTCCATTTATTCAAACCTGAAAACTATTTACAAACTTGAAAAAAAATCAAGTGCTTAGCTAGTGAGCTTATTTTTGTACACAAAATCTTCCTGTCAAGTGAAATCATTGTTCTAATGACACCATGCTAGTATTTGAGTACTAGATTTCACACCACTTTTTCCATGAACTTTGAGAGTAAGAATATGCATAACGAAATAAAATTATGGAGGCAGAGAATTCAATACACATCCCCATATTGATGTTGGTTGTGACTAGTAGAAAATTTCCATATAATCTGCTATATAATATTCAAAATGATGAGAAATAATATCACCATAATTATCAAATAAAATTGTTGTATAAGAGCATATTTTTGTGGTAGCTGAACAAGTCCAAAATTTTCTTCTAATTCTTCAACAAATCGCTGATGTGTTTCACATATATTCTTTTCTACAGGGAAACTAGAAATATGTTTTTTAAAAGTATGTTTATCCTCCATATCAATAGATTCTTCAACCTTGGGCATTTTATAGAATTCAAATGGTAGCTCCAAGCTTCTCTCTAAGACAACATACATTTTATCAAAAAAATCATAAATTTCCCTACATACTCTTGGCTCTGGAGCAGTTGCATTTTCTCCAATGCACTGCTGAGCATATTCTTGGTTAGCATCCTTTCCATTCGTACTTATGACAACCTTCTTTACTCTAGAAAATGGCTAGAAGATGGTTGTCAATTTTTTTTTCTTGATGGCTTCCTTCATGGAATTTGCATGAAAATGAATTTGCTTGGGGACTAGTATCTAGCTCTTTATAGGAGTCATAAACAGGGGGTGTTCAGAGTCTACAAAATAAGATTTATGAGGATTTATTTGCAGCCGGATTATTTCCTTAGCCACCAGGGCACAAGAATTAGAAAATATGTACTTATCATTAGTAGGGTTAGAGGGTTGTTTCATAATTTGTTTTAAAAGAATTATGATATTTGTATTTGAATTAGTAGCACCATTTTCTTCCTCAATGCAGTGATGTAACTCTTCTATTTCAGAAACCAGAACATCATTTCTTGATTTATATTCACCTTCATACTCCATAACAATTTTTTAAATCAGAATTTCTTCACTTTCCTAATCATAAAGCGGTGGTCGTTTCCACAGGTCTGGAATTTGATCACCTTCAAGAACCTCTTCTCCATTTCCAAGAGAGCTCAACATGATGCCTTATTTTTGAGAGGTTTTCAACAATACATCATTAACATCTTTCGGACAATCTTGGGAAGATTCTTTCTTAGAAAAAATTTCAGTCTTTTCCAAGAAATATTGCTTGTCATTTTCAGATTTTTCTTTTGAAAAAGAATAGATGAGTACTACTTTAGAATCATGAGGGTTTGCAAAGCTACTTCAAGATTTTCGCATGCAACTTCATCTTTAATTTCTCAATAAGTATTTACATCTTTTTCAAGAATGTCCTCCTTACTTTCAGCAAAACACTTTTTGTCATAATTAGATTTGCCACCATTAACTTTATTATCAGCTTCATAACCACAATCTTGTTTGCTAGAAAAACACTCACAACAATCTTCAAAAATAATTTCTAACGGGTACAAAGTTTTGCAAAAAGAATTAAATGCTACATGAAAATCCTTCAAGGAGGAAACACTGGATTGAGGCAAGGTTCTATACCAAATCCGAGCATCTCCATCTAATGAATAGAAAAATAACTTCATTAATGTGTCTTCATGTGTGATCCCCCATTGGTCCATGCATATATGAAACTCCCTGAGGTGTTGAGTTGGATCTTCATATTCATTTGCTTTGAATCTTGGAAGAAAGGAATTCCAGTCATGAAATGAAGGCACAGGATTTGGGAAGTTGGATATGGAAGAGAAATCTAATGGAGCAAATTTATTGGCCAAGAACATTGGTATTGCCATTTGGAACCCAGAAACAATATATCATATCCAAAGGTAAAAATACTAGGTGAAAGTTTTATAGCTAATCACTAGTTTTTTTCACCTTCAAAAATCAAACTAAAATATTTAAACCAAGGGAAAAATAACTTCGTTGTACCCCAAGAAATAGTTCATCGGTGTGGGGGAACAAGTGCACAAGACATTTTGAGATTAGTTAAAAACAATTAAATTCAATGGTTGGAAGTACAGTCCATGAGGGCTTGCAAGCAAAGCTTCTAATTCTGAAACTCTAGCTTTCCAAAGCAGAAGCTAGAGAGGTTATGAGAGTTGCAGGGTGGAGATGTAAAGAAGAAAAGGGAGAAGACAAAATTTTGGCATAGGCAATTAAGAATTTGTGCTTCAACTCTCTATAAAGAATTATGTAAAAGACTAAGAAAATAAGACTAAGAAAATATGGAGGCTCCTAGATGTGGAGCGCTCATTAAGGACTTTAAGATTAATTTTAATTAGTACAATTACTTAAATTCATAAAAACTAAACCAAAGCACTAGTTTCATCTTACACTATCCAAGAGAGAAAAATACATAAATATTAATGCTGAATTTCAAGAAAAAGACAATCACTACAACTTCCCAATGTTAGAATCAAACTGCAATTTCATCTTCAGATTTAAAAGTGTATGTTTTGTTTACATTTCCAATCATGGATGATTGTGGCCATCCCAACCCCCTCAAAATCTCATTCCTGGGTTTTTATTTCTACCCCTAACCTAATTGTTTCAATCAGTTTTTAAAACTGATTTTTTGACACCATTACAAATTATTCATTTTTTTTTTTCTTTTCTTTCAATATTTTTTTACAAATAAAATAAAATGAAACTTCTAAATATTATATATAAACATATATAATATGTAATCTTTTGGTTACCAAAATAAAGTCCCACCCCCTTCCAATACGTTTTGGATCTCAACCAATTATTACTGGGCTAGGAATGACACACACAGATCCCAAACTTTGCTTAAAAACACATGAAGTTGAGTTGCAGGAAATCTGGTTCTCATTGTAGTTGGCGTGTGGGTCTCAGGTAACAGTTTCAGCATGCACATTAACGCAATACATGTTCCCCCTTAAAAATGATAAACCACTCTACGGGAGCACTTGAGTGGTTTCTGGAATATAGACAGAGCGATGTCGTAACAAACCTCAACCATTGATCTCTCCCTGGGTAGCTTTGACAAATCCGCTTACGGAGGCATGCTTTGTCATAAACTCTCTGCAATTTGTGCAACAGAGGTTTCATTGGATCTTGACATAATATTTTGGACCATTAATCGTTCTAACACCTGTAAGAGATATAAAAGACGATTTCTCATTGACCTTTGCGCTGGAGAGTGGTAATAATGGAAGGGTACCACAAATTTTATCACGATATTCCATCTAGCTGATGATAATTTAATATTCAAATCTTGGGCAGTCTTTTAGTGCTTCTAAAGGTGGACTTGCACAAATCCATGATCACATCGAACCTTCGGATATCTTACTACACAAATATCGTTTCAGAGCATATCAAATTTGCGTATAACTTATTCTGGGAAAGATAAGAAACACAAATTCGTATCTTCCAACTTTCGCAATCATTCTAGTCAGTTTCAACTGTTCTATATACCTGCAAACCATGAATTCTATCATAACAACAAGATGTCTTCGGATCGTCATATGCCACCTTTTTGTATCTTATGATGTTCTCATATGTTCTCATGATGCTTTTTTTTTTCTGAAAAAACAACCCTTCGTGTTACCTATCTTGATTGTAAAATATTAAAATATAGTGTTAAAATTTCTCCAACAACGTTTGCTACCTTGGTAATTCCAAGGGCTTGGTTTCTTTGATATTTTATAGCAGAGTCTGAAAATTGGTGGCAATACTAAAAATGGAACAGCAGTGCACTTTGATTATCGACTACCTCCCACTATGGGAGCAGCATAGAGAGAAGTTGTTGCTTAGTAATTTATTTCCACTATTCTCACTGATGATGATATTTCCACCACCAAATCGTCCAAGTAATTCATTGTCCTCGGCTCTATTGATAGATAGATTGAGATTATATAAAGTTTACAAAAAAAATTCGGCGAAGATCACATGAGACATCATTTGTTGACGCGTTTGGAACCAACTAGTGTGGTTCATTGTCAGGACAAGTTGAAGAAACAGATCTAGCCTAGCAGTTTAAATAGAGCAAAGCCCCCAGCGGTTAAAAAGACTAACAACTACTTTTGACTAGGTACCTTAAAAAATGCTACCCAGGGACCAGTGCTTTAAATAAATTAATATTGTGATAAAAATATTTAAGAAAGTTAAAAATATATAATAGTTATATATAATTGCACTCATTCTTTATCTCAATAATTGCACTCATTCTTTATGTTTTCATTTTTTGGTGCCGGAGGATGCAGGGCAAACAATGCCGTTTTCACTATTCGTGCTCGATATAACCGATACCAAAATTCTCTGTGGTCAATCATTTATAGTTAATTTAGTCAATGTTTTCATTCATCAATCGATTAGCTGATGCCATTTTTCTTATAATAATAATAATATCTATTTTTAAGGTCACAACTAAGGCAGATATCAAATTGGTGTATGAGACCTTTTGTTTGTGGGACAAGGGACCCGCCTTCACGCAACTATTTGACTGCTAAATTTACTAAGGCATACATACTCTACCCCTTATGGTGAAATAAGCTTGAACTCCAAGTTTTATCCCAGAAATAGATTTTCATTGTAAAAATCTAATTCCAACATAAATAAATAAGACATCCCCAATTTGTAGGACGTTATTGGCAAAAATTGGCCTTGACAAAACTAGCGAAATGTCAAAACCCTCTTCAAATTTGTGGAAACGACCCACAATAGAGCCAATTGGGGGTATTCTGTACAAAACTCAAATCGGGGAATTTTGAAATTTTGCTCCGTTTGTCCGAAATTGAGTTCAAAATTCATGGCCTAGAGATAGTTGCGTTTTCTACATATGTGATTTCTATTCCTATTTACTTTGAAAACCTGAGAGCTGCTAAAGTTTCATTGGCCCCCCTTTTTATAATCTGTATCCCCATTTTTTTTGCACATGAATGGAATTTTTGAGCATGATGACATTCACTAAATATCAACAGTTCAATTGATACCATCTTTATACGACATAGATGCTTCAAATGCTTTAAAAATCTCCAACTACGGCAATATGGTAAATTTAACAATCACCTTGAAATTTGGTACTTTACTTGTGACTTAAAATACTTGGCTTGGAGTATTGAGTGTTAGAATCCCAAGTTCAATTTTTTCACAAGGAGCCGAGAGAAGAACAATTGCTCATTTAAAATCCAAATTACCCCAAAACTCCAAGCTCAAAACAATCAGAGGTTACCATGTCAATTCATTTTTTCAATTAATTGCATAAACAAATGGCAACAATTTTGGTTATCCATCCTTAATCAATTATTCCCCAGAGGTGATGCAAGCTCTTCTACCTTCCACCATTGAAACTTGCCCTTCCAACAACAGAAACAAGAAGATCCCTAATGCAGTAAGGATGAAAATTCCCTGCCGAACATTTTTTCTTGCTTCAATGGTCTTCCAAAATATTGAATTAAAGCTTCAATGAATAATCTCCGCAAATTGACTGATGCAATAGCTTATGACACCTGAGTTCTTAGATTTTCTTCCAAATTAGTAATATTTTTTATCGTGAACATGTCATCAACCCAAACTGGAAGTGTGACATCTTCAATGTCAAAAACTCCTTCGATTTTCTTGATGCAGCTAACTTTATTTGATCTTATGCATGTTGTGATAGTTCATTTGCACCTCTAATGAGATGGAATATCATAGAGTTCCATTTCTCCAGTTTGCTCAAAAACATATATACCTTATAAAAGTTTCCATAATAGTTGCATTACAACTCCACCTTCCATCTTAATAGGGATGCAACCATGCATAAGTCTGGTGAAAAACCAGATGTCTTTACACATACACCAATTCAAAACATGACAATACTAATAATGAGGTCCTTTACTAAAACTTCTTAGCTGCGCCAAATTGACAATAGTTTGATTTGAAGTTCCTCTATCATGACAACAATTGTATTATTCACAAAGTGAGTATGTTAATAACTCATTAGTACTTTAGGACATCTGAACCATGTGACTACATTCTCAAATGGAAATCACATATTTTTCTCTGTGCTATAGTCTTTGACAAGTTCTACCTTAACCCATCTAGTAAGATAATTCGTTGTAGTGATGATACATTTGGCTCCCAATCTTTTTGCTAGTGAATTGATTAGTATAATGAAATATATTTCCCATTTATCAAATGCTTGTAATGTTACGTGTGGACCTAGTGACATCTCATCCCTCCTAGATGGTTTTCCAACTCTCTGGAATATATGGAAAGTGTGCCACCAAATTCCTTATCATCCTTATGGAGAGTGGGCTACCAGAGTCTTGCATGCAAGTTTTTCTACATGGTATCCTTCCCTGCATTGTGACATCTTACAAATCCGTATGCTTCTGACAGTATCAAATGTATTTTGTGTACTAATACACAATGTCAAAGTACGCCATCTATCCCTAAATTGTATAAACATCTTGGGATGTGTTATATACCTAGGGGGGATAATATGGGGTACCAAGGGAGGTACCCAAGGTAATAATGCAATAATGAGATGGGCCATAGTAATAAATAAGGTGGTTAACCCATATCATGTAAGGGACCACAAGTAGTTAATAATAATGAATGGGCCCATGGTATTAGTTGATGGTATGAGGGAACCATGGTAATGACCCATCGTATTGTATGTATGAGACATATATAGAGGCTAGAGACTCCACATGGAGATAGTCAAGGAATATTGTATGAACAGGCATATGGCTTGTGGAGTGTTCTCCTTCTTTAAGGAGTGAATGTATGGTGTTGCCCTACCTTAAGGGTTTGATAATAAAGAAAAATTTCTATCTATTTCTATCTTATTTTTTCTGGGTTTTATTTCCATTATCATATATTTCTGGGTTAGATCTATAACAAGTGGTATCGGAGCACTTTCTTGGGCACAAAAGTGGAGAATTTTTTTAATTTTTTGCAGGATTTCGGGGGCAGCGAGTTTGCAGATCAGATCTGTATGTTTTGGTGCAAGATCTGAAAAATATAATTGCAGATCTGGATTCTATGTGAAACAATACCCAATTTCAAAAAAAAATCGGCTGAATCGGAGTCCGGATGAAGGAGATATCGCTGATCTAAAAATCAGTGGGGTTGCAGACAATTTTTCAAGGCAGCGAGTTTGCGGCACAGATCTGGATGTCCTGGTGCAAGATCTGCAAAATCTAATTGTAGATCTGGATTTTATATGAAAAAATACCCGATTTCAAAAAAAAAAATCGGTCAAATCGGAGTCCGGATGAGGGAGATATCGTTGATTTAAAATCAGCTCTTTTTGCAGAAATTTTGGTGATGACGGGAGATTTGCAGCGCAGATATGAAATTTTAGTGCCCGGATCAGGATTTCTAACAGATGGGTAGATGCAGAATGATTGTTACATTTCTGAAAATAGGTCATAATAGGGATTCTGAGCAATATTAACGAAACTGTGACAATTTCAAATTTTCCCCAAGTAAGTGAATTTTTCTCAAACCCTCTTCATGGAGATGATATATTTTACAGGGAAAGATAATGGTCCTACTATTGAAGAATTCATACAAAGATACAAGTACATACATGGGACACATTGGAAGATTCTAATGAAGCTTAATATGAGAGATGAGGCTGAAAAATGGTGGTTATCACTTGACCACAAGCAGTTGACCAAACTTTCAGATGCAGAATTTGAAAAACTCTTTTTGGACAAATGGTCTTGGGCTAGAAAAAAAGAGAATGAGACACATAAGGGGTTATTTGCTACAGGTGTCTCCTTATTGCAGGTTCATGGATTGATTCAGAAAAAGAAGATCATTGTTTCTATAAATCCTAGTTGCAAACATAATTTTATCAATGTTAATTTGGTAAAAAAATTGCAAGTTCCAGAAAAACACATTAAAAACACACAGGTGGATGATGAGGATGTTCTATTGTATAAGGATTTGAAGATTTCTATGGATAAGTATGTGTTGCATGGTGATTTTTATGCTTCAGATATGGATAACATGGATGTTGTTTTGGGATACCCTTGGATGGAATTAGTGGGTACTATTAATATTAATGTACAAAAGAAATTCCTGAAGCTCTGGTATAAAAAGAAGAAAATTACCTTACAGGATATTTCCGTTAATAAACAGGTAGAGTCCAAGGACACTGAAGCAGAAGATGTTCCAGGGTCTGACATATTAGATGATGAGCAAGTGATGATCGACAATCAAACACAAACAGAGGCTAAAGAAGAAAAGGTTACAGGTGCTGATACATCAGAATAGGGCTCAGTGGTTGAAGTACTATTGAAAGATAAGACACCACAGCAGGCACCACAACATTCACCAGATAACAGTCAGGCTTCAGTAAGGGGTGAATTAAAGAAAAAGACATCGTGGGTTAAATCTTCAACATATCATCACCCCGCAAGACAACCATCAAGATGGAAACCAAATAGTCACAATGACAACAACCCCCGTATGACGGATAGCGAGGAGAGAAGATCCACCTACTACACATCAACACAGAAGAGTTGCCACGGTCAACTTCCATCTCAAGCGAGCGAGGCACCAGCGAGATCGAGGGTTCACCTTTCTCTTGGATGGCTAGATGCACGTGCATGGTACTAGTGGACTACTATTTTGAGTACATCTTATTATTTGTGTTCTTTCCATGTTTCGGGGACGAAACATGCTAAGGGGGATGGAATGTTATATACCTAGGGGGGATAATATGGGGTACCAAGGGAGGTACCCAATGTAATAATGTAATAATGGGATGGGCCATAGTAATAAATAAGGTGGTTAACCCATATCATGTAAGGGACCACAAGTAGTTAATAATAATGAATGGGCCATGGTATTAGTTGATGGTATGAGGGAACCAGGGTAATGACCCATCGTATTGTATGTATGAGATCTATATAGAGGCTAGAGACTCCACATGGAGATAGTCAAGGAATATTGTATGAACATGCATATGGCCTGTGGAGTGTTCTCCTTCCTTAAGGAGTGAATGTATGGCGTTGCCCTACCTTAAGGGTTTGATAATAAAGAAGAATTTCTATCTATTTCTATCTTATTGTTTCTGGGTTTATTTCCATTATCATATATTTCTGGGTTAGATCTATAACAGGATGTATTGATAGTTTGTTGCTTTCACCACTAGTTTTTTATTTTGTGTAACTATATAATCCACCAGGGATACTCTTGTACTAAGAAATTGTACAATATACGAAAATTAATCGTTAACCATTTCTCCTTTAAACAATTGCACATATTCTCATAAATGTTTCCTACATATTCTCTAGGTGAAATGCATGACAAATGATCAGGTCCTACATTGAATCTTCTTGGTTTTACCATGACCTCAAAATCATATTCCTAAAAAAGAAAAAACCATTCACATAATCTCCTTTGCAACACTGGCTTGTTGATTATCTTAGCGTGTAATTCTCTATGTACATTTTAAAGTGTGATCCAAGTAGATAATGTTTGAACTCTTACAGTGCATAAACCATCACCAATCATTGATGTTCTATAATAGTGTAATTTTGTTCCACTATGGAAAGACTCCTACTAGAAAATTTAATTAGGTGATTTATATCCTCTTCTCCTGGTAGAGCTAAAACTATGCCCAAAGCTATGGTCAATACATCCACATTAACATGGACTTGATTTTCCCAATCTGGAAACACTAAAATCGGCATGGAAACCTACTTTTCATTTAAAGTATCCAAAGCCTGCTAACAATATTCTTTTTGCTTGAACTGAACTTCTTTATTCAACGTTTTTTCCAATGGGGTTGTAATCTTTGCTTATCCTCATATGAACCTTTTGTAGTAGCCTATATTACCCAAATTCATGCACAATTGTCACACTAGTGTTGGTGGAGGTAAGTTTTCTATATCATCAATCTTTGCAGGGTCAACTAGTAGATATTGCATGCATACTACATGGCCCAAAAAAATACCAAATGAGAAATAGAAAATGCACTTATTCAAGTTTAAGGATATTTACAATTGTCGACATTTGTCAAGCATTAAGCACATAACCTCAATATGTTTCTTTAAGAGACTAAATATTGTCCAATCATCCAAGTAAACCTCTAGAAACTTATGAATGAAATCCTTGAATTCTTCCACCACCACTCCAGAAAATAATGCAGGCACATCCTTTAGAATTAAACGCATGAAAACATACTGGAACAATACCCATTCTGTCGCAATACTGGTCTTATGCTAGTCTTATGGAATAATATTGATTTGATAGTATCTTGAAAATTTATTTGCAAAGGAGTAAGCTTCTCCTCCTCCTACATTATATATAATATCATTTGTAAACAAGGTAGGGAATGGATCATGTACACATGCATTGTTCAACTTTCTTAGGTCCATGTAGATCCTAATTTTCCTTGCCTTCTTGTCTTGCACCACCATTGGACTTACCCATTCAAATTCTTCTACTAATTCAGTAATCCTTGCTTCCAATATTGTGTCTTCTTTATTCACTTTCTATTTATATATGGGACTCAACATGTAAGGTCTTTTTAATTGGATTTGCATATGGCTTTAAAGGAATCTTCATGTCTATGATCTCTTCAACTATATCTTTTATCTCTGAAAAATTGGTTGGGAGTAGGTCCTAATATTCTCACTAAAAATTAACAATCTTCCCTACTATTTCTTTATCCCATTAATCTCTAATAATGTCCATATTAGGATTGTAGTCAGTCCCAATGTTTAATTTGTGTGTTTTTATAGTCTTAGCATAATCTTCATACTCTAGTTATGTACCTATTACAATGCGCTATCCTTTTTTCTCAGGTACATGTAAGTTCCTTGGTCATCCTTTTCTTCGTTTTCCTCTGTGACATTACAACATTCCATGAATTGTTTAACCTTTTGATAGTGTATATGTGTGATACACAATGGTACTAACTTTTGTGCAATTTGGATATTAGGAGTAAAATTATTATGTTTCATTGTCTTCAAATTTATATTTACAAGAGGATCATTCGATTCAAATTTGAAAGTCACCTTGGAATTTTGAGACATCTCTCCCTAGACTATTATTCCTCTGTCAACCTCTAGCTTTGTATACTAGTTTCTACATATGGCATCCAATGTATATATAAACCAATGTGCCCATTCTCACTTTTGTATATTTTTCTTAATCCATTTTGTGATGCACCGCTTGATGTGGGTGGTAGGAAAACTCAATCATGTATACTTTGGCTCAACATTTCCATCATTTGGTTCGAATTTTATCTACAAAAAATGCTTGCATTTTTTTGAGTTCTTTATTATGTCTTTATGCATAGCCCACCATCGTGGCTATATCTAGGGCTTGGAATCCAAGCTTTTCTAGTACCTACTACTCAAATTCTTTCACAAAGGAGCACACAATTTTCATTCCATCAAACTTTGGGGGATCATGTACCTTCACTCTAATCTATCATATTGTGTGAGTGATGTTAACGCATATTATATTGGATACCTCATGCAATCTATGCTACCAGTTTTTAAGTTCCTCATCTTAATCTAATGCACAAGAATTAATACTTCACCAGCTTAGCACACCATAAATGGTTGAATTAACATAGTCATCCATGTGCATAGTTACACTATAGAGCCTATTGTTTAAATCATCTATGCTAAATACTTCCCTCATGGCTTCCACATATTGGTGTCCTTCTATTGGTTCCAATGGTGTAGTAATCTTCAAATCTCCTAACTAAAAAATCATTTGACTTTTCTTCAAATTGATGATGACCTAATTGTCAAACACATATTCAATTCCTAAAAACACATGATATCGGTTGGAATCATCCACAATTTCTATAACTTCAAAATCAATGATACTCCTAACTCTGTCAATGTTGAACTCCACACTTTTAAACTTTCCAATCGGGAAAATTCTATACTGGTTTGCTAATCTCAGCTGATTAGGTGACCACATCAGCTTCGAATACCCCATAATTTCCTGGGTCTTCTTAGGAATAATATTGACATCTAACCCTAGATCCAAAACAATGTTTTCCATCTCTAATCTCCAATCTATGCAGTAACCTCGAATTCTCTATTAGTTCCCTTCTTATGCATAATCTACTTAATGGTGCACCGAAGGGTCTACACAGTAGGTAACTCTTGCTCCTACACGCATTGGTCAATCATCCTACTAGCTTGTTGAGGGATACTTCATTTGTCATTAATTCTTGAAAACTCTTCAAGGAATTTCTAATCAAGCTTACCTCTTGAATAGTTTCTCCAGATGCAGATATTTCATAGACCATTGGCATGTCATATACAAGCAACCCTTACTACATAGTTGAACTTGATGGACACCACTCTGCTGCAACCATTTCTCTTCTTTCCTCCTTATATGTGTCCTTCTATTTTATTGGATTGAATCTTGGAGGTATTTATGTGACTTTCTTTACCCAATGACATGACTGGCTTCCTTCTCCATCTGTATCTACTTCGCTCTTCGTCATTGTTGGTGATGATATTAAAAGCTAGATGCAGTGTGGCTCTACCTCGTGTTTGATTTATCGCAATTACCATGACAAGATGGAGATTTCAACCATTTTCTTTTATAGGCATGACTACATCACAAACATGAGCATCAAATGCTAGAGGGTAGACATGAGAACAAGTGATTCTAGCCATCAGTAGGTGTGATGGGACACTCGATGCAGAGACAGTGGTGTTATCACTCCAAGATTTCCTCTAGGGTTGTTATGTTGTGTTTAAAGAAGGAATAGAGGTAACCACAAACCTACTTTTGAGATCAGGATCTAGCCTTCCTAATGCTCAGAGAGGGCTCTCTCTTAATAATTTAACTTTGTTGAATTAATTGATTTTAGTCTAGTTATTTAAGCTTGATTAGGTTTTGATTTGATTTTCTAGTGCAATTACTGACTTAGATGGATAGAAGACTGTCTATTTTCCATTAGGCTATGGAGTCAAATATATCAAGAAAACAAGACTGAATCAAATTCTAAAGGAAGTGCCCACAGGGCAAGCTAGCTAAGCAACAATAGATATTTTAGGATTGAAATGGTGAAATGAGTTTCAATCAGGATCAAGGAGCAATTAAGGATTCCTTAAACCAGTTAATGAAGGAAATGATAGAGGTCAATCAAAATTAGGGAGCAATGAAGAATTCCCTAGTCTGGATTGATGAGCCCCAATTTTTGGTACAATTTGGGCTCATATTGGCCTACTTACCTTGTTCAACCATTCATCTTTTACCACTTATGCATTCATTTCTTGGTATATTCATGTTGTTTGTAAGAAGAAGGGCAGGCATTATATCTATGTGGCTAATACATGATGATTTCAGGTTTTTGGCATTGAAGAGAGCAAAATACCACGCAGAAGGAGACAAGGATACAGCAAAGGTGGCATTGCATGTTTATAGGGAGGTTGTCTACAGCTTTAAATGGCTTCCCTCGTGCTTTTCACCTTAACTCCGAGCTCTAACAGCTCTCCCCACCGAGCTTAAAGGCAGCCAACACGTTCTACAGGATCAGCAGTTTTACAGCAGTTTGACTTTCAGTTGGAAAACCAAGCTCCACAAATGAAGGCAGCCAGCTTGATCCTCATTTTGTATAAATATGAAGGCCGTAGCCTTTGTTAGAAGCTTTTTGACTTTTGGAATTACTATTGTAATCTCTGAGCACGAGTTCCAGCTCGGTTTTTGTTGTTTTGTAAGCTAGTTTTGGCATGACATTAGACTTTTGATTATGAATAAAGGCAAGCAGATTTGGATCTAATTCTGAGTTTTTAAGGGAGCTATAGCTCTCAGGTTAGGGCCCAACCTGAGAGCAATAGACCTCCTCTGTTTTGTAGTGTTATCTGCCTTTCGTTCCAGCACTTTGTTTCTTTACTTTGACATGCAATTTGAATTTACAGTCTGCTGATTTAGTTTTTATGTGATTGAGTAGGATTAGTTTATGGTTAATTCACTTTCAGTTGTTTAGATCAGAATAGGAGGTTTGTAATCACTGGAGCTCCAAGAAAACGGTTGTTAGTGTCTTCACTGCCATCTCTGTCTAGGGATTGGGGTGCAGTCCATACCAACAACCAAAAAGAACGCAGTCTTTTACTTCCATGCAAGTTGCAACATAGTCATTTTCATTGAAGATCCATCCATGCACTTTTGATATTGAACCATACTTCTTTATTCCACTTCCATGCACGAGTTTCCTTCACAATTTACATTGTTGTTCATTGAGTTTACATCACAAGTAGCTCAGGTTAACGAGTTCTCGTTTTTGGTGACATTCATAAGCAATTTGTTTTATTTACACTGCTCCACATCATTCCATTTCCTTCCTCTTCTTGTCAACCACACCTAAAGCCACCTAATCGACCTCTGTTCAGCTCGTATACCTTCCAGCTCTTCCATGATTCACGTAGCTCCATTGTCTTGACCTTTCGTTGATCCCATCCTTCCATCCACCAACCAAATACATGCACTCTTCCTCCACCATATTTCTCTGCCCCTGAGCCATCACCAGCTCCATCTCCATCTTACCTATCCACCCAAACCACTCCATCACTTCACCATCACCCAAAACTCCCACGATCGAACATCCTGTAGAATTTCACCGACTTCCTGTAGAATTCCTGAGTTTCCTGTAGGATCCCCTGCAGACATCCTGTAGAAGCCTGCAAACTTGGTTGCCGAGCATCCAAACATTGTAGACTTCTGTAGACTGATGCTAAGGATCCCCTGGGACCTCTCCTAGCCCCCTGACCTTTCCCATGCTTTCCTTCCCTTCGAACCGCTCCTGCACAGTCAAACCCTAATCAAAAGCACCATCACACTAAATCCAACCACTTAATGAAAAAATACAAAAACATGTCTTTTCAGATGCAAGTAGCTTAGATTCATGTATTTCAACTCACTGCAAGTAATGGCATCATTGGTAGAAGTTTCATTCACATTTTTGCATTGTAAGGGTCAAGCTAGTCAAATTAGGGTTTATTAGGGTTTCCATGCTTTGTTGACTTTCAGTTTCCTTTTTGCAAAGTAGGTTAGCTTCCTTCGAGATAGCTTTCGTCCATCACTCATAAAGCTTCTTCTGAGAGCATATAGAAGTTGGCTTGAGCCCTAGCGGACTTGTGCCAGCTGACCAAGTGACAGCTGCGACAAGAGCTAGTACTTGTGCATACAGCACCGTCGCTTCCAAGTTTGTACGAACTACCGGGTTGATAAAATTAGAGATAGGGAGCTCCAGGAGTTGTAGCATTATTGCTACAATACTGGAGCCCACCATCTTTTTGGCGCCATTGCCGGGGAAGCGTCAGAGTATTAGTAATTGTTGCTTTTCTTCTATTTTCTTACTCTTACCTTCTGCTAAGTAGTTTATTTCATTTCCATTCTGCAAAAGTAGCATAGACATTTCCTGCTTTCATAGATTAGCATTTCCTGCTTTCATAGATTAGCATTTCCTTTCTGCAAGTGTAGACTAGCATTTCCATTCTTGCAATTTCATTTGAGCAAAGTAGATTAGTTCTTTCCTGCTTTCAGTTTAATTCTGCATCTTTTATAGTTAGTTGTAGATCAATCTGTTTCAGTTTTGCAGGTACCAAAGAAAAAAGCAAAAGCAATCAAAAGAAAAAGAAAGCCTTTTCCCTTTCATGCCTCGTAGGAACCGAGATAAATCAGGCAAATTCCTACCAAACGCCCCCACCACATCACTGAGTCACCCTTCTCTCTTCTTTGGTGGCAGTGACCCAGAAGAACCTACAGGTGAACATCCTGAGATAGACAAAAATCCTATAGAAGAAGAAGAGTTAGAGACCACTCCATTTGAAGCTATGGCTGACAATAGAAGAGAGGATGAGAGAATAGAAGGTGCCTTCCCCATCCGAGAGACCAATGGAGAGATGAAAATGAAGAACATTAGCCCCTCCGCCTTACCTCACTTCCATGGGCTGACTACTGAAGATCCTAATACCTTCCTGTTTGAGTTTGCTGTCCTTTGTAGAACCTATGACTATACTGAAGATGAGCAAAAGCTGAAACTCTTCCCTTCAACTCTTAAGGATGCAACATTGTGTTGGTTCATGGGATTACCTGGGAATAGTATCACCACTTGGGCTCAGATGTAGCAAGATTTCAATACCAAGTACAGGGATTACTGTAGGTCCAAGGAAACCAAGGGGGAAATCTTTCGGATGACCATGGGAAATGATGAGTCCCTAGAGGATTATGAGGAGAGATTCCAACTTAGCTATAAGCGGGCCAGGTGCACACTTGACCCTGAATCCCTCAAGTTGGTCCTGCTCCGAGGAGTCCCTGAAGACCTCTTAGATACCCTTCACATGTTAGCTGGGGGGACATTTACCAACTGCCTTATGAGGACATCAAAACTGTGTTTAGAAACCACTCCAGGGCAGCTCGGAAACGAGGTAGGGGAAACCTCCTCTCAACCAGTGTCCCTTTCTCCAAACATGAGCTTGCAAATCAATTAGAAGATCTCAAGAGTGAGGTGAGACAGACCATTGCGATGCAGCTGGACACATTCAGGATCCAGCAAAAGAAAGAGGAAGCTGAGAGAGCCTTGGCTGTCTTCTGCCCTAGGTGCACAAGGAGACACCCTAAGAACGAATGCCCATTGCATTCGGTTGAAGTGTGTTTCGTTTGTGAGGAGGACCATCCCACAAATCAGTGTCCAACCTTACCAGGGTTTAAAGCCATGTACCAAGGGACAGAAGCTCCCACTGAACCTCTCTATTATCTCAACCAAAGGAGGCCACAAGGATCTAGACCTTATCAGCAGGGAATGCAAGGGGCACCTCAAGCTTATTACAGCCCCAACCAATCGACTCCTATGCCTTCCTGGGGTCCCCCTGCTCATCCTTCCTGGTCCATGCCTCCTCCATGGTCTTATCCACCTCAGTACCCTACTCAACCTACTTCTCATTCATATCATTCACATGCCCAGCCACAGCCTCAATGGAATGCACCTCAGTCGGGGTGGAGGCCCCAATACAACACTCCTCCTGCCATTTTGCCTCCACCACCAGTTCAACCTCAGTCATTACCTCCTGCTCCTCCAAGGCAACCTCAAATGCCTGCTCAACCGAACCCGAACCCCAACAATAGACAGGCCCAGCAGGTATACACTGGGGAAACCTCATGCCCTACCTATGCTGTGGAGATCCAGGAGATCAATCTTCGATCTGGAAAGACTCTACCAGATCGCCAACCTCCTCCCCCAGAGGATGAGGAAGACAAACAGGAAAGTGAACCAAAAGCTATTCCACCCTTTCTTGAGAGACTAACAGTCACCACACAACCCAACCCAGAGGAGGATGAGCTTCTGGGTGAGCTCAAGAAGTTGTGTGTGAAAATACCACTTCTCCAAGCCATCAAGGATGTGCCAATATACAACAAACTGGTTAAGGAAAAGTGCTTCAAACACCCAGGCAGGCGGAAGAAAGATGCTTCAACCATTAATGTCATAGGACAACTGTCTGACCTGATGCTAGGACAAGTCATCTGCCCAAAGTACCTAGATCCTGGAAGTCCTGTAGTAGATGTCCACATCAATGGCACCATCATACCTCACACCTTGATTGATCTGGGGGCTGCCATTAATGTGATGACCAGGGATACCATGCTCAAACTTAATCTTCAGGGTTCCTTGAGGAAGACCTCGACAGTACTGCAACTAGCAGATCGCTCCACCGTGACTCCCGAAGGGATTGTGGAGGATGTCTTGGTCTCTATTGACTCTTGGGAATACCCTGCAAACTTCCTGGTTCTGCAACCAAAGGCAAAGCTTACTGGATATCCTCTCATTTTGGGAAGGCCTTGGTTAGCTACTGCAGATGCTTACATAAGTTGTCGTGTAGGAAACATGACCATCAAAAATGGTCCCATGTCCAAGCAGCTAGTCCTATACCCTCCTGCCCAACCCTCCTTAGAGCATGACTTACCACTCTGGTTGGAAGAAGGAGAGGAAGACGAGGTGTACTCAGCACCTCTGTGCACCTTAGATACCACTAGAAGAGACCCCCCAACCGAGGATGACTTGATCGAGACCTTGATCCAGAATCCACCTTCCAGTGCACTACCCTTAGAGAAATTGGTGGAGGATGCCCAAGCTAGCACCTTAGTGGATCTTTGTACAACCAACCCTGTTACTCCCAGAGTCAAGAATGTGGAGTTCGGCCCTGAGAAAGCATTGAAGATCAGCTCCTCCCTATCTCCTTCCCAGGAAAAGGAGCTGTGTAGTCTGTTGGCCAACCACCTAGATGCTTTTGCTTGGAGCTATAAGGAGATGAAAGGCGTCCATCCTTCAGTCTGTACCCATCATATATACATCAGAGAGGATTGTAAACGGGTTAGGCAACCCCAGAAGAGAATGAATCCAACTCTTAAGGACATTGTCAAGGAAGAATTGCAAAAACTGTTGGATGCAGGATTCATCTACCCCATCTCAGATAGTGAATGGGTGTCCCCTCTGGTGTTGGTTCCCAAGAAAATGGGAAATGGAGAATCTGTGTGGACTACCGAGAACTGAACAAAGCTACCAAGAAAGGCCATTTCCCTCTACCTTTCATAGATCAAGTGTTGGATGGACTGGCAGGAAAGAAGTTCTTCTCTTTCCTGGATGGGTTTAGCGGGTACAACCAAATCCAAATCAGCCCGGAAGACCAAGATAAGACCACCTTCACTTGTCCTTGGGGTACCTTTGCCTACCGATTTCTTCCCTTTGGGCTATGCAATGCTCCTGCTACCTTCCAGAGAGCTATCTTGAGCATCTTCTCGGAGCTGGTCCATGATGCAGTGGAGATCTATATGGATGACTTTACTCCTTATGGGGCCAACTTCCAGGAAGCATTTTCCAATCTGGGAAAAGTCCTAACCAAATGTATTGAGATGAACTTGTCCCTTAGTCCTGAAAAATGTGAGTTCCTAATGACTGAGGGGACCGTGCTAGGCCATACCATTTCTTGCCAAGGGTTACAGGTGGATCCTAACAAAATTGCTCTCATCAAGAAGGTTCCACCTCCTCAAAAGGTAAGGGATGTCCGGAGTTTCTTGGGATTAGCAGGATATTACCGGAGATTCATTAAAGACTTCAGCAAGCTAGCCTCGCCATTGTTTGGCCTGTTGGCAAAAGATGTGGAGTTTAAGTGGACTGACGATTGTCAGAGGGCTTTAAATGAATTGAAGGACAAGTTGGTGTCAGCCCCAATCCTGAGAGGTCCAAACTGGGCCCTACCTTTCCACATCCACACTGATGCCTCGAACAAAGCCATCGGTGCAACTTTAGGACAAGTTGAGCAAAAACTTCCATATGCCATTTACTTTGTTAGCAAAAACTTGTCCAAAGCTGAGCTGAATTACATAGTAACCGAGAAAGAATTCTTGGCTGTGGTCCATGCACTGAACAAGTTCCGACATTATATTACTGGCTACCAAACCTTTGTACATACAGACCATGCTGCAATTACATATTTAATGAATAAACCAGATGTGAATGCTCGTATTATTAGATGGTTACTTTTATTGCAGCAGTTTGATTTGACCATTGTTGACAAACCAGGTAGAGAAAATGTTGTTGCTGACTTTTTATCTCGATTGGATTTGTCTGCAGATGAGGATGGAAGAGTGGATGATCAGATGCCCGATGAACATCTGTTTGCTATTTCAGTACTCTCTCCATGGTTTGCTGATATAGCAAACTACCTTGTTTCAGCACAGTTCCCTCCGCACCTATCTTCAAGAGAGAAGAGCAGAATCATCAGAAAAAGTGCCTCATTTACTTGGATCGGGGGCAATCTGTTCAAGCTTGGCCCCGATCAGATCTTAAGGCATTGTGTAAGGGAGGAGGAAGTCTTTGACATCCTCCTCACTTGTCATGATGGGCCTTGTGGAGGACATTTTGCAGCAAAGAGAAATGCCTTCAAAATCCTGCAGGCAGGCTACTATTGGCCCACACTTCATCAAGATGTCAGAAGATATGTCAGTCAGTGTGATCAATGCCAAAGAATGGGGAAACCGACCCAAAGGGATGAGATGCCTCTCCAACCTCAAGTGACTCTTGAGCCATTTGAGAAGTGGGGCATGGACTTTGTGGGCCCAATCAACCCTCCTTCGAGGCAAAGGTCTTACATCATTGTGTGTACTGACTACTTGACAAAGTGGGCAGAGACTAAAGCAATCAAAGCAGCAACAGAAGAAAAGGTGGCCGAGTTCCTAAGAGAAAACATCTTCTATAAGTTTGGCTATCCAAGAGAGCTGGTCACCGATCAAGGGAGCCAGTTCACATCCAACCTGGTTGAAGATCTACTAGCTCATCACAAGATCAAGCATAGGACTTCCACCCCCTACCACCCTCAAGCAAATGGGCAGGTGGAAGTCACCAATAGAGCATTAGAAGGGATCTTGACTAAGGTGGTGAGCAGCAGCAGAAAGGACTGGGCAGATCGCCTGGTTGAAGCCACATGGGCTTACAACACCACTTGGAAGACCACCACCGGCTTCACACCTTATGAGCTGGTCTATGGGAAGAAAGCTTTGCTGTCCATTGAGTTTGAATACAACACTTTGAGGATGGCAGCTCAGCTGGACCTAGATCTCAGCCATGCACAACAAGAGAGGTTATTGCAGCTGAATGGACTGGATGAGCACCGAATGCAGGCCCTCCTTCACTCGGAAGTGGTTCAACTTCAGAGAAAGGTGTGGCATGACCAACATCTCCATGACAAGCAATTTCAGCCGGGAGATTGGGCTTTGTTGTATGACTCCAGATACAAATATTTCAAGGGGAAGCTGAGAACCAGATGGCTAGGGCCATATTCAGTGGAAAAATGTCATGACAATGGATCTGTTCTTATTCAGACCATTGATGAGGAATCCATCCCCATGCTTGTCAATGGGCATCGATTGAAGATCTACAGGAAGCCTCTCTCAAGACAAGAGTTCATCAAAACTATGGAGAAGGCAGTGTTGGTCATAGAGAAGGGTTCTGCCCCTGTTTCGGGCATACCCTGAAGAAAAAAAAATAAAAAATAAATAAATAATAAAGATCCTTGGGTGAAAACCTTTCTGAGGCGCCCAAGGCAGGTGGTAGGGGTGAAAACCTCATTGAGGCGCCCCTATTGTCTTTCAAAAAAAAAAAGATAAAGATTTGAAAAGATCCTTGAGTGAAAACCTCTCCGAGGCGCTCAGGGCAGATGGCAAGGGTGAAAACCTCATTGAGGCGCCCCTGTTATCTTTCAAAAAAAAAGAAAAAAGAAAAAAAGAAAAAGAGAAAAAAAGAGGAAAAGAGAAAAAACAAGGTCAGCAGATTCATTATGTAAAATTGCATGCAGGTGTTCTATGGAGGAGAGGAAGCCTCTCAACTCAAAGCCAAGGGTCCTCATCATGTAGTCAGGACACCTCACCAGCACCCCCTCCAAGAATACTCATTTTTTCCAAGGTATGTGCAATTTTATTACAGTTTGAGTCTTCTACAGGAAGACGCAGATTTTCTACAGGAAGATGCAGAGTTTCTACAGGAAGATGCAGATTTTCTACAAGAAGCTCTGTATTTCTACAGGAAACTTCCTGTAGAAGCCCAGAACGGCCCAAAACTCATTTCATGAAGAGATCTAACGGCTAAGGATCGGTTTGGACGCATGCATGCCACTATTGTCAACCATGCACATTGCTGTTATCTTGCTCCACCATCCTTGTCGACATGCAACCAAGTTACCTGCACCAGCAAAGCAAATCGATGAGTCTCGAGAAAAAGCAAATTGTAAATGGAAAAAGTGCTAGAGATCTCACACCATAGTCATCACAGTCAGCCAGAAGTTCTGAGAGCATGATCGTGAGGCCATCCATCGTCGTGCAGCATGCACCCAAGGAGGGAGAACTGTTCCAAGACATCCCGCGGGAGTCCTGTAACAGTTGAGCCTGCTAGAGTGGATGCCATTCACAGCACAGGCCATATGCAAAGAAACGTGGGCGCATGCAACTGAAGCATCCCATCCATCGACGACAGCTCGTGAACATGGACCTCCGGGCCTGTGTAAGTTCGCCAGCAGCAGGTAAATTGACTCATCAACGTCCAAAGAGCCGAAACATCGTGTGCAGCCGCGCAGGTAAGTGTCTCGACCCTTCCTTCCATCAGACTGCATGAATGTTACTTTGATTGATTGCTAAGTGTAAAGGTGAATTGGTTGAGCGGCTGTGTGGCCATTTGGCCGGCCACGTCGGCCAGTTAATGGTCTAGTTGGATGTGTGGGTGGCGGCCATGACAAACAGAATGGGCAGCATGCACGTGAGAACGATCCCGTCGCAGAGAACGAGTTTAACCCAAGAGGCGGCGGCAGATCTGCGGGAATTGGTGCGGCAGCAAGTGAACGCGCAGTTGAATGATGGGGTGACGTCACCCAATGGTCCGGCGGGGACAGCTCACCCCCCGCGCCACGAATTCCGCCGAATTCAAAATCTAATCGGCTAGATTGCACTCATGCAATTATCAACCACCGTTTTGAACTCGAGCGGCGATCCTGATCCTTCTGCAGCATGATACGCCGAGCCTTTGGCCATCAGAGTGATTGAGAAGCACACCCAAGGCGCAGACCGACTGCAGTCTCTCCCGAAAATTGCGCACTGCATTCTACAGGAGCGCTGTCATTCTACAGGAACGCTGTCATCCTACAGGAACACAGTCTTCTACAGGAAAGCAGGTGCCTCACGAAAAAAGGTGGCCAATTAAAGAGGTAACCCTAAACTCTTCATGCAACTGGTTAATAAAGGTGGCAGAATTGTCGTCCACAGTCGGGTCCTAGAAAAACGGTGGAATTGTTGACTGTTGTGCCTATACTGTCATTCTACAGGATGTCTAGTAATTAAATTGTGTTAAGTTCCTCAGGGATAAGTTTGTGGGTTATGTGCATGACATCCTACGCTTTGTCTCAATAAACCAAAACCTCTTCCACAATCACCACCTCTGGTTAAGAAAACTGTGTTATCATGCCGGGTGGGTTTATTAGACGAGAACCCACTGATTCAGCCAAATTAAGGGAAAACTAGGGGGTGGTAGAGCTCTTCACACGAGCACAATGGATATCCTTTTGTGATAAGCTGCAGGGTTAAGACGATGAAGTGGCCGAAGAATTCTTGCAGGCTCTGAGGCCGAAATCCAAGACACTAGCCACAGTGAATTTCAGGGGCCTAAGCCTCAAGCTCACCCCACAATATATCAGTCGAATCACTGAACTTCCAATGGGTCTGCCGTGGGATAAGGAAGAACGGAAGTTGAGCCAGCAGGCCAAGAAAGAATTCTTTCCACCTGAGGAGGAATTCTCGGAGGACAAAAATGGGGTGCGAAGAACGAGTTTGTTGCCACCATGGAACGAAGTTAGCCTACAAATCATGAAATATGTAACATGTGAAGGCCGTTATAGCATCGTCTACGGGTATCACTTTCGGTTGCTCACTGAGTTAAGGCACCGAATTGATTTTCCTGTAGAAAAGAAACTCAACATTCCTTATTTCCTGCTACAATCTTTGATGGAGTGTGCTACGAAACTGAAAGAGGGCATACTAGATCAGATAGCCCACCATGGGTTGATCAAAATTCTTGTGGAGGATGCACTTCATTCATATAAGGTTCCCCTCTCATGGGAATCATTCAGGAATTTAACCAGAGATGGAGACATAAGGATGCTCACTGAAGAAAGTGGTCCCTCCAGCAGTGAGGAACAAGAAACAGTGGCCGAGGGAAAGAGAGAAAAAGGCCAGAACACCCTGACCACAGTGCAGAAGAAGGAACAAAAGAAGAAGCACGAGGAAAAGGATGACAAAGAAGAAGGTGGCACACCCATCTTATCAGCAAGAGAAAAGAGGTTGAAGAGCAGAACGGACAAAGCTGAGGTGGTCCACATCAGCCCAAGTACCTCGTCAGCACCTGCAGCCAAACCAAAAAGCAAAACCCATGTAGCTAAGCAAGCAAAGGTGGAGGCACCCGTGTCTACAGGAAAGTAGAAGCAGGCTTCTACAGGAAGCCCGAAAACAAAGAAAGGGTCTTCTACAGGAAGCCCGGAATTGGCAAAAGGGTCTTCTATAGGAAGTCCGAAAATTACCAAAACAGGGGCTTCTACAGGAAGCCCCGAAAAGGTGAAACCCAAAGAGAAGAAGGTGGATATTCTGGCACGGGAGGCAGCGGCTGTATTAGCTGGCCTCAACAGGCCACCTAAGCCAAAAGAAAAGAGGAAGAGGGAGCCCCCTCTGTACTTTAAAGCTCGAAGAAGTGTTAGGATAAAGACGGGCAAGCCACAGCCTCCGTCCAGCAGCCCAATTGTCATCGAGGATACCCCTGCTTCTCCCAAAGAAAAGTCCCCCTCAACGATAACAGTCACCTACGAAAAGGGGAGTCCAAAGAAAAATACATGGCAAGAAAGATTAGACCTGTTGACTGAAAAAACTCGGCTACAGGAAGCTGAAAATGTTCTACAGGACACTCTGGCCCGGCTACAGGAAACGGAAAAGAGGGAAGGAGAAGGACCCTCATCACCACCAAGGGAGGGTGAGGTAGAGCCACCTGAAGAGATAGAAAGAGAACATATACCAGAACCTAGCCCTTCGCCTAGCCTGATTTCATACTACACCTTTTTAGAGGCGGGCAAAATCATACCGCAGAAGTTTACTGTGCCTCTATTTTTTGCACTAGATGAGGAAAGAGTCCGTTCCCACACATGGATGCAGATCGCCAAGTCAAAGGGCGTGGCGGACATAGGTCCCTTACAAGAGAAACTCAAGGAGGTCAGGAGTGAATTCGCCATGGCTAAGCATGTGGCTAATTGCCAACGTGTGCTTCTACAGGAAGAAAACCAGAAGCTGAGATTGCAGCTATAGGAACTAAGGGCAGGGGTAGGTACATCCTCCAAAGACACCACAGAAGAACAACAGGGCAAAAAGGAGCTGGCCACCAGTCTTGAGGAGCCAATGACACTTCTACAGGAAGCAGAACAGCAAGGCCAAATTGAAGCGCAAGCTCTAAAAGAACAGCTGCAACAAAAAGAAGCACAATTGGCCTGCATGGCCAGTTGGGCCATGGAGGCAATAAGGTGCAGACAACCCGCAAAATCCTATGCGTTGTACTTGAAAGGCCAATGGCTGCAGTTCCAAATAAACACCTTGGCACAAAGAGGTATTTCTCAGATACAAAACCCCCATCAATTTTCTGAATTGTGCAGTACTAGTTCGTCAGAAGACAAGGCCAAATTAGCTGAGTTCTACCTCCACAATTTGGTTTTGCCTAATGAAGTCTCCTGGGATCCCAATACTGCCTTGGGTGATATGAAATTAATGGCGTTCGCTTCATGGTTGAACCATGAGGATCAAAGAGCAACAGAAGAAAAATCGGTCATGAGCCGAGAAATAAACGAACCATTGCTCATTCGAGCGGAACCAGAGGATCCAGTAGCCCTCATCTCAGCACACCAACACTTGTCTACTGATCCCACAGCTTCCTTGAGATTTATGGACCAACAGGCCCAAGCCATAGCTCACTTTGAAGACATGGAAAGACTGCTAGGAGAAACCGCTACCCAAGCATGTGCACGCAGATGGAATACCTTGGCACACAGTTTAAAGATCCAAGAGTACCATACCCCAATTCGGATGAGGGAAGCTTTGGCAAGGGTAGACCTTTACAAGAAATCCATGCAAAGCCTCCAGGCCAGCTGGATTGGCCTTAAACTCAGCCCACCACTACTGCTAGGGTTGACTGAAGGCAATACAGAGGAGGATGACAGTGAACAATGGGAAGAGGTGAACAGGAAAGCAGGGTTTCATATCAGCAAAGAGGACACTACCACAGAGGCTTGGGATGTAAGGGAAGCTGTAAAAGCAATGAAGGATGAAGATTTGGACTAAGTTGATCAAGGATGAGCAAATATTTCAGCTGGGGGGTGATGATGAGCCCCAATTTTTGGTACAATTTGGGCTCATATTGGCCTACTTACCTTGTTCAACCATTCATCTTTTACCACTTATGCATTCATTTCTTGGTATATTCGTGTTGTTTGTAAGAAGAAGGGCAGGCATTATATCTATGTGGCTAATACATGATGATTTCTGGTTTTTGGCATTGAAGAGAGCAAAAGACCACGCAGAAGGAGACAAGGAGACAGCAAAGGTGGAATTGCATGTTTATAGGGAGGTTGTCTATAGCTTTAAATGGCTTCCCTCGTGCTTTTCACCTTAACTCCGAGCTCTAACAGCTCTCCCCACCGAGGTTAAAGGCAGCCAACACATTCTACAGGATCAGCAGTTTTACAGCAGTTTGACTTTCAGTTGGACAGCCAAGCTCCACGAATGAAGGCAGCCAGCTTGATCCTCATTTTTTATAAATATGAAGGCCGTAGCCTTTGTTAGAAGCTTTTTGACTTTTGGAATTACTATTGTAATCTCTGAGCACGAGTTCCAGCTCGGTTTTTGTTGTTTTGTAAGCCAGTTTTGGCATGACATTAGACTTTTGATTATGAATAAAGCCAAGCAGATTTGGATCTAATTATGAGTTTTTAAGGGAGCTATAGCTCTCAAGTTAGGGCCCAACCTGAGAGCAATAGACCTCCTCTGTTTTGTAGTGTTATCTGCCTTTCGTTCCAACACTTTGTTTCTTTACTTTGACATGCAATTCGAATTTACAGTCTGCTGATTTAGTTTTTATGTGATTGAGTAGGATTAGTTTATGGTTAATTCACTTTCAGTTGTTTAGATCAGAATAGGAGGTTTGTAATCACTGGAGCTCCAAGAAAAGGGTTGTTAGTGTCTTCACTGCCATCTCTGTCTAGGGATTGGGGTGCAGTCCATATCAACCACCAAAAAGAACGCAGTCTTTTACTTCCATGCAAGCTGCAACATAGTCATTTTCATTGAAGATCCATCCATGCACTTTTGATATTGAACCATACTTATTTATTCCACTTCCATGCACGAGTTTCCTTCACAATTTACATTGTTGTTCATTGAGTTTACATCACAAGTAGCTCAGGTTAATGAGTTCTCGTTTTTGGTGACATTCATAAGCAACTTGTTTTATTTACACTGCTCCACATCATTCCATTTCCTTCCTCTTCTTGTCAACCACACCTAAAGCCACCTAATCGACCTCTGTTCAGCTCGTATACCTTCCAGCTCTTCCATGATTCACGTAGCTCCATTGTCTTGACCTTTCGTTGATCCCATCCTTCCATCCACCAACCAACTTCATGCACTCTTCCTCCACCATATTTCTCTGCCCCTGAGCCATCACCAGCTCCATCTCCATCTTACCTATCCACCCAAACCACTCCATCACTTCACCATCACCCAAAACTCCCACGGTCGAACATCCTGTAGAATTTCACCGACTTCCTGTAGAATTCCTGAGTTTCCTGTAGGATCCCCTGCAGACATCCTGTAGAAGCCTGCAAACTTGGTTTCCGAGCATCCAAACGTTGTAGACTTCTGTAGACTGATGCTAAGGATCCCCTGGGACCTCTCCTAGCCCCCTGACCTTTCCCATGCTTTCCTTCCCTTCGAACCGCTCCTGCACAGTCAAACCCTAATCAAAAGCACCATCACAATAAATCCAACCACTTAATGAAAAAATACAAAAACATGTCTTTTCAGATGCAAGTAGCTTAGATTCATGTATTTCAACTCACTGCAAGTAATGGCATCATTGGTAGAAGTTTCATTCACATTTTTGCATTGTAAGGGTCAAGCTAGTCAAATTAGGGTTTATTAGGGTTTCCATGCTTTGTTGGCTTTCAGTTTCCTTTTTGCAAAGTAGGTTAGCTTCCTTCGAGATAGCTTTCATCCATCACTCATAAAGCTTCTTCTGAGAGCATATAGAAGTTGGCTTGAGCCCTAGCGGACTTGTGCCAGCTGACCAAGTGACAGCTGCGACAAGAGCTAGTACTTGTGCATACAGCATCGTCGCTTCCAAGTTTGTACGAACTACCGGGTTGATAAAATTAGAGATAGGGAGCTCCAGGAGTTGTAGCATTATTGCTACAATACTGGAGCCCACCATCTTTTTGGCGCTGTTGCCGGGGAAGCGCCAGAGTATTAGTAATTGTTGCTTTTCTTCTATTTTCTTACTCTTACCTTCTGCTAAGTAGTTTATTTCATTTCCATTCTGCAAAAGTAGCATAGACATTTCCTGCTTTCATAGATTAGCATTTCCTGCTTTCATAGATTAGCATTTCCTGCTTTCATAAATTAGCATTTCCTTTCTGCAAGCGTAGACTAGCATTTCCATTCTTGCAATTTTATTTGAGCAAAGTAGATTAGTTCTTTCCTGCTTTCAGTTTAATTCTGCATCTTTTATAGTTAGTTATAGATCAATCTGTTTCAGTTTTGCAGGTACCAAAGAAAAAAGCAAAAGAAATCAAAAGAAAAAGAAAGCCTTCTCCCTTTCATGCCTCGTAGGAACCGAGATAAATCAGGCAAATTCCTACCAAACGCCCCCACCACATCACTGAGTCACCCTTCTCTCTTCTTTGGTGGCAGTGACCCAGAAGAACCTATAGGTGAACATCCTGAGATAGACAAAGATCCTATAGAAGAAGAAGAGTTAGAGACCACTCCATTTGAAGCTATGGCTGACAATAGAAGAGAGGATGAGAGAATAGAAGGTGCCTTCCCCATCTGAGAGACCAATGGAGAGATGAAAATGAAGAACATTAGCCCCTCCGCCTTACCTCACTTCCATGGGCTGACTACTGAAGATCCTGATACCTTCCTGTTTGAGTTTGCTATCCTTTGTAGAACCTATGACTATACTGAAGATGAGCAAAAGCTGAAACTCTTCCCTTCGACTCTTAAGGATGCAACATTGCGCTGGTTCATGGGATTACCTGAGAATAGTATCACCACTTGGGCTCAGATGCAGCAAGATTTCAATACCAAGTACAGGGATTACTGTAGGTCCAAGGAAACCAAGGGGGAAATCTTTCGGATGACCATGGGAAATGATGAGTCCCTAGAGGATTATGAGGAGAGGTTCCAACTTAGCTATAAGCGGGCCAGGTGCACACTTGACCCTGAATCCCTCAAGTTGGTCCTTCTCCGAGGAGTCCCTGAAGACCTCTTAGATACCCTTCACATGTTAGCTGGGGGGACATTTACCAACTGCCTTATGAGGACATCAAAACTGTGTTTAGAAACCACTCCAGGGCAGCTCAGAAACGAGGTAGGGGAAACCTCCTCTCAACCAGTGTCCCTTTCTCCAAACATGAGCTTGCAAATCAATTAGAAGATCTCAAGAGTGAGGTGAGACAGACCATTGCCATGCAGCTGGACACATTCAGGATCCAGCAAAAGAAAGAGGAAGCTGAGAGAGCCTTGGCTGTCTTCTGCCCTAGGTGCACAAGGAGACACCCTAAGAACGAATGCCCATTGCATTCGGTTGAAGTGTGTTTCGTTTGTGAGGAGGACCATCCCACAAATCAGTGTCCAACCTTACCAGGGTTTAAAGCCATGTACCAAGGGACAAAAGCTCCCACTGAACCTCTCTATTATCTCAACCAAAGGAGGCCACAAGGATCTAGACCTTATCAGCAGGGAATGCAAGGGGCACCTCAAGCTTATTACAGCCCCAACCAATCGACTCCTATGCCTTCCTGGGGTCCCCTTGCTCATCCTTCCTGGTCCATGCCTCCTCCATGGTCTTATCCACCTCAGTACCCTACTCAACCTACTTCTCATTCATATCATTCACATACCCGGCCACAGCCTCAATGGAATGCACCTCAGTCGGGGTGGAGGCCCCAATACAACTCTCCTCCTGCCATTTTGCCTCCACCACCAGTTCAACCTCAGTCATTACCTCCTGCTCCTCCAAGGCAACCTCAAATGCCTGCTCAACCGAACCCGAACCCCAACAATAGACAGGCCCAGCAGGTATACACTGGGGAAACCTCATGCCCTACCTATGCTGTGGAGATCCAGGAGATCAATATTCAATCTGGAAAGACTCTAACAGATCGCCAACCTCCTCCCCCAGAGGATGAGGAAGACAAACAGGAAAGTGAAGCAAAAGCTATTCCACCCTTTCCTGAGAGACTAACAGTCACCACACAACCCAACCCAGAGGAGGATGAGCTTCTGGGTGAGCTCAAGCAGTTGTGTGTGAAAATACCACTTCTCCAAGCCATCAAGGATGTGCCAATATACAACAAACTGGTTAAGGAAAAGTGCTTCAAACACCCATGCAGGCGGAAGAAAGATGCTTCAACCATTAATGTCATAGGACAACTGTCTGACCTGATGCTAGGAAAAGTCATCTGCCCAAAGTACCTAGATCCTGGAAGTCCTGTAGTAGATGTCCACATCAATGGCACCATCATACCTCACACCTTGATTGATCTGGGGGCTGCCATTAATGTGATGACCAGGGATACCATGCTCAAACTTAATCTTCAGGGTTCCTTGAGGAAGACCTCGACAGTACTGCAACTAGCAGATCGCTCCACCGTGACTCCCGAAGGGATTGTGGAGGATGTCTTGGTCTCTATTGACTCTTGGGAATACTCTGCAGACTTCCTGGTTCTACAACCAAAGGCAAAGCTTACTGGATATCCTCTCATTTTGGGAAGGCCTTAGTTAGCTACTGCAGATGCTTACATATGTTGTCATGCAGGAAACATGACCATCAAAAATGGTCCCATGTCCAAGCAGCTAGTCCTATACCCTCCTGCCCAACCCTCCTTAGAGCATGACTTACCACTCTGGTTGGAAGAAGGAGAGGAAGACGAGGTGTACTCAGCACCTCTGTGCACCTTAGATACCACTAGAAGAGACCTCCCAACCGAGGATGACTTGATCGAGACCTTGATCCAGAATCCACCTTCCAGTGCACTACCCTTAGAGAAATTGGTGGAGGATGCCCAAGCTAGCACCTTAGTGGATCTTTGTACAACCAACCCTGTTACTCCCAGAGTCAAGAATGTGGAGTTCGGCCCTGAGAAAGCATTGAAGATCAGCTCCTCCCTATCTCCTTCCCAGGAAAAGGAGCTGTGTAGTCTGTTGGCCAACCACCTAGATGCTTTTGCTTGGAGCTATAAGGAGATGAAAGGCGTCCATCCTTCAGTCTGTACCCATCATATATACATCAAAGAGGATTGTAAACCGGTTAGGCAACCCCAGAGGAGAATGAATCCAACTCTTAAGGACATTGTCAAGGAAGAATTGCAAAAACTGTTGGATGCAGGATTCATCTACCCCATCTCAGATAGTGAATGGGTGTCCCCTCTGGTGTTGGTTCCCAAGAAAAATGGGAAATGGAAAATCTGTGTGGACTACCGAGAACTGAACAAAGCTACCAAGAAAGACCATTTCCCTCTACCTTTCATAGATCAAGTGTTGGATGGACTGGCAGGAAAGAAGTTCTTCTCTTTCCTGGATGGGTTTAGCGGGTACAACCAAATCCAAATCAGTCCAGAAGACCAAGATAAGACCACCTTCACTTGTCCTTGGGGTACCTTTGCCTACCGAGTTCTTCCCTTTGGGCTATGCAATGCTCCTGCTACCTTCCAGAGAGCTATCTTGAGCATCTTCTCGGAGCTGGTCCATGATGCAGTGGAGATCTATATGGATGACTTTACTCCTTATGGGGCCAACTTCCAGGAAGCATTTTCCAATCTGGGAAAAGTCCTAACCAAATGCATTGAGATGAACTTGTCCCTTAGTCCTGAAAAATGTGAGTTCCTAATGACTGAGGTGACCGTGCTAGGCCATACCATTTCTTGCCAAGGGTTACAGGTGGATCCTAACAAAATTGCTCTCATCAAGAAGGTTCCACCTCCTCAAAAGGTAAGGGATGTCCAGAGTTTCTTGGGATTAGCAGGATATTACCGGAGATTCATTAAAGACTTCAGCAAGCTAGCCTCGCCATTGTTTGGCCTGTTGGCAAAAGATGTGGAGTTTAAGTGGACTGACGATTGTCAGAGGGCTTTAAATGAATTGAAGGACAAGTTGGTGTCAGCCCCAATCCTGAGAGGTCCAAACTGGACCCTACCTTTCCACATCCACACTGATGCCTCGAAAAAAGCCATCGGTGCAACTTTAGGACAAGTTGATTAAAAACTTCCATATGCCATTTACTTTGTTAGCAAAAACTTGTCCAAAGCCGAGCTGAATTACACAGTAACCGAGAAAGAATTCTTGGCTGTGGTCCATGCACTGAACAAGTTCCGACATTATATTACTGGCTACCAAACCTTTGTACATACAGACCATGCTGCAATTACATATTTAATGAATAAACCAGATGTGAATGCTCGTATTATTAGATGGTTACTTTTATTGCAGCAGTTTGATTTGACCATTGTTGACAAACAAGGTAGAGAAAATGTTGTTGCTGACTTTTTATCTCGATTGGATTTGTCTGCAGATGAGGATGGAATAGTGGATGATCAGATGCCTGATGAACATCTGTTTGCTATTTCAGTACTCTCTCCATGGTTTGCTGATATAGCAAACTACCTTGTTTCAGCACAGTTCCCTCCGCACCTATCTTCAAGAGAGAAGAGCAGAATCATCAGAAAAAGTGCCTCATTTACTTGGATCGGGGGCAATATGTTCAAGCTTGGCCCCGATCAGATCTTAAGGCGTTGTGTAAGGGAGGAGGAAGTCTTTGACATCCGCCTCACTTGTCATGATGGGCCTTGTGGAGGACATTTTGCAGCAAAGAGAAATGCCTTCAAAATCCTGCAGGCAGACTACTATTGGCCCACACTTCATCAAGATGTCGGAAGATATGTCAGTCAGTGTGATCAATGCCAAAGAATGGGGAAACCGACCCAAAGGGATGAGATGCCTCTCCAACCTCAAGTGACTCTTGAGCCATTTGAGAAGTGGGGCATGGACTTTGTGGGCCCAATCAACCCTCCTTCGAGGCAAAGGTCTTACATCATTGTGTGTACTGACTACTTGACAAAGTGGGCAGAGACTAAAGCAATCAAAGCAGCAACAGAAGAAAAGGTGGCCGAGTTCCTAAGAGAAAACATCTTCTATAAGTTTGGCTATCCAAGAGAGCTGGTCACCGATCAAGGGAGCCAGTTCACATCCAACCTAGTTGAAGATCTACTAGCTCATCACAAGATCAAGCATAGGACTTCCACCCCCTACCACCCTCAAGCAAATGGGCAGGTGGAAGTCACCAATAGAGCATTAGAAGGGATCTTGACTAAGGTGGTGAGCAGCAGCAGAAAGGACTGGGCAGATCACCTGGTTGAAGCCACATGGGCTTACAACACCACTTGGAAGACCACCACCGGCTTCACACCTTATGAGCTGGTCTATGGGAAGAAAGCTTTGCTGTCCATTGAGTTTGAATACAACACTTTGAGGATGGCAGCTCAGCTGGACCTAGATCTCAGCCATGCACAACAAGAGAGGTTATTGTAGCTGAATGGACTGGATGAGCACCGAATGCAGGCCCTCCTTCACTCGGAAGTGGTTCAACTTCAGAGAAAGGTGTGGCATGACCAACATCTCCATGACAAGCAATTTCAGCCGGGAGATTGGGCTTTGTTGTATGACTCCAGATACAAAGATTTCAAGGGGAAGCTGAGAACCAGATGGCTAGGGCCATATTCAGTGGAAAAATGTAATGACAATGGATCTGTTCTTATTCGGACCATTGATGAGGAAGCCATCCCCATGCTTGTCAATGGGCATCGATTGAAGATCTACAGGAAGCCTCTCTCAAGACAAGAGTTCATCAAAACTATGGAGAAGGCAGTGTTGGTCATAGAGAAGGGTTCTGCCCCTGTTTCGGGCATACCCTGAAGAAAAAAAAAAAAAAATAATAATAATAAAGATCCTTGGGTGAAAACCTTTCTGAGGCGCCCAAGGCAGGTGGTAGGGGTGAAAACCTCATTGAGGCGCCCCTATTGTCTTTAAAAAAAAAAAAGATAAAGATTTGAAAAGATACTTGAGTGAAAACCTCTCCGAGGCGCTCAGGGCAGATGGCAAGGGTGAAAACCTCATTGAGGTGCCCCTGTTATCTTTCAAAAAAAAAGAAAAAAGAAAAAAAGAAAAAGAGAAAAAAAGAGGAAAAGAGAAAAAAACAAGGTCAACAGATTCATTATATAAAATTGCATGCAGGTGTTCTATGGATGAGAGGAAGCCTCTCAACTCAAAGCCAAGGGTCCTCATCATGCAGTCAGGATACCTCACTAACACCCCCTCCAAGAATACTCATTTTTTCCAAGGTATGTGCAATTTTATTACAGTTTGAGCCTTCTACAGGAAGACGCAGATTTTCTACAGGAAGATGCAGAGTTTCTACAGGAAGATGCAGATTTTCTACAGGAAGCTCTGTATTTCTACAGGAAACTTCCTGTAGAAGCCCAGAATGGCCCAAAACTCATTTCATGAAGAGATCTAACGGCTAAGGATCGGTTTGGACGCATGCATGCCACTATTGTCAACCATGCACATTGCTGTTATCTTGCTCCACCATCCTTGTCGACATGCAACCAAGTTACCTGCACCAGCAAAGCAAATCGATGAGTCTCGAGAAAAAGCAAATTGTAAATGGAAAAAGCGCTAGAGATCTCACACCATAGTCATCACAGTCAGCCAGAAGTTCTGAGAGCATGATCGTGAGGCCATCCATCGTCGTGCAGCATGCACCCAAGGAGGAAGAACTGTTCCAAGACATCCCGCGGGAGTCCTGTAACAGTTGAGCCTGCTAGAGTGGATGCCATTCACAGCACAGGCTATATGCAAAGAAACGTGGGCGCATGCAACTGAAGCATCCCATCCATCGACGACAACTCATGAACATGGACCTCCGGGCCTGCGTAAGTTCGCCAGCAGCAGGTAAATTGACTCATCAACGTCCAAAGAGCCGAAACATCGTGTGCAGCCGCGCAGGTAGGTGTCTCAACCCTTCCTTCCATCAGACTGCATGAATGTTACTTTGATAGATTGCTAAGTGTAAAGGTGAATTGGTTGAGCGGATGTGTGGCCATTTGGCCGGCCACGTCGGCCAGTTAATGGTCTAGTTGGATGTGTGGGTGGCGGCCATGACAAACAAAATGGGCAGCATGCACATGAGAACGATCCTGTCGCAGAGAACGAGTTTAACCCAAGAGGCGGCGGCAGATCTGCGGGAATTGGTGCGGGAGAAAGTGAACGCGCAGTTGAATGATGGGGTGACGTCACCCAACGGTCCGGCGGGGACAGCTCACCCCCCGCGCCAGGAATTCCGCCGAATTCAAAATCTAGTCGTCTAGATTGCACTCATGAAATTATCAACCACCGTTTTGAACTCGAGCGGCGATCCTGATCCTTCTGCAGCATGATACGCCGAGCCTTTGGCCATCAGAGTGATTGAGAAGCACACCCAAGGCGCAGACCGACTGCAGTCTCTCCCGAAAATTGCGCACTGCATTCTACAAGAGCGCTGTCATTCTACAGGAACGCTGTCATCCTACAGGAACGTAGTCTTCTACAGGAAAGCGGGTGCCTCACGAAAAAAGGTGGCCAATTAAAGAGGTAACCCTAAACTCTTCATGCAACTGGTTACTAAAGGTGGCGGAATTGTCATCCACAGTCGGGTCCTAGAAAAACGGTGGAATTGTTGACTGCTGTGCCTATACTGTCATTCTACAGGATGTCTAGTAATTAAATTGTGTTAAGTTCCTCAGGGATAAGTTTGTGGGTTATGTGCATGACATCCTACGCTCTGTCTCAGTGTTGTAGGGAAAAGTATCCGACTCGGATGACCCTAACCCACTCTAAGGGTGACAGTTCCTTAGCAACAACTGTAAAACAAACTACTGAAGGTTTACTTCTTTATGAAAGCAAAAGAGGATGGAGAAAGCACTAACCGTTGCCTTGCGCTTAATGTCGAATCCAAACTCTCCTCTTTGGCCGCTTGCTCCTAGCTCTTTGTCCTTCTGCTCGCCCAGCTACAATGAGATCCTGCACAATGACAAAGAAGGAAACTACAAGAGGCATGCAATCATAACTGGTTCATGGATTAGTGTAAACCAAACATGCAATCATCACAATACATAATTGAAACAAGAGCACATAGAAGAACCTCAATAGCTTTTATTAATGAAGAAATAAAGGTTCTGAGAGGATTACAACCATTGCAGGCTCCAACCCAGCAACACCTCCCAGCAGAAAGAATTGCTCTTCTTCACCTCTCTCAAACAATCACCCAATAACTCAAGAATGAAACCAACAGCATATCATTACTTTGCACAAAATTCCAGCCCCCAGAGCTCATAGGAGAGAGCTCAATATATAGATGAATTGAGAAAGGATGAGTCAGCTTGCAACTGATGTGTAGCTGCCTTGTGTCCTCTCTCTCTTCAGTTAATCTTTAGTTGATCTTCAGTTCTTGAGTCCACTTGGTGAACCTTGCTTCCACTTGGAGAAACAAAGCCTCTGACTCATCACAAGGCGAAATACCTTATCCAAGTGTCATTTTTGGAAGATTCCAAAGCAATGATTCACTGTGCCACATGTCCAAACTCGCCCAACGCAGGTGGGCTTTGTTCTGCCTACTTTGCAACGCAGGTACACCATGGAGCAGTTGTGTTTCAGCGCAGAAGCCTAGTGGAGCACCTGCTTTGATTTCAGGATTGCTTGTTTTTTAGTGTTTTCAGGTGGAGAACTGATCTGAGAGCTGTTGGTTTGCTGACCTTGTTCCTCTAGGGGTAGGAACATCATGTTTAGGGAACTTTGGATCCCTTGGATTATTGACAATTCATGCTTGTTGCTGTAAGGCACAAAATTGTCTATAACAGATGCCCCCTAAAGTATGAGGTCGTTTATCGGGTGAAATGCTTTATTGAGAGGATCCGAAGTTCATTCAATCTGCTGAGAAGTGTCCTGTAATAAGATACAATACAATACATTATTTTTCATACATTTTTCATGATCTAGCTGAGGCGGGCATTCCCATGCTCAGCTTTATAAATACATTTTGGTACATAGAACAGACGATCGTCTGATGCTAGACTGATAATTCTCTGCCGAATTTATCATCCTTTGAAAAGGATGATCATCTGTTGCAATGATGTACATATCAAATGTCTTTATGTCCTGAATATATATCGCAGCCCGGATGGATGAAACTAGATCCGGGGTCTTCAGTCTCTTCCGATCTTCACTCGATGTACAAGTCGATCCATGTGAGAATTTCTTGAAGTCGAACATGGAAAGACATCGCTTGATTACCGGTCAATGATGTAAACCGTTAACAAGCGCGAGAGGAATCACCGATAACGATGATGACCCTCAAGGTACGGCAGTACAATCTACATGGTGGGAATAAAGGACTTGGCATCGACCACCATGCAAAATCTTCTGGTCGAAGGTCATTGATGTATACCTGTCGCCGGAAGTGAGAAACTTGCCATTGAGGCATGCAAGCTTCAAAGTACTGAGGGGGGTGTTCCTAGATCAACTCCTTGGATAATGAGCTGATGTCGACAAGCAGCGATCCGTCAAAGGAGGGCCTTAATGAATCCCACATCAGTGACACAGAACGGAGCTAGTGATTATGATGAGGTGAAAACAAACTGTGATGTATGATTCAGGGTGGCGGTCATGAAGTGGATGAAGGATAATGTATGGCAGTGGGTGGAACACGGTTGACTCTTTACAGAACCACATCTCTTGAACATATAATGACACTGATGTGATGGATTGGTAGCATTACCCCAATGGTGGATGGTCTGGCGAGGACCATGATTCTGCGACCGGTGAATGAAACAACCCAACCCGATGTGCTACGGAGGACAAAGTGTCATGTTCAAGAGCGACTTGCTACCATTAATGCTGTGAGGTTCTCCCAATTTTTCCCCAGTCATTGCTGACAAGTACCTCTTTATTTTTGTCAAGCTTGAGGAGGATAACATATGCTTGTTCTATAACCTGCCCTTCGGGCAAGCCCATCGCTATGTTTTAACGAGCCTAGTGATAGGGAAACTCGTTCTCGTCTAAAGACAAGTTTGCCGCTATTTAATCATTTTAACGAGTCTAACGACAAACAAAACTCGGTCCTTTTCATTTTTAGAGAGTCTGAAAAGGCACGAAAAGTTAACTCCAAAATTCCTTTTTAGTCATCTAATCCCTTAAGTCCGAAAAAGTTTAAAACAATACAGAAGGGATGAATTTTCGGTTGCTTTAACGAGCCGAACAAAACAAGCGCTCGATCTTTTTGTGCAATAATCCCTCAGGTCCAAAAAGATTAAAATCTAGAGGAGGGATAGCTTTCCGGTCGCTTTAACGAGCTGGAAGGCCAAAACTCGGCAAACTTTTCATATTTTACGAGTCAGTGAAAAGAGCTCAAAGAAGACTCGCCTTTTGAGGAACGAGTGATGAACAGGGATAGCAGCAGATTCCAGGTACAGGTTGGAATTCTCCAATCACGGCAGTGTCACAAGGATGGCTAAGTGAAATCACTCTTCGCAGCTGTTCCTCAAAATGGGTAAACAAACATATGGAGGTGAACGATTGGCCAAATGAACGGATGGAGGTGATGGCATATAAACACGACCAAGGGCTTTTAATATGGCTTTCAAAGGTTACATTTCTCGAGGTTGTTTACCGGTTCATTTTTTCTGGGTGAGCTTGAACTGCTAGGGAAAGATTGCTCACAATTTACGTTTATTTTTTAACGAGCATGAACTTCTGCACAAAAACTGCTCGATGATTGCTTTTATTTTTTAACGAGCATGAACATTGCTAAAACTGCTCGAATTATACCAGTCTTAATACAAGGAATGCTTTAGGTGAGGTAATCTTATTTAAGGAGCGATACCTCACTAATTACTCCAAATTGGCAGGTTTTAACTTTTGCCCTTCATCCTTTCTTTATGCAAGCTAGAAACGGCTAATCCTACGAGTTTAATGGGTTAGACCTACAGGTTTAAAGGGAGGACCTAAAAATTTAAAAAATAAATAGTCGTCCCGTGCTTGCACTCCAAAAGGTTTGCATGCCCCCAGGTATAAAGTATAATTTCGAGATTCTGCCATCTCTTACTTATTATCCGAAAAATGGTTTTGTTTGCTGCCGCAAACTAAACTCTCTTTTCGGCGATGTCTATCATTAGGTTGCTAAGGATGGTGACTACTTGTTGCAGCAATTTCATCTCTTTCTTTGAAGACTGCCCCTACTTATCCTTCAAAACAGCTTGTTTTAATGGGTGAGGCTTGACATTCAAAGATGGTGGCTTCTTGCTGCCACAAATAGACCCCCTCCTTAGGAGAGCCCACTTCTTTAGACAAAGGGAGCGATTGCTTCGCTCACATAACTTTGACAAAAGAATTTTATCCTAGAACAACCCTCTCTTCCTCTGCCCGACGGGGTACGGACTAGTCCATCCTTCTGCGGAAATTAACTTTATACCTAAGGTTTTCTCTGCCCGAGGCAGGCCAGGGTGCATGCCCCCTGGGTCCCAGTTCTTTCTTTCCGAATTACTCGCATTCATCGGGAAGTAGAACCGGGGGCGGTGGCATTCCTTGAGCGAATAAACTGTTAAGGGATGGTATTTGACTATTTGCAATGCGTGATCCTGGAAATGAAAGTTGGTCTACTAGCTGGACCATTCTTCCTTCGTGCGGAAAACACATGACTCTAAAGAGTGAGGACACTATTGCCTCCATGCAATATATATAGTCTCGTCCAAGGAGTAAGTTATATGCCAAGGGTCACTAGACGACCATGATGTTCATGCGAACTGTTTTCCCTTTCAATGTAACCGGAACATTGGGGAGAATCCCTAACGGGTGACTGGTTCCTTTATCAAAACCTGATAGATTTCTCATCTCAGGTAAAAGCGCCAGGCAACCCAGTGCTTTCCAAGAAACAGAGGAAAGGATACTCACAGATGCCCCTTCATCAATGATAGTTCCAGCCATCACCATTCTGTAGATTTGGACTATGATTCTGAATGGGATACTGGCTGGTAACCGGGGTCTGCCTAGTTGATTCCAATCAAAGGATACAACTAGGTTGCTTGGTGGTGGGACCGAATATACGGCCGGATACGACCCTGACGATGTTCCTTCCTGCGATAAAGGAATGGGTGCATTGCCCTGATGCTCATCAGAGTCTGTGTTGATGAAAAGAATATGGACGGTGTCATCCTTATCCTCTTCAGTGAGGGTGTCATTTGAAGATGGGTCTTCAATGACGGAGACATTGGATATTGAAACCTCTGAAGGAAGAACCGGGTCAACTGCCGTTTCGACCTTTAGACTTTCGTCTGGTCTGGATTCAGTAGGTTCATTCTCAATGACCGACACTTCAGCTGACCACTTGGGCGGGTCAGCTGGACTTTCAACTATCGAGGGATTAGGCGCGAGTTTTTGGTATCCAGGAGGAAGTCGTAACGGCGAAACCGGACGATCTTCCAAAACTCTCTTTGCCTCATCTAAGAATGGACATCTGTGGATGGCATGCTCGCCTTCACACAATATACAGGGTGATCTTGGTCTCCCTCTTCGTCCTTCACTCTCGCTAGTTGACGGACTGCAATCAACATGACTGCCAGAGGTTGATGCTACCGGATTGTGCAATCTTGGGGACCAGTCCCTTAGTATCCGGGGAATACAAGGACAATCACAATGGAAGTGGGCCCCTTCGCAAATGACACACGGCGATTTAGGCCCGGTCGGTGCAGTGTGTGGGTTTTTGTCAGCTGTCTTTTGATTGCCCCCAGTCGCCTTCGCCATAGGCTCCTTCTGCTTCTTTTCTCTCTTCTTCCTTTCCTTCTTCTCCTTGGGAGGCTGACTTTTGCCAGCTCTACCTTGCGAAGATGAAGGATCAGAGGAAGTATTGTAAGAAGTGGAAGGCTGGTGGGTAGTCCTAGACTGGTCTGACTGTTGATTCGACTGCTCAGGATTAGTGGCGATCTGGACTACATTAGTTGAAAAGAGCCATACAGGTAGGCCAATTGTCAATCCTGGAAGTGACAATGTTGCCATATGAGGCGCACCAACATCTCCCCAAGAGGAGAAGGGATTTGGACTTCCGCCAAGGTTGCCTCCTTGGTTGGTGGGCTCCATACTTTTCAACTGAAAGATCAACGTGGGAATAACAGGTGATTTTGTTCCGCTTAAAATAAATTTTATTAACGACGCTTTTAGACACAAACTTGCTTTTTCATGTTTTAAGAGTCGAGAAAAAGCTAAAGATGACTCTAGTCGCCTTCGATGTTTTAACGAGCCCGAAGTGAGAAATGCTCGGATGGACTTTTTCAGTTATAGAGTTTGAAAAAGGCCAAAAGAAACTGCTCTGGAGTTCTAGGCAGAGGGTGTGCCAAAATTTTCGCGAAACCACAGAATACGTTTTACGGTACGGGTGGTCGATCTTCGTGAATGCTATGTTCACTGCATCGCGATCAGTAGGGCGGTCGACACGGCTTCCTATGGATAAAGGATAATTGCCTATAGGGGTCTCCCAATATATACGCGACGGTACGTGGGAGCACAAGTCCGTATTAGTGCCACCGACTCTCAGGAGGAATCACCCACCTTCGTAGAGATCGACAGTCACTATGTTTAACGACGCCGGAACACGTCTCTACCTAGACCTCTATGTGTTTGCGTTATGTTACAAAGCATTGTTATGTAAATTGGATTTATTTTAATGTTGATCTTGCTTATCAGTTTGCCTTTAAGGATCACCACGAGATGTATAAAACAAATTCCTGAATGCAGTCTAAGATGAGAAGCAAACTTTTCAATCTTTCAACTTTGAAAACCTTAACTACTGAAGGAAAAGAAAGGCAAATCTTTTCACACAGATCATAGAACACACACTAAAATGCAAATTTTTCCTAAATCGTCAAGCACACAGTCAAATGCAAAATGCACAATGCATGTATTTTCTTTTCCCTTTCTTAATGTGGATGGATACAAAAAGAAAGTGGTTATATAACTTTGATTTCGATTTAAAGCGAAAGTAAACAAGTTTGTCCAAAATCAAAAGATACCTTAAGATTCACTTGCTTAATCACTGGAAATACATGAAATCAAACCATACTAACGAAAGTAAAATGACTAATCAGCTATGGACAGCAAACAAGCTAACTCTTTAGACCAGCAAAATGCCTAACACAGGTTCAGATCTAAGAGGCCAAAAGCATGACTAGTTTACTTTTCGTTATGGGAAATTGTAAATGAGTAAGAAATACAAAGAACAAGTACAATTTCGTTATATAACAGAGGCAGAATGATGGCAAGTAATATTGGTTTCAAAACAGGCACAAGACTGACACCTAGCAGCAAAACTAAGTGAAAACAGGCAAGAGAAAGGAGGAAACCCCAAATGCACTAAGCAAATTTGGGTCAACGTAGGCTCTGCACAGTCAAACTGGCTCTCAGCGCAGGTAGCTAGTTCGGGACCTGCGTTGCAAAGCAGGTAGCCTGTGTACTACCTGCTTTGGAAAACGAGAGTTGCGTTTTCACAGTTTCCGGGTCATAATTTTCTCAAAAATGCACGGTTTTTGCTCAAATCAGAAGCAATCAGTCAAGCACAATCAAAGGGATGATTTAGAAGGTGCAAAGCTATCACTAAGAGCTTACAAGGATCTTTGTAGATCAGCTCTTCAAATCATGAATCTGCTCAGACAATGAGCAAGAGTAGCAGCCCCTCTACTTCGCTTTTGATATAGTCAAAAGCTTTTCGATTTGGTACTCTTTTGTTCAGGAAATTAATAGCAAAATACTACAAACACAATCAAACGGATACGATCCCCAGTGGAGTCGCCAGTTTGTTGTAGGGAAAAGTATCCGACTCGGATGACCCTAACCCACTCTAAGGGTGACAGTTCCTTAGCAACAACTGTAAAACAAACTACTGAAGGTTTACTTCTTTATGAAAGCAAAAGAGGATGGAGAAAGCACTAACCGTTGCCTTGCGCTTAATGTCGAATCCAAACTCTCCTCTTTGGCCGCTTGCTCCTAGCTCTTTGTCCTTCTGCTCGCCCAGCTGCAATGAGATCCTGCACAATGACAAAGAAGGAAACTACAAGAGGCATGCAATCATAACTGGTTCATGGATTAGTGTAAACCAAACATGCAATCATCACAATACATAATTGAAACAAGAGCACATAGAAGAACCTCAATAGCTTTTATTAATGAAGAAATAAAGGTTCTGAGAGGATTACAACCATTGCAGGCTCCAACCCAGCAACACCTCCCAGCAGAAAGAATTGCTCTTCTTCACCTCTCTCAAACAATCACCCAATAACTCAAGAATGAAACCAACAACATATCATTACTTTGCACAAAATTCCAACCCCCTGAGCTCATAGGAGAGAGCTCAATATATAGATGAATTGAGAAAGGATGAGTCAGCTTGCAACTGATGTGTAGCTGCCTTGTGTCCTCTCTCTCTTCAGTTAATCTTTAGTTGATCTTCAGTTCTTGAGTCCACTTGGTGAACCTTGCTTCCACTTGGAGAAACAAAGCCTCTGACTCATCACAAGGCGAAATACCTGATCCAAGTGTCATTTTTGGAAGATTCCAAAGCAATGACTCACTGTGCCACATGTCCAAACTCGCCCAACGCAGGTGGGCTTTGTTCTGCCTGCTTTGCAACGCAGGTACACCATGGAGCAGTTGTGTTTCAGCGCAGAAGCCTAGTGGAGCACCTGCTTTGATTTCAGGATTGCTTGTTTTTGAGTGTTTTCAGGTGGAGAACTGATCTGAGAGCTGTTGGTTTGCTGACCTTGTTCCTCTAGGGGTAGGAACATCATGTTTAGGGAACTTTGGATCCCTTGGATTATTGACAATTCATGCTTGTTGCTGTAAGGCACAAAATTGTCTATAACAGATGCCCCCTAAAGTATGAGGTCGTTTATCGGGTGAAATGCTTTATTGAGAGGATCCGAAGTTCATTCAATCTGCTGAGAAGTGTCCTGTAATAAGATACAATACAATACATTATTTTTCATACATTTTTCATGATCTAGCTGAGGCGGGCATTCCCATGCTCAGCTTTATAAATACATTTTGGTACATAGAACAGACGATCGTCTGATGCTAGACTGATAATTCTCTGCCGAATTTATCATCCTTTGAAAAGGATGATCATCTGTTGCAATGATGTACATATCAAATGTCTTTATGTCCTGAATATATATCGCAGCCCGGATGGATGAAACTAGATCCGGGGTCTTCAGTCTCTTCCGATCTTCACTCGATGTACAAGTCGATCCATGTGAGAATTTCTTGAAGTCGAACATGGAAAGACATCGCTTGATTACCGGTCAATGATGTAAACCGTTAACAAGCGCGAGAGGAATCACCGATAAGGATGATGACCCTCAAGGTACGGCAGTACAATCTACATGGTGGGAATAAAGGACTTGGCGTCGACCACCATGCAAAATCTTCTGGTCGAAGGTCATTGATGTATACCTGTCGCCGGAAGTGAGAAACTTGCCATTGAGGCATGCAAGCTTCAAAGTACTGAGGGGGGTGTTCCTAGATCAACTCCTTGGATAATGAGCTGATGTCGACAAGGAGCGATCCGTCAAAGGAGGGCCTTAATGAATCCCACATCAGTGACACGGAACGGAGCTAGTGATTATGATGAGGTGAAAACAAACTGTGATGTATGATTCAGGGTGGCGGTCATGAAGTGGATGAAGGATAATGTATGGCAGTGGGTGGAACACGGTTGACTCTTTACAGAACCACATCTCTTGAACATATAACGACACTGATGTGATGGATTGGTAGCATTACCCCAATGGTGGATGGTGTGGCGAGGACCATGATTCTGCGACCGGTGAATGAAACAACCCAACCCGATGTGCTACGGAGGACAAAGTGTCATGTTCAAGAGCGACTTGCTACCATTAATGCTGTGAGGTTCTCCCAATTTTTCCCCAGTCATTGCTGACCAGTACCTCTTTATTTTTGTCAAGCTTGAGGAGGATAACATATGCTTGTTCTATAACCTGCCCTTCGGGCAAGCCCATCGCTATGTTTTAACGAGCCTAGCGATAGGGAAACTCGTTCTCGTCTAAAGACAAGTTTGTCGCTATTTAATCATTTTAACGAGTCTAACGACAAGGAAAACTCGGTCCTTTTCATTTTTAGAGAGTCTGAAAAGGTACGAAAAGTTAACTCCAAAATTCCTTTTTCGTCATCTAATCCCTTAAGTCCGAAAAAGTTTAAAACAATACAGAAGGGATGAATTTTCGGTTGCTTTAACGAGCCGAACAAAACAAGCGCTCGATCTTTTTGTGCAATAATCCCTCAGGTCCAAAAAGATTAAAATCTAGAGGAGGGATAGCTTTCCGGTCGCTTTAACGAGCTGGAAGGCCAAAACTCGGCAAACTTTTCATATTTTACGAGTCAGTGAAAAGAGCTCAAAGAAGACTCGTCTTTTGAGGAACGAGTGATGAACAGGGATAGCAGCAGATTCCAGGTACAGGTTGGAATTCTCCAATCACGGCAGTGTCACAAGGATGGCTAAGTGAAATCACTCTTCGCAGCTGTTCCTCAAAATGGGTAAACAAACATATGGAGGTGAACGATTGGCCAAATGAACGGATGGAGGTGATGGCATATAAACACGACCAAGGGCTTTTAATATGGCTTTCAAAGGTTACATTTCTCGAGGTTGTTTACCGGTTCATTTTTTCTGGGTGAGCTTGAACTGCTAGGGAAAGATTGCTCACAATTTACGTTTATTTTTTAACGAGCATGAACTTCTGCACAAAAACTGCTCGATGATTGCTTTTATTTTTTAACGAGCATGAACATTGCTAAAACTGCTCGAATTATACCAGTCTTAATACAAGGAATGCTTTAGGTGAGGTAATCTTATTTAAGGAGCGATACCTCACTAATTACTCCAAATTGGCAGGTTTTAACTTTTGCCCTTCATCCTTTCTTTATGCAAGCTAGAAACGGCTAATCCTACGAGTTTAACGGGTTAGACCTACAGGTTTAAAGGGAGGACCTAAAAATTTAAAAAATAAATAGTCGTCCCGTGCTTGCACTCCAAAAGGTTTGCATGCCCCCAGGTATAAAGTATAATTTCGAGATTCTGCCATCTCTTACTTATTATCCGAAAAATGGTTTTGTTTGCTGCCGCAAACTAAACTCTCTTTTCGGCGATGTCTATCATTAGGTTGCTAAGGATGGTGACTACTTGTTGCAGCAATTTCATCTCTTTCTTTGAAGACTGCCCCTACTTATCCTTCAAAACAGCTTGTTTTAATGGGTGAGGCTTGACATTCAAAGATGGTGGCTTCTTGCTGCCACAAATAGACCCCCTCCTTAGGAGAGCCCACTTCTTTAGACAAAGGGAGCGATTGCTTCGCTCACATAACTTTGACAAAAGAATTTTATCCTAGAACAACCCTCTCTTCCTCTGCCGGACGGGGTACGGACTAGTCCATCCTTCTGCGGAAATTAACTTTATACCTAAGGTTTTCTCTGCCCGAGGCAGGCCAGGGTGCATGCCCCCTGGGTCCCAGTTCTTTCTTTCCAAATTACTCGCATTCATCGGGAAGTAGAACCGGGGGCGGTGGCATTCCTTGAGCGAATAAACCGTTAAGGGATGGTATTTGACTATTTGCAATGCGTGATCCTGGAAATGAAAGTTGGTCTACTAGCTGGACCATTCTTCCTTCGTGCGGAAAACACATGACTCTAAAGAGTGAGGACACTATTGCCTCCATGCAATATATATAGTCTCGTCCAAGGAGTAAGTTATATGCCAAGGGTCCCTGGACGACCATGATGTTCATGCGAACTGTTTTCCCTTTCAATGTAACCGGAACATTGGGGAGAATCCCTAACGGGTGACTGGTTCCTTTATCAAAACCTGATAGATTTCTCATCTCAGGTAAAAGCGCCGGGCAACCCAGTGCTTTCCAAGCAACAGAGGAAAGGATACTCACAGATGCCCCTTCATCAATGATAGTTCCAGCCATCACCATTCTGTAGATTTGGACTATGATTCTGAATGGGATACTGGCTGGTAACCGGGGTCTGCCTAGTTGATTCCAATCAAAGGATACAACTAGGTTGCTTGGTGGTGGGACCGAATATACGGCCGGATACGACCCTGACGATGTTCCTTCCTGCGATAAAGGAATGGGCGCATTGCCCTGATGCTCATCAGAGTCTGTGTTGATGAAAAGAATATGGACGGTGTCATCCTTATCCTCTTCAGTGAGGGTGTCATTTGAAGATGGGTCTTCAATGACGGAGTCATTGGATGATGAAACCTCTGAAGGAAGAACCGGGTCAACTGCCGTTTCGACCTTTAGACTTTCGTCTGGTCTGGATTCAGTAGGTTCATTCTCAATGACCGACACTTCAGCTGACCACTTGGGCGGGTCAGCTGGATTTTCAACTATCGAGGGATTAGGCGCGAGTTTTTGGTATCCAGGAGGAAGTCGTAACGGTGAAACCGGACGATCTTCCAAAACTCTCTTTGCCTCATCTAAGAATGGACATCTGTGGATGGCATGCTCGCCTTCACACAATATACAGGGTGATCTTGGTCTCCCTCTTCGTCCTTCACTCTCGCTAGTTGACGGACTGCAATCAACATGACTGCCAGAGGTTGATGCTACCGGATTGTGCAATCTTGGGGACCAGTCCCTTAGTATCCGGGGAATACAAGGACAATCACGATGGAAGTGGGCCCCTTCGCAAATGACACACGGCGATTTAGGCCCGGTCGGTGCAGTGTGTGGGTTTTTGTCAGCTGTCTTTTGCTTGCCCCCAGTCGCCTTCGCCATAGGCTCCTTCTGCTTCTTTTCTCTCTTCTTCCTTTCCTTCTTCTCCTTGGGAGGCTGACTTTTGCCAGCTCTACCTTGCGAAGATGAAGGATCAGAGGAAGTATTGTAAGAAGTGGAAGGCTGGTGGGTAGTCCTAGACTGGTCTGACTGTTGATTCGACTGCTCAGGATTAGTGGCGATCTGGACTACATTAGTTGAAAAGAGCCATACAGGTAGGCCAATTGTCAATCCTGGAAGTGACAATGTTGCCATATGAGGCGCACCAACATCTCCCCAAGAGGAGAAGGGATTTGGACTTCCGCCAAGGTTGCCTCCTTGGTTGGTGGGCTCCATACTTTTCAACTGAAAGATCAACGTGGGAATAACAGGTGATTTTGTTCCGCTTAAAATAAATTTTATTAACGACGCTTTTAGACACAAACTTGCTTTTTCATGTTTTAAGAGTCGAGAAAAAGCTAAAGATGACTCTAGTCGCCTTCGATGTTTTAACGAGCCCGAAGTGACAAATGCTCGGATGGACTTTTTCAGTTATAGAGTTTGAAAAAGGCCAAAAGAAACTGCTCTGGAGTTCTAGGCAGAGGGTGTGCCAAACTTTTCGCGAAACCACAGAATACGTTTTACGGTACGGGTGGTCGATCTTCGTGAATGCTGTGTTCACTGCATCGCGATCAGTAGGGCGGTCGACACGGCTTCCTATGGATAAAGGATAATTGCCTATAGGGGTCTCCCAATATATACGCGACGGTACGTGGGAGCACAAGTCCGTATTAGTGCCACCGACTCTCAGGAGGAATCACCCACCTTCGTAGAGATCGACAGTCACTATGTTTAACGACGCCGGAACACGTCTCTACCTAGACCTCTATGTGTTTGCGTTATGTTACAAAGCGTTGTTATGTAAATTGGATTTATTTTAATGTTGATCTTGCTTATCAGTTTGCCTTTAAGGATCACCACGAGATGTATAAACAAATTCCTGAATGCAGTCTAAGATGAGAAGCAAACTTTTCAATCTTTCAACTTTGAAAACCTTAACTACTGAAGGAAAAGAAAGGCAAATCTTTTCACACAGATCATAGAGCACACACTAAAATGAAAATTTTTCCTAAATCGTCAAGCACACAGTCAAATGCAAAATGCACAATGCATGTATTTTCTTTTCCCTTTCTTAATGTGGATGGATACAAAAAGAAAGTGGTTATATAACTTTGATTTCGATTTAAAGCGAAAGTAAACAAGTTTGTCCAAAATCAAAAGACACCTTAAGATTCACTTGCTTAATCACTGGAAATACATGAAATCAAACCATACTAACGAAAGTAAAATGACTAATCAGCTATGGACAGCAAACAAGCTAACTCTTTAGACCAGCAAAATGCCTAACACAGGTTCAGATCTAAGAGGCCAAAAGCATGACTAGTTTACTTTTCGTTATGGGAAATTGTAAATGAGTAAGAAATACAAAGAACAAGTACAATTTCGTTATATAACAGAGGCAGAATGATGGCAAGTAATATTGGTTTCAAAACAGGCACAAAACTGACACCTAGCAGCAAAACTAAGTGAAAACAGGCAAGAGAAAGGAGGAAACCCCAAATGCACTAAGCAAATTTGGGTCAACGCAGGCTCTGCACAGTCAAACTGGCTCTCAGCGCAGGTAGCTAGTTCGGGACCTGCGTTGCAAAGCAGGTAGCCTGTGTACTACCTGCTTTGGAAAACGAGAGTTGCGTTTTCACAGTTTCCGGGTCATAATTTTCTCAAAAATGCACGGTTTTTGCTCAAATCAGAAGCAATCAGTCAAGCACAATCAAAGGGATGATTTAGAAGGTGCAAAGCTATCACTAAGAGCTTACAAGGATCTTTGTAGATCAGCTCTTCAAATCATGAATCTGCTCAGACAATGAGCAAGAGTAGCAGCCCCTCTACTTCGCTTTTGATATAGTCAAAAGCTTTTCGATTTGGTACTCTTTTGTTCAGGAAATGAATAGCAAAATACTACAAACACAATCAAATGGATACGATCCCCAGTGGAGTCGCCAGTTTGTTGTAGGGAAAAGTATCCGACTCGGATGACCCTAACCCACTCTAAGGGTGACAGTTCCTTAGCAACAACTGTAAAACAAACTACTGAAGGTTTACTTCTTTATGAAAGCAAAAGAGGATGGAGAAAGCACTAACCGTTGCCTTGCGCTTAATGTCGAATCCAAACTCTCCTCTTTGGCCGCTTGCTCCTAGCTCTTTGTCCTTCTGCTCGCCCAGCTGCAATGAGATCCTGCACAATGACAAAGAAGGAAACTACAAGAGGCATGCAATCATAACTGGTTCATGGATTAGTGTAAACCAAACATGCAATCATCACAATACATAATTGAAACAAGAGCACATAGAAGAACCTCAATAGCTTTTATTAATGAAGAAATAAAGGTTCTGAGAGGATTACAACCATTGCAGGCTCCAACCCAGCAACACCTCCCAGCAGAAAGAATTGCTCTTCTTCACCTCTCTCAAACAATCACCCAATAACTCAAGAATGAAACCAACAGCATATCATTACTTTGCACAAAATTCCAGCCCCCTGAGCTCATAGGAGAGAGCTCAATATATAGATGAATTGAGAAAGGATGAGTCAGCTTGCAACTGATGTGTAGCTGCCTTGTGTCCTCTCTCTCTTCAGTTAATCTTTAGTTGATCTTCAGTTCTTGAGTCCACTTGGTGAACCTTGCTTCCACTTGGAGAAACAAAGCCTCTGACTCATCACAAGGCGAAATACCTGATCCAAGTGTCATTTTTGGAAGATTCCAAAGCAATGACTCACTGTGCCACATGTCCAAACTCGCCCAACGCAGGTGGGCTTTGTTCTGCCTGCTTTGCAACGCAGGTACACCATGGAGCAATTGTGTTTCAGCGCAGAAGCCTAGTGGAGCACCTGCTTTGATTTCAGGATTGCTTGTTTTTGAGTGTTTTCAGGTGGAGAACTGATCTGAGAGCTGTTGGTTTGCTGACCTTGTTCCTCTAGGGGTAGGAACATCATGTTTAGGGAACTTTGGATCCCTTGGATTATTGACAATTCATGCTTGTTGCTGTAAGGCACAAAATTGTCTATAACAGATGCCCCCTAAAGTATGAGGTCGTTTATCGGGTGAAATGCTTTATTGAGAGGATTCGAAGTTCATTCAATCTGCTGAGAAGTGTCCTGTAATAAGATACAATACAATACATTATTTTTCATACATTTTTCATGATCTAGCTGAGGCGGGCATTCCCATGCTCAGCTTTATAAATACATTTTGGTACATAGAACAGACGATCGTCTGATGCTAGACTGATAATTCTCTGCCGAATTTATCATCCTTTGAAAAGGATGATCATCTGTTGCAATGATGTACATATCAAATGTCTTTATGTCCTGAATATATATCGCAGCCCGGATGGATGAAACTAGATCCGGGGTCTTCAGTCTCTTCCGATCTTCACTCGATGTACAAGTCGATCCATGTGAGAATTTCTTGAAGTCGAACATGGAAAGACATCGCTTGATTACCGGTCAATGATGTAAACCGTTAACAAGCGCGAGAGGAATCACCGATAAGGATGATGACCCTCAAGGTACGGCAGTACAATCTACATGGTGGGAATAAAGGACTTGGCATCGACCACCATGCAAAATCTTCTGGTCGAAGGTCATTGATGTATACCTGTCGCCGGAAGTGAGAAACTTGCCATTGAGGCATGCAAGCTTCAAAGTACTGAGGGGGGTGTTCCTAGATCAACTCCTTGGATAATGAGCTGATGTCGACAAGGAGCGATCCGTCAAAGGAGGGCCTTAATGAATCCCACATCAGTGACACGGAACGGAGCTAGTGATTATGATGAGGTGAAAACAAACTGTGATGTATGATTCAGGGTGGCGGTCATGAAGTGGATGAAGGATAATGTATGGCAGTGGGTGGAACACGGTTGACTCTTTACAGAACCACATCTCTTGAACATATAACGACACTGATGTGATGGATTGGTAGCATTACCCCAATGGTGGATGGTGTGGCGAGGACCATGATTCTGCGACCGGTGAATGAAACAACCCAACCCGATGTGCTACGGAGGACAAAGTGTCATGTTCAAGAGCGACTTGCTACCATTAATGCTGTGAGGTTCTCCCAATTTTTCCCCAGTCATTGCTGACCAGTACCTCTTTATTTTTGTCAAGCTTGAGGAGGATAACATATGCTTGTTCTATAACCTGCCCTTCGGGCAAGCCCATCGCTATGTTTTAACGAGCCTAGTGATAGGGAAACTCGTTCTCGTCTAAAGACAAGTTTGCCGCTATTTAATCATTTTAACGAGTCTAACGACAAACAAAACTCGGTCCTTTTCATTTTTAGAGAGTCTGAAAAGGTACGAAAAGTTAACTCCAAAATTCCTTTTTAGTCATCTAATCCCTTAAGTCCGAAAAAGTTTAAAACAATACAGAAGGGATGAATTTTCGGTTGCTTTAACGAGCCGAACAAAACAAGCGCTCGATCTTTTTGTGCAATAATCCCTCAGGTCCAAAAAGATTAAAATCTAGAGGAGGGATAGCTTTCCGGTCGCTTTAACGAGCTGGAAGGCCAAAACTCGGCAAACTTTTCATATTTTACGAGTCAGTGAAAAGAGCTCAAAGAAGACTCACCTTTTGAGGAACGAGTGATGAACAGGGATAGCAGCAGATTCCAGGTACAGGTTGGAATTCTCCAATCACGGCAGTGTCACAAGGATGGCTAAGTGAAATCACTCTTCGCAGCTGTTCCTCAAAATGGGTAAACAAACATATGGAGGTGAACGATTGGCCAAATGAACGGATGGAGGTGATGGCATATAAACACGACCAAGGGCTTTTAATATGGCTTTCAAAGGTTACATTTCTCGAGGTTGTTTACCGGTTCATTTTTTCTGGGTGAGCTTGAACTGCTAGGGAAAGATTGCTCACAATTTACGTTTATTTTTTAACGAGCATGAACTTCTGCACAAAAACTGCTCGATGATTGCTTTTATTTTTTAACGAGCATGAACATTGCTAAAACTGCTCGAATTATACCAGTCTTAATACAAGGAATGCTTTAGGTGAGGTAATCTTATTTAAGGAGCGATACCTCACTAATTACTCCAAATTGGCAGGTTTTAACTTTTGCCCTTCATCCTTTCTTTATGCAAGCTAGAAACGGCTAATCCTACGAGTTTAACGGGTTAGACCTACAGGTTTAAAGGGAGGACCTAAAAATTTAAAAAATAAATAGTCGTCCCGTGCTTGCACTCCAAAAGGTTTGCATGCCCCCAGGTATAAAGTATAATTTCGAGATTCTGCCATCTCTTACTTATTATCCGAAAAATGGTTTTGTTTGCTGCCGCAAACTAAACTCTCTTTTCGGCGATGTCTATCATTAGGTTGCTAAGGATGGTGACTACTTGTTGCAGCAATTTCATCTCTTTCTTTGAAGACTGCCCCTACTTATCCTTCAAAACAGCTTGTTTTAATGGGTGAGGCTTGACATTCAAAGATGGTGGCTTCTTGCTGCCACAAATAGACCCCCTCCTTAGGAGAGCCCACTTCTTTAGACAAAGGGAGCGATTGCTTCGCTCACATAACTTTGAAAAAGAATTTTATCCTAGAACAACCCTCTCTTCCTCTGTCGGACGGGGTACGGACTAGTCCATCCTTCTGCGGAAATTAACTTTATACCTAAGGTTTTCTCTGCCCGAGGCAGGCCAGGGTGCATGCCCCCTGGGTCCCAGTTCTTTCTTTCCGAATTACTCGCATTCATCGGGAAGTAGAACCGGGGGCGGTGGCATTCCTTGAGCGAATAAACCGTTAAGGGATGGTATTTGACTATTTGCAATGCGTGATCCTGGAAATGAAAGTTGGTCTACTAGCTGGACCATTCTTCCTTCGTGCGGAAAACACATGACTCTAAAGAGTGAGGACACTATTGCCTCCATGCAATATATATAGTCTCGTCCAAGGAGTAAGTTATATGCCAAGGGTCCCTGGACGACCATGATGTTCATGCGAACTGTTTTCCCTTTCAATGTAACCGGAACATTGGGGAGAATCCCTAACGGGTGACTGGTTCCTTTATCAAAACCTGATAGATTTCTCATCTCAGGTAAAAGTGCCAGGCAACCCAGTGCTTTCCAAGCAACAGAGGAAAGGATACTCACAGATGCCCCTTCATCAATGATAGTTCCAGCCATCACCATTCTGTAGATTTGGACTATGATTCTGAATGGGATACTGGCTGGTAACCGGGCTCTGCCTAGTTGATTCCAATCAAAGGATACAACTAGGTTGCTTGGTGGTGGGACCGAATATACGGTCGGATATGACCCTGACGATGTTCCTTCCTGCGATAAAGGAATGGGCGCATTGCCCTGATGCTCATCAGAGTCTGTGTTGATGAAAAGAATATGGACGGTGTCATCCTTATCCTCTTCAGTGAGGGTGTCATTTGAAGATGGGTCTTCAATGACGGAGTCATTGGATGATGAAACCTCTGAAGGAAGAACTGGGTCAACTGCCGTTTCGACCTTTAGACTTTCGTCTGGTCTGGATTCAGTAGGTTCATTCTCAATGACCGACACTTCAGCTGACCACTTGGGCGGGCCAGCTGGATTTTCAACTATCGAGGGATTAGGCGCGAGTTTTTGGTATCCAGGAGGAAGTCGTAACGGCGAAACCGGACGATCTTCCAAAACTCTCTTTGCCTCATCTAAGAATGGACATCTGTGGATGGCATGCTCGCCTTCACACAATATACAGGGTGATCTTGGTCTCCCTCTTCGTCCTTCACTCTCGCTAGTTGACGGACTGCAATCAACATGACTGCCAGAGGTTGATGCTACCGGATTGTGCAATCTTGGGGACCAGTCCCTTAGTATCCGGGGAATACAAGGACAATCACGATGGAAGTGGGCCCCTTCGCAAATGACACACGGCGATTTAGGCCCGGTCGGTGCAGTGTGTGGGTTTTTGTCAGCTGTCTTTTGCTTGCCCCCAGTCGCCTTCGCCATAGGCTCCTTCTGCTTCTTTTCTCTCTTCTTCCTTTCCTTCTTCTCCTTGGGAGGCTGACTTTTGCCAGCTCTACCTTGCGAAGATGAAGGATCAGAGGAAGTATTGTAAGAAGTGGAAGGCTGGTGGGTAGTCCTAGACTGGTCTGACTGTTGATTCGACTGCTCAGGATTAGTGGCGATCTGGACTACATTAGTTGAAAAGAGCCATACAGGTAGGCCAATTGTCAATCCTGGAAGTGACAATGTTGCCATATGAGGCGCACCAACATCTCCCCAAGAGGAGAAGGGATTTGGACTTCCGCCAAGGTTGCCTCCTTGGTTGGTGGGCTCCATACTTTTCAACTGAAAGATCAACGTGGGAATAACAGGTGATTTTGTTCCGCTTAAAATAAATTTTATTAACGACGCTTTTAGACACAAACTTGCTTTTTCATGTTTTAAGAGTCGAGAAAAAGCTAAAGATGACTCTAGTCGCCTTCGATGTTTTAACGAGCCCAAAGTGAGAAATGCTCGGATGGACTTTTTCAGTTATAGAGTTTGAAAAAGGCCAAAAGAAACTGCTCTGGAGTTCTAGGCAGAGGGTGTGCCAAACTTTTCGCGAAACCACAGAATACGTTTTACGGTACGGGTGGTCGATCTTCGTGAATGCTGTGTTCACTGCATCGCAATCAGTAGGGCGGTCGACACGGCTTCCTATGGATAAAGGATAATTGCCTATAGGGGTCTCCCAATATATACGCGACGGTACGTGGGAGCACAAGTCCGTATTAGTGCCACCGACTCTCAGGAGGAATCACCCACCTTCGTAGAGATCGACAGTCACTATGTTTAACGACGCCGGAACACGTCTCTACCTAGACCTCTATGTGTTTGCGTTATGTTACAAAGCGTTGTTATGTAAATTGGATTTATTTTAATGTTGATCTTGCTTATCAGTTTGCCTTTAAGGATCACCACGAGATGTATAAAACAAATTCCTGAATGCAGTCTAAGATGAGAAGCAAACTTTTCAATCTTTCAACTTTGAAAACCTTAACTACTGAAGGAAAAGAAAGGCAAATCTTTTCACACAGATCATAGAACACACACTAAAATGCAATTTTTTCCTAAATCGTCAAGCACACAGTCAAATGCAAAATGCACAATGCATGTATTTTCTTTTCCCTTTCTTAATGTGGATGGATACAAAAAGAAAGTGGTTATATAACTTTGATTTCGATTTAAAGCGAAAGTAAACAAGTTTGTCCAAAATCAAAAGATACCTTAAGATTCACTTGCTTAATCACTGGAAATACATGAAATCAAACCATACTAACGAAAGTAAAATGACTAATCAGCTATGGACAACAAACAAGCTAACTCTTTAGACCAGCAAAATGCCTAACACAGGTTCAGATCTAAGAGGCCAAAAGCATGACTAGTTTACTTTTCGTTATGGGAAATTGTAAATGAGTAAGAAATACAAAGAACAAGTACAATTTCGTTATATAACAGAGGCAGAATGATGGCAAGTAATATTGGTTTCAAAACAGGCACAAGACTGACACCTAGCAGCAAAACTAAGTGAAAACAGGCAAGAGAAAGGAGGAAACCCCAAATGCACTAAGCAAATTTGGGTCAACGCAGGCTTTGCACAGTCAAATTGGCTCTCAGCGCAGGTAGCTAGTTCGGGACCTGCGTTGCAAAGCAGGTAGCCTGTGTACTACCTGCTTTGGAAAACGAGAGTTGCGTTTTCACAGTTTCCGGGTCATAATTTTCTAAAAAATGCACGGTTTTTGCTCAAATCAGAAGCAATCAGTCAAGCACAATCAAAGGGATGATTTAGAAGGTGCAAAGCTATCACTAAGAGCTTACAAGGATCTTTGTAGATCAGCTCTTCAAATCATGAATCTGCTCAGACAATGAGCAAGAGTAGCAGCCCCTCTACTTCGCTTTTGATATAGTCAAAAGCTTTTCGATTTGGTTCTCTTTTGTTCAGGAAATGAATAGCAAAATACTACAAACACAATCAAATGGATACGATCCCCAGTGGAGTTGCCAGTTTGTTGTAGGGAAAAGTATCCGACTCGGATGACCCTAACCCACTCTAAGGGTGACAGTTCCTTAGCAACAACTGTAAAACAAACTACTGAAGGTTTACTTCTTTATGAAAGCAAAAGAGGATGGAGAAAGCACTAACCGTTGCCTTGCGCTTAATGTCGAATCCAAACTCTCCTCTTTGGCCGCTTGCTCCTAGCTCTTTGTCCTTCTGCTCGCCCAGCTGCAATGAGATCCTGCACAATGACAAAGAAGGAAACTACAAGAGGCATGCAATCATAACTGGTTCATGGATTAGTGTAAACCAAACATGCAATCATCACAATACATAATTGAAACAAGAGCACATAGAAGAACCTCAATAGCTTTTATTAATGAAGAAATAAAGGTTCTGAGAGGATTACAACCATTGCAGGCTCCAACCCAGCAACACCTCCCAGCAGAAAGAATTGCTCTTCTTCACCTCTCTCAAACAATCACCCAATAACTCAAGAATGAAACCAACAGCATATCATTACTTTGCACAAAATTCTAGCCCCCAGAGCTCATAGGAGAGAGCTCAATATATAGATGAATTGAGAAAGGATGAGTCAGCTTGCAACTGATGTGTAGCTGCCTTGTGTCCTCTCTCTCTTCAGTTAATCTTTAGTTGATCTTCAGTTCTTGAGTCCACTTGGTGAACCTTGCTTCCACTTGGAGAAACAAAGCCTCTGACTCATCACAAGGCGAAATACCTGATCCAAGTGTCATTTTTGGAAGATTCCAAAGCAATGACTCACTGTGCCACATGTCCAAACTCGCCCAACGCAGGTGGGCTTTGTTCTGCCTGCTTTGCAACGCAGGTACACCATGGAGCAGTTGTGTTTCAGCGCAGAAGCCTAGTGGAGCACCTGCTTTGATTTCAGGATTGCTTGTTTTTGAGTGTTTTCAGGTGGAGAACTGATCTGAGAGCTGTTGGTTTGCTGACCTTGTTCCTCTAGGGGTAGGAACATCATGTTTAGGGAACTTTGGATCCCTTGGATTATTGACAATTCATGCTTGTTGATGTAAGGCACAAAATTGTCTATAACACTCAGTAAACCAAAACCTCTTCCACAATCACCACCTCTGGTTAAGAAAACTGTGTTATCATGCCGGGTGGGTTTATTAGACGAAAACCCACTGATTCAGCCAAATTAAGGGAAAACTAGGGGGTGGTAGAGCTCTTCACACGAGCACAATGGATATCCTTTTGTGATAAGCTGCAGGGTTAAGACGATGAAGTGGCCGAAGAATTCTTGCAGGTTCTGAGGCCGAAATCCAAGACACTAGCAACAGTGAATTTCAGGGGCCTAAGCCTCAAGCTCACCCCACAATATATCAGTCGAATCACTGAACTTCCAATGGGCCTGCCGTGGGATAAGGAAGAACGGAAGTTGAGCCAGCAGGCCAAGAAAGAATTCTTTCCACCTGAGGAGGAATTCTCGGAGGACAAAAATGGGGTGCGAAGAACGAGTCTGTTGCCACCATGGAACGAAGTTAGCCTGCAAATCATGAAATATATAACATGTGAAGGTCGTTATAGCATCGTCTACGAGTATCACTTTCGGTTGCTCACTGATTTAAGGCACCGAATTGATTTTCTTGTAGAAAAGAAACTCAACATTCCTTATTTCCTGCTACAATATTTGATGGAGTGTGCTACGAAACTGAAAGAGGGCATACTAGATCAGATAGCCCACCATGGGTTGATCAAAATTCTTGTGGAGGATGCACTTCATTCATATAAGGTTCCCCTCTCATGGGAATCATTCAGGAATTTAACCAGAGATGGAGACATAAGGATGCTCACTGAAGAAAGTGGTCCCTCCAGCAGTGAGGAACAAGAAACAGTGGCCGAGGGAAAGAGAGAAAAAGGCCAGAAGACCCCGACCACAGTGCAGAAGAAGGAACAAAAGAAGAAACATGAGGAAAAGGATGACAAAGAAGAAGGTGGCACACCCATCTTATCAGCAAGAGAAAAGAGGTTGAAGAGCAGAACGGACAAAGCTGAGGTGGTCCACATCAGCCCAAGTACCTCGTCAGCACCTGTAGCCAAACCAAAAAGCAAAACCCATGTAGCTAAGCAAGCAAAGGTGGAGACACCCGTGTCTATAGGAAAGTAGAAGCAGGCTTCTACAGGAAGCCCGAAAACAAAGAAAGGGTCTTCTACAGGAAGCCCGAAAATTACCAAAACAGGGGCTTCTACAGGAAGCCCCGAAAAGGTGAAACCCAAAGAGAAGAAGGTGGATATTCTGGCACGGGAGGCAGCGACTGTATTAGCTGGCCTCAGCACGCCACCTAAGCCAAAAGAAAAGAGGAAGAGGGAGCCCCCTCTGTACTTTAAAGCTCGAAGAAGTGTTAGGATAAAGACGGGCAAGCCACAGCCTCCGTCCAGCAGCCCAATTGTCATCGAGGATACCCCTGCTTCTCCCAAAGAAAAGTCCCCCTCAACGATAACAGTCACCTACAAAAAGGGGAGTCCAAAGAAAAATACATGGCAAGAAAGATTAGACCCGTTGACTAAAAAAACTCGGCTACAGGAAGCTGAAAATGTTCTACAGGACACTCTGGCCCGGCTACAGGAAACGGAAAAGAGGGAAGGAGAAGGACCCTCATCACCACCAAGGGAGGGTGAGGTAGAGCCACCTGAAGAGATAGAAAGAGAACATATACCAGAACCTAGCCCTTCGCCTAGCCTGAGTTCATACTACACCTTTTTAGAGGCGGGCAAAATCATACCGCAGAAGTTTACCGTGCCTCTATTTTTTGCACTAGATGAGGAAAGAGTCCATTCCCACACATGGATGCAGATCGCCAAGTCAAAGGGCGTGGCGGACATAGGTCCCTTACAAGAGCAACTCAAGGAGGTCAGGAGTGAATTCGCCATGGCTAAGCATGTGGCTAATTGCCAACGTGTGCTTCTACAGGAAGAAAACAAGAAGCTGAGATTGCAGCTACAGGAACTAAGGGCAGGGGTAGGTACATCCTCCAAAGACACCACAGAAGAACAACAGGGCAAAAAGGAGCTGGCCACCAGTCTTGAGGAGCCAATGACACTTCTACAGGAAGCAGAACAGCAAGGCCAAATTGAAGCTCAAGCTCTAAAAGAACAGCTGCAACAAAAAGAAGCACAATTGGCCTGCATGGCCAGTTGGGCCATGGAGGCAATAAGGTGCAGACAACCCGCAAAATCCTATGCGTTGTACTTGAAAGGCCAATGGCTGCAGTTCCAAATAAACACCTTGGCACAAAGAGGTATTTCTCAGATACAAAACCCCCAGAAATTTTCTGAATTGTGCAGTACTAGTTCGTCAGAAGACAAGGCCAAATTAGCCGAGTTCTACCTCCACAATTTGGTTTTGCCTAATGAAGTCTCCTGGGATCCCAATACTGCCTTGGGTGATATGCAATTAATGGCGTTTGCTTCATGGTTGAACCATGAGGATCAAAGAGCAACAGAAGAAAAATCGGTCATGAGCCGAGAAATAAACGAACCATTGCTCATTCGAGCAGAACCAGAGGATCCAGTAGCCCTCATCTCAGCACACCAACACTTGTCTATTGATCCCACAGCTTCCTTGAGATTTATGGACCAACAGGCCCAAGCCATAGCTCACTTTGAAGACATGGAAAGACTGCTAGGAGAAACCGCTGCCCAAGCATGTGCACGCAGATGGAATACCTTGGCACACAGTTTAAATATCCAAGAGTACCATACCCCAATTCAGATGAGGGAAGCTTTGGCAAGGGTAGACCTTTACAAGAAATCCAGGCAAAGCCTCCAGGCCAGCTGGATTGGCCTTAAACTCAGCCCACCACTACTGCTAGGGTTGACTGAAGGCAATACAGAGGAGGATGACAGTGAACAATGGGAAGAGGTGAACAGGAAAGCAGGGTTTCATATCAGCAAAGAGGACACTACCACAGAGGCTTGGGATGTAAGGGAAGCTGTAAAAGCAATGAAGGATGAAGATTTGGACTAAGTTGCTCAAGGATGAGCAAATATTTCAACTGGGGGGTGATGATGAGCCCCAATTTTTGGTACAATTTGGGCTCATATTGGCCTACTTACCTTGTTCAACCATTCATCTTTTACCACTTATGCATTCATTTCTTGGTATATTCGTGTTGTTTGTAAGAAGAAGGGCAGGCATTATATCTATGTGGCTAATACATGATGATTTCAGGTTTTCGGCATTGAAGAGAGCAAAAGACCACGCAGAAGGAGACAAGGAGACAGCAAAGGTGGAATTGCATGTTTATAGGGAGGTTGTCTACAGCTTTAAATGACTTCCCTCGTGCTTTTCACCTTAACTCCGAGCTCTAACAGCTCTCCCCACCGAGCTTAAAGGCAGCCAACACATTCTACAGGATCAGCAGTTTTACAGCAGTTTGACTTTCAGTTGGACAGCCAAGCTCCACGAATGAAGGCAGCCAGCTTGATCCTCATTTTGTATAAATATGAAGGCCGTAGCCTTTGTTAGAAGCTTTTTGACTTTTGGAATTACTATTGTAATCTCTGAGCACGAGTTACAGCTCGGTTTTTGTTGTTTTGTAAGCCAGTTTTGGCATGACATTAGACTTTTGATTATGAATAAAGGCAAGCAGATTTGGATCTAATTCTGAGTTTTTAAGGGAGCTATAGCTCTCAGGTTAGGGCCCAACCTGAGAGCAATAGACCTCCTCTGTTTTGTAGTGTTATTTGCCTTTCGTTCCAGCACTTTGTTTCTTTACTTTGACATGCAATTCGAATTTACAGTCTGCTGATTTAGTTTTTATGTGATTGAGTAGGATTAGTTTATGGTTAATTCACTTTCAGTTGTTTAGATCAGAATAGGAGGTTTGTAATCACTGGAGCTCCAAGAAAAGGGTTGTTAGTGTCTTCACTGCCATCTCTGTCTAGGGATTGGGGTGCAGTCCATATCAACCACCAAAAAGAACGCAGTCTTTTACTTCCATGCAAGCTGCAACATAGTCATTTTCATTGAAGATCCATCCATGCACTTTTGATATTGAACCATACTTCTTTATTCCACTTCCATGCACGAGTTTCCTTCACAATTTACATTGCTGTTCATTGAGTTTATATCACAAGTAGCTCAGGTTAATGAGTTCTCGTTTTTGGTGACATTCATAAGCAATTTGTTTTATTTACACTGCTCCACATCATTCCATTTCCTTCCTCTTCTTGTCAACCACACCTAAAGCCACCTAATCGACCTCTGTTCAGCTCGTATACCTTCCAGCTCTTCCATGATTCACGTATATCCATTGTCTTGACCTTTCGTTGATCCCATCCTTCCATCCACCAACCAACTTCATGCACTCTTCCTCCACCATATTTCTCTGCCCCTGAGCCATCACCAGCTCCATCTCCATCTTACCTATCCACCCAAACCACTCCATCACTTCACCATCACCCAAAACTCCCACGGTCAAACATCCTGTAGAATTTCACCGACTTCCTGTAGAATTCCTGAGTTTCCTGTAGGATCCCCTGCAGACATCCTGTAGAAGCCTGCAAACTTGGTTGCCGAGCATCCAAACGTTGTAGACTTCTGTAGACTGATGCTAAGGATCCCCTGGGACCTCTCCTAGCCCCCTGACCTTTCCCATGCTTTCCTTCCCTTCGAACCGCTCCTGCACAGTCAAACCCTAATCAAAAGCACCATCACAATAAATCCAACCACTTAATGAAAAAATACAAAAACATGTCTTTTCAGATGCAAGTAGCTTAGATTCATGTATTTCAACTCACTGCAAGTAATGGCATCATTGGTAGAAGTTTCATTCACATTTTTGCATTGTAAGGGTCAAGCTAGTCAAATTAGGGTTTATTAGGGTTTCCATGCTTTGTTGGCTTTCAGTTTCCTTTTTGCAAAGTAGGTTAGCTTCCTTCGAGATAGCTTTCATCCATCACTCATAAAGCTTCTTCTGAGAGCATATAGAAGTTGGCTTGAGCCCTAGCGGACTTGTGCCAGCTGACCAAGTGACAGCTGCGACAAGAGCTAGTACTTGTGCATACAACACCGTCGCTTCCAAGTTTGTACGAACTACCGGGTTGATAAAATTAGAGATAGGGAGCTCCAGGAGTTGTAGCATTATTGCTACAATATTGGAGCCCACCATGGATATCAGAAGAAAACATCAAAATGATTAACAGCTCAAGATAGAGTGTAATTAAACATATTCTGCAATAATTTTCCTGTTTTAACATTTAAATTTGGAAAACACACAAATTTATGGAATACCTTAAGAAAATAACAATTTGAACAATTGAAAGATACTTCACTAAAGTTTCCCAACACATGAATCCTATCATGTAATGCCTTATTACTTGTCCAGCCTTTTGACTTGAAAATGGTACAATAAACCCTCAGATTGTAGATGATTTCCACTATAGAAATGTTAAGAAATCCACCCTCAATACTTCGAATTGTGAAGCATTTATACAAAAACTATTACAAAATATCCTAAAACTGATTTAAGAATTATTCAAGGAAAAAGAAATATCTTTATGCAAGAAAATAGAGACACCTAGGAGACTAAAAGGCTAGTTGTCCCTACTTTTACTGATTTTGTTGTACGTTGTTTTGATCTTTTGCTGCTTTCTCTCTTTTGTTGTTGCTCTACGTTGGTTTTCCATTTAATCTGCCTTTGACTTTTAAAATTTGTCTTCCATCTGATACTCTTTGACTTAACTGATATGTTACTCTTTTTTGTTTTACCTTGACTGCTCTTAATTGCTCTGTTTCCATTGTTTTACCTTTCGTTTTCATAGTAAATCATTCAACTTTTCTCAAGTCTCTTCATCTAGTAATTTGATCTTTACCATTCTTCTGAAGATTTCATCAACCTATGTGTACTTTGCAAATGTAGGTTTGTTGATAAAGAGATATTTTACCTCATGCTAGAGGTAAAAGAGATTCTCAAAAGTCTGATATAGCACTTTTCTTGTTGGAATTCCTTTCATTGCTGAACTGTTTGCTTGTTCGTTTGCCATTTCTCTGATTTTCTTATCATAGTATTCATGCCTCATCAACCTATCATTAATGACCAATGGATTAGGCAGAAGTTTTTGCCTCAAACCATCAAATTTCACCATAAATCTGGTTATTGCAAGCCCCATGTTTTGACACTTGTCTTCAAGTTGCACCATCAAGTTCCTCTTGGTGATTACTCTCTTTACTTATAGAATTGTTTCAGTCCTGTCACTTATGCCAATCTCTTCCAATTCTTGTTTGTTCTTGGAATTAAGAAACCTAATGATTTCATTGGCCTCCTTTGGTTTGCTACCAAGTTCTTCCTTAACCTTTTGAATAGCTTAAGTTGCTTCCTTGTTTAAATCCTTTTGCTCAAATATGACTTGGATGGATGGCCAAATATCATTAAAATATTTAATGATATTGGCCCACAACTACTGCTTTGCTTGGGCAAGTGGTTCTTTCAATATCAATTCCTTCTCTAACTTATGTATTCTCTCAGTCAATCTATTTGACTTCTATGTTTGTTGGCTTGAGGGGACCTAACCCAGGTTCAACTTTAGTTAGCCAAAAAAATCCCTACACTACTGGCCCTTTTCGGCATCAGTCCGCGGAGCACAGACCAAAGTCTCACCCGAAGTAGTATGGGGGATGTTGGAACCAAGTTTTCACATGCTTGAGATGGATGTTATGTCTTTTTAGTCCGGCTATACCTGCCTTCGTGTAGGTTGCTTAGCCCTTTGTTCCACCCTTCAGTACCTTAGCGAAATGGTACAATTGGTTTCCACGCAGCCCTAACCTGTGGCTCAGGGTCTTTCACGCTGTTAGGGCAGCGGACTGTGATATCTCCCAAACTAGGTTGAGTGTTTTACTTATCTTATTAACTGATCTAAGTTAGCTTCAAGCAAACAGATGTTCTTACTTGCGTTCACTTAACCAACACATTTACATACATTCATGTATCATATAAGCATTATAACTGAAATTCATTCCCAACATAACAAGATACATAAACAGGAAATAAAGATGCAGAAATTGTAGAATACTTCTTTTTATTGATAATTCTAGACAATTATAGACTCAACCCACCCTGCGTACTCAGTTGCAGGGGTCCGTACACTCAGTTGTGGACTTCTACCCTAGGCCTCTGCGCACTTAGCTACAGAGCCTTTACCTACACTACGACCCAAGACTTAGACTATGACTCTCTTCATCATTGTCTTATCTCCTTCTCTAACTACTTAGAGCTTAGCTTTATTTATACAATCCCATGGTTTGAGGACCATGTGTAGATCTTTTACAGTTGACATTACATTTCCAAAATAAGGGCGGACAACCCTATGACTCTTTAACACCTATGCACTCCGCGACCACAAAATGCAGAGTCTTTACACTTGGATTACAAAATTTTACCAAAATATTGGCTTTTAACCTCAAAATGACCCTTGGGGGATCTTGCACCCAATAGGCCCCCAACACAAACATCGCGACTCACCCTTGAGTCACTCTCCAGGCACAAAAATCTTAGCGTGAAGACCAGCCAGTGCCATTTGGATGACCGCAACCTTAGCAACGCACTGAGCGACCGCCTAGTGGACTTCTTCTACTCTCTGCTCGGTGACTACCGCTGAACTGCCACCCTGAATCTTCTGATAAGTTTCTTGTAGTGTCGTGAGATTTCCTTCAATGGAAGCCTTGATCGTATATGCCTCATCTATCCATGGTTGTATGTGCCCTTTTAGGACCGCTTCTTTGTGCTAATCGGTAACCACTTGTTCCTTAAGCGCCTTTGCCTCCTGCATCTATGTGAGTCTTTGTCTAAGGGCGACTGTCTGCGTGGTCCCTTTGACCTCGTCATATCTTTGTTGTAGCTCATGCACCTCTGTTTCCAGGTGCTCTACATTTGGGTCATTCTGAAGGGTAGTTAGGACCTCGAATGATTGTTCAAAAGGTTGTGTGTAGTCTGCTACTGCAATATCGACCACCGCTATTGTTGTTGTAATGGTGGTGGCACGCTGTTCCCTGACTTTCGGTGGAGTTGAAGGTTGAGCCCTCAATTAAAATTTTGTGATCTACAAGTTTAACTCTAGCTGAATCCTATCCATCTCTGTCTGAGCATCACACATCCCTATAGCCAACTTACGGATGCACGCCTCAACCGATTCTTCTACCTGAATGTTCGACTACGGGACCATTCAGTAGGCTTCCTCCACAACTCCATGATCTACTTATTTTGTTCCACTTCCTCGTTGCACAGTAGGCCCAACTGCTCGATATTGATGCACTACTCGCTCATCACTTGTAGAGCACGGCTCACCCAGACCCTAAGTTCCGCGGTGACTCCATCCTGCAAGAAGTGGAGTGTCTCTTGAGGGAGCGTAGCTAGATTCAATCCCACCCCTTTCAAGTTGTTGGCCATGGGTCTGTCGACCTAATTTTCTATAGTAAGTGCCCCATATGGTAGCACTATCGCATTGGTCACCCTTGTGTGCAACATCTCTGCGGCAGCTGAAGTGCCGATCACGAGGCTCGTGGACACTGTGCCAGCTTGTGGAGTACGAGCCTGCAACTCCTGTAGCTCTATCTAGAGAGCCCCTAATACCAATTATTGCTGCTCTTTGAACTGTTGGAGGGCCTCTGCGGTGACATCTCTCACCGTTTCTCCAATATCATGAAAATCCCCCTCAGTGAGGATGATTGGGTCGAAGGATGTCTTTGAAGCCTTGGTTTTCTTTCATGGCACTGCCTTCTCTTGCGGTCGTTGACGCTTGAGTTGGGTGGATATCGTCTATGGGTTCATGCCACCTTGTTCTGTCAGATCCTCTATTTATTCCTCAGCCCCGAGTGAAGGTGACTTCTGTCCTTCGTGCTCTTCTCCTCATGTCTTCTGTTGTTCTACAAATTTCGCGGTGTCACACGCTGTCTAGGTCTTAGCCTCCGCTTCCTCTTTCCTATGATTCTCAGCCAGCTGCACCATTATGAGTTTTGATTCTTCCTTCTTACATTGCGTGGTGGAATTGTCCATTTCCACCGCAAAGCCTATTGCAGTGTGCCACTCCGGCGGCCAAGACTTGAGGACTACAAAGATCACATCATCAGTTGCCAGATATGGTAAGTTATGCCATGTCTTTGTAGGGTCCTTCCATGCCCTAATAAAGACATGGTGGAAATCCACTTTGAACTCTACAAAACTCTACAAGCCAGTGTATATTGTGGGTGACAACCATAGCTTGTGATTGATCCCCATCCAGATACTCATTTCCATCAAGATCCAAAAGATCTTGCTTTCTTTTATGTGTTGCGCATCCTTGGCTTTCCACAGCGAAGCATACTTCGCTTCCTCTAGAAGGGTCGGTGTGATCGAAGGGAATTGGTTGTCTTCTTGCATCTCCCACGCCACCAGAACAATTGGGAGCAAGAGACATGCGTAGTGGAATGCCTTACCCTGCTCTTGTGCCTCGCAATAGTTTGCAAGGAACTCACTGCATAGATAATTCACCCAGTTGAACTGGACTCCCTCAGTGCATTGGGCTACTAATGCAATCACAGGCATGCGCACCTCATCTGTGTGACACTTCCACATCACCTTCACTGCTAATATTTTCGTTGCTACCTTGACTATAGGGTTGTTAATGCTGGAGATGGCATATCCCACTTCTTCTTCTCCAACTTGAATTTCTTCTTCATAGATTCCGCGAGGGCCAACTCACCACATTTTCCTTTTGATATATTGGCTAGATCCTCCACTGAGTAAGGCAATCATGTGATCTGGTGGATCAAGTGGTCTATGATGGGAATGGGCTCCTCCAACCACAAACACCCATCATGCACCAAGAAGAGTAGCTGCCTGATGACGAAGATGGTCACTGGGGCACGATGGTAATTTGGTACCCAGAGCAGGTTGAGTAGCCCAACTTTCTCTACACCCTTGAGCCATGTCTGCGGCTCTAATTCGATTGTTCCAATAGTGGTGTCAATCCATTGGTGCATTAGTTGCTCAGTTGCTAAATGCGGGAATTTCTCGTGATCTACTAGGTCCCAATCTTTGAACTTTAGTATAGGGACCCGCCCTAAGTGCGACCCCTCAAAAACAATGTCATCCAGGAGCAACGGAGTTTGTAGGGAGCTCTTGCTCTTGTCTATGTCCTTTGGCACCTTGGCTTTGCCCCTTCGTGAAGGATTCATGATGACATTCAGTTTTGAGGATGGGTTTGACAGTATTGATGAAGCACTACAAGAGGTGAAAGAAAATATCTTTAGGATACCACAGGATCCTTTAGACCTGATTCTGCCTGAATGGGCTACTCAGCTGAGTCATGCACTAGAATGTTATAATGTAATTGTTGAAGAGAAGGATGAGGATCTGTAGAAGATTAACATTCCAGAAACATAAGGCCACCGTGAGGTTCAAAGACCGCAGATTGAGAACCCTGATATAACCGCGCCGGTGAAAACAAAATAAGTGAACATTGGTACGGATGCAGGACCCAAATTCACAAAGATTGGAGACTACTGGGACGACGCGACGATGGATAAGGTTGTTGAATTAGTCCACGAATATTAGGACTTATTCCCTACCAACTTTACGGATTTGAAAGGAATAATCGGAGATCTAGGAGTGATGAAGATCACATTAAAGCCCAACAAGAAGCCAATTAAGCAAAGGCCTTACCACCTAAATCCGAAATACAAGGAAAAAGTCCACTTAGAGCTAGATAAGATGATAGAGGTTGGGATCATTGAGCCTATGGAAGAGTCCAATTGGGTAAGCCCAATGGTGGTGCAAGAGAAGAAGAGGAAGGATGAGATAAGGATATGCGTGGATCTAAGAAAACTGAATGATTCTTGTGTGCATGATCCTTTCCTGACTTCATTCACAGATGAAGTGTTGGACAATGTAGGCAGTCAGGAAGCATATTTCTTCACTGATGGGTTCTCTGGGTACCACAAAATCAAAATCGCGCCGAGGATAGGAGCAAGACAACCTTGGCGACTGAGTGGGGTTGCTTTCAATATATTGTAATGCCATTTGGAGAAGAATGTGCTTACAATATTTTCGCACGTGGTTGTTGTGGCATTCAAGGAATTTATTCATAAGCTCCTGGAGGTATATTTTGATGATTGACTATATTTGGACTGGTTAAGCGCCATGTAGCAAGCTTGCATTTGATGCTAGATACTTGTCAAAGATACCAGATCGCGCTCAATCTCAAGAAGTGTTTGTTTTGCATTCCTTTTGGGATCCTATTGGGGCATGTGGTTTGTAAAAAAGGAATAATGGTAGACCCCACGAATATCACAATGATACTGAACTTAGAAGTGCCAAGGAGTGTGAAACAGTTGCGCACTACTTTGGGACATAAGGGATATTACAGAAAGTTTATCAAAATCTATGCCCAGATCACGGAGCCGATGGAAAAATTGTTGAAAAAGGATGTCACGTTCTACTGGAATGATGACTGTAGGAAAAGCTTGGATATATTGAAAGAAAAGATGGTTATTGCACTGATTCTAGTCTTCCCAAACTGGAAGAAATAGTTTCATGTATATGTTAATGCGTCATGTATAGTGCTGGGGGCAATACTAACACAGGATGGCGGAGAAGGCTTGGACCACCCTATCATGTTTGCAAGTCACAAATTATCCAAAGTAGAGAAGAACTATTCTACCACTGAACACGAAGGGCTAGCTATGGTGTATGCGCTCCAGAAGTACCGACACTACTTGCTAGGAGGCCACTTTAAGATGTATACAGATCACTCCACGATGAAGTACCTGGTCAATAAGCTTGTGTTAGAGGGGTGAATCTATAGATGGCTCTTATTATTCCAAGAGTATGATTTTGAAATTGTTGTGAAACCTAGATGATTGAACACAGGACCATACCTTCTGTCGCGCATCGAAATAGGGGAGGAGCCTACTAACTTGGAAGAAGGATTGCCTCACATGCAGCGAGTTCAAGTGTCCACCAGATCCCGCGCCCAACAATGTTTCATCCTTATGCATGATTTGAACTAGCTTCTTTTCATCCTCTAGAATTTTTATTTGATCTTTAAGTGTATTTATTTCATTTGTTTGGATGGACATATCTTGCATAACTTTGATTAATTTCCCTGCTTCATCACTAGGATGAGTTGCTGCTGTAGATGATTTTGTTACTGATGTAGTTATAGTGGGAAGTGTTGTAGCTACTGGAACTATTGTGGCTGTTGAAGCTACTAGAGTAGAAGGAACTGTTGTTGTAACTATAGGAATAGTAGTGACAGCCACTGCTTCCATGCTGGCCTTTTTCTCTTGCACTAACTTATCCATCTCATTTTCCATTTCTGTTAATTGAGCAGTTAACTAAAGAATGAAGTTCATCATCTCATCTTTTTTGTTTTGATTCTCTAGAACTTCCTTGGTCTGTGGATGTTCAGTAGGAGGAAATTTTAGTTGCTTCTTCAATGCAACAATGTCTGCATTCTTTTTCTTAATGAGTTCTTCTGCACCTTTGACATTCTTTGGATCATATCCCACTTCAATAACCAAGCCTTCCAGTGATTTAATTCTGTTATCCTTTGCTTGTGAGGATGCCTTCTCTAGTTTTAACTGTGCTTTGATATTCTCTAGAGAATTTTGTAGTTGTTGTACACTCATAGATTTGTTGGTCATAGTTGAGTATAGCATTTCTCCTACTTGCTTATGAAATTCTATTTGGTCTATAGGATGAACATATTTGGCAGGAATCTCATAATCTATCCTTTTGTAATCTGCTGATGACTTAGGATGTCGTATTGTGCGCTGCAAAAAGGAAATCTTCATTTTTCCTGTCTTATAATCAAATGCAGAAAGTAATCTGTTATGGTTTCCAGGAGTCTGTTTCAAGTACTATGAATATATTTCAGCTTTTATTTCTTTATTTTTGCCCTTAATATCCTTGTATCTCCCGTTGATGTCCATTTCCCTATCCATTGGTTCACTTGAAGAAGAGACTTCAACACTATGCTGCTTTTGGATGATTTCAGCACTAGAAGTTGAAGGCTGATGAGTTTCCTTTGAAACTGATGGGGGTGCATTTTCTTTAATTACGACATTTGTATCAATGATCTCAATTGTATCAATTACATCTTCATTCTCATCTATTGGATTTAGTTTTGTTCTTTTTCTATACATAATCTCAAATTTTTTATATGTTGTATCTTTGTTTGAGCGAGAACATTCTTCTCTAGTCCTTTTTTCATTTATGCCCTATAGGGCTGGAGTATGTAGAATGGAACTAGTATCCATCTACTCCTTCATCTCTAGTAAGGTGTTTTCCAACCACTCAGACTGGTTGGCATATCTTTCAATCTTTGGCTTGGACTCATGCATAAAAGGGATCAATTTAAACTTGAGTCTTAGTTTGTTTATGACACCCAAAGGATCATACTGCCATTTGAATCTATCACTAAACTTCATTTCTTGTAAACATATTTCGGCTTCCTCTCCAGCCTCCCTATTACTGCAGATAAAAGGACCAAGCTGGTTCTTGATTTTAAACTGTGTTTTCTTCTTGGCTGATAGAAAATTCACATCATCCAAATTTATGATCTGCCCAATATATTCTAATGCAAATATCCTCATGGAGAGATATTTGGGCATATTATATGGAATGAGTTGACATCCATACACCCTAACTTCAACGTAGTTCTGGTATAAATACCAGTCTCATGTTCTATTGTGTTTGGACAGCTGTAAAACTTTCTTTATTTTATCACTGACCCTGGGTTGATTGCTACTGCTTAGCATGTTAACCATCAGGTGAACAAATGAATCAATGAAATCCTTGTAGCTGAAAATAGTGGAATATTTTTGTATTAAGGGTGTCCAAAAGATAACAGATCTAGGATTTCCCTTAGTGTCTAGTTTTTGGATGTTAACTATAAACCTTTCTGACTGGAAGTATAGAAACATATGGAACAATACTAAAGAGTATTTGAATACTCTTTCATCTGGCAATATGATCAATTGATCATGGATTCTATCTACTAAGAATTGGGCAAAATTGAAAACTGTAGCTGGAGGGTTGCCTGGGAAAAAAATAGAAAGGAAACCAAGTATAGGCTCATCTACATGTTCATCAGTGGTATATCCTAGAATATAGGAAAACATGGTTACAATCTGTCTGGCTCTCTCAGAGAAAATGGTGGTAGAATATGGGGGGTTGTCTGTAGGAAATTGAACTTTTTCTAGGAGGAAAGTCTGAAAAAATTGGGATTTCTTGGGAAGTTCCATCTTTAAGTACAAATCAATTAGGTTTTCAATAGAAAATGGGGCTTCATTAGGCTTTGGCTGGATCTGCAACATTTCATTTATTGACCCTGCAGTGATTGTGAAGAAAATTTGCAAGTTAGGAGAGACTATGGCTTTTTGACTTTGGATATAGTAGAGTTGGCATAGGTGGATGATTTCACGGAACTAGTATACCTGTGGGAACAAGTATTTGGTTAAATGTGATTCCCATATCTTAATGTCATCTTTCTAGTTGAGGAATTTATCTTTGCTCGAAGGGTGGAGTTTTAAAATATTGTTAGGGGAGGTTGTTTCTTTTATCTGGAAATATCTATCGACCAATGGGAGGTTTTCAATATCTAGGTGAGGAGTTTGCAGGGATTCCAAATCTAGAATTCTTTGGGAAGCCATAGATTTGTTTATTTTATTCAATTTATCACTATATGGCTTAAGAAGAATGCTTAGGACCTTTGGAATAGATTGAAAAGGTGAATACAGTTTACAAAAAGGGTTTTGGATGCAACAATGGCTTTCTTTACGTTGGCAAGGCTTTTAAATAGGTTCAATTGATTAACCTATTAGAAATGTTGTGCAAAGTTTAAGTACAGGCCTTCGGCACTTCAGGAATACCTGGAAAATGAAGATTTGGTATGTAGAAGGGTTCTTTGGGGGTGTGGAGGCTTTCTGAGGCTTCAATGGTCTTTATAGTGCTTCAAATCGGAGTCGACAACGTCTTCTGGTAGTAAAAGTTTGAATTGTGGTTGTAAAACGGCTCAAATTAGTTCAACAGATCTTCAGGTGCTTAAGAATAGGTTGGCAGAGGTTATTTTCTGCATTTACTAACAGAATAATAGTGAAAAGATTGAAAAGGGTGGCTTCTTTCGTTTTTAACCAACGATGATTAATCTTTGGGCATGGGGTTAAACTTAAACAGCAGGGCAATTTCATCTAATGCGAGGAGGCGGTATTATGGTTTATTGCACCGCTTTAGAGTGGTAGGGTGGTATTATTTTGGAGGACGCAATATAACGTGGGGCTGCCACATAGCAAAAAGTCGAGTGGGGAAAACTGCTAATCTCACATGCTTTTGGGATGTTAAAGGTTAGACGTCGAAGCATGCGATATGGGATGTAGGTCGTTGGATCTGGAGGTGGGTGATTGGAGGGTTATTGCGTGGCAGAGTTGTGAGGGATGACTTGGGGTGTGGGGTCGGGTTATAGATAGGCGAAGGTTTAAATGAAGTGGGACCTAGGGACATTGTATGTGGAGGGGTATAATACATATTGTGAAGGTTTAATATAGTGGGTTTAGGATTATATGGTGGGGAATAAATATATCAAAACTATAGGTTAAAATAATATAAAGGGTTATTGGGGAAATATGAGAGTGAGTGTTAGAAACACATTAGGGATGAATTAAATAATATCGGGGGCGGATTTTCGCATGGGGCTTGATTACCTTAAGAGAAGGGTTTTAATGATGGTACTGGGTTTTTAAGCTAGGAAAAGGGTTTTAGGAAAGGGAAAGGGTTAGAATAAGGGGAAAATTAGGAAGGGGAATGTGTTAGAACAAGGGAAAATGAATAGGGAAGGGTTTTTCTTACAAGGGAAAATGAGTTTGGAAGGAAGTTAGTAATATAAAATGAGCCAATTGATGCTCTCCATGCCTTGTGAAAACTACTTTTTCCTACCCATCATTTACCCTAACATTTTTTCTTCATTTACTGGGTGCATTTGAGCTTGTTGACCCTTTATTTCTTTTTATTTTGTAAGAAAACTATCTAATTCTAACCTTATTACTTTCCAATGGCTCAGATTAAACTGTTGAGCTCATTCTTATTCTCTACCTAACTACTGATCTGCCAAGATTAAACAGTTTGGCTAGATATTTATTCTCTATCTATCAGCATGAAATTTAAAGCATGAATGAATCAAGATTAAACTATTTGACCCTCATGGATTGTGGCATTTTGGACAAGGTGCACACAATCTTATTTTGAAAAGTAAAAAGTAGTGGCATTTGAGTTTGCATCACTTTCAAAATCTATTTTTTAATCTCTTTTTGGTGGGGTTCATATTTTATTTTCTTTTTTGATCCTTTTCTTTTAGTCATTTGCTTTTTCTTTTAGGACTTCAGCCTATTTACATTTTTTATTTTTAATATGGGAAAAAATTTTACAGAAAGAAAAAGTATGTATAATATACAAGACTAATCATAGTCAATTCAAAATTATGAATCCTATTATTATAGGACCCTAACAAGTGGAAGGGACCACACACACACAAGTAAAAGAGGTTGCACACTTCAAGATCAAATGGTGGTGACGGTGGAAGATTTGACAATCAGGATTCATCTACACCCAAAATTTTTACGACTGATAATGCTTAGAGGTCATGTGGAGTTGGCCATGTTTCGGTAGCACGGGCCTCTCACACGACCTTGCGGCTGCATTCTTACACTCTCTTCCCTTTTCAAAATTCTACTACCTGTCACCACTCACCCTAGTCCCTCACTGGCTTACACCTTACACCACATCCACCATCCTTGTCATCACACCACATACCTTGTACATTCATGCCTCACATCCACGTCATCGCACTCCACACATTGCCCCCCTCCAAGTGCCTTAACCTCACAACCCATTTCATTGTCCCTACACCACAAACATGTTGGCTAAGGTGATACCATGAGAAATTAGATGGTGGAGGGAGCCACCCATCCAACGGTTTTTGTGGTCTTCGCATAAGTAGGATGAATGAAAAATATGTGAACGAAGTGTTGTGGAGTTGGTCATGTGTCAACCTATTATTTCTGCTGGAGCACCTCTAAACACTCTATGGGTAGGAGCTCAGAGATGTGAAATAATGACACTTGCCATCCACCTCAATGAAGGACCAATAAGGGGCATACATGTGTCTAGGCTTCACACGTGCCTAAAACGGGTTTTTGTACAAGGATATAGGGGGTAGGATTTCATGAAACTCTTTGGAAATTTTCACAATGAATTCTCGAGCTAAGGTCATCCCCTGGTAATTCTCATCTTTTATTTCTAATTTCAAGTTGTCGTTGTACCTAATTCGATCTTTTCATCCATAAAGTGTGTTGTAAAAGTAATCCTTTCCATGGCCTTTTCCTCCAGGATGGATACAAAAGTTACCAGATTGTGCATGTAATTTACTGGCATAATTTGTTACTGGTTGAGGTTTGCTAGAATTCCAAGCCTTATCCCTATCACATATTAATTCCTTATTTCCAAGTTCTTGCATTACTTCCCAAGGTCAATTGTCAAATTCCCCCACCCCTCATCTGAAACAACTAGTATGTTGACTTTCTGCTAAACTCATACCCTCCAATGTGTACCTCCTCGACCAGAAGCCATATCATAACCTCGATGAAAGGAGAGGGGAAAGAACCTGATATGGAGGATGGACTTTCTAACATTTGGGAGCCATCACTAATAGCAAATTATATGCGAAGCACAATTCAAATTATCCTGCAAACTAGTGGCATGTCAAAAGATCATAATAATATGTACGTTTCAGGGTTGGTCTATGTTGCACTCCCTCAAGTCTTAAATTCCCAGAGCTGGTAACCTAGTGTGCAAATAGGCATGTGCTAGAGAATATAGCAATCGTATCATCTCACGATGACTATAAGATAATTAAGACAACCATGGAGGCTAATGCAACCATGTTTCTATTTTCAAACTGGACATAATTGCACTAGCTAGATAGGGATGAGATTGAAAGGAAATGGGCTATCCTAAAACCCAATGTGCAACAATAAGTAGTGAATTCCAATCTCAAGAAGGGAATAGCACCACCGTAAAATCAACTTCCCTACCATATTTCAATTTTCAAACCCCTGTCAGTTGTATCATTTTCCATGATGGCTCAAGTCCTAGTTTTGGATTCCAATATTTATGTAACCTAAGCTTCCCTTGGCCTTTTAGTGTCTTCGCATCACGCAACAACTAAAACTTGTATTCAATTTGATTTTCCAGAATTATTTTCTAAAGAATTCACAATTAGATGATGGAATTTGAAGAAGCAAAGGCCTTCTGTTATCAGGCATACCTCACCCACCTATTTATCCACCACCAGTACATTTATCTGGAACATCTTAAAACAAGTATCATGGATGAACATGGAAATTTATTACCTACAAATGATTGGCTACGAATGGTACACAAGCCATAAAACAATCAAGGTTTCTTTTAATATATATTTCCTCATTTATGTCAGTCTTGTATACCCGTCTGCATGGCCAGTCCTTGCTGAGAGTTCCTAAATTTCTTAGGGAAACACTACAGTTCACTCCAGACACCCATAAAGGGGATAGGTATCTATTCAAGAATTATATTGTCATAAGGATTTATGGTTTTGAGTATTAGTCATATCAACTACCAAGCTTTCTTACTCAATGTATTTTTGTGTTGGAGTACATCTGGCAGAGGCAAATCAATGATCTGATGCATTTTGCTTCAAAGAAGGCATCAATCATGTTTTAATTCCCACATAATGTGGATCCCTATTGTGTAATTTCAAGGAATTATTTAAGGATGGTGGAGAGGATGCTCGAGATATTTCATTTTCCCAAAGTAGGAGCTTGGAGGTATGACCCATACAACATTATCTACAATATTGCAAAGGACGGGAATCAAGAAAACCACAAGTTTAACCTGAATCCTTGGATTGAATAATTTTCAAAGAAAGATAGTTGGGAAGGAGTTAGGGTGCTCCTCCACACCATCACTCAAGAAGTTTCACGTCATTCAGGGTAGAGGTGGAGCATAGCTAAACCAATGGAGGTCGACAGAGGAGAAGAACATACCCCAAAGAGGATCAAGTTGGAAGGAGATCCGAAAGGGGAAGACAAAGAAGATAAAGAATACACATTTATTCTACTCATCATTTGCAAAAATTATCATCTTAAAAGGAACATAATAAAAATTTACATATCCATTTAAATCTATGGTTGTGATTGAATTCAACATGTATTTATTTTCTTCTGAAATAATGAGAGGAAAATGGGGTACATGTGACTTAATTGTATAGCGTGTGTTTCTAGCTAACTCTTAAGTATAAATTTCATGGTCATATAATATTTCCAAATAATTATAAATTTATGGTTTGGCTATTTGCTAAAAACCCATCTTGTGTCAACCACTCTTTGCTAAGGTGAAATATATTGATATCACAAGAACATTAAACACATATTTTCAAAAGCAAGATGATTACAATTGGAACCAAAATTTAAATCCCTCATCAGATAAACAACAAATCAATCACATTTAGATTTTTCCAAGATATGCAACACAACATGGTGTGACTTTGGGGAGAAACAATCCCTCCATGTGTAGTTGCTCCAACCCGTGGATGTCTCTGCATGCTTTGGCAGTTATTATATGACATTATGACCCCTCTTTTCTTGCCACTTTGGAATAGCTAAGGATAATATTTTGTCACATGATCTAATTGTTTATGATATGTATATGTCATGTAGGGGTTAGGGAAATCCCATGCAATATGTCTTGATTTCCAACATTTATAAAAAATTATTGGGCTCATGCCCCTTCCAAATCCTCCTCCACCTCTACCTTGAAATCCTTATCCTCTTCCATACATCCCTGGACCACTTCCTTGATTATATGCTTTGGGTGTGTTATAGATTGACCTTCTAGCTTCATATTGTTCTTCTTGTTGTACCTTATATGTATCAGTAGTTCTCTCTCATTAAATCCAATGCATGATAAGTATGTGTTAACACCATAAAATCATATACATGTTTTCACAATACAAAAGACACTAAAAAATGTCCAACAAAATGCACAGGTGAATATTTTCTAGATGAATACATCATGAAGTTTAAAAAAAATAAATTTCTCTTAAGGTCTGAAGTTTACAAAGATAAAAAATTGATGTCGCACGGTTATTTCTTCGATAACCACGCACGTGTGAAATATCCTTCAAAAGTCGCACGGTCGCATAAATGGATGACTCGACGATTTGGGACCACTCCATACACTTGGGGCCGATTCTTTGACATGAGCCCAATTATGTACAACCGAATTTGAGTCTCCCTAAAGATATGCAACCCTCAATGGAGTCATATTTTCCTACTCATGTGTCATTATCATGCATAAAACAAGAGGGGGAATATGGATTAAAAAATTCTATATAAGCAAGCCATGGGAGAGCCAAAATCTAAGACATTATTATGCTAGCCAAATTGCTATCAGAGCAAACCACCATTTCATTGTTGAATCCAAAGAAGGGAAGAGGACTAGCATGTTGGCCATATTGCTTCTAAGAAATCCATCATTCTAGTGAGAAAAGAGGAATCCACCATTGGAGAGTCTTCATACTTCTTTGAGAGAGAGGAGAAACTTACAAAGAGATTGACGAAAAGAACCCCCTTGCTAAGGATTTTTGAGCATCGTCACTCAAACAATTCTCTTCAAGTGTCTAATATTCATCTATTATATTCAATCTCTACTACCAACAGTCAATAAAGGGATATTTTTCCATTATTTTGTTGACTTGTTTACTCCATTGAGAATTGTATATCTATTTACCTCTTTATTTAGTTTATGTTTATATATGCATTGTTTCCACTACTTTCAACATTGTGTTTATTTAAGTCTGTCCACTAACTGCACCAATTTTATTTGTGATCCTTTGCAGGGAACAATCAACTACTAAGGAGGTGTCTTTTGGTACTCCATTTCCACAAAAACATGACCACAGAAATGGTGACCATATTGTTATATTTTCATTAATCTAAAGATTGTTTTTGCAGGAAATTCTCTCTGCACAACCATCCTAAAAGGCGCTCAACACCTCTTTGGAACTTTTATAGACATCAAGGACTTGTTCTGAGCCCACAAAAGTGAAATATTCTTTTTCTTTTCTCTCCCTTGTGGATTTTTCTCTAACATGTGTGTGCGTGTTTTTGTGTGGCAAAACTCACGTGTTCACCAAAAAGAAAAAAGGGAGCTTGTATTTTCTCTTTTCTCGAGTGATTGGTAACCTTTAGTGAATTTCCTTCACCTCTGCATTTTGTATTTTATGTTTAGTATTCTTTATTTATTTACTAACCTCAATTGGTGGAGAAATTAAAGTAGTTTTCATTTTGTATTTCCAATACACACATAGCTTAATTAGGGAGAAAAGTAAGTGGACAAATTCCACATATGCTTTTCAAAATATTTTGCTAAAATTTTCTGCAAATCACATAACTTAATCAGTAAAAAAGTAAGTGGCCCATCATCCACAAATATTACTACTAACCAAAGCATTTATTTCTTCATTTTTTGGGACAAGGAGCAGATTTTATTAGAGAAAGTAAATAATCTATGCTTCCCTTGCGTCTCTTGGACAAACCTGGGCTTGCATATGAAAAATTTCTTAAAAGAATTTGAATTTCCATCTCCCTTGTTAAACTCTAAATAGTTTAATAAAAAAAGAGTAAGTGGCCCATAATCCACAATATATTTCTTTTCAATGCAAGGAACAATCAAAACTTAGTGTAATTAGAAAGATATTTTAAAGGATCACCGCATATCTGCATCTTATCACACTTTATATGCTCACTTGCATCACACACTAAGATTCCATACACTTTGTACTCAAGGGCATCCAATTTCCGGAGCTTTGGGTACTTAGTCTATTTTGGCTTACAAAATCACATCATAAGTGAATTAAGACTCTTTAAAAACAACCATAACTTGAACCAACTAAGTTTCCCCACAGGGGCCACCAAAACATTTATAGTTTAGGTTAGGGCCATTGGGGGTACGCATCTCATAAGCTGCCATGGTCATGTTACACCTTTGAAACATAGTTGTTGACTTTCTAGGGAGCTTAAAATCCTTCAATCATCCCATGGAAAAGAATACCCGAGCATGGCAAAGACCCGATTCAGAGGGGGTTTGGCTTAGGTCCAGTGCGTGTGGTACTCTTTGGGGCTAGTTGACCCATATAGTGCTTGGTACTGGTAACTGACTACCAATAAGCTAAAGACTTGAATGCTCACATGGGACGAATGTACTTTAGTGTCCAAAATCTAGGGTATCATTTCCCTATAGGTGATGATGCAGGCAACACTTGAGCCTCATTCTCTTTCAGGATTTCACCCCAGGACCCATCAGAAGATATCTTCTCAAGGTCCATTTACTTTGAGAATTGTAAGGATGATTAGACCTACATAGGATCTTTTATCATATGGAACAAACAAAAAACCTTTTCTTGTTTGCTCGATCATATAGCTTAATTGTAAAAGGAAAGTAACCATTTATATTTACACTTTGTTTTATGTATGTGATCTTATTTAATTTATACTATCTCCTTCCCTCACTATACACAATGTAGCACACATTTTTATCGACACCATAGGGGACCCCCATGGCTCCCCATCATTCTAAACATTTTTTAAACCACCCCTCATTACCACGAAGTGTTCTAGGATTCCCACTATTTAGGCAGAGAGGACGTCATGTAGCCACCATTATTGGATCTTCCTTTATTGGTACAACTTTTCTCAGGACCCCTCACCATCAAAATACACCCTTCACCACCCCAGAAGGGTCCCCATGTGCTACCCCTTTGGGAAGCCCCCACACAACTCCTTCGGAATGTCCGTGAGACACCCATCAAGTTAGTTCTCTTGAACCTTCCCCACAGAGGACCCCTTTACATATTGCTATCCAAAATCATTTCACGATGGCATGTAACTCTTAGTCCCCATTTTTAGATTTCTTAAACGTAATAGATTTAAGCAAGATGACCAATCACTTGATCGCCATGGCCAGAATAGGCGAGCTATTCCCACCAAACTCCCTTTAGGCATTCAAAATTTCGAAGGGAAACAAGGCGAAGAACCAAGAAACCATGTCATAAATTTTCACCTGTGGTGTTCGTCTAATAGTATCACCAATGATACTATTAGATTACGATTACTTCAACGCACCATGACTGGGCCTGCAACAAAATGGTATGTCAACCAACTTTTTGCATCACATAGAAACTTTATCTCACTAGCTACAAATTTCCTCACCTTCTTCTAACTGTCATTCCACCATTATTTGTGTTTGGAACTCCTCACCCACTTCAAACAAACACCCGCTACCCACATCTTGGATCATATACATGAATGGAAAAAATGTCATAGCCTACGCAAAACTCAGTTTGAAGACAAAGTCCTCTTGGGCTTGGTCTTGAGATCCCTCACATAAAAAATATCCAAAGACGTGGAAAATTCATCCCTGTAGACTAAGGAAGAAGCCATTAGTAAATATCAATAGTTGGAGCTTATCTACACCCAGTCTGGGTACATCTATCCTGTGCTTCCAGACGGCCCACACCTGCAAACTTATAAAGACATCCTAGGTGCATCCAATGCTCCTGACGGATTGAATGGGTCCATAATCCAAAATAAACTCAACAATAGCTACCGATACCCTAGATATTTGTTCAATGGCCAAACATTTGATGCTACACAAAATGCACCACCATTGCAACATACAAGATACTACCTGGGTCAACCCACACCTATATAGAATATGGTCAACAAGGTTAACCAATATCAGCCCCCTCATGGAGGCTCATATCCTCCCCCATAGGGAAACCAATACTCCTTTAGGAATAGATACTTCATGACCTCTTCCCAAAATCCATACGTTAACCAGGGACAAGGAAACCAATATTCTCCTTTCACTGCACAATAGCACAATAACCCACCAACAAAAAATAATGCAAGGGTGAATCTAGTGCAACCTTCTCTCGCTTCATAGTAAAAATAAAAGGAGCATCTAAATCCATCTAACCCCTTGAATGTTTCTAAGAAAAAACCTAAAAATAAGCCAAAGGGAGAACCCAAACAAGGGGGCAGGAACTAAAAACAACCCACATGGGCATAGGAAGGAGCAACCCTAATTGGAATCAAAACCAAGGATCAAACAACAATAACCCATAGAAACAAGGAAAGAATACATGTATATGAACTAATCATCCATGTGCTATTTGTGGGGAATACGGTCATTATACCCACCATTGCCCTTAAATTCTTGACTTAAATAGGATACCAGACAATAGGGGGAAAGGAGGTTAACACGCTGCAGTAATGCAAGACTCGTTCCCCCATTAGGGAGTGGTTAAAACTCAACAAGAGTCACCCCACTCTCAACCATCTGGAGGGAAACCCCATAACAATTCCAATCATGAAGTTTTCATCACAGGAGAAGATATCCTCCTGCAAACACGAAATCGAAGTTATGAAGCTCCCCCAAAGCCCAATCCATCCACCTCGACCACGAAAATACCTACACAGTTGTTTACCTTTTCTTGACCTTTTGTAGAATCTATGCCTAAAATGGTCACTGGAAATTTACGACGCACGAGACATAACTTAAACTTTGCTCATAGCTACAACAAAATCGACAACTTAGCACAATCATTGTCAATTATGTCAGCATTATAGGTCCTTCAAACATGCCCAACACAATAGAAAGCCTTAGTTTCCACTTTAGGCATGATCAACCCATCTGATTCTCGCCTAATGGTTTTCAACTTGGATAAATCTACTCCATGGCTAACATTAGCCATTTCTTTCCAAATTCCAGTATCAGTCCAAAACATTAACATTCATCATTACGTTGTCAATGAAGGGGCATTGTTGGCTTATTGAGGCTTCGCCCAGGTTCAAAGTTGATTTAGCCAAACAAATCCCGATACTACTGGCCCTTCTGGCAACAATCCATGGAGCGCAGACTGAGGTCTCACCCGAAGTAGTATGGGAGGGTGTTAGAACTAGGTTTCTGCACGCTGAAGATGTTTGATGAGTTCAAGTGGTCTGCGGTTTGACCCTGTGCGTAAGTCTCTATGAACACTTTCCCTTACCTCGCAGCCTGATATACTGCCTTCCTGCAGCCCTACCAAGGGGTTGAACGTCACGATCTATGTTATTACCGAAGACCTCAATGGTATTCCAACGTTAGTTAATTAACTTTGCCTACTTGAGTGCTTTAAGTATACTTAACAATATAAATCATTCATATAGGTGTGCGCAATAAATAAATAGTATATTTGCAAATTATATCAAACATGCATTAACCCAAGAATAGATACATAGAATTATGATAAAACTTCTCTTTATTAATTCCTTCCTCTGTTACAGACTCGACTCCGCCCTACACACTCAGCCGTAGGGATCCGCGCAATCGGCTGCGGACTACTAGGCCTCTACACACTCAACTGTAGAGCCTTCTCCTACTCTACGACCCAAAGGCACACTTTACACTTGTGACTCAATCGCTTAGAATTGTTATTATCCTCTATCCCTTTTCCCTCTTTTACACTTAGAGCCTCGCTCTATTTATACAATCCCATGGTCTATGAACCATGGGTAGGTCTATCCATCTGACATTACATTACAAAAATAGGGCAGACAACCCTGTGACTCTATTATACTTTTTTTCCCCGTGCCCGCAATTCATGTAGCTTTACAACAAAATTCAGTAAAAAACTTGGGCTTTGAGCCCCAAAAAATGCCTTGGGGGATTCCATGCCCAACAAGCCCCCAACAAAAACATCGTTACTCGCCCTTGAGTCACTCTGTCAATGCAGCGATCTTTGCGTGGAGTCCCTCCAACTTTTCTCGAACTGTGCGGAGGTCAACAGTGCACTGAGCTGTTGCTTGTTGGATCTGCTGCATACGTTGTTCCGAGACCTCTATGTCCATATTTCTTCTCTGCATTTTTGCCAGTATCCCTTGCATTTGTTTATAGTCCCACACCTTTGTCTGGATCCTTGGAGCATGAAGACTGTGCTTCTACAGGTTAGTCAGATAACCGGGCCACCCATGTAGGGCTTCAAGCGAATACCATTCACTTTACCTAGGAAAGGCTCTCCATTTAGTTTGACTAGCTGGAGTATGCCTCTGTCTTTAACCTCCTTAACCACATATGGTCCTAGCCAATGCATTCTGAACATTCTCGAAAATTTTTCAAACTTACTGTCATACAACAGCACTAAGTCATTTACCTTGAAGGTGCACAACTTAATATGGCGATCATGCCGAGACTTTTCATGCTGCTTTTGTACTTGTTGATGAAAACTAGCCAAGAACCGTTCCTCCTCAAGTTCTTCTAATTGCACGAGCCTTTCTTCTAGAGCTTCGCGGTCTGTCATACCTGTGAGCACTACTATGCGTAGACTAGGTACAATATACTCCATCGGCATGACAGCTTCCATGCCATAAACTAACTGGAAAGGTGTTTTTCCCATTAGTTTCTTGCACGTTGTCCTATAATCCCATAGTACTACAGGTATGCGTAGGTCCCAATCACTTCACTCCGTGTTGCACACTTTGGTTAGTGTAGTCTCCAGTATTTTGTTGAATTCTTCTACTGTCCCATTGGCTTGTTGGTGATACGGTGTACTTTTCTGATGATACACCTAAAACTCCTCTGTGAGCGCACTAATGGTTTTGTTCAGGAAATGTGTATCACGATCACTCATTAAGATTTTCAGACAACCATATCAAGTCAACACGTGTTCAAACAAAAACTTTGTAGCTGTAGCGGTCGTGCAGTCTTTGACTGGCTACGCTTCCACCCAGCGAGTCAGGTACTATGTTGCGGTGATGATGTATCGCGTGCCCGTTTTTCCCTAGTTTTTGATAGGTCCCACAAAGTCGATTGCCCACTTTTCGAAGGCTTGCAATTTCATTTGTGGATTCAAAGGCATTTTTTCCCTTTTCGATGGTTTACCAGTCCTTTGACATATATCACAAGCCTTACAATGTGCTTTTGAATCCTGATGAAGGGTTGGCCACCACAACCCTGCACAGAGAACCTTTTGTGCGATCGCTTGTCTTGCATAGTGTCCTCCTGCAGTGCCCCCATGTGCTTCTGCAAGGATCTAACTTCATTCAAATTCAGGTACATACCTTCGCAATATCTCATCGTTTCCCATTTTGTATAGGTGCCCCGCGATGACAGAAAAATCCACCACGTGTACCACCAATTCCTTCTTTTGTTGGATGGAGTATTCCTTCGGCGCAGTCCCTGTCGTTAAAAAGTGGATTATATTTTGAAGTGTCCATCCGCGACGTGCACAGCAAAGAGTTGTGCATCAAGTAATTCTTCCTCCAAACTAGTAGGTTCCTCCCCCATCTCAATATGCGACAAGTGATCTGGTCCTGTGTTCAGGCATCTAGGTTTTACCAAGACCTCAAAGTCATATTCTTGGAACAATACAAGCCACCTACATATGCGCCCCCCCAACAAAAGCTTATTGACCAAGTACTTTAGCGTGGAATGGTTTGTATACATCTTGAAATGTCCTCCTAACAAATAGTGACAATATTTTTGGAGCGCGTACACCATAGCCAATCCCTGTGTAGGTTTTAACCTCGTACAGAAATTACCTGAATACGAATTCTAAAACACAGAAAATAAATAATGCGAGAGTAGAACACATAAAACACATATACATAGAGATTTTCCCTTGGATCCCAAAACCGGGACTACCAGCTTGATTTTTCATTATGTTCCTTTCAATGTTATAATACATATTTATACATGCCGAAGCATCCAATACCATGCACTGAAAACCATCGCGTCTAATACCATGGACCAAAAACCACCGCATCCAAAAAATATGTGCAAAAATCATGCACAAAACCATAGGTGGGTCCACCCAACCTAACATAGGGTCCAAAACCAAAATTTTCCAGGGCACTGCCCCAGACCCCACAAAGTAGGGTTATGGGTGCCCCTCAAACCCCCTGTTAACTACGTGGAAAGAATATAACACAACCCAACATTCTACCACTTGTTGTTTTCTTTCCATAGGGGGCCACAAGAGAGCTTAGTCATTTTTCCAACCCTGAAATGCCCATTGTCTCTCTACACCAATAGAACTTCTCAGAGCTCACATATTTTGTCATTGCATCTGCAGTATTCTTCAAAGTGTCCACCTTTACCAGCAACACCTTTTTGTATTCTATCATATCCCTCACAAAGTGATATTGAACATCAATGTGCTTTGTCTTTGAATGATATGCGGGGTTCTTTTCCAAGAAAATTGCACTTTGGCTGTCACAGTTTATCCTTATAGATTCCTGTACTAACCCCATACTTGAACACAATCTCTGCAACCAAACTGCTTCCTTGCTTGCATGAGTGGCTGCCATGTATTCTGCCTCTGTATTCGATAGTGCCACTACAGATTTTTTCTTACTCATACAACTGACTGCACCTCCAAATAGGTTAAACACATAACCACTTGTAGATCTTCTTTGATCTAGATCTCCAGCCCAGTCTGCATCAACAAAGCCATGAATATCTAACACTCTATCCAATCCTGGTCTTCCTTGGTAGCACAAACCATAATCACTAGTGCCATGAAAATACCTAAAAACCTGATCCACTGTTGTCCAGTGCTCCTTCCCTGGTTTTGTCATAAACCTACTCAATACTCCCACTACATGTGCAATGTCTAGTCTAGTATAGACCATTGCATACATGAGGCTACTAAGTTCACTTGCATATGGAACACGGGACATGTCCTCTTCCTCTTCTTGTGTCTTGGGACACTGTTCAGCAGATAACCTCACACCTACAGGAATAGGAACCTTCACCGGTCTACTATCCTGCATATTAAACCTCTACAATATTGTCTCAACATACTTCCTCTAGTTTAACCAAAGCTTCCTCTTTTCTCGATTTCTTTTAATTTCCATGCCCAAAATATAGTTTGCAGCACCAATATCTTTCATGTCGAATTTGGAGGACAATTGGGTATTCAAATCCTGGATAACTTCTTTGTCATTTCCAACCAACAACATATCATCCACATACAAGACCAGACCAATAACAGGGTCACCAATTAATTTAAAATACACACAGTGATCTTCTTTGCTTCTGGTGAAGCCAAGTCCCCGTATAATTGTATCAAATTTTTGATACCACATCCTTGGTGACTGTTTTAACCCATATAGAGACTTCTTTAACTTACATATCAGTGCTTTCTTACCCTTCACCGCAAAGCCTTCAGGTTGCTTCATGTAGATCTCCTCTTCCACATCCCCATGAAGAAATGTTGTATTTACATCCATCTGTTCTACCTCAAAATAAAAAGCAACAAAAACAGATAAAAGTAATCTAATAGAAGCTATCTTGGAAATAGGAGAAAAAATATCACCAAAATCAATTCCCGACACCTGGGAATAACCTTTTGCTACCAACCGAGCTTTGTATTTCTCCACTTTTCCTTCTGCATTTGTCTTCTTTTTGAACACCCATTTGCTGCCAATGGGTTTCCTTCCAGCCAGCAACTCCACCAGATCCCAAGCCTCATTTTTGTCCAAAGATGCCATTTCATCAACCATGGCCTCTTTCCAGAGTTTTCCATCCTCTGAATCCACTGCTTCCTTCATAGTTCTGGGATCATCATCAATAACAAACAAAGAAAAATTTGAACAGAAAGCAGATGGACTATACCTTTCTGGCTGCCTTCTTTCTTGAATTGATCTTCTCACAGCCCTAGTTTGTGGCTCTTCATCTTCTGATAACTCCTCTGCTGTAGAGTCTGATTCTTCCTCCTTTAGCTCAAAGTCTATCTTCTCAGGTTCCTTTGGTTGGACTTCATGTTTAATAACATATTTCACCTCTCGGAACATCACATCTCAGTTGTACATAACCTTCCTTGTTACTGGTTTCCAAAGTTTATAACCCTTTAAACCATCCTTATAACTAATAAAGATGCACTTTTCAGATTTACTATCCAACTTTGTTCTTTTCTCCTTTGGAACATGTACATATGCATCACATCCAAATACCCTTAGATGTGAAATATATGGTTTCTTACTAGTCCATATCTCTTGTGGAGTCTTATCCACCAACACTGATGAAGGTGACCTATTGACTAGGTAACATGCAGTATCCACACCCTCTGCCCAGAATTCCTATCCTAACCTGGCACCACTGAGCATGCTTCTTGCCCTTTCCATCAACGTCTTGTTCATTCTTTCTGCAACTCCATTTTGCTGAGGTGTACATGGAGTAGTCTTCTGCCATGCTATACCACACTTCTTGTAGAATTCTTCAAATTCCTTACTGCAAAACTCTCCACCATTATCTTTCCTCAACACCTTTATCTTCCTCTCTATCTGGTTTTCCACTAGAGCCTTAAATTCTTTAAACCTATCAAAGACTTCAAATTTCTTCTTAAGAAAATATATCCATGTATTCCTTGAGAAATCATCTATAAATGATACATAGTACACAGACTTACCCAGTGATGGAACCTTCACAGGTCCAAACACATCACTGTGCACAAGCTCTAATATATGTTTCGCCCTCTTACCACCAGAGGGGAAACTCACCTGATTCTGCTTCCCGTATACACAATTTTCACAGAAATCAAAATCAAAAGAGCTATTACTCATACCTTCTACCATACCTTTACCATGAAGTAGTCGAAGGCCCTTCTCTCCAATATTTCCAAGCCTTTGATGCCACAACATGGTATTTTCTCCAGAGACCACTAGATTTTCTGCTCCATTTTCAGGAAACACGGAACTATTGCACCCATCAACAACAGTGCTACCTTGTAGCTTGTACAAAGTTCCAATTCAAACTCCCCACATCAATACCAGTGCTCCCCGAACCATCTTACAGGTATCCTTCTGGAACACTGTTTTTACACCTGCATCATCCAGCTTACTAACAGAAATCAGATTTCTAGTTAATGCAAGAATATGTAGAACACTCGAAAGTGTTCTAACCCTTCCACCTTGTAGCTTCAACTTTACCTTTCGACAACCAATGATTCTAGCCTTCCTTTCATTCCCCAAGAAGACATCACCACCATCATATTTCTCATACTCATAGAACCACTCTCTATGGGGAGTGAAGTGAAAGGATGCACCTGAGTCAATCAACCATGCCTCATGACCTACATGTGTACTTGAAGAAGCCAAGTACACATCACCACCTTCATCTGAGGTGGTTTTCACCTTTGCAGAAGGAGCCTCATGAGATCCCTTTCCTTTGTTAGGAGCTTTAGATTTACAGTTCCTTTTGAAGTGCCCTTCCTTTCTGCATTTCCAGCACACCACCTTTACAGGTTTTCCTGGAGATTTAGATCTCCCGCTAGATTTAGATCTCCCACTTGATGACTTATTTTTGTTTTTGTTCTGGGACTGTCCTCGTACAGACAATTCATCACCATTTTGGCTCTCCATATTTTTCTGTCTCATCTCCTCCGTCAGCAAGGCTGAGACTATTTCATCAAACTGCAAGGCAATTGCATTGCTACCTATTGCAATAACCAGACTATCCCACAAATCTGGTAGAGGACACAACAAACTGATGCACTTATCTTCATCTGAAATTTTAATATCAATAGATGCTAACTGACTTACCAAAGTATTAAATGCGTTCAGATGCTCTGTCACCGAGTCTCCATCTTTCATCCTCAAGTTATACAGCTTTTTCCGCAGGAACAGTTTATTCACTAGAAACTAAGATTGGTACAAAGTCCCTAATTTTTCCCACAAAGCCTTTGCTGTAGATTCCCCTAATACATTCAACAATACTGAATCTGAGACACACAATCATATTGTGCTCTTTTCCTTCCGATCCAACTTCTTCCATTCTTCATCAGACACTCTCGTTGGTTTAGTACTCGGATCTACTACGATCCACTGATCTTTATCTACCAACAGATCCTCCATCTTGAGTTTCCACAACTCAAGACTCTAACCATTAAATTTCTCGATCTCTATCTTTCCACTGCTCACCATCTTCTTTCACCACCAGAATTGATCTTGTAGATCTCCCACTGAACAGGGTCTACCACAGGCCCGAGCGAAACCCCTCAGAAACAAAGGCATCCCCTTGAAGCCAAATCTGCTATGATACCAAATTTAGGTTTTAACCCTGTACAGAAATTACCTGCTTACAAATTATAAAACACAGAAAATAAATAATGCAAGAGTAGAACACATAAAACACATATACACAAAAATTTCCCCTGGATCCCAAAACTGGGACTACCAGCTTGATTTTTCATTATGTTCCTTTCAATGTTATAATACATAATTATACACACCGAAGCATCCAATACAATGGATTGAAAACCATCACGTCCAATACCATGGACCGAAAACCATCGCGTCCAAAAAACATGTGCAAAAATCATGCACAAAACCATAGGTGGTTCCACCAAACCTAACACAGGGTCCAAAACCAAAATTTTATGGGGTGCTGCCTCGGACCCCATAAAGTGGGGTTACGGGTGCCCCTCAAACCCCCTGTTAACTACGTGGAAAGAATATAACACAACCCAACACCTCGCGCTTGGTTGTGGAATAATTCTTTTCGGCTTTGGACAATCTATGACTTGCAAACGCGATTAGGGTGATCCAATCCCTCTCCGTCCTCTTGTGTGAGCATCGCTCCCATCGTGATACATGAAACATCAACATGGACATGAAACTCCACATCCCGTTTTGGGAAGACTACAATTGGAGCGGAGGCCAATTTCCCCTTTAAGACGTCCAAGATTTTCATGCAATTGTCATTCCAGCAGAACTTGACATCCTTTTTGAATAGTTCTCCATCGGCGTGGTGATCTGGGCATAGATTTTGATGAAATTCCTGTAGTACCCTATGTGTCCCAAGGTAGTGTGCAGCTGTTTAACAATTCGCAGTGCTTCCAAATTTAGAATTACTGCAATCTTTGTGGGGTCGACCATTAGTCCCTATTTGCAAACCACATGTCCCAGTAGGTTCCAAAAGGGAACGAGGAATGTACACTTCTTAAGGTTCAGTGCAATCTGGTGTCGTCGAAAAATATCCAACATCAAGCATAAGCTTGCTATGTGGTGGTTAACCAAGCCAAAGACAGTCCAATCATCCAAATAGACCTCCATGAATTTTTGGATATATTCTTTGGAGGTGGCAACAACTATGCACGAAAATATGGCTGGCGTGTTTTTTAACCCAAATGACATGATGGTGTATTGAAAGCAACCCCATTCAATGGCGAAGGTGGTATTGTTCCTGTCCTCCAGCGCGATTTTGGTCTGGTGGTACCCTAAGAACCCATCTGTGAAAGAATATGCTTCTTGCTCGCCAACATTTTCTAATACTTCATTTGTGAATGAGGTCAAGAATGGGTCATGTACATAGGCATCATTCAACTTCCTGAGGTCCACACATATTCTTATCTTGCCCTTCTTCTTTTTCTCTTGCACTAACATAGGGCTCACCCAGTTGGATTCTTCCACTGGCTCAATAATTCCGGATGCGAGCATATTGTCTAGTTCTACATGGACCTTTTCCTTGTACTTCAGATTGAAGAGGTAAGGCCTCTGCTTAACCAGCTTTTTGTTGGGTTTTAGGGTGATATTCATCATCCTTAAATCACCAATGATCCCCTTTAAGTCCATAATCTTGGTTGGGAATAAGTCTTGGTACTCGCGGAGTAACTCAGCGACCTTATCCACCATGGCATCATCCCAATAGTCACCGAGCATTGCATACTTCATTTTAGCCTCTATCCCAATGTTTACCTGCTTCATTTTTAGCGGCGCGGTGATGTCAGGATCTTCAACCAATGGTCCTTGAATCTCACGATAGTCCTCAGTTTGTGGAATGTTGATTTCTCATGGATCGTCATCATCCTCCTCAATATTTACATTGTAACACTCCAGCGCGCAGCTCAGCTAGGTCGCCCATTCCGGTTGAAGCACTTCTATTGGCTCCTGGGGTATTATGAAGATAGCTTCTTTTATTGCTTGTAGTGCATCATCCACAATATCCCTCCAACAATCTTCAAACATGAAGGTTAACCAGAATCCTTCACGTAAGATATCCCATTCACTTGTGCCATGGTGGAGCTCTGTCTTAGTATACCAATTCATGGGTATGATATCTAGGGTATGACAGAACAAGTGCACCCACTCAGGTTGTGGCTCTTCCTCATAGACCTTGGTCTATTTTGCGAGGTGTGCACGTGAATCATCTCGTCTATCATACTTGTCTGCTAGCCACATCTGAGGCGTCCCAAACTGCATGCACATCATCCTTTTGCATTTGTGCCAGTCCTCAAAACTCTGTTGGTGTGTACCCCACCACCTTGTAGGTGTAGCGCGTAGTACCCATTTCAAAGCATCAAAGCGTTGCTATTCCAACACTTCTCTTTCAAATTTGTTCAGGAGATCATCCACCTCACTCAACCCATCATACATAGGCAGGTCTCTTACCTCTGTTGCCATGCAGTGTAGTGACTTTATCATCATGTTGTAGTTGAGTGTGGTTACCTCATGTAACAGGTTCTGCCATCGTTGTATTTCCTCATATGAATCTGAGGTGCAGGAGCTTTCACGCTCCCAAAGAGCTTACCATCCGTTGTTAGATTTACCTACTCCTGCCCCCATGCGGTTATCTTATAAATACAATCTATATCGTCGTCACTGTCATTTTTGTGCACCGGTTCTATGTACCATGACCCTTCTGCAGGGTCTAAAGGTACCACTATGCGCAGTGACTTTTTCTCAAAAATCATCTTGCGCTTCTTTAGATTTATCTCTCCATTCATGTCAGTGGCCCAATCTATTCCCAGTAGCATGAGATAGGGGTTGTTGTCATCAACAATCTCTATCACTTCTCACACCTTCGATATCTACCGTTATTCCCTGCAATCTTCCCATCGGTAAGATCTTTTCGTGATTTTCCATTCACAATTGAATAGGAGACCATTGCAATGCTGACCTGCCCATGTGTTCCCATGTTTGCTTTGGCAGGACGTTCACGTCCGATCTTAGATCCAAAATCACTTTATCCATTCCATATTCCCCGATCTACATGGTCAATCTCATCTCTCTTCATGTTCGCATTGTGTGCTTCCCGAGCTTTCGGACTATGCGTGGTTCTCCTGGCATGGTCCCAACACATGTAGTTATGAGTTCTTACAACCCTTTCACAGCCTTGTTGTCGCGCAGCAGCTTCATGCATGTCTCCAAAAAGGTAGTGAGCATTGATGGGTCCATTTTTGGTTCTAGTTTGTCTTTACTACCTACAATGGGGGCTCTCTCAATGCTCTTTTTAGCTTCCATGAATGTCTCCTTAGTGCACTCCAAATCAAATTCTGGTTCCTTTGTTGGAGCCTTGTGAACCCAGGCACTCTCTTTAGGATGCTTTCCTTTGTCATCTCCTATCGTGATACCACTTCAAAGCATGATATTTACATTCGAGTCTTCCCCGTGCGACTCAAAACTCATCATTTACAGGTTCTGAGTTGAGGGAGGTTAGAGTGTTCCTTCATTGTGCAGCCTCGCTATCAGCGTGGGATAGTCCTCTGTCTCATGATTAAACTGGGTACAATATAAGCATGATGGTTTCGTCGGATTTGTACAATCACAGGCATAATGCCCTAGCCCTCTACAATTGTAACAAATTAGCTGGTTGCAACCTCTTCCTGGTCCCATTCCACCTCGACCTTGTTTGCACCCCTGAAATCTAGTGCATGCCATGCTTGCATTTTGATCGAGGGTCCATGTTTCGGTCTGAAATCTATAGGTAGGAGTTTAATCCATCATCAGTTCATAACTTCTACAAGTGTGCTCATCGTGGCTTACTAACCTGCAGAAATTACGGAACATCTGTTGGGAAGTCTGTGTATACTTTTATAATAGATCACAGTTATCTGTAGCATGCTTCCCTCCTATCTAACAAATCACACGCCATAATGCAGGGACTGCGCTCAATCTTGCTTGTGCCTCTGGTCTAAATGGAATTGGTCCTCCTCCCGCCAGGTAGTTCGTGAAGACTGGACAATGGTCCTTGTCATGTCCATGGCCATTGCACTTTATGCACCATACCTCATCGCGTGCTTCTGGGCGAGCTGTTCTCTCTTGTTTCAAACTCTGCATCTCAAGACACAAGTTTTTCAACTGCGCGTGAATCTTTTGAACTCCTAGGTTAGGATCTTGTATTGGGGTCTCGTGCAATCCCATTGCGATCTCCAAGGCCTCGGCCTGAGTGGATAGCTTCTGCTGTGACAGCGCGTTCCTTAGATGCAACGTTAGCGATGCTACAAACCATGCATGGTGCTGCCCATCCGTCAAGGTCACGTTGGCTTCACAAATCATACCATTCAGTCTCTGATCCAGCTAGGGGTCTCGCTTGAGAGCATCGTGATTTCCTTAAATCCGATGATCGACTGTTTCTTTGATTTTGGCCTGCTAAATTCCTTGTTTAGCGCAACTTGGATATCCATAATCCTTGCATTCAGATTGTCATTGGAGTGCTTAATGTACCAAGTCGGTGCGCGATCCTGCAAAGTGCTGACCAGCGTTGCTTTCTTTATATTATCATCCGTGACTCCTTGCACTTCCCATACAGCCAAAACCACAAACCAAAACTAGTCTGGATCTTCATTCCCTACTCCTTTGAGCATCGGCAATTTTATCTCACTTGCCATATTGAATTGTGGTGGTGGCGGAGGTGGCGTGTGCAAAGAGGTGGGTGAAGGTGGTGAAATTGGTGGCGGTGTAGGTGGAAATGGTATGTGCGGAATTTTCTACTTTATCATTTGATCACACTTCTTGGTGAGACCTTCGCGAGCTCTTCCTCACTTTCCCATGGAGGTGAAATCAAGGGGCTAGTTTCTAGTTCTACCCTACCTTCGTTTCTGTAGATACTCCCACTTCGCATAGCCCTAAACATCAATTTATTCACATAACCCACTTTTCACATAGTAGCATTTTAATCCAAGTGTTAAAAGATTTAACATACTTACCTCACAAAATCGGTGGTAAATCCTCCTATAATTCGATTGAGCCAATGATCTACTCGTACAACTCAGAGGGGAAGGATGCAAAGAAAATTTCGTGGATTTCCATATATAAGTAGCAATCTAACCACTCTTCCTTTGATAATCGTGGATTCCTATTTTCCTGTGCCGTAGACTTGTGAATCTTCCTGTCCAACCTCTCTTCAATTCCTTTCTTTGTCAGATTCCTGTGATACGACATTAGACATCTCTTATGCAGATCTAGGTCCTAGCAACAGAACCATTTGTTGGCTTATTAGGGCCTGACCCAGGTTGAGAGTTGATTTAGCTAAACAAATCTCGGTACTACTAGCCCTTTTGGCAATAGTCCATGGAGAGCAGACTGATGTCTCACCCAAAGTAGTATGGGAGGGTGCTAGAACCAGGTTTCCACACCGTGGAGATGTCTGATGAGTTCAAGTGGTCCGTGGTTTGAACCTACACATAAGTCTTTATGCGCACTTTCCCTTACCTCAGAGCCTAATATACTGCCTTCGCATAGCCCTATCGAGGGGTTGAACATCGCGCTCTGCATTATTACCCAAGACTTCAATGGTATTCAAATGTTAGTTAATTAACTTTGCCTAATTGAGTGCTTAAAGTATACTTAACAATATAAACCATTCATACAAGTGCGTGCAGTAAATAAATAGTATATTTGCAAATTATATCAAACATGCATTAACCCAAGAACAGATACACAGAATTATGATAAAACTTCTCTTTATTAATTCCTTCCTCGGTTACAGACTCGACTCTACCCTACACACTCAGCTACAGGGGTTCGCACACTCAGCTGCAGACTACTAGGCCTCTGCGCACTCAGCTGCAGAGCCTTCCCCTACTCTACGACCCAAAGACACACTTTACACTTTGACTCAATTGCTTAGACTTATTATTCTCCTCTATCCTTTTTCTCTCTTTTACACTTAGAGCCTCGCTCCATTTATACAATCCCATGGTCCGCAGACCATGGGTAGGTCTATGCGGCCAACATTACATTACAAAACTAGGGCGGACAACCCTGTGACTCTATTATACTTTTGCACCCCGTGCAAAAGTATGGAAGGACATGTGGCAAGCAGTTTTTGCATTTTAAGGGCCTAAGGGGGCGAATCTGGGTGACACGTGTCACCACTCAAGAAGTGTCACGTGGAAATGATGCATCATAATTGGAAATCGGCAATTGGAGAATGAGCACGTCACAACTCCAAATTTATTTCCATGACTGGAAACCTATGATGAAGAGGGGCTCCGATATTAGGCTAGCTCATGGTCGTTAGAAGAACTTAAAGGAAAGGGGAACAAATCACTTTACAAAGGAAAAATGGCCTCCAGGCAGGAACAAAAGGCCCTAGTGCCTTAAGGCTAAGCACCAGGTCACAACCCTCAGTCCTATGATGAAGAAATGCAGAAAGGGGCTAAAGAAAAGGGGCCAAAGAATATCGGGACTCGTTGTTTTGTATTTTTTTTAAGATTAAAAGACTTGATGAGTAAAAGCTCCGATAAGTATAATAAAAAGAGTTAAAAGAAGGATGAGTTGGCAGATTTGTTACAGAGCACCACTAAGGCCATCACGGGTGATAACTCTTGGTTGCAAAAAATGTGGAATTCAAGCAATTAAGGCAGAAAGAGACAGGTAAACTAACTGAGTAGCTGAAGCAGAAAATCATGGCATAGATGTGGCTTGATTAGAGGCCATCATAGGAAGTGGCGTGGAGATATTTTGCTATAATCATAATTCATTTTTTCCCATGCTTTGTTATTCTGTTGCTTTTTATTCTGTTATTGTTTTATTTTAAAGAAAGGAATCATTCTGTTGCAATGATTTGGGCGACAGAGCCTCCGCACGCCGAGACAGCTAGTTAATCAAACAGATGGAGCTCGGGTTAAGATATTTTGGTAATTGTTTTCAAGCTCTCTCTCTCCTTATAAAAGGAGGGAAGAAACACTTAGAGAAGATTCAGAATTGTTTGGAAAGACTTCTCTTAAGGGACCTTTTCCTAGTTTCATGAAGGCAAGTGTGAATCTTGATGTACGCACTTTTCTCAAAAGATTGATACAAGATTTCTGGTGATTTCAACTTATTGGATTGCAGTATGTTCATCTTCCTCTGCATTTTCATATATTGTTAAATATTCCTCTCAGATTTCATGTCACGTAGTAGCTAGATATATTTCCCATTAAATGCAGATTCAGGGATTGAGAGATCGGAAATTCCAAAGTCTTCATTTTTATGTCTACGTTTCAAGTCTAGAAAAAGACTCATCTTCGGGACTGAATCCACAAACAAGAGAAAAGATGGAAGCTATAAATATGAGATGAAACAATACTATGGTGGGTAGCTCACCAGCTCAAGGAAATTTTAATTAGAATTTTAATTTTAATTTTTTAAATATTCTTTGACTTTTTTAGTTAGAATAGAAGTAAATGATTTGTTTTCACACTTAATTAATAAATTTTATTTTAATTTAAATTTAGATCTTTTTTTACCTTTAATATTAGATTAGAAGAGTAGGATTAATTTTTCACTATATTAATTATCTTAATTTATGATTTTACTAAACTAATGTATTAGATTATGTTAATATATTTTAATATAAATCTTATTAATACCTAATTTAAAATATTATGTTATTAGTATATATACGTAATATTAATTATGAATGTGATATTCATAATTATTATTATTATTATTAGGTTAACAAAGGGTTAAATCCAAACACAGGCGAGGCAAATGAATATAATCCCTGCAAAAGGGTGACTAAGGGGATATGTAATAAAATTCACTCAGGTGAAGCATGAGAGGGTGAGAGGGAAACTTGAGAAGAAGAGTGAAAGTGTGATAAAACATCCATGGGAGAGATTGGGAGGAGGGACAGGGGGTGGAGAAGAGGGACTGATAAAGAGTGGTGAGGATGATAAGAAAGGAAAAAACATATTTATTCATTGGTATCGCTGAGGAGAAGGGAAATCCAATTTCTGCTAATTTCTAAGCCTCCATCCCTATTGAGGTTGTTAGGGTGTTTGATGATTTCAAGGCCTCCTGTAATTTACACTTAAAATAATGTTTTTCATTGGCAATGACCTTAGTGTCTTCAAGGAAGATATGGTGGCTGGTCTTGCCTACATTCTCTACTAAAGTTGAAGATCAAGTTCTTTCATTTCTAATATCTCCACCACACTCTTTAAACCTAATCTTGAAATACCTACCTGTTTCCCCAATATAGTATTCTCCAGAAGAACAATCGATCATATAAACACCTTTTTGCTGGAGGTGATCCAGGTTATCGTTAACGTATTTCATCCTTTGTTTATTAATCGTCATGGGCTTGAATGAAGTTCTGATATCTTTATTCAGGAAAACTTTGGCCATCTTGTCAGTGACTCCACATATATATGGAAGGTATGCATTAGTAGTTAGGGGATTTTCAGATTTATCCTTTCTGCTTCCGGATCTGGCTTTCTAGATGGCTTTGATGATGTCATTATTATTATAACCTAAGCTTGTAAATACTTTTCTTAAGTATACAATATCCTCTTCGGTGTGAATCTCATTTGATATTATGCAAGCTCTAGTAAAAAGGTTTTGAAGAACACCCATTGTTTGAGTCGGGTGGTGGTGTGAATCTGCATGAAGGTAATTATTGGTGTGTGCCTTCTTTCTAAACACCTTATGCCCCAGAGATCCATATTTGTTTCTTATGAGGAGGATATCAAGGAATGGGATGCAATTATTCTCTTCGACCTCCATTGTAAACTTGATGTCATCGGATATGCTATTGAGATGGTTCAAGAAGTTATTAAGTTCATCATCCCCATGAGGCCAATTGACACTGGTGTCATCCACGAACCTGATCCAAAACTTAGGTTTTAATGGGTAGGTGTCAAGGGCTTTCTTTCCAAATTTTTCCATAAAGAGATTGGCTACAATAGGTGATAGAGGGATCCCATAGAAACTCTCGATGTTTTCTCAAAGGTTTCGCCCTAGAAGGTGAAGAAAGTAGAACAAAGATATATTTCAGCTAGAATAAAGATTTTTCCCCTTTCTTATCATCCTTACCACTCTTTATCAGTCCCTCTTCTCCTCCCCCTGCCCCTCCTACCAATCTCTCTCATGAATGTTTTATCACATTCTCTCCCTTCTTCTCAAATTTCCCTATCACCCTTTCTTACTTCACCCGAGTGAATTTTATTACCTGTCCCCTGAGTCACCCTTTTGCTAGGATTGCATTCATTTACCCCACTCATCTTTGGCTTTAGCCCCGTGTTAACATAGTAATAATAGTAATTATTATTATTATTATCGTATTCATAATTAATATTACTTGTATCTACTAATAACATAATCTTTTAAATTAGGTATTAATAAGATTTATATTAAAATATATTAACATAATCTACTATGTTAGTTTATTAAAATCATAAATTAAGATAATTAATATAGTGAAAAATTAATCCTACTCTTCTATTCTAATACTAAAGGTAAAAAAAGATCTAAATTTAAATTAAAATAAAATTTATTAATTAAGTGTGAAAAAAAATCATTTACTTCTATTCTAACTAAAAAAGTCAAAGAATATTTAAAAATTTAAAATTAAATTTTCCTTGAGCTAGTTGGCTACCCACCCTAGCAGCATTGCATCTCATATTTATAGTTTCCATCTTTTATCTTCTTTGTAGATCTAGTCCCGAAGATGAGTCTTGTTCTAGACTCAAAATATAGACATAAAAATGCAAACTGTGGAATCTCTCAATCGCAAAACACAGATTCATTTGTATCTAGCTATTAATGGATAATGTTTGTATTAATGTGGAAATTTAGTATTTCAAAAGCACTCCATGCCTCTCAACATTCTGTAAGTGTTTCCTTAGTTTCACTTCTCTCCAAATCTAGATATACATAATTCTTAATGTTTAAGCTCAGTATGATAGATTTCTCTCTACTCTCTTCTACCATTACATATGTTTTAACAATTAATTTGATGCAAGCTCTCAATCTGATTTGGCTACCACTAGTTGAGGATTATTTCCTGTGTATAAGTTGCTTCATATATTGTATCTTTATGAATGGTTCTGAATCAATCCAATTTTAATTTCTTGTGACAAACTATGGTATTGTAAGTCTTCAAGATAAATCTGACAACATTAATTAAGATGTCCTGGAAACTCATCTCCCATCAACCCAGAGGTTATCTATAGGAGTGACAACACTTTGTAGACCTATGATTAAGGGATGGATTACAATGGTTGTATTTCACTCTCCAATCTTATGATGAGGAATAGAAACTCATTAAAATATTAAATTGGAGCAATGATTGGAATGAAAATGTCTAATTTCCCTGTTATAAAATGAAGGAGAATGTGATTTTATCTGTGATGTTAGAGCACATCATAATCCAAGGGAATATTGTGATTGAGACAACTAATGACTAATTATTCGTAATTGAGGTGAATACAATTGAAGGAATACTCTACAAAAAATAAAAGGATGTTTGTGATGATAAAAAAAATACCCTTGCAACGTGAACAATGGAAATGATGTGTTATGTTGAAGATCTAAAGGACAAATCACTCCACTATCAAAATTTTGTAGCAAAAGTGATAATTGGCTCTGCATCAAGTGGTATCAGAGCACAAAAAGCTCTTGGAAAAGTGAAATTAAGCATTGGTATGTGTCCCTATATTTCATCTATTCTTTCAAGGATGGCATTTCGGGTTGGAAGAGGTAGAGTTCAAGGAAGAGTTCAACTAGTTGTGAATGCAAAATGGAGGGAAGAAGTAAGAACTCTTTAGCAAAGGATGGAAGCCATGAAGGCTACTGAGAATCATGACCATATACATGATACAAGTGATAAAGAACTTCTAGAGGAGGAAGAGGAGACAATTGTAGAAACCCCGTAGGTCAGATTTCTAAAATCAGTTTTTGGTCCATGTTTCGGGTCAAAGGTAGAAGTACCTACATATAGTGGAAGTTTGGATCCAAAAGAATTGATGGAATGGATAAATGATTTGAATAAGAATTTTGAATATGCAGAGATACCAAAAGGCAAGAAAGTTAAGTTTGTTGTCACAATGTTGAGAGGACATGTGGCTTTATGGTCGGACAAAGTGCAGGAAGAGAGGATATTAGAGAACAAAGCCAAGATCAATAGCTGGAGTAGGATGACCTCAAAATCGAAAGGCAAATTCCTTGCCAAAGATTATCAATCATTTTTTTAGGAAGATGCAAAATCTTAAGCAAAATACAATCATTGTTAGGGAGTATATGAAGGAATTTTTCAAAGTGAACATTAGGTCAGGACATATAGAGGATAGACCTAAGAGAGTTGTCAGGTATATCAATGGTCTAAGGTATGACATTTAGGATGAATTAAGTCTAATTTTATTGACATTTGTTGAAGAAGAATACCAAGTTGCATTGAAAGCTAAAGAGAATTTAATGAGAAATTAGAGTCAAATAACGAGAGTAATAAGTTCTAGAGGGAAGGAACAACAATAAAAGGGAGAAACTAGTAGCTTAAGCCAACAACCACAACCCGAAAAAACCAGTAATGCCAAAGGAAGGTCTTCTTCAAGAGGATGAGTTAGAGGCAAAGATCAACAAGTAAGGTGTTACACATGTTGTCAATTAGGCCATTATTCATGGGATTGTCCAAAGAATGTTGCAAGGAGAAGTGAAGCACAAATAATACAACTTGAAACAGAAGCTTCAAAGGAAAAAGAAGAATGCGCTAATGTTCCAAGAAGAAGGAGACACCTTAATTATGAAGCAAGTGCTTCTAAAGACAAATGAGGATGTCGACAAACCAGTGCAAAGGAGGAGTTTGTTCAAAACAACAAGCAAAGTAAAGTGTAAGTGTTGTAAATCGATTATTTATAATGGGAGTACTAATAATATAGTTTCTACAGAGATGGTAGAAAAACTAGAGCTAGAAAAGGTACCACATTCTACGTCATAAAAGGTCTTGTGGTTACAAAAAGGTCAACAAATGTTGACAAATGAACATTACTAGGTGGAGTTTTAGATGGGTAAATATTGTTGGGTATGTGTTATATTATTTCCACGACTAGCCCCACATGTGAAGCCGGGGGGTTAGAGGAGGGGTGGTCAGCCCCCCCTTCGTTGTGTTAGGTGCAACAAGGGGGGGGAGGTCCCCTTGTCGGGGGGTTTGATGGGTGCGGTAGCCCCCCTCTACGGGTTCCATGGCAGCACCTCAGGGAAACAATTTGGACCCTAAATTAGGTGGGAAGACCTACCTATGCTTTTGTGCATGGGTTTTGCACATGATTTTGGGCATGATGGTTTTCTGCCCATGGTATCTTGTAGATCCAGTCATGGGAGCTATGGTTATGTTCTAATCTAGGGTTAATGGATTGGGGTTTATGGATGCTTCGACATGTATATATATGTATTGTAACATTGAAAGGAATATAATGAAAAATCAATCTGGTAGTCCTGGTTTTGGGATCTAGGGGAAAATATCTGTGTTTATTTGTTTTATGTTTCATTCTCCTGTCATTGTTTATTTTTCTATTTTTAGAATTTGTATGCAAGTAATTTATGTACAACGTTAAAAGCTACATTTCATATCAGAGTTGTTTCAGCTTCAAGGGGATGCATTTGCTGCTTAGGGGTTTTGCTCGGGCCTATGGTAGACCCTGCTCAATGGGAGATCTGTGTGATTGATTCTTGTGGTGAAATAAGATAGTGAGCAGTGGAAATATAGGGATCGAGAAATTTAATGGTCAAAGTTTTTAGTTGTGGAAAATTTAGATGTAGGATTTGCTGGTGGATAAAGATCAATGGATCGCGGTAGATCTAGGTACTAAACCAACAACAATGTCCGATGAAGACTGGAAGAAGTTGGATCGGAAAGAAAAGAGCACAATACAGTTGTGTATCTTAGATTCACTATTGTTGAATGTATTAGGGGAAGCCTCGGCGAAGGCTTTGTGGGACAATCTAGTGACTTTGTACTAATCTAAGTCTCTGGTGAATAAAATTTTCCTACAGAAAAAGTTGTACAACTTGAGGATGAAGGATGGTGACTCTGTGATAGAGCATCTGAATGCCTTTAATACTGTGGTAAGCCAATTGTTATCTATTGATATTACAATATCATATGTAAAAAAGTGCATCATTTTGTTGTGCTATCTACTAGATTTGTGGGATAGTCTGGTTGTTGCAATAGGTAGAAATACAACTACCTTACAATTTGATGAAATAGTCTGACCCTTGCTATTGGAGGAGATGAGATGGAAAAATATGGAGGGCCAAAATGGTGATGCCTTGTCTGTATGAGAACGGTCCCAGAACAAAAACAAAAATAAGTCCTCGAGTGGGAGATCTAAATCTAGAGGGAGATCTAAATATCCAGGAAAAAATGTAAAGGTGTGTTGGAAATTTGGAAAGGAAGGGCACTTCAAAAAGGACTGTAGATCTAAATCTCCTGAGAAAGGAAATGGATCTGATGATTCTCCTTCTGCAGAGGTGAAAACCACCTCATATGAAAGTGGGGATGTGTACTTGGCTTTTTCTTCAATACACATGTAGATCATGAGGCGTGGTTGATTGACTAAGGTGCATCCTTTCACTTCACTCCCCACAGGGAGTGGTTCTGCAAATATGAGAAATATGGTCGTGGTGATTCCTTCTTAGGGGATGACAGGAAGGATGGAATCATTGGACATGGAAAATTCAAACTAAAATTGCAAGGTGGAAGGATTAGAACACTTCTGGGTATTCTGCATATCCCTGCATTGGCCAGAAATCTGATTTTTAGAAGCAATATGGATGATGCAGGTGTAAAAATAGTGTTCAAGAAACATACCTATAAGATGGTTCAAGGAGCACTGTTATTGATGCAAGGAGTTCGGATTGGAACTCTGTACAAGTTTTTCGGTAGAATTGTTATTGATGGGTGCAACATGTCTGTGGTTCGTGAAAGTGGAGTAGAATACCTCGTGGTCTCTAGAGAAAAAACCATGTTATGGCATCAAAGGCTTGGACATATTAGAGAGAAGGGCGTTCGAATACTTCATGGTAATGGTATGGTAGAAGGTATGTCTAATTTCTCTCTAGATTTCGATTTCTGTGAACATTGTGTATATGGGAAGAAGAATCGGGTGAGTTTCCCCTCTAGTGCTAAGAGGGAAAAAGGGATATTAGAGCTTATGCACAGTGATGTGTTTAGACCTGTGTCATTCCATCACTAGGTAAGTATGTGTAATATGTATCATTCATAGTTGACTTCTTAAGGAATACATGGATATATTTCCTCAGGAAGAAATCTGAAGCCTTTACCAGGTTTAAATAATTTAAGGCTCCGGTGGAAAACCAAACAGAGAAGAAGATAAAGGTGTTGGGGAAAGATAATGGTGGAGAGTTCTCCAAGAAGGAATTTAAAGAGTTCTATAAGAAGTGTGGTATAGCACGAAAGAAGACTACTCCATACACACCTCAAAAAAATGGAGTTGCAAAAAGAATGAACAACACATTAATGGAAAGGCAAGAAGCATGCTCAGTGGTGTTGGGTTAGGACATGAATTATAGGTAGAGGTGGTGGAGACTGCATGTTACCTGGTTAATAGATTACCTTGATCAGCATTGGAGGATAAGTCTCCACAAGAGGTATGGACTGGTAAGAAACCCTCTCTTTCACATCTAAGGGTATTTGGTCATGATGCATATGTACGTGTTCCAAAGGAGAAAAAAACCAAGTTGGAAAGTAAATCTGAAAGGTGCATCTTTATTAGGTAAAAGGATGGTTTAAAAGGTTATAAGATTTGGAACCCAAAAACAAGGAAGATTGTGTACAGATGAGATGTGGTGTTTAGAGAGGTGAACGATGTTATTAAACATGAAGTCCTACCAAAGGAACCTAAGAAGATAGAGTTTGAGCTAAAGGAGGAAGAATCAAACTCTACAATAGAAGATGAATCAAAAGCTGAAGAGCCACAAACTCCAGTTGTGAGAAGATCAATTTGAGAAAGAAGGCAAACAAAAAGGTATAGTCCATCTTCTTTCTGTTCAAATTTTTCTTTATCTATTACTGATAATGACCCAACACTGTCAGGGAAGCAGTAGATTCAGAGGATGAAAAACCCTGGAAAGAGGCCATGGTTGATGAAATGGCATCTTTGGAAAAAATGAGATTTGGGATCTAGTGGAGTTATTAGCTGGAAGTAAACCTGTTGGAAAAAAATGGGTGTTTAAGAATAATATGAATGTGGAAGGCAAGGTGGAGAAATATAAAACTCAGTTGATAGAAAAAGGATATTCCCAATTACCGGGAATTGATTTTGGTGATATTTTTTCTACTGTTACTAAGGTAGCTTTTATTAGATTACTTTTATCTATTGTTGTTGCTTTTGATTTGAGGTAGAATAGATGGATGTGAAGACAACATTTCTTCACGAGGATCTAGAAGAAGAGATCTACATGAAGGTTAAAAAAGTACCTGTATGGGTTAAAACAATCACCAAGGATGTGGTATCAGAAATTTGATACATTTATACGGGGACTTGGCTTCACCAGAAGAAAAGAAGATCACTGCGTGTATTTTAAGTTGATTGGTGACCATGTTATTTATTTGGTCTTGTATGTGAATGATATGTTGCTAATTGGAAATAACAAAGAAATTATCCAGGAATTGAAGACCCAATTATCCTCCAAAGTCGAAATGAAATATCTTCATGCTGCAAAATATATTTTGGGCATGGAAATTAAACGATATCGGGAAAAGAGGAATCTTTGGTTAAACCAAAGGAATTATGTCAAGACAATACTGAAAAGGTTTAATATGCAAGAGAGTAAATTGGTGAAGGTTCCTATTCATGTAGGTGTAAAGTTATTTGTTGAAAAATGTCCAAGGCACAAGAAGAGGAAGAATACATGTCATGTTTTCCATATGCAAGTGAAGTTGGTAGCCTGATGTATGCAATGGTTTGTACTAGGCCATACATTGCACATGAAGTGGGAGTATTGAGCAGGTTTATGTCAAAATCAAGAAAGGAGCATTAGAGAACAATGAAGCAAGTTTTTAAGTATTTTCGTGGCACTAGTGATTATGTTTTGTGCTACCAAGGTAGACTAGGATTGGACAGAGTTTTGGACATCTGTGGCTTTGTTGATGTAGACTAGGCTAGAGATCTGGATCAGAGAATATCTACAAGTCGGTATGTGTTTAACCTATTTGGAGGTGCAGTCAGTTGGATGAGAAAGAGACGGTCTATAGTGGGACTTTCAACTATAGAGGAAGAATACATGGTAGCCACTCATGCATGCAAGGAAGAATTTTGGATGCAGAGATTGTGTTCAAGTATAGGGTTAGTACAACAAGCTATAAGGATATACTGAGATAGCCAAAGTGCAATTTTCTTAGCAAAGAATCATGCTTATCATTCAAAGACAAAGCACATTGATGTTTAGTATCACTTTTTGAGGGATATGGTTGAGTACAAAAAGGTATTGTTGGTAAAGGTGGACACTTTTAAGAATAGTACAGATGTATTGACAAATTTTGTGAGCACTGAGAAGTTTTCTTGGTGTAGAGAAACAATGGGCATTGCAGGACCAAACCAATGACTAAGTTCTCCTATGACCCCCTGTGTGGAAAAGAAAATAACAAGTGGGAGAATTCTGGGTGTGTGTTATATTCTTTTCATGACTAGCCCCACACACGAAGCCAAGGGGTTTGAGGGGGGTGGTCCGTCTTTCTTATGCCTATGTAGCCCCCCTCTATGGGGTTCGGGTAGCACCCCAGGAAAAAAATAATTGGACCCTATATTAGGTGGGTAGACCTACCTATGGTTTGTGCATGGGTTTTGCACATGGTTTTGGGCATGATCGTTTTCTGCCCATGGTATCTTGTAGATCCGGTCAAGGGAACTACAATTATGTTCTAATCTAGGGTTAATGGATTGGGTTTATGGATGCTTCGGCATGTATATATATGTATTGTAACATTGAAATGAATATAATGAAAAATCAATATGGTAGTCTCGGTTTTGGGATCTAGGGGAAAATCTCCATGTATATATGTTTTATGTTTTATGCTTTTGCTATTGTTTATTTTTCTGTTTTTAGAATTCTTATGTAGGTAATTTATGTACAGGGTTAAAATATACAAGTATAAGGAACAAGCACTTTGTGTTGTTGTACATATGGATACTTTCCATGTTTTGCTAAGAAGACCATGGAAATATGATAGAAAGGTGAACTATGATGTCAGGAAGAACACCTACACCCTGGAGAAAGATGGTAAGAAACATGTGTTATTACCTATGAAATAAGAAGGAGCCCACAATAACTATAATTCAAGCATATTATTGATGAGTGGAAAGGAAATGGTAATCAAAGATACATACAATGAAAATCAAGGGTAAGAAGACATGATAAAGGTTGTTGTTCTGAATTTGAATGTGGCCAATTCACCTCTAACAAACCAAAATTTGCTAAATGTTGAAAATGAAATATTTAATAATTGGGTGCTAATGGAAAGTGCAAAGCAATCAATACTCTTGGTAGCATAGATGGTTAAGATGGAAGAGATTCAGATTAATGAACAACAAAATATGATCAGGGAAAACAGTGGACAAGGGGAATTCAAGGATAATGCTGCAAATGGTAAAATGACCAAAGTTTATGAACATAGTTCCAGTGAAGAAAAACAAGACCATAATATTTCTACAAAGAGGTTGTGGTTCCAAACTGTCAGGCCAGGAGGTAACTCCTCAAATGAATTATGTATACATTAAGATTGATCATAGATGTATACATGGAGGCAAAGTCTCTCGGGCTTCATCTCCCAGTGTCTCTTCATATTCATATTCTCCTTATTTTCTATTTACATTATTTTACATAGATTCACCCAATCCCAATGATTAGGTGTCAAAATTCAAACCCTTAATCTGAAGGGATGTTGGTGAGTCCATGCATCATTCTAAATCTTTCGAACTTTTCTCTTCCAAGTGCTTTGGTGAAGATGTCTACGTTCTTCTCAATTGTGGAACAATGGCATAGAAGTATTGTCTTGGCCTAAACATGATGTCGAATCAGATGGTATTTTGTATTAGTGGGCTTTGTTCGATCATGGAACATTGGGTTCTTGGCCAACTTTATTGCAAAAGTATTGTCAATCGTGAGTGGAGTTGAATGCACTTGTTTCACCTACAAATCTTCCAGAATTTTCGTGAGCCACACAATTTCCTTTGTTACTTTAGTTGTCGCCACATATTCTGCCTTTGTTGTTGAATCTACTGGAACTAATTGTTTGCATGACCTCTAGGAGACAACTCCTGATCGAAGACTCATAGCATAACCTAAAGTAGATACCCTAGTTTCTTTATCTCCATCCAAGTCTGAATCAGAGTATCAAATCAAGCTGAAGTTTCCAACCTGTGTATACTTAAGTTCAAAGTCTTGAGTTCCCTTCAAGTACTTTAGAAATCTTTTTGCAGTAGATCAATGTCCCTCACAAGGCTTTTGCATAAAATTGGAGAGGATTCCAACATCAAATGAAATGTCTGGTCTGGTAGTAGTCAGGAAGTTGAGACTTCCTACAAGTTGTCCATACTTTGTTGCATGCTAAAATTCTTTTCCTTTAGTGGATGTGAGCTTTAAGATATTTTCTATTGGAGCAGTCAAAGGATTGCACTCAACCATGCCAAACTTGTTCAATAGATATCCAATGTACTTCTTCTAAGAGTGGAATATAAAATTTGGATGTTGAGTTACTTTAATACTGAGATAGTAGTGAACATACCCCAATTTTGTCATTTCAAAACCTTTCCTCAAATCCTTTTTTATGGATGCAGTATAGCTCTCATTGTTCCTTGTCATCAAAATATCATCTACATACACCACAAGATATACAACTATTTTTCCAACTTCCTTGACAAATAAAGTTGCATCATCAAGAACATAATGTTTGAAGTTGAGTTTCGAAATATGATCAGTTAACTTCTCGTACTAGGCTCATGGTGCTTGCTTGAGGCCATACAAGGATTTTACAAGATTGCATATTTTATATTCCTGGCCCTTCACAACAAATCCTTCTGGTTGGGACATAAAAACATATCTTTCATAGCTCCAATTAAGAAAAAAGAATTTACATCCATTTGATAGATTTCTAACAGTTTTGAGGTACCAAGGAAAAGAGTGTTTGGATGGTAGCCCAATTTTCTATGGGGGAAAAAGTCTCCTCATAGTCGACCCCTTCCTTTTGTGCGAAACCTTTTTCCACAAACCCATATTTTTTCTTGTCAAATGAGCCATCATCTTTATATTTTTTCTTGTAGACCACTTTCATCCTATTGGTTTGGTTCCCAATGGAGGATCAACCAGCTTCCAAGTGTCATTCTTTATTAAGGCATCATACTCTTTTTTCATCGCTTCTTTCCATTCATAATGAGAAGTGGCTTCTTTGAAGGAATTTGGTTCAAAATCTGAAGAAAAATTCAACTTGCAATCATAAGAAACATCCAGATCAACAAGTGAATCAGAATCATCTACATCACCTCCATTTTTCCTAGTTTAACTTCTTGTTCCTGTCTTTCCAACCTCATGAGGATGAACACTTTCAAGTGTCTTTGTCATCCATTTTAGAGGACCTTTCTGAGATGGACTAGGCTACTCAATTGACTGACTAAGTTAAGATTTAGTCTCCCAATTTTGTCAATCATATCACTCTAAGTGTCATTTGGATTAGTGGTTGGAGCTTCATGTGGGGGAGAAAGATCTTCAGAAGAAGATTCCATAAATTGATCCAGTATAGGAATCCCCCCTTCAAGATGTGGAATCTCATTATCAAATTCGCTCAACAACATTATCAACCTTTGAAGATTCAAGAAATATCGCATATCTAGATACTAAAAACTTATTATTAACTTCATCATGAGGCAAAGTCGTTTGATGTTTGATCCCATGTTGGTGAAGATAGTTTTAAAATTCATTTGAAGTGTATTATTTTTCATTATCAGTGTGAATAAAGCCAATATGAGATTGTGCATCATTTTAAATCCATGCATGAAAGTTCTTGAATGCTTGAAAAGCATCAGATTTGTTCTTCAATAAATAAACCTAACACATTCTCATGTAGTCACCAACAAATGTCATCATATATTTATTTCCATTTGAAAAAGGAACAATCATTATACCACATAAGTCTAAATTAATAAGTTCAAGCTTTCTATGTGCTTTGGAATGTAAATCATGAAAATATTGTTTGTTGTGCTTTCCTAAGATACAAGCATCACATTGCTTAAGTTTCCTAGGAATTGTAGGAAAACCAGTAACACCACTTTTCTTCAACATACAAAGGTTTTCATAATTCAAGTGCCCAAACCTAGCATGCCATAAAAGACTTTATGGAAATGTACCTTCATCATAATGAGAATTGTATGAAAAGTTGTGTCCCTGAGCAAAGGTACCTTGCAGCTTCAGAAGTCTTTCTTCTTTTATCCTCGTCATGACAAGTGAGCGATTTGATGCTTTTCTGACCTCAAACTTTCCATCAAACATATGAATGGAGTGTCCTTGCTGGAATATGTGGACCAAAAACAAAAAGTTTCTCCTCAGCTCCGAGAGATATAAAACATCATGCAGAAGAAAGTCTAAAAGACCAGGCAGTTTTAGCTTGATGGTGCCAAGCCCTAATGGCTTGAGTTTTGACTTGTCTGCAAAGTATATTTCTCCATTAACATTGTCAATAAATTCTTCAAAAAAATCACTTTTAAATTTCATGTGGCAAGTGGCCCCTGAATCAAGAAACTAGTCATTTTTCCAAGAAGCAAGTGAAGCATTAAATAAGTCTTCAATTACTCCAATATTGCAATGTGTCACAACATAGTGAGCGGATTCGCGTGCTTTACATTTCCCTTTGTCATTGGTTTTACCTTTGGCTTCATTTCTTTCCTGCTCAATTCTATCCCAAGACAACTTACATGTGGATGCATCATGTCCATCTCTATTACAATGCATGCAATGAATATTAGAATTTTCTCCTTGGAATTGTTTGCCCCCCTACCTCTAAATTTCCTTCTTCCTCTTCCTCTTCGGTCTCCAAAAATAGATATCAATGAATGCATTTAAAAAAAAAGTGTACCCTGTTGGCAATATACTTAAAAAAAAAAAAGCCCTTTTGGTGGCAAAAAATGCCCTTTTGGTGGTAATATATGTAAAGAAATACAGTTATGGTATATATATATGATAGAGGTATTATTTGGGGAAGATGTTACATGGGGAGGAAGTATATGGGGGTAGGTGGTATATGGGAAGGGTGTATATGGAAAGGGCGTATATGGAGGAGTTATATATAATGAGGGGAGGTGTTATATGGAAGGTAGACAATGATAAATGTTATGACGACATAGATAACGTGGCAGAGTTATATTATAGTGCAAGTGTGATGCCCCAACAGAGTGCCATGGGGTATGAGGAGGCGGTATGGCATAGTGTTTTATACAAGGCGCAGAGGATTCAACGTATTAAATGGACAACGTGGAGGAGTATACCAATGGGTAACCAACCAATGGAGGAGTATGTGTAACAAACCAATGGAGTGGGTGTCGATGGCGTTACAATGTTCTTTGCAGAGTCTTTTAGCAGCAAGGAAGGCTAAAGAGTGATTTACCTTTCACCGTGGAGGCACCAAGTCTAAGTCCCACAAAGTAGCAAAGGCGAATGAGATGGGATGTCATGGAGTATATGTTACAACGGTGAAATACATGGAATGTATGGAATTGTCAGGTGTGAAGATGAAGTCGAAGGGTGATTCCAGCGATGGGTTAAGCGTTCAAGGGTCACCTCTGACACCATTCAGGAGTAAGGTATATATGTTATATAACTGGGTAGCTTGGAGTCAACTAACGTGGAATTTTTAACTATTACAAATTCTTATTCATACAACTCAAACTTTAACCCAACATTAACAAAACAACGGAGCATACCAGTCAAAACGTTCTGTAGATGAGGGATTTTGTCGAATGATTCAGCCACGATACCATGACGCTCATACCACTTCAATGTAGTGCATAAATTGGTGTTGAAGCATGGAGTGTTGAGGCAACGTCAACGCACAACCATATCAATGTTCACCATACCACAACACTTCCATGCAACATAGACTCGATCTTCCAATAACACAGTCACAGTAATGCACTATCATTCAACCTCCAACACCATGCTCCAGGGACTAATAGACTGCAAATTCTATGCAGAGATTTGACAAATTGCAAAGAAAAAATTAATAGAAGGGAGTTCGAAGGGAGTTACAAGGGAAAAAAGGGAAGCCAAAAATGGAGCTGGCTCTGATACCATGTCAGGCTAGGAGGTAAATCCTCAAATGAATTGTGTATTTTCATTAAGGTTGATCATAGATATATACATGGAGGGAGAGACTCTTGGGCTTCATCTTCTAGTGTCTCTTCATATTCCTATTCTCCTTATTTTCTACTTACACTATTTTATACTATGTTGCCAGGAAACGTGGGTTCGGGGACGAGTACGTCACTTTTTGAAACAAGTTGCATGGGTTCGTCAGGGGTATATTATAATTTATATATATAATATATAAACATTATATTTTATAAATTATAATATATATGAATTTGTATATTTTTCAACTTTAAACGTGAAAACTAAAATACTTATGACTTAAACTTTATATATTTAAACATGCACATAATTGAACATTCAACATTCACAATGAAATTTCAAAATTTCTAGTTTGATATAAGTGCAAATTGGAGTTTACATATTAATAAGAATCATGATATATGTCCATTGTCATACTACAATCAGAATTTGCCTTAAGGCATTTCCAAACAAGAACTAGGAAATTTTAAAATACGAAATAAAAATAGCTAATAGTGAACAATGACTTCCTCAAGCCATGTTATCAACATCCATGTCATCAGAATCACTTAGATCTTCAGTTTCCATCCTCTCCAAGTAGGAATCACTCTCATCTTGAGGCTCCTGATCATCCATAGCAACTGGAGGTAGCTCAATAAGGTTATCTGGTTGTATCTCCTTGTCCACACACATAACATCATCTATGTATTGGTCTCATCTCTTGAAAGGACCCTCCTTGTACCCAGGGTAGTTTCGAGATATGAGACGAAGTGTGCTATGAATGTACACTAAGTTCTCTGCCTTCTTTGAGCCCAACCTATTTCTCTTTGTTGAATGGATAAAGACATAAGTACTCCAATTTGTCTCGCAATATGAAGAACTAGCTACCTTGAATATTAGGTGAAGCTCATTAAATTAATTAAAAATTAAAAAAAAAAAAAAACTAAAATGAACCCCAAAGAACCCTAAAGAACCCAATTTTGGGGTTCCAAGTACCCATCATGAGGGTTCTCCATACCTGTCAAGACAAAAGAACCCATTTTTTTTTAATGGAGAAACTAGTTCTTCATTGAAGAACCTGATTCTTATGGGTTCTTCTTAGAAGAAACTGTACCTGAATCCAGTACTTGGGTTCGATAGCCCTACCCTCTGTTCATGAACCTGTGCAACATATATTTTATATATATCCATGCAATCCCAATGATTAGGTTTCAACACAAACAATTTTTACAAGTTTTTGGTTATTAATTACTTTGGCGATAGGTAAAAAAAGCTGCTCAAATGGAGAAGAACACTTCTTACAAGCTCCTGTAAACTTAATTCTTCAATAGGAAACCTTACAAACATATATAGAAAGCTTAGCTAAAACAAATGGACACATTGCTTAAATGCAGGAACAAGTTATTTGATAATACTCAGTAATTGCAGCAATACTATAGAAAAAATCATAGTTCAATGGAAACCTCATGCACAAGAGTCCATGAATGTTTTCAAGTCTGAAAGTATGATGCATGGACATCATTTTAAATTCCTATCCATAAATGATTTCAAGTCTAGAAGTATGATGCATGGGCATCATTTTAAATTTTATTTTCCTTGTAAATTCTAGAAAAGTTGAGTTTGTTGAAGAATGATGAATGTATGTAATAAATGGCTTAGTGTCATTGGTGCTCGAGATCATCCCAAGGATCGAAGAGCTAACTGCTATGTATCTTTAGTCAATTAGGGTTTCGTTTCTTTTCTTCGTCGATTAGATCAAAAGAGTTTGGATCCGAACCGAATAATGGATGTAATCGTTTTGTGGTTATATATTAATAAAGTATGGCACCCGCTGGAAGGGGAAGCCGATTGTGTTGCAATTCTATGTAGCCTTAAAATAATCCTCTTTAATAAAGTTTGTTTATATATATAGATTAATTAATTAAGGAAGGAAGGAAAGAAGGGTGAATGCAGGGGTTTGTATATGCGGTAGACTACTGAAACACCCTTCGTAGTCTTTCCTGTCAAATATTGTGAATCCTCTCGCAGACCAGAGGTAGAGCATAGTGCTAGGAGTTTGAAGACTCAATGAGGATTAATCGATCCTTGTGCTGGAAAGGTTTCCGATGGGATTTTAAATGAATAGCAAATCGGTTAATTGATTGAAATTATGAGCGCATGCTCAGAAGTTGTGACCATAATGTGCGAGTCACAGTCGTGGAGATTCTTTGTATACCCATCATCATTAAGGGATGGGGACTGTATTCTGATCTCCAATATTACGAATGGGAGCAATTATTGTTTAATTTCCCGTGATGTTAGATCTTATCATAATCCTGGGGAAGACTGCGATTGAGACAGCCAGTGACCAAGTCTTCGTAATTGAGTTGAATATAATTGAAGGAATGCTATCCAAACAAGAGAAGGATGTCTGCGATGATTAAAAAATACCCCTGCAGGGCGATGATGTGTTAATGTTGAAGGTCTGAAGGATAAATCAGTCTACTTTCATGCGTTTTAGAAAAAGAGAGAGCCGGCTCTGCATCAAATCACTTGCATTCCGATAGTGTCTTCTACGCATTGGATTATTTAGGATACCTATGAATCTCTTTTATTGGCAACCATTAACCACTCTAGCACATTTCTTCCTCTATTTGTTTATCTCGGTAAGGGGCTTTGATTCAAATGACACCTACATAGTTAATGCATATCCACACACACTTTGATTGTCATGAACTAATCTTGATCATGAAATTCTTGCTATTCATTCATACGATAAGTATGTCACCTATATATCATTTAAAAGTACTTCATAGATAAGTAAATGAATATATGCTATGATGATGGGCCCTTTGGCAAGGAATTTTTTTTGAGAAAGAACTTTGGAATCACCACATAGTTACCTTCATAAAGCAAAGAAAGTTGCCTTTATGGTTGTATTCCATGAATCCCTCTGCATTGATTCATGCATTTTGTTCTTGAGCATAAATAGCTTTAATGCCTCATGCATATGATATACACATAGGCATAATGATGTTTGAAATGACTCAATTGTGAATATTCACTGAGATGAAATTTTATAATGAGATATAAAAAACGTTATGACATAATAATTAATTAACTGATTATCGCTAAACATCATTTCGCCATTAATTCATTTACAATCTTGAGGAGGTGGATAAATAAACTATTGAGGAAATATAAATGATTTGTTCCATATCTATTTGTATCCTAAATTATACATGAAGAGATAAAAATAAGACATGGTATATCACCACATATGATTTTTGCATGTCACCACTTACTAAAATGTCGAACCACTCCTGTAGACATGCGTTGAGATGGAATACAATCCTAGATAGATTACATGTGCCAAAGGCATTGCATCAATTTATCATCAACTCTAAACACTGGAAGCATGTACCACACAACTAAAAGATTATTACATCCATAAGAGGTACACCAACTTGTCACTTTGATCCATCTCAAAATTGATCACTATAATGTGCATTCTATATTGATTATATCACATAAAGTTGTAGTTTCCATATGGTGACCAAAATTACATGTTCATATAGAATTATGAATCTTTAATTCTTTTTGAGAAAATATCATAACTAATACATGAGTTTCATTCTCATTTTCTTTGCTGGTCAATAATTTTCTATTATATTATTAAGAAAATACAAAATACATGATGTTTTTCCATGGCTCTCTTGACTTCACTCGGACCGGATTTGTTAGCTACGAGAGCTGGAATATGTTGCATGAGATTTTGCCATTCAGACTTTATTTCTGAAGGGATAGACAGCCATATATACCAAAAAGGGAACAAAATTAGTAAACATCTTGTAGACTGCATATCAAGGTGGCAGTTGGGGAGGTTGCATGGACCATTGAGCCATGTCCTTCATGTATATGGAAGTCGATGTGATCCATTCTTGCCTTGACTTCATTCAGGCAGTTGTTGGTCTGTGATTAGCTTCTATGTACATTGTCCAATTATTCTAAGATCTATGTTTGGCTATATTGAATGTCATTCATATAGGGCACCAACTTATTTCTGTCATCGTACTTGTTTTCCCTGAGGATATCCAAGTTGGTCTAGATTCCTAATAAGGAAGAGGGTTGATTGACATGGTCGGGAGAATGGGCCAGATCCTGGGAAATTTCCCCTTCTCTCTCCATGCTCCCAGAATCTTCCTCACTAAAATTGTCCCCTCTGCCCACCCTTGATTCGCGTCGCCTCTAATAGTTACCTCCTCTGCGAGGTCTTCCCCGCTGACAAGGCATTTCTGCAAACAAAAAAATATCCAAGACCTAGAACAACACCATATCATCTTCCCCCACTAGACACCTTTGTTCCAAAACTTGGAAAGCCTAGTGCTTTCGACAAAGGATTGACCTAGGCTTAAGAAAGAAGGACCTCAACACTCTAAGAAACCACTTGATATGAAAGGTGGTAGAGTCCACCCTAAGACATAAACCATACTTCCAAGCAACTCTAAGACCAAATAAACTCAAAATGATCCCCCTCACCTATCAATTCACAAGGAATTTTACCCCTCTATGACAGAGCTCCAAAACAATAATCTTCCCAGACCCTGGCTTACAGAAAACACTATCAATCAACACAGGAAATATGTTTGAAGAATTACACCACTTCACAACATAGAAGTCAACAATTACAAACCACAAGGGTCCAATTCCTTTCCATCTTAGAGACACTAGCTTATGAGACTGAAAACACAACCAATTTGGACTTGAATGAACCCCTATAGTGATGAAGAAACATGACCCAAAACATGCCATGGGAGCTTGTCAACTAGTATACGAAGGCACCGGGGAGGAGTACCGATTCCCCTTGACCACAGACACACAGATCCAAGTTCGAATTCACGTACTAGACAAGAGATATATCTGAATACTAGTGATCTCCTTCCAAGCCAGAGGCCATCAACGCTTGAAGAAGCCGACCATAACAATTACCACAACTATACTGAGCAGGGACCTTCGGGGGTGGAATTGCACCGCTCCAAGATCCCAAATAAACCCCTAAGATCGTCTTGGACCTGAAACGGGTGGAATTGCACCGCTCCATGATCTCAAATAAACCCCTGAGATCATCTCGAACCTGAAACACCTACACAATTTTATTTCACAATTGCTCGGTGCCAATTTAGCTCTCTGAACAAACCTTCCTCGCAAACCAAACAAGGTCTTCCCTCCAAAGTTCCCATGTTCATCTCTCAATTAACATTAACCTTACCACTCCACATCACCTGAATAATAAATATACCCAAAACCTTTAGAGGTTTCATTGTCTAGTCAATCCACCATTAGAGTGCATTTAAAAGCTTGAGCATGTTGGAGTCGTGAAAGGGTGAGGTGGCACCAAAACCTCATTAACCATGATTACCCCATCGGGGTTCATTCTTATTTACCTTATATTGAAATATTGGATAAACTTGCAAAATCCATAAATAATAAGACCCATGAATTACCTATAATAAAACGCTTGAAAAAAGTTAAAAATACAATCAAACCTTTCAAAAACTTATGAATTCGTCCCAACTCATAATTCGTTATGCTTATGGCAAAGCTCTTAAAGTGCGTTTGCTTGGTCACGAGAATCGTATCATATCCGATCCACTAAAATACAAACACAAAAATATTCTATTTCATATCATATTCATTGTTCGCCACAAAGTTTCTGTGTGACAACGCTCGCCACAGTTTCTTTGAGACAACACGGTGCTTTTATCATAAAAATAATTTCAGTTGTAACATTCTTTTGAGGAAGTGGAGGATCTTCTCCAAGATATACCCCATTCAAAAAATGCGGCTTTCAGAGATCCAAATTAAAAATGAGATATTCCTTATATGGCCCGGCCTCTGCAATCATGCATGATATTCGCCTTTCATTCCCACCTCAAACCACGGTGTGCCTTTCATAAACATTCTGCTAAAATAAGTTGACATTCACGTTGAGTTTGCCTACCACAGACCAGTGTGTGCTTTTCAAAAACACTACTAAAATACGTTGACCTACACGTGAGCCACAATCTACGATCTGAGAATCGATACTGCAACAGCCCACAAGATTTCTTAATAAATATGCTATATTTGGTTCTACGCTACTGAAATACGTTGGCCTATGCCCGAGCCACAATCTACCATACTCCTTCAAAAGAAGATTTCTTAATAAAAATATAAATATTCATCGTTTGTATTTTTATTTTTATTGAGAATTGCTAATTTTGAAATATTTGTAGTTATATTTCATAAATGTTTACAAATTTGTGACTTACTACATGTGTTTTTCTATATGTTACAAATTGGTGATTCACATGTTTTTTTCTCTAGGCTTAACCCATAAAGTTTGGAAATAAATTATTCACCAAAGTACTTTGAAAATAATTTTTAACATTTCTAAAGGAAAAAATATATATAAAAATGATCTTAAAATTAAAATAATTCTTCCATCCAATATTAAAATTAATCTCAACACCTATTCATTCTAATTAAAATTTAATAAAAAAAATCTTAAATTTAATTCTTTCAACTAAATATCATAAAAATTTAAACTAATTTGGGTGCCAAGGTATGATGGAGACTAATTCCCGAATAAAACAAAATCGAATATCTCTTCCATATGGAAACTGGTCCTTAAGTCCTTCTCGATTATTGCATCTGTATTGGCTTGGGGAATAGGATCAGGGACTAGGATTCGAATTGGCAATAGGATCAGGGACTAGGATTCAAATTGGCATCGATCCATGGTCAAGTTGTAGAAACAACAACATTCTCCCTCGTGGCATAATCACATTCCTTGCTTCTTACATAATTAAATTCTTGAACCAAATTGGGGACCCAGATTGATCAGACATATGAGGACAGCACTCGCTCTCAGCGTTGGAATTACAACGCCCAAATCAATCACATGTATCTTGGGATAACTATATCAGGGCGTTGACTTCAACTCACATTCGATTAAACGAACACGAAGATGAGCTACGATGGCCCCCCACGAAACAGGGATCCTACTCCGCAAAAGATGGTTATCTTCACGCGATAGCCTCAAAGGAACCAAACTCTCTCAATTGGTAGTGGCGACATCTTTGGAAACTAAAAAGGCTTGCTAAATCCTGATTGTTGTTTTGGTGTATTTTGGACAACAAGCTTCCAATGGGAGAAACTCTAAAAAATTGCTCCTTTTATGGCCCCTCATGGTCTTCCCTATGTCGCAAATTTGAGGAAACAACCAAGCACCTCTTCCTATTTTCTCAGGGTCTCCGACAGGTTTGGAGATCCATATGAAAGGGGCATTCAATTTCCATTAACTGGCAGGGTGACAATATCTCATAGGACAGGGAATCCTGGTGGAACAATTCCCAACCACACAAGATGCGAAACATCCCCTTGCTCGCCTACTGGGGTCTTTGGATTAGTGGAAACAGATAGAACTTTCATGATCAACCTTTCTTCAGATCGTACCTCTACTCAGTGTATTTCCATATATTCGCTTCTGCCTGACGATGATAACCCTCCTAATCGTTCGGTCACCTCAAAAAACATTGATTACTCTACCCCCGGGCATATTTTGATGGCTCCTCGCAGCTTGCGCACTATGGCGACGGTGCTATTCTCCACCTTAATCAATCCCATAATTTTCATATCAAAGCCGGGTTGGGACAGTGAACAAATAACTTTGCTGAACTACACAACCTCAAACTATTGCTCCTTTTTGTACTTGAGAAAGATTGCAGACAGCTATAGACAGGTTTGCACAAAAATCTACTGTCACACACACACACACTTAGAACTCTTCTCAATGAAGTATTATTGAACAAATCTCGTTTTGACCCCATATCTTTTCAACACATTTACAAGGAAAGGAACCATATTGCAGACTAACTATCCAAAGAAGACACACAACAGACTTTTGGCGCTTGGCATGTGACATAGGTGACTGAAGTGGAACATTTTCAATACTACCACCGACCATTTATTGAGGATATATAGGCTCCCATGGTTACACATGAATGATTATGATTATTACAAACATCCCCATAGATGGATAAACATTCCTACACCTTTTTTGAACTCTACTATGTATTTTTGTATTCAGAGCTTTTCTCTACAGATGTATATATGATCAAGAATGATATAGATAGTAGATATTGTAAAATCAACAATTTTTATAATTGATAGTAAAATCAACAATGATACAGATAATGGATATAGTAATTATAATTGATAGTAAATTCAACATCTTTGTTTTTGATGACACTGAAATATACAACATATAATAATAATTTTTATCCACATTAATAGAAATTAAAAAGACTTTTCATGGAAAAATAAATCATAAAAATTTAAAATAATAAAAATATTTAAAATCTATTAAAATATAAATATTTTAAAATGTGAAAACCCAGACTAACTCAACTATAAAGATATCTTTTTTGTTATTTCAATTTTCCATATTTAGAGAAGCAAAGTTAGCAACCTATTTAATAAATAAAAACTATACTTTAAGGCTATTTTAATTATATTTTATGTATTTAAAAAGCAAGGATTAATCATAACCTATTTTATGCTATGCCTCCCTTTTCATCATAAAGTTAACTATTTCGCCCAAAAAAAGACAAACTCCATCAAATCTTTTATTCTCTCATTATTCAACCAACCAAAGATTGATTCTCTCATTATTCAACCGACCAGATAGAAAGTAATAGATGAACCAACCCTCTTACATCCTCAAGAGTCATTTTACTTCACAGTTATTTAAATAAAGAACTGAGCCGTTTTACTTTACACTTTTTCTAATAAAGAATTGAGAGCGTGTTCAAAGTACAAATTGAGTTAGGTATATTCTTTGCTTCTTCTGAACAAAATTAAAAATAAAGCCTTTTCTCTCTAGTTATTTTAGTATTTTTATAAATATGTGTTCGCAATTAAAGTTCATATTAATCACTCTTCCTGTTTTCATGAATATCTGTAATTAAAATTTGAATTTTCTTCTCGTTGCCATATTTTTGTCAAACTTCTTCTCTACCCAAATAGTACATCACTTAACATACGTAGTCTTTGAAATCTTTTTAAGCACTCATAGCTTTTTATAATATAAAAGTGTGTACAATTAGAGACATTAATTCACTGAATCTCTCATTTCATACCTGTAAAATTGCCCTTTGACAACTATTAGCGCTCAAATTCCAAACACAATGCTATCCATTTGCAATACATGTCATCTTAAATGAGGGAATTAAAGCAGAAAAAGTACCAAAGGTGGTCACAAATAAAGAAAGCTCTTTATCCATTAATGTAACACATTAAAAATATTATGCCAGCCGCTATAAAAATAGTATGCCAGGCTCTTTATGTGTTGTTTCTCAATGCAGTTTAATGAACAATTTCAAATGGGATACCAACAATTTCACCATTCCACAAGACTACAAAATATGGATGGTAACCACCATCATTTTTTTATTTTATTTATATATGTTGTTTTCATTTTCAACAGATATAGATATTTCAAGAAACACAGCCTGACATTTATTTTATCTGAACACACTAATGCATACTAAAAGCTATTTCTTGCATTCATAGCAAAGTATGAAGCATAAGCTTTTATGCAGATTCTATATAATAATCAGTTCCTCCTGGAAAGAACAGAGGTTTTTATTCTATGCCAACACTAATTTACTATCCTAACGCTTCTGCAAACTATTCTCAACTCTCCTCCTTCCGGAGAGGAATGCACATATACATATTCCTTTTGGAACGTAGCTCCAAAAGATCCTGATGCCCCAAAAACTTGGGCAAAAGCTTTGCATGAAATCCCAAACTGTCTGAAAAGAGAACACCATCTATTTATACATACGAAACTAACCAAATGAAAAGAACATTCATGGGCAGCCTGACTACAAGCTGTATTTGCTTCACAGACTTGCAGAATCAGTCAGCCCAGGCAGAACATAGAATTAGAAGTAACTCCTTTCAAGGTCACATGTTGTTTAGGGGATTCACCAAGGAGCTTAATCTTGAAGCCGAACAAAAAGAAGCTTCAAATATTGAGTTCCATAGAAGTGATTCCTTCTTATCATCATCCATCATCTACTGTATTTATGTTCCATGTACGGTGCCAACTGCAGTATAATCAGCAGCAAAAAAAAAATAGCAGAGATGTCATGTTTGTCATCAATAAATTTGACAACCATGCCTACACCATGCTGGGAACTGTCATCAAGGGCCAAAACATAAAAGTCTATGCCATAAAAACTTGCTACTTGAGAACATTCTTTTTCATGTCAAGTACCCAACTGGGACATGGTTTTTAGATTTGTGGGCTTACAGATGAGCCATAGCTTGTGAGATCACCCCATGCTCCACCAGACCAGTAATTTGTAGAGTCTCCAGCCTGCTCAAAGAGTGTGGTCTCTGATGGAAGCTGCCATTCTGAGGGAACTGCTAGGGATCCTTGATCACTTCTATTTGAGTTCCCATGGAAATCCTCCAGACCTGCAAAACTAAACTTCAATGAATTCAGGGCACTCAGTGCTGAAAGATTGGTCAGTGAGGATATGGGGTTAAGGTTATTTAGACTATTCTGGGGTCCAAAGGAGGATTGGGTACTGCTGCCACAGGAGAGACCCAAAAAATCAGAGTTATTGCAGTTGGGTAGAACAGACCGACCCCCTTGCCTTGCAGCTTGTTGCATTCTGGCAAATGCTAGATTAGCCTCAGTCGATGCAGGAGTATTATTTGCAGCAAGATTGAAATAAGAGCTTGAATTAGTAGCAGGATTAAGGTCAGCTTGATGGTCCAAGCCAATTGGAAGGGCACTTGCAGAGGGTGCACCTGAGGTGGATGGCTCACTTTGTGTGCTAAACACGGGCTGATCTGCAGCTACACTTCTCTTAGCCCTCTTGTTCTTTCTGCAACCCCCACCAACAGGTACAGTCCTGAGAGTCCCTCCTTTGGTCCAGTACCTTCTGCAGGTCTTGCAGAAATGACGAGGTTGTGATAAACTGTAGTTGTTGTAGTAGCAGAACTTGGTGTTGGTGGACTCGCATCTTGGGCATTTCAGGGCTTGTTCAGGCTGAGGTTTCAGCCTTCTCTCAAGCAATGGACGTGAACATGAAAGCAGGTCTTCGCCACTTGGCCTAAACCCTCTCTCCTGCATCATGCCCTGGAGAACAAAACCAGTCCTCAAAAGCATTATCAAATGAGCACAAATTTAACATCACCCACCAACATCAAATATCTATGAGCCAGAAGCCACAACAAAATAAAATCACATCACAGAACCGAAATCAGGACAATGCTTAAATGAATCTAATTGGAAACCCAAAAACCAATAACCCTTCACAGAACTCAATAAAACCCTAACATATCTTCTTGAATTAAGCTGCAAAACCACTTACCAACATAACAACACTTCCCTAAAACCTAAGATCAGAAACCCTAATAATGTAAACATCACATAAATCACATGTTCACTAAAATATTATACCACCACAGACCAACTTTCGTTAAAGTATTTTCTCCAAAATCAGAATACGATCTCAACCAAATTCCTTGGCACTCTACAACTTTTCTGATAAAAGCTATTCTCAAATCTCAGTATATGTACTTAAGTGAAATAAGTTAAGAGTCATGATCAGCTATGGTACATATATAAATCTGAAAATTTCCAAATTCAAAGAATTCTAAAACCCACAATAGGTATGATACATATTTGACAAAACCCCACAAAGAACTGCATATAATTGAAAATAAGCTCACTAAGACAAAATCATGAATAAACCCATAAGCAAAAACCAGATAACCAATCATTTTTACATGTATATATATACCTGTGGCCAATCAGTGGAATCCATGCAGACCTGAACAGGGCTGAGCATCATTGTTCTGTAAACCAAGTACTCAAAAACCACCTACTTCTCCACAGCCACACTAACCACAAAGTATGACCAACAACTACCGGCCTTACAATCACATATAAATACCACACACAACAGAGAATTTACAGCAGAAAAAACAAAAGAAATGATGATGCAGGTGGCTGGGGTGGAACCCGTGACCGTTGAGGAGGAGGAGCAGAAGGAGAGTGAGTGCGAGGGCGATAATTGGAGGCGACGAAGAATAAGAAGGGAATGTGAAGGTGGTGGGGATAGAAAGAAAGTGTGAGTGTTGGAGAGAGAAATAGACCGAAGCAGAAAAAGGTGACGAAGTATCCGTAGAGTCGGTGGCGGCGGGCCCTTCACGTCCGACGAGTAGTCGTCATCAGATGCGTGCGGTCGGGGGATTCTCTGTCCCCATTCTCCGTCCACGTGTACCAAATTTTGCGGGTTATTGTGCGAGACAGTGGAGATCAAATATTTAATACATTGACCTATGTTTCTATGAAGTACCCCAAACCCTTATTCTTTCTTACACACCAACCCTCACCAACCACCCTTAGGGGATGAATCACATATGCAATGTCATCCCATTCTTATCTTCTTACTCACATGTGCTTACGTGGCATTCCTAGCAAAAGTAGGTTTGGTCTTCTCAACTCTAATATCGACACAAAGTACATGAGGATTCACACCCAATGGTGGGGGGTCGGGTGGGGTAGGATTCACACCTAATGGTGGGGTGAGGGGTGGGGTAGGATTCACACCCAATGGTGGGGTGGGGTTTGACATGTGCCGTTTGCACTTTGGTGGGCTATAGAAAATGTGCCATATTAACCATATCTCAAATGACCCATTCACACATTGAAAACAATAGACATCAAGCCAATGGGGTTCACTGCAACCACTCACTAATTTGACTTATCTGGAAATTAGTTGTATCTGTACAACATTTATGCACACGTGTGTATGCATTTCTCATAGAGTTGGCCACCATCATTGGGGGATCAATTTTTCTTCTTCATGAAGCTTCATGTGGAGAAAAGATACCAATATAATTTAATGTAATGTCCTTTTAGTAGAATATATTCACTATCTAATATTCCTTTCCTTGTGACCCTTTCACCATCAGCGTGTTCCAAATCATTATCTTTTATATGCAGACAAATTATACAATCCATCAACGCACCCACAAGTGCCCTCGTTGGTCCAGCCAACTAAGTACTAGTTTATAACCTAGAGGTCTATATTTGACTCAACATTTTTTTATAAATACCAAAATTATTATATATGTTTTAATTTATTTGTAAGCCCAAATGTATATTGACAATCGTTGGTCCAGCCAACTAAGTACTAGTTTATAACCTAGAGGGCTATATTTGACTCAACATTTTATTATAAATACCAAAATTATTATATATGTTTTAATTTGTTTGTAAGCCCAAATGCATATTGACAAAGTGGTGATGCACATTAGGTTTAAAACTAGATTTTATCTATTTGATTAAGAAACATTTTTATCTCCTAATAAATATTTGACTCAACATTTTATTATAAATACCAAAATTATTATATATGTTTTAATTTGTTTGTAAGCCCAAATGCATATTGACAAAGTGGTGATGCACATTAGGTTTAAAACTAGATTTTATCTATTTGATTAAGAAACATTTTTATCTCCTAATAAATTAATTTCAAAATTAAATTAATTTTTTTATTTTACTTTTTATACACATAAACATGGTATATTTTATATGTTTACCATTAACACGGTCAACATTTATCATATCACTAGAAACAAGTTCAAGATTAGATTTTTTATTTTTAATTTGATTAAAAAACTTATTTATAAAAGTAATATGAAGTTAATTTATTTCTACTATTATATGAATATATATATATATATATATATATATATATATATAAACTAAAGAAAATTAAGAATATGTGTTTCTTTGTAAAAGATTATAAATTCAAATCCAGAGGAGGATAGAGCATGTACACTTCTGTAGACTTTAGTAGTTAAATTGTTGGGTGGAAGTTGGTCCCTTGTCCCACAGACAAGGGGTCTGATGCACCAATTTGATGTATGGCTTGGTCATTGCCTTAAAAATAAATTATTTTTATTATTATATAAATATATATCTTCAATCTTATTATTGGAAGAATTCATAATGTATGTATGTAGTTCAAGTGTTTTACTCTAGCACAATGTCTTTACAAGTAAACAACTCACATTACTTTATTATTCTTTATATGCTTTACTCATGAACTCTCAAATCATTTGACTTATATCTAACTAGATTCTTCACCTTCTTTATGGTGGCTCTTCCCTTCATCACGATTTTAACCATGGTAATCGTCTTAATTGCTCATTTTCTGTCATAAACACTAACAATTATAATAGTACTCATGTGTCTTATGCTTCATCTTCTAAGCAAATCCTTCTTATGTGCACTTGTTGTGGTTCCTTCATGCATGTGCATTGCCTCATTCTGCATTTCTTTCTTTTCTTGTGCCTACATCATAGACAATTTTTTCCAAGTAAACATGCACCCATAATTCCCTATTCCCATATGCCCCTAAACAATTTTTCAATGCATTTCCCCCTTTTAGTTTGTCTATCCTCTCTTGCACATTCCTTTATGTTGCATTTGAACTATGCGTGGATGCTTCTACATCATATTTGCACTCAAATTATATGACATTATATCCATAATTGCATCTCTCTCTCTTTTAATAGAAATAAATTAAAAGATACATTTAGCCTCCCATAGAAGACCCACAACATATACATTAAATTCTATAAAAAATGACTTTAATTTTTAATTGTCTATCATATTCCCTATATTGAGTTAATTAGGAGTTTTACAGAATCACAAGACAAGATAAATACTACCCAAATGATTTATATGAGGAGATGCAAAAGGTTAGATGAGCATGAAAGAAGGATGCCCTAGCATAAATCAAGGCTACTTCAATTGCTAGAGGCCAATGAGGACTTCTTGTCTCCTCTTAAACGGGAAATAATGTACCAATTTTCCTATAATTGTGCTATATATGATGCTTAACTACCATCCCTCCCCATGCTTGTTGTAGAGACTATATTCTCTCATTGTGGTAATCATTACAAATTAATTTCCAAACTCAAATAAAGACTATACATTCAAGGTTGTTTATTCGTTCTCATGTGCTTGTTCATTCGAAGAAGTTAGCATCACTAATGCCATTGTGTGATCATCAATATGGTGAGTCCAATTACCTAAATATTATTACATACTAATGTATAATTTCCATGTATATATTTTTATGAGTGGTTAGGACTTAAGGAAATTGGATAGAAATTACCTATTAATATTAATGGCCATCCACACTCTTAATGCAACATTGTAAGGTTCATAGGTAGCTTTAGATACACATTCTTCAGACTGAGAACTCTAATGGTAAAAATTTATTTATAAATAGGTTGTGCATGATGTATATAGTTGATCCATGGTAATGAGTTATTAATAAACTACAACATTTTTATACCTCCTCGTGCTCATTAAAGAAAGTTTTATTGAGACTCCTTTTAGGTAAATCACCTCTAAATGCTAATAAAGGCAAGTTGTATTGAGACTCCATTAGGTAAATTAATTATATAATTTCAAATCTCTTTCAACTTGTAATTGGATGCACATGCACATACGTAACATACAAAATTCACACTTTGGTACTCACATATGCCTACGCATTGGGAGGTGCCTTGTGTGGTACACCCCTACACTAAATTCTTGTATGATCCATCTAGTGATGCCAAAATACTTGGCAATTATTGTCTTAATGTTATGGATCATATTCTTAAAGTGTCTCTCACCCTAGCCTAGATGTGGGAACGTATTATGATGTTTAACACATGTGGTTTCCTTAGGTACCTACCCTACTATGGTCTCTAATTCTTGTTGTTACTTTAATCCTTGATATATCACCTTTTTGGGACATTCTCTAAATTCATGTCTCTAGTTGGGGGTACAAGCCCCAATCTAGGTCCATGGTCACTTAAGATGCGCTAAAAATAGGTCCACGATTTCTCAAATCTATTTGGGACTTGTTATGTAATATTTTGGTATTCATCCCTAGATTAATATTGTATGCTTGTACATGATGAAAGGATGGAGAGACTAGAAATGTAATAGCTTTGAATACTAATAATAAAAATACATCACCAACTACAAATGAATAAGGACAAAGTTATGGGGTGTTCCATGAGATAGGGAGACTTAATAATACTAGCACAAATTACTATATTTGATTGTCCTCATCCTAGAAATAGTGGGAAAAGGTAGTTACTTGAACTTCTTGGGGAAGCCACATGGTGCTTTATGGGCCTCCATGTTTTGCCATACCTTTTTGTTTTGGGTGATTCCTCATTCATTGTATCCCATTTTTCTTTTGTTTATGGATGGAAAGAAAAGTTGGATGAGAAAGAGACTGAGCTTGTTGATTGTATAATATTGTTGGATATACTAGTAGTGGAAAACTTTTCCTGTGTACATGAAAGTAATTGTAGTTAAGTAAAAATGTCCATAGTTGAGATTCCCTGAATTTTCTAACATTAAGATTTTTTTTTCAATGGAACTAGAGCCCTATAGAAAGAGAGAATAGCCCAAGGATTGTACTGCAAAGAAGGGGATTCCTTTCTTTGGGCTATGCATGCTAAGGGGGCAAGGGAGCTAGTAAACTAAGATTTTTGTGAGCAAAATAAATAGGGAATGATTGTAATATCTTGTTATCTAGAATGGTTTGGGAATTAGATTTGGCTTAGGGACCCATATGTGGATTCATAACTTTGTTGGAAAATGCAATATGGTAGCTTTAGGTTTTCCTTATTCTTTAATACTTGTTTGTGAATCTTATTTATCTTCTTGTGTTTTTGTATTAGATATTTTCATCAAACAAATATCAAGATCAAAATAGTAAAGACAATGCACATAGATATTAGGATCCAAGCTAGGGAAAAACCCCTCCAAGGGAAAAACCTAGAAAAAATCTTCTCTTCTTATAAAATCTACTTCAAGTGAGACAACAAAGACCCAAACCCTAGACCAAGTTCTCTTCCAAGTACCATGTCAGCACTTCAAGAAATCCTTTATAGTAAATAAGATCAACAAAGCTTGAACCTACTTCAACCAACTTCTAGCTACAACTTTGACCCCAACTGCGTCCATGTAACTTTGACCTGTAACTTTGATCCTACAATATTGGTCCTACAGCTACTGCAAAAACCCTAATTCAACTCTTCAAGAGATCCTCTTTTGAGCGAGATAGTTTATCCCAAGGTCAACGAGGTCACAACAGAATACCTTCTCTTCTAGCAACTTGATATTGTAACTTGATCTCTTACAACTAAAACTTGCAATTTCAGTCTTCTTGGAAGCTGAAACCCTAGATCTTATCACGTGTGAGAGAGATATAGCCCAAAAACAGATCTTATTGCTTCTTCTTACCTTCTAGACCTTCACTCTCTTTTTCTTCTTTCTTCCCAGCTACAAATCGAACTTCTTCTTGATAGATCAAATTTGTGAGTAAGTGAGTGCCAAATGAGGTCGAATATGCTCCTTTATATAGCTATTCCAAAGGGTCGAATTCCCTTCTTTAGGCTGACTTATAGTTGTCAGGGTTGACTTGTACTTTGGAGGTTTCCAATACTTTCTAGACACAAAATAAATTATTTTACAAGTTACATCTTCCTTGGTCAATAAGGGTATAAGACCATCACCAGTACAACATCGTTCTCAAACTGAAGATTTCTCATAAGATGAGTCAAATTGATAAGGAAACTATAAGCATCAAAATTGTTGCGCCTCAAATATGCGCATTTTTCCACCATAGAATATCATTATTCATAACCTAAATTCCTATATTTTAACTCATTTCATACCATAATTTCACAACTTGCCTTCAATTCATATATTATATTGGCATTATGATACAGGTGTTGTCCATGATGGTAATTGACTCACAGATCAATACATATTTGATAAAGGGCAACTCACATTGTAACAGGTTAGTTCAGAGGTAAGAGGGCATTGGTACAAAAGAACAGGAAGTTGGAACAAAGGTCTACTGATCATAATCAAGAAGTTGAAGGAAAAGGATGTCTTAAGGTAGTTTAAGTTGTATACGTAGGTTCACCTTGTCAAAGCAATGTATACACATGGGTTAGCAGAACAAAAAGAGCATATACGTATGCACACACTTTCACAAGAGGAAAAGCGCGTATGAGTTAGAAAATCAAGGAAATTTAAGATTAAAGAATACCAAGGGTCAACACCATGGTATTAGCCCCCAATATTGAGTGGAGTAACAACTATTTGTTCCCATCTAGGAATACAACAAGTTCTAAGTGTTGTTTTGGTCTGAGGTATTGAGAAAGGCGAAAAACTATATAAGGAGGAGAAGATCAAAGGGTCAAGTGTGCAAGTGAAAGGGTTTCTCAAGAATACTTCTACCTGAAGTATATTTTATGTTGCAGGAGCTATGATGGTGATATAATCTGAAATACTTTGTGCACCTTCAATTCAATGTTGGATCAGGATCGTGAGAACTGCAATGACTTATCATTGAATGATCTGATATTAGTTGGGCTAGATATGATTTCTTACACACATTTTATTATTTAAATGTCATGATCTAGGTATGTCTGAAATCTGGAATAGCATCGAAGTTGTAAGTTAGTATTTTCATATCTATACGCCGGTTCACCTTGGTGAAGGCGTGTATACATGCCAATTCGAAGCTTCCAAGTATCGTATGAAAAAGAAAAGCCTATTATTCAGAAATGACTGATTTATTTGATCAGTGTTATTGGTTTACTATTGTTTGTCAATGATGTCTTCTTAGATCTGAAAGTAGAACTGAATGCATAAGGAGATTGAGTTTGATTGATATATTGGTTGAGTGATAAGAGTTTTGACAGTAGATCCTCAGAATATTACTGGTTGGTACAGAATTGGTTCAAAAGTTTTTAAGATTTAGTAATTGTGGAGGTATATGTAGGTTTGGTTAAAGGAAGTAGCGTACACATGTAGGATGGGTTCATTAAAGTAGCGTATGCATTCTGATGTATGATTTTTTAGGTTGCAACTGGTTCTGAATGATGATGTAGGTTTCTGGGTTCAGCATAGTGTTCTAGTGACAATGATCTGACTGTTCAAATTGACTGATTCTTGGTTGATGCAGTTATTATTATAGAGTTTTAGCTTCAAAGTTTATGATGGGTCCAGTGTGAAAATTTGATGAAACAAGGTCTTCATATTGTGTTGTTGTGTACCAAGAGTATCTGATCTGAAAATTTATGAAACGTGGTCCCTGGAGGAAGAGAGAAGGTTGTAGCCTTTTGTAGGTTGATGCCTACTTACTAGTAAACATATCATCTAGTACAAGAGCTAGGGGGTTGTAGCTCCCTTCCAGTAGAAGCTGGAGAACAAGAGAAAGTTGTAGCCTGCCACAGGTGGGTGCCTGCATACTGGTTTGAGTATGCACCAGTACAAGATTGTAAACATATTTTCTTTATATTAAAAAGAATACAGAGATGAAAGCAATAGGTGGTTTTTCTCCCGCATTGGGTTTCCACCTTAAATATTGGTGTTCATGTGTGTTTCTTATGTGTGATGGTTTCTTATGTTATTACTGCACATAGTTGCTATATAATAAAGTACTGATGCACTGATTAAATATCAACACATGATGAATTAATAAATCATAAGTTCTCTGGGTATACGATGGTTTCCTTAATCAGAGTTGCGTGCACACGCAAGTTTACTTCACTGAAGTAGCGTATATAAATCTAATTGTGAAATGAAATCTATTGAATTGTAAATACTGATTCACCCCCTCCTCTTAGTATTATTTTCAACAATTCGTATCAGAGAAGGTCCTTTAGAAGAAGCTTGATCGCTTGAAGGGAGATCTCTCAAGATGAACAATCACGAAGGCATGGGATTTATCATACCACTAATCTTCAATGGAAACAACTTAGTATATTGGAAGAGAAGAACCAGGGCCTATCTTCAGTCGCTTGGAGTTGATGTTTGGGAAATTGTGGAAGGAGGATACTAGTTTCTAGCAGTAATACCTATAGATACAACAGGTAAGAAGTTATACGAAACTAATGCCAAAGCAGTCAATACTTTATTGGGAAGTCTGTTAGAATTAGAATTCGTCAAAGTCATGCGGCTTGAGACAACCAAAGAGATATGGGAAAAAATCATTCAGAGCTATGAAGAAGACTCCCAAGTAAAATGTGCTAAGCTCCAAACTCTCAGAATATAGTATGAAACTCTCAAAATGCATAGTGATGAAAGTATTTCTAGTTACTTTTCATGAGTGGATGAGATTGTAAATTGTTGAAGAATTTAGGTGAAGAAATAAAGGAGGCTACTTTAGTAGAGAAAATCTTGAGATCTTTGTCTTCTAAATTTGAGTCAAAAGTATCTACCATAGAAGAAAAACAGGATCTTCAATATATTACTGTTGTTCAACTTCATGGAATTTTAACTTCCTTTGAAATGAGGAAATGAGGTACATCAGATATTAGGGAAGCCACTTTCAAAGCTTTAGAAAAGGGAAAATAAAAGGAAGATCTCAATGAATCAGGATATATTTCAGAAGAAGAAGAGGAGGTAAAATTTGTCAAGAAGCTTGAACGAGGTTCTGGAAGATTCAGAGGTAAGCTACCATTCAAATGCTTTTCTTGTGGTAGAGTTGGCCATTATGCTGCAAAATGTCCTCACAAAGATAATCATGAAAAAGGAAAGGAGTCTGCAAAAGGAAATAGAAAATATGTTGTTAATAGAAGAAGTTACTATACACATGAAGATAGTGATGGATTATCTAATAATGATGAAGATGAAATTGAACAAGATTTTAAACTCATGGCTTATGACAATGGTGATGTTTTGGATGCCTTAGAAGAGGAAGACTTTATTGAAGAAATCACTAAACTCAAAATCTATGTGGAAGAAAAGAATATGATCATAGACACTTTGACACATCAACTCACTGAAAGAGAAAAACACAATTAAAAAGTAAAATGTGAAGTTGCGGGTTTAAGAAAAGAACTTCAAAAGACAAAATCTCTTAATCTTAGATTTGTTAAACGATCAAAAACTTTAAATGAAATCATCAAGGTTTAGCATTCTCCTCTTGTAAAGATCGGTCTTGGATATACTGAAGAATCATCCCAATCACAAAAATAATCAGCCATCACCAGAAGCTATCTTGATGCAATAAAGACCAGTGAACAATATGTCAATTGTCAGCAAAAGCTTAAAAGTACTCATCAGGTAAATCATGCTCAATTTACTCCAGGTGTGAACATAAATAGAAGCATCAACCAAAAATTAAACAATGCCAAAAGATTCTATGATCACAAAAACTTCTTTAATGGACAATGCTTTTCATGCCATAACTTTGGGCATAAGGCTTCTCAATGTGTTTCTTACAAAACTATCATGACTAGAGAAGCACAAAACAAAAGGAGCGTAAAAGGAATCAAGAAAAGTTCTTATAATAAATTTTATCCTCTTGAAGATGAAATTGAAGTTTCATTTTGCAATAACTTTGGTCATGAAGAATCTGAATGCAGGAGAAAATTTCGGCCAACAATTGAAAAGGAGCAAACATCATTAAATTCCAAGGTATGGAAAAAGAAGGAATTTCAATCAGAAAGTTGTGGCATAGCTCTGTTTGCGAAAGGACAAGAAAATCAGTGGTACATTGATAGCATATTTTCTAAACACATGATAGGTGATAGAGATGAACTCCTTTCATATAATTCTTTAGAAAAGGAAAAGAATGTCTCCTTTGGAAATGACACACCAACTATCATTAAAGGTAAAGGTTCTGTTTATACAAAAGAAAAGGTTAAATATGGAAATGTCATGTATGTTGATGGTTTAAAACATAAATTGTTGAGTATCAGTCAAATGTGTGATCAAGGGAAGTTGTGTTTCGATCAAATGGATGTGTGGTTCGTGAGCTTGATACAGGAAAGACCGTAATCAAAGGTATAAGAACTTCAAGCAATACATACATATATATATATATATATATACTAAAAGGGGGACAAAAATAATTCTATATGTTAGTTTCAGTATTTGAATCCTTCATCCAGTGATCAAGCATGCTCTTACAAAGCTTAAGGTGTCAAGGTCAAATTTTGTCATTTCAGTGAGTCTTCAAGTAAAATTTGGTCTCTACATATTAGGTCTAGGATTTGTTTTCACTCCTTTCAAGGTTTTCCAAATGTCGGTCCATGTCACCATTCAGCTGAGTGTACCATCATTCAGAGAGTTTTCATCATCATTTCAGGTTCCAATGGGTCATTTTACACCTTGTTCGTGCTTCAGTTGTACTTGGGTAAGGTTCATTTCCCTCTCTTAGGGTTTTGAAGGTAATTTCTCTTGGATAGTCAAATCATCAACAAAACTTGTGTCCTGATGTTAATATACCTTCCCCTATCCTTAATGTACCTTATTAAACACTTCCCATCACTGATATCCCTCAAATTCCTCATTTTCCCACAAACCCTAGTTTCTTGCTACAATTTGATAATTTTCTAGGCTAAGCCTGTGTTTTTCCCTTTTGGACCCCTTCCCCTCACTCAATATTTGAAATTCAATTTTCCCCTGTTTCCTAACATCCCTCCCTACTTCCCAAAATTTTCTCAAGAATTTAGAAGCCCCTTATCCCCTTCATTTCCCTTAATTTCTACAAATCCCCTGTTCCACACATCGGGATAGGTTTTACTCAAATGATGTTTTTGAGCAAGAAAAAATGAATTTGGAAAAATTTAGAGAGGTTTTTGTCCAAAATAGGCCAAGGAAGAAAAAAATCCTTCACTTTTTACACAGGTGTCATGGTTTTAGAGAAATGTCAAAAATATAGTTGCCTCAGGGGAGTTGCTGCAACTCTGGAGTGACCTTAGGAAAATCAAGATTTCTCCTAGCTGGGTTGGCCAAATGACTTTCTTGATGAGTGAAATGATAATTAGACACAAATATCTTCCCAATGAGCTATCATGAGCTCAATTTGGAGTTGAATAAGACCTTCAAACGTTGACTGCAACAACACTCTACATTTAGGCAGCCTCATTTTGCACATTTTGACCACTCTTGGGAGATTTCACTTTTGACAGAGCAAATGAACTCCAAATGGAAAAATTAAAGATGTTATGGAAAGTATACTCAATAATATTTCCAACAAGCTATCCTTCACCCAATTTGGACACCAAGAAGGCCTCCAAAATCGGTCTACAAAAGGGCACTGTGCATTAAATCAATGGCGCTACACATTAAATTTTGCAACATAGGAAAACCCAATAGGTGCGTAGCGCCATTGGCACTATGCTTTTGAAGGGGACATCCTCTTGAAAAAAGGCTTACATATTTGGAATCAGAATGGAAAAATAAGTCAACTCAAAAATATTGAGAAATTTTGTACAAGATCTTGGTCACCAAAAGGGCAAAAAACACCCAAAAAGTGCCCTCTCTGCCACTTTTTTGCCACACAGGAAGAAATCTTGGGAGAATCAACTTTTGAAGGGGAAAATGAGATCCAAATCAAAAAAATCAAATTGTTCCGAAAACTAGACAGGCAGGGCTTTCCAAAAAGCCAATTTTCACCTAATTTGGACACCAGAAAGGCCTCCAAAACTGGCCCTGAAGTGGCGCTACACATTAAACTGATTTTGCCAGTTTTGCCTTAATTTCTAGTTTTTTCCTAGTTTTCTTGGAAAACGACTTTTTCTTCATTCCTTGGTAAATGTATGCATGGTAAATGATGAATTTGATGTAAATATGGATGAAAAAAACCTCATAGGGTAGATACATCAAGTCAAAGGTGGTTTTGAACTGAATGAATTAGTTTCCTATGTTTTAGAGGCAAGCTGTTCCACGGCCTACTTTTGTGTTCCTAGTTTAGATATGGTTGAAAATACTCCTCTTCTCATGGTTTCAACCCATGATAGCTAGCTTGAGTAGTTTCCTTGCCTATATCATGTACTTTTTTATTCATTTGTAAAGGTTGGACTTTGGTGGAAGTGGTGGCACTCATTGAACATTTGTATCAGCAATTTGGCAAGGAATAAAACCAGGTTTCATAGCTATTTTTGTGGGATTCTTGTGACTATTAGTTTATGTATTGTTTATTATTTGTAATGAGTTTTTCTTATGTTTTATATGTATCCAAATCTATCTTTCTCTTCTAAAACTAAATGAATCAAGGTGAATAGGCAAAATACACTGTTGTGCTTTATCTTGGGAATGCATTTGGTTTTCAATGTTTTCAACTGTTTGAAGAGGATTCATAGTTTCTTTATGCCCTTCTCAACTTCTTAGATATCTTAATCTACCATCTAAATCCATTTATAATACATAAACCCTTGTCTACCTCGCCCCATAGAACATCACTGTATCCTTGAGTTGATTTCCCGGATGCAATCTGCCTTCTCCAATTGATCTAGAAACCAAAACTTAAAAATCAAACCAGAAACCATAATCTACTATACCTAGCCTAAAATTAGCATTCATTTCAGTCATATCAAGATATAATTGCAACTATCCTCACTGAGATTGACAAGGAGAGAGCCCTCTCCCAACCTGGTAGGGCTAGATACCAGGTTAAGCATGGTTTGTGGTTATCCTAGGATTGCCTCCCTTCAGCCTAAGGCCAATCTAGGCTCTAACACTATCTAAGCAAAACATATGAAAACTTGTTATGGCATAGAAGATTGGGGCATCTAAGCTTTTCTTAAATAAGAAAAGCATGCAGGCTCAAGACGGTTCGTGATCTTCCAGATATCAGCGTCCCAGAAAATACCATCTGCAAACCATGTCAAGTTGGTAAGAAAACTAGACTTATTTTCAATGAGAAAGAAGGGTCGGGAAGTAAGCCTCTTAAACTCATCCATACTGATTTGTGTGGGCCAACAAGGAAAAAGTCACCTTGTGGAGAAGAATACTTCATTTTATTCGTTGATGATTTTTCTATAATGTGTTGGATAGGTCTACTAAAGCATAAAAATGAAGCATTTGAAAAGTTTAAAGCCTTCAAATATTTATTTGAAAATGAATCATATTGAAAAATAAAATGTCTCAGATATCATCGAGGGGTAGAATTCATATCAGTTGAATTTTTTGATTTTTGTGAACTGGGAATAAAAAGGAAGTTCTTTGTTGCCAGAACTCCTCAACAAAATGGCATAGTGGAAAGAATGAATAGAACAGTTCAACAAATGGCTCGAGCTATGCTTGATGAATCTGGAACTCCTGCTACCTTCTAGGGTGAAGCTGCATTTACTGCCCTAATTATTCTCAACAAAGCTAATGTTTGGGTAAATAGTGATAAAACTCCATATGAAATTTGGTATGGTAAGCCTCCTACTATAAAAAAAAAATTAGAGTTTTTGGAAGAAAATGTTTCATAAAAAAGATTGATGAAAAATTTAGTATGTTTGAACCCAGAGCAGATGAAGTAATTCTTCTTGGTTATTCATCTATAAGTAAAGGATACAAATGTTATAATAAAAGACTTCGAAAAATTGTTGAATGCATTGATGTAGTAATTGATGAAGCATGCAGAAATCTGGAACAAATAAAGGAAGATGATAATGAGGAAGACAATGAATGCTTTCTCGTATCAAATCAAAATGATATAGAGGAAGAAACCAATGAAGCATCATAAGAAGATGCAACATACATGGAAAAGACTCCATCCAGGTATGTTCAAAAGAATAATCCAAAATCTCAAATTTTAGGAGAAAAAGGGTCTAGAGTACAAACGAGAAGAACTCTTACATGAACTTCTAGTTTTCCAGCATTACTATCCTCCATAGAACCACATAATGTTAATGAATCTAGAAAATATGAATGTTGGGTTAAGGCCATGGATGAATAACTTGACCAAGTTGAAAAGAATAATACTTGGGAATTAGTTCCTAGCCCTCATGATAAAAATGTTATAGGAACAAAATGGATATTTAGGAATAAGTTGAATGAAAATGGAGATGTTATTAGAAACAAAGCAAGACTTGTTTGTAAAGGGTATGCTCAACAAGAAGGCATAGACTTTGAAGAAACTTTAAAACCTGTTTCCAAACTTGAAGCCATAAGAATGTTTCTTGCTCTTTCAAGTTTTCGAAAATTCAAAGTATATCAAATGGATGTAAAATCAACATTTTTTGATGGAGATTTAGAAGAAGAAGTTTATATTGAAAAACCAGAAGGATTCATTCTAGGAAATGATGCAAAACTTGTATGCAAGCTCAAAAAGTCTCTATATGGATTGAAACATGCTCCAAGGGCCTGGTATTATCGTCTTGACAAATATCTACAACAACAAGATTTCACAAAAGGATCTGCAGAAAACAACTTATACACATAGATTGAGAATGATAAACTACTAATTATTGTTGTTTATGTTGATGATATCATCTTTGGTAGCAATGAAGAATCTATGAGTCAACACTATGCTTCGGTTATACAACAAGAATTTTAATGTCCTTACTTGGTGAACTTACTTATTTTCTTAGCCTACAAGTACAAAAAACAAAAGATGGTATTATTCTTTCAGAAAATAAATATCTCAAGCAGATTCTGAAGAAGTACAGAATGGAAGATTCTAAACCAGTATGTACTCCAATGGTAACAGGATGCAGTCTTAGTTCTAACAATCACCTACAGTGAATCAACTGACATAAAAATCTATGATTGGAAGTCTGCTTTATCTAACAGGTACTAGACCTGATATCATGCATGCGATAGGAATTGTTGGAAGGTTCGAAGAAAATCCAAAGGAATCACATCTTTAGGCTGTAAAAATAATATTCAAATATCTTCAAGGAACTCAAGACTTTGGTCTATGGTATCATAAAGTTACGTATCTTACCCTTCATGCATATACAGATGCAGATTGGGTAGGAAATATTGATGATCGAAAAAGAACTAGTGGAGGTGTATTATATATGGGATCACGGTTAGTGTCTTGGTTCAACAAGAAACAAAGTTCGATTGCCTTATCTACAACTAAAGTGGAATATGTAGCTGTTGCATCTTGTTACACACAACTACTCTGGATGATGCAAACATTGCAAGACATTCAAATCACATGTTCTCCACCCATCTCCATTCTGTGTGATAATAGAAGTGCAATTAGCTTTTTGAAAAATCTATTCATGCACTCCAAGACCAAGCACATTCCGATTAAGTACCATTTTCTGTGAGAACAAGTGCTTGAACAAAAGGTTAAATTGGAGTATGTTCCCTCCAAAGAACAGGTAGCTGATATATTTACCAAATCGCTTCCCAAAGAAACTTTTGAATATCTCAGACAAAAGCTGGGAGTAGTTTCTGCATCATCCTGCTGTTAAATCAAACTTTCAGAGGAAGGTGTCTTATACGTGGGTTTCATAAAGAAGAATCATGTATATACACGAGTTTCTATGGCTGCAGGAGCGTATATGTTTTTCTGATAGAAAAACAGTGGGTCAGATTCAAAATCAGTTTCTGACATGGGTGTTCAGGCTAATATTGATGGTTACAGTCTGTTGATTAGATTTATTCATTGTTGTTTATTTGACTGATGAATATGCCTTGATGAATGAATTGTTGACAATGAATAGGTAACAGAGGTTCAGGGGGAGCATTAGCCTTCAAAAACATTACACATTGTTGGCATCATGGTTGCTGAATTCAACTATGGTTTCAAATATTCATGTCATCTATTGTAAAGGTCATGTAAAGGCCTATGATGTAATAATATGTCTCTTTTTGTCATAGTCTATTAATGAATCATTTTGATGTAATTTTTACTCCCACTATGCATGGGAAATATAATGTAATAACTGCAATTTTTCAGTCATGTATGAACATTTGGTATATCCCCACTTGGTTGGGTGATTGATGTATGTATGAGTCATTAGTGATAGGAAGGTCATACTTACATAGTTGAGTTATAGAGTCATGTTATTCTTTAAAAAAAAACTATCTCTGCAGACACTACATGTACGCAGGGGGAGCATGAACAACATAGTGTATCTCAAAGCGGGAGAATATCTTTTTCTGCCCTTTTCCCTTGATGAAAAAAGGGGAGAGTATTTTGGTGTTGGTGTTGCTTGATATCTCTAATAGGTTCTACAACTTGAAGTAATAAACACCAATATGGTTTCCATCAAGTCCAAAGGGGGATATTGTTGGCATTATGATATAGGTGTTGTTCTTGATGGCAACTCAGTCACAGGTCAATACAGATTTGATAAAGGGCATTGATAAGAATAAAGAAGTCGAAGGAAAAGGATGTATTAAGGTATTTTAAGCTGTATATGCAGGTTCGCCTTGTCAAAGCAGCGTATACACGTGCGTTAGCAGAACAAAAAGAGATTATACGTATGCACACACTTTCACAAGAGGAAAATCACATATGAGTGTTAGTGTTGCTTGATATCTCTAATAGGTTCTACAACTTGAAGTAATCAACACCAGTATGGTTGCCATCAAGTCCAAAGGGGGAGACTTTTGGCATTATGATACAGGTGTTGTCCTTGATGGAAACTCACTCACAGGTCAGTACAGATTTGATAAAGGGAAACTCACATTGTAACATATCAGTTCAGAGCTAACAGGGCATTGGTACAGAAGAATAGGAAGTTGGAACAAAGGTCTATTGTTCAGAATCAAGAAGTTGAATGAAAAGGATGTCTTAAGGTAGTTTAAGTTGCATAAGTAGGTTCACCTTGTCAAAGCAGCGTATACATGTAGGTTAGTATAACAAAAAGAGCGTATAAGTATGCACGCACTTTCACAAGAGGAAAAGTGCGTATGAGTGTTGGTGTTACTTGATATCTCTAATAGGTTCTACAACTTGAAGTAATAAACACAAATATGGTTGCCATCAAGTCCAAAGGGAGAGATTGTTGGAATTATGATACAGGTGTTGTCCTTGATGGAAAATCACTCACAGGTCAGTACAAATTTGATAAAGGGTAACTCACATTATAACAAGTCATTTTAGAGGTAATAGGGCATTGATACAAAAGAACATGGAACAAAGGTATACTGATCAGAATTAAGAAGTTGAAGGAAAAGGATGTCTTAAGGTAGTTTAAGATGTATAAGTAGGTTCACCTTGTCAAAGTAGCATATACACACGGGTTAGCATAACAAAAAGAGCGTATACGTATGCACACACTTTCACAAGAGGAAAAGCGCGTATGAGTGTTGGTGTTGCTTGATATCTCTAACAGGTTCTACAACTTGAAGTAATCAACACCAATATGGTTGCCATCAAGTCCAAAGGGGGAGATTGTTGGCATTATGATACAGGTGTTGCTTTTTATGGAAACTCACTCACAGGTCAATACAGATTTGATAAAGGGTAACTCACATTGTAAGAGGTCAGTTAAGAGGTAACAGGGCATTGGTATAGAAGAACAAGAAGTTGGAACAAAGGTCTATTGATTAGAATCAAGAAGTTGAAGGAAAAGGATTTCTTAAGGTATTTTAAGCTGTATACGCAGGTTCAGCTTGTCAAAGCAGCGTATAAATGCGGGTTAGCAGAACAAAAAGAGTGTATACATATGCATGCAATTTCACAAGAGGAAAAGCGCGTATGAGTTAGAAAATCAAGGAAATTTAAGCTTAAAGAATACCAAGGGTCAATACCATTGTATTAGCCCACAATAGTAAGGAGAGTAATGACTATTTGATCCCGTCCAAGAATACCACCGATTCTAAGTGTTGTTTTGGTCCGAGGTATTGAGAAAGGTTAAAAACTATATGAGGAGAAGATCAAAGGGCCAAGTGTGCAAGTGAAAGGGTTTCTCAGGAATACTTCTACCTGAAGTATATTTTATGTTGCAGGGGCTATGATTGTGATATAATCTGAAATATTTTGTGAACGTTCAATTCAATGTTAAATCAAGATCATGGGACTTGAAATGACTTATCATTGAATGATCTGATATTGGTTGGGCTAGATCTAATTGCTTACACATATTTTGTTCTTTAAATGTCATGATCTGGTTATATATGAAATCTGGAATAACAACGAAGTTGTAAGTTAGTATTTACATATCTATACATTGGTTCGCCTTGGTGAAGGCACGTCATGATGGTTCGAAGCTTCCAAGTAGCATATGCAAAAGAAAAGCATATTCAGCAAATCACTGATCTATCTAATCAGCACTGCTGGTGTACTATTGACTGGCAATGATGTCTTCTTAGATCTAAAAGTAGAATTGAATGCATAAGGAGATTGAGTCTGATTGATTGATTGATTAAGTGAGAAGAGTGATCTTTTCTGATGACTGTTTAGATCTCGGTAATTTGACAGTAGATCCTCAGAATCTTATTGGTTGGTACAGAATTGATTCAATTTTTTTTAAGATTTAGTAATTTTGGAGGTATACGCAGGTTTGGTTAAAGGAAGTAGTGTATACACGCAGGTTGGGTTCATTAAAGTAGCATATGCATTCTGATGTATGATTTTTTAGGTTGTAGTTGGTTCTGAATGATGATGCAGGTTTCTGGGTTCAGCACAGTGTTTTGACTGTTCAGATTGACTTATTGTTGGTTGATGTAGTTATTATTATAGAGTTTGAGCTTCAAAGTTTCTGATGGGTTCAGTATGAAAATTTGATGAAATGAGGCCTTCATATTGTGTTTTTGTGTACTAGGAGTATCCAGTCTGAAAATTTATGAAACATGGTCCCTGGAGGAAGAGAGAAGGTCGTAGCCTTTTGTAGGTCAACGCCTACTTACTAGTATCGTCTAGTACAAGAGCTAGGGAGTTGTAGCTCCCTTCCAGTAGAAGCTAGACAACAAGACAAGGTTGTAGCCTACTGCAGGTGGGTGCCTGCATACTGGTATGAGTCTGCACCAGTACAGGATTGTAAACTGATTTTCTTTATATTAAAAAGAAGAGAGAGGTGATAGTAGCAGGTGGTTTTCTCCCGCATTGGGTTTCCACCATAAATATTGTTGTTCATGTGTGTTGCTTATGTGTGATGGTTTCTTATGTTATTACTGCACATAGTTACTATATAATAAAGTATTGATGCACTGATTAAAGATAAAAACATGATGAATTAACAAAATCATAGTTCTCTGGGTATATGTTGGTTTCCTTAATCACCATTGCATGCGCATGCAAGTTCACTTCACTGAAGTAGCGTATATAAATCTGATTGTGAAACGAGGAGTTATTGAATTGAAAATACCGATTCACCCACCCTCTAAGTATTATTTCCAACATCTTACACTTCATGGTTGATTATCATTAGTTTTCTTGAAGTTTCTATGATTAGAGATGAATTTGATATGATTTTTTAATGATGGTTTTTCCAAGTTTATTTACTGCAGGGATCGATTGAAAAAATTCTTCATAAGATAATTAAATTAAATGCTACAAGATTAAGTACATAATGAAATATTCCTGTAGGTAAAAATCTAAAATTTGTGATCAAATGGAGAAGAATATCAAGATTACGAGACATGGGTTTTCTTTAGAATTCCTCATTCATGTAACTTGTAAAAAGTTTGGGAAAATTCATCATCACGAAGAAGTTACGTTTAGGGGAGTCTTAAGTACATAATCAATGTCGAAATTCTGGGTTAAGTACAAAAAACCTGGGTTTGACGATTTCGACGATCAGCCACGTGGGGAACCATGATTGGGGACAATTTGTTGCACCTTCTAGAAATATTTTCATTTGATCTATTCTCCTTACTTGGCTTCGATTTTCTCCTTTACTCTATTTGGTAGCAGATGTTCAGTCAAATCTTTGGCATTTAAGAGCCGATATCCTTATGCCCAAAAAGTAGTTGGTTTCATCAATCGTGCTATGATCAAGATGAGCTCAACTGGGATCTGTTTGAAGTTGTTTGAGAAGATTTCATACATCTTAATTTTATTCTTGGTGTTATATGTTTACTTTTTCTAGTTAATTAATTACATCTATTTTTCATCTGCTGAACTTTATTTAAAGCCTAATGTTTTCTGTATGTAAGCTAGTAGAAAGAACTGTTAAGTAATATTGTTGCAAGAAGCTATATTCTTATGAGACATTAGAGACTGTGATGTCTATTTTATTTGGACTTATGTTATGTTGAACCTTAATACATAATCTTGATTTGGCATCTAAATTCCTGTAAGTGTTATGATTTCTAGTTCTTAAAGCATTGATCTGGTTTAGACTTGCTCTGGGAAGTGGCAAAGGCCCACCACCACCTAGAAACAAGTATTGTAATCATATAGATTGTACGAAGTGTGTTTTATTGTGATTCATAAGTTTATATGTTGTTTTAAAGTTGTTTGCCAAATAGATCTTAGATTTACTATTTTCCATTTTGTACTTAAACCACTGCTTTGTTTCTTTCTTGAATCTAGAAAAATGTATTGTCTTTAAGCCTTTGTGAACAGAAGGACAATGAAAATTAATATTTCTTTTGCATGAATTATTTCTCAATCATATTTCCATAGTTTAGAATACTTAGAAAAACGCTCTCCAATTTCAAATGAATTCCAAAAATGATAATTGTGTTATGAGCTCAACTTGTCGATTCAAATTGGATTCGGTCTTTATAATTTTAATTCATGTACACTTATCAATAAAACATAGTTATATGGCATTGTGTTTTATATAGAACACCCATAAATAGAAAAGGTAGAACGTTACCCATTAATATAGACCTTATGTTAATATATTAAGAGTGGTAGCATAACTCTAAGATCCAACATAATTGTAGTGAAATCATGTTTACATCACAAGTTACTTTTCTTTTCCATGGAATATTTTCTGAGTTTATTTAGATCAGTTTTGAATTAGAATGTAAGCTTTGACTTTTAAAATCTTTTGAATTTGAGTGTGTTAAATAGAGTAGCATAGAAGAATCAATTTGAGTTGTCATTTATTTTTCTTTTGGTTTTCAAGTCTTCCATAATTGAATGTGTGGATCAGGTAGAATATAAGGAATCCGTTTGAGTTATTATGAGTTTTCATTAGTTTGAAAACCCCAGAGATTGCTTGAGCATGCTTTTAACAATAGATTAGTTTCAAACTAGGAATAGAAATTTCGTACTTAATTTAGGAATAGATTTCAGATTTCATGATGTTAGTTTCGATTAGACACTTTGATCCTACATTACCTACCCTAGTGACTCGAAGCTTATGAGCCCTTGATTGATAATTAAATGTTGGAATTAGAACACATATAATTTCCCCAAAATTTTTGGCACTGTTGTCAGGGAGGTGCTAAAGGAATTAGAGCATAGTTTCTTTCACAAGTTTATCGTGTGATCTTAGTTATAGGGAAAATGGAGGGAAAATATGATGGTAAGACATGAATGAAGAGTCACACATCGTATTTGGTTTGGGATCGCTCCAAAGCATGGTTGTCCAAGGAAGCGAGGAGTTCAAGTTTGGTAATTTTTATTGCAGTAAGCAGTTTTTATTCATTTAGATTAAAATTCAAGCTCTTTAAAGACAAAACTTTTTTGGGGTGTTGTAAGAACCCCTTTATACTAGTCCATGTTGCAAGACAGGGATCATCAACCAATAGGAGAAATTAAAGCATGATTGAGAGCTTGAAGAATGTCTCTCGAATTAATTTCTCAAATTCTAGTAGTAGTTGGGATATCTCCCTCTCAGGAAGAGTTCATCTTGACCACATTCAAGAAATAATCTATCTGTCCATAGCTAGAAAAGGATTTGGAAGTTTCCCTTGATTCCTCTTCCCTATCTACCAAGGAGATCGAGAAATTATGTACCAAATTTGATGAGGAGCATCTTTCTAAACCTGAGATCGAGGAACTTTCACCATGCCCATCAACAAGATTTATATGCATTTCGGAGACCAATTATCCAAGTTTTCCTGGCATGATAGAGGAGAACTTTTAGAGTGGTCCAAATGAAGAAGTGGGCCAATACCACCAGTATTACATCAAGCATTGGTTTTAGATCACAATCTAGTCAAAGTACCACTCTCATCTTCAAATACTCTTAGTATCACATATTTCAAAACTGCTGATTTTTCATCCTCATGTACATTCTAAAGTTTATATGTTAAATCTGGGCATGAATATATCTTTGTACCTGATCCAAACATGGCTTAGTTGGAAGTACTCTTTCACTTAAAGAAGGAATTATTTTCTAAAATAGAGTAGAAAGGTTTTCATTGTAATAAATAAATAGAATAGTAAAGAGAAAAATAAGCCTTGTTGTGAAAACCAACTTGCCTGGCATGCCTTGGCATGAACATTGCTTGAAAACCAGGTAAGTGGTAGGAAAAGTTCCCAATAAAGTTTTTAAATTTGTATGAGTTTTCAAATCATGCATCTTTCAATTCATTATGTTTGTACTCGAGTTTGTTGATGTGGGATCCCTTAAGGCCCACCTACCAAGAAGACTTGTCCCATTAACATCAACACATTATCTGGGATCAAGGTTAGGGTTAGATAAGGTACCTAGGAGCCTGCATGCTTTAATGGCAAGTGTCCTTGTCATCTACTAAGGAAATACACTAATGTTTCTTGGTGGATGAATTCTTTTGTCCATTTGACTTCAACAAATCCATTCATGGATAGTAGAATGTACCTAGTGCCTTGATTCCTATTGACATCAAAGCGCATTAGTTAAATATATCCTCAATGGTCGGTAATCCAATGATTATTGCTTATGTTTGGAATCGACACCATTTATTCACATATGCAAGATTGCACATGGGTGTGTAGTGGTTGAAGACTATATGGTTTTGTGATCTCAACATAGATTTGCAGTAGTTTGGATCTTCGTTTCAACATTTCCATTTTCATTTACAACATTATATTCATTTCAGTAAAGGCTTCCATATAGAAGCTTAACCATTAATTTACATCAATAGTCACCTTTCCTCAGTTGTTTGGGGACATACAACTCCTCAAGCATAGGGGAGAAGGGGACCTTTAGTTCATCCCTCATCTCAATTTCCTTCAGTAGATCCAAATCAGCCTCCATTGCATCTCTATCTCTTCCTCTCAGAATAGATTAGTAGTCACATCAGCTCCCATGATTCCATCATTTACTTCATCTTGCAACACCGAGCACATCAACAACAAAGTTAAAACCTGAGGTAAAGTTGGCTTAAGATTCCCTAATTCAATAGAAGGTTTAAGAAACTTAATGGTTCACCACTTCTCATTCCATGCCTTTTATCTTTCATAAATCATTATCCTTATGTTTTCCTTCCATTCGCCACTCATAATAAAAAGACTTATACTCCAACTACAAGATCATGTTAAAAGAAAATCCTTATGATATATTAATAAAGGCAGTCTCTATAGTGTCTTCTCCAAGCATTCTATTCGAAGGATGAAGTCATTATTGTCATGAAATGATAAAGGAAACCACCTTAAGCATTGGCCTTGCGATGACAGAATATGCGAGCACCCATCCATAGACTTAACATCTCCATCACCACCTCATTTCATCCATCATCTCTTCCTCATCCATCCCTTTCTTGTCCTCAATTTGTATATCTCAGTAAATTAGTATGATATGTTAAATGAGAAAAGTGTTGCTATGTTGGATGTGGAGCATGATTATTCAGAGGTCTTTGTTTCAGCCGGATGTATATCCCGGGAAGTTCGTACACCCCTCCATGGGGGGGGTTGTGGGGGGGGGGGGGGGCGATCCCCCCTGGCTGGGGGGTCCGGGGGCCATCGGTCCCCTAGCAGGGGTTCAGGGGCAGCGCCCCCAAAGCTAAAAACAGATGTAAAATTGCCTTGTAAAAGTATAGTAATTTCTAGTCAATCTGGTCCATTCATTAGGCAGATGATCTGACGGTAGAACTTATGTTTAGTCTAGGGTTTTTTGCCCTAGAAGGAAACCCCTCTCTTTGTAAGAGGGCATTGTATTTGAGGTTGTGTAATAGATGTGTATTCTCCGAGTGAGAAGTAGAGAGGTGAGACTGTGAGAGAAAACAGAGGATATCACAAGGGATCTGCTGTAGGTTGTGTCTCTTCATTTTGCTGGATAATAGAAAGGAAGGACTGGCTGTTCAGGGTGGACGTAGCCCAAACTCGATGAACCATGTATATCTGTGTCTCTCTTGTTTCATGCATTTTCTATGTTTATATTTCTGCAATATTTTATGTGTTCCATAGCTCTGTATTATATAATTTTATAACAACTGGTATCAGAGATAAAGGTCTATTTGGCTAATAAACTCACAGGAAAGAAGGGTTCCTCATTCGAGTGGGAGCAATGGTGGAAGATGGTAAGTTTAGGGTCGAGAAATTTAACGACCAAAACTTCTCGCTGTGGAAGATGTAGATGGAAGATTATCTGTATTAGAAAGATCTATACCTACCATTGGGTGGAAAAACAAAGATGCCAACGGGTATGACAGATGAAGAATGGAACCTTCTTGATAGAAAGGCACTCAGAACAATACGGTTGTGCCTCGCAACGTCGGTCGCCTTCAACATTTTGAGGGAAACAACGACAGAGGGTTTGATTAAGGCATTGGAGAAACTATATGAAAAACCCTTGGCCTCAAACAAGGTATTTCTTATGAAACGATTATTTAACATGAAGATGTTGGAAGGTGGATCTGTTGCAAACCATTTAAATGATTTTAATACTGTTACAAGTCAGCTATGTTCTGTAGGGATAAACTTTGATGATGAAGTTAGAGCTCTGTTATTCTTGTGCTCATTACCAGAAAGTTGGAATGGTTTAGTAATGGCCATTAGTAACTTTGTTTCTAGATCTAGTACTTTAAAGTTTGATGATGTTTTCAGTGCTATCCTTAGCGAGGAAATGCGACAGAAAAGCTCTGGTGAGACATCAGCTAATGCTTTGAGTGTAGAGTCTAGGGGAAAAAAATGGAAAGAGGAAAGAGCTCAGGATATCACAGTAAATCAAGGAAAGGCAGATCCAAGTCCAGATCGGGGATAGTGTGTTGGAAATGTGGAAAGAAAGGACACCTAAAGAAAGACTGTATATCTCGGAAGGGAAAAGAAGGAGATGCACAACAAGAAAACAATCATGAAGCAAATGTGACAGGTGAGGTGTTACAAGATGCTTTGATTCTTTCTTTTGAAAATATTACTAATTCCTGGGTGGTAGATTCAGGGACCTCATTCCATGCCACACCTGATAAGAAATACTTTCATGACTATGTTCAAGGAGATTTTTGACAAGTTCGTTTGGGTGATGATAAACCCTGTAAAATTGTTGGAATGGGTAAGGTTCTTGTAAAACAACAGAATGGAAACCAATGGCTACTAAAGGAGGTAAGGCATGTTCCAGATCTAAAGAAAAATCTGATTTCAACATGGCAGTTAGGTGGTGAAGGTTGTGTGACAAATTTCACAGATAAAGCTTGGAAGTTCACCAAAGGAGCCCTGGTAATAGTAAAAGGCGAAAAGGTTGGTACATTGTATTTATGCAATGGTATTTCTAACTCTGTTAATGCTTTAACTTCCAAAGGAGTAGATGCAAAATTATGGCATTAGAGGCTCGGACACGAGTGAAAAGGGGATGAATATTCTTTACTCAAGGAATTTGTTGCCGGGTTTAAAGAATGTTGATTTGGACTTCTGCGAGAATTGCATTTATGGAAAATAGAAGAGATTCAAATTTCTCAGAGTTGGGAAAGAAAAGAAGAGTGAAGAATTAGAGCTTGTGCATACATATGTATGGGGACCTGCTCAAGTATCATCTCTCTATGGCTCTCGTTACTATGTTACTTTTATTGATGATGCAACTAGAAAAACTTGGATTTATTGTATTAAGAATAAATCTGATGTATTTGATACTTTCAAGAAATGGAAAGCTTTGGTTGAGATTGAGACAGGAAAGAAATTGAAGTGTCTTAGATCAGACAATGGAGGTGAATATTACATAAAAGAGTTTGATAGGTACTGTTTAGAGCATGGAATTCATAGAGAGAAGACAGTTCCAAGAACACCACAAGAAAATGGTGTGTTAGAAAGGATGAACAGAACAATCATGGAGCGTGCAAGGTGCATGAGATTGCATGCAGGATTGCCTTTACAGTTTTTGGTAGATGCTATAGATATTTTTTTTTATCTAATAAACAGAGGGCCTTCAAGTTCCTTGGATGGTGGTGTTCCAGAGGAAGCATGGACAGGTAAAAAGGTAAATTACTCCTTTTTAAAGCCTTTTGGTTGTGAGGCCTTTGTCCATATTGATAAAGAAAATAGAACAAAGATTGAGGCAAAGTCAAAGAAATGTACATTTATTGGATATGGTGTTAATGATTTTGGTTATCGCTTATATGATTACGAAAATCAAAAAATCATTATTAGCAGAGATGTAATATTCAATGAAAAGGTCTTGTATAAGAACCAGTTGCAGGGAAAGAAACAGGAAAAAGAAAACAAGGAATATGTAGTTCTTGATGAAATCACTGAAAAAGTAAAGGTGCCTGAAAATAATAATAATCAACAACCACAACAACAACAACCACCACAATAGAAACAGGCACCCCAAACACCTGAAAGTGGTGTTAGAAGATTTACCAGGATAAGTAGACCCCCTGAACGATACTCTCCTTCATTATATTATTTATTGTTGACTGATTCTGGTGAACCCGAATGTTATGAAGAAGAAATGCAGATTGAAAGAAGGAAGAAGTGGGAGGTAGCCATGGAAGAAGAGATGGACTCTTTAATGCATAACCAGACTTGGGACTTAGTCAGGTTGCTTGCAAGAAAAACTACATTGAAGAATAAATGGGTTTATAGGCTGAAGGAAGAAGATGGAGGAAACAGAGGTACAAAGCTAGACTTGTGGTGAAGGGGTTTGCACATAAGAAAGGTATTGATTTTGATGAAATATTTTCTCTTGTTGTTAAAATGACTTCAATCAGAACTATTTTAGGTCTAGTAGCAGTTGAAGATTTGCATCTTGAGCAGTTAGATGAAATGACAACCTTTCTCCATGGGGATTTGGAGGAAGAGATATATATGCAGCAGCCACAAGGATATAAAGTGAAAGGGAAGGAGAAACTAGTGTGCAGGTTGAAGAAGAGCTTGTATGGCTTAAAACAGGCTCCAAGGCAGTGGTATCTAAAATTTGACAAGTTTATGTCTGAACAAGGTTATACTAGATGTCACTCTGATCATTGTGTTTATCTGAAAAAGCAAAATGATGGCAGCTATATTATATTGTTATTGTATGTAGGTGACATGCTTGTTGTAGGGTCTAACATGCAGGAAATAAATGTGCTCAAAAGAAAATTGGAAAATTCATTTGCAATGAAGGATTTGGGAGCTGCAAAACAAATCCTTGGTATGAGAATAACTAGAGACAGGAAAAATCATAAATTAACATTGTCTCAGAATGAGTACATACAAAAGGTGTTGAAAATATTTAATATGCACAATGCAAAACCAGTGAGTACACCTTTTTCTAGCCATTTCAAACTTAGTAAGGAAATGTGCCCAAAGACAAGAAGACATGGATTATATGTCTAAAGTTCCATATGCATCAGCAGTTGGAAGATTAATGTATGCAATGGTCTGCACAAGGCCTGATATTGCACATGCAGTGGGAGTTGTAAGCAGGTACATGAACAATCCAGGAAAGGAACATTGGATGGCAGTGAAATGGATTCTCAGATATTTGAAAGGTACCAAAAATCAAGCATTATGCTTTGGTGGTTCAAACATTTCTCTACAGGGATATGTTGATGCAGATATGGCATGTGACAGAGATAACAGGATGAGCACTACAGGATATGTGTTTACTTTTTGTAAATTTTTCTCTTAAGTCTGAAAAATCATAAAATAATACATGAGAGAACCTATTGATCATGTTTGATCAATGAGTACCTTTTTCTTGGTTAATCGATCTCAGCCCGAAGAAGGGGTAAAACTATACCGAGTAGATATCAATTCTAATCCATTAACGAGCTAGAAACAACAAGTGTTCGACAATATTTTCATGTTTAGAGAGTTTGAAAAGAGCTTAAAGAGGACTCCGTTTTGAGGAATGATTGGTGTCTAGGGTAGAAACTAGTTCCAATGATGTTGGAACTTCTCAAAACATGTTGATTTATGTGAAGAGGCTAGCTAATAAGACCACTCATTGCAACTGTTCCTCAAAAAAGGTAAAACAACCAAGTGAAAGCGTATGATCAGCCAAAGAGATGGTGGTGATGGAATGAAACAATCAAGGCTCATTTGATAGAAAAGGCTAATAGAATGGAAATCACAAGGGTTAAAATGGAAATGGGTTCATTTTTACACAAGCTTGAAACGAACAAATTATTCTTGGATTCACTTTCATTTTTTACACAAGCTTGAAATGAAGAACTATGCTTGGATTTAGTTTACATGCCCCCTGCATGATGAAAGGGAGAGTCTCTAATAACTAGATGGAAGTCACTATGGTGAAGTAGGACAGTTATCCAACAACTTTTTGGCTACGTCCAGATAGGGATAAAGGTGAATGGGGTGATTCCCTTCACATAACCTACAAGGAAACTTAACTTTACCACTAGGTGCATGCCCCCCAAGCTTCAGGAAAAAATTAGTAGCTAGCACATAATGGACTAATCAAGCTCATACTAGAAGATTCCCTAAGTCAACTAAGAGTCCCTATTCTATGGTCCACATTTATGGACATGGACGGGGAGGATGTAGTTGAAGAAATTGAGTATGAAAGAGACCCAAACTCTAGTGGTGAGGAGGAGGAAGAAGAACCTAAAGAAGAAGAGGAGGAACCTGAAGAAGGAGAAGACAAACCTGAAGAGGAGGAAGAAGAACCTGAATAAGAAGAGGAGGAACTTGAAGAAGAATAAGAGGAACCTGAAGAAGAAGAGGAAGAACCAAAGGAAGAGGAGGAGGTAGAGACAAATAAAATAGAGGGAGAAAATAATAGTGGGGAAGAAGCACAAAAGCATGAGGCAAGCCCTTAAACACATACCAAGGAAGGGGAGGAATCTCCAAGAGTGTCTCCTAAACCCACAGAGAAGGAGGCACCTGCTGCCTTGACTTCCCTAAGCACACCCATAAAGTCAACAAGAAAAAGACAGAGGTAGACTCCCTATATTTCAAAACAAGGAGGAGCACAAGGATAAAACAAGGGAGACAAGAAACACCTACCAAGACATCTATCATCATTTAAGACTCACCAAAAGCATAAGAAAAACTAATCTCCCCAGAAATGAAAGGTGAAGAGGGCACATCAAAACAGGCTTCCCCAAAGTTTCCAATCACCTGTGTTACAAGTCATGTCACCATGTTAACCTCAGCAAAGAAAATGAAAGAACCTTTGACCCCCTTTCAGAAAGGGAAAAGCCTCCTACAGGAAACACATAAAGTCCTCTAGGAAACTCTGTCAGCACTACAGGAAATAGAGAAAAAGAAGTAGGAAGGACAACAAGGACTAATAAAAAGAAAGGAAGTAGAAACAAAAGTACAGGAGGAGGCAGATGCTCCAAAAACATTAAAAGGAGAATCGTAAGAGCTGCAGGAACCTATCCCACGATCCAATATTAGCTCCTATTATAGATTCATTGAGGGGGGAAGAGTAATACCACATAAATTTTCCATCCCTCTTATTTGAGCTTGAGAAGGAGAGAGCAAGGACACATTGTTGGATGCAAATTGAAAAATCAAAGAACGTAGAGGATGTGGGCCATATTGAAGAGAAGCTACTCCAGATGGGCAAAGAGTTGAGTGAGATAGGAGATATGGAAAGAGTTATGAAATCTCAACTAGAGGCTGAAGAAACATGGATGAGGAGGTAGGTACAAGAAAAAGAGAGACAATTGGCCACTATAGAAAGCCTCTCTCTATGGAGGCACTCCAGTGCAGGATGCTAGAAAAATCATATGCCTTGCACCTAAAAGATCAATGAACCCTAGCACAATGAGGGACTAAGACTTTCCAAGGTTATAGAAAGTTCATTGAGCTCTGTGATCAAAGCACCCTAGAGGAGAGGGCCAAGATATCTGAATTCTACTTACATAACTTGGCCTTAATAGAATTGAATGTGTGGGACCCCAATCCAAAGCTAGGGGACTTACAACTAATGGCCCTAGCATCATGGATGAGTCATGATGAGGCCAAAGCTAAGGAAGTGAAGAGAGTGTTGGAAAGAGAAGAAAAAGGGCCCCTTTACATCATAGCAGAACAAATTAATTGCATGGTTGTCATTGGCACCCACAACCTCATTGCCAATGATCCCTAAATTGCACCAAGATACTTAGCTATAAAATAGTAAGCAGTCACTGATTTTGAGGACACTTTGAGATTTCTAGGGGATGAAAGCCAACAAGCATACCAAAGGAGATGGGGCACCCTACCATACAACCTAAGGATCAGGGAGTATCATTCCCCTGAAAGAATGAGGGATGCACTAGAGAGGACCCCACTATATAAGAAGGCACTGTAGACACTCAAAATCAATTGGATTGGATTGAAACCTAGTCCACCATTTCTCTTGGGTATGTTAGAAGGAAGAAAGGAAGAAGAGGAAATAAAGGAGTGGGAGGAAATAGAGAAGTATGCAGGATTTTATCCGCAAGAGGAGAATAGATCAACAGAATCCTGGAATGTTAGAGAGGCCACAAGAACAATTAAAGACATGGACATAGATTAATTTTCTCAGGGGATGAGCAACACTTTCAGTAGGGCGGTGATGATGAGGCTCATCAATAGGTAAATTATATGGACCTTAATTCCACTCTCCAACTTATTAAAATAAACTTTTCTCACATTTATTTACATGTTTAATTATATTTTTCTTAGTGAGAAGTGTAAAGATGAGATGTTATCTCATGTGGCCTAATGTGCATTAATTGCAGGATTTGGAGCAATTTTGGCTAATTTAAGTGCATGAAATCAAAGTAGACAAGCAAGAGGGATTTTAGGATATTGGATCTCCCTCCTTAACTCCTCACTCACTTGAAGATTCCTCCACTAGATCTCATCATCTCAGAGTTACAAATAGCCAAGCCCATTGATGTCATTGGCAGCCAAGCCAGTGATAGTTGAAGACAAGTTGATCTCGAGTTGGGAGCCAAGCCTCCCTAAATTTAAGGAAGTTGTTGGTAGCTTCAGTTGTATAAATAAGAAGGCCTAGAGCCTCATTAGGATTCGAATTTCTTTGTTGTAGCTAAGAGGCATTTTTGAGCTAAGACATTGTGACTGATAACTCTTATGTATTTTTGATATTTTAATGAAAATTAAAAGCATTCCCCTGATCGAGCACCGAGTTGACTCAAAGGGTTGAAGCTCTTGGGTTAGGGCCCAACCCCAGCAGCAGAGGTTCCTCTTTCTATACATTTATGCTTAGATTACATTCATAGTTAGCCACTAAAGTGATTCTGGTTTTGTTTAAATTGAAAGTATTTGGATGATTACTTAGTTTGCTTCCGTTTGTGGATAGATAGATCAATGGTAAAATATTGATAGTAAACACTTCAGAAAATCTTATAGCAGTGGCCTATGCCTCATCTCCCTTATGGGATCAAGGGTTGAGGGTTCCATTCATACAACCCAAAAATAGATTTATTGTTTGACCATTGCATAACATAGGATTTATTTTTGCATAGATCATTATTTCCAAACAATTTAGAAGTACCTACAATTGTCATTTTTGTCTTTTGAGTTTTCTATGGTTTAGAAGCAATTCACCTCATAAAATTAGCCATTAGTTATTAATAACTCTATTTTCCCTACATTCAACTCATCATTCCCATATATAGATGAAGTTGTGCATAAATGAAGAAAATAATGTACGTTGTTGCAGGAGGATCTGTAGGGAGACCTCATCTCGCCAGCCTCATCCAAGTCTTCTCCACCTATGTTGCCAAAGTCCACCAAACCTTAATCCGAATTCCTGTTTTGTAGGAAAGTGGACATTTTCCTTGAGCAAGTCCAACCATCTTGAAGCCTTGGACTGAGCCTTGGTTAGTGTGCACCTCCTTTGTGATTTATTTCCCCATTTGACACCTTTCCCACACTTCATTCTACCTTTCCTACCTTCCTATAGTCTTTCGTCCCATTTCCTGTAGTAAAGTAGGGCATCCTGTAGTAGAACTAGGACATCCTATAGTTCTACAGTAAACCATGTAGTAGCTTGTTTTAAGCTCGAATTGAGCAGAAATGGTCATATGAGCTTAGATTAGGCCTCCACTTGGATTCCATACCTTCAACACCATTCTAGACTTGTTTCCCCATACCTATCTCCACTGCCAAAGAACAAATTGGTTAAATTAGTAGTTTCATTCGTAAAAATGAAAATTGAAAGGGCTTTTTCTGCAATTTCTAGTTAGCACATGCATGCAGCAGTCACAGTAATTATTAGATAAAAATCCATGCTTGTTTAGGCCAAATAACTAGATGTCATATGCAAGGTTAAGTTAGATCTCTTTTGCAAGCAATATGTGTAGATGCTTAGCTAGATGATTTCATGTCACTTTATAGCACCTTTTGATTCAACACTTTCATTTCCTAGAGTAGGCAACATTCCCTTTCTGCATTAAGAGTAATTTTCCCTTTTCCATTTAGTAGTCAAACTCCTTCTAGTCAACAAAAGACAGGTTTGAAAAACCCTAGTGGTTTATCGCCTCAGTTGAAAAGTGACAAGAGTAGACCATTGCATCTATTGTGTATACATCACTATCACCTCCAAGTTTGTACGTACCTCGGGTTGATGAAATAAAGTTGGTAGCCCTAGAAGTTGCAACATTCTTGCTGCAATATTGGTGATCATCAAGTATATGCATCTGCAATTCATTCATGATGAGACGAAATCAGTCTGAAAACACTGTGGAGGTTTGCCGTTACACCAAAACCCGCAGGTGTTGGTAAACATTACAAGCCAGTAACTAGGATCCCCAGGGTGGAAATTACGGATTCTATAGAGGTGCGGTGATTCTTCCAACACCCCCCCTCAAACGCAACTTGGGGGAATCGAACCTGGGTCCAAGCTCTGATACCATGTAGGAATTTACAGGGTAAGTTCCTCAGAAAGAATACCAAGAGGACACCGCTCACAACCAGATCTCAAATCAATACACCAGTATTTTTGACGTGGTTAAAACCCTCAGAGTGCAAGGAGGGAAACAGTCCACGGCCTGTCCCAACGTGGGTACAGACAATTTATTAATCAAAGAATGAAAATTTACATAAGCTTCTCTCATGCACGGATTACCCGAACAATGACCCTCCATGCGCTTTAAATAGAACTCATGGACCAATCGGGTGTCAAGCCACGGATCAAGTGTCGATAATACCGAGGTGAGAGTGAACCGTCGGATCACTACATATCGTGACCGTCGGATTGTAAGTTACAATATGTACAACGGTAAAGAAACACACTTTACCTAACTCTATACCTAACTCTAAACTAGACCAAGTTGAACTTAACTATATCCTATGTGTCGGAATATCCTAACATGTAGGAATTTACAGGGTAAGTTCCTTAGAAAGAATACCAAGAGGACACCGCTCACAACCAGATCTCAAATCAATACACCAGTATTTTTGACGTGGTTAAAACCCTCAGAGTGCAAGGAGGGAAACAGTCCACGGCCTGTCCCAACGTGGGTACAGACAATTTATTAATCAAAGAATGAAAATTTACATAAGCTTCTCTCATGCACGGATTACCCGAACAATGACCCTCCATGCGCTTTAAATAGAACTCATGGACCAATCGGGTGTCAAGCCACGGATCAAGTGTCGATAATACCGAGGTGAGAGTGAACCGTCGGATCACTACATATCGTGACCGTCGGATTGTAAGTTACAATATGTACAACGGTAAAGAAACACACTTTACCTAACTCTATACCTAACTCTAAACTAGACCAAGTTGAACTTAACTATATCCTATGTGTCGGAATATCCTAACATCCCCCCTTAAGAACAACTTGGGATAGGATTGAAGGATTTACAAATATGACACAATAGGAGAAGGAAGGAGGCACTAGAGCCTATCCCCCCTTAGCGACAACTTCCTGAACTCCAAGCATATATCGAAGTTTAGTGAACTTCGCCTCTGTGAGAGCCTTTGTGAAGATGTCTGCAACCTGATCATCTGTTGGACAATATTGCACTTCAAGAACATGGTCATGAATGAGCTTTCTGATGAAGTGCATGTGTAGTTCGATGTGTTTGCTGCGCTGATGCTGAACTGGATCTTTGCATAGCTGAATGGCACTTTGATTATCACACCAAAGTGTGGTTGGATGCTGCTGCTCAAAGCCAAACTCTGATAGGATCTGACGAAGCCACAAGGCTTCCTTACTAGCTTCCACGGCACCACGATACTCTGCTTCTGCTGACGAAAGAGAAATGGCAGCCTGTTTCTTACAAGCCCATGTAATTGGTCCTGAACCAAGAGTGAAGACATAACCGGCAGTAGACTTCCGATCATCAGGGTCACCAGCCCAATCAGAATCAGTGAAACCAACTAACAGAGGAGCTGCTTTGGCACTGTAATGAATCCCAAACTGTACGGTACCTCGAACATAACGAAGTATTCTTTTGGCTGCTTTCCAATGACTTTCACGGGGGTTTTGCATAAAACGAGCAACAAGGCCAACAGCAAAGGAAAGATCAGGACGAGTATGGGTTAAGTACAAGAGTTTTCCTACAAGTTGACGGTATAAGGTAGCATCAACTTCAGGAGAAGTACAAGAGACTGAAAGTTTGACTCCAGACTGAAAGGGAGAAGGGGCTGGCTTACAGTCTTCCATGTGAAAATGACGAAGAATATCACAAGCATACTTGGACTGGGAAAGGGAAATACCTTCCTTGGATTGCAAGACTTGAAGACCGAGAAAATAGTGTAAGTGTCCTAAGTCTGTCATTTCAAATTTCTTTTTAAGGATAGACTTCACATGGTTTATAAGGTTGGGATCACTGCCAGTAAGGATAAGATCATCAACATAAAGAACAAGGATGATAAGAGAGTCACCCACTTTCTTGGTGTAGACAGTATTGTCAGAATGACACCTAGAAAAGCCAGATTCTAAAAGAAAGCTATCCATTTTGGCATACCAAGCCCGAGGAGCTTGCTTGAGACCATAAAGGGATTTCTTAAGTCGACACACAAGGCTGGAGTCTGTTTGTATGAAGCCAATGGGTTGTTCCATATAGATTTCTTCCTGCAAGTCCCCATGCAAGAAGGCAGATTTAACATCCATCTGATGGACTTCCCATTTTAAAGAGGCAGCAAGGGAAAGAACAAGGCGGATAGAGTTCATTTTGGCAACAGGGGCGAAGGTTTCAGTGTAGTCAATGCCTTCAACCTGTGAAAAGCCCTTAGCAACTAGACGAGCCTTATGTTTATCAACTTTCCCATCTGGTCCATACTTAGTTCTGTAAACCCATTTGCATCTAACAAGTTTGCGTCCCTTTGGTAGAGGAACAAGATCCCATGTATCATTTGTCATCAATGAATGATATTCTTCATTCATAGCTGCTTCCCAATGTGGATGGCCTGAAGCTTCTGCAAAAGTGTCAGGATCATGATTTACTGGAGCTTGAGCCAGTAAAGAAGAGGCTCTTTCAAACTGAGAACGTGTACGTCGCTGATCTGTAGGATCACCGGCAAGATCACCTGCTGCATCCCGAGTAGCACGGACCCATCTTGGAAGTTGAGGATCCTGAGAAGGTGGGGGAGGATTATCATCCTCGCTTTCATCATCAGAAGAAGAAATGTTTTCAAAGATAGAAGAGATAGGAAGAGGTGGCACATCCGCCGGACTAGGCTCGCAGGCCGATTTATTTTCATCAAATTTTACATCTCTTCTAATGATAACATTTTTGGACTTAAATGGAATAAGTCTATAACCTTTTACATCTTCAGAATATCCAACAAAAGTACATTTCTCACTCTTAGGTTCTAAAGCTTTATGCTTTTCATCTGGAATATGGGCCCATGCTTCACTTCCAAACACACGAAAGTGACTTACATCTGGTTTAATGGAACTCCAAGCTTCTTCTGGAGTGATATTCTCTAGAACCTTAGTAGGAGTGCGATTGATTATATAATTTGCACAATTAATTGCTTCGGCCCAAAAACTAAGACTGAGTCCTTTAGATTGCAGCATACAATTAGCCATTTCCTTTAAGGTGCGATTTTTCCTTTCAGCTACACCATTTTGTTGTGGAGTGTATGGAACAGTATGTTGCATTTGAATTCCATTTTCGGTGCAAAAGTTGATGAATGCATTTTTAACATATTCTCCACCATTATCAGTTCTTAGCTTAAGAATTTGATGTCCAGATTGTTTTTCAACAAATGCTTTGAAGGCCAAAAAGGTGGTAAATACTTCGCTCTTGAGTTTTAAGAAGTATACCCAAGTGCGTCTGGAGAAATCATCAATGAAAGTTAAGAAGTACTTGCAGCCAGAGAATGAAGCAACAGGAAGAGGACCACATAAATCACTGTGCACAAGCTGTAAAGGCGCTGAGGCGTGCCAAGAGGCACGTTTGTCAAAACTGTCCCGATGATGTTTTCCGAGTACACATCCGGAACAAACACCATCTTTGCAAGATACCATAGGAAGACCTGTCACCATGTTTTCTTTACATAGATGCTGAAGGGAGCGATAGTTTAAGTGACCATACCGCTCATGCCAAAGTTTGCTCACTTCATCATTATGAGCAACAAATACTGAGGGAAGATGGGATGACCCAAAGTTGTGAAACTTATACAACCTTTTGGAATCATCAGCAAGACCAGTAGCTAGAATCTGTTTAGGATCTTTGAGATCCTTGATTACAACATCATGAGGTGAAAATTCAACAATTTTACCTTCACCTGAATGAGTTATCTGATAGACAGATAGAAGGTTGCAGGATAAGTTTGGAACACATAATACATCATTGAACTGACCATTGTCTAGATGAACAGTTCCAGTCCCTACAACATTAAGAGATCTATCATCACCAACATATATATTTTTGGTGTTACAATCATTTAAAGAAGAAAACATGGCTTGGTTTTTGGCCATGTGACAAGAGGCTCCAGAATCAATGAGCCACTCATGAGAATGAGAAGAAGAAGAAGATACATTTAATGCATAACCAGACTGAGATGATTGACGATGACATGCAGAAAATGCCGTTCCGGAAGTTGAAGTTGAAGTAGGCTCCAGATGGATGTTATGTTTCTTCATTGCGGCTTCCAAGGCTTCCATCTTCTTAAAGCATTTAGATTCTAAGTGGCCATCTCGATTACAAAAGTTACAATGTCTGTCAGTCTTCTTCCATTTGTTTTTATTGGTCTTGTCATATTGCTGAAATGATCTTTCATCTTGAGGCTGAGTTGGTTTAGGACCATTCCTTTGAGGATAAGACTTCTTAGGATTCTTTGAATTTGGTTGCTGCTGGGCGGCTAACGCTTTCGAGGAAGAGTTTCCAAGATTAAGAAGACCAAGGTGTAAGAGTTTTTCTTGTTCTCTTATTAAGGAATCACAAAATGAGTCAAAGGAAGGGGGCTTGTAGTCTTTGCCTTGACAAATGAAAGCTTCCCTGGTAGAATGGAAAGTGGAAACAAATACAGAGTAGGCTGGTCCCAACTTAGTAAGGATGGAATAAATAAGGTTACCATCTTCTTTCTTAACTTTAACACCTTCCAAGAGATATCTAAGGGTCTTGAATTTGGACAAGAAATCTTCAATGCAAGAAAAATTATTAGGATCCAAAGTAAGCAACTCATTCTCAAGTTGATGGGCTCTAATTTCATTTTTAATCCCAAAAACTTTAGCAAGTTTTTCTAATGCTTCATGAGGAGTTTCAATTTCTGCAATGTGGAATCTAAGATCAGGAGAAACAGACATTCCTATCAAACCACGTGCTTGATCTTGTCGATTTTCCCATTTTTCGGCCTTGTCTTCATCTTTGGGTTTCTTCTCTTGGTCTGTGGCTATTCTGAAGAGACCTTTACTTCTAAGTAAATCTCCCATGTAGGCTACCCATTGGAAGTAGTTAGTGCTGTCAAGAATGACTTGGCATGGACTTTCCATTTTTTGAAAAACAACTGAAGCTGAAGATGCTGAAAGTAAGTGGTCCAATGGATAGATCTCGAAAAAATAGGCAGTTTTAAAAAAAACGGCTCTGAAAAAGGCTTCCGGATGAAGAAGTTATGACTTTTTGAAAAAAAATTGTTGACGTTGCCGGCAAAGTGCGCGAATGTGCGGGAATGAAAAAATCCGCCCCCACAAAATGGAGACTTGAACCCAAGACCTCTACTCTCTTAAAAGGTCTTTGAACCAATTGATCTATACAAAATATTTGAGAGAGAGAGAGAGAGAGAGAGAGAGAGAGAGAGAGAGAGAGAGAGAGAGAGAGAGAGAGAGAGAGAGAGAGAGAGAGAGAGAGAGAGAGAGAGAGAGAGAGAGAGAGGGGGGGGGCCTCGATTTGCGTGCTTGCCTTGGGAAGACTCTTTTCCCCTACAAAACACAAAACACAAAACCCAACACGAATATCCAAAGAAAAACGAACCTTACGGCTCGAAGTTAGCTTTAGCCAAAAAACTAGAAATTTTTAAAAAAAATCTCAAAGTTAGCTTTTAGCCGAAAAACTAAATATTTTTCTCAATGTTTCTGATTTTCCGAGATCACACTAAGGTGCAGGGAAAAGAGCATACGCATGAGAAAAATCCTTTCTTTCTGTTTCTGATTTGCCCAGATCGCACAGAGTCGCAGGGCAAAGAGCATACGCAGAAATGAAAGGTATAGATCCGGAAAAAAAAAAAGGCTAAATAAACCGAAACCGAAATAAGCAGAGAGAAAATGACAGTAAACTGCAAAAAAAAAACACTGTATACCTCCCGATCTGAAAAATGACGCAGCTAGGGCTACCGGAAACCTTTTCGCGTGAAACGAAAGGGGTTCCTCACTGAAACAGATGCTCTGAACGCAACAGAGCAGTCCTCTCGGCCCGAAAGCAGTCAGAAACAGCAGATCTAGGAAACGACAGCCGCATGCAGTTCTACCGGCTTCAGATTTGGATCACCAACGGACGCGGCCCTCAAATAGCTCTGATACCATGTGGAGGTTTGCCGTTACACCAAAACCCGCAGGTGTTGGTAAACATTACAAGCCAGTAACTAGGATCCCCAGGGTGGAAATTACGGATTCTATAGAGGTGCGGTGATTCTTCCAACAAACACCCTAGTCTAAGATAGTGAATTTTGATCCATTATTAAGACACAACTAAGTGACAGGTTGAAAGAGAGGGCTTAGTGACTATGTAGTGCATAGTTCTAATAGCTAGGGCTGAGGCTTGAGCTCTAAGACTGCACAGTGCATAGTTCAGGAAGGATTGAGGGAAAATAATGCATAGTTCTGAGAGCCAGTGGGACATGCTGAGGGTATAAACACTGAGAGTACACACTGCACAGTTTTGGGAGACAAGAGAGGGAGGGATACTACACAATTGTGTAGCTCCAAGGCTATGGGGATGAGTTTAAGGCTTATGATTACATAGTGTGCAGTGACGGTCAAGCTGGGAGGAATGTTTTTACAATTATGGAGGTCAAGGCTGGAGCTTGAGCACAGAAACTGCGCAGTGCAGTTTTCCTGGGAGGGAGTAGCTGTGCCTTGTGTAGTTTCAAGGGGAAATGTCTCAGCTAGAGGACTGTAACTACACAATCCATAGTTTAGGGAGGTTGGGTGATGACGAGTTGCTTAGTCGAGAAGCCTTCTCAGAAATGGCTAAGTGTAAGACCGATTAGACTGATGTGAAGAATGATAAGAATTAGATTGTTATATCACACTTAGAATAGTTAACAACACAATAAAATAGATCACCCAGGACACATGAATGATGCATTTCCCTCTGTGTGACCACTTACAACCATTTACGACAAGTGTGACACTTAAGATTGACTTTGGGACAAATGTAATGACACTTGTGCAACAATGCTCGGAATTTTGTGAAAGAGTGTGATAGGTATTCACATAGTTATAAAAACTCATATACACTAGGATAGACCCTTGAAACCATCAGAACATGCTTCTACATATTGTGCAGTAGCCCATCATGCCAAAATACGATAGTTAACTCAACTTGAAAAGGGGAGAAAAATACTTCAAGAAAGGTCATGGAATGATTTTTGGTGTTTGTGATGACAGTATGCAAGACCAAGGAAGGATCGAAAATTGAGTGTAAGCCAAAATTTTGGAGGGTGTTGTAGCACCTACAAAACTTGGCGAAAAACTGATAGAATTATAGCTTCTCTCCCTCGGTTAATTTCTTCTATGTAGGACCTTGGTTCTTCATAGAGTAGTGATTCAACATGCATATCACTTTGGTCTTCCCACTTACCCCATGAATAGACACAGTCTCCTTTATGCCTTCCCGGTTGAACATAACATAAGATTTAGTGGTATCGCAATTTTTTGAGTTGGGAAGGGTAGTGTAGCTCACGAGCTTAATATTTTAAGAGTATAATTTTTCATCTTTGGTGTTTCTCCAGTGCTAGTAGGCCTCAAAAGTACCCCGACAGAGTCATGCAAGAACACAAGAATTTCTATAATTCCAGTGAGCTTAGATAGTACCCTGACCAAGTTTCTTGCTTCACATATCTAGGCAAGAATCCTTTCTCTTCTTTCACCTTTATTTATTTATTTAGAGAGGATTACGCATCGACACTTATTCATTTTGGGGCGAAAGAGGGATCTTCACTTATTTAGGGAAGAAGAGGTCGTTCCTTTAGAGAATCATATAGATACCTCCGATTTAGGTTTTCTCGTTTAGATTTTTCCCTTTCTCCTATTCTACTGATTGGATAAGAATGAAAACACTGAAACATAAAGATCGAGTGTAGGCATAAGGTTTCTAGAATAGGCATGGGTTCATGGTTGGACTAAAAATATCCTTATGGATGGATCATATTTCCATTGGAACTTCATCAACCAAAGGATATAACCAACATAAGGAATATGGATAGAAGGTTAGCGAAAAGTTGAAGTGTACAAGACTCTTTAGAGTTTGGCCACACACATACTAAGAAGCCACAACATGTTCATGCACAACACTTATTCACATGATGAAAAAGAAATAAAATTCAAATAAAAAAGAAAGAAAAGACTATGTACATAGTGTAGCGCATGACCCCAAATATTCGTTGAAAGTAATGTTTTAAGTCTTGGCCATTGCCAGAGAGAGAGTTAATATTCCCGTCAAGTGATTGAAGATGATAAGTGTGTTGGCCAAGCTTTTTGTGGATAGTGAATGGTCCAATCCATAGGGATTGAAACTTAGCTTGTTTTCCTTTGTCCTCATGGTCTTTGTCCCACTTTAAGACTAAGTCACCCACACTTAACATGTTCTTCCCTGCAGACTTCTTGTCAAACCACCCCTTGATACGGTTTCGATGAAGTGAAATTTTTTCTTTTTTCTTTCAACCTTTCTCCCTGTAACTTTTGAAGAGTGTCCCTCCTACACTTCACTAATAAGCATGACTTGCATTGGGATTATTTTGAAATATCGAGAGTAGGAAAGTAGATGTTGGGAGGGAGGATGGATTCTTTTCCATATACCCATAAGTAAGGGGAGGCTTCCAGAGAAGGCTTTGGCCTGACTCGGTAATCCCATAAAGCATTTACCAAACTGGAGTGCCAGTTTCATTGTTCACAGAATATGGTCTTTTTCATGATACAGATGAGGTTCTTATTCATGGAATTAACAAGACCATTCCCCTAGAGATAATAATTAGCTGCATGTTTCAATAGAATCCCATTTTCTAATGAAAACTCATAATGTCTTAGTGATGAAAATTATGTCGCATTATAGAAAACAAGTGAGGTAGGAACGTTGAACCTGGAAATGATGATGTGTTGAATGAAATTAATGACTTCCTGATCATTCACTTGTTTGATCAGAACTACTTTTGTCCACCATGTAAAATAATCTGTGGCAGTGAGAATATAGCGGTGTCTCTTCAATGAATGCCAAATGATTTCTGTGATAATATCCAAGCCCCACTATTGAAAAGGTTCTTCCACTACGATAGGCTGCAATGGAGTGGCTAATATATTGTTTTTGTTAGCACACCTTTGACAGACCAAACACTTGCGGGCATAAGCATGAGCATTTGATGAGTCTAGGTATTGCAGCAAGAATGCTACAACTCCCAGGGCTACCAGCTTTACTTATTAACCTGGGGTTTGTACAGACTTGGAGGTGATATTGCTATATGCACAAGTAGAAGTGAAGGTATTGCCTGTTGTCACTACTCACCTGGCAAGAGACCCCAGGGGTTCCAAGCCAGACTTCTATGGGGTCAGAAGAAGCTTGATTTTGATGGAAGAAAAGCAAATTTATTCTAAGGGTGAGCTACTCCACTACAGTAATGAAGGAAACAACTTGTAATGCTAACTCACACCAGACCCTAGCTAACCAATTAAACAACTATGCTACGCAGAATTACTATAACAACACTAATATAATGCTAATTATCTAAGTTACAGAAGTAAAAGCATCAAAACTAGTCTAAGGGGTAAGCAAAGGAAACTAAGCTAAGTCTGTGTTTAAGCGGAAGAGCAGTCAAAGGATGAAATTGGCGAAAGAAGGACGTGAGGGAGAAATAGCGCATGAGAACTGTTGGATTAGGCGGGTGAAAGGTAAATGAACAGCTGAGATTGGATCACAGGAGGGTATGTAGGTAGATGGGAGAATAGGTTTAACTAACAAGATGGACGCTTGAGATTGTATCGCGGGGGCTAAGTCAAGAGATGGACAGACATGATTAATCGGCAGATGGACAACAGAGATTAGATCGTGGGAAAAGGAAATGTGCAAAAATGGTAGCGGGTTGACAGAGGTGGTAAGCTGTATTTCGTGTTCCCTCAAAACCATAAGCTGTATTTTGAAATTTCACATGATTAGCCTCCCCAGGCGACACGTAGCATTGGGAAACCACTCTTTTTGTGTGCCCTCGAGCGGATAACGATAAGACAAAAGTTCATGCGATATGGCATGATAGCCGTCGGATTTGTCTAAGAAGATCAAAGGTGGAGACTTGACTGAGCTAGTTGGCGAGTGGGTGCGCGATCACTGTTGGATCCAACAAGGCAGATTAATAGTTGGGATTTAAAGTGCACAAAGTCAAACACTAAAAGTGAATTCGGGTGGTGATTGGTCAGTTTTGCTTGTGAAAGGTGATCTACTGATAAAAACTATTTAAACATGATTTATCAACATCTGCTAAGCGTTTCGTGTTGAAGGAGAATGAAATGGGAATGTGAGGGAGATCAAATGACAGGAAGAGTGTGAAGGAACAAGTGACCATGAAATGAACCAAGTAACAATGTAATGAACTAGTGACTGTGTTAAACGACAAACTTCATGCAAACTGAAACTTTGTGTTTTTGGGGTTGCTACAGGGTTTCTTCCTCACGTCATGGTCCCAGAGGGAGGAGGTGAGGCAGAGACACCTGTGGACAACCCTATGGATATTTTCTTTGCTAACCTGCTAACTGAATGAAATCATAAATGATCTACTCTGCACTACTATAATGAGACTGCAATTATTTAAGAATATGAACAATTAAACAATAAACCTCTGGAATGAAAATGAACTACTTAAGCAAACGAATAGAAAATAGGAAATTATGCTACTTAACAATACAATAAAGAGGAGCTTTGGCTGCTAGGTTCAAGCCCTAATTCAAGAGCTTCAGCCCTCTGAGTTAACTTAGTGCTGGCTCAAAACAAAATTCATATTCATTATAAAAGAACGTTGTATTACATCAAAACTGTTACAAGTCTTCACTTGGACACAAAGTAGAGTGAAAAGTCCAAATACTCCTAGTGCTTGCTAATTGACTAAAAAAACTGAGGTCCTAAGCCCTTCTATTTATACATCTGAAGTCTCCAATGACTTCCTTCAAAATTAGGGAGGCACAACTCCCAACTCAATGATAAACTCATGCTTTCCCTTTCACTAGCTTGGTTGCATTCTAGTAGGGAGGCTTATTGTACTTTCACTTGCTTGGCTTCCTTCTAGTACTCCTAATTTGGCTTGTTTTCACTTTCACTTGCATGGCTGCCTTCTAGGAGGGGGGTTGTTTGTACTTTCAGCTGATGGAGGGATATTCAAATGGAGGGGCAGTAAATGAGGAGGATTTACCTCCTGTAATTCCTCTCCCTTGTCCCCTCTGAGTTTTTACCAAAGTCTTTTACCATAGTTCCTTGCTTTTATCTTTTATTCCTACATTACATGCACATTAGATCACAAAGCAAAATATCCAACTCTAACTCATCTCATAAGCAAAATATAATCAAAAGTATGCAATAAGTTGAGAGAATGGTTGGTTTGACTAAGCTACGAGGTGAATTAAGGCCAATTAAGGCCCATATAATTACTCAATGATGAGGCTCATCATCACCCCCCTACTGAAAGTGTTTCTCATCCTCTGAGCAACATAGCGGCTTTGGTAGCCTCTCTGACATCCTATGCTTCTGTTGTGATCTCTTCTTCTTGTTCACAGAAGCCTTCTTTCCTTTCTACTTCTTCCCATTGATATTCTCTGATCTTCAAGCTATGTGGCAATGTTTTCCATATCCTTATATAGGCATGTATATTATCATTTCTTAGCAGCCTAATCATGTCCTCAAAATGTGAAATTGCTTGCTCTTGGGTAGCAATATCTCTAAGTTCCAGCTGAGGATCATTTGAAATTAGATTTTTGGTGCGGATTAGGGCCATGGAATTTGATTTTTTAGCGGCTTCTCTATCCCTGAAGCCACTTAGCTCTTTTGTTTCTTGTTGCTCTTTTTTTTCAATGCCTTCTTCCTCTTCTGTTTTAGCAGCATGTTCCTTTATATTAGTGTCTTCTTCATCATGTCCCTCTCTATTAGTTTCTTCCTTATCCACCTCATCGCCATCTAGCTTTGTATATTCTTCTTCTTGTTTTCCCTCCTCCTCACTGACATAAGGACTAACACCATAGATGAAGGTTCTGATGTCATCCTATGTTGTTAAGTCATCGAATACTGTCCATGTTATAGGGATCCTAGCGTTTAGGAGGGCATCCTCAATGAGGATTCTAATCAACCCATGGTGACCCAATGGTTGGGAATTTCCTTTCTTTACTTTGTTGCTGGAGTCCATGAGTGATTGCATTAGAAAATAGGGTATGCTAAATCTTTGGTGAATTGATGTTTCTACCCCAATCCTAGTTCTTCAAGCATTCTAAAATGGTAGCCATAAACAATATTGTATCTACCCTCACATTATACTTGAAGAGCATCTTGCTTATGAGGCTTGAAGAGGAAATGTGTAAATTCTTGAGAAAACAGAGTTTCCTATGTATGTAATCTACTAGCCTTTTTTCTTTTTTCGTTTTTTTAGAGGAAACTGGCCACCTTTTTACTTACAAGTCATCTACCTATTAACCTTTACAACTTTTGATCAAATGATGCATATGAGTGAGTGAGCAGGATACTTATCTGTGGCCTTAATGCCACGTTGCAATTGTCAAAGATCAGAGGTGCTACTGATGGTCATTCTTCTTCCTCCTCTGCTGTCTGTTGATGGTTTCTTGACTGCATATCTGATGCTGCTGTATGGTCATCTTTCTTCCTCTTCTGCTGTCTGTTGATGGTGTTTGTGACTATAGATCTGACGCTGGTGAATGGACAGAGAGAGTAGGAGTGTGTGTGAAGGTAGGGATGATGGTAATGGATGAGTTGAGGGGTTAGATCATGTCTAGAATGAATTTTGGGGATCTAACCAATCTACCATTCAGGGGATCCTGTAGAAAACACAATTTTCACCTAAATTGGAGCAATGAAGTGAAAAACAATGGAATTTATGGAGGGAGGCATGGTAAGGAGTGGAGGAGATGAACATATGTGAGGCAGGGCTCCCTTTGGATCTTCTATTTTCTCCCTAATTGTCTTTCTCATCCTCTTGCAAATAACAATTATGTTTTTTTTCTCTTTTATATACATATTAAAACACTTAGGCTGCCTCAGAGAGGTTTTCACCCTAGCTATTTTCCCTGGGCGCCTCAAGGAAGGTTTTCACCCAGGGATCTTCTTTTTCTTTCCATTTTTCTCATCCTTGGGCTGCCTCATGGAGGTTTTCAACCCAAAGATGAGACTTAGGAACCTCATGGATGTTTTCACTTGAATCCTTATTATGTTTTCTTTCTTTTTTAGTGACCTAATGAGGGAGGAGCTAAAACTTGATCCACCATCATCACTATCTTACTGATACTGTCAATGAACTCTTGTTTAGATAAAGGCCTCTTGTACATTTTCAATCTATGTCCATTAACTAGTAATGGAATGGATTCTTCATCTATAGTTCTGATCTGTGCTGAACCATTCTCATGGAATCTTTCCACCACATAAGGTTCGAGTCATCTTGTCCTTAGCTTTCCCTTGAAGTCTTTATACCTAGAGTCATATAACAATTCCCAGTCTCCTTCTTGAAATTGCTTCTCCTTAATATGCTTGTCATGCCAGATTTTCCTCTGTAGCTAAACTATATCTGTATGGAGGAGGGTCTGCATTTTGAATTCATCCAAGCCATTCAAATGGAACAGTTTTTATTTCTGTGCCTGACTGAGATCCAAATCTAGTTGGGCTGCCATCCTCAATGTATTATATTCAAATTCAATGGAAAACAAAGCCCTTTTCCCATAGACCAACTCATAGGGTGTAAATCCAATGGTGGTATTCTATGTCGTATTATAGGCCTAGGTGTCCTCAACTAGTCTTTCTACCCAATCCTTTCTGCTGTTGTTCACTACCTTGGTTAGGATGTTCTCCTATGCTCTACTAGTCACCTCCACTTTCCCATTAGCTTATGGATGATGAGTGGAGGTCCTATGCTTGATTTTGTGATGCTTGAGTAGTTCTTCAATCATGTTGGAGGTAAACTGGTTGCCTTGGTCTGTGACTAGCTCTCTAGGGTACCCAAATTTGTAGAATATATTCTCCCTTAGGAACTCAACCACCTTTTCTTCTGTTGCTGCCTTAATTGCCTTGGTTTCAACCCACTTAGTCAAGTAATCAGTGCACACAATAATGTGTTGTTTTTGCTTTGAAGGAGGATTGATAGGCCCAATGAAGTCCATGCCCCACTTTTCAAATGGCTCGAAAGTCACTTGAGTTTGTAGGGGCATTTCATCTCTTGGAGTAGGCTTTCCCATCCTTTGGCACTGATCACACTGACTAATGTACTTCCTCACATCCTGATGAAGAGTAGGCCAATAATAAGCTGCTTGCAACACTTTGAATGTTGTCCTCTTTGCTGTAAAGTGACCTCCACAAGGCCCATCATGACAGGTCAGAAGGATGTTAAAGACTTCCTCTTCCCTTACACATCTTCTCAAGATTTGATCTGGGCCAAGTTTGAACAGATTTCCCCCAATCCAGGTGAAGGGGGCACTTTTCTTGATTATCTTGCTCTTTTCTCTAGAGGGTAGGTTTGGTGGGAACTGTGCTGATACCAAATAGTTTGTTATATCAGCAAACCATGGGGAGAGCACTGAAATAGAAAACAAATGCTCATCTGGTAACTAATCATCCACCATTCCTTCTTCACCTGCAGGCAGATTCATCCTAGATAGAAATTCAGCAACAACATTCTCCTTACCAGGCTTATCAACAATAGTTAGATCAAACTACTGCAATAAAAGTAACCATCTTATGATTCTAGCATTTACATATGGTTTGTTCATTAAATATTTAATTACAACATGATCAGTATGCACAAATATCTGATAGCCTGTAACGTAATGCCTAAACTTTTTCAATGAGTGCACAACAACTAGGAGTTCTTTTTCGGTCACAGGATAATTTAACTCAGCCTTTGATAGCTTTTTACTGGTAAAATAGATGGCATAAGGAAATTTCTCCTCTACCTAACCTAAGGTTGCTCCTATGGCTTTATGTGAGGCATCAACATGGATATGAAAAGGGAGGGCCCAATTTGGGTCTCTAAGGATTGGTGTAGTGGTTAATTTACCCTTTAGAATGTCTATGGCCTCTTAACAGCTCTTTGACCATATAAATTCAGAATATTTGGCCAACAATCCAAACAAAGGAGAGGCTAACTTGCTAAAGTCCTGTATGAACCTTCTATAGTATCCAGCTAACCCCAAGAAACTCATGACATCTCTCTGCTTTTGTGGAGGTGGGACCCTTTGGATGATGGCTATTTTGTTTGGGTCTACCTATAGTCCTTGCTGAGATATGGAATGACCTAGCACAGTCCGTTCAGTCATTAAGAATTCACATTTTTCTAGACTAAGATACAGGTTCATTTCAATGCATTTGTGTAATACTTTGCCTAGGTTAGTCAGGGCTTCTTGGAAATCACAGCCATAAGGTGTAAAATCATCTATATAAATTTCCATAGCGTCATGCACTAGTTCAGAAAAAATACTCAAGACTGCTCTTTGGAAAGTGGTAGGAGCATTGCCTAAGCTAAAATGAAGGACCCTATAGGAAAAAGTACCCCAAGGACAGGTGAATGTGGTTTTATCCTTGTCTTCTGGGCAGATTTGGATTTGGTTGTACCCACTGAATCCATCTAGGAAAGAAAAGAACTTCTTCCTTCCCAGGCCATCTAGCACTTGGTCAGTGAAGGGTAGGGGACAATGATCCCTCTTTGTGGCTTTGTTCAACTCCCTATAATCGACACAAATCCTCCACTTACCATTCTTCTTGGGAACTAACACCAAAGGAGAGACCCACTCACTGTTAGAGATAGGGTAAATGAGCCCTGCATCTAACAGTTTTTGTAGTTCTTCTTTAATTGATTTGGAATTTATCTAGGACAAAGAATTAAAGGTATTACAGACTCATGTGCATGGATGTGCCTATGTTACTTTATGCAACGAATCGATAATATTGCGAAATACATAGACACTGAAGCAGTTAGAGAAAACACAATAGGAAAACATGTAAATACAACAAGTTTAATAAGGAGTTCACCCAATGCTCCTAGGCTACATCTCCTGGTCCAGCCTTCAGTGGTGGCCTCTCTATTATGTTTTCAAAGTAGAGTTTTTACAACAGTGAGCTCAATTTGAGTCTCACTCAATAGATATGAATCAGTAGGACTGGAGTACAGAGACTCTCCTTACTGAAACTTGAGCTCTACTGGTCACAGTAGTATGAGCCCAATCTGAGACTCATACATGACAGGCATATACAGAGGAGTTCACTTGAACCTCTCAAGCCTTCTCTGGAGTACACAGTCTCTCTGACTCTCTCTGGCTCTATCTCAATGCTGCCTTTGCTCTGCAGGTCAGCTCAACTTATTTTCTCTATTCTCTGCTCTTAGCTTTCTTACTTGCTTTTCTCACTACTTACTGCTCTCTAGCTGCTTGCTTTGTTTCTGTCAGTTTGTGGCTTTAAAGCCAATCTGCTTTCTCACTATTCATTTCTGCTTCCTAGCATTCTAGTTCTTCTGCCTCTATTTGTTTGAATTCCCCTGTTCTATGTCATCATCACTGTGTAACGCTTCACAGGGAGGTGGCCACCTGTTTCATAATGAACTAAGTGTCAGTTCTCTTGGAAATATTTGAACGGTTGTTATTTCCGTTTAACTCCCAGATTGCTCGCGAACATGATTCTTCTGCCAGCTCATCATTCATGCCAGACTTCAAACTTTATATAACTCAGCCTGTTTACACCGCTGAATCTGGTCATCTGTCGGATTGCTTGTCTGCCATCGATCTGGAGCCTCTAGATCCCACGGTCTCCGTACATATCAGGTGGGTAAGTTGCATGACATTTACGCATCTGATGTGAGTAGTTTTCTCTCTCTTTCGCTGGATGCATGGCAGCCAGGGTGTGGCATCGGGTAGGACTCGGTTGAAACTGCTTATTGCTCGACACCCTTCTGATATCCTGCAAGTTTTTGTGCGAGACTTGCCTCTAACGGAATCGGCGAATTCTGTACGGTTTTTGACTTTTTGGTTCTAGTCGCTTGGGGCTTTTCGTTCACTAAGGGGTTTTCCTAGTGATATGCGATTAGCGACTTGTCGCTAATCGCATATCAAAAACCTCCGCTGTTTCTACAAAATACCTCCGGTTTTGATGTTTTGTGGTAGCGCGTGTTACCATGGGCCAATGGTCTGTGCGCTTAACCGAGGGTCCTCGTTGCTCCGTGCTGCTCACAAATTACAACTGTTCTGAGGGTATTCCTGATAAGCTCGACCTTTGTAAGCCTTTGGAACTTTTGAATGAACTTTACAAAGTTATGAAAACTTAGAGAGTGCTTTAAGATCCAATTCGGATCACGGCCTTCCCACTAAAAAAGATTTTGGACCACCAAAAGTTGGTTTTTAAGTATCAATCAAGTGAGGGTATAAATTCATCACTTACCCAATTTCTATCCATTTCGTACTGCTTGGTTTTGAACCTTTGAGTCCAATCCTAAGGTACTCAACATCCCCTCTGCGCGTGTTTCTCACCTTCCTGTCTAGAACTATATCTTCTTGCAATTCATTAAGATATTCAGGCAACAGATCATCAATAGAAGGCAATTGACTCTGCACTTCGGGATCTTCAATTAATGAAGGTTCTGTTAGGGCCTAAATCTACCTCAAGCTAAAGGAAGGTAGGCCTAGGGTAACATCAAACCACGCTTAACCTGGTAGCTAGTCCTACCAGGTCGGGAGAGGGCTCTCTCCTTGTCAATCTCAATTAGAATATGGCAACTAGGGCTTGAGATGACTGAAAGTTAATGCTGATTTTAGGCTAGGTATATTTGTTCAGAGGATTTTGATTGATTTTAATGGTTGGTTGCTGGATCAAATGAGGAAGGCAGCTTTGGGTCTGGGAAATCAACTTAGATTTGTAGAGGTTTCTGTGGGGTGAGGTAGGCAAGTGTTTTATCACTTTGAATTGGATGTGATGGTGAGTCTAAAGATTGGTGAGGAGTTGGAGAGGGCATGCAAGGTTCATGAGTCCTCTTCAAACAACAAAAAACATTAAAAACTAAATGTATCCTCTAGGCAGAGCATTGAATATCAATGGATTATACCTAATTGTCTTGATTCATTTAGTTATGAAGAAAGAAATAGATGTTGGAACATATACACATAAGAGAAACTAAGTCACAGAGGAAAAAATCAATGCCAAGACATATTACCACAAGAATCCCACAAAATTCTGCAAAACCCTGGTTCATTTCCTTGCCAAACTGCAGAAGTGATTTACAATAGTGCTTAATGCATCCACAAGAGTCCACCTTTACAAATGACTAAGAAAGTACATGATATAGGCATCAAACCACCTATGATCGCCATCAGGGGTTGAATCCATGAGTCAAGGAGCTGTTTCAACAACATCTAAACTTGGAACTAGAAAATAGGCAGTGGAACAACTTGCCTCTAAAACCATGGAAACTGATTCATTCATTCTCAAACCAATTCTAACTGATGTATCTACCCCCTCAAGTCATTTTTCATCATATTTACATCATAGTACATCATATTACATCATTAATTTACCAAAGAGAGAAGAAAAATTCAACTGACAACAAACTAGGCGAAATTTTGAGTTTTTAGGCAAAATTGGCAAAAATTTGCCTGATGCGCAGCGCCACTTCAAGGCTGAATTTGAAGGCCTTCAACTTCACCAAATCAGGCCCAAGATAGCTTGTTGGAAAGCTCCACCTGTCTACTTTCTGGAACAACTAGATTTTTGGATTTGGAATCCATTTGCCCCTTCAAAAATCATTTCTCCCAAGACTGGTTCCTATGGGTCCAAAAAGTGGCAGAGAGGGTAATTTTTAGGTGGTTTTTTCCCTTTAGGTGACCCAGATCTCCTCCAAATCTTATGAAACTTTCTTGGTTTCATTATTTTTTCATGAGGAATCTAAAAATAAAAGACATTTTGTAAAATACCTAGCTAACACAATGCGCAGTGAAAATTCCTGTGTTTTGCATTACACAATTGTGAAATGACAAAATTTTCCCAAAATTTCTTTAAATTTTGCAAGAGGCAAGCTTACTAACTGCTTTGCTGAGCTAATGAAGCTTCAACCAAAATTTTAAGTTTATCTTGCTCCTTTTTGGCTCTCAATGCTCTCTTTAACTTAGCTTTTAGGCTATTTATCCTTGTCTTGCAAATTTTATTCCGAGCTAAGTAATGATGAGCCATATGGAGCAACATTTTCTTTTCTTTGTTAGATTTCTCAAGCATCTTATCAAGATGAATTTTCACCCTTTCCAACCATGATTCTCGGTCAGCTTCAATTTCTTGCTCAAGGGATGTCATCTTGATTTTTCTTCTCTTTGCCACTTGCCTATTTTCTCTAATAATTTGCGGCTCCATAATAGCTTACTTATCTTCCAGTTACTTGTTTTCCTGCTCAAGAAAGTTGATGATCCATTTGGCTCTCTCAAGTTCAAGTGATAAGTCTTGGACTTTAGTCTCCTTCTCTTTGATAATCATATCCTTGAGTCTTGAGCTTTGAGAGCCCAAATCAGTGACATCCTCCTCAATAAGAAAAAATCCCTGTCTTGCCCTTCAGTAGGGCCCTCTTCATGCATCTATTGCTTTCCTTCATCTCTACCCTGTACCTGTTTAGCTAGACAAGAAGGAAAATCCCCTTTCACCCCTGGTTAAGATAGCATTTTCCTATGGTCTGGCAAAGAAAACGAGACCCCTTCCACCCCTGGTGGAGATAGTACTCGTTTGGCAACTGCAAAAAGCATCCTAGTGCCTCTTTCATAAGTAACAAACGCAGGAACATGAGCCTCTTCTATTTTACTTTTAGGCTCTTTTTGTTGCCTGGAATGTTCACCTTCCTCTTGAGGATCTGAAAATATTTGAGGCCCCTTAAAGCATTCATGGGCAATGAAATTTTCCCATGACACTCCCAACTAAGTGAGCTGATGGAAAACAACAATTTTGATGACAGGAAAAATGATAAATGCTATTGAGCTACTATGGAAAAGGTTTTCTTTTTGCAATCACTGTCATCCTCTCTATGTTTTTACATATGAAATAAGGAATGCTCAGCATTCTGACCCTAGTGAAGTGCATAAGCAATCTGATATCGTAGGCATAAGGTCTGGAGAACCTACTCTCACATGTAAAGTATTTGATGATAAGCTTCATGAGTGGAACATACCGGTCCTCCAAGAATTTGAAAGGAAATGTTAGCTACCTATACCAATAGGTTTCATTTTTCATGATTGGCAGGGGAAGTGCCAATATGATCTACTTTGATGATGCAAAGATCTCATATTCTTGTGGAAGACACATATCTACAGTTGGTTGATGTTGTCCTACTTCTGAATGGGTGATCCAACAGTCTAAGCTGGGTCATCCCATGTTTCAATTTTTTGTTGTAGATTAGAGAAAGAAATCTGTCCAAACAGTTCAATCTTGGCAGATAAAGTAGTTAGGTAGAGAAAGAAGGTTCCCAACTGTTTAATCTGGGGCCTTGGAAGCAATAAGGGTAGCCTTAGATAGAAAATCAAAAGAAAAAGCCAAAGGAAAAGAAAAGGCACATAAGGGTTTGCAAGTCCAAATGCACCCTTGTTGAAATAACAAAAAATGCCAGGCAATAGAGTGGGTAGGTAGATGGGGTTACAGAAGCATGATTTATGACTGTTCACTGGCCTAAGCAAAGGAAAAACATGGTGTCAATGCAGCTCTTCCTTTTTCAGCAATATTGTAGCAGCAAGATGAAGCATGTCTAACTTCCCAATCATCCCCCATTACATTCCTTGCTAACATCCCAATACCACCTATGTCCATGAAAGAAAGTCAAAGTCTTTTGTTGATTCTTGTTTCATTAAGAGCCACATTTCTTGTGTAAAATTCTTTTCATTTTGATCTACTTCCTAACTAAGTTTGTTTCCTAAGAACTTAGTATCTATCACTTCCCATTCCTATTCCCCTCCAAAACTAACTACTAACTCTATCTACACTTAATTCCCTATGTTTCCCTTTCCCTATTACTATAACACCATGGTGTATAAAACCTCAAAAAATGTATATTCCCTCCCCTTTGGCATTATAGCCCTATGCTCAAATATTGGAAAATCATGCAGAATTCAAGTCTGGATCAAGATGCTTTGTGCAAAATCAGGGATTAAACTAACCCCACGTTGGTTTAATAACCTAAGCTCTACCCCTTTTTCCCTTTACAACCCTTTGAAATCATTTACCCACTTTGCTTACAAAAAAGCCATGTAAAAACCCACTATTACCCCTAACCCGCGCTATTTGCAATTAACACTAAAAACCCATTTTTTCCGCTTTGTCCAAATTTTATTTGCAATGCGTATTTTAATACAAAAATACATTGAAAAACCCATATTTCCGTTGGTTTCCAAAGTCCCCGCTGGGCGCGCACTTCAAGAAAAAACAATAAAATATTCCGCGCCCCGCTGTTGTATCGTACTTCCATCTTATCGACCCGTCAACCATCGGATCTGGGCTTTCCCATCCGACGACCCATATCAATATCGGGCGGCCCCCGATGACCGGACGTTACCTCCCGAAAAGTGTCAGAGGGTGACGTCAGGCCTCTGCCACGCGTCGCTCCCAAATCTTATCAGGAGGCCACCTGCCAATACCACTACCGTACTATAAGCGGTCCGATGGAACCGCTTACTACCCTTCATATACCGCCTGCCCACGTCGCCGCTACGTCACGCCCACGTCATGCCACTCAGCGCCGCGTTAGCGCCCGGCCCGCCACTGCTCCGACCTGTCCGCCATCTCAGTAGTCCCCGTGGACCACTCACAGACCGCCATGTCTCCCTGCTGTACCCGACCCCACCCAATGACGTCATCCAAAAAGGCGCCAATAACCCAAAAAGTACATATTTTCGCTAAAATTCGCGTTTTTTGTCACTTTTGCCAAAAGAACTGTTTCTTCTCTCTGCATGCATATTACGACCATTTCGCCGCCAACCTGCAGAAATCGACCTGAAGACCGTGGGCACTTCCAACTCACCTGCATTTGTCACCATTGCCAGCATCCACCAGGTATTTCTCCAAAATTTCCCCTCCGCACCTGGTTTCGTGCATAATTCACCAAGGCTAGCTTAAAAAGAGTGAAAAACAGTGTAATTACCAGCAAATCCCCGGTGGCCAGCTTTCCTTCGGTTGTTGGGTCAAAATTTCACCTACAAAAATCTAAATTGAGCCAAGTCTCCGCAAATTTACAGTCAGTTCGCGCATTCGTGAACTTAAAACCTTTGCTGCACTAAATTCACCGGGAAAGCCACCTGTGATATCTCAAATGTCCGCTCAGTGAACCTCTTTCAGGGGCATTGTGACCTGTTTTCACTATAATTCCCCTGTTTTCCTCTGCAAATTTCCCTATTCTTGCAAATTCACTGCCCTGTGTTGCTGTGCCTACAGAATCAATCTCAAATCCATTTCCAAGTGCTAGTGGAACATGGAGACCCCAGTTGCACTGAATGTTGCACCTCTTAATGCCCCACATAGAGAGCTGGAATGGCAGGCCCTGGGTGATGTAGATTACCAGATGATGGAGACAGTTTTTATGCAAGCCAAATATAATATTCATATGCTCAATGAGCTGAAGGCCCAGCACCTCAGTGGGACTGATATTCTAGGGATTTGGGACTCCAATTTGCCCACTGACAACCTCCCTTAAGTCAATGTCCTCCCAGAGTTAATTCACAGATGCAGTGCCAGCTATGACCCATGTCAAAGAGCTGTTCTCAATACCTCAGGTGCAATCCTGTTCCATGTCACCCCTGAGGCCATAAATCAGATGATGAACTTTCATTCTACAAGGCCATTGACTCCCCTTTCCATGAAAGACTTGCTAAAGAAAGGAGGCAAGCTGTCTAGTGCCCAAATTGTAAAGATTAATCAACTATTCATTGAATCAGGCTCTGAAACTCTGAGGACCCCTCCTATAGGAAATGTATATTTCAATCAGTTGGGCAAGTTGCTTGTAGATTTGATCAGTTATGTCCTGGGTTACAGATCAGCTGAGGATGCTGATGAAACCATTCTGGCAATGATGTCTATCTTCTCCCCTGGAATGCCTCCTGTTGTGCACTATGACTATGTTGCCTACATTGCCGATAAGATTCATGAACAATTAATGAATCTAGAAAGGGAAAGGGTGTTTAGATACACTTCATACATCTATCACTTGTTACTGTTTTATCAACCTGATGGCTTCCCTATTCCTCTGAAGAAGTTTGATGCTCAAGGGAACCCAAGGTCTGTGGTATTTTGGACTTCAGTTTTTCACTACACATCTTATTCACCATACAGCTACTGTGAGTTCATAGACCTTTTCATCCATCCAACTATGTCCTTGCTATTGGGTACCCCTCCTCCAAGATTGACACATGAGATGAAAAGGATTCTCCAGCTCTCAAAGGCCTACAACATTGGGGATTGGTACTTCTACCAAAACCATACAGTAATCAGAATATATGGTTGTGAATTGGCCCCATATAGACTGCCAAGATATGTCCCTATGAGACTCTTTGCCTTAGAATACTTTAGGCAGTTCGGAAATGCAGACATGGTCCATTTCCACAGCAAAAACAAGAAAGTACAGCTCAAAATCAGAAACCAGCTAGGCCCATTCCTTTATAATAAAAGAGAAGAAGGATGGAAAGATGCAGATAGGATCCTAGAGGGCCTCCAATTAAAAACCAGTTTCCACTGGTCACCCTATGACCCCAATCATTTCATTATTCTTAGAAGGGTCAAGCATAAATTGGCTAGTTATAATCATATAAGGCTGCCTCACATTGAAAAATATGCTATTCAGTTAGGATGGAAAGAGGGAACTTTAGAGGAAGCAAGTTCTGGAGAAGAAATACTACAAAGAGAAGCTAAGAATCTTGAGAAAGAAGCTGACTTGGAAACTTGTGGGCAGGTTTCCTCTTCTTGTCAAAGGCAACTTGGAGCAGCTGCTTCATCCTCTACAGCCCACCAGCAAGCAGCTAAAACTACTCATCAGGCAGCCAACAAGGGTAAGGAAAAGGAGATGGAACAGGAACAGCCACCCCCTACAGCAGAACAACAAAAAGAGCAGCCAAAACAACAAGAACAAGTGGCTGAAGCTCCCATTTCTACAGAGCAACAGGCTCAACAAAGTGTGCCTCCCAGGCAGGAAACAATAGTGGAGACCTCAGTGCTCCAAACACCAGCAAATGAAGAAAGAGGCAAGAAGAGGACCAGAGAGAAAGAGACTCCGCTCACCGCATCCACAACTCAAGGGGAGAAAAGGCAGAGATTAAATCCCCTCTCTGAAGAAGAAATGCCTATTGGGCAATCCTTGGGCATGGGCCCTCCTAGCATGGAGGCATCTGCCAGTTCCTTTCAGCAGGAACAAGAAATAACCCTTGGAGGAGAGGTCAGCTCCTCAAGTCAGCAAAGGAGAGTTGAATCAGGCATTAAGCAACAATTCATTGACATCAAGAAGAGAAATGTGCCAGTTAGGCTCCAGCTTTACAATCACTTGCTTAAGATGGCCCCTACCAACCAGCAGAGGCTTATGTCATCTTATGACATAACAGAGGGGAAAATTACCATGAGTCATTTCATGCCCACCATGCTGCAGCCACAGTCAGCTGCAGACTATATAAGGACCAACCTCGAGGTCCTTGAAAAAGACATCCACCCTATGGACCAGATAGAGCTTCACAAGCAAATGGGTGAGATGGTCTATTCAACGCTTGCAGACAAGACCTTCCTGGCACATAAGTTGGAAAACAGTCTGCACAATACAACTGCTCAACTTGAGTTGGAGAAAGCATCCTCTCAGGCCAAAGACAACAGGATCAGGTCTTTGGAAGACATCATTATAGAGCTTGGACATGACCCAAAGGATCCCAAAGCTATAAAGGAGCTGCTAAAGATAAGAGATTCAGACATTGCAGCTTTAAGAAAGATGGTGAAGATCCCATCAACCATTCACCCTCAAACGGAAGAGGTTGCTCAACAGAGAAAAGACCAGGATGTAGTAGCCATGCTGCTAACACTACATAAGAAACTGGTGCAAACAGAAGGAAAGCTGGTACAGACAGAGGCTGCATTACAGGAGGCACTAAAGCAGAAAGAGGGTGGCCAGACATCTCAACCCCCTCAGTAAGTCATAAACCTTGAGGAGTCCCCTCAAACTATCATTCCTCCCACAGGGCAGACAGCTGAAACAGATCCATCAACAATAACACCGTTAACGACATCAGAACAGGCTCAAAGCCTTGACATGCAGAATATGATGAAAGAAATTCAGGTTCTAGAAGCACAGATGGCAGAGTTGAATGAAGCCAAGGAGAAATTGGCCACACTCAATGAGAAATATGACAAATCAAAGCAAAGTGTAGCTGAAAAGGCAAGAGAGGTGAAAGCTCTTAAGGAGAAAATAAAGGAGCTAGAGAAAGAACTCACCCTTGAGAAAGTAGTGGCCGAGATCAAGAAAGTCCTATGGGCCAATATTGGCCAATCAATAACAGATAAATGGCAGTACATAGAAACCATTCACGAGCATATGTAGCTCATAAACAGAGCACACAAGGAAAGCCAAAGAGCAAGGGCATCTCTAGGCAATATGCCTGAGATAGCCAACAGAATGATAAATGTCCTTAATAACTGCACAGGCCCTCAGCTGGCAGCAATAGGGATCACAATAGAACGGACACCATCCTGATGATAAAGAGGGTCCTCACTTTGAGAAATCTGGTGTAGACTTTGGATAGAAGGTGCCAGGAGATGCAAACATAAGTAAACAAATTCACTGTTAAGTTTACAGCATTGCACACCCGAGGCCTTCCCAGCTTACTGAATAGCACAGGAAGGCTCCTATCACATGAAAATTATGCTAAATGGGTAAACTCATTTGCCGCCAATCAAATAACTGTAGGACCAAGTATCCCAGAGGAAGCAGGGCCTGCGTTTGGGCAGAGCCTCTATGAGAAAGTGGAAAACCTGTTTTTTATTATGAATGAAATCAGACATTTGTTTGAAGTACCTCCAAATTACTTCAAATATACAGAGGCGGATGAAACATTAGGCTCAATTTTGAGGCATCAATTGCCTACATAGGAATGGTGGACTAGTACGATACAACTATTGCTGTGAACCAACAGGTATCCATCAAATTTTTGCATAAAAATATATAATCAACAGGTTCAGAAAGTTAATGCATTCAGTATGACTGAAAAGAATGGACTGAGCCAACTCAGCAAACCAATTCGGCCACTAAAGCAACACTGACAGCTACATACAACAGGGCCGAGAAAGCTACAGCACGACAAAGCCATAAAGACATATCATTCAGCATTAATGCAGAAACGCTCAACCGACTCAGTGGCCTCCAAAGGTCAAAAAGACTTCTGACAGAACTAAAGAGTATTTATTTTGTATTTAGAGCATCAATAACTTCCTTATCTACTATTCTGAAAGTTGGTGAACGTATTTATTAATCAAATGACTCAGCGATTCAGATATTTTTGTAAAACTGATTGTATATATTCCCCCTCGCATAAGCTTGCAGGGGTTGTTGATTTTCTCTTCAAAAGAGCCTATGTTGTAAATTTCAGAGTCTAATACAAGGAGCTAATGGAATTTCCAAAGTTCTGTGTTGTTTGATGCGTTGTGATGTGTTTGCTAACTGCTCCAGGATTCCTGCATATTTCGTGGCACAATAAGTTTTCTTTAACCTTCTTGTTATGTATGTCATTCTTTCATAATCCGTTCATGCTCTATGTTTCACAGTTTAATAGCACAGAAAAAGAATAGTTTCAGGATTTATTCACTGAGTACCCTGAACTCAATCTATGCTGTTATGAGTGTTTTTCTCCAGGTTATAGTTGTAAAAGTGCAATTCTTAATTGCTGCACCTTCAGACTAAGACTTTTCACAGAGACTATTATTCAGGAATTCAAATCCGCTCCTGGGTGATATGTTTCTTTCTCATGTCATCAGTTTAGTGAAAAACTCTTAATTGCCTTTCACTGGCTGTTCATACTTCACCACCACAACCTTAAGTTTGTTTCATGACATATCCAAAGGCCCTGCAGTTTCTGAGCAATCTCACTCAACACCTCAAGCAACCCACAATTACCGACTCCATTGCCCAATGGACTGAAACTATCTGAAGATCTCATCTTAGGCACTGAAAGACATCATTCAACCAAAATTTAAATCAAAACCCATACCTCATAACTAGCCTAAGATCCTCAAGAAATAAAACTAAAAGAGAGAGCCCTCTCTGATTGCAGGTCGGCTAGAACCTGTAATCCAAAGCTTGGTTAGTGGTTACCCCGGCCGTATTCCCTCAGGAGTCAAAGGGAACAACCTGGGTGTTAACATAAATGGCGACTCCACTGGGGAACTGAATAAACTTTATAACCCTCTGTCTGATTATTAATGCTGTACATAAAGCTTGAATGATAGCCAGACAGCCTTAGGAACTGCCTCTGCTTTGCATTTGCTGGAGTACATAAATGCTGCCTCAATCAATCTTTATTCAGCCTTAAAGTTCCATACGGATGTGCTATGCCTGATCAATGCTAGTCAAATATCACTATCTCCGAGAAAACTCTCCTAAAAGAAAATCACAGAAACTGGCTCCTAAGAAGAAAACCCGATACACTAGGTCAAACTCAGACCTTGATCCATAACCTGAATTTCAAAATCCAAACTTAATTTCAAGAATTCTCAAAAGACACAAATCAGAAGGGACTCTTTCAGATTCAAGTTCTGAAGCAGGTCTTCAAACTAACATTCCAACCCCTGTTAAGGCTTCTCTACATCTTCATACCACTGGTCCACAATCCACTAGTTCTTCATCCACTTCACAAGGTGCTTTTTCCACTCCTCCATTAACTACACATACCCCTCTTATCCCCTTCCCTCCATTTGTCCCAGTTGTCCCTGTCAGTTTCGCTGTCCCACCAAACATGGCTAATAGATATGCTCCACTGCAGTTACCTGCAAATCAAGGTCCTATGCCCCAAGACTACCAAAGCAAGATTTCATATTTTGATGGTACTGGCTCTTATCCAGCCCTTCAACATACTAAGAAGATGCAGGACTACTTTGAAAATTATGAAATAGATGATGATGGGGTTAGGATGAAAATTTTTGTGCAAAGCCTAACAGGAGATGTAAGAACATGGTTTAGAGGGCTCCCAGTAAATTCCATAGGTGACCCTGAAGCCCTGTATCAAACCTTTATTAACAGATGGGAGAAGAAAAAGGATCCACTTCATATTTTATCTGAATACAATACCATCAAAAGAGGTCCCCAAGAAACTGTCTTGGATTATTGTGCTCGGTTCAACAATGTTTACAATGCCATTCCCCAAAATCTCAGACCCCCACCTGACCTAGCTTTATACACCTTTCCTGATGGGTTTGATTCAGATATGGCATACCAATTAAGAGAAAGAGCTCCTCGAACTCTAGCTAAAATGCAAGACATAGCAGTAAGTGTAGAAGCCAACTTGATAGCTAGGAGAAATAGGACCAGAACTGAAAGAAAGACTACCTTCAAAGAAGAGCCCTCAGGCTTGGATCAGAAATTGGATGCAATAATCACGGGCATGCATAGGTTAGGTGACAGAGTAGAATCAGTTGAGAGGAAGTCATCATGGGAAGTACCACAGAATAATCCTATCAGGAATCCCAATTTTAGAAGAAATCAAAATCCTAATGTTGGCAAAGCAAGCCCTGAACCAGAAATTAGACCTCCATTCCAGGAAAACTATGCTGAAACATCTACTTCTAATGAGCAGATAGATGATACCCACATCAATTTGATGGGCCTTGACAATAATCAGCAAATCTTTCTGAGTCAAGAAGATCATGAAGATGAAGACATCAAGCAGTCCCAAACCAAGTCAGGTGAGTCATTTGACTTTAAACAAGGCTATGACACAGCTGTTTATGAAGTTCATAAGCAATACAAGCTAAGGAGCAGAACTATAAATGTGACACAGCCTGAGAAAACAAAGGACACCCCACTGCCTAAGAAAACCATTGTCACAAAGCCAATTGACAAAACTGATTCAATTACAAATGAAGTAACAGTTGAAGAAATAACTGAAGCATCTCCCTCGAATCAACAACCAATGGCTACATCACCCTTGCAGCATAATCCAAGCAACACTTTTCAAAAGGTAAACAAAAAGGACAAGCCTCAAGATCAGAGTGAGAGCCAAGAAGAAAACTTAATTAACAAAGAAAAGGTTGTTAAGCAAGACACCAAGACCCAATCTGAAAGACCTTTTGATCTAGAAGCTGAGATTGGAAAATTGAAGATAGCCATTCCTCTTTCAGAGCTAGCTAAGCATGACATTTACAAACAACAAATCAAGAAATCCCTTCAACTTACTCATAATAAAGATGATGTCAATGTGTTGGATGACACCCCAGAACTACTTTTCGGTCCAGAGGTTGATGGGAAGACAACAGTGGCTGGAATTTTACCTTTTTATGTCAGCTTGCATGTTCATGATAAGATATTACACAATGCAATGTTTGACTCAGGCGCCTCTCACAACCTGATGCCCAAATCAGTCATGGAAAGGCTAAATCTGGATATTACCAGACCATATAAGGACCTATTTTCATTTGACTCCAGCCAAGTTAAGTGTTTAGGCTTGATAAAAGATCTATGTGTGTCCCTAGTCCAATACCCAAATAAAACAATTCTAATGGATGTTGTGGTTGCTGATATCCCACCCAAGTATGGAATGCTGTTATCGAGATCATGGGGGGCTAAACTCCAAGGTTCCCTGCAATTAGACATGTCATATGCCACCATCTCTGTCTTTGGGCAACCCAAGAGGTTATACAGAGAGTCACTCATGAAATACATGGTGAGTAGTGAAGAAAAACCTCAAAATTTCCCCATTTATGCAGTCCATTCAGATATGGACTCCTTTATTCTGTTCAATAATGATGTAAGTCCAATAGGTGATAACAAATCTATCATGCTTGAACAAGATCTACACATAAGTGAGCAATCAAGTTCCCAAGAAATCAAGATTGAGAAGTCAATTGATGAGGCAATTCCAAAGGACAAACCAGATAACAAACAAGAACTCCAACTTATAATTCCAAGTCATGAAAAAGATGTGGAAAATCCCCTAAATCAAGAGATCCTATGGTTCCTTGAGTTTGATGGATCAGTCAACAAATTAGGGGCAGGGGCTGGAGTGTGGATTCACAATAAACAAAGCAATCATGCACAAGGCTGGGCTTTTAGGCTTAATTTCAGGTGTACTAACAATATGGCAGAATATGAGGCCCTTCTGCTAGGCCTCAAACTGGTAAAATCATTGCAGGCCACAAAAATCTCAATCATGGGAGATTCAGACCTTATTATCCAACAAGTGAAAGGCAATTTTGTAACCAATGACAAAAGACTAAGATCATACAGGGCCGCTGCTATTGAAATTCTCAAAGCTTTCACAGAATTTCAAATAACCAAAATACCCAGGACTCATAATCTTCATGCACATAGTCTAGCTACATTTGCTAGTACATGCAAATTGCCTTTTGAGCCTAACCATTGTTTTACAGCTGAGATAAAACACAGACCTTCTGTCCCAAACAATGTTAAATACTGGCAAGTATTTGAGGATGACACACAGATAAATAATTTCTTAACCTTGCAGCATGAATTTTCAGGTTTGAACATTGATGTTGATTCTGTGAAAGACACACAACCTTTGAGTGAACAGGATCAAACAGCAGTATCACCCAAAACAGCAAATCAAATACTTTGTCCAACAAACTTTGACAAGGGAAAATTACAAGAACTTGAACAATTGCATTTTGATGAAGTAGTTGGTGCAGAGGCTGAAATTATAGAGCTAAAGGATAACTTTCTACCAACAGGCCTAACTCCATTGGAGGACATTTTTGATTCGAATGACGTTCCTAGAAAACCAAAAATGCAGCCCCTTAATGCTGCCATTGAAGAATGCAACATTGGAACTATTGAAAAACCCAAGATAATAAAATTGTCTGCATCTTTACCTCCTGACCAAAAGCCCAAATACATTGATCTCTTTAAGGAGTTCCAAGATGTATTTGCATGGAGTTATGAGGATTTAAAATCCTATGACACCTCTGTTATTCAACACACTATCCCTCTCAAGCCTAATCAAAAGCCATTCAAGAAGAAATTGAGAAGGATCAATCCTATGCTTCTCCCTTCAATTGAGAAAGAGGTACAAAAAATGTTCAAAGCTGGTATCATAGCACCAATCAGGTTTTCAGACTGGATTTCAAACTTAGTCCCCACGAGAAAGAAAACTGGGGAGATTAGGCTTTGTGTGGATCTAAGGAATTTGAACCAAGTATCCCTCAAGGACAATTATCCCTTACCAAAAATGGATCACATTCTCCAAAGAGTGGTGGGGGCTTCAAGAATCTCATTACTTGATGGGTTCTCAGGCTTTAATCAGATCCTAGTCCACCCTGATGATCAAGATAAAACAACTTTCACAACTCCATGGGGAACTTTCAAATATGTTAAAATGCCTTTTGGATTGAAAAATGCAGGAGCTACATTTCAAAGAGCAATGGATATTGCTTTTGCCAAAGAGATCCATGAGTTCCTTGTTATTTACTTAGATGATCTCACACCTTTCTCAAAATCTGACCAAGAACACTTAAAACATTTGAGACAAATATTCATAACATGTAGGAAGTATGGAATTTCCTTAAATCCCAAAAAGTCTCTATTTGGTTTGGAAGAAGGTAAGCTATTGGGTCATATCATCTCAAAGGATGGCATTAGAATTGACCCAGACAGAATACAGGCCATCTTGCAAATGCCCCATCCAAGAAACATCAAAGAATTACAAGCCTTCTTGGGAAAGATCAACTTTTTAAGGAGGTTTATACCAAACTTGGCAGAATTGATAAGATTACTAAACAACATGCTAAAGAAGGATTCAAAAGTAAAATGGACAGTAGAAGCAAATCAAGCTTTTGAAGGTATAAAATTGGCCCTTACCCAAACCCCAGTCTTAACAAATCCTCAATTTGACAGAGAATTTATCATTTTCTCTTTTGCCTCCCAGCATACTATTGCTGTTGTCTTATTACAGAAAGATGACCAAGGAAATGAAAAACCTATTGCTTTCTTTAGTAGAGCCCTTAGAGATGCACCTCTGAAATATCAGATCATGGAGAAGCAAGCTTATGCTTTGGTCAAGGCCATCAAAGACTTTAGGATCTACATCTTATACTCCCATGTTATAGCCTATGTACCAAGTCCCATTGTGAAAGATATACTCACTCAAGAAAACTTAGAGGGTAGGAGAGGAAAATGGATTGCCAACATTTTAGAATTTGACATTGAAATAAAACCTACAAAACTGATAAAAGGGCAAGGTTTGGCTAAACTAATGTCTGAAGCAAATTTCCAAGCCTTGGATATAAACCAACTGGACAATGAACTGGAGCTGGCGACTCCAAAGATCAATGTAGCCTTTGAACAATCCCCTTGGTATTCTGATATCTGTTATGTGTTGCAAAACCTGTGTGCTCCCCCAGGATTGTCCAGAACCAAATCTAGATTTCTAAAAATGAAAGCTTCAAAATTCTGTGTTATAGATGGTAATTTACTATGGAAAAATCATGAAGGTATACTGCTGAACTGTCTGAATATGGATGAAACTAACAATGTGATGAAAGAATTTCATGCAGGTGATTGTGGTGGACATTTGTACTGGAAGTCCACTGTGGATAAGATATTAAGGGCAGGTTACTATTGGCCTACTCTGTTCTCTGATGTTAAAAAATTTGCCACTACATGTCATAAATGTCAAGTGTTTGAGGGAAAAAGAAAGTTACTTCCACTTCCCTTAAAGCCTGTTGCAACAGAAAGACCCTTTCAGCAATGGGGCTTGGACTTCATTGGGGAAATTCATCCTTCATCCTCAGGCCAACATAGATGGATTCTAACAGCCACAGATTACTTTACTAAATGGATTGAGGCTGTTCCATGTAGACAAGCAAATGATTCAACTATCATTCAGTTCCTTGAGAACAACATTCTGTCTAGATTTGGTTGTCCTGACAAGATAATAACAGATAATGCTGCTGCTTTCAGATCCAAGAAAATGGTGAACTTTTGCCACAAATTCCATATCACTTTGGGTCACTCCACAGCATACTACCCTCAAGGCAATGGTTTGGCTGAATCATCAAACAAAAGTCTCATCAACATCATTAAGAAAGTATTGGAAGAGAATAAGAAAAATTGGCATAAGAAGCTTGTAAATGCTTTATGGGCAGATAGGCTAACAACCAAGAGATCCATTGGGGTCAGCCCATATGAATTGGTTTATGGAATGGAAGCCAAATTCCCTTCATCCCTAGGGATCCCTGTCATGAAACTACTTCAAGAAAGCCAAGCTGAACCAAATGACATGCAAAGAAGAGTAAACCAAATTATATGCTTGCAGCAAACCAGAGATCAAGTGTTTAACAGAGTTCAAGTCCTACAAGAGAAGCTGAAGAAAGCCTTTGATAGAAGAACCAAGGCTGAAGATTTCTTTATTGGTGACAAAGTGCTTAAATGGGATTCAAGAAGAGAAGACAAGGGTAAGCATGGCAAGTTTGACTCCCTTTGGAGAGGACCCTTTGTAATTCAAGCAGTACAAGGAAATAACACTTATTTCTTGGAAAATCTGGATGGCACTGAGGCTGAAGAGGGCCCTGTAAATGGCCGGATGTTAAAGCACTACTTTGATTACTTTCCATGTATATAGCATGGTTGTTCCCCTGTACATAATCAGTTGTATATACTATTTTCTTTCAGCATGTAAATAGCTCAGTTTAAGAAGTGCTGTATATAAGCAGAAAAAGGCCTTTATTTCAGCAAGTTCCACAATGGTGGCAGATTCCAGTTTTGAAGTCCAAAGAGGAAGTTTTCAAGTTTTGAGAAGAAGTCACAAGCCAAGGCAGTCTGACCTGCTGTTCTTGGTCTTTCAAGAAGAAAAACCATCCCCAAGTGGAGCCACTGTTAGCTACCTATACCAATAGGTTTCATTTTTCATGATTGGCAGGGGAAGTGCCAATATGATCTACTTTGATGATGCAAAGATCTCATATTCTTGTGGAAGACACATATCTACAGTTGGTTGATGTTGTACTACTTCTGAAATGGGTGATCCAACAGTCTAAGCTGGGTCATCCCATGTTTCAATTTTTTGTTGTAGATTAGAGAAAGAAATCTGTCCAAACAGTTCAATCTTGGCAGATAAAGTAGTTAGGTAGAGAAAGAAGGTTCCCAACTGTTTAATCTGGGGCCTTGGAAGCAATAAGGGTAGCCTTAGATAGAAAATCAAAAGAAAAAGCCAAAGGAAAAGAAAAGGCACATAAGGGTTTGCAAGTCCAAATGCACCCTCGTTGAAGTAACAAAAAATGCTAGGCAATAGAGTGGGTAGGTAGATGGGGTTGCAGAAGCATGATTTATGACTGTTCACTGGCCTAAGCAAAGGAAAAACATGGTGTCAGTGCAGCTCTTCCTTTTTCAGCAATATTGTAGCAGCAAGATGAAGCATGTCTAACTTCCCAATCATCCCCCATTACATTCCTTGCTAACATCCCAATACCACCTATGTTCATGAAAGAAAGTCAAAGTCTTTTGTTGATTCTTGTTTCATTAAGAGCCACATTTCTTGTGTAAAATTCTTTTCATTTTGATCTACTTCCTAACTAAGTTTGTTTCCTAAGAACTTAGTATCTATCACTTCCCATTCCTATTCCCCTCCAAAACTAACTACTAACTCTATCTACACTTAATTCCCTATGTTTCCCTTTCCCTATTACTATAACACCATGGTGTATAAAACCCCAAAAAATGTATATTCCCTCCCCTTTGGCATTATAGCCCTATGCTCAAATATTGGAAAATCATGCAGAATTCAAGTCTGGATCAAGATGCTTTGTGCAAAATCAGGGATTAAACTAACCCCACGTTGGTTTAATAACCTAAGCTCTACCCCTTTTTCCCTTTACAACCCTTTGAAATCATTTACCCACTTTGCTTACAAAAAAGCCATGTAAAAACTCACTATTACCCCTAACCCGCGCTATTTGCAATTAACACTAAAAACCCATTTTTTCCGCTTTGTCCAAAGTTTATTTGCAATGCGTATTTTAATACAAAAATACATTGAAAAACCCATATTTTCGTTGGTTTCCAAAGTCCCCGCTGGGCGTGCAATTCAAGAAAAAACAATAAAATATTCCGCGCCCTGCTGTCGTATCGTACTTCCATATTATCGACCCGTCAACCGTCGGATCTGGGCTTTCCCATCCGACAGCCCATATCAATATCGGGCGGCCCCCGATGACCGGACGTTACCTCCCGAAAAGTGTTAGAGGGTGACATCAGGCCTCAGCCACACGTCGCTCCCAAATCTTATCAGGAGGCCACTTGCCAATACCACCACCGTACTATAAGCGGTCCAATGGAACCGCTTACTACCCTACATATACCGCCTGCCCACGTCGCCGCTACGTCACGCCCACGTCATGCCACTCAGCGCCGCGTTAGCGCCCGGCCCGCCACTGCTCCGACCTGTCCGCCACCTCAGCAGTCCCCGTGGACCACTCACAGACCGCCACGTCACCCTGCTGTACCCGACCCCACCCAATGACGTCATGCTGACGTCATCCAAAAAGGCGCCAATAACCCAAAAAGTCCATATTTTCGCTAAAATTCGCGTTTTTTGTCACTTTTGCCAAAAGAACTGTTTCTGCTCTCTGCATGCATATTACGACCATTTCGCCGCCAACCTGCAGAAATCGACCTGAAGACCGTGGGCGCTTCCAACTCACCTGCATTTGTCACCATTGCCAGCATCCACCAGGTATTTCTCCGAAATTTCCCCTCCGCACCTGGTTTCGTGCATAATTCACCAAAGCTAGCTTAAAAAGAGTGAAAAACAGTGTAATTACCAGCAAATCCCGGTGGCCAGCTTTCCTTCGGTTGTTGGGTCGAAATTTCACCTACAAAAATCTAAATTGAGCCAAGTCTCCGCAAATTTACAGTCAGTTCGCGCATTCGTGAACTTAAAACCTTTGCTGCACTAAATTCACCGGGAAAGCCACCTGTGATATCTCAAATGTCCGCTCAGTGAACCTCTTTCAGGGGCATTGTGACCTGTTTTCACTATAATTCCCCTGTTTTCCTCTGCAAATCGCCCTGTTCTTGCAAATTCACTGCCCTGTGTTGCTGTGCCTACAGAATCAATCTCAAATCCATTTCCAAGTGCTAGTGGAACATGGAGACCCCAGTTGCACTGAATGTTGCACCTCTTAATGCCCCACATAGAGAGCTGGAATGGCAGGCCCTGGGTGATGTAGATTACCAGATGATGGAGACAGTTTTTATGCAAGCCAAATATAATATTCATATGCTCAATGAGCTGAAGGCCCAGCACCTCAGTGGGACTGATATTCTAGGGATTTGGGACTCCAATTTGCCCACTTACAACCTCCCTCAAGTCAATGTCCTCCCAGAGTTAATTCACAGATGCAGTGCCAGCTATGACCCATGTCAAAGAGCTATTCTCAATACCTCAGGTGCAATCCTGTTCCATGTCACCCCTGAGGCCATAAATCAGATGCTGAACTTTCATTCTACAAGGCCATTGACTCCCCTTTCCATGAAAGACTTGCTAAAGAAAGGAGGCAAGCTGTCCAGTGCCCAAATTGTAAAGATTAATCAACTATTCATTGAATCAGGCTTTGAAACTCTGAGGACCCCTCCTATAGGAAATGTATATTTCAATCAGTTGGGCAAGTTGCTTGTAGATTTGATCAGTTATGTCCTGGGTTACAGATCAGCTGAGGATGCTGATGAAACCATTCTGGCAATGATGTCTATCTTCTCCCCTGGAATGCCTCCTGTTGTGCACTATGACTATGCTGCATACATTGCCGATAAGATTCATGAACAATTAATGAATCTAGAAAGGGAAAGGGTGTTTAGATACACTTCATACATCTATCACTTGTTACTGTTTTATCAACCTGATGGCTTCCCTATTCCTCTCAAGAAGTTTGATGCTCAAGGGAACCCAAGGTCTGTGGTATTTTGGACTTCAGTTTTTCACCACACATCTTATTCACCATACAGCTACTGTGAGTTCATAGACCTTTTTATCCATCCAGCTATGTCCTTGCTGTTGGGTACCCCTCCTCCAAGATTGACAGATGAGATGCAAAGGATTCTCCAGCTCTCAAAGGCCTACAGCATTGGGGATTGGTACTTCTACCAAAACCATACAGTAATTAGAATATATGGCTGTGAATTGGCCCCATATAGACTGCCAAGATATGTCCCTATGAGACTCTTTGCCTTAGAATACTTCAGGCAGTTCGAAAATGTAGACATGGTCCATTTCCACAGCAAAAACAAGAAAGTACAGCTCAAAATCAGAAACCAGCTAGGCCCATTCCTTTATAATAAAATAGAAGAACGATGGAAAGAAGCAGATAGGATCCTAGAGGGCCTCCAATTAAAAACCAGTTTCCACTGGTCACCCTATGACCCCAATCATTTCATTAGTCTTAGAAGGGTCAAGCATAAATTGGCTAGTTATAATCATATAAGGCTGCCTCACATTGAAAAATATGCTAATCAGTTAGGATGGAAAGAGGGCACTTTAGAGGAAGCAAGTTCTGGAGAAGAAATACTACAAAGAGAAGCTAAGAATCTTGAGAAAGAAGCTGACTTGGAAACTTGTGGGCAGGTTTCCTCTTCTTGTCAAAGGCAACTTGGAGCAGCTGCTTCATCCTCTACAGCCCACCAGCAAGCAGCTAAAACTACTCATCAGGCAGCCAGCAAGGGTAAGGAAAAGGAGATGGAACAGGAACAGCCACCCCCTACAGCAGAACAACAAAAAGAGCAGCCAAAACAACAAGAACAAGTGGCTGAAGCTCCCATTTCTACAGAGCAACAGGCTCAACAAAGTGTGCCTCCCAGGTAGGAAACAATAATGGAGACCTCAGTGCTCCAAACACCAGCAAATGAAGAAAGAGGCAAGAAGAGGAACAGAGCGCAAGAGACTCCCCTCATCGCATCCACAACTCAAGGGGAGAAAAGGCAGAGATTAAATCCCCTCTCTGAAGAAGAAATGCCTATTGGGAAATCCTTGGGCATGGGCCCTCCTAGCATAGAGGCATCTGCCAGTTCCTTTCAGCAGGAACAAGAAAGAACCCTTGGAGGAGAGGTCAACTCCTCAAGTCAGCAAAGGAGAGCTGAATCAGGCATTAAGCAACAATTCATTGACATCAAGAAGAGAAATGAGCCAGTCAGGCTCCAGCTCTACAATCACTTGCTTAAGATGGCCCCTACCAACCAGCAGAGGCTTATGTCAGCTTATGACATAACAGAGGGGAAAATGACCATGAGTCATTTCATGCCCACCATGCTGCAGCCACAGTCAGCTGCAGACTATATAAGGACCAACCTTGAGGTCCTTGCAAAAGACATCCACCCTATGGACCAGATAGAGCTTCACAAGCAAACGGGTGAGATGGTCTATTCAACGCTTGCAGACAAGACCTTCCTGGCACATAAGTTGGAAAACAGTCTGCACAATACAACTGCTCAACTTGAGTTGGAGAAAGCATCCTCTCTGGCTAAAGACAACAGGATCAGGTCTTTGGAAGACATCATTATAGAGCTTGGACATGACCCAAAGGATCCCAAAGCTATAAAGGAGCTGCTAAAGATAAGTGATTCAGACATTGCAGCTTTAAGAAAGATGGTGAAGATCCCAACAACCATTCACCCTCAAATGGAAGAGGTTGCTCAACAGAGAAAAGACCAGGATGTAATAGCCATGCTGCTAACACTACATAAGCAACTGGTGCAAACAGAAGGAAAGCTGGTACAGACAGAGGCTACATTACAGGAGGCACTAAAGCAGAAAGAGGGTGGCCAGACATCTCAGCCTCCTCAGTAAGTCATAAACCTTGAGGAGTCCCCTCAAACTATCATTCCTCCCACAGGGCAGACAGCTGAAACAGCTCCATCAACAACAGCACCAATAACGACATCAGAACAGCTTCAAAGCCTTGACATGCAGAAGATGATGAAAGAAATTCAGGTTCTAGAAGCACAGATGGCAGAGTTGAATGAAGCCAAGGAGAAATTGGCCACACTCAATGAGAAATATGACAAATCAAAGCAAAGTGTAGCTGAAAAGGCAAGAGAGGTGAAAGCTCTTAAGGAGAAAATAAAGGAGCTAGAGAAAGAACTCACCCTTGAGAAAGAAGTGGCTGAGATCAAGAAAGTCCTATGGGCCAATATTGGCCAATCAATAACAGATCAATGGCAGTACATAGAAACCATTCATGAGCATATGGAGCTCATAAACAGAGCTCACAAGGAAAGCCAAAGAGCAAGGGCATCTCTAGGCAATATGCCTGAGATAGCCAACAGAATGATAAATGTCCTTAATAACCGCACAGGCCCTCAGCTGGCAACAATAGGGATCATCAATAGAACGGATACCATCCTGATGATAAAGAGGGTCCTAACTTTGAGAAATCTAGTGCAGACTTTGGATAGAAGGTGCCAGGAGATGCAAACAGAAGTAAACAAATTCACTGTTAAGTTCACAGCATTGCACACCCGAGGCCTTCCCAGCTTACTGAACAGCACAGGAAGGCTCCTATCACATGAAAATTATGCTAAATGGGTAAACTCATTTGCCGCCAATCAAATAACTGTAGGACCAAGTATCCCAGAGGATGCAGGGCCTGCGTCTGGGCAGAGCCTCTATGAGAAAGTGGAAAACCTGTTTTTTATTATGAATGAAATCAGACATTTGTTTGAAGTACCTCCAAATTACTTCAAATATACAGAGGCGGATGAAACATTAGGCTCAATTTTGAGGCATCAATTGCCTACACAGGAATGGTGGACCAGTACGATACAGCTATTGCTGTGAACCAACAGGTATCCATCAAATTTTTGCATAGAAATATATAATCAGCAGGTTCAGAAAGTTAATGCATTCAGTATGACTGAAAAGAATGGACTGAGCCAACTCAGCAAACCAATTCGGCCACTAAAGCAACATTGACAGCTACATACAACAGGCCAAGAAAGCTACAGCACGTCAAAGCCATAAAGACATATCATTTAGCATTAATGTAGAAACGCTCAACCGACTCAGTGGCCTCCAAAGGTCAAAAAGACTTCTGACAGAACTAAAGAGTATTTATTTTGTATTTAGAGCATCAATAACTTCCTTATCTGCTATTCTGAAAGTTGGTGAACATATTTATTAATCAAATGACTCAGCGATTCAGATATTTTTGTAAAACTGATTGTATATATTCCCCCTCGCATAAGCTTGCAGGGGTTGTTGATTTTCTCTTCAAAAGAGCCTATGTTGTAAATTTCAAAGTCTAATACAAGGAGCTAATGGAATTTCGAAAGTTCTGTGTTGTTTGATGCGTTGTGATGTGTTTGCTAACTGCTCCAGGATTCCTGCATATTCCGTGGCACAATAATTGTTTCTTTAACCTTCTTGTTATGTATGTCATTCTTTCATAGTCCGTTCATGCTCTATGTTTCACAGTTTAATAGCACAGAAAAAGAATAGTTTCAGGATTTATTCACTGAGTACCTTGAACTCAATCTATGCTGTCATGAGTGTTTTTCTCCAGGTTATAGTTGTAAAAGTGCAATTCTTAATTGCTGCACCTTCAGACTAAGACTTTTCACAGAGACTATTATTCAGGAATTCAAATCCGCTCCTGGGTGATATGTTTCTTTCTCATGTCATCAGTTTAGTGAAAAACTCTTAATTGCCTTTCACTGGCTGTTCATACTTCACCACCACAATCTTAAGTTTGTTTCATGTCATATCCAAAGGCCCTGCAGTTTCTGAGCAATCTTACTCAACACCTCAAGCAACCCACAATTACCGACTCCACTGCCCAATGGACTGAAACTATCTGAAGATCTCATCTTAGGCACGGAAAGATATCATTCAACCAAAATTTGAATCAAAACCCATACCTCATAACTAGCCTAAGATCCTCAAGAAATAAAACTAAAAGAGAGAGCCCTCTCTGATTGCAGGTTGGCTAGAACCTGTAATCCAAAGCTTGGTTAGTGGTTACCCCGGCCGTATTCCCTCAGGAGTCAAAGGGAACAACCTGGGTGTTAACAGGAAACGCCCTGCTAAGTTTACCATGGTACTTGGCCTTGATATAAGGTTCATAACACTGCTTACTAATATTCTGCCTTTTGTTCCACTTTTCCCCTACATCTGGCATTATTGTAGCTTCTGCAATGATAGCTGGTGAAAGAGAAAAATTGATCCCATCAAGATGCACCACATTATTTTCCATATTTATGACAAACTGCCTTGCCAACTCATGGTGATATTTAACCCTCTCAACCATCTCACAAAACTCAAAATAGGACTGATATCTAAAACATGTGGTGGCAAGAGGGCAGACAAGGAGTTCAGTCATGCTAATAGTTTCCTCCCTAATAATTTTTCCACCCTTGTGAGGTTTCCTGGGCTGCACATTTCTTTCCCTTGAGCTATCACTAAGTGTTTCTTCTTCAAAACTTGATTCACTGCTTCTTGTCATGGTGCTTGTCTTAGGGATGTGATGTGATGATGATATTGTGGAAAATGATAATGGATGAGGACAAGGAAGATGAGTATGAAGAGATTTTACAAATGTGGAATGGAGTTGGGGAATGAAGGGAGAGGTTTTGGAAATTAGGGTTTTGACAGGGACTTAGGGTTTGATGAAGGGAGTGAGTTTTCTTAGGGGAGTGGGATAGGAAAAATGGAATTAATGGACTGATTTAGGGAAATGAAGTATAGAAAAGGGGAAAAAGATGTTGATTCTACTATGGAGTGAAAGTTTTGCAATAAAATGGAAATTTATGAAGACAAGCTAGGGTTTGATTTTCAAGATGCAAAACTCATGAAGAAAACATGTAGAAGGCAAAATTCAGCTCAAGATCAATGAGAACTTACTTGTAGGATAGAAATGCAATGTTTTTGAGAGTTTTAGGTGATTTGGAATGGTTTTGGCACCTTCTTGGCCAATGCGCAGTGCCCTCTTGATGTGCAGCGCCCTTGTAATTTAACACTGGCTGAAACTGGTTGATGCGCAACATCAATCTGATGCGCAACACCAAGCCTTTGATGCACAACGCTAGGCGGATTTACTACAAAAACAAGGTTTTCACCTTCTTTTGCTCGAATTGCCTCCAAATCGCGATTTTAGCTCTTTAAGGATGTTTTGCACAATGAAATAGATGACTAGCATAATGTCACTTTATATATGGATGCACTTTTAATTTTTCCTCATTTCAAACCCACTTTTATAAAGTCTTAGTCACTTTTTCTCAAAAACTTTGTTTTTCATTTGAAATGTGACTTTTCTTGATCAATTGATGGACTGATGCATTGGTGCTTTTGTTTTTTGTAGTGGCTGGAGTTGGCAAGGTGACCAAGAGCAGCTGCTGAACTTATTACATATAGAAACACTTTAAATTACATAAAATTTGTACATAAAATAAAAAAACTCTGTTTTCACCTCAAAATAAAGTTTTGAGGTAAAAACCATTTATTGAGCATATCATCAGTGAATTTATGATTCTATGAACTTATAAAACCTCCTTATGTGCTTGCTAACCTTTTATTGAGTTTTGGATGACCATGATGGCAAACCCTAGACCTAGTGAGACTAAAACCCTAAAACTGACTTTTGTTAATGAAATGAAACAAAATGACAGTAAATGACCTAAAACATGTGAAAACAGGCCAGCAGGTGAATGTCATGAGGGAAATTGACATGAACCACTACCATCAGTTGATCCATGACTTAATGGAATGCAGTTGATCGGATGGGACACCTAATATGCATGCAAAAAGGAGAAATTTTATCACCGATGGAGGGATGAAGATACCGACACTAACATATTCAAATAGCCTCAAGCTTTCTACATTAACAACTGAGTATATGTGCATGTAAGCTGGTAAATCAAGGTGAAAAGAATTCTCACCAATTTTCTCAAGTATATTGAAAGGTCCATACCTTATTGGCTTCAGCTTCTTACCTTCACCTTGCACTCTGTCTTTGCTGATATATAGCCAGACTTGATCACCAACTTGGAAACTAAGCTCCATCCGATGCTTATCATGCCTTGCCTTGTACTTGGCTTGGCTCTTTTCCAGCTATTTCTGTACTGCCTGGTGAATCTCTTGGATTTTTTTGATGAAATTGGTTGCCTTGTCCACATCAATGTGTCCATCAACCGCTATGTCTTTACCAAATACAAAATCCAATGGAGACCTTGGTGTGAAACCAAAACAGGTCTCAAAAGGAGATCTCTATGTAGAAGAATGTTTAGCTCAGTTGTAAGCATGTTGCACATAACATAAGTGTTCATCCCAAAGCTTGGGATGCTTGCTGCAATAGCCTCTGAGCAGCTGGATCATTGTCCTGTTGACCACTTATGTTTGTCCATATGTTTGCGGATGAAAGGTTGTGCTCTTTTTTAGTCTGGTGTTGATAAATTCCCACAAACTTGACCAAATTTTCCCAACAAAGTGGGTATCTCAATTAGATATAATGGAAGTGGGTAATCCAAAATGAACCCATACATGCTGAAAGAACAACTTTGCAGTTTGTTTAGCTATAATTAGTTTTTTACAAGGTATTAAAATACGCATTTTGCTGAACCTATCCACAACAACATATAAATAGTCATGACCTTTTCTAGATTTAGGCAGTCCCCCAACGAAGTCCATGGAAACACTTTCCCAAGGATGAGAAGGAACTGGTAGTGGAGTGTACAAGCCTAGTTTTCTATTGTTGGGCTTTCTTTTAGCACACATGGTACATCCTCTTACATATCTAGAAACTGTCTCATTCATTTTTGGCCAATAACAAAATCTTTGCAGTTGTGCAACTGTTTTACTTACACCAAAGTGACCTGATATTATAGAAGTGTGTGCTTCTCGAATTATCTTTACTCTTTCAGTTTGTGGAATGCATAACTTTCCAAAATGATACAAGAGTTGGTCCTTAACATGATAATCCAATTCTTCTACTTGTTAGCAATGACTTAATGTTGCATATACATCCTTAAAATCTATATGTTGAGCATATTGTTCAATGTAGCTTTCATGCAATACGCAATTATTCTTAAGTATAGTAGATGCATTTATGATTGGTCTAGACAACATATCTGCAACTTTATTGTGTATGTCCTTTTTATATCTGATGACTGGGTGAAATTATTGTAGAAAACCCATCCACCTATAGTGTCTTGATTGTTGCAACTTAGTTTGGGAGTGTAAATATTGAAGTGGTTGATGATCAGTATGTATAATTGTCTCCTTGCCCATTAAATAATGTTTCCACTTTTTCACACTCTGTACTAATGCATACAATTCTTTATCATATGTGGGATAGTTAACTGCTACATAATTAAATGTCTCAGAATGATAACATATGGTTTTACTTTGCTACATCAACACTGCTCCCATGGCATAGTCACTGGCATATGTTTCAATCTGAAATGGTCTTTGAAGATCGGGCAGTGCTAGTACTGGTGCTATACTAATATTTTCTTTTAAGGTGTCAAAAGTTTTCTGCTATTTGCCTCCCCACTGAACACCTTGTTCAATCCTGTTAAATCATGTAAGGGAGCTGCAATTAAGGAAAAGTTAGAAATAAACTTTCTCCAATACTGTGCTGCTCCTAAGAAGCTTCTAACTTTTGTAGTAGATTTGGGTTTAGGCCAGTTTATAATTACTGCAACCTTAGAGGGATCTATCTTCAATTCACCACCCCCTACAATATGACCCAAATAATTCAGAGATGTTTTGCCAAATTCACATTTTGAGAGCTTAACATAAAGATTTTCTCTTTTCAAAACATCTAGAGTCCGCTTGACATGCTTTAAATGTTCTTCCCACGTTTTACTAAATATAAGAATGTCATCCAAATATACAATGACAAAATCATCAAGAAAAGGTCTGAGTACATCATTCATTACTCTCATGAATTAGCAGAAGCATTCGTTAAGCCAAAAGGCATAACCAACCACTCATACAATCCCTGCTTTGTTTTGAAAGTTGTCTTCCATGCATCTTTCTCTTCAACTTCGACCTGATGATAGCCACTGTGCAAGTCCAACTTGGAAAAATAAATAGCTTCTTTTAACTGATCTAATAGATCATCTATGCAAGGAAGGGGATAACAATTTGTGATCGTTATCTTATTCAGTGCACGATAATCAATGCACATTCTCCATGAGCCATCTTTCTTTATCACCAAGACAATTGGAGACCCACATGCTGATGTGCTAGGTCTGATGAACCCTTTCTCGAGCAGCTCCTGTACCTGCTTCTTGATTTTTGCAATCTCTAAAGCGGACAACCTGTACATTCCGATGTCAGGCAATGGAACATCTTGATGAAAATTAATATCATGTACTATTTCATTTTTGGGTGGAAGACCTTTAGGTTCTTGAAATAGTATATCATATTCTGAAACAACCTTTTCTAAATTAGCTTATTGTTTAGCATCACTGCCTTCAAATACATTGGTTTTATCAGTTTTCTTTTCCTTTACAACCATCAATAAAAATTGTTTGCATGAATTTACAATTATTTTCATCTGCCCTGAGTTTATGAGCTCTTACAATATATTTGATTCCATCTTTAACGAGTTGATACTTGTTCTCAGCTCTGTAGAAAATAGTTTTCCTATCATACAAGTAAGGACTTCCTAAAACAATTCCACATATATCCAAAGGAACTATATCTAACTCAACCTCATCTACAAATGCTGACCCAAAAGAAAACTTAAGTTTACATTGTCTAGTCACTTGTAGCTTTGATTTATCACATAACCAACCTAATGGATATGGTTTCTTATGAGGTGTGGTTAGTAATCCCAACTTCTTTACAATTGCTTCATAAATTAAATTTACTTGTGAGTCACTATCAAACAAAGTATCAATATTTTGATGCTTGGAAATAACTTGAATATGAAAAATTTCATGTCTTTTCCTCTCATTTTCTTCATTATCAGTAGATTGTGCAGAATTACTAGTAGATGCTTCAAAATTTTTACCTTTTATACCTGTGGCTGCGATTGTTGTTTCATCTCTTGAGTCTGACCCCAAATCCTTTTGAATAGCTGCAACAATCTTCTTCTTTTTGCCCTCGAACTTCTTGGGTCTCAGCTCCGGATGTAGGATCTAGCAGTGTTCATCATCATGCCCATTCTTCTTATAGTGAGTGCATGAAGATTTGGTATTTTGTATAGTATTTGTCTTCCTTTCCTTCCATTTTTGTTTTATTTTCTCCTTATTCTCGCTTGCAGCTGGTTTTGATGATCCCCCAACATCTGGGTTCACATTCTTGCCTCTAGCCTCTAGATGTGTAGCCTGAACAGATACCTCATCTATGCTAGTGGGATTAAACATGAGAATAGTGTGCCTTAAGTAGTTGTGTAGACAACCTATATACTTCAGCAAAGTTTCAAGTGAGTCTAGAGAAATTCCTAGAATCAAAGCTCTTTTCCTAAATTCTTGAGTGTAACCTTGTACACTTTTCCCTTTTAATTGGCGAAGAGTTTTCTAGCTCATCATGGCTTGCTGCATATAGGTTAGCGGATAGAATTGCTTTTTAATTGCAGAAAAAAATTCACTCCAAACAAAAAGAATTTTACCATGCTTCTTCATGTCAGCTTGTGTCCTGCCTTCCCACCATGCCAAGGCAGTGCCTCCAAGGCATAGGCTGGCTAGCTAAATCTTACTCTTGTCTAAATCGATGCTCTACACTCAGCAATAAACATCAATCTGTCTAATCCAATTATCCAACTTCTCTATATTCAAATCTCCATCATATATCGACAAATCAAAGTTAACATCTAATTTAATCAAAGATGTTTTCTTTTTGTTTTCAGGGCTACTAGGAGGTGTGGGAAGTTTTTCTTCTTTCCCTTTGCCTTTAGAGTGGTCATGGAGGAGATATTATTCTACTCCTTTATCTCGTTTGGAGTTTGCTGAATCTTCTTCTCCACCTTTCTTAAATTCTCTATACATTTCCTCTACCATGGCTTTCATGGTCATGAAACCATCCATGAACTGGGAGTCTGATTCCAAGTGGTTTTCTTCTGACATTTTCCTCTTAGGGTAGACTCTTCCAATTTCCAGGTTAGCTTCAACCAATTCTTCTTCTCCTAATTTAAGCTTTGATCTAGTTAGCATTCAACAACAAAATCCAACAGAAGCTTGTCTAACCTTAGTAACCTAGATCTCTGATACCACTTGATCTTGAATTTATCCAGGACAAAGAATTAAAGGTACTACAGACTCATGTGCATGGATGTGCCTATGTTACTTTATGCAATGGATCAATAAGATTGCAAAATACATAGACACTGAAGCAGTTAGAGAAAACACAACAAGTTTAATAAAGAGTTCACCCAATGCTCCTGGGTTATGTCTCCTAGTCCAGCCTTCAGTGGTGGCCTCTCTATTATGTTTTCAAAGGAAGTTTTTTACAACAGTGAGCTCAATTTGAGTCTCACTCAACATATATGAATCAGTAGGACTGGAGTACACAGACTCTCCTTACTGAAACTTGACCTCTACTGGTCATAGTAGTATGAGACTAATTTGAGACTCATACATGACACGCATATACAAAGGAGTTCGCTTAAACCTCTCAAGCCTTCTCTGGAGTACATAGACTCTCTAACTCTCTCTGCCTTTGTCTCGATGCTGCCTTTGCTCTGTAGGTTAGCTTGACTTATTTTCTCTATTCTCTTCTCTTAGCTTTCTTACTCGCTTTTCTCACTGCTTACTGCTCTCTTTCTACTTGCTTTGTTTCTGTCAGTTTGTGGCTTTAAAGCCAATCTGCTTTTTGACTATTCATTTCCGCTTCTCGGCATTCTGGTTCTTCTGCCTCTGTCTATTTGAATTCCCTTGTTCTTCGTCATCATCACTATGTAACACTTCACAGGGAGGTGGCCACCTATTTCATAACGAACTGAGTGTCAGTTTTCTTGGAAATGTTTGAACGGTCATTATTTCCATTTAACTCCCAAATTGCCCGCAAACATGATTCTTCTGCCAACTCATCGTTCATGCTAGACTTCAAACTTTATATAACTCATCCTGTTTACCTCGTTGAATTCGGTCATTCGTCTGATTGCTTGTCCATCGTCGATCTGGAGCCTCTAGATCCTATAGTCTCCATCCATATTGGGTAGGTAAGTGGCATGACGTTTACCCATCCGATGTGAGCGGTTTTCTCTCTCTTCTACTGGACGCGTGGTACGCAGTGTGTGGCATTGGGCAGGACTTGGTTGAAACCGCTTACCACTCGACGCCCTTCTGATATCCTATTGGTTTTCATGTGGGACCCGCCTCTGACGAAATCAGCAAATTCCGTATGGTTTTTGACTTTTCAGTTCTGGTCGCTTGGGACTTTTCCTTCACTGAGGGATTTTCCCAGTGATATGTGATTAGCGGCTTGTCGCTAATCACATATAAGAAACCTCCCCCATTTCTACAAAAGACCCCCCATTTTGTTGTTTTGTGGCAGCACACATTACCATGAGCCAATAGCTTGCACGCTAGATTGAGGGTCCTCGTTGCTCCGCACTGCTCACAAATTACAACTGTTCTGAGGGTATTCCTGATAAGCTCGACCTTTGTAAGTCATTGGAACTTTGGCATGAATTTTACAGAGTTATGAAAACTTAGAGAGTGTTTTAGGATCCAATTCGGATGTCTTTAAGGGCTGAATTCATTCTCCTTTGTGGTTTCTTGACTAGCCTGCAACCTTCCTTGATGTATATGTGGGGAGTACACACTGAGGGGTGTACTCCCTTAATTTCCTTATATCTCCAAGCGAAGGATTCTAGTTTCTCTTTCAACAATTTGCATAGTTGTTCCTCTTCTAAAGTAGAAAGAGGTGGATTAATCTTCAAGGTTTTCTCTAGGCCAAATTCTATGGTTTTGACTCGGAGTGGGTTGGAATTGGCCAAGCATAAGTCAATTTGATTATTGTTCACTGTTTCCTTTACTTCTTCTTCTTAGGGTAATGAACTAGGAGTTGGAATTTGGAGTAGGTGTTCAATTAAGTCATCCTCCTCTTGTTGTCCTCCTCCTATGATTGCGTCCATAGCATAAAGTTGGGAAGAATAAGGCTCATCTTCTTTCTCCTCCTCCAACCATAAAGGTAAATCATGTTCTAGGGAGGGTTGAGTGGGAGGGTATAAGACTAACTGTTTGGACATATGCCCATTCTTGATGGTCATATTCCCAGCTCTGTAGCTAATCTTGGCATCAGCTGTGGCCAACCATGGCCTCCCAAGGATGAGAGGGTAACCAGTAAGCTTAGCCTTAGGCTAGAGAACTAGGAAATCTGTAGGGTACTCCCAGGAATCAATGGAGACCATCACATCCTCCACAATTCCCTCAAGGGTGACTGTGGAATAGTCTGCAAGTTGCAGCACTGTTGTGGTCTTTCTTAATGACCCTTAGAGGTTAAGCATGAGAATGGTGTCCTTGGTAATCACATTAATGGTAGCCCCAAGATCAATCAGAGTGTGTGGGACAATGGTGCGATTGATGTGCACATCAACTACAAGGCTTCTAGGGTTACCTACCCAAGCATAAAGTCAGATAACTTCCCAATGACATTAATGGTAAGGGCATCCCTTTTTCTTCTTCCTAGATGCTTAAAGCACTTATCCTTAATCAATTTATTGTAAATAGGAACATCTTTGATTGCTTGGAGAAGGAGGATCTTTACACATAGGTTTCACAATTCTCCCAGAAGTTCAGTTTCTTCTGGGGTAGATTGGAGTGGTTGGGCTAATCTTTCAGGAAAGGGTGGATTTTCTTTAAGGTTTCTTTCCTCTCGTTCTTCCTCAACTTCCCTATGTGGAGAGGGAGGTTGGTTATCTGGGAGAATTCTCCTAGATCTTAGGTTGATCTCCTGGATTTCTACAGCATAAGTCGGGTATGATGTCTCTCCACCATATCCTTGTACTATTGTTTGGGTTTGGATTTGGCTGGGCAGGCATCTGGGGTTGCCTAGGTGGAGCAGAGTGTAGGAGTTTTGGATGGGTAGGTGGTGGAGGCAATAAGGTTGGAACATTGTTGACTTGGGGCCTCCACCCTTAGGGTGGGGTATTCCACTGGTGTTGTGGATGAATGTAAGGTTGAAATGACTGGCTGGCTGGCTGGGAATGATATTGAGGTGCATAGGACAAAGGAGGGGGTGTAAACCAGGAAGGTTGAGTAGGGGGTCCCCAAGAAAGTATAGCTGTGGTTTGGTTGGGTCTGTCATATGCATGGGGTGATCCTTACATACCCTGTTGGTATGGTCTAGGCCCAGGAGGTCTCCTTTGGTTGATGTATAAAATTTTCTTAGTGACCTCTTCAGTGCCTTGATATACAACTTTGAGTCTAGGTAAAGAAGGGCACTTAACTGTGGAGTGGTTTTCTTCACAGACTCAGTAAATCTCAATAGAGTTCAATGGGCATTCATTCCTAGGATGCCTCTTGGTGCATGTAGGACAAAATATTGCCAAGGCTCTCGCTGCTTCTTCTTGATTCCTTTTTATATTCATGGAATCCAATTGCAAGGCAAGGGTTTGCAACATCTCACTTTTGAAGTCCTCCAGCATATTTCCAATTTCACCCTTGATGAATGAGTTGGAAGATGATGTATTGGCCATAGGTTGACTACTCCTACCCTTTTTCTTGGTTTCCCTAGAATGGTTTATAAAGAAAATATTGATGTCCTGATAGGGTAGTTGGTAGATATCTCCTCCTGCTAACAAATGCAAGGTATCTAGGATATCCTCCCTTACTCCTCTAAGTAGGATCAACTTCAGTGACTCAGGGTCAAGTGTGCACCTGGCCATTTTGTAACTGAGCTAGAATCTTTCTTCATAGTCTTCTAAGGATTCATCCTAGCCTATGGTCATCCTAAAAATATCTTCTTTAGTGTCTTTTGACCCACAATAGTCCCTATATTTGTTGTTAAAGGTCTATTGCATCTGAACCCAAGTTACGATGCTATCTCCAGGTAAACCCATGAACTAGCACAATGCTGCATCCTTGAGGGTAGATGGAAATAGTTTCAACTTTTGCTCATCCTTTGTATAGTCATAGGTTCGACATATAACAAAAAACTCAAACAGGAAAGTGTCAGGGTCCTCTGTGGTCAAGCCATGGAAATGAGGTAGAGAAGAGGGGCTTATATTCTTCATTTTAGTGTCCCCATTGGTTTCCCTAATGGGGACAACACTCCAAATTCTCTCTCTATTTTCTCTGTAATCTTGGTTTTCAACCATTGGCTCAGTAGGAATGGGTTCTTCCTCTTATTCTTCCCCTATAGGTTCCTCAAATAGGTAAGGTTTCTCACCTAAAGGGTCTTCCAATTCACCGTCAGTGAAGAAGAAAGAAGGTTGACTATTGGCTACAGTGGCGGTATTTGACAAGAATTATCCTAGATTATCCCTATTCCTACGAGGCATGAAAGGAAATGTTTTTGGTTTTTTGTAAGATTTTTCTTTAAAGCTGGAAAGTACTCTGCAGAAAGAAAATTGTTGATTGAATGAAAACCACTAACAAAAAGGAAACTACCTGCTAAATTGAAATTGATGAATGAAATACTACTAACAGAAAGAAAACTACTTGCAGAGTGAAATTGCTTAATTGAATGAAAAAATACTAATAAGAAGGAAACTACTTGATGAATTGAAATTATACTTGCAGAATGGAAAGGAAAGCAGATAAATAACAAATGAAAGAAAGAAACTAGATTACTTTTGCAGAAATAAACTAATGGACGAAAATTGAAGACTAGAAGTAGAAGAAAATAAAGTTAGAGACTAGAAATAGAAGAAGGAGCAGTAATCACTCCTACTCTGAAACCTCCCCAGCAACGGCACCAAAAAGTGATGAGCCTAGGTATTGTAGCAAGAATGCTGCAACTCCGAGGGCTACCATATTTACTTATCATCATGGGGTTCGTACAAACTTCGAGGTGACAATGCTATATGCACAAGTAGAAGTGAAGGTATTGCCTGTTGTCACTACTCACCGGGCAAGAGACCCCAGGGGTTCCAAGCTAGAGTTCTATAGGGTCAGAAGAAGTTGATTTTGATGGAAGAAGAGCAAATTTATTCTAAGGGGGAGCTACTCTATTGCAGCAATGAAGGAAACAACTTGTAATGCTAACTCACACTAGACCCTAGTTGACCAATTAAACAACTATGCTAAGTAGAATAACTAGAAAAACACTAATATAATGCTAATGATCTAAGTTACAGAAGTAAAATCATCAAAACTAGACTAAGGGGTAAGAAAAGGAAAGTAAGCTAAGTCTGTGTCGAAGCGGAAGAGTAGTCAAAGGATGAAATTGGTGAAAGATGGACGTGAAAGAGCAACAATGCATGAGAACCGTTGGATCAGGTGGGTGAAAGGTAAATGAATGGCTGAGATCAGATCACAGGAGGGTACATAGGTAGATGGGCGAACGAGGTCAACTAATAAGATGGATGGCTAAGATTATATTGTGGGGGATAAGTCAAGAGATGGATGGACAAGATTAATCGACAGATGGATGGTAGAGATTAGATCGTGGGCAAAATAAATGTGCCGAAATGGTAGTGGGTTGGCGGAGATGGTAAGATGTATTTCGCGTGCCCTCAAAACCATAAGCTATGTTTTGAAGTTTGACATGATTAGCCTCCTCAGGAAAAATGCAGCATGCGTAAACCACTCTTTTTGCGTGCCCTTAGGAGGATAACAATCGGACATAAATCTATGTGATGTGGTGTGATAGCTGTCAGATCTGTCTAGGCAGATCAACGATGGAGACTTGACCGAGCTGGTTGGCGAGCGGGTGCACGATAGCCGTCAAATCCGATAAGGATGATTGACGGTTGGGATTTAAAGTGCACAAAGTAAAATGCTAAAAGAGAATTCAGGTGGTGATTGGTAAATTTTTCTTGTGAAAGGCGATCTACTGATAAAAACCATTTAAACATGAATTATCAGCTTCCACCAAGCATTTCGTGCTAAAGGAGAATGGAATGGGAATGTGAGGGAGATAAAATGATAGGAAGAGAGTGAAGGAACAAGTGACCATGAAATGACCAAATGACCATGAAATGAACCAAGTAACAATGTAATGAACCGGTGACTGCATTAAATGAAAAACTTCATGCAAACTGAAACTCTATGTTTTTGGGGTTGCTAAAGGGTTTCTTCCTCACGTAATGGTCCTAGAGGTAGGAGGTGAGGGCGAGACTCTTAGAGTTGGTCTGGTTAGCCCTTCGTTAGAGATCAAAACTCTTTATGCATTTCATTTTTAGGTGTCCCGCTCCATTCACTCAGCTGCATTCCGCTAGGGGCATGCCATGATCTGACGGAGAAGGTCATGCTAGTAATATCCCCTCATATCTGGCTCCTGCTGGCTTAGGTCTTTTGTCAATAATTACAAATGTCCATAACAGTCAAGGTCTGGTCCTTTAATGGACAAAGGTCATTTTCGGTCATTAGGTCTAGGGATTAAATCAATTTGGTCTTTAAATATGTCGAGTAAAACCATGCAGGCCAGAGTGACGCCCTTCTAAAGTAATGATTCACAAAGTTTCAACGTCATATTGATAAACTTTGATTGTCCTTCAAAACTATGTTTTGAAGAAAAGTCAAACGGTGTTATTGGTGACAAAATTTTCAAAAAGGTCTTCAGTTGATTTCTTCAAGTGCAGTCATGGTTTCCGTGGCCAAATGTCCTGTCAAGCAATCCCTGAAAAGAGTGCCGAAAATTTCATCATTTGAGCTAAAATTTCAAAGGAAAAGTGAAAATCAGGGTTTTTTTAAAATCATTGAAAAAGTGTCAAAATAGAACATTAGAAAAATGGGTTTGTGGAGAAGCAAAAATCTAACCCATCACTTCCAAGTCTTTATAAACAATTTTCCACCACAATTGAAGTCATTGTGCAAATCAAGTGCGTAGGGAGACATTGCAAAAGGTTGGAGAGTGCAATCGTGTGGTTTGGAGCAAGTTTGGAGGCCATTACAGGTGCGCGGCGCATATAGGCAGGGGCGTGGCGCACACAGAGCCCGCCCGCAGTGCAAATTCATAACGGGTGCGACGCACACCCAGAGTGTGACGCACTGGGTTTTGCGTGCGACGCACATAGACAAAGCGCCCAGAATTTTCCAAACTCCCTCAAATTTTTTTGTGAAGCACATAAATTGCAAGGTAGGCGCCATAAACTCACTTGTGCATCAAATTTGTTAAAGATATGGTGGTTTATTGCCTGTGATTAAATACAAAAAATTTCATAAAGTTAACCACAAGAAGACACCAAAAAACCATTTTTCTAGGGTTGTGCCATTGTATTGTTGCCTCCAAGGCTTTATTTTCCCTACCTTACCCCTGTTCCTTATTCCCTTATGCCATTTTTCCTATTATCACTACCCTAACACTACCAAACTCATATTCCCTTTCCCTTCCTCCTATTGCTCAATTAAAACCCCAAACCCTAACCTGTAAAAATACCCAAAACCCCTACATATCCCTAAACAAAATTCTCCCTATAACCCCTATTCCCATTACATTACTCCCCTCCTAATACTCCCTTTGTTTCATTGTTCCCCTTGGTGGCAGATATCACAAACAAGATCCAGCTTCACCATCATCAAAGGGGTAGCCTAAATACAATTTATAAACAGCAGTCATGGCATCTGAGGGTTCATCAAAGTATGAGTTGGAAACTCACAGTGATACAACTTCAGGAGAACAGGCCCCCAGGAGACATCACAGGAGTGGAAAACATGTTAGGGATGAGCCAAACACCCTCATTGAATTGCAGGCATGCCCTCTTCCTATGTCATGTTTCCAGCACCTAGCATGTTTTGAATTTTGTCAAAGGGTGGAAAATGTTAGAGTTCATCATGAGTTGGCCCGTCTTTTTGTGCTTCACCTACATGGAGGTTAGTCTATCTTGGCGGGGGTCACCTTCACATTGACACCCGAAACTATCTCAGTGGTAACAGGCATACCAAATGTTGGAGAACAGTGGCATAAGAAGAAGAAGGTGGATGGCATCATTATGGCCTTACATTAAGGCCAGTTGTTTGAGGCATCTCACAAGAGTCTTCCCATTCAGATTTTTGAAAGATGAGTATGCTCCGGTCATGAAATTGATCATGAAGTACTTTAGTTGTGAGGGGAGGTTTTCTCGCCTATATGCCTATCACATCAGGCTGCTCATGCACTTTACTAGGCTGCGGATGATGAACCTCCCATTTTTCATTTGTAGGAACATAGAGAGGATGAAAATTTTCATGCAGCATAAGACCCCTCAGCAGAAGCTCAACAGTGTTTATCACTTTGCTCTTATCTGGATTTTGGTGGATCATCAGTTGGGATTGCAGGGCATTTCTTGGGAGGACTTCATCTCCTGTGACTTCTTCAACACTCCACAGGTAGTATCAGAGGTAGAGCATGATATAGGTGGTCCTTCTCATCAGTATGAGCGCCATGAGACTGCTACTATGCCAGTATTCATCACCTATCAGAGAGGCAGTAGACATTTGTTTGCAGCGGCAAAGCGAGTGTTATCTCCACCCAGGGTGGAAGGGGCCTTGCTTCCTACATCGACGACACAGGAACAGGACAAAGGTAAGGAGCCCATGCATGATGAGGGGCCTTCAAGTGAGCCATCAGGTGAACGAGAGACAGAATTCGTTCTCCTTCATGATGATGAGACAGATACAGAACCTACAAATGCAGAGCTTAGAGAGATCATCCAGGAGCAGCAATCAGTGATTGAGGCCTTATCCCTTGACTTGGAGAGGGCTAAGTGGAACATGAAGTACCTGGAGCAGAGAAACAAACAGCTAGAGGATCAGCGGGCAATCATGGAGCTACAAAACATTCGTGAGCATCGCCAAGCTGCACAAAGGAGAAGAGTTGAGCTCACGTCATTGGAGGGAGAAATCAATGAGGATTGGGAGGCCAATCTCGATAGCGTGAACATGCACTTGGAGAGGCTGCTAGACAAGGCCAAAAAGGACCATGCTTTGTTGAGACACATGGGTTATCATTATAGGACACGAAATATGAGTGCAAAGGCCCGGATAAGGAGCTTGAAGGCAAAATTGAGCAAAGCAACAAAAGAGGCAAAAAGAGGCAAAAGAGTAAGATCGGCTTCGAATCTTGGCTGAGGCTTATTTGGCACAGCATAGCACCCCATAGGGAACCTCCAGCCCAAATTTCAAGGAATTTGGGGAAATTTTGGTCACATGAAAAATTTTTGGGCAAAACATAGGTTTTTTCTCCCTGTGCGTCGTGCCACTGGCGCGACGCTAAAAATTGGGAACTCCAAATGAAGAATGGTTTGCATTTTTGGATTTAGCATGAAAGATCACGACTACTGGTGCTTGGACTAGAAATTTGGGCAAGATCTGAGCTTCCAGGAGGTCAAAAACACCCAAAAATGGCCTCTCTGCCCCTTTTTTGACACACAAGAAGCAGTCTTAGGAGAATGAAGATTTGGAGGGGCAAATGAGCACCAAATTCAGAAATTCCAGTTGGGTTAGAAAGTAGACATGATAGGCTTTCCAAAAATCACACTTGGGCACATTTTGGACACTTTCAAGTGCCTCAAATCAGGCTCCAAGTAGCACGGCGCACACAGGAAAAATTGCCAAATTTGCTTTCGTTTCGCGACTTCTCCAAGTGGGCCCGCTCATCTAGATTTCAGTTTTTTGGAACCTAAGGTGGCATTTAAAGTATTTTCTCTCCAGATTGGCTTCTATCCAAGTGGCGAAGGTAGGCAAACGGTCACCCAAGCCATTTGTCATGTTTGTAATGCTGCACCTGTAGCTGATGGTTGGCTCTTCACCTCCATTTTGTAATGATTCGAGTAACTCCCCAACCCTTGGGCATTATATCTCTTCATGGAACATTCTATATATTGTGTGCAAGCTATTTGCAAAGGGTTGGTTGGCTTGTAACTTCTGGGAGACTGTGGGAAATAAACTCTGTTTATTCACTGTATATTTTGACAGAGAATTAATGAAAGGTAGTGGCTCTGTTTCATGAGATTCATGTGGTTGTGAGTGTAGCAAATGTGTCTCTTATGTTTTCATATGTATTTCGTTATGTTTCATAATTCAATTCATGTTCATTTCCAGTGAAATTTTCTGAGTTAGATAAGGTAGAATTCAATTTTATTGCTCTGCCTGAGGGAAAATTTCATGTTCAGTGTTCTTCTTCTGTTGAAAATGATTCATGTTCCTATACCCTTTTCACTCTCCTAAAAATCTCTCCATTCCACATTGTTTCAAACTAAATTGCTACACTTTCCGCCTCCCTTTCCTCACGAAGTAATCTGTGCCTTCGTATTAAATTCTCTATTCTTTGCTGACCGTTGGTCCCATACCATCCAAGAAGCTCAGTCATTCATAAAAATTGTTTCTTGTATCCCTATTCACTTACTAGCCTAAGATTAATACTTCACTATAAGTCATCTCAGACCGTTTTTGTTTATCCATTCACTGAGCGTGACTCAGAGAGAGCCCTCTCCTGTTTTGGTAGGGCTAGCTACCAGACTGAGTGTGGTTTGTGGTTACCCTGAATTTTTCCTTCCTTCAGCCTAGGGCAGATTTAGGTGCTAACATAGTGGCGACCATACTGGGGAACTGAAATCAAATCCCCTTATTTCTTAATAATTCTAAGCTTCTGGATGATAAGTTTAGGATTGGATAGGCTGAGTAAGTTGGTTGTGTCCTGTGGTTTTTCTCAATAGCACGCTGGCTTCGAGACGATATACCAGAGCCAATCCAGACCCGGATCCTCCTCATATTTACGAAAACCCTAATTTGATTCCGAGACTCCTTCATCAAGAGAGCACCATAACTCCCGTGTTCAAATCCCATTCATGTCCTGACATTTTTTAGTATCTTGAAGAGCTTGAGTTTGATGAGCGGTTTGAAATATCATTGTTTGAGTCTAAATCCGAAAGGGTTGTTGACTATACTATCCCCAATCCGCAATTTCTTGTAGATCTAGAAACCGAAAGAGCTAATCAGTTAATTGATATTTATATTGCGACATAGCCTCAAACTCCATTTTCTAGCCCCTTACAAACTATGCAAACTCCTCCAACAGCTCCAAGGCCAAATCCACCAAGAGTGATGGCTACCCGTTTTGCACCCCTTGTTCTGCCTCAAGTTCTAGATGATATGCCCGCAGATTATCAAAGAAAAATCCCATTTTTTGATGGCACTCCTAACAGAATTACTGCTCAACAACATGTGGAAAAAATGGAAGAATTCTATGAACTTCATGAGATTGATGCGGAGAATGTGGAAATGAGACTCTTTGTACAGACATTTGCAGGTGAAGTAAGGAAGTGGTTCAGAGGTTTGCCGGCTGCACGTATCACTACCTTGGCCGAACTACAAAGACAATTTTTAAACCGATGGGAAGTGAAAAAGAATCCCCTTCAAATTCTGGCTGAATATGAACAAATCAAACGAAACACTGGTGATTCGGTCCAAGATTATTGTGTTAGATTCAATACAATTTATAACGAAATTCCAGATCATCTAAAGCCGCCTATGGGACTAGCTATGATGAAATTTCCAGATGGTTTTGATGCTGATATGGCCTACCAATTAAGAAAGAGAGAACCAGCCACAATGGAAGACATGCAGAAAATCGCGGTCAGCGTTGAAGCGAATCTGCTGTCCAAGAGAGCTAGAGCGAAAGCAGAAAAGAAAGTCACAGTTAAGGAAGAGTCTTCTTCAATGGATCAATTACTCAAAAAGGTAGAGCAGATGCTTGAAAGGGTGAAGCTCAAAAAACTTGAGCTGCAAGTTAGAAATCCTAACTTCTGTGGCCAGCAGCAGCAGCCACAATATAGAATAAGACAAAGAGATCAACGCGCCCAAGGGCAGACAGCACAACAGCTAGTACAAACACCTTTGCAGCAAAATTTTGTGCATGGACCAGAGTCAGATGAGGACGGAAATGTAATAGGTGAAGAAAACCACCTCTTTACTCTAGATGAGCTGCCTACTTACATTACCAAAGAAGAGGAGTGTGTGGTGAGCTCAGTTACACACAAAGATGCAGATTTCATTCTAGCAAGTGACACTATTTTACAAGAATAATCAGAGGAGTATCAAAGGGGGTATATGAATGCTCTGTATGCACAACAACAACGATATTCACTTAGAAACAAAGATGTGCCAGCCAAACCAATTCATAAAAGGAAGGAGGTTGAAGCATCGAATAATTCATCAGTTTCACAAAGGAAAGGAAAGGAGGCGGTTGGTCCGGAGAGTAGCAAATCACCATCAACAGAACAATCACATCAGCAAGCTGCATCAAAAGAAAAGGAAAAGAAAGAAATCCCAGTCAAAGAGGTAGAAACGTTTCCCGCTTTTAACTTAGAGAATGAGATTTATAAGTTAAAAGTATCCGTCCCCTTGATTGAAATAATGAAGAACAACAGTTATAGAGGACACATATCTAAGATGTTGAATTTGGACCCAATGTCCGACATGGTGAATGTTGAAGACGATCAACCCGAAATGATTTTTGGACCAGCATCGAATGGTGAGTCTCCTGATAGTGATGTGCCACCCTTTTATATCATTTTAAGAGTGCATGATTTTGTGTTACACAATGCCATGTTCGATTCTGGAGCCTCTCACAATCTCATGCCCAAGGCTATCATGGATAAACCTAGTTTGGACATCACCCAGCAATACCATGATCTCTATTCATTTGATTCTAGTAGAGTGAGATGTATAGGACACATCAAAGACTTGGTTGTGAGTTTGGATCAGCTCCCAATGAAGAATGTTTTGATGGATGTTGTGGTAGCAGATATTCCTCCAAGGTTTGGCATGCTTCTTTCCAGGTCTTGGGTAGCGAAATTGAAAGGGACACTACAACTAGATTTCTCCTATGCAACGATCCCAGTGTTTGAACAAATGAGGAAATTATATCGGGAACAAAAAATGAAATATATGATCATAAGCAAGGAGAAACCAATAAGTCATCCAATTAACAATGTACATACAGATTTAGAGTCTTTTGTTTTGTATTTAGATAGTTTAAATGATATAGATAGTCAGGTAGTAGAAGCAGATGATGTTCCAGAAATAACAGAAAATTTCAGAGAAATTTTAAAGAAGGAAGGACAAGAACAACAGAACAATGTTGGGAAATCAGCTGAAAGTAATGGACAGCAAGCAAACAAGGCACAACAAACAGATTTCCAGCACTTACAAGAGGAGGAAGAAGGTTTGTGGACCATGGATTTTGATGGAGCAGTGGGAAATGATGGCGCTGGAATTGGAATTTGGGTACGCAGTCCTTTCTCCGCCCCAAACAAAGTGCCTAGTAACGTGAGGGTTTTCTCTTACAAGTTGGCTTTTGAGTGTTCAAACAATGAAGCTGAATATGAAGCTCTGATTGCTGGCCTGAAGATTCTAAGAAAGCTGAATGCTAAGAGGGTTTTGATATATGGCGACTCTGAATTGGTAATAAAGCAGGTCAGAGGCGAGTATTAAGCAAAACATCCTAGGATGTGGGCCTACCGTAATGCAGTTTTAGACATTCTAAAATTATTTTCAGAATACACCTTGACATGTGTGCCTCGTATACAAAATAGTATTGCTGACGCTCTTGCCAAGGCAGCAAGTAGTTTGAAGATCCCAATGAATTCCAACAATAAATTCGAAATCCATGTCAAGCATCGTCCAACCATTCCAGACAATCAGAGATATTGGCACGTGTTTCAAGATGATGAGGAGATTAAGGATTTTCTACAAAACAAAGGCAAGTTTAAAGAAACCTCAATAGATGTAGAAAATGACGATGGTAAAGGGAATGGTGTAGATGAAGTGAAGATCAATGAAATGGACGTGTTGCAGCTGAAGAATAACGTTATTCCTAAAGGCTTGATACCTTTAGAAGAACTTTTTGATCAAGATGATGTAGCCCGCAAGCCAACATTGCAGCCAACAGAGAAGGGTGTAGAAGAGGTCAACATCATAATAGCTTCCAATCCTAAGTTGGTAAAATTGTCCAAAGCATTGTCGCCAAAGATCGAGGACAAATACATCAGTTTGCTGGCTTCATTTTTAGGTGTGTTTTCTTGGGACTATTCTGATTTAAAGACCTATGATACCAATATAATTCAGCACACGATACCCATCAAGCCCAATCAAAAATCATTTATACAGAAGTTGAGAAGGATAAATCCAAAGTTGCTGCCATCTATTGAAAAGGAGGTAAACATGTTGTACAAGTCAGGGATCATTGTGCCCATCAGATTTTCAGACTGGATCTCTAACTTGGTGCCCATACGAAAGAAGACAGGTGAGATCCGCTTATGCATTGATTTCAGAAATCTCAATAAAGTCTCATTGAAGGATAACTATCCACTGCCCAAAATGTACCATATACTTCAGCGAGTAGTGGGGGCATCTCGTATGTCACTACTTGATGGCTCTTCCAGATATAACCAAATTTCTGTCCATGAAGATGACCGGGACAAAACATCATTCACCACTCCATGGGGAACCTTTCATTACGCCAAAATGCCTTTCGGTTTAAAGAATGCAGGTGCCACGTTTCAGCGTGTAATGGACTTGGCTTTTGCAAATGAGAAGGATGTGTTTTTGGTGGTGTACCTATATGATTTGACAGTGTTTTCCAAATCTGATGAAGAGCACATGCATCATCTAAAAATTATCTTTCAAAAGTGCAGAAAATATGGTTTATCGCTGAATCCAAAGAAAAGCTTATTCACCATGGAGGAAGGCAAATTACTTGGGCATATTATCTCAAAGGATGGAATTCGTATTGACCCAGCACGTGTGCAAGAAATTCAGCAAATCGATCTGCCCCAGAATAGAAAAGAGATACAAACGTTCAATGGTAAGATGAATTTTCTACGTCGCTTTGTACCTAATCTTGCTGAGCACCTAAGAGAAATGACAAACATGCTTAAGAAGGACAGCCAAGTGAAGTGGACGAAGGACGCTATAAAATCTTTCAATTTGGTCAAATTGGCTCTTTCTTCAGCTCCAGTTCTAGTCGGCCCGGACTACACTCAGGATTTCATATTGTTTTCATTTGCTTCGGAGCACACTATGGCAACAGTATTATTGCAGAAAAGAGATGATCATGAAAGACCCATTGCATTCTTTAGCAGAGCTATAAGGGATGCAGCCTTAAAGTACAACATCATTGAGAAACAAGCCCTGGCACTTATGAAGGAATTGAAAGATTTCCGGGTATATATTCTACATTCTCATATTTTACCTAACGTTGCTGTAAAAGATGTTTTAGTGCAGACCAATCCTGAAGGAAGAAGAGGCAAATGGATTGCAGCCTTGCTGGAATATGATGTGGAAATAAAGCCTACAAAGCTGGTCAAAGGACAGGGGTTGGCGAAGCTAATGGCCGAATCAAACTTGCACGCCTTGGACATAAATCTGATCACTGCTATGTCTGATGAGAATGAGGAAGGATCATCCATTCAGGTATCTGAAATGTTTACTCTTTCTCCATGGTATTCAGATATCATATATGTGCTTAAAAATCTATCACCACCGCCCGACATGACTAGAAACAAAGCGAGAACACTCAAGTTGAAGGCTGCCAAGTTTTGCATTTTAAATTCTATGCTGTATTGGAAAGATCCCAGTGGCATTTTGTTAAATTTTTTGGTGGAAGAAGAGGCAAAGAAAGTCATGGAGGATTTCCACGGAGGAGAGTGTGGTGGTCACCTTTTTTGGAAGTCAATAGCAAATAAAATTCTGAGAGCAGGGTACTATTGGCCGACATTGTTTGCTGATGTATATAAGATGGTCAAGCGCTGTCATAAATGCTAGATTTTCGAAGGAAAACAGAAGTTACAGCCTTTTCCACTTAAGCCTATTGAGATGAGCGCTCCTTTCTAGCAGTGGGGGTTGGATTTCATTGGTGAAATTCATCCCGCTTCTTCTAGTCAACATAGATGGATCCTCACAGCGACAGATTATTTCACAAAATGGATTGAGGCAACTCCCACCAGACAAGCTACAGATACGGTAATCATTTCATTTCTTGAAAATAACATCTTGTCTCGTTTTGGTTGTCCGAATAAGTTAATCACCGATAATGCAGCAACTTTCAAATAAAAAAGGATGGTAGAATTTTGTCATAGATGTCACATCATTTTGGGTCACTCAACTGCCTATCATCCGCAAGGAAATGGATTGGCAGAGTCATCGAACAAATCATTGGTCAACATCATCAAGAAGCTGCTGGAAATAAATAAAAAGAGCTGGAATAAGAGGTTGGTCCATGCACTTTGGGCAGATCGGATCAGTTAGAAAAAATCCATTGGTATGTCACTGTTTGAGCTTGTTTATGGAGTTGACACAGTATTTCCCACCTCTCTCGCTGCCCCGGTAGTCAAACTTCTTCAGGAGGCCGACTGTGAAGAAGATACCATGCAAAGAAGGTTGAATCAAATGATCCACTTGCAGCAGACAAGAGAAGAAGTTTTCAAGAACACATCCAAATTGCAGGAGAAAATAAAGAAAATTTATGACAGAAAAGCAAAGGTAGATAAATTTCAGTTGGATGATGTGGTGTTGAAGTGGGATGCAAGGAATGAAGAGAAAGGTAAGCACGGAAAGTTCGAGAATCTTTGGAAAGGTCCTTTCAAGATTGCAGCATATAGGGGTCAGAATGCCTTTCTTTTGAAGGAAATGAACGGGGAAGATTGTCCAGGAGAGCTGATCAATGGTCGGCTGCTCAAGCGGTACCACCGCTGAGTTATTAACGTTGCTTCCACTATCATTGTAAATACCATTTTATTTCAGTTTGGTTTCAGTCTGTCAAGTTAGTATTTGAGTCATTTCAATGTCAAGTTTGAGTCAATTTTTTGCTCATTTTAGTTTCATAAATGAGTCAGAGTTCTATGTTGTTGTCGAAATGATGACTCCTTTGCCCAATGGACGAAGCCACTGTTTAGCTCTTCCAAAGATCTGTTGTTCTTGGCAACTCCAAGGAGCTACCATCCCCCATTGGAGCCAATGTTAGAGTCGGTCTGGTTAGCCCTTCGTTAGAGATCAAAACTCTTTATGCATTTCATTTTTAGGTGTCCCGCTCCATTCACTCAGCTGCATTCCGCTAGGGGCATGCCATGATCTGACGGAGAAGGTCATGCTAGTAATTTCCCCTCATATCTGGCTCCTGCTGGCTTAGGTCTTTTGTCAATAATTACAAATGTCCATAACAGTCAAGGTCTGGTCCTTTAATGGACAAAGGTCATTTTAGGTCATTAGGTCTAGGGATTAAATCAATTTGGTCTTTAAATATGTCCAGTAAAGCCATGTAGGCCAGAGTGACACCCTTCTAAAGTAATGATTCACAAAGTTTCAACGTCATATTGATAAACTTCGACTGTCCTTCAAAACTTTGTTTTGAAGAAAATTCAAACAGTGTTATTGGTGACAAAATTTTCAAAACGGTCTTCAGTTGATTTCTTCAAGTGCAGTCATAGTTTCCGTGGCCAAATGTCCTGTCAAGCAATCCCTGCAAAGAGTGCCGAAAATTTCATCATTTGAGCTAAAATTTCAAAGGAAAAGTGAAAATCAGGGTTGTTTTAAAATCAGTGAAAAAGTGTCAAAACAGAACATTAGAAAAATGGGTTTGTGGAGAAGCAAAAATCTAACCCATCACTTCCAAGTCTTTATAAACAATTTTCCACCATAATTGAAGTCATTGTGAAAATCAAGTGCATAGGGAGACATTGTAAAAGGTTGGAGAGTGCAATCACGTGGTTTGGAGCAAGTTTGGAGGCCGTTATAGGCACAGTGCATATAGGCAGGGGCACGACGCACACACAGGGCACGACGCATATAGGCAGGGGTGCGGCGCACACACAGGGTGCGGCACACACAAAGCTCGCGTGCAATGCAAATTCATAACGGGTGCGGCGCACACCCAGAGCATGGTGCACTGGGTTTTGCACGCGGCGCACAGAGACAAAGCGCCCAGAATTTGCCAAACTCCCTCAATTTTTTTTGTGAAGCACATAAATTGCAAGGTAGGCTCCATAAAATCACTTGTGCATCAAATTTGTTAAAGATATGGTGGTTTATTGCCTGTGATTAAATGCAAAAAATTTCATAAAGTTAACCACAAGAAGACACCAAAAAACCATTTTGCTAGGGTTGTGCCATTGTATTGTTGCTGCCAAGGCTTTATTTTCCCTACCTTACCCCTGTTCCTTATTCCCCTATGCCATTTTTCCTATTATCACTACCCTAACACTACCAAACTCATATTCCCTTTCCCTTCCTCCTATTGCTCAATTAAAACCCCGAACCCTAACCTGTCAAATACCAAAAACCCCTACATATCCCTAAACAGAATTCTCCCTATAACCCCTATTCCCATTACATTACTCCCCTCCTAATACTCCCTTTGTTTCATTGTTCCCCTTGGTGGCAGATATCACAAACAACACCCAGCTTCACCATCATCAAAGGGGTAGCCTAAATACAATTTATAAACAGCAGTCATGGTATCTGAGGGTTCATCAGAGTATGAGGTGGAAACTCACAGTGATACAGCTTCAGGAGAACAGGCCCCCAGGAGACATCACAGGAGTGGAAAACATGTTAGGGATGAGCCAAACACCCTCACTGAATTGCAGGCATGCCCTCTTGCTATGTCATGTTTCTAGCACCTAGCATGTTTTGAATTTTTTCAAAGGGTGGCAAATGTTAGAGTTCATCATGAGTTGGCCCATCTTTTTGTGCTTCACCTACATGGAGGTCAGTCTATCTTGGCCGGGGTCACCTTCACATTGACACCCGAAACTATCTCAGTGGCAACAGGCATACCAAATGTTGGAGAACAGTGGCATAAGAAGAAGAAGGTGGATAGGCATCATTATGAGCCTTAAATTAAGGCCAGTTGTTTGAGGCATCTCACAAGAGTCTTCCCATTCAGATTTTTGAAAGATGAGTATGCTCTGCTCATGAAATTGATCATGAAGTACTTCAGTTGTGAGGGAAGGTTTTCTTGCCTATATGCCTATCACATCAGGCTGCTCATGCACTTTACTAGGCTGTGGATGATGAACCTCCCATTTTTCATTTGCAGGAACATAGAGAGGATGAAAAATTTCATGCAACATAAGACCCCTCAGCAGCAGCTCAACAGTGTTTATCACTTTGCTCTTATCCGGATTTTGGTGGATCATCAGTTGGGATTGCATGGCATTTCTTGGGAGGACTTCATCTCTCGTGACTTCTTCAGTTCTCCACAGGTAGTATTAGAGGCAGAGCATGAGATAGGTGGTCCTTCTCATCAGTATGAGCGCCATGAGACCGCTACTATGCCATTATTCATCACTTATCAGGGAGGCAATAGACATTTGTTTGCAGTGGCAAAGCGAGTGTTATCTCCACCTAGGGTGGAAGGGGCCTCGCTTCCTACATCGACAACACAAGAACATGACAAAGGTAAGGAGCCCATGCATGATGAGGGCCCTTCAGGTGAGCCATCAAGTGAACAAGAGACAAAATTTGTTCTCCTTCATGATGATGAGACAGATACATAACCTACAAATGTAGAGCTTAGAGAGATCATCCAGGAGCAACAATCAGTGATTGAGGCCTTATCCCTTGACTTGGAGAGGGCTAAGTGAAACATGAAGTACTTGGAGTAGAGAAACAAACAGCTAGAGGATCAGCGGGCGATCATGTAGCTACAAAACATTCGTGAGCATCGCCAAGCTGCACAAAGGAGAAGAGTTGAGCTCACGTCATTGGAGCAAGAAATCAATGTGGATCGGGAGGCCAATCTCGATAGTGTGAACATGCACTTGGAGAGGCTGATAGACAAGGTTGACAAGGACCATGCTTTGCTAAGACACATGGCTTATCATTATAGGACACGAAATATGAGTGCAAAGGCCTGGATAAGGAGCTTGAAGGCAAAATTGAGCAAAGCAACAAAAGAGGTAAAAGAGGCAAAAGAGCAAGATCGGCTTCGAATCTTGGCTGAGGCTTCTTTGGCACAGCATAGCACCCCATAGGGAACCTCTAGCCCAAATTTCAAGGAATTTGGGGAAATTTTGGTCACATGACAAATTTTTGGGCAAAACACAGGTTTTTTCTCCCAGTGGCGCGGTGCTAAAAATTGGGAACTGCAAATGAAGAGTGGTTTGCATTTTTGGATTCAGAATGAAAAATCACGACTACTCGTGCTTGGACAAGAAATTTGGGCAAGATCTGAGCCTCCAGGAGGTCAAAAACACCCAAAAATGGCCTCTCTGCCCCCTTTTTGACACACAGGAAGCCGTCTTGGGAGAATGAAGATTTGGAGGGGAAAATGAGCACCAAATTCAGAAATTGCAGTTGGGTTAGAAAGTAGATAGGATAAGATTTCCAACAAGCACACTTGGGCACATTTTGGAAACTTTCAAGTGCCTCAAATCAGGCTCCAAAGTAGCGCAGTGCAAAGAGAAAATGGCGCGACGCACACAGGAAAAATTGCGAAATTTGCTTCCGTTTCGCGAAATTTCAATTTGCGACTTCTCCAAGTGGGCCCGCTCATCTAGATTTCAGTTTTTTGGCACCTAAGGTGGCATTTAAAGTATTTTCTCTCCAGATTGGCTTCTATCCAAGTGGCGAAGGAAGGCAAACGGTCACCCAAGCCATTTGTCATGTTTGTAATGCTGCACCTGTAGCTGATGGTTGGCTCTTCACCTCCATTTTGTAATGATTCGAGTAACTCCCCAACCCTTGGGCATTATATCTCTTCATGGCACATTCTATATATTGTGTGCAAGCTATTTGCAAAGGGTTGGTTGGCTTGTAACTTCTGGGAGACTGTGGGAAATAAACTCTGTTTATTCACTGTATATTTTGACAGAGAATTAATGAAAGGTAGTGGCTCTGTTTCATGAGATTCATGTGGTTGTGAGTGTAGCAAATGTGTCTCTTATGTTTTCATATGTATTTCGTTATGTTTCATAATTCAATTCATGTTCATTTCCAGTGAAATTTTCTGAGTTAGATAAGGTAGAATTCAATTTTATTGCTCTGCCTGAGGGAAAATTTCATGTTCAGTGTTCTTCTTCTATTGAAAAGGATTCATGTTCCTATGCCCTTTTCAATCTCCTAAACAATCTCTCCATTCCACGTTGTTTCAAACTAAATTGCTACACTTTCCGCCTGCCTTGCCTCATGAAGTAATCCGTGCCTTCGTATTAAATTCTCTGTTCTTTGTTGACCGTTGGTCCCATACCATCCCAGAAGCTCACTCATTCATAAAAATTGTTTCTTGTATCCCTAGTCACTTACTAGCCTAAGATTAATACTTCACTGTAAGTCATCTCAAACTATTTTTTACTTATCTATTCACTGAGTGTCACTCGGAGAGAGCCCTCTCCTGTTCTGGTAGGGCTAGCTACCAGACTGAGCGTGGTTTGTGGTTACCCTAAATTTTGCCTTCCTTCAGCCTAGGGCAGATTTAGGTGCTAACAGAGACATCTGTGGACAACCTCATGGAGTTTTTCTTTGCTAGCCTACTAATTGAATGAAATCATAAATGATCTACTCTGCACTATTGTAATGAGACTGCAACTATTTAAACAGGTGAACAATTAAACAATAAACCTTTGGAATGGAAATGAACTACTTAAGCAGATGAACAAAAAATAAGAAACTATGCTACTTAACAATACAATAAAGAGGAGCTTTGGCTGCTAGGTTAGGGCCCTAACCCAAGAGCTTTAGCCCTCTGAGTTAACTCAGCGCTAGCTAAAAAAAAAACTCATCTCCATTATAAAAAAACATGGTATTACATCAAAATTGTTACAAGTCTGCACTTGGTCACAAAGTAGAGTGAAAAGTCCGAATACTTCTAATGCTTGCTAACTAACTAAAAAAATTGAGGTCATAATCCCTTCTATTTATACATCTGAGGTATCCAACAACTTCCTTCAAAATTAGGGAGGCGCAGCTCCCAACACAATGATAAATTCGTGCTTTCCCTTTCACTAGCTCAGCTGCTTTCTAGTAGGGAGGCTGCTTGCACTTTCACTTGCTTGGCTGCTTTCTAGTACTCTCAATTTGGCTTGTTTGCACTTTCACTTGCTTAGCTGCCTTCTAGAAGGGGGGCTGTTTTTACTTTCAGCGGATGGAGGGATACTCGAATGGAGGGGTAGTAAATGAGGAGGATTTACCTCCTGTAATTCCTCTCCCTTGTCCCCTCTGATTTTTTACCAAGGTCTTTTACCATAGTTCCTTGCTTTTATCTTTTATTCCTACATTACATGCACATTATATCACAAAGCAAAATATCCAAATCTAACTCATCTCATAAGAAAAATATAATCAAAAGTATGCAATAAGTTGTGAGAATGGTTGGTTTGACTAAGCTACGAGGTGAATTAAGGCCAATTAAGGCCCATATAATTACTTAATGATGAGGCTCATCAGCATCTTTGAATAATGTAGACCAATAAAAACTAGTTTGTATGACTTTATGCCTAGTTCTGTTACCTGCTAAATGGACCCCGACTAGTCTGTTATGGAGATCACGCAGTACGTTCTCTGAATCATGTGCTTCCAAACACCTAAGCAACACTCCATTATGGTGCTTTCTCAAAAGCAACCCATGCACCAACTAGTAAGATTATTCTTTGAGAATAAGTGCCCTCTTTTGTCATGTAGATAGATGGGAAGGCATGATGTCATGCTCAAGGTATTGGCGCACATCTATGTCCCAAGAGTTCATGATAGTAGTGGGGGAAGCCCACTCAACATTGTACATTTTGATTTCTTACTCCCATCCTGAGAGATCTTCTTCTTCATTTGCATCCACTTCTTCTACTGGTAGCCAACATAGACTGTGGCGAACTGGTTTGAACTCTAATTCGCATTCCTATAAACCAGTCATCCAATTAGCTCTTCTCTCACCCAGCTCTTGTTGAACAAACAATGATCTAATTGTTGGGTGCAGAACAAAAAGAATATAGTGACTTTTCAAGAGATAGGGCCAAAAGGGTTTCACTGCCTTGTATACTACATAAGCCTACTTGTCAATGGTGGGATAATTGAGTTCGGGTCCTTGAAGACTAGCGCTCATAAAATATATAGGCTGCTCATTTTTTTGATCATCCTTTTGTGTGAGAACAATGATGAGAGAAGTTTCAGAAGCAAAGGTGTAGAGCAAAAAATACTTGATGAAATATGGGTTGTAAAGAGCAGGTGCTTTTGCAATAGCTTACTTGAGACGAGAAAACATGTCCTTTTCCCTTTTGACCCATTTGTATACTGCATCCTTCTTTATCATCTCCTGTATTGGTTTAACAATATGAGAATAATTGGAGATTAACTTGAGGAGAAAATTGATTTTTCCTAGGAAGAACTGCATAGATTTTCACTTGCTTGGCTACCTTCTAGGAGGGGGGTTGTTTGTACTTTTAGCTGATGGAGGGATATTTGAATGGAGGGGTAGTAAATGAGGATGATTTACCTCCTGTAATTCTTCTCCCTTGTCCCCTCCTAGTTTTTACCAAGGTCTTTTACCATATTTCCTTGCTTTTATCTTTAATTCCTACATTACATGCACATTAGATCACAAAACAAAATATCCAACTCTAACTCATCTCATAAGAAAAATATAATCAAAAGTATGCAATAAGTTGTGAGAATGGTTGGTTTGACTAAGTTAGGAGGTGAATTAAGGCCAAAAAAGGCCCATATAATTACTCAATTATGAGGCTCATCTACAACTTTGAATAATGTAGACCAATAAAAACTAGTTTATAAGACTTTATGCCCAGTTGTGCTACCCACTAAATGTCCCCTGGCTAGTATGTTGTGGAGATCATGCAATACATTCTCTGAATCATGTGCTTCCAAACACCTAAGAAATACTCCATTATGGTGCTTTCTCAAAAGCACCCCATGCACCAACTAGTAATATTATTCTTTGAGAATAAGTGCCCTATTTTTCCGTGCGAATAGATGGGAGGGCATGATGTAGTGCTCAAGGTATTGGCACACATCTATGTCCCAAGAGTTCATGATATTTGTGGGGGAAGCCCACTCAACATTGTACATTTTGATTTCTTACTCCCATCCTAAGAGATCTTCTTCTTCATTTGCGTCCAGTTCTTCTACTAGTAGCCAACATAGACTGTGGTGAACTTGTTTTAACTCTAATTCATATTCCTATAAACTAGTCATCCAATTAGCTCTTCTCTCACCCAGATCTTGTTGAACAAAAGATGATCTAATTGTTGGGTGTAGAACAAAAAGAATATAGTGACTTTTCAAGAGATAGGGCCAAAATGGCTTCACCGCCTTGTATACTACATAAGACTACTTGTTAATGGTGGGATAATTGATTTTGGGTCCTTGAAGACTAGCACTCATAAAATATATAGGCTGCTCATTTTTCTGATCATCCTTTTGTGTGATAACAATGAAGAGAGAAGTGTCAGAAGCAAAGGTGTAGAGCGAAAAATACTTGATGAAATATGGGTTGTAAAGAGTAGGTGCTTTTGCAATAGCTTGCTTGAGATGAGAAAACATGTCCTTTTCCCTTTTGACCCATTTGTATACTGCATCCTTCTTTATCATCTCCTGTATTGGTTTAACAATATGAACATAATCGGAGATGAATTTGAGGAGAAAATTGATTTTTCCTACGAAGAACTGCACAGATTTTCACTTGCTTGGTTGCCTTCTAGTACTCTTGATTTGGCTTGTTTGCACTTTCACTTGTTTGGCTGCCTTCTAGAAGGGGGGTTGTTTGTACTTTCAGCAGATGTACGGATATTCGAATGGAGGGGCAGTAAATGAGGAGGATTTACCTCCTATAATTCCTGTCCCTTTTCCCCTCTGAGTTTTTACCAAGGTCTTTTACCATAGTTCCTTGCTTTTATCTTTTATTCTTGCATTACATGCACATTAGATCACAAAGCAAAATATCCAACTCTAACTCATCTCACAAGAAAAATATAATCAAAATTATGCAATAAGTTGTGAGAATGGTTGGTTTGACTAAGCTAGGAGGTGAATTAAGGCCAATTAAGGCCCATATAATTACTCAATTATGAGGCTCATCAACATCTTTGAATAATGTAGACCAATAAAAACTAGTTTGTATGAATTTATGCCCAGTTGTGTTACCTGCGAAATGTCCCCCGGCTAGTCTGTTGTGGAGATCACGCAATACGTTCTCTGAATCATGTGCTTCCAAACACCTAACCAATACTCCATCACGGTGCTTTTGAGAAAGCACCCCATGCACCAACTGGTACGATTATTCTTCGAGAATAAGTGCCCTCTTTTGTCATGCAAATAGATGGGAGGGCATGATGTCATGCAGATAGATGGGAGGGCATGATGTCGTGCTCAAGGTATTGGCACACATCTATGTCCCAAGAGTTCATGATAGTAGTGGGGGAAGCCCACTCAACATTGTACATTTTGATTTCTTACTCCCATCCTGTTGGGCCTCAAAATAGTCCCTATTTTCACTCCATTATTCACCAATATCTTCACATTTTACCTTCATGTCACCTCCATTCCACCTCCATATCATTACATTTACCTCATTATTGGGTTATAACAATGCTTTTCCAAAGTTTATTAATTCTTAACATTTTTAAGTGGATTTATGGCTAAACTTTAGAAAATAAGATGCTTATACTTATACCTAACAATTAGAATGAGTTTGTTGACATGTGTAGGCACAAAGGAAGCTTCCAGGGCATCTTTATGTGGCCTTGAATGATCAAATTCGAATTTGATAAGATAAGCCTCATGGAAAAGATCATGATCTCATGGAGAAGATCATGGACCTCATGGAGGAAATCATGGAGGATAGGGTTATGTGTCTAGATGGTTGAGAAATGTATGGAACTAAAGAGAGATTAGTGGATCATCATTATGAGTTTGTTATCTCATCTCATTGTATAAATAGGAGTACCTCCTCCATTCCAAAGAGAGGACTCTTGGAGCATTGTATCCAATTTATGATGGAATAGAATAAAGCTTCATTTTACATATATTTTCATTATGTAGTTTTAGATTTAAGTTGTACATATATTTCCATTATGTAGTTTTAGATATAAGTTGACTTAATGTAGTATATGGAATAGCTTGTCACTTTGTTCTTAGGAGAATTGAGCTCACTCTAGAAGGATCAAAGGAACATGTTATTTCATATTAGATCTTATTTCATTTAATTGCTTAGATGATTGAGGATTTGTTTGTGATTGATGAATGAGTTTTAAATTAGAATCTTATCAACATATGAGAGGATATCCAAGAGTCTAAGTTAGGCTCTCTCTCCATTTGATTCATATGATAATTGAAATTCATTCTTTTGCTTTTATGTTTCAAGTTATTTCATTTCTTATGCTTATGGATGAATCTTAGTTTAGTTTGGATTAGTACATCAGAGGACAATCAAGAGACTAAGTTAGTCTTTCTCTCTCTTTGAATCTGAACAACAATTAAAGTTCATTCTCTTGTCTTCATTTCAAGTTTCTAGTTTTATGTAATCAATGATTTCTCTATGATACTGTAGGGAAGGACAACCAGGACCTCCTTAGTTAGGAGCCTCTTCCCTTGCATATTATATTGAATCATAAATAATTTAGCTAGACATAGAGTTAGTTGCCTACTCCTGCATATATTTTGCTGGCATCATCACAAGCTTACGAGTTTCCCTGGTTGATAATTTAATGCAGCAATTTAAGCCCAATAAATTGCCCAACATTTTGGCACCGTTGCCGGGGATGGTGTTAAGGGATTAGGCATTAGGAATTTAATTCAGTACTAGTATTTTTCGTTAGAAAAACTAACTTGTGAAACCTGGTGACAGCAGGATCTTCACAAAGGAGTTCAAGTTTGAGTTTTCTAATGTTTTAGTATTTAGCTAGTTTTAAATTCAGTTTTTTAAAAACCCCCCTTTGCACAAATAAAAATAAATAAAGCGATTAGTATGCTCTCTTCCTGCGCTTCGTGCGATCAAGAAGATCAGAAAATCTATTGATTTATTCCAAATAAAAATACTCTTGCTGGAGAACTAATCTGCAATGCGACAATAAAGAATTTTGTGAATGAGAAAAAGATCATCTTCAAAACGCAACCCCTTAAAAACGTCAGATTTGAAAGGCAGTTTGTGATCCAACCCAAGCAAATCTGGACAAACGGAGACATGGGTTTTTTCCATAATAGAATGAGTTATATAACCCAGAAATCGTTTGCTTAAATTCCTAACCGTCTAAGAGTAAATCGTGGTTCTTCGAGACCCTATTTTGGTAATTGCGTGAATGAAAACGGTTTTTTTTTTTTACATTTATTGTGATCCAGGCCACAACTTTCAGGCCATAAGGGAGCAGATTCTTGGCTCAGAGGATACCTCAGGAAGGCCAGCCCCATGAATGGATTTCCCCAACACTTTGGCGCTGTTGGGACTGTCCCGCGGGAGAAAACTAGATACAAAAGTGATATGAGCGTTGGCTCAAGAAGCGTTAAGAGGGAAGAATCGTTTTTGCTTGGCCAAGGATGTCGAATTTGGACATGGATACAAAGTCCCTCCAATACAAAGAATTGTCAGCAGCCCAAATAGCCAGCAGTGACCTCGATTATGCCTACGAACTACAGTTGCAGGAGGCCCTCGCAGCCTCCATGGGAACAACCCAATACCAGCACCATGAAACCGCTAAGAGTGTCTCCAATTCTGGTGGCAATCCAGGCTGCTCTAAGATGGGTGGCGGCGAAGAAGGGGAGATGACAATGTTATTGAGAATGCAGGCCCTCGAGTTCGAGAAATTCCAACAGGAGGTCGCCGACCACAAGCAGGCAGAGGAAGAAATGCGCGTTCGTCTGAAGACATTTACAGAAAAAGCCATGACGCTAAATTTGCCCGCAGCATTCAAGTAATGCCGGAGGATGAGTCGGAAGCCACTGGGAAAGCTATGAGAAACCCTTCGATGCCGAGCAGAATAGTAAGGATGACAGACAATTTAAATTGTATTACAAAGGTATGATCAGCGCTGACAATTTGGACGGGATTGGTGATCGCTGGGATGCTCTTGCGGGAGCGGGCATTACTATCTACGATCCGGATGATAATTTGATTCTGAAGCTGGGGAAGCAGCTTGGGCTTGATATGAGTAGGGTGGTTGCAGAGTATTCGGCGTTGAAGGAGGGTCTTATTCCTGCATTCGATTTGGGTATCCAGAATATTATTGCTCAGGGGATTGTGTCCAAGTATACAATCAGGTTATAGGTCGTTGGAATGTCAGACAACGCAAGATTGTCAAATTTCACCAGGAAGTGGTAGATGACTATTTTGACGATGATCATCATTGGTATCCACTATTATGAAGCGGTCATAGTGAAGCAGCTCACTCTCCTAAATTCCCTGAGTTGAAATGTAAGAGTCCACCAAATCCCACTTTCTATTGTGCGTTTGGTATTTTAAGCTTAATTTTGTTATTGTATTTATTTGTTTTGATTTCGTTATACATAATTTCTTCATGTTTGTTGTAATTTATAAATGTTTGTTATTATAATTAATATATTGATATATTAATTGTATTAATATATTAATTTATTATTATATTTGTATTTTGTTGTTATTTATATTTTTAAATTCATTGTATATATTAATATTTGTTAATTGTAATTTGTTATATATATATATTTATATTTATAAGTTGTATATATTTGTTAATTATTTTATTTAGTTATTAATTAATGTTTGATATAAAAACTGTATTAATATATTAATTATATTAATATGTTTTATAATTGCATTAATTAATATAGTTATAATTTCTTGTTATTTGATTATTGTTATGTTGGTTATTGATTATTATTTTTTATTACGTTGTTATAATATATGATTGTCTTAATACATTGTTAAATATATATATATATATATATATGTTAAGTATTTTGTGATTGTTTTTGGTATAAAACAAAATTTTGGTGGCATGCAAATTGAGAGAATCATGAGAATTACAAAAATTGGATGAAACTGCAAGCGTTGGTACAAGTACAAAAATTAAAAAAATTAAAAAAATTTCCACAAAATTCACGCAGGTTTGAAAATAAATAATGGAACATTTGGAAGAATAATTTAAAAGAACATTTGGTGGAATGCTGATTAACTTGCTTAGAGTTGGCAATTTGATATTGTTGTATGCTTTTATAACATACTAATCTGCAGGACACAACAAATCTATGATGCCGAACTTTTCGCCATGCACAGACGTCAGCTGACACAAACAGGGAGTATTACTCTTAATGGTTATTTTCACAAATGGATTGATATTAATATCATGATTAAGTCAATTTTAACACTTTGTTTGTCCTTAATTTGTTTTATTTGGTATGAAATTTTTGCGTAAGAATCCTAAAGAAACTGGCCATTTCTTCTAGAGCACACTTATGTTTTCTTTGTACCAAGTTTTTTTACAAGTTACAAGATAATCAAGTGAACATAAGGAGATTACATTGTGACGACAATTGGTCTTCCAAAAACTAAGTCATGACAGATTCTAAAGATAAATCTAACTCTACAACCACTCCTTTGCAACTCCCTTTTTGCACAAGATTTTGACTTCCACCAATTGTCCAACCATCAAGCATAACCTTTCCATATCCATTTTTCACAGCAAGAGTTCTTATTCATACACCATGCATTTACTTACATCCATTCCTTACAAGCTTATTGTCATTTTCCATGTCATTACCATTCCCCTTCATTTCCGCAATAAAACCCTGCTTGAGTCAAAGTCCTAGAGTCTAAGTATCATTGAAAAAACACCTAGAGGCTTGCATGCCTTAATGGAAAGTACTCTTGCCAATGAACAATGGGAGTACATTAATATCCCTTGTTTGTTGGATCTTGTAGGTGACTCGACCACGACAAATTTATTCGTACCTACAAAGATGTGTTAGGCATGTGACTCCCATTGGAATCAATGGTGGGAGCTCTTGTGTTGGCTAGGGGCATTCATTAACGACCACTAAGTCAACAACTTCTTACTATGTTCGACATCGACACATTTAATCACATAGTAAGATTTGTGCCATCAAGTGTTGAAGACTTGAAGACTCATATTTTGTAGCAGATGAAGCCAATTTCTTTTCATTGTTTCTCAGTTTGTCATCACTTGAGGACAAGTCAATCAATAAGGCTGGGAGGGAAATGTAACTTATATATTTTATACCTTCCAAGCCTTATAGATTTTCAGCCATATTTAGTAGACTCATCGGATTCATCATCCAGCAGCAGATACGACTTTCATCCATGTTTAGCAGACTCCTCAGATTCATCATCTAGTAGCAGAGGATCTAACAGCCGATACGACAATACAGATCCATCTTTTATCCACAACTTGAAGAAGTAGCTTCAGAGAAGAATTATGGCAGCTGAACATGAATGATTCATGCATGATTTTCCCAACCAAGTAAAGAAGACTACGAACAACAGTTTTTGCAGCCACACGTGCACAACTCTCATTCATTTTTGGAAGGGTAAGTTAAGGTATGATATTTTCTAACTTTTAACCATTAAATTCCTTGAAAAGTTAGAATACTAATTTTTGGAAAAGCTTCACTTCCTTTCCTCATTTCACATAACTGCCCAAACCATCCGTTTAAGGGGAAGGATACATTTGCATACATACTTTGTCATATATCATATAACATCCACATTCATATATCACAACCCCACTTAACTCCCCTTACCTTCAAAACATATTCACTATTACATGAACATATAAATGGCTTTGTCAAAAGTATTTAAAAGTTAATTGGATGCCAACATAATCATGGTTGTTACACAAGAACCAACCATGATGCATTCCAACAAAAATACTCTGCAATAAAAATCACATTACGCAAAGATCATACATTGAATGCAACAAACAAAATATGGTTGAAACACAAGAACCAACCAAGTTGTAGTTCATCAAAATAACGCTTTGCAAAAGTTAAGTAAATGATATCATGCAGAGTTTAAGCCAAAGCTCAAGTACCAAAAAGTAATGTAATAGATTGCATGAGGACATGCAATACCTTCAGTTTGGGGGAGATGTTGGGCCTCAAAATAGTCCCTATTTTCACTCCATTATTCACCAATATCTTCACATTTTACCTTCATGTCACCTCCATTCCACCTCCATATCATTACATTTACCTCATTATTGGGTTATAACAATGCTTTTCCAAAGTTTATTAATTCTTAACATTTTTAAGTGGATTTATGGCTAAACTTTAGAAAATAAGATGCTTATACTTATACCTAACAATTAGAATGAGTTTGTTGACATGTGTAGGCACAAAGGAAGCTTCCAGGGCATCTTTATGTGGCCTTGAATGATCAAATTCGAATTTGATAAGATAAGCCTCATGGAAAAGATCATGATCTCATGGAGAAGATCATGGACCTCATGGAGGAAATCATGGAGGATAGGGTTATGTGTCTAGATGGTTGAGAAATGTATGGAACTAAAGAGAGATTAGTGGATCATCATTATGAGTTTGTTATCTCATCTCATTGTATAAATAGGCGTACCTCCTCCATTCCAAAGAGAGGACTCTTGGAGCATTGTATCCAACTTATGATGGAATAGAATAAAGCTTCATTTTACATATATTTTCATTATGTAGTTTTAGATATAAGTTGTACATATATTTCCATTATGTAGTTTTAGATATAAGTTGCCTTAATGTAGTATATGGAATAGCTTGTCACTTTGTTCTTAGGAGAATTGAGCTCACTCTAGAAGGATCAAAGGAACATGTTATTTCATATTAGATCTTATTTCATTTAATTGCTTAGATGATTGAAGATTTGTTTGTGATTGATGAATGAGTTTTAAATTAGAATCTTATCAACATATGAGAGGATATCCAAGAGTCTAAGTTAGGCTCTCTCTCCATTTGATTCATATGATAATTGAAATTCATTCTTTTGCTTTTATGTTTCAAGTTATTTCATTTCTTATGCTTATGGATGAATCTTAGTTTAGTTTGGATTAGTACATGAGAGGACAATCAAGAGACTAAGTTAGTCTTTCTCTCTCTTTGAATCTGAACAACAATTAAAGTTCATTCTCTTGTCTTCATTTCAAGTTTCTAGTTTTATGTAATCAATGATTTCTCTATGATACTGTAGGGAAGGACAACCAGGACCTCCTTAGTTAGGAGCCTCTTCCCTTGCATATTATATTGAATAATAAATAATTTAGCTAGACATAGAGTTAGTTGACTACTCCTGCATATATTTTGCTGGCATCATCACAAGCTTACGAGTTTCCCTGGTTGATAATTTAATGCAGCAATTTAAGCCCAATAAATTGCCCAACATTTTGGCGTCGTTGCCGGGGATGGTGTTAAGGGATTAGGCATTAGGAATTTAATTCAGTACTAGTATTTTTCTTTAGAAAAACTAACTTGTGAAACCTGGTGACAGCAGGATCTTCACAAAGGAGTTCAAGTTTGAGTTTTCTAATGTTTTAGTATTTAGCTAGTTTTAAATTCAGTCCTTTTTAAAAACCCCCCCTGCACAAATAAAAATAAATCAAGCGATTAGTATGCTCTCTTCCTGCGCTTCGTGCGATCAGGAAGATCAGAAAATCTATTGATTTATTCCAAATAAAAATACTCTTGCTGGAGAACTAATCTGCAATGCGACAATAAAGAATTTTGTGAATGAGAAAAAGATCATCTTCAAAACGCAACCCCTTAAAAACATCAGTTTTGAAAGACAGTTTTTGATCCAACCAGAGCAAATCGGGACAAACGAAGACATGGGTTTTTTCCATAATAGAATGAATTATATAACCCAGAAATCGTTTGCTTAAATACCTAACCGTCTAAGAGTAAATCGTGGTTCTTAGAGACCCTATTTTGGTAATTGCGTGAATGAAAACGGTTTTTTTTTTTACAATTATGTTGATCCAGGCCACAGCTTTCAGGCCATAAGGGAGCAGATTCTTGGCTCAGAGGATACCTCAGGAAGGCCAGCCCCATGAGTGGATTTTCCAAACACTTTGGCGCTGTTGGGACTGTCCCGCGGGAGAAAACTAGATACAAAAGTGATATGAGCGTTGGCTCAGGAAGCATCAGAGGGAAGAATCGTTTTTGCTTGGCCAAGGATGTCGAATTTGGACATGGATACAACGTCCCTCCAATACAGAGAATTGTCAGCAGCCCAAACAGCCAGCAGTGACCTCGATTATGCCTACGAACTACAGTTGCAGGAGGCCCTCGCAGCCTCCATGGGAACAACCCAATACCAGCACCATGAAACCGCTAAGAGTGCCTCCAATTCTGGTGGCAATCCAGGCTGCTCTAAGATGGGTGGCGGCGAAGAAGGGGAGATGACAATGTTATTGAGAATGCAGGCCCTCGAGTTCAAGAAATTCCAACAGGAGGCCGCCGACCACAAGTAGGCAAATGAAGAAATGCGCGTTCGTTTGAAGACATTTATAGAAAAAGCCATGACGCTAAATTTGCCCGCAACATTCAAGCAATGCCGGAGGATGAGTGGGAAGCCACTGGGAAAACTATGAGCAACCCTTCGATGCCGAGCGGAATAGTAAGGATGGCAGACAATTTAAATTGTATTACAAAGGTATGATCAACGCTGACAATTTGGACGGGATTGGTGATCGCTGGGATGCTCTTGTGGGAGCGGGCATTACTATCTACGATCCGGATAATAATTTGATTCTGAAGCTGGGGAAGCAGCTTGGGCTCGATATGAGTAGGGCAGTTGCAGAGTATTCGACGTTGAAGGAGGGTCTTATTCCTGCATTCGATTTGGGTATCCGGAATATTATTGCTCAGGGGATTGTGTCCAAGTATACAATCAGGTTATAGGTCGTTGGAATGTTAGACAGCGCAAGATTGTCAAATTTCACCAGGAAGTGGTAGATGACTATTTTGATGATGATCATCATTGGTATCCACTATTATGAAGCGGTCATAGTGAAGCAGCTCACTCCCCTGAATTCCCTCAGTTGAAATGTAAGAGTCCACCAAATCCCACTTTCTATTGTGCGTTTGGTATTTTTAGCTTAATTTTGTTATTGTATTTATTTGTTTTGATTTCGTTATACATAATTTCTTCATGTTTATTGTAATTTATAAATGTTTGTTATTATAATTAATATATTGATATATTAATTGTATTAATATATTAATTTATTATTATATTTGTATTTTGTTGTTATTTATATTTTTAAATTCATTGTATATATTAATATTTGTTAATTGTAATTTGTTATATATATATATTTATATTTATAAGTTGTATATATTTGTTAATTATTTTATTTAGTTATTAATTAATGTTTGATATAAAAACTGTATTAATATATTAATTATATTAATATGTTTTATAATTGCATTAATTAATATAGTTATAATTTCTTGTTATTTGATTATTGTTATGTTGGTTATTGATTATTTTTTTTATTACGTTGTTATAATATATGATTGTCTTAATACATTGTTATATATATATATATATATATATATATATATATATATATATATATATATATATATGTTAAGTATTTTGTGATTGTTTTTGGTATAAAACAAAACTTTGGTGGCATGCAAATTGAGAGAATCATGAGAATTACAAAAATTGGATGAAACTGCAAGCGTTGGTACAAGTACAAAAATTAAAAAAATTTAAAAATTTTCCACAAAATTCACGCAGGTTTGAAAATAAATAATGGAACATTTGGAAGAATAATTTAAAATAACATTTGGTGGAATGCTGATTAACTTGCTTAGAGTTGGCAATTTGATATTGTTGTATGCTTTTATAACATACTAATCTGCAGGACACAACAAATCTATGATGCCGAACTTTTCGCCATGCACAGACGTCAGCTGACACAAACAGGGAGTATTACTCTTAATGGTTATTTTCACAAATGGATTGATATTAATATCATGATTAAGTCAATTTTAACACTTTGTTTGTCCTTAATTTGTTTTATTTGGTATGAAATTTTTGCGTAAGAATCCTAAAGAAACTGGCCATTTCTTCTAGAGCACACTTATGTTTTCTTTGTACCAAGTTTTTTTACAAGTTACAAGATAATCAAGTGAACATAAGGAGATTACATTGTGACGACAATTGGTCTTCCAAAGACTAAGTCATGACAGATTCTAAAGACAAATCTAACTCTACAACCACTCCTTTGCAACTCCCTTTTTGCACAAGATTTTGACTTCCACCAATTGTCCAACCATCAAGCATAACCTTTCCATATCCATTTTTCACAGCAAGAGTTCTTATTCATACACCATGCATTTCCTTACATCCATTCCTTACAATCTTATTGTCATTTTCGATGTCATTACCATTCCCCTTCATTTTCGCAATAAAACCCTGCTTGAGTCAAAGTCCTAGAGTCTAAGTATCATTGAAAAAACACCTAGAGGCTTGCATGCCTTAATGGCAAGTACTCTTGCCAATGAACAATGGGAGTACATTAATATCCCTTGTTTGTTGGATCTTGTAGGTGACTCGACCACGACAAATTTATTCGTACCTACAAAGATGTGTTAGGCATCCTGACTCCCATTGGAATCAATGGTGGGAGCTCTTGTGTTGGCTAGGGGCATTCATTAACGGCCACTAAGTCAACAAATTCTTGCTATGTTCGACATCAACACATTTAATCACATAGTAAGATTTGTGCCATCAAGTGTTGAAGACTTGAAGACTCATATTTTGTAGCAGATGAAGCCAATTTCTTTTCATTCTTTCTCAGTTTGTCATCACTTGAGGACAAGTCAATCAATAAGGCTGGGAGGGAAATGTAACTTATATATTTTATACCTTCCAAGCCTTATAGATTTTCAGCCATATTTAGCAGACTCATCGGATTCATCATCCAGCAGCAGATACGACTTTCAGCCATGTTTAGCAGATTCCTCAGATTCATCATCTAGTAGCAGAGGATCTAACAGCTGATACGACAATACAGATCCATCTTTCATCCACAACTTGAAGAAGCAGCTTCAGAGAAGAATTGTGGCAGCTGAACATGCATGATTCATGCATGATTTTCCCAACCAAGTAAAGAAGACTACGAACAACAGTTTTTGCAGCCACACGTGCACAACTCTCATTCATTTTTGGAAGGGTAAGTTAAGGTATGATATTTTCTAACTTTTAACCATTAAATTCCTTGAAAAGTTAGAATAATAATTTTTGGAAAAACTTCACTTCCTTTCCTCATTTCACATAACTGCCCAAACCATCCGTTTAAGGGGAAGGATACATTTGCATACATACTTTGTCATATATCATATAACATCTACATTCATATATCACAACCCCACTTAACCCCACTTACCTTCAAAACATATTCACTATTACATGAACATACAAATGGCTTTGTCAAAAGTATTTAAAAGTTAATTGGATGCCAACATAATCATGGTTGTTACACAAGAACCAACCATGATGCATTCCAACAAAAATACTCTGCAATAAAAATCACATTATGCAAAGATCATACATTGAATGCAACAAACAAAATATGGTTGAAACACAAGAACCAACCAAGTTGTAGTTCATCAAAATAACGCTTTGCAAAAGTTAAGTAAATGATATCATGCAGAGTTTAAGCCAAAGCTCAAGTACCAAAAAGTAATGTAATAGATTGCATGAGGACATGCAATACCTTCAGTTTGGGGGAGATGTTGGGCCTCAAAATAGTCCCTATTTTCACTCCATTATTCACCAATATCTTCACATTTTACCTTCATGTCACCTCCATTCCACCTCCATATCATTACATTTACCTCATTATTGGGTTACAACAATGCTTTTCCAAATTTTATTAATTCTTAACATTTTTAAGTGGATTTATGGCTAAACTTTAGAAAATAAGATGCTTATACTTATACCTAACAATTAGAATGAGTTTGTTGACATGTGTAGGCACAAAGGAAGTTTCCAGGGCATCTTTATGTGGCCTTAAATGATCAAATTCGAATTTGATAAGATAAGCCTCATGGAAAAGATCATGATCTCATGGAGAAGATCATGGACCTCATGGAGGAAATCATGGAGGATAGGGTTATGTGTCTAGATGGTTGAGAAATGTATGGAACTAAAGAGAGATTAGTGGATCATCATTATGAGTTTGTTATCTCATCTCATTGTATAAATAGGAATACCTCCTCCATTCCAAAGAGAGGACTCTTGGAGCATTGTATCCAATTTATGATGGAATAGAATAAAGCTTCATTTTACATATATTTTCATTATGTAGTTTTAGATATAAGTTGTACATATATTTCCATTATGTAGTTTTAGATATAAGTTGCCTTAATGTAGTATATGGAATAGCTTGTCACTTTGTTCTTAGGAGAATTGAGCTCACTCTAGAAGGATCAAAGGAACATGTTATTTCATATTAGATCTTATTTCATTTAATTGCTTAGATGATTGAGGATTTGTTTGTGATTGATGAATGAGTTTTAAATTAGAATCTTATCAACATATGAGAGGATATCCAAGAGTCTAAGTTAGGCTCTCTCTCCATTTGATTCATATGATAATTGAAATTCATTCTTTTGCTTTTATGTTTCAAGTTATTTCATTTCTTATGCTTATGGATGAATCTTAGTTTAGATTGGATTAGTACATGAGAGGACAATCAAGAGACTAAGTTAGTCTTTCTCTCTCTTTGAATCTGAACAACAATTAAAGTTCATTCTCTTGTCTTCATTTCAAGTTTCTAGTTTTATGTAATCAATGATTTCTCTATGATACTGTAGGGAAGGACAACCAGGACCTCCTTAGTTAGGAGCCTCTTCCCTTGCATATTATATTGAATCGTAAATAATTTAGCTAGACATAGAGTTAGTTGCCTACTCTTGCATATATTTTGTTGTCATCATCACAAGCTTACGAGTTTCCCTGGTTGATAATTTAATGCAGCAATTTAAGCCCAATAAATTGCCCAACACATCTTGAGAGATATTCTTCTTCATTTGCATCCACTTCTTCTACTAGCAACCAACATAGACTGTGGTGAACTAGTTTGAACTCTAATTCATATTCCTATAAACCAGTCATCCAATTAGCTCTTCTCTCACCCAACTCATGTTGAACAAACAATGATCTAACTGTTGGGTGTAGAACAAAAAGAATACAGTGAATTTTCAAGAGATAGGGCCAAAAGGGCTTCACCACCTTGTATACTACATAATCCTACTTGTCAATGGTGGGATAATTGAGTTCGGGTCCTTGAAGATTAGTGCTCATAAAATATATAGGCCACTCATTTTTTTGATCATCCTTTTGTGTGAGAACAACGATGAGAGAAGTGTCAGAGGAAAAGGTGTAGAGCGAAAAGTACTTGATGAAATATGGGCTATAAAGAGCAAGTGCTTTTACAATAGCTTTCTTGAGACGAGAAAACATGTCCTTTTCCCTTTTGACCCATTTGTATACTGCATCCTTCTTTATCATCTCTTGTATTGGTTTAACAATATGAGCATAATTGGGCATGAACTTGAGGAGAAAATTGATTTTTCCTAGGAAGAACTGCGTAGATTTCTTATTTACTAGGAAGGGAATCTACATCATTGCTTTGATCCTATTTGGGTCCACTTTAATTGTTGGGTGTGTGTTATATTCTCTCCATGAATAGTTGTACATGCAGGGAGTTGGGGGAGGGCGGGGGTAGGGACGATAGCCCCCCCTATTTGTTGCACTAGGAGTAGTAGGGGATTCACAGGGGGGAGAGTGTAGCCCCCCTTAACAGGGGTTTTCAACGGGGTGGTAGGCCCCCTGTATGGGGTCTAGGGCACTACCCCGGGAAAAATGTTTTGGACCCTATATTAGGTGGGTAGACCTACCTATGGCTTTGCACATGGTTTTAGGCATGATGGTTTTCTATCCATAGTATTTTTTAGATATGGTCAAGGGAAGTACAATTATGTTCTAATCTAGGTTTAATGGATTGGGGTTTATGAAAGCTTCAACATGTATATTTATGTATTGTAACATTGAAAGAAACAGAATGAAAAAGTAATCTGGTAGTCCTAGTTTTGTGATCCAAGGGAAATATCTATGTATTTGTTTTATATTCTCATCATTGTTTATTTTCTATTTTTAGAATTCATCTATAAGTTATTTTTTTACAAGGTTAAAACCTAGATTTTGTATTACATTTATTTCGGCTTCAAAGGGGCACCTTTACTGTTGAGGGGTTTTTCTTAGGCCTGTGGTAGACCCTCTTTTGTGGGAGATCCGCGGGATAAATTCTTGCATTGAAAGAGGATGGTCAGCACTGGAAAGAGAGAGATTAAGACATTCAATGGTCATATTTTTGAGTTGTGGAAACTCAAGATGGAGGATATTCTAGTGGATAAATATCATTGTATCGTGGTACATCTAGTTACTAAACCAAAGACAATGTCAACAGAAGATTGAGAAAATTTAGATTGAAAGGAAAAGAGAACAATACAGTTGTGTATCTCTAATTCAGTATTGTTCAATGTGTCAGGGGAAGCTACGGAAAAGGATTTGTGGGTCAATTTAGGGACTTTGTACCAATCTAAGTCTCTGGTGAACAAATTGTTCCTGCAAAAAAAGGTGTATAATCTAAGGATGAAGGATGGAGACTCAGTGATAGAGAATATAAACACCTTTAATACTCTGGTAAGTCAGTTGTTATATTTTAATATAAAAATTTCAGATGAAGATAAGTGCATTAGTTTGATGTGTTCTTTACTAGATTCGTGGGATAGTATGGTTGTTGCAATAGGTAGCAATATAACTACCTTGAAGTTTGATGAAATAGTATCATCCTTGTTGTCGAAGGAGATGAGATGGAAAAATATGGAGAGCTAGAATGGAGATTCCTTGTTTGTATGAGGACGATCCTAGAATAGAAACGAAAATAATTCCTTGAGTGGGAGATCTAAATCTAGAGGGAGATTAAATCTCCAAGAAAACCCCTAAAGGTGTGATGGAAATGCGGAAAGGAAGGGCACTTCAAAAAGGATTGTACATTTAAAGCTCCTGAGAAAGGAAATGGATCTAATGACTCTCCTTCTGTAGTGGCAAAACTACCTCAGATAAAGGTGGGGATGTGTACTTAGCTTCTTCTTCAAGTACACATGTAGATCATGAGGCATGGTTGATTGTCTAAGGTGCATTCTTTCACTTCACTCCCCATAGGGAGTGGTTTTACAAGTATGATAAATATGATGGTGGTGATTTATTATTAGGGCATGATAGGAAGGCTAGAATCATTAGACACGGAAAAGTCAAGCTAAAGTTTTAAGGTGGAAGGATTAGAATACTTCCAGGTGTTCTGCATATTTCGGCATTGGCCAAAAATTTTATTTCTATACGCAAGATCGATGATGTAGGTGTAAAATCTGTGTTTGAAAAATATATCTACAAGACGGTTCAAGGAGCATTGGTATTGATGAGGGTAGTTCGTATTGGTAATCTTTTCAAGCTTCTGGGTAGCACTATTATTGATGGGTGCAATAGTTCTGTGGTTCCTGAAAGTGGAGCAGAAAATCTAGTGGTTGCTAGAGAAAAGACCATGCTATGACATTGAAGGCTTGGAAATATTGGAGAGAAGGGCCTTCAAATACTTCATGGGAATGGTTTAGTAGAAATCATTTCTAATTTATATCTCGATTTTGATTTCTATCAACATTGTGTGTATGGGAAGCAGAATCGGGTGAGTTTCCCCTCTGGTGCTAAAAGGGGAAAAGGGATATTAGAGTTTGTGCATAATGATGTGTTTGGACCTATGTTAGTTCCATCACTAGGTAAGTTTGTTTACTATATATCATTTATAGGTGACTTCTCAAGAAATACATGGATATATGTCCTCAGGAAGAAATCTGAAGTCTTTGATAGGTTTAAAGAATATAAGGCTTTGGTGGAAAAATAGATAGAGAAAAAGATAAATCTACTGAGGACAGATAATCATGGAGAGTTGCGCAAGAAGAAATTTCAAGAGTTTTGTGAGAAGTGTGGTATAACATGAAAAAATACTACTACATACACACCTCAACAAAATGAAGTTGCAGAAAGAATGAACATGACATTGACGGAAAAGCAAACAAGCATGCTGAGTGGCCAGTCTAGGATATGAGTTCTAGGCAGAGGCAGTGGAGAATGGATGTTACATGGTTAATAGATTACCTTCATCAGTGTTGGAGGATAAGACTCCACATGAGGTATGGACTGGTAAGAAACCCTCTCGTTCACATCTGAGGGTATTTGGCTGCGATGCATATGTACATGTTCCAAAGGAGGAAAGGACCAAGTTATATAGTAAATCTGTAAGGAGCATCTTTATTGGGTATACATATGGTTTAAAAGGTTATAAGATTTGGAACCCAGAAACAAGGAAGGTTGTATACAATCGAGATGTGGTGTTTAGATAGGTGAAATATGCTATTAAACATGAATTCCTACCGAAGGAACCTGAGAAGATAGGGTTTGAGTTAAAGGAGGAAGAATTAGACTCTACAACATAATAGGAATTAGAATATGAAGAGCCACAAACTCCAGCTATGAGAAGCTCAGTTCGAGAGAGAAGGTAGCCAGAAAGGTATAGTCCATATGCTTTTTGTTCAAATTTTTCTTTATCTATTACTGATGGTGATCCTAGAACTATTAGGGAGGTAGTAGATTCAAAGTATGGAAAACTTTGGAAAGAGGGCATGGTTTATGAAATGACATATTTGGAAAAAAACGAGGCTTGAGATCTGGTGGATTTTCTAGCTGGAAGGAAACCCATTGGAAGAAAATGGGTGTTTAAGAAGAAGATGAATGCAGAAGGAAAGGTGAAGAAATACAAAGCTCCATTCATAGGAAAAGGTTATTCCCAGGTGTCGGGAATTGATTTTGGTGATATTTTTTCTCCTGTTGTCAAGGTAACTTATATTAGATTACCTTTATCTGTTGTTGCTGCTTTTGATTTTGAGGTAGAACAGATGGATGTGAAGACAAAATTTCTTCATGTGGATCTGGAAGAAGAGATCTACATGAAGCAACTTGAAGGCTTTGTGAAGAAGGGAAAGAAAGTACTGGTATGCAGGTTAAAAAAGTCTTTGTATGGGTTAAAACAGTCATCAAGGATGTAGTATAAAAAATTTGATTTATACGGGGACTTGGCTTCACAAGAAGAAAGGTAGATCACTATATGTGTTTTAAATTAATTGGTCACCATGTTATTTATCTAATATTGTATGTGGATGATATGTTGATGATTGGAAATGATAAAGTAATTATCCAGGATTTGAAGGCCCAATTGTCCTCCAAATTCGACATGAAGGATCTTGGTGCTACAAACGATATTTTGGGTATGGAAATTAAACGATATAGGGCAAAGATGAAGCTTTGGTTAAATTTGAGGAAGTATGTTGAGACAACACTGTAGAGTCTTAATATGTAGGATAGTAAATCAGTGAAGGTTCCTATTCCTTTAGGTGTAAATTTATCTTTTGAACAGTGTCCCAAGGCACAAGAAGAGGAGAAGGAAATGTCCCATGTTCCATACACAACTACATTTGACAGCCTGATGTATGCAATGGTTTGTACTAGACCAGACATTGCACATGCAGTGGGAGTATTAAGAAATTTTATGTTAAAACCAAGGAAGGAGCATTGGAAAACAATGAAGCATGTTTTTCAGGTATTTGCATGGCACTAGTGATTATGGTCTGCGCTACCAAGGAAGACCAAGTTTGGATAGAGTTGGACATCCATGGATTTGTTGATACATATTGGGCTGGAGAGTTGGATAAAAGAAGATCTACAAGTGGATATGTGTCTAACCTATTTGGAGGTGTAGTAAGTTGGATGAGCAAGAGGCAGTCTGTAGAGGCACTCTCAACTATAAAGGAAGAATACATGGGAGCCACTCACGCAAGCAAGGAAGCAGTTTGGTTACGTATATTGTGTTCAAGTATGGGGTTAGTAAAATGAGCTATAAAGATAGAATGCGATAGCCAAAGTGCAATTTTCTTGGCAAAGAACCCTGTTTATCATTCAAAGACAAAGAACATTGATGTTTAGTATCACTTTGTGAGGGATATGGTTGAGGAAAAAAATGTGTTGCTGCTAAAGGTGGATACTTGGAAGAATGTTGCAGATGCATTAACTAAGTTTGTTAGCAATGAGAAGATTTCTTGGTGTAGGGAAACAATGGGTGTTGTAGGGCTGGACCAATGATTAAGCTTTTTTGTGAACCCCTGCGTGGAAAATAAAATAACAAGTGTGTGAATTTTGGGTGTGTGTTATATTCTTTCCACGACTAGTCGCATGCATGTGGGGGAAATAGACCCCCCTGTTCGTTGTGTCCGATGTAGAAGTGGGGTCACACAGGGGTGTAACCCTCCCTATCAGGGGGTTTAATGGGTTGGTAGTCCCCGTGTACAGCGTCTAGGATAGTGCCTTGGGAAAAACAAATTGGGCCCTATGTTAGGTGGGTGGACATACCTATGGTTTTGTGCATGGATTTTGCACATGGTTTTGGGCATGATGGTTTTCTGCCCATGGTATTTTGTAGATTTAATCATGGGAACTATGGTTATGTTCTAATCTAGGATTAATGGATTGGGCTTTATGAATTATTCAGCATGTATATATGTGTATTGTAACATTGAAAGGAACATAATGAAAAATCAATCTAGTAGTCCCTGTTTTGGGATTTAGGTGAAATATATGTTTATTTGTTTTATATTCTCATCATTGTTTATTTTCTGTTTTTAGAATTCATCTGTAGGTAATTTTTGTGCAGGGTTAAAACCTACATTAATCCCACTTTTGGAAATTATGTGTCCCAAGAGGTTACCCTCGGACATTACAAAATATTCTTTTTTGGATTGAGAGATATCTCGTATTTGCAATATCGCTTGAAATTTTTCTTTAAATGGCATATGTGATCATATCTCTGTTTGGAGAAAACTGTGACATCATCAAGATAGACCATTATGCTCAGTTTGATTAGCCCACAGAATGCAATTTCCATAACATGTTGGAATATCACACTGATATTAATAAAATCAAATGGAATTATTTTGAATGTGAATGTGCCCCACTTCATGTGGAAAGTCATTTTAAGTTTGTCAATATTTGAGACTAGAGCCTGATTGTATCATGAATATCCATCTAACAGAGAAAATATTTCCGATCTCGATACTTTTTGTAGTATCTATTCCATATATTACACAGGGTAGTTATATTTGTCTGAGACGCTATTCAGATTTCAGAAATCGACACATAAGTGAGTTTACCCTTAACTTTTTTCTTATCGGGACTAAATTTGACACCTAGGTAGAATGTCACACTTTGTATATGATCTGAGCATCCAACAACTTCCTTAACTATTTTTGAATGGGAGGCTCAAGTGTTGGATGTACTTTTTTCAGCTTTTGTTGAAATGGCTTCGCCCCTTCTTTTTTCAGAATCACATGCTGGATAACTTGCATGTCATAAATTTTACGTTCATCATACATCCATGAAAATACATGTCAGTATTGGTTGAATAAGTAGATAGAGGCCCGTCACTCCTATGGTGTACAACAAGTACCAATATTGATAAACTTCGTATCCTTTTATGTTCCCAATTTGATCTGCTAGTGCGACAACATTGAACTATGGGTTTTAGCATTGACAGGTCCCTAGAAGAAGTTCTGCAGGTCATACAAGTTTTCTAATAATACCACCCCTTTTGTTACAAGATTTCCTTTTCTTGTGCCAACTACATCCTACAATGCACTTTCGTGCTCATATTCATGAATCATTGCATCTTCGAAAACATTAGTGTCTTCCATGAAGTGTAGTATCTGCTCGTCATCATTGAAAATGCGTACATTAGTAATATTATCAGGGACAGATGGATTATAAAGAATTTATATAGAAAAATAATCCCTTAATGGTGACAAGCTAGCAACAGTAATTTCCAATGCATCTGAATTTGCGTTACACATTTTAGGAACATAGATAATGTTAAAAGCTTGGAATTGTGAAATCAAGCGCCATACCTCTTATTGATAACTCTTAAGATGAGGTGACACATAATGTATGGTATCTCGTACATTTTTGAACCATCAAAGTACAAATTCCACATATCATATGTACAAGGACTGGGAACTACACTACTACTATTATTACTACTACTAACTGTACAAATGTCATTTTAACTAGTTGGACTAGGAAGGTGCTCCAACTATGTATTTGGTGGGACTGGGGATGGCTGTGCAAGATAACGCCCTAGTTGGATTTCCAGGAAGTAATTGTCGAAGATAAGTTCTATGAAGGCCACTAGTTCATTGTGTCCATTCAAGGGAGTAACAATATGTTTCATATATCTCTTTGAATTCACTCAAATTTGATTGTTTCTACCCTTGTATGTGTTGGTTGTGTGCTATATTCTTTCCATGACTACCCAATGGGCAGGGGTCACAGGGAGTGGTATCCCCCCATGTACATTGTGATGGGCGCAACCATGGGGGCCTTTAGCACCCCGTCAGGGGATCTGCAAGGAGGAAGCAACCCCCCTGCACGAGGTCTAGGTTAACACCCCGAGAATGTTTTTTTGGACCCTATATTAGGTGGGCAGACCTACCTATGGTTTTGTGCATGGATTTCTCACATGGTTTTGGGCATGGTGGTCTTATGTCCATGGTATTTTGTACATATGGTCAAGGGAACTATGGTTACGTTCTAATCCAGGATTAATGGATTGGAGTTTATGGATGCTTCAACATGTATATATATGTGTTGTAGCATTGAAAGGAATATAATGAAAAATCAATGTGGTAGTCCCTGTTTTGGATCTAAGGGAACATCTCTGTGTATATATGTTTTATTCTATCTCTATTATTTGTTTTATGTTTTTAGAATTCGTATGTAGGTAATTTCTATACGGGATTAAAACCTACATTTGGTATCAAACTTGTTTTGGCTTCAAGGGGATGCCTTTCCTGCTAAGGGGTTTTGCTTGGGCTTGTGGTAGACCCTGTTCAATGGGAGATCTATGAGATTGATTCTCATGGTGAAAGAAGATGGAGAGCATTGGAAAGATAGAGATCGAGAAATTTAATGGTCAGAGTTTTGAGTTGTGGAAACTCAAGATGGAGGATCTGCTAGTGGATAGAGATTAGTGGATCATGGTAGATCTGGGTACTAAACCAATGATGATTTTCAATGAAGACTGGAATAAGTTGGATTGAAAGGAAAAGAGAATAATATGGTTGTGTATCTCAAATTTAGTATTGTTGAATGTATCAGGAGAAGCTTTAGCGAAGGATTTGTGGGACAAGTTGGTGACTTTATACCAATCTAAGTCTCTGGTGAATAAACTGTTCCTACAGAAAAAGATATATAACCTGAGGATGAAGGATGGAGACTCGGTGACAGAGAATTTGAATGCCTTTAATAATGTGGTAAGAAAGTTGTTATCTGTTGATATAATTTTAGATGAAGATAAGTGCATCAATTTGTTGTGTTCTCTACCAGATTTGTGGGACAGTCTCGTTGTTGCAATAGGTAGCAATGCAACTACCTTGCAATTTGACAAAAAAGTTTCATCCTTGCTATTAGAGGATATGAGACAGAAAAATATGGAGGGTGAGAATGGTGATGCCTTTTTTGTATGAGGATGGTCCCAGAACATAAAGAATAAAAATAAAAAATAAAAAAATCCTTGAGTGGGAGATCTAAATCTAGAGGGAGATATAAATCTATAGGAAAACTTGTAAAGGTGTGCTGAAAATCTGGAAAGGAAGGCCACATCGAAAAGGAATGTAGATCTAAAGCTCCTGAGAAAGGAAAGGGATCTGATGATTCTCCTTCTACAGAGGCAAAAACCACCTCAGATGAAGGTGTGGATGTGTACTTGGCTTATTCTTCAACTACACATGTAGATCATGAGGCATGGTTTACTGACTCAGGTGCATCTTTTCACTTCACTCCCCACATGGAGTGGTTCTATGAGTATGATAAATATGATGGTGGTGATGTCTTCTTAGGGGATGGCAAGAAGGCTAGAATCGTAGGTCATGGAAACGTTAGGTTGAAGTTGCAAGGTGGAAGGATTAGAACACTTTTGGGTGTTTTGCATATTCTTGCATTGGCCAGAAATCTGATTGCTATAAGAAAGCTGGATGATGCATGTGTAAAAATAGTGTTCGAGAAATATACCTGCAAGATGGATTAGTGAGCACCGGTATTGTTGCAGGGAGTTCGGATTGGAACTTTGTACAAGCTTCAAGGTAGAATTTTTATTGATGTTGTTTCTGAAAGTGGAGCAGAAAATCTAGTGGTCTTTGGAGAAAATACCATGCTATTACATGAAAGGCTTGGACATATTGGAGAGAAGGGGCTTCGAATACTTCATGGTAATGGTATGATAGAATGTATGTCTAATTTCTCTATCGATTTTGATTTTTGTGAAAATTGTGTATATGGGAAGCAGAATCGGGTGAGTTTCCCCTCTAGTGCTAAGAGAGTGAAATGGATATTAGAGCTTGTGCACAATGATGTGTTTGGACCTGTGTCAGTTCCATCACTAGGTAAGTTTGTGTACTATGTATCATTTATAGATGACTTCTCAAGGAATACATGGATATATTTCCTTAGGAAGAAATCTAAAGTCTTTGACAGGTTTAAATATTTTAAGGCTCTAGTGGAAAACCCCAGAGAAGAAGATAAAGGTGTTGAAGACATATAATGGTGGAAATTTTTGTAAGAAGGAATTTGAAGAGTTATGTAAGAATTGTGGTATAGCATGATAGAAGACTACTCCATACACACCTCCACAAAATGGAGTTGCAGAAATAGTGAACATGACATTGATGGAAAAGGCAAGAAGCATGCTCAGTGGTGCCGGGTTAGGACAAAAATTCTGGGCAGAGGCAGTGGAGACTGCATGTTACCTGTTCAACAGATCATCATCATCAACATTGGAGGATAATACTGCACAAGAGGAATGGATGGGTAAGAAACCCTCTCTTTCACATATGAGGGTATTTGGATGTGATGCAATTGTATGTTCTAAAGGAGAAAAGATCCAAGTTGGATAGTAAATCTGAAAGGTGAATCTTTATTGGGTATAAAGATGGTTTAAAAGGTTATAAGCTTTGGAACCCAGAAATAAGGAAGGTTGTGTACAGTCAAGATGTGGTGTTTAGAGAGGTGAAATATGTTATTAAAAATGAATTCCTACCAAAGGAACCTAAGAAGATAGAGTTTTAGTTAAAGGAGGAGGAATCAAACTCTACAACAGAAGAGGAATCAGAAGATGAAGAGCCACAAACTCTAGTTGTGATAAGATCAGTTCGAGAAAGAAGGCAACAAGAAAGGTATATTCCAACTACTTTCTATTTGAATTATGTTTTATCTATTACTGATGATGATCCTAGAGCTGTCAAGGAAACAATAGATTTAGAGGACAACAAACTCTAGAAAGAGGCCATGGTGGATGAAATGGCATCTTTGCACAAAAATGAGGCTTGGGATCTGGTGGAGTTTCCGGTTGGAACGAAACCCATTGGAAGAAAATTTGTGTTTAATAAGAATATGAATGCAGAAGGAAATGTGGATAACTAAAAATCTCGATTGGTAGCAAAAGGTTATTCCCAGGTGTCAAGAATTTATTTTGGTGACATTTTTTTTTCCTGTTTCCAAGGTAAGTTCTATTAGATTACTTTTATCTATTGTTGCTGCTTTTGATTTTGAGGTAGAACAGATGGATGGGAAGACAAAATTTCTTCACAGGGATCTCGAAAAAGAGATATACATGAAGAAATCTAAAGGATTTGTGGTGAAGGGTAAGAAAGAATTGTATGCAAGTTAAAAAGTCTCTGTATGGGTTAAAACAATCACCAAGGACATGGTATCATAAATTTGATACATATATACAGGGACTTGGCTTCACTAGAAGCAAAGCAGATCAATATGTGTATTTTAAATTAATTCATGAATGTATTGTTTATTTGGTCTTGTATGTGGATGAAATGTTGTTGATTGGAAATAACAAATAAATTATCCAGGAATTGAAGACCAAATTGTCCTCCAAATTCGACATGAAATATCTTAGTGCTACAAACTATATTTTGGGCATGGAAATTAAATGACATTGGGAAAAACAGAATCTCTAGTTAAACCTGAGGAAGTATGTCGAGACAATATTTCATAGGTTTAATATGTAGGATAGTAAACTAGTGAAGGTTCCTATTCCTATCAGTGTAAAGTTATCTTTTGAACAGTGTCCCAAGACATAAGAAGAGGAAGAGGACATGTCTCGTGTTCCATACGCAAGTGAAGTTGGTAGCTTGATGTATGCAATGGTCTGTACTAGACCAGGCATTGCACATGTAGTGAGAGTATTGATTAGGTTTATGTAAAACCCAGGGAAGGAGCATTGGACAACAATGAAGCAGGTTTTCAGGTATTTGCATGAAACTTGTGATTATGGTCTCTGCTACCAAGGAAGACCATAATTGGACAGAGTTTTGGACATTCGTGGATTTGTTGATGTAGACTGGGTTGGAGATCTAGACTAGAGAATATCTATAACTGTGTATGTGTTTAACCTATTTGGAGGTGTAGTTAGTTGGATGAGTAAGAGACAATTTGTAGTGGTAGTTTCAACTATAGTGACAAAATACATGGAAACCACACATGAAAGAAAGGAAGCAGTTTGTTTGTAGAGATTGTGTTCAAGTATGGGGTTGGTACAATGAGATATAAGGATAGACTGTGACAGCCATAGTGAAATTTTCTTGCCAAAGAAACTTGCTTATCATTCAAAGACAAAGCACATTTATGTTCAATATCACTTTGTGAGGGATATGTTTGAGGAAAAAAAGGTGTTGTTGGTAAATGTGGACACTTGAATAATGTTGCAAATGCATTGACAAATTCTATGAGCATTGAGAATTTTTCTTAGTGTAGAGAAACAATGGGCATTGCAGGGCTGAACCAGTGACTAAGCTCTCTCATTCCCCCCCATGGAAAGAAAACAATAAGTTGGAGAATTTTGTGTGTGTGGTATATTCTTTCTATGATATCCCACACTCGAGGGGGGGTATCCCCCCTTGTATGTTACGTCGAGCACAGTGCCTACAATTTTTTTTTTGGACCCTATATTAGGTGAGGAGACCTACCTATGGTTTTGTGCATGGATTTTGCACATGGTTTTGGGCATGATGGTTTTTTGTCCACGGTATTTTGTAGATCTGGTCAAGGGAACTATTGTTATGTTCTAATACAGGGTTAATGGATTGGATTTTATGGATGCTTCGCCATGTAGATATATGTATTGTAACATTGAAAGGAATATAATGACAAATAAATTTGGTAGTCCGGTTTTTGGATCTAGGGGAAAATATCTATGTATATTTGTTTTATGTTTTTTTCTCTCGCCATTGTTTATTTTCTATTTTTAGAATTTGTATGCAGGTAATTTCTGTATGGGATTAAAACCTACAGTATGGAAGCCATAAATGTGACCAATATATAGCAAAGTACCCTTGTATCTTGTTGGACCAATCTCTACTCAACAATGCTCCATATTCTTTTGGAATGTCCACAATCACTATGTTGATACATTGGTGGACAATCTCATCAGATGATAAACGGATAATCACATCTTTGAGTTCACCAACTACATGGAGAAGAATCCTGTCCAGCTAAATTATTTATGCATCTTTTTTGCCCCATTTTGCATTGACTTTCTTGGCGACGAATAATGGCACTACATTTACTGATGCACTTGAATCAACCAAGAAATTGTGTACATTGAAATTGAATATATTTCAAAAGTTAACATAAAAGGAGGACATAGTGTGTTTGCATCCATTGTTAAAGAATTAAGTACAAATTCGAGGGAACTAGAGTACGTACCAGATCCCTTGTTAGAAGAAGCACCATGACATGTGGTTGAGTTCCCAAGTGCGCATAAGATGATGTCCCATTGGCTCATGATCATTGTTAGTTCAAACATTGAGATGTTCACATGAACCTTCTTCATTTCTTCAACTATGTTGTAATATACAAAGTGAAGGATTTCAAAAGTGTCTGTGGGCGTGACTTGGTTTGTGACTTATAGAATGTTAGTCTTACTCTTAATATTTATGGAAGCACTTTTTGTTGTAGTTGTGTTACTAGACTTGCTCTGAGTGTTTGTGTTGATTTAACGGGTGGAAAAATCTTTCTTAACAGGTTTTATTGAGTTTTTTCTTTGTTAACTTTGGTCCAGTAGTCGACGTTTGGCTTCTAATATTGTACCAGATGCTCTGCTTCCAGGCCAAACCACCACTCATAGGTTGTTTTTCATCCATACTCTTTTGGGATGTGAGTATCTAATTGAACATGTTTACTACATGCCCCACACTTGGAGTATCTTCAGTTGAAACAACTTCTTTCCTTTTTGGTCTGCTCATAATCCATTACCACATCAAGAAGATGCATAGAAATAATGCTCATGTTGTGATTCCATTGTGGGCATGTTTTCTCAAAATGATATTCTTGATGGTACAAACAATATTGGTCTATGCCCATGCTTTCAATATTCAATACAATGTTTGAGCTCTCTTCAGACTTAGTCGCTTGGTTGCTTCTACTGTCGAAATTTGCAGTCCTTATGAACATGTTGAACTTAGGAGGCTTTATTCTCATGGTGGTATTGCTTCATCTTTGTTTTAGTTATTCAAACTCTTTTGACAGAGTCTTGACCATACAGGTCAAGCTCTCAAGATCAATAGTTTCTTTCTCTTTGGCCTTGTTCACAGAGGCTTGTGACCTTTTACCCGTGTCTTTGGAGTCTTTAGATGGTTCATCATCTACAATTACTCCAATCACGTGCAAGTCCTTTTAACCCGCAATTTCCTCTTCATAATTTTCTTTCAAAGTTTGTTTCACAGTTCTCTTTACAAACTACGCAATGCTAGTTGGCAATGAAGAAGTGTAATAATCGATGGTGATGGAGTCATGAGGTTTACCATTTGTTGAGAAATTATTCAGAATGAAATTAAACATTTGATTGAAATCTTTCAATTTTTCCTTTTTCTCCATCTTGAGACTGCCCAACTCTTTGAACAACATGGCAGGGGTCTTGTCATCAACAAATTTCTCAAGAAATTTTTCTTAAACCCCCTCCAGTTCTGAATGGAAATCAGAGGAAGACTATGATACCACACAACAACTCTACCATCTAAGGTACAAGGAGATAATCTAAGTTATAAGTTGTATACATGATCCTTTGCCTTTACTACTTTGTTAGGGTCATACTTCGTTAGGAGCTTTTCTGGATGCCTTGGCATCATGTGTAACACACCCAAGAGTGTAAGTGGGCCCTGAGACATACAATCTAGATTTAGGTTTTCCATGTCTTCTTCGTTATCTTCCCCTTATTCTTCAAAATATGATTGGTTTTCTTCCTCTTCTTCTTCTTATTCTTCTTCACCCAACCTGTGGAATGTATCCTCTGAGAGAACTATGTTATCACTGTCACAATCGTTGAAGGCTAGAGGTTGTTCTATTTTTTCTGTGTTTTCTTCAGAGTATACTAACTCTTTAAGGGTGGTGAGAACCAATTCTTCAACTATTGAAACCACTATCCCAGTGGGGGTGGTTTGGTTCTTCTTTGGAAAATATGGAAGAGTTTCTATTCCAAGTATTAATCCAATAACTCTCGCAAAATTTCAAGTGATGGGGTGGATGGCCCAAAGATATTTGCATGTGAGTTCATAAGGCTCTATAGTCTCAAGCTAAGAAGAATTATCAACTTCAAGAATGTGCGCAGGGGAGTTGGTCGGAATGTTACTACCTTGGCGAAAGGAAGTAAGATCAAGTTTAGTGGGGTTATCAACCATAAAAGTCTATGTTCCCTCCTTTTAGTGCCAAAAATGTTGATAGTGCTAGACCCACCAACATTCAAGGCATCTCCCCAATATGAAGTCCCAATTAGACCTCACACCATTTGTTGTAGGGTCCCATCTCGTATTGTAACAAACTTAGTGAAAATTCCATGTAATAAAAGTTAATAAAGGAAAAATAACACCACAGTTAAGGGACACTTATTCCAAGCTGAATGTTGGGCAAAGACATCCTAGTGGGCATCAGTGGATGTGTTTATGGTTAAATGAAATTGGCAAATGCAAAGGCATTAAAAAAGTAAAAAGGAATTTTTGGTACATTTATTTAAGAAAATGATGGAAAATAGGAGAAAAGGGATTGGAACTTAGGTCATTAGTTTCATGTGAGGAGTAAATTGAAGGAAAATAATGGAAAATGAAGAAAATAGAGGCCTCATTGATAAAAAGGCTTCTGAGGATTAATTTGTAACATTTTTTTAGTTCATTTTTGCATCTTTCTCATTATTCTCTCTCTCTCTCTCTCTCACTCTTGGACACTGAGTTTTCTTGGAGCACTCTAGCCTTGGAGCAAGAAAGAAAAATCAAGAAAAGGAAAGGAAGGAAAGCATGGGTCAAGCAAGGAAGAGTAGGATCAAGCAACTTCAACAAGAATACTTGCAGGTAACATATTACATGTGTGATTTCCTAGTTGGTTTTGATATGCATGGCTTTGCATGTTGGTGTATGGTTCTCTTGATGTTGGTGGCATGGTTTTGTCAGGTTATGACAATGGTTTTCAACCTAGCGTTGTGTTTTTCTGGATAGCCATAATGTGATGGGATTTTTTTCTCGGTTTTAAGCTTTGAAATTTCCATATGGTTTCAAAATCTGGGGCAGAGGTGGTCTCTAGAAAATCCCAAAAGCCTAGGAATCCCTTGACCAGTTTTGGTGGGATACACAGTAAAGTCTAGGAGAATGGTGTCTTGTTTTAGGGCCTAGTGATTCTATGTGGATTACAATAAAGCCTGAGAGATAGGGAGATAGAAAAATCCTCAAGGATAGTATTGAAGTCTGGAGGCATTCCTAGCTTGGTTTGTTTGTTTGTTTGTTTGTTTGTTTTGTTTTGTTTTGTTTTGTTTTGTTTTGTTTTGTTTTGTTTTTTTTTTTTTTTTTTTTTTTTTTTTATCTCGGTGTCGATTTTGGTGAGATCACGGTTTGGTGAGGGTGGAGGTGGTTCAACCTTTAGATTCCCTTGGTTGTTTTTGAATTAGTTTATCCATAAGATACCACATTCAATCTTGGAATATGGCACGGGGGTGACTGGATGAAAGAAAGATTTCACTCAGCCATGTCTACGGCTGGGTGGTACGTGGAAGTCCTGAACCTACTCATATTTTCCTATGTTTAATAAATGCTAAGTTCTCTTGCTTTTGTACATGTTAATATGTTTATATAATGGTTTTTATCTCAATATTATTTTCATGGTTTAAAGCTAGTTATAATCATGGTTATATGACTGATTATTGTCATGGTTATTTTATGCATTTACTTGTAACTGAAAGGATAATGGATGAAAGACCTAATTGATGTCAAAACAGTTAAGGGAAGAGGGTGGTGATCCTTCTTTTCAAGTCTCATATGATTTATCAGCCATTTATTATTTTTCTTGTATTCATTTCCTATTTATCTGATAACTTGGGCCAACTTGTTAATGCTATGCAAGCTCCCTCATCAGTTAAAATTATGTTTAGGGTCGTCTCATTTACACAGTTATGCAAGAGGTTTATGTGTCAAGTTATATGTATTTTATGTGTCATGTGTGAGAAAATTATGAGTTAATTAGCTAATTAAATAACATGGACATAAAATGAAATGTTGAGCAATATACACAACAAAATCATAATACAAATATGATCAAGGAGTTCACCCTCTAGTACTGGGCTACATCTCCTAGGACCTCCCTCAATGGCTAGGCCCTATTGGAATTATTTGGTCAAATGTATTATTAAAAGCTTCTTCTAAACTCCAATGGCTTTGAAAACTATACAATTGGGTTCAGAGGACCCAAAAACCCCAAAAATGACTATTAGATCTCTGAAAACTGACTCTGGCTAATCTGGGCATGACCTCCTTCCTTGGTGGCCCTCGGCTTCCCTTAACTTCCCTGTGGAAAAATTACTTGTAGAAGTATTCTATTGCCTCTAAAAATTGTTCCATTGTCTTCATAACATCAAAATCATACAAAATTGACTATTAATTTTCTAAAATTGGTCGAAATCTGAGCAATGTATGGCTTTCTCCAGTTTGGTCTTGAAAACCTCCGCTAAAACTGGAGGGACTCCAGTTAAGTCCGTAAAAAATGGGGATAGTTCCACATATGGCGCACTCCGCCAAAGTTCCACCAAAAATGGGTAAAGTTCCACATTTGGTGCACTCCGCCAAAGTTTTTCCAAAATAAGCGTTGGTTTAATTAAATTATAGGCTATATTAGCTTAATGGTTAAGTCCAAATAACTGTGTTAACCCAAAATTTTAACTACGCATTAAATACAAATCATATAGTCAAATGTGATCCATTTTTTAACAAGAACCACATAACTTGGAACAATGGTATGGTTGTTGGCTTGTGGAGGAGAGGTCATGGGTTTGACCTTGACCTCCACAAAATTCTTTTACCAAATTCATAAACCTTGTTTGGCCATTTGGGAGGTGCCATGTGGTTGTTGCACTAAAAATTGTCATCTTCACATTCTACTATCTATGTGAGTTCATTACCACTCATACTTTTCTCCTCTGCAAGTCTAAAACATCAGTTCCTCATATCAAGTCTGGAAAATAAGAGAAAAGCTCTCAAAAGTCTTTAAAACTCTGGTTCCACACTTTCTCTTTGTCTTACCTGTGGTCCCACACCTAATGGTCATGTCTCCTGCACACCTGACCACACTGTCTCTGTGTTAAAGGTGCGGACCCTTGTAAAAGTTAAAAAGGCATGAGTATACTCTGAAAAACTCACTTTCAGTCATTTCTAGAAGCTTCTGGAAGGAATCTTGAGGTGGCAAGTTCGCTCTTTTAAGGTTCATGTATCCCATACCTTAAGGAGCTAACCCCTTGATGTGAGGAGCTTATCCCTTTGAAGGAGGATTCTATCCCTTCATAGGTGGACCTATAACCTCCTCCTCTGCACTATGAAAAGAAGCATTGGGCTGGTTACTTGGGAGTTAGAAGCTTGGTATTTTTGAGGTGAAATGCTGCCGGAACTTGGTCTTATTTAGTTGAGTTTTTATGAGGAGAGATTACATACCTCTAAGATCTCATTTGGAAGAGTGCAAGGCTTGTTAAAGTAAAGGAAATTCCTATTTTGGACCCTAGGAAGAGCTTGTTCAACATCAAGGCTGAAAAGGTTGTAAAGTTCTTCTACTTCAAAGTTAATACAAATATATTTTTTTTCTCAATAAGCTGTTAATTTATGGTTTATTTTATGGATTCCTTGATCACCATAATAGACATGATTTATAATATTTTCTATGCAGGTGCTATTTAATGTTTGCTTGTTTGTTGATTGCAGGTCCTCGAAGATAACTCTTTCAAATGACTAGAGGACGGATACTACGAACAAGCATTGGATCTAAGGTAGGATCTTAACACCTTTGTACTATTTAATTATAAATCGCATATGTCTAGAGAAAGATAGGTTTGTTTGTCCATTTGTTGCTAGACTATCTTCTGATACTATGGAGATCAGTCTTGTCCGCAAGATCGATTTATCTAGCCAACAAATTGGCGACTCCACTGGGGAATGATATTTGATTTTTGGTTTTTCTTTGTTTTGACTTGAGGAAATTGTTTGCTTTTCTGGTTTTTGATTGATGTATACTGACTTGGGAAGTTTTTAAAATCTAGAAGTATTTTTTGTTTTTTTTGAATTTTTCAGAGGGCCGCACTTTCTCTTTACAGACAATGCGCGCATCTCCACACTTTTCTTTTAGTAAATAGAGCAGAACCACACTGTTACTTTTGGAGCCTATGGACCTTGTTAAATTTTTTTGAAAAACCTAAAATATTGTCTTCCAGTTAATTTTAGGTTTGATTTATGATTTATAGTGTCTACCCAGATCTGTATTTTTCCTGTCAAAAATCTCTTGTGAGTGAGTTCCGATAGTATTTTTGTTTTAAATGATTTTCTAGAATTTTTGCATGCTTGGAGTGGTTTTCACTTTGTCTCTGTAGTGACTCAAAGATCAGAAGCTTTAGAAACCTTAGATCACCCTGGTGTCTTTTCATCTTCTTGATGAGTCTGACTTGGTTGTGAAATCTATCCTTTGTGAGAAATAGATTTAGTTTTCTCATTGCAAATCTTTGAACAAACTTTGTTATAAGTTCTGAATTTCATTTTTACAAAAGAAAACGTATCTGGATGTTTTTTATTGATTTGTTATTTTGAGCAAATGAATCCTTAGTTTACTGAAAAACTAAGCAAAACGTCCTCAAAAAAGAATTGAAGCTTTTATTCAATTAGATTTTTAAAGTTTTTAGATCTCAAAATTAGTTTTTGTAGTTTTGAGTATTTTTCTAGAACTTGTAGATCTCTTTTGAAGCAAATTGTTTTTTTTGTAGTTTCAAGTTTTGAAAAGGGAAACGGATTTATCGTGAACATTAATTATTTGTCTTGTTTTGAGTTCTTATTGAAAAGACAAAAAATTTTCTTTCCCTTTCCATGTTGAAAGAAAGAATTGTTTCTTAAAGAATTTCATTCTCAAACTCTTTATTTTAGCTATAATTTCATTGAAAGAAAAACAAATTGCTTATCATTTTAGGTGCATTTTTTGTGTGTTTGGAGTTGAGTCTTCACACCATCAAAGTTTCATTTCCATACCTATTGAATTAAAGAACAACCCATAAAAGCAACACTTAATTTAAATTGATCTATTAATCTTTTCTATTTCTAGGGCTCTTATCACCAATATAGCTTAGGCTAGTATCTTAGAGTAGGGAGTAATTAACTCTCCAAGCTAGTTAAAATAAACAAGTAGATACATCTTGTAGTAGGAAATAAATCCAATTGTAATTGATACATTCTGGGAAGCTTCTCTTAAAGGAGTCAATCACGAGATCATGTCTGAACCTTTGAGACAATCAATTCTGTTTCATTGGGAAAGATAGAAGATTTGCATTTATTATAAACAGTGAACCTCGGATTAACCATTGCCAAGGAGCTTGGGGTCACTTGTTGGTAAACCTCAGATTGATTATGTCGAGGAGACTTCAAGGGGATTGAGCTTTATTACTCTGCCCTTGCGCATAGATAGGACCGCAAACTGTTCCCCCAGTTGTATTTTTTACTATTGGTAACCTTAGTGTCCATAAACTTAAGATTATTTCCTAAGGTGACGGTGAAGGAAAGATCTCACTGTACCTAGAGCAGACGTCGACTAGACTCACTTGGACTCTCTGTGGGGTTCTCTTCACTCGAGATGGTTTTGTGAAGAAACTTGTGCCAGTCTGTTTCATTAAGCAAGTTGTCGGGGTAACTGTTCCAACCGCCCTTTCTGTATTAAAATTCTGTTAAGTTGGATTTCATCACCAACTAGTGCTTTTAGTACGGGAAGTTACTGTTTGTGTGTGGTTTGAACTCTTAGATTTTTTTCGGCGTGTGATTCAACTGTTGTTTCTTTAGAGACTTTAAGTGCTTTTATTGAAATTTTCTTTGTTTGTGTGTGATTAATTAATATTTAATCGTGGCCGAATTACCAAGACAATCTCGTAGAATTCAGGGGAAACCTCCTGAATATACACCAAGCCAACTTGGAGGGCTATGAGCTCTCGTATCACCTAGTGACAGTAGAGTTGGATCACCAGAAGCCGGGAGTCATCTTTAATTTTTCATCCTGATTATCAAATACAAACAACAGAGCATATTTAAGAGCCAATTTCATTTTCTGAAGTTACTGGTAGTATTTCTCCTTCCAGTGAATTAGCTAAAGAACCTGAAATTTCTGAGCCTGACACTGAACCTACTATTACTCCAACTTCAAGATTTAGTTCTCCAACTTCTAGTGATCCTGGTTCACCTAGGGTAAGAAATATTATTACTCAAAATCTTCCTTTTGGCCTCATTTCTATTGAAAAACTTGTTAGTCTAGAAGAATACGTAACCCTTTCCAAAAACCAACAGATTTTAAATCTTAGGGAGCGTGAATCAATATTCTACAGTACTTTTAGGAGTGACACTTGGTATTTATCATTGACAATTTTTTTAGAAAACCTGGGTCTTAGTTTTTCACCACCTTAAATTCCTTTTCATCCTACACCAAGAGGTTATTATCCTTCATCAATCATGTCAATACAGTCATCTATGTTTTCCCAAACATAGGAAACATTTTTATCTGGCGATTCTTCTATTCCTTCGGGGTACCAGTCACTCTCTGGTACTTTTTCAGGAGCAACTCCTTGAATGACTGAATGAGAGTTATCATCTGGTAGTAATGGAACTCAAACGTTGAATGCAGAGCAAATCCTTATGATGTCTGGTAGTATTCCAAATACTTAACCTCAAGGTAGTCAGTTACCGCCTGGGGGGAACCCCAAGGTAGTTAGTTACTGCCTGGGGGGCAACCCCAAGGTAGTTAGTTACCGCCTAAGGGGCAACCCCAAGGTAGTCAGTTACTGCCTGGAGGGCTACCTCAAGGTTTTCAACCTTCAGGATAGTACATACCCCAAGGTGAACCCTAGACTCAGTACATACCCCAAGGCCAACCCTAGATTCAGTACATACCTCAAGGTAAACCCCAGATTCAGTACGTGCCTTAGGGTTATCAACCTCAAGGTCAGTACTTAACTCAAGGTTTCCAACCACCTTCTGGTCAATCATTTTTACAAGGAGCTAGAAATGTACCGCTTAATTATCAGCCCTACATTCAACCAGGTTATGGTCCTCCATATGCACAACCTTTTATGGGTCCATACTCTGGAATGAACATGGTGTGGGATCCGTCTCAAACTCAACAGACTTTGAAACCTAATGTGCAGTTACCTAATCAACCTGGACAACCTTTGGTTTGTGGTCCAACCCAGCAACCTGTGCAACCTAATGTTCAAATCTCTGCACCTATTTTAGTTCAGCAGCCTGGGCCTAGCACACCTTGTACTCCGCCTCAAACTGCTGCAACTACTGCAACTTCTGTTCAACCTACAACACCTGTTTCTGGAGTATCTATAGCTCTAGTTCCTGCTATCCCTGCATCAGTGCAAATTCCTTAAGTCTCTGTGCCATAGTCAAGACCTACTGTTCAGACTTCGGTCAAGATGCCTATAGGACAAGCTAGTGCAAGTACGATTTCCACAAGTCAACCGTAATTCACCTATCAATCGTACCAGGGAAAGTGTCAATTCGGTCCTACTGTACAAAACCCAGTTTATCAATATCAACCATATCCTGGCTATACTTATCAACAGCCTCAACAACCCTAGTTTGGTTTGGTTAATCCTAGTTTTCCAGGAGGTTATAACATTCCTAATTCAAATCTGATTTCAGGTTATCCTGGATATCCTCCTCCTGGAACTAGTCTTATTACTCAAGGTTTTCCTGACCCTAACCGTCAGTTACCATTTATTGCAACTTTGGATTTATCTGATTTGTCGCACCTTATGAACGATCCGATTTACTGTCTTTCATATTGGCTGCTAATGCCTAGTAAGTTTCCTAGTGATGTCTTGAAATTCGAGGGTAAGTCAGGAGAGGATCTGTCAAATCACGTTATGACTTATCACCTCTGGTGTGCATCTAATTCAATAATTGATGATTCAATTCGATTGTGTCTTTTTCAACTAACTCTTATTGGTCTTGCCACCAAATGGTACATTGAGTTACCACGAGGCTCTTTTAATAATTTCAATCAGTTAGCCACTGCTTTCTTAACTCATTTTTAGTTGCCTGTTGGATACGACAATGGCACGGAATTGTTAACTTCACTGAAACAATCCACATCCACATATATTTCTGATCATATTCATGAATGGTGACGTAGAAGGTGTTTAGTGAAAGTTTTCATTCCGGATCAAATTTTAGCAGAATGGTTCATTAAATCATAGTTACCCAAAATCACTGAAGATGTTGCTAAGGGAGGAGTTGTTACTAAAGAACAATTCATTGCTCAGGCTCAATACCTTGACCTCGTCTATATGTAGTCAGGTACTTTACATGAAAAAATACCTAATCTTCCAAAACACGGTCAAATAACTGCAACTCCTTTAGGGTCTCATGCTGCTGATGGTATAATTGGTTCAGTTAGTACTAAAATTAAGAAGAAATCTTCAAAGAGTTCTTCTCCTATAATAACTTTACCCGATTCCCCAACAGGAGATTCTTCTGCTAAAATTTCTACCGACATCCATGTCATAGAATCATCTACAACCAAATCAAAATCCGGTAGTAAAAAGAAAGGGAAGAAGAAAAACAAACCAAATTCAAAAGAGAAAACAGACAAAAATGAATCTACTGACGAAAAAAGGAAACCTCGTTATCCTTGTTTCGTTTACGACGAGGATCATTTTACCAAAGAATGCCCACATCGAGCAGAGGTTACAAAATTTGTTAAAGGTTCTCAAACTCTTACTGTCTTGAAAGATCCTTTTCCTACTCAAGATAGTAAGATGATTGGTTCGTCCTTAAATGCCTTAGAAGAACCCATTATGATGATGTCTCATGTCAGGATTGCAACTTATGGTAGTAAAAATCCTGTTGGTGGTAAAGAAGCAGAATCTTCTAATTCAAACACATCAACTACACCTCCTCCTGGTTCTGGTCCACTACAGATCGAGAAACCCAACCCTGACTTAGTAATCAAACCGCCTGCTAAAGGTGTACTTTGTAAATTAGCTTTCAATCCACATGCAAGAGCTGCTCAGAATTACAACATTGTTGAAGACTTAGTTATTTCCCCTTCAACAATGTCGGCTATGGAAGTGCTGCAATCGTGCCCAACACAACATAAATTACTAATGTCTACTATAGGAGCTATCGATATTCAGGCTTCGAACCTAATAATCTTCGATTTAGAGAATAGTACACCCTGCCTACCTCATCAAATGGCTTTCCAGATTCCAGTTTTAGTAAAAAACAAACCTTGCTTACGGACTGTGATTGATGAAGGGGCTTCTACATGTATTATGTCGATCCAGTGTTAGAAATTGCTTGGTTCTCCCGAAATTGCTTGGTTCTCCCACAGTCAATCAGTCTCCGACAATTCTAAAGGCTTTTGATGGTAAAGGGTTCCATCCTTTTGGTATTTTCCAAGATTTACCTGTAAGGGTCGAAGGAAAAACTGTAAATCTAGATGTGGAAGTGGTTGATGCCCCTCTAGATTACAACCTTCTCTTGGGTTGTAGTTGGTCTTATGCTATGACTGCTATTGTTTCATCTATTTTTCAGCTTATTAAGTTTCCTCATAATGGAAAGATCGTTACGATAGACCAGTTGACTTATTTTTCATCTGAACCAGCCTCTACAGATAGTATCCAGCACATCGATAAAACGACTATCCCTTACAAGGATGTTGGAGTAGGTTTGATTAAATATTCTGGTTTACTGGGAACGTTTTCCTTCCCTCCTCCTAACATATTGCCTTCTATTGCAACTATTCTTATGATTTCATTGAATACTGTTACTTTTGATGATCCTTGGATTGTACCTTCTGATTTTGATGTGGATTCATTTGGTGGCGCGATGCCTTTGAGTCCCTTTGAAATTGCATATCAGGCTGTACAGTCATTTTCTGATTCCTATTCAACCGAAAATGATCCAATGAATGTGGTCCATGAGGAATCAATTTCGATATCAACCTCAACTACAACAACATTTCCTGATCTTATTCATACAGATGAGCAGATTCGTGAACTTTTGTCTGTTGATGATTTACCATGGGAAGATCTTCATCACCGATATTCGTTTTTACCTGAGCTTGATCATTTTGAAAATGTTTTTTTCTCTATTTTTACTATTGATTATGTCAAAGACCCGCAAAATCCATTCCAACATTCTGATTCTGAGTTAAATTTGGAAAATATCTCTTGAACGGTTCCTATTGACATTTCAGTTAAGCCAGGAATTATTGAAAACATTCATATAGGTGCTTCCTATACGGACAATGAAATCCAAACTTATAAAGCCCTATTTCAAGAATTCCGTGAATTTTTTGCCTGGTAATATGAAGAAATGCCAGGAATCGATCTGTCAATTGTTGTCCATGAAATTAAAACTTACTCGGATGCTAAACCTGTCTAGCAACGCTTGCATTAGATACATCTGAGAAAAGCTGCTGCTATCAAAGCTGAAGTTGACAAATTACTTCGTGCAGGTTTCATTTATCCAATTCCTTTAACTGATTGGGTATCGAATATTGTTCCTGTCAACAAAAAAAGGAACGATAAGAATATGTATCGACTATAGGGATATTAATCGAGCTTTTCCTAAAGACAATTATCCAACCCCCTATATTGATCAAATTATTGATGATTGTGTCGGCAGTGAAATGTTCTCCTTTATGGATGGTTTTTCCGGTTACAATCAAATCAACATACTCCCTACTGATCAAGCTAAAATAGCTTTCATTTTTCCGTGGGGGACATTTCCTTATTGCAAATTACCCTTTGGATTGAAGAACGCTGGAGCAAATTTTCAAAGGGCTACGTCTTACGCATTTCATGACATCAAGCACATTGTGCAACCTTATCTCGATGATTTACCTACCCACTCATTGCGTAGAGCTAATCATCTCACTCATTTACGAGCTATCATTATGAGATGTAAGCATTATTGAATTCAGCTAAATCCACACAAATGTGTATTCTGTGTACAAACTGGTCGCTTACTGGGATTTTTCGTGTCAAAGGTTGGCATTCGTGTCGACCCCTCAAAGGTTGAAGCTATCGTAAATCTACCTCCTCCTTCGAATCTTCGCCAACTCCAAAGTTTGCAAGGGAAAGCAAACTTTTTACGTCATTTCATTCCTAACTACATCGAGATAACAAAAGGTTTTACCAAGTTGTTAAAACACAACATTCCATTCTTTTTGGATGAGATCACTGATCGATCTTTTGATGCACTCAAACACTCGTTGACCCATGCACCGTTACGGCATCCTCCCAATTACAACCAGGATTACTTTTTGTATATTGCCGCTTCTCATTCCACCATTGGGATGGTTTTAGTTCAGGAAGATGAATTCAACAATGAACATGTGATTTACTATCTAGTCAAAATCTGCATCCGACTGAGCTTAAATATTCTCATGTGGAGAAATTGGTCTTGGCAGCTGTTCAAGCTGTCCAAAGATTTCGGCACTACATCTTATTACGCAAAACCATGGTAATTTCTGACTGTAACCCTATGATGTATATCTTTACTAAACAATTGCTAGGGGGCAAGTATTCGAAATGGATAGTTATCTTACAGGAATTTGACTTGGAATTTGAAAAATCCAAGGCAAAGAAATCTTTGGTTTTTGTCGAACTGATGTGTGATTTCTTGCATACTAATACTGAAACTGTAGCAGAACAGGCCATTGCAGATGAATCCTTGTTTTTTATCAGTACTCTTGATCCTTGGTATGGAGATATTATTTTTTATCTCCAAACCCAATGTTTTAGGCTCGAAATCTCACGATCTCAGCAACGGAAAATACGCTTCCAATCCCAAAAGTACAATATTATTGGTGACACACTTTATCGTCATGGAGCGAATTCTATTTTCCGACCTTGTCTAACTCATGAAGAAGCTGAAAAGGCTTTGAATGACTATCATTCTGGAGCATGTGGCAGTCATATGTCTGGGTATGCCATAGCCCAAAAGATATTGCGCGCTGGTTATTTCTGGCCATCGTTATTCAAAGATTGTATTTATGCAGTCCAGAAATGCTAAAACTATCAAATCTTTGATTGTAAAATGTGCGCTCCACCCGCTCATATTCACCCTATAATTACTGTTGGTCCTTTTGCAAAGTGGGGTATTGACTTTATTACATGTAACCCTCACTCGCCCGGGGGGCATGCGTATATTATACTAGCAGTAGATTATTTTACTAAATGGGCTGCGGCAATGCCTACATTTTTGGCAGACAGAAAGGCTACTGCAACTTTCGTATTCAATCATATAATTTTTAGATGCGGTGTTCCTCAAGCTATTATTACTGATCATGGAAGTCACTTTCGAAATATCATGATGACTGAATTGACAGATCAACTTGGCCTGCGCCACGACAGTTCTACTACATATTACCCGCAAGCTAATGGTCTGGTTGAAGCTATCAATAAAGTTTTACTCATTATGATCAAATGAATCATTGGTATTCATAAGTCCAATTGGCATACCATGCTATTTTCAGCACTTTGGGCATATCGGACCTTAGTGAAAACATCGACTGGTTTCACTCCTTTTCAACTTGTCTACTGTTTGGAAGCAGTGTTACCTATTGAATGCAAAATTCCATCATTAAAATTAGCCATATAATTACTCCCAGCTACTTTTGAAGAAGAGAAACATTTTTTGTACTTAGCTTAGCTAGATGAAAATTGATGCGTTGCTACAATAGCAAACGAGACTCATGCAAAACGAATAAAAGCTCAGTACGACAGAAATGTTACACCTCGTAATTTTTCAGAAGGAGACCTAGTTTTAGTATATGATCAAGCGAGCGATAAGATAGGGGTTGGAAAGTTTGTACGTATGTCGCATGGTCCTTACATTGTTAAGCAAAATCTGGCAAAAGGGGCTTATGAATTGATAGATTTTGATGGTGTTTCTTTGGGTAAACCCAGAGATGGACTTTATCTGAAGAGATATTATGCTTAAATTCTGTGTGGAGATTTTTGTTAGATTAGTTTCTTTACAGTAGGTGTGTTTTAGATTAGAAAAATGTGCCCAGTTTAGAGAGTGCTCTTATCATTATTCCTACTTATCTTGATTTTACTCTTGATACTACAGATGTTGATGTCTCTTCAAACATACATTGGTTTTTCTGATGGTGCTTGTCATAGTACACAAAACATTTCTTCTGTATCTTGGGTTATCTATTCACCCTCTAATGAGTTAGTGTCTATGCATGGGGCAAGCCTCGGTTAAAAAACGATTAACATTGTAGATTATAGTGCAGTGATTGAGTTATTATCTAAATCCATCTCATTTGGGATTCGGAGTTTGATTGTTAGGTTGGATTCTAAACTCATTGTATTACAGCTTAACAGGGTTTATGCCATTAGAAATCCAGTGTTATTAAGGTTATTTTTGAGAGTTTGTCTCTTGGAACGTGAATTTTATTACATTGAATATCAGCATATTCCAAGACATTTAAATACATTTGCAGATGCAATTGCTTCTAGTATGATAAATAGACATTTTCAATAATCAAAATAGTAAATTTAATATCATACGCTAACATGTTACACGAGATAGCTGGTAGTAATGATATATCATAGCATAGAAGTGTGTTTCAAAATATACATCGTCTTCAATCATAAACTAAAAAACACCTTATGATCAGCAAAACTGATAATATAAAAAGACAAAAATGTCGTGGGTCTACAAATCGATCATCCTATCCCTGGCGATGATCACGATAAGAAACCACTACCTGGGCCACCCTACATAGGAACCTCCTAAAAGGTCCTGGGACCCCAATCACATATCTCTATAACCTAAGTGGAATATCATCTATATCAGTCTCTGGAATATCTAGTGTCAAGCGCTCTAGATGATGCTCAAAGTTGGTCAGGATCTCTGCTGATTGGTCCTGTAGGGTTGGTGCTGCTACAGCTGGGTGTCTCCTCTCGTAAGGCTGGAGAGCGGTTGGTCGTCGTGGACCCACATTTGCATTTAAAATTTTGATTATCAGTTTTGGACGATTTGAAATATAAAAAAACTAAAACTTAGAAAGTGTTGAAAATGGTTTTTACCTGAATAATCCCATTGCTCTCCTGGTGGAAGAATCATGTCTGGGTCGCCACGGTAATCCATCCCAGCATATGGAAAGTCCTGAATCATAAAAAGTTGTTTGTTCAACCAATGAAAATATTCAAGTGGAAATCGAACAACCTCTGTGCCCTCCTAAGGGTGACAGGCCATCAAAGCAACCCAACAAACCATTCTAGGCTCGCGAGGAAGATCAACATCAACAAGAATATGCTACGGGGCTAACATGGGGATCCTCTCTAGAGCAAAGCTCACTACGATAAGTCCATACCCAAAGTTTTTCAGCTGTCCATTCTTTGCTCTGGTTAGTTGGTCTTTCACATTTGCCAACACAACCTCACACTAGTTGAATATGGTGCCTCGAAAATAGTCTACAGCCATATGCATCTGGATCTAGTAGCCACATGCAATGCTGCACTCCTGCATAGTCTGGTAACAGTGAATGCAATAACTTTAAGCTCATGACGACTGATAGTTTTAATATCAATCCGTTTATCCTTGGGGTCTGCTTGATCATTGCAAAACTCTAATCGGAGATAAGCGACAGATTGGCCACTTGGCCTAGTCCCAAAAAGAGGTAATTGTTCACCCCTCTTGGACAAACCAGTCGAAAAATATATGTCCTCCAGCTCGATTTCAAGCTGGTGGCCACCAATCACGAAGCACTGGTCCTGTGTGTTCCATATATCTACCAACCATGTCAGGAGGTCTACTTGGGCCCTCATGCCCAGTATGGCGCAGAACTTATACAATCCACATGCTCTCAATGCCTGCAATGTGGGAATATGATTCATTGTGGAAAATATACATCCGCATGCTCGTGTTCTTGCCAAATAAGCATTTTGAATGTCCTACAATGCATAAAAAGACATATTAGAACAAACTTGTTCGAAAAATTTGGGGCAAAAATGGAGAAATTTAAATTTTAAAACTCGTTGCGCAGGGTCCACACCCACTGCTTACAAACAGTGCATAGGTCTTCACAGGTTGTGAGTAATAGGTGCGGACCCATGACTTTTTTCTTTATAGAAAAACGTTTGGGTTCGCAGGGGCCGTGTGTTGCACCTTTGGACCCCCATGAGCGATTTTTCAAACCTATTTTTCCTTTCAAAATCAAATTTAAAGCCTAAAAATAAAATTTAAATGGATGAAATGCAAGTTAAGGAGGACGTGGATTACCTGGAGCTCACAATTTTCGATTCCGACGGATGGATTTCCCAGAATCTTCACAGGGAATTTTTTACCAAAAAGTTCTCACTTCTCACTCTGAACTTAAATGGTAAAAATGAAGTTAGAAAAGTCCTTTTTATAATTTTTTTCGAATAAATGAATTTTTTATTTATTTATTTTTCACTTTAAAAAAGTAAATTTTTAAAACATTTTTATTTATCTTAAACAGGTATGTGTAATGCTTTGAGTCTTTGTGCATAATTTTGGATTTTTCGGGGAAATTGATCATTTTTGAACAAAGAGCATAATTTTATCACTTTTTCGGACTCGTTCAAAAATTTACGAAAAAGTGAAACATTGGAGTCCTCTTTAAGCTCTTTTTAGACTCTCAAAAATTGAAAAGATTTCCGAGCACTTGATTGTTCAAACTCGTTAAAATAAATGAATAATCATCCCTTCAGTATAAGTTTACCCCTTTTATGGACTGAAATGGACTATTTACGAAAAAGTTATACGTTGACTAATTACGGTCAATAGAGTCCTCTTTAAACCTTTTTCAAACTTGTTAAATATGAAAAGATTGTCGAGCACTTGTCTTTTCCAGCTTGTTAAAGTATTGAAAATGTCATCCCTTCTGTATTATTTTATCCTTTTTCAGACCTGATGGATTATTTTACGAAAAAGTACCCCCATGGAGTTTTCTTAAGCTTTTCTTCTAACTCCATAAAATTGAAAAACATCGAGTTTTTCCTATACTGGACTCGTTAAAATTTAACAGTAAAGGACCTGTTCAATTTTAAATAGGAATGAACCACTCCTTCTTAGGGTTTGAATTTTAAACTAAGTTGGACTCATCCAAAGGATGAGCTTATAAACAAGAAATTGTTATCCTCCTCAAGCTTGTCAAAAATAAAGAGGTACTTGCCAGAAATGGTGGGGGAAAAGAGAGAAAATGAACCTGTTTGTTACACTTTCTTTTAAAAAAAAAAAGCCATCAACCTCTCTTGAACATGGCACTTTTTGTTCACCTGGGTTGGGAAAATCCTTTGCCTAACAGTTAATAAAACCACATTGAAAGTCTTCAGCCCTTTTCTGGGTATTAGCTTTGGGTCAATTGTCACAAAAACATCTGCAGTGTCGTTATGTGTTCAAGAGAACAGTTCGAACAAACCATTCATTTGCAAGATATATGTCATCCATTTTGACCATCCCTAAGTCAGTCCTTGCCAATATATTTCTTCAAAAATTGATCTATGATTTCGTGTTGTGGGATTGCTTATGACAGATCGCTTTCTATCGACTTCGGCTCATTATGTAGGAAGTTGATCTAGAAATCATCAGTACCTTGAAAACTGCATGCCATAATGGCAGTTTTCTCGCCTTCAATGATAGGTTGCATCATTGACCTTCGATTGAATGATTCTATGACATGTTCGATTTCAACTCATTTAATCACATTTCATGTATTGTACTAGGTACTTTGAGAGCCATTGACTGGTTTCTCTCACACTTGTTAACAGTCCACATCATTGAATGGTAATCAAGTGGTTTCTACCATGTTCAACTTTAACACATTCATTCACATGGATAGAATCGTACTAGTTCGGGAAGCGGAAATCAAGACCCTGGATCTAGTTTCTACCATCCAAGCTGCAAGGAATTTTGTTATTCATTATACAGTGGATATTCATAAATAGATGGCTGTGTCTATACTGTGTCAACACATGTCTATAATCTTGATGTATTACAAAATCATTCTTGTATCAGAACAATTTAGTCAGTTTTCTAGTCAGTTTTGATCTGAGTATGGGAATGCCTACCTCAGCGATGATATGTCTACATATATATATTTTGCATTGAATTTTTTTATAGGTTCCGACTGGGGTGTCCACAAGATGATCCTTGAAATGATAAAGTACTTCACTCTTCATAAATAATAGACTCTATTTTCATCTATTACAGACCGTACTTTAGGGGGCAATCTGTTCCATTAAAAATTGTCACCTTGACATTCTGCTATATGTGTGAGTTCATTACCACTCAGACTTTCCTCCTCTGCAAGTATAAAACATTAGTTCCTCATATCAAGTCTAGAAAATAAGAGAAAAGCTCTCAAAAGTCTTTAAAACTCTAGTTCCGCACTTTCTCTTTGTCTTACCTGTGGTCCCACACCTAATGGTCATGTCTCCTATGCACATGACCACACTATCTCTGTGTTAAAGGTGCGGACCCTTGTAAAAGTTAAAAAGGCATGAGTATACTTTGAAAAACTCACTTTCAGTCATTTTTAGAAGCTTCTGGAAGGAATCCTGAGGTGGCAAGTTCGCTCTTTTAAGATTCATGTATCTCATACCTTAAGAAGCTAAACCCTTGATGTGAGGAGCTTATCCATTTGGAGGATTCTATCCCTTCATAGGTGGACCTATAACCTTCTCCTCTGCACTATAAAAAGAAGCATTGGGCTGGTTACTTGGGAGTTAGAAGCTTGGTATTTTTGAGGTGAAATGCTGCTGGAACTTACTCTTCTTTAGTTCAGTTTTTATGAGGAGAGATTACATACCTCTAAGATCTCATTTGGAAGAGTGAAAGGCTTGTCGAAGTAAAGGAAATTCCTATTTCGGACCCCAGGAAGAGCTTGTTCGACATCAAGGCTGAAAAGGTTGTAAGGTTCTTCTACTTCAAAGTTAATACAAATATATTTGTTTTTCTCAATAAGCTGTTAATTTATGGTTTATTTTATGGATTCATTGATCACCATAATAGACATGATTTATAATATTTGCTATGCAGGTGTTATCTAATGTTTGCTTGTTTGTGATTGCAAGTCCTCGAAGATAACTCTTTCAAATGACTAGAGGATGACTACTACGAACAAGCATTGGATCTAAGGTATGATCTTACCACCTTTGTAGTATTTACTTATAAATCGCATATGTCTAGAAAAAGATAGGTTTGTTTGTCCTTTTGTTGCTATACTATCTTTTGATACTAGGGAGATCGGTCTTGTCCACAAGCTCGATTTATCCGGCCAACAATGGTGGCCTCTCATTAGCCCATCCAAAACCAACAGAATTGCGCAACATCACCTAACTGGAAACCAACCACAAGGTGACACTTGGTGAACCCTCATTTGGTGTTGAACACCTTTGACCTGCTCAATCACCTGCCACGTCAGTAATACAGACTGTTGACTAGGAAGTACCTGCAACTTTTTGTTGTTATTTCGTGAAACGGTCAGTAGGCTCTAACTTCCTCATACGAACGTAGTTTTGAATGAAATGAGTTGTGTTGGGATTGTATCGCTGAGACAAACACGGTCATTTAGGTTTTGCAATATTCTGAGCACTTTTATTTTTGAGCTAATGTTTGCCCCCAATCTAGATTTCGATCACTTCTTCCCACTGACAGGATTTTGGACCTAGAAAAGTTGTTTATCTACTAAGAGCTGAATACTCTTCTCCTTCCCAAGTTCTATCAATTGATTCTACTTGAAAGGTCTACATGACAACCACTTGGGTACACTGACATGCCTTGCATTGCAAATGGCTATGTCCCTCAACCACTTTCCTTATTTTGCTTCTGACCCAATCCAACACTTGCTGGCTACTTGTTGACTGAATATACACCCTGTTGTACCAAAGTGATCCCTTGGTGCTTGGAAAACTAACTGATAGCCTTCCCACTAAGAATCATGTGCCTCCTTTGCAACACATGCATTCGATGCAAGCTTCTTCTTGGAACCCACCTTTCCAAGTTAAGCCCATCTGAGTGAACTATAGCAACGAGTTCCAATATCAGTAACAACAAAAAAAGAAATGACCATTATTTTACCTCCACGGTTCAAAATTCCACATCTGGAAGAATGCATTCACCATCTCTTTTGCTTCTTGGTGTCAACACAAAACAACGGTCTCCCATGGTTGCAAACTTTTGGGAATCTTGTCCACTGTCACTTCTTGCCTCTATCATTGTTATGGAGCCAGCTCACAAAAAGATAGAAAAGATAGATCAACAAATTAGAATTCAGCCTCTTCAAGGGGGAAACCTCCTTTATATTACATAAATGAACAATTTTGGGATGATACAAATGACAAGACCTCCTTTCTATATATAGGAGTCTAAGGAGTCATAATATAATCAGAGCTAACATAACAATAATAATGTAAGGGCACAATAATAACAATAGTGGGCTTCTATGGGGCACAATAGTAACAATATGGGGACTACATGGGGACAACAATATACTAAGGGGGCTGTACTAATAACAATAAGGTGTTACACTAGTAGTATAGGGGCTTAACATGCCCCTCTCCTTCAAAAGCTATTGTCCTCAATGCTTGAGTAGTTCTTGATGCTTCTGTAGAATATTCTTGTCCTCCCATGTGGAATTTTCAGTGGGTAAGTTCTTCCACTTGTTGAGATACTCTGAAATTGATCGATTTCATAGCTATAGGGTTCTTGTTTCTGTGACTGCTCGAGGTTCCAATATGATTTTTCCTTCCTCTTCAATTTCTAGCAATATTGTTTGAATTGGGATCTTTTGCAACTTTTGAATAAGTGGCCATACTTCTTCGTCCTTCTTCCATTCATCCCTTCCTTCGTTTATCCAATCTGGTTGGATAATAGAAATATCACAAAACAATGCTTCCACATCCTCATCCTTTCTTGAGAGTGCATATGCAACAAAATTTTGCTTCCATTTTCTATAGATGATGTCAAAGTCATAACCCAACATATTTGTGACACATTTTTTCTGTTCTTATAAAGATAATAGTTGTTCTAAAAAGTATTTAAGACTATCATGATCCATTTTTACCTTGAAGTGTCTTCCCATTAGGTAAGGTCACCATTTTTTAAGTGCATGTAGTATTGCCCACATTTCCTTCTCATAAATAGCTTATTTGAGATGTAGCAGTAAAAATACCCAATCACCTACATCAAAACATTTTTCACTACGATGTTGATCTACCTGTTGTTTCATTTGATTTTGCACCAAAGTGGCGTTATCCTTTAAAAGTTGGAGAACTTGTTGTTGATGCTTGATGTGATATTTCACTGCTTGAACCTTTTTCTTATTGATATGTCTTTATATCTTTAGAGTTTGAGGAGTGGTAATTTCTTCCAATCCTTTACAAGATATGGTCAAATTCATTTCTTGATGCTCAATGTGATCTTTCACTTCTTGAACATATTTCTTCTTGATATGTCCTTCTATCTTGATAATTTGAGGAGTGGTAATTCTGGCCAATGAATTACAAGATATGGTTGGATTCATTTCTTCTTTCTCGATGTGATCTTTCACTTCTTGAACCTTTTTCTTTTTGATATGTCCTTCTATCTTGAGAGTTTGAGGAGTGGTAATTCTTGCCAATGCTTTACAAGATATGTTCGGATTCATTTCTTCTTTCTCTAGGGTTGGTTCCTAGTGTATATACTCTTCTTTTGATGTTTCTTGATCCTTTTCTTCCTCCTCTTCATAATCTATGTAAAATAATTTCTTCTCAGCACACTTATGACCTTTAGTGCATTTGCTATCACAATTATAACAAAGCCTTTTTTCTCTTTTCTCTTCCAATTGTTGTGGTGTAACCCTTGTAGGTTGTGGAAGGTTAGGAGAAACAATACTTCCATTATTATAGTTGTGAGGGGTAGACTTCCTTGTTGCCATACTTTTACTTTCCATTATGTAACAAAGCTCTTTTACTCTTCCCAATTATTGTGGTGTTGCTCTTTGTATCCTCATAATGTGCTATCATTTCCTCCGTGAAAATTGACCACGTAACAAGTTCTTTACGAGAACAAAGCCCTTTATACCATAAAAATTGATCCAGTTGGTGGGCTCCAGTATTGCAGCAATAATACTGCAACTCCTAGGACTCCCTTCTTTACTTTTATCAACCAGGTAGTTCGTAACAAACTTGGAAGCGACGGTGCTATATGCACAAGTACTAGCTCTTGCCGCAGGCTGTCACTTGATCAACTGTCACAAGTCCACTAGGAGATTAAGCCAATTTCTATGAGATCTCAAAAGAAGATTTTAACTGTGATGGACAAAAGCTAACTCCAAGGAGGCTAATCTATTCGAAGAAAGAAACTAAAAGCTGAAAGGAAAGGCAAACCCTAGCAAACCCTAGATTTACCGACTAACACTACTGGTGCAAGAAAAGAGATGAAATCTACTGAAATGGATGCCATTGACTCTTGGAAAGGTAAAATGCATGTGTCTAAGCTACTTCTGAAGTAAAATATGAAAAAACATCTTTTTGTATTTTTGAGTAATTTTGCAGAATTATTATGCATGTGCTTTAAATGTTTTTGACTGTGCAGAGTTTGGTTGACGAAAGGAGATGGGGTAGGTGCTTGCAGGTGGTTGGGAAGGTGAGAAGAGGGCCTAAGGGGTCCCTAGCACCCTTCGAGAGAGTTTCACAGTGATGAGATCTCGAGAAACTGCCCACGTGATCTTCTACAGGAAGTCTGCAGGGGTTCTACAAGATGCTTTATAGGAAGAGCTGAGAGAGGATTTTTTAGGGTTGATGGAGGAAAATAGTTGGGAAAGTGGAAATGGAGGTTGGATGAGGTTATGAAGAGGTCTAGGACCTGGTAAATGAGGCTACAGAGTGATGAAGATGGTTGGATTTGTTCAAGGATGGAGGGAGCAATGTTGCACAAAAATGTAGGAATTAGGTCAAATTGGAGAAGTGTGGAAAATGAAGGGAAGGAATCTGGAAGTTTGGGTTGGAGCAGGTTGTATGATGAAGGAAGGATAGGCAAGGATGTATTACAGGTGATCTGCACACTATTTCTCAAACTAATCAAACAAATACTATGCAAACCAAAGATCTAGCTACCTTGACCTAATTTGACCTAGAAACCCAACAATCATGATGAACAGAACTTTATTGGTAGAAAATAATGTAAGATAGCTATGAAAACTAAACCAGAATATATCTAAACATGTAATCACAACTGGTATCAACTTTTGCAACTGAGAATCTAGCACTAGCAATTGCATGAAGAAGCAAGAACAACATTTTTGTGGCAGCAAGGACACCTTGGTCTCAACTCATGGTCCCAAGGAGGGAGAGGTGAGATCAAGGGATGCTTGATGGCCTTTTTTGAAGATATTTTCTGTTACCAACCTATCAAATCAACTTGAACATGAAAATCTATTTCAATCATCAAAAATGACCTAAGTAAAAAAGCAATATGTTAATCTATGTAGCAGAAATTATTCTAGGGATGCAGCAAAAACATATAAAAGTACACAAAAGGAGGTACTAGCACTTGGGTTGGGCACAACCCCAAGAGCTACAGCCTCCTAAAAGAAGATCAGAGCTTATGCAAAATGAAACTGATCTCCATTACTCAAAAAATAACCATGTCACGAAAATGTTTACAAAAAAGCTTGAAAATGCGCTAGAAGGCAGAGCAGCACGAAAGTGCGAAAATAAAATTGTTGAAAAGCTAACCTATGAAGGCTATAAGCCTTCCTATTTATGCACTACAAGGACCTCCAAAAACTATCCTTAACTCAAGGGGTTTGGCTGCTCAAAACTGCAAGTAGTCAGCCACTTCACAAAAGCTACTCGGCTGCCCTTGGGGATCATCTTTGGTGGGCTGCTGAACTCCGAGCTGATGGTGGAGAACTCGACTAAGGGGCCATTTAGTGCAGGAGACACCCTTCCTACAAATCCTCAGCCTTTTTCCCTCGTATTTGGCTGTCAACTGGCTCATAAATGCTTGACCTTGGTCCAAAAGATGTCCAAAAATCAGCAATAAGCACGTATTAGACTTCATGGTCAGGTGACTATTCTCATTCCTTCAATTAACATAAATATACTCAAAAGCATGCATAAACTAAGAAGAATGGTGGATTAATGGAGAACAATAGGCAAAATGAGCCCAATAAGTTACCCATTTTTGGGGCTCATCATCACCCCCTTGCTAAATGGGTTGCTCATCCTCTGAGCAACTAATTCAGCTTGTCATCTTTGATTGCCTTGACTGCCTCTCTAACATCCCAGGCTTCCGAGGTGACGTCCTCTTCTCGGTCATGAAACCCTGCTTTTCTCTCTACTTCCTCCCATTGCTTGTGCTCTTCTTCTTCTTTGACCCCTTCTAGCAGTCCTAAAAGCAATGGAGGACTAAACTTTAGGCCAATCCAGTTGGCCTGCAGATTTTGCATTGACTGTTTATAGAGTGGTACTCTTTCCAAGGCCTCCCTCATCCTTGTTGGGGAGTGGTATTCTCTGATTTTCAGACTATGGGACAGTGTGTTCCATCTCCTTGTGCAAGCATGAATGCAGTTATCCCGCAACAGTCTTTCCATGTCCTAAAAGTGAGCAATGGCCTGAGCTTGTCTTTGAATGTAATCTGGGTGAACCTGGGGGTTGTTGGCAAGTTGTTGATGGGCATACACTAAAGTTAAGGGATCTTCTAGTTCTGCTCTGATCATGAGTGGCTCCCGTAGCTCCCTGTCCATAACATTCCGAATTTCTGCTGCCCTATTTTCCTCATGGTTTAACCAAGAGGCCATGGCCATGATTTGTACATCCCCCAATGAAGCATTGGGGTTCCACAGATTCATGTTTGGAAGGGCCAAGTTGTGTAAATAGAATTCTGATAACTTGGCCTTATCTTTTGCTGAGCTACTATCACACAAAGCCATGAATTGATGGTAATTCTGAAATGGAATGGTGCCCCTTTGGGCCAAGGTGTTAATCTGGAACTGCAACCATTGATCTTTAAGATATAAGGCATATGACTTGGTAGGTTGCCTACATTGCAAGGCTTCTACTGCCTAGCTGGCCATGCAGGCAGTTGGGCTTCTTTCTCTTGCACCTGTTGCTTTAGAAACTGTATTTCCTCTGCTGCTTGTGACTCCTTTTCCTGTAGCAGTTTTTTTAGCGCCTCAATCTCAACCTGCAACTTGTCCTTTTTCTGCTATTCATCAGATGTTTCCTTGTCTGCTGGAGGCTCTTCTTGCTTCTGTTGTTCTCCCAAAATGGAGGGCCTATCTTCCCTATGACTTCCCTGTAGCTGTAGCTGCTGTTTCAGCAGCTCATTCTCTTCTTGCAGCTGGGCTCTTTTGCAGCTTTCTACATGTCTGACCATGGCCAGTTCTCCCCTTAACTCTTTTAACTTCTCCTCCATGTGGCGGTAGTCTTCAATTCCCTTAGATTTGGAAATTTTCATCCATGTGTGTGTTCTGATCCTCTCCTGTTCCAATGCAAGGAAGAGTGGCACAAAAAAATTTTGTGGGATGAATTTCCCACCCTCTAATAGGTTGTAGTATGAGCCCAATCTAGGCTGAGGGCTTGGCTCTAGTATCTTCTCATTCTCTCCCTCTCCCTGTGATGATTTGGTTATCTTTTCCTCCAATTTCTCGGTCTCTTTTAACTTAGCCAGGGTTTCATGTAGAGATGTCTTGGCCTCTTGTAGAGCTGTCTTTGAGTCCATCATCTTAATTCTCTCTCTCCAGGTGGAGGTTTTTGCGCTTCCTCGTTCATAGGTGATAGACATCTTTGAAGGAGACTCTTCTTTTGGTTTAGCTGTTGTGTCCTGAATGAAAATTGTCTCTTTTGACTGTGGCTGGGGTCTGCCCACTTTTATCCATGTGCTCCTCCTTACCTTAAAGTACATGGAGGTTTGTCTCTTTCTCTTCCCTTTTTGTTTTGGAGGTGTGATTAAGGCAGTAAGCATAGTTGCTGCCTCCTTGGCCAATATCTCAGGCAATTTCTCCTCTTGCTATTCTTTTTCCCTGCTTCCTGTAGAAATCCCTATGTCAACTGTTTCTGTCTGTGTTGCTGCTATTTCAGGATGTGTCTTTTCCTTTTGTTTCTGTGTGCCTGCTTTGGCTATGACAACCTTTATTTGGGGTTTTTCAGCCCTCTCTTCTCTACTCTGCATTCTGTTTTCCCTTTGTGTTTGTGCTGTTGTTTCTTCCTCTGTTTTATGCTCAGCAATCTGGCCCATTTCACCTTTTTCTTTCTATTCTTTCCGTGCTTGAATGTCCTGTGTTCCTTCACCATTGGTTTTCTCACCTTCTTCAGTGTGTTCTCCCTCCTCATTGCTGGATGAGGTGATGTTTTCAGCCAAAATTCTAATATTGTCATCCCTAGACATGTTTCGGAAGATTTTCCAAGATATGGGGACAGTGTAGGTGTGCAAGGCATCTTCCACCAATAGTTTGATGAGCCCATGATGGGCCAATTGATCCGGGATCCCTTCATTTGACTTTATTCCACATTCATTTAGTGACTGAATAAGGAAATAGGGGATGCTCAGTTTCTTGTCTGTAGGCGAGTCAATTCCATGTCTTAGTTCACACAGTAACCTGAAATGATAACCATAGATGATGCTAAATCTTCCTTCACATGTAATGTACTTCATGATTTGGAAACTGACTTCACTCTAGAGAGGAGGCAAGCTGGTTCTTCTAACCCCGTTTTTGTCTTCTACAGGATGCTCCGTGGGCAGAAAGAATGTTTTCTTGGTAGCTTGGCCCAATGACCTCTCTTCTTTGCTCCAAGGGAGCCCTAATGGTAGACCAGTAACTCGACTGATGAGCTCAGGGGTAAGTTCAAGGGTCAAACCCCTAAAACTAACTGTGGCATGTGTCTTTGATTGAGGTCTCAAGGACATTAAAAATTCGTCAGTTATCTCCTCGTCATGACCCTAAATTTTGTCAAAGAAGGACATCCAATTGGCTCGGGTGAAAAGGTCCACCACCTCAGGATGCTCGTGCAGTTTGCTGGAGTCCGAGGGTTCTTTCCTTATGAATCCCCCTGGCATGGTGAGAGTGCTCTTTTTATGCTTTGATCAGAAAAGGGAATGTTGTTTATGGTTTCCCCCTGAACTCAAGAAGGAATTTCTCGGGTGTCCAATATCAATTAGCAACAATTCCCTGGTTTTAAGACTGTTGTTACCCAGAACTCGACTGTCTGTTTATGGAAGGAAGAATTTTGTTTCTACAGACAGAGTACAAAGATCAAGTTTTCTTCTCAGCACACATACAGATATGAAAATTCAAAATTTTTCATACATAGGCTAGCCCCCACAGCTGCATATATCTTCCCTACAAGAGAATTTTTTTAAAAAAGGAAACGTGGAGGAGAATCTTGATGCAGAAACAACTGGGAAACCCAGTGCAATACACAGGAAAACGTTTTACTTCCAATTCACAGGCAGATTTTTTTTCCTGATTTCCCAACCTGATGCCATTCAATTCACCACCTTTGCAAAACATACCATGCATAGAGGAGTTTTTTCAAGCCTACCTTGTTTGGAGCTCCAAATTCGACGAAGAAAAATCCCAGGCTTCCCTGCTCCAGAAATTTGTGCAGTATTTACTGTAGAAGACCCCCCGGTTCCTGTAGAATGTCACTGCACCTCTGAGCAATACGCAGGAGATTTTTGAAAACAAGTAGAAAAACCGATGGAGGATGACTGGTTAACAGTTTTTGGAAGCGGAGGACACATACTCCAGTCGAGGACGTTGCAAGTGCAAAATGAATAGAAGGCGGTGTGAGTTTTAGCCGAGCATCTTTTAACTGCGGCGTGATTCGTGGTGAGGGAATGAAGTGGCTGGACCGAACCATTGATTCGAAGTCACGACCATAATTTCTCTACGTATTTCTAACCGCCATCACCTTCCCTCTGTCGTTAACCGCCGCCACCACTACCAGTCTCGACGATTTCTCCTTGAATGGACACTCCACATGTGCTGGCTGCACATCTTGTCAGTGATTTTGAATGTAATTGGGCTTTTTCAGATCCCACGAGGCTATGTAACTGGCCGAGGGTGGCCAGTTGACTGGCCACTGATTCCACTCAATCCGAACCATTCCCATAGGCATGCAGCTTTTAAAATATAGTTTAGGCAATTGATGAATGAGTTTAGGCACTTACCTATGTGTTCATGGCTGCATTATATAGACTTAAAGTCTTGGAACCACTCCTTCGTTTGCTACTGCTTCATGCATGGGTTTTGGAACCCATTACTTCATTTGTTGATGTTGTATGCACAGGTTTGGAACCTATTCCTTGTTTGTTGTCACTGCATGCCTAGGTTTTGCTTGGCTTCAGTTGCTGATGATATTCTTGTGTTCAAGACGAGCCCTTTGCATTTCTCCTTTGCTATTTTCGGCTGCCCCTATCTCCAAAGTATGTCTTCCAGAGGGATCAGCTGCTACAAGATTCCTGTAGGATGTCCTGTAGCTGCTTCTCCTCCTGGAATGCAAGCTAAAATGAGCAGGGCTATACTGTTGACGAGGGATTTGGTTGATGAGGAGTCCATATGGAGATTGACAGGTGTGGTGAGCGAGACACTACTGCTTGATTTGTCACTTAAAGTTCTTGCTGACAGTATGAGGAAAAAAGGGTTTTTTTGTGTGACTGTGCAGGAACAAATAATAAGATGGATGCAACGGAGGTGTAAAGAGAAGAAACAGGGTGACATATGGTGATGGACAAAAACAGGGGTGTTTGCAGGCATAACAAGCAGATTCCAACCTTCAGATTCCCTCCCAAGATCAATTCTGGCCTGTCTGAAGGTTCTACAGGATCTTCGTATAGAAGGCATAGAACATCCTGTAGAAGGTGAAATCTTAACCCGAATGTGATCAAATCTTAGGAAAGGGGAGTGGTCATGGAGAAAGTGTTTGTGAGGGATGCTCGCAGCCTGGTGCTGACCTCTGCCCTTGTTTTGCGTGACCCTCCTAACCTGCAATGTCTTCCCTGCAACCTGCAATTATTCAACCGAAATTTGGTCTATTTCTTGCTTTTTTTTTTTCTTTTTTCTCTTTTTTTTTTTGAGAGATAGCTGGGGTGCCTCCAAGAGGTTTTCACCCTCACTGTCTACCCCAGGCGCCTCTAAGAGGTTTTCACCGAAGGATTTTTTTATTCTTTTTCTGTTTTTTTCTCTCTCTCTCTCTGTTTTTTTTTTTTGATGATCAAGGTGTGGGTGGAGTAGAGATAGGGCCCAGCTCCACCACCAGCACTGATTTATCCAACGTTTCAATGAACTCCTACTTAGAAAGGGGCTTCCTGTAGATTTTCAATTGATGCCCATTGACAAGCATGGGGATGGCTTCTTCATCAATGGTCCTGATAAGGATTGAACCATTTTCATTACATTTCTCCACTGTATATGGTCCCAACCATCTTGTCCTCCACTTCCCTTTGAAATCCTTATATCTTCAATCATATAACAGTGCTCAATATCCTAGCTAAAATTGCTTCTCTTTAAGGTGTCGGTCATGCCATATTTTTCTTTGAAGTTGGACTACCTCTCAGTGGAGGAGGGCCTGCATTCTTTGTTCATCTAGTCCATTCAGCTGAAGTAATCTTTCCCATTGTGCATGGTTGAGATCTAGGTCTAGCTGAGCTGCCAACCTCAATGTGTTGTATTTGAATTCTATGGACAGCAAAGCCTTCTTCCCGTAGACCAGCTCATAAGGTGTGAAACTTGTTGTAGTTTTCCAAGTGGTGTTGTAGGCCCAGGTGGCCTCAACTAAGAAATCTGCCCAATCTTTTCCACTGCTGCTTGCCACTTTAGTCAAAATATCCTCCAAAGCTCTATTAGTGACTTCCACCTATCCATTTTCTTGTAGATGATAAGGGGTGCAAGTTATGTGCTTAATATTGTGATGAGAAAGCAGGTCTTCAATCAGGTTAGAGGTAAACTAGCTCCCTTGATCTGTGACTAATTCTCTTGGGTAACCAAATTTATAGAAGATATTTTCCCTCAAAAACTCAACCACTTTTTCTTTTGTTGCTGCCTTGATTGCCTTCGTTTCTGTCCACTTTGTCAGGTAGTCTATGAACACAATGATGTAAGACTTCTATCTTGAAGTAGGGTTGATAGGACCCACAAAGTCCATGCCCCACTTCTCAAATGGCTCGAAAGTCACTTGAGGTTGGAGGGGCATTTCATCCCTTGGAGTCGGTTTCCCCATCCTTTGACATCGGTCACATTGGCTGATGTATCTTTTGACATCTTGATGAAGAGTGGGCCAATAGTAGCCTGCCTGTAGAATTTTGAAAGTGGTTCTCTTTGCTGCAAAGTGGCCTCCACAGGGTCCATCATGACAAGTCAGGAGGATGTCAAAAACTTCCTCCTCCCTGAAACAATGCCTCAGAATCTGATCTGGGCCAAGTTTGAACAGGTTGCCCCCAATCCAAGTGAATGGGGCGCTTTTCCTCACGATCTTGCTCTTCTCTTTTGAGGATAGGTGTGGCGGGAATTGTGCTAAAACCAAGTAATTTGCTATATCAGCAAACCATGGCGAGAGTACTGAAATAGAAAATAGGTGTTCATCTGGCAGTTGATCATCCAACACCCCTTCTTCTGCTGCAGGCAAGTCTAATCTAGACAGAAAATCAGCAACAACATTTTCCTTACTTGGCTTGTCAACAATGGTCAAATCAAATTTCTGCAATAAAAGTAACCATCTAATGATACGAGCATTTACATCAGGTTTATTCATCAAATACCTAATTGCAGCATGATCAGTGTGTACGAATGTTTGATAACTAGTGACGTAGTGTATGAACTTGTTTAGGGAATGGACTACAGCTAGGAGCTCTTTCTCAGTTACAGTATAGTTTAATTCCGCCTTGGACAGATTTTTGTTGAGAAAGTATATGGCATATGGTAGCTTCTCTTCAACTTGTCCTAAGGCTGCTCCTATGGCTTTGTTCGAGGCATCTGTGTGAATGTGGAAGGGCAGGGCCCAGTTTGGACCTCTCAAGATTGGGGCAATTACTAGTTTATCCTTCAACACATCTAGAGCCTCTTGACAGCTGTCAGTCCATATAAACTCAACATCTTTCCCCAAAAGACTAAACAATGGAGAGGCTAGCTTACTGAAATCTTTAATGAACCTTCTATAATATCCTGCTAAGCCTAAAAAACTTCGAACATCCTTTACCTTTTGAGGAGGTGGAACCCTTTGGATGATAGCAATCTTATTGGGATCCACCTGTAAGCCTTGCTGAGAAATTGTATGACCTAGCACGGTCCCTTCAGTCATCAGGAACTCACATTTTTCAGGACTGAGGGATAGGTTCATCTCAATACACTTGGTTAAAACTTTTCCCAGGTTAGTCAATGCTTCTTGGAAGTTGGACCCATAAGGGGTAAAGTCATCCATATAGATTTCCACCGAATCATGAACCAGCTCAGTGAATATGCTCAGTACTGCTCTCTGGAAAGTGGCAGGAGCATTGCATAACCCAAAGGGAAGGACCCAGTAGGCAAAGGTACCCCATGGACAAGTGAAAGTGGTCTTGTTTTGGTCTTCTGGGCTGATTTGGATTTGATTATACCCGCTGAACCCATCTAGGAAACAAAAGAACTTCTTCCCTGCCAGCCCATCTAACACTTGGTCTATGAAAGGCAAAGGGAAATGGTCCTTCTTGGTGGCTTTGTTAAGTTCTTGATAATCTACACAGATTCTCCACTTCTCTTTTTTCTTGGGCACAAGCACCAGAGGAGAAACTCACCCGCTGTCAGAGATGGGGTAGATGAATCCTGTATCCAACAAATTTTGCAATTCTTCTTTAATAATGTCCTTGAGGGATGGATTCATTCTCCTCTAAGGTTGCCTGACTAGTTTAAAATCCTCTTTAATGTAAATGTGATGGGTACAGACCGAACGGTGGACCCCTTTCATCTCCTTATAGCTCCAAGCAAAAGCATCCAGATGGCTATTCAATAAGCTACACAACTCCTTCTCCTGAGAGGGGGATAAGGATGAGTTGATCTTCAAGGTTCTTTCAAGGCCAAATTCCACATTCTTAACTCTAGGAGAGGTTGGATCAACCAGACAGAGGTCCACTAAAGTGTTGATTTGGGTACCTTCCACCAACTCCTCTAATGGAAACACACTGGGAGGTGGATTTTGAATCAAACTCTCAATCAGGTCATCCTCGGTTTGAGGACCTCCCCGGGTGGCTTCCACTGTGCACACTGGTGCAAAGTAGACTTCATCCTCATCTTCCTCCTCCAACCAGAGAGGTAAGTCATGTTCGAGCAAAGGTGGGGCATGAGGATATAGGACTAGCTATTTGGACATAGGCCCATTCTTGATGGTCATGCTCCTAGCTCGACAACTGATGTAAGCATCTGCAGTAGCTAACCAAGGCCTTCCCAAAATGAGGGGGTATCCAGTGAATTTTTCCTTTGGCTGAAGGACCAAGAAGTCCAAAGGGTACTCCCAAGAATCAACAGAGACTAGGACATCTTCCAAAATCCCTTCGAGAGTCACAGTGGAGCGGTCTACTAACTGCAGTACTGTCGAGGTCTTTCTTAGGGAATCCTGAAGGTTAATTTTGAGCATAATGTCCCTGGTCATCACATTAATGGTAGCCCCTAGATCAATCGGGGTGTGGGGGATTATGGTGCCATTGATGTGGACATCCACTACAGGACTCCCAGGGTCCAAATATTTTGGGCAGATTACTTGTCCCAACATTAGGTCAGACAGTTGTCCTATGACATTGACAGTTGGGGCATCTCCCTTGTGCCTGCTTGGGTGCCTGAAACACTTCTCTTTGATCAATTTATTGTAGATTGGTACATTTTTGATGGCCTAGAGAAGTGGTATTCTTACACACAGCTGTTTAAGTTCTCCCAGAAGTTCAGTCTCTTCTGGGTTTGGTTGCGTGTTTCCAGTTAGTCTCTCAGGAAAGGGTGGAATGGCTTTGGGTTCACTTTCCTGTTTCTCTTCTTCATCCTCCGGAGGAGGAGGTTGACGATCTGGAAGGACCTTCCCAGATCATAGGTTGATCTCCTGAATCTCCACAACATAGGTAGGGCATGTTGTCTCTCTAGTATACACCTACTGGGCCTGTCTGTTGTTGGGGTTCGGGTTCGGTTGAGCAGGCATCTGGGGTTGTCTTGGAGGAGCAGGAGGTAATGGTTATGGTTGAGCAGGTGGTAGAGGTAGAATAGTGGGAGGAGATTTGTACTAGGGCCTCCACCCCTATTGCGGTGCATTCCACTGAGGTTGTGGCTGAACATGAGAATGAAACGAATGAGCAGCAGGTTGAGTATGGTATTGAGGTGGATACGACCAAGGAGGGAGTGCAGACCAGAAAGGATGAGTGGGGGGACCCCAAGAAGGTATGTGAGTGGATTGGTTGGGGTTGTAATATGTTTGGGATGTCCCTTTCATCCCCTGCTAGTAAGGTCTGGATCCATGTGGCCTCCTTTGGTTGAGGAAGTAGAGTGGTTCAGTGGCTCCTTCAGCCCCTTGGTACACAGCTTTAAGTCCAGGTAAGGTTGGGCACTGGTTTGTAGGGTGGTCTTCCTCACAAATGAAACATACCTCTATTGAGTGCAATGGGCACTCATTCTTAGGATGCTTCCTTGTGCATCTGGGACAAAGGATGGCCAAAGCCCTCTCAGCTTCCTCTTTCTTCTGCTGGATTCAGAAAGTATCCAGTTGCATGGCAATGGTCTGTCTCACCTTGCTTTTAAGGTCTTCCATATGATTTGTAAACTCATGTTTGGAGAAGGTTGCACTAGCTGAAAGTGAATTCCTCCTACCTCTTTTCCAGGTTGCCCTAGAATGGTTTCTAAACACAGTCTTTATGTCCTCATAAGGTAGTTGGCAAATGTCTCCTTCAGCTAGCAAATCGAGGGTATCTTGAAGGTCTTCAGGGGCTCCTCGGAGCAGAACCAGCTTCAAAGATTCGGGATCAAGTGTGCACCTGGAACTTTTATAACTGAGTTGGAACCTTTCTTCATAGTCTTCCAGAGACTCATCACTTCCCATGGTCATTCGAAAGATTTCTCCCTTCGTTTCCTTTGACCTATAGTAGTCCTAGTATTTGTTGTTAAAGGCTTGCTGCATTTGAGCCCAAGTTGTGATACTGTTTCCAGGTAACCCCATGAACCAGCGTTGTGCTGCATCCTTGAGGGTTGAAGGAAAGAGTTTCAACTTTTGCTCGTAGTCTGCATAGTCGTAAGTTCGACAAAGGACATCAAACTCAAACAAGAAGGTTTCAGGGTCTTCAGTGGTCAATCCATGGAAGTGAGGTAAGGCTAAGGGACTTATATTTTTCATTTTTGTGTCCCCATTTGTCTCTCGGATGGGAAAGGCACCTTCTATTCTTTCCTCATTCCCTCTACCGTTCTTGTGTTCAGCCATGGTCTAAAGAGGAATGTTTTCTTGCTCTTCTTCTGCTATAGGGTCTTCGTATTGTTACAGGGAAAAGTGTCTACACAGAACTGCTTATCCCACTAAGGTGTGGTAGCTACCTTAGAAACAAAAAAATTAAAGCTACTTTCGTTTTTCCTTTATGAAATATAGATGAGAGAAGAACAAAGAAGACCAACCTCTGTCTTGCGCTTATCTCCTGGTTCGATTCCTCTCTCTCTTGATAGTCTTTCGCTACTTGCTCTCTTGTACGCCCAGCTTCACAAAGTACCTGTAGGATCACAGTAGCATAACACTATACAAGAACATGGATCTATAATCATAAACAATCTAGGATCAGATGTAAATTGATGATACACATGCATAAAACATAAATGACACAAGAGTATGGAGGAAAACTTGAATAGCTTTTATTGATAATCAAGAAAGAGCCAAGGGAGTTACAACCAGTTGTTCTGACCCAACATCATCCTCTCAGCAAGTAAGCCCTTCTTCACCTCATACAAAGCTTAGATCACCCAACACTATGATGTTGTCTCAAGAAACCAACAACATTTCCTTACAAGATACAAAATTTCAGCCTCCGGATCTCTGGGATGAGGGATCCATATATAGATATTTGTAAGGGAGATGAGTCAGCTTGTGATTTGATTAGTGTCTTCCCTCTGATAGTTCTTGCTTCCACTTGGATATTGATGATCTCTTACTCATCCTTGGTCGAATTCAGAGAGGCAAGTGTCACAGGAGAAGTTTCTGGAAGATTCCATGCCTCTCCACCTCGCGGATTGACACTGCCATTTGTCACTTCTCGCCCATCGCACCCCATAGAAGGGATTTTTGAAATGCAACGCACCCACAGAGTGTAGTTAGGTGAGATGCAACGCACTTTGCCTATGGAGCAACTGAAATGATCCTATTTTGACCAGTTTTGAGCAGTTTTTCATGGAGAACTTATGGGAGAAGCTGTAATTAGTTGACCTTGTTCCTTTAGGGGTTAGAACAACACTTTTAGGGACTTAGGAGCCCTTGGTTTATGGACATTTCATGCTTGGGGTTGCAGTGCCCAAAAATGTCTATAATAGTTGCCCCCTAAAGCATGAGGTTGTTAATCTTTTGATGTCGGGTGAAATGCTTTATTATGAGGATTCGAAGTTCTTTCAAGCTGGGAGGAGACCTGTAATAAGATACAATACAATACATTATCTTCATAATATTTTCATGATCTAGCTGAGGCAGGCATTCCCATGCTAAGCTTTATAAATTCATTTTAATGTACATAGGACAGACAATCGCCTGAGTGTAGACTGATGATTCTGGTAGAGCCATCATCCTTTGATTGGATGATTATCTGTGAAGCAATGATGTACATTTGATGTCTTTATTTTCCTGAATATATATCGCAACTCGGATGGATGAAACTAGATCCGGGGTCTTCAATCTCGTTCAATCTTCACTCGAAGTATAAGTCTATCCATGTGAGAGATGTTCTGGAGTCGAACATGGAAAGACATCGCCTGATTACCAGCCAATGATGTAGGCTGTTAACCGGCACGAGAGGAATCACCGATAATGATAATGGCCCTCAAGGTACTGCAGTACAATTCACGTGGTGTGAATAAAGGACTTGGCATCGAACACCACGCAAAATATTTCGGTCGAAGGCCATTGATGTAAACCTGTCGCCGGAAGTGAGAAACTTGCCATTGAGGCATGCAAGCTTTAAAGTACTGAACGGGGTGTTCCTAGATCGACTTCTTGGATAATGAGCTAATGTCGACAAGAAGAGATCCGTCACAGGAGGGCCTTAACGAATCCCACATCAATGACACGGAATGAAGCAAATGATTTTAATGGAGGTGAAAACGATCTGATGACATAAGGTTCAGGGTGGCAGTCATGAAAGAATGGAGTGTAAATGTATTGTAGCGGGTGAGACACAGGTGAATTCTCTGAATGACTTCTCTTGAACATATCGGCGACACTGATGTGATGGATTGGTAGCATTAACCCCAAATGTGGATGGTGTGATGGGACCATGGTGATGTGACCGGTGAATGAAACAACCCAACCCGACTTGGATGCGGCGTGAAAGTGTTATGTTCAAGAGCGACTTGCTACCAACAAAGTTTCGTCAAGTTTTCTTCCCAATTTTTCCCCAGTCATTGCTGACCAGTACCTCTTTATTTTTGTCAAGCTTGAGGAGGATAACGTATGCTTGTTCTATAATTTTCCCTTCGGGCAAACCCATCGCTATGTTTTAACGAGCCTAGCGATAGTGAAACTCCTTCTTGTTTGCTATGGACAAGTTTGTCGCTATTAAGTTTTAACGAGTTTAACGACAAAGATAACTTGGTCCTTTTCAATTTTAGAGAGTCTGAAAAGGGACGTAAAGGAAACTCCAAAATTCCTTTTTCGTCATCTAATCCCTTAAGTCCGAAAAAGTATAAAACAATACAGAAGGGATGAATTTTCGATACTTTTAATGAGCCGAACAAAAAAAGCGCTCGATCTTTTTGTGTAATAATCCCTCAGGTCCAAAAAGATTAAAATCTAAAGGAGATAGCACTTCTGGTCCCTTTAATGAGCTGGAGAGGCCGATGGCTCGACAATCTTTTCATATTTTACGAGTCAGTTGAAAAGAGCTTAAAGGAGACACGTCTTTTGAGAAACGAGTGATAAAATTGGGTAGCAACTGATTCTAGGTAAGGTTTGGAATTTTCCAATCATGGCAGTGTTACAAGGATGGCTAGTGGTATCACTCTTCACAGTTGTTCCTCAAAAAAGGGGTAAACACTCAAATGGAGGTGAATGATCGGCCAATACAGAGTGGAGGTGATGATGAGAACACGACCAAGGCTTTAAAGGCTGAAGTACTACATTCACGATGGTTATTTACCGGGAAATAGTTCATTTTTTAATGAGCTTAAATGCAGGGAGAAACATTTGCTCATGACTTATTTTTATTTTTTAACGAGCTTGAACTATGTGCTAAAACTGCTCGATTGAACGGTCATTTCTTGACTTTACCATAAATAGCTTTGTTCTTTCAAAGATTGTACTGCATTTTCAATTGCTTCATCAAACTAGTTAGAAATGAACAATATATGTTTGAAAAATGAGTTAGAACACTAATATTTTACTCGAACTACGTAAAAAGTAATGTAAAAGTGATTTTACCTCTCATTTTACCATTTCATTTGAACTTTGGTTTGTTGGAGCTTTGGAGGTGCTTTTCCCCCCTTGATTTTCATCAGCTGATTCTGGGAGATTCTGTGGACGATTCTCGGCGCCGTCTGGACCAGGTAGGAGCTAAACTTGAGCTCTTTCATTTCATGCTTTCCATTTTGCATTCTGAGCTTGATTCTTGGTTTTTCTGAGCCTTTGGGGTTTGAAAAACTCGCCTTGGCTTCAGCGCACCCCTTGTGCATCAAAAGGTGCATTGGATGTTAGCCTGTCTACTGGCTAACTGACATGCAATGCACCCAGAACACTACTGTAGGTGCGATGGGCGCAAGGAAGGAAGTTTATGCACAGTTTTTGATGGAAATTTTGCCTGTCTCTTACCAAAATCAGGATCTAACTCTTCTCTTGTTTGTTTTCAGAGATTTTTGGAGCAAGATGACTATTACATGGCGAGAACATGAGCATGAAGAAGAGGACATGCTTGCTTTACATGATCTGGTTACAGTAAACGCACTGCGGAACTGTGGCTTGCTGAAGTTTTTCCGCATTTCTAGCATGAGACAACAAATCAACTTGCTGCAGTATTTGCTCGATGCTTGGGATCCTACCAGCCAGGTGTTCCAGATTAGGGGAAAATCCATCCCCTTGACTGTAGTGGACATCTATTTCTTGACTGGCTTGTCGAGGCGGGGTGCCCCCATCTCTTTATCAGGTTCGGCCCGAGGAGGTGAATCTGTGAGAGATTATGTTTGCCGGTATTGCAGAGAGGGATCTCATCTGAGTAAAGACGGCAAGATCATCATCCATGATGTCATTGACAGGTCCCTCAGGACTATTCTGTTCACTTTTGGTAGGATGGCTGGTGGTGTGGATCTTCATGTAGCCAACCGATATTATATGCAGTATGCCTTGGAAAAGATACCACTGATGCAGCCGCAGTATATTGCACTCGATTTACCTTCACCGACTGAACCACGTATGCAGAGATGGGTCGACCATATGTCTAGGCATGCTGGTCAGTCTCAGATTTCCTTTTCTGATACCTTCTTCGGGTGGTTCGATCATCAGGAGATGGTTTATTTCGAGTATCCATATGCTGGTATGGACTTCCGGGGTGACCTAGATTTAGTACTGCCAGCTGGCGAACAGTGGGGTGCCATTGGTAAATTCTTTGACCATATTCCTGTTTATCATTTTTTCTTTTATAATGTCCTTGTGCTTTATTCTATCAAGACTACTCAAACTCATGTGTTCATGCAGATTTCGGTCCCGTTCAGCCAGTAGTACGCCTGAGAGTGCCAGTTGTCGCCCTAGCAGGAGAGGTTGTTGGAAGGGCTATCCTTCGTGACCTTGACGTGGCCGAGACTCTCACAACATTACAGGACCAGGTCAAGGGCCTCACTCTTAGTATTCCAGATGTGAGGACTGACGAGCTGCCCTTGAGGTTGCAGCGACATACTACTGGTGTGCCAAGACGATGGACTCGGCTCTTACGCATGATTGCACAGGCTGTGACTTGCTATCACGAGCACCATTAGACTAGGGTGCCCCCTAGCGTTTTGAGTTTTGGGTCATTTGACCAATTTTGTCTTGGTTACAGAACATTATGTGTAAACCATAAACAGTTATATATATATATATATTTGATTTTCGAAGTTTTATTTTGGTTAAGTTACATGATCCAAATGCAAATATTGATGGTATGCTTCTTTTTATAAATGTTGCAAATGTCTATCTAACACATAATTTGCCAATGAGTCAGTTAATGTGTTTAAGGTTCTGGAAATATGCTGATATTGAATAAAATCAAATTGCCTTTCCAAAATCTTAACCCTTAGGAACATGCGATAAATAGCTGGATTTCGGACAGAGTAGATACCAGTGAGTTGTAGTATGACGAGTTGTGAGTCTAGCCTGACAATCAGTCGGCGTATACCATGTGTGATGGCATCAGAGAGAAGTTCTATCAACGCGCTATATTCAACGATGTTATTCGTTGATCGACCAATACATACCCCTCTGAAACTTACTAACTCGCCGCTTGGATCAAAAATGGCCCAGGCCGCGGAAGATAGGTTCCGTGAACTACGACTCGCTCTGTCGGCATATCCAACACATGACTCCAATAGGTTTGAAATCTGCAATAAATGTAAAAAGTGGATTACTTGACCAAAACAAATACTTTAACGAAAACAAAAACATAACAAAAGCATATAGGTTACTATACTGAATCACGCATAGTAACACTTGAGGTACAACCCATTACGAGGTTGTGCCGGTGGAATCCCGTCATAATCCATTAACTCGTAGGTTCCTTTTGCTAACACTCGCTTAAAAACATAGGGGCCCATCCATAAAGACTTGAATTTGCCTGCCCCCAATTTATCGGATTCTTGGTCATAAAGCAAGACCAAGTCACCTTCTGAGAAGACACGGGGTTTGACATTCTTGTCGAACTGTGCCTTGACTCGTTTCTTATGGGCTTCGTTGGCCAAAGCGGCATCACGATGGGTTTCATCCAATTGGATTAGTTTCAAGAAATGAGCCTCCTCTTCTGAAGTCCCGGGGAGAAGGTCAATTGCGAGTTCGAGGGATGAGATTTCACACTGGATTGGTAAGACTGATTCCAGGCCATATACCAGTTGGAAAAGTGTAAACCCGGTTACATTCCTTACCGATGTTCGGTAAGCCCACAAGGCTGAGTACAGGATTAGGTGCCAACTTATTTTGTGAACTCCAATCATCCTTTACAGCATGCGCTTCAGGACTTTTTTGATTGCTTCAACTTGTCAGTTGGCTTGCGGGTAATATGGAGTAGAGCTGTCGCGAGACAACCCTAATTTGGCAGCTAATTCGACCATCATGCGATTGCGAAAATGTGATCCATGATCTGTGACTATAGCCTATGGGACGCCGAATCTGGCGACTACATGATTGAAAAAGAAGAGGGCAGCTGTTTCACTAGTATTATCTAATGTAGGCATCGCCTCGGCCCATTTGGTAAAATAGTCAACTACGACTATGATATACCCATGCCCCTCGGTCAAGGTGGGGTTACATGTCATGAAATCGATGCCCCATTTGGCGAATGGCCCAACAGCAACTATTGGCTGCAGAGGTGTGGGTGGTCTTCTGGTTTTGCTATCGAAAATTTGACAAGCATGGCAACTTCTGACTGCAGTTATGCAATTTTTGAACATTGTTGGCCAGAAGTATCCTGCTCGTAAAATTTTTTGCGCTGTAGCATAATCGGATTGATGCCCCCCACACGCTCCTGAATGGAAATCATTCAGGACTTTTTCGACCTCCTCATGGGTGAGGCACCTTCTCAGAACTGTATCGACACCACGATGGTAAAGTGTATCATTGACGATCATGTAGTCTTTTGCTTGGTATTGAATACGTTTTTGTTCGGAGCGAGAGGTATTTGGCCTATATTTTTGGGTTTGGAGATAAATGATTATATCCCCATACCATAGGTTGCTTGAAGATATCAGAAACAAATTTTCGTCCACGACCGTTTCTTCGGATGTTTCATCGCTGGACGACGATGGGAGATCGCATAATAATTTTGCGAAAACCAGAGCTTTCTTTGACTTGGATTTTACAAATTCCAGATCAAATTATTGTAGAATTGCTATCCATTTTGAATATTTGCCCGCGAGCAACTGTCGCGACAATATATAAGTCATGGGGTTGCAATCTGACATAATGGTAGTTTTTTGAAAGAGGACATAGTGTTGAAATCTCTGTATCTCTTGAACAGCTGCGAGCGCTAGCTTTTCAACATAAGAATATTTGCTTTCTGTATCATTTAAGTTCTTACTTAAATAATATATAGGATGTGTTATCTTAAAATCAAGCCCTGGAAGGCTGCAAACCAGGAAGACTTCAAGTCACTATTTCAAACCAATCTTTTGACTAAGGCTTAGCCTCCTTAGCCTGAGAGGGCTCTCTCAAAGGGTTATTGATTTTGACTAATAATAAGATGGCTAACTCTTGTGGAATAACATTGACAAATATGAAGGCTGGACAAACATTAAACTAATTTCCATTGGGCCTGTGGAGTCAACCATACTTCAGTAAATAATGATACTGCCTTTACATAGAAGTCAGGGCATTTAGCATTTAGATGTTCAGAACACAACTCATATAAAACCACAGTTCATAAATGCATACAGGAAATCAGAGCACAATCAGTGAATTCTGAGTGATTACACATCTATGCAACTGTAAAAGACATTAAGGAAGAAATAAAATCACACATTCTGAACATGGAAATCCTTCATGAATCCTGAGAAGAAAAGCAGCCCAGTTATATTACTGAACTCTGTCTTTACATAAGCCAAAACAGTACTCTGTTATAAAATTTTCCAACCCCCATTACATTGCTGTTTCAGCTATATATAGAATCCTTATTCTAACTAATTCGAGCTTCCTCCTCCAGCATGAGGGGAGTCGATAACTACCTCTACTGACACCTATCAGCTATTGAACTAACTAATAAATACAACTAAAGTGCTGACTGGAGTTTTTAAAGAGTTCTAAATTAACTATGACTCTAACTCCATTTTCCATGCATAATGGCCTCTCCTTGTTCTTTGACACCTGGTCCTCTTTCGATTGAGCTAAGTTGGATGTTTAATGTTCCATATTGACCTTGAACGCTGAATCTTTTAACTGCTCAGAAGTATTAGGGGATTTCCCTTGCTTCTCGGCTTCAGTTTTCCTCAAAATGCTCGAATGTACAGAAGCATGTCTTCTAGCTTTTAATAACCCAAAACATGGAACACTGCCACGTTCTTGATGTGCTGTGAGCTTCATCGATGGACATGTGTGCAGGCAAAAGTTCCTTGTATTCACATCATTTGATACCTCTTGAATGGTGATAAAGGGACTTTATGACAAAAATCCAAAATTGGATTTGAATATTCAAGCCTTTAAAGCATCCACCTGTCTTGATCTGATTGACTATTGTTGCTCCAGCTGATGTCTTGCATACCCTTTGGCGTTTCCCTTTCAAATTCCCGCTCATAATACAAAACTGCCTGTCTGTGTTAAAATCATCACCTACAGCAGTTTCGTAGCGCGCTACGAAACTGCTGAATTACTTGAAACAGCTTGCCTTTGACCCGAGATCTTTATCACCCAAACATTTGATTGCCAAAAACTCCCTTCGACTTTTCATATGTATAACGGGGACTTACATTTCTTCAAAACAATAAGACCAAGCAAGTTTGACAAAATTTGGAACAAAACTTTTCTTAAAAAGAAAATTCATTTAGCAGGTAACTGGCCTAGCTGTGCCTTCAGGTCTTCAATTTTCTTCTTCATAGCTTTATTCTCAGCTCTTAATTGCATATTTATCCTTCTAATGTACTTGGCCTCTTTGATTGCTGGTACTGTCCATGTGTGAAATTGTGCATGGCCATCAACTACTGAATTCAATTGGTTTTCAAAGGTTTCAGTCCCTTTCCACAGAGCTTTACGATAATTTGCATACACGGCTGCATGTTCTCTAACTGCTTTCTTCAGTTTGGCAATCTCATATTTAGCTGCTTCTAATTGGCTCTTTATGACTGCTATATTATCTCCTTGAGATGTGATGATTGTTCTGCTTGTATCTTTTTGCCTATCTTTCCCGGTTTCCTCTGTTTTTGACAGCGTTTCCTTTACTTGCTTCCTTGTAATAGGTCTTATGGGTTTAAAAATAAATTCTTCACTTGGCTCATCGAATTTAAGCCTTTTTGAGGCCTTAGACTTCTTGGTACCTTCTTGCGGTGACTGTGTCAAATCAATATGGACTGGTTCAGACTGCTCGAATTCAATGGCATGTAATAAATCATTCAAGCTTGCCTTAGACACTGGGCTCTCTTCAACAGCTATGGCTTTACCCTTTTCCTTATTTATCTGGCTTCTTGTCCTTACCCTTGAGACTGCTTCAGATCTGCTTGTTTCAGGTATAGTCTTCTTATCATGAGTTTTTTCCTTTGTTGATTGCTGAGGTTGATCTTGAATGATTAGTGGCTTCACTGGTTTCCTTTGCTGTGACTTGATTTGCTTTTTAGCTCTTGCTTCTTTTTGGAGCTCAGCTATTGTGAATTCTTTGGCTGGTTGTGGAGTAAGGCCAGTCTTGCTTTGGAATCCAGCCATGAAAATAAACGAATTCCAGTCTCTGCCTATCTTTTGGAGGCCATCCAAAACTAGCAACTTGATCAAACCATGATGAAACAAAGAGGTTTCACAGTCCTCTTTCCTTAACTGCACCTTGTCACACATCTTACTCAAACTGCGAAACAAATAAAAAGGAATGTCTATGGAGACTTTCCCAGTGAAATGCAAAAGCAGTTTGAAATGGTAAGAATAAACCTTATTGTACCTTCCTTCACAGGTCAAATATTTTTGTATGCAGGTGAGAAGAAGAGCATAATGTTCCTTGACATAATTTCTGGGCACTGCTTTTGTTAAGTCTTCGTTTACATATGCCTCCTTTAAAAACTCCTTACAAGGGTTCATATCAAACTTAAAATTTTTAAACCATTCTTCCCGTCCTCTTGGGATCTCTGTCACAGCAGATATTGCTTCTGGAGAAACTTGGACTTCTAGCATAGCTATCTTTGAATTTAAACCAGTGAAGTTTAGCGCAAATTCTTTAGTTACCTGCGCATGTCCTTCTTGTAGCTTTTTGCAAAAGTTCCAGCACCCGGCATCTTTGAACGCTTTCTTCATGCCTTCATCCCTCAAAGCTATGTCTAGGCCCTCAGGTTCAGTCCTCTAGCATTTACCGGATCTGTGCTCTTTTCTCTCCATTTTTCCTTCGAGATCTTCACACACAAAGTCTAACAGCTCCAGTTGAAATGGTGATTTAGCTCTTTCTAATTCAGCCTCGCTTGTAATCAGGCTCGCTTGAAATTAGGGTCGCTTGAAATTCAAATTCTTTCATTGAAACACTTCAATACATAATCACAGGCAGATTTGTCGCTCATGCAGCACTTACGACCATCATTAAGGTCTATGCATGGTAAAATCTCTTGGGAATGATATTTGTGTGCATATTAACAGATCTATTGGTGGGGTAGTGGCAAATGAGCGTTCAAATGTGAAACGAGGGGTACATAAACTGACATGAGTGGACACAACTGGTGACTCACCTATCGGACTTGACATTTCGGGAAAGATTCGCTGCGAAATGCACGAATCCATGATTTCGCAACGCTGTTAGTTTTAAATTCTAATGATGCGCTGCGAAATGGCCTAATCATGACACGTTGCGAAATTGCTTAACCATAATTGCGCTGCGAAACTGGCAAATGGGATTACGCTGCGAAATCACTAAAAGACACGTTGACTTGGATGAGACAAGACATGGCTCTGGAACAATGATGGGTGGAGGAGAACCAATAGGAGTCGAGTATGGTTTGAGTTTAAAACTTTAAAACTCCAATCCTAAGTGAGGAAAAATAAAATGAAATCAACTTAACACAGACCTTTGTCATCGGACTAGGACAGAGAATTATATGCATCAAATTTTTAGTTCTAAGTGATAACAAGATGTTCAATTCCGTTGTCTTCTTGAACTAAAACCATTGCGATGGTTGTATCCGCTGCAGCCAGATACAGGTTAAAGTCTTTTTAATAATCAGGAGCGTACATTAATGATGCTTTCATTAGGGATTCTTTTAAAGCATCAAAGGAATCTTGCACAACCTGATCCCAGACAAAGGGTACTTCCTTTTTCAAAAGATGCATATAACCTTTAGCAAGTTCGGCGTAATTCGGAATGAACCTCCTCAAAAAGTTTGCTTTCCCTTGGAGTTTCTGAATCTGAAGCAAATTCGAAGGTGGAGGAAAATTTATGATTGCCTGAACCTTACATGGGTCGAGACGAATCCCATATTTCGAGACTACAAAGCCAAGTAAATGACCAGAACTGACGCAAAATACACATTTGTGTGGATTGAGTCGTATTTTGTAGTGTCGGCAACGTAGAAATATCACTCTTAAATGCTGCGGATGATTAGTCCGCTTTAGTGAATGAGCCGGAAGGTCGTCGAGGTATGGTTGAACGATGTTTCTGATGTCATGGAAGGCATAATTAATTGCCCTTTGAAATGTTGCCCCTGTGTTCTTTAAACCAAAGGGTAATTTTCGATATGCGAATGTGCCCCATAGACAAATAAATGCAGTCTTTGACTGGTCTTGTGGTTGGATATTTATTTGATTATACCCAGAGAATCCATCCATAAATGAAAAGATTTCACATCCGGTGCATTCATCAATTATCTGGTCGATGAAGGGTGTAGGGTAGTTGTCTTTTGGACAAGCTTGATTTACATCCCTATAATCGACGCACACTCTAATTTTTCCTTGTTTTTTCATAACAGGGACAATATTCGATACCCAATCGGTTAGAGGAACCGGGTAAATGAAACCAGCATGGAGAAGTTTTCCAACTTCTGCCTTGATGGTAGCGGGTTTCTTGGGGTGCACCTGCCGTAGCCGTTGTCATACTGGTTTGACATCTAGACACATCTTGATTTCGTGTTCAACGATACTCAAGTCAATGCCTAGCATTTCATTATATGACCAAGCAAAGACATCTCTGAATTCGTGAAAAAGAGCGTTATATATTTCCAGTTCTGAAGGAGAACAACATTTGCCGACATAAATATTCTCTACAACATTTGTTTTGGTTGAGATATTTATGGCGATAGTCTCTTCAATGTTGGACAAGTTTCGCTCAGAATCCACCGTGTTTACAGTATTTGATAGAAAATCAAAAACTGAAGGATGACAAAGGTCATCAGGAGTATTTTCTTCACAATCCGGAAGAAGGGAGCGATGGTGGTAATCTTCCCATGGTGCCCTTTCAATTATCATTGATTGAACAATTCCCTCATCGGTGACATGCACTCGCGACCAAGGATCTGAAGGGTTGCCATATTCCTTAGACCTATCTATCCAAACGCTTGATGAGCGTTGATATGGGTTTGCCTCCCATGCTAGGAACATTGATTGCTACAATATTTCTGTTGGGCTTGGAGGCAAACGTGCGCATGATCCATGTTGATTACGTTTCCTGAGATCTTTTTAATTGAAGATATCATATTGCAGGTTCCTACCGATGCTACTTCCGCCAAATTGATTGGAGGTGGAAGGGAAAAAGTTCCCATTAATATAGGGTCTTTTAGTAGGCCTACTCCGATATTTTGAAGCGAATGGGGGCTTCCATGGATCATTGGGATGCTTCCCGTAACTTGAGAACCATTGGGGAGGAAGTTTTGTTGATCGATGATTCTAATCCCTCCTTGAAAGGGAAATGCAATCTTCCTAAAATAGGTCGACACAACAACAACCATTGCATATATCCATGGTCTTCCCAGTAGGATGTTGTAATCGAGATTCCCGTCGATTAATTCAACATCTATTTCTACTGTTTTCCCTCCTAGTTCCACCTTCAAGTTACTTAGAATACCATATGGGGTATATATTCATCCGTCAAATGCTTTTAATGTCGTCGAAGATCGTGACAAGGTTGGAGATCCTAAAGTTTTCCAGCAACTCATCGACATAATACATGTAGATCCCCCCTCATCAATAATCGTTCGATGAACAGTTTTGTTGAGGGCTTTCACTTGAACGAGGAAAGCTAGTTGAGCTGGTAACTGAGGATCATATCCTTTATGATCAAAGGATACAAGATTGGAATCCTTTGGGTCTATCCCACCGATGGCTGATAATAAAGCTTGCTTTTGGGATGGGCAATTTTGTAGTACCTCAAGAGTCGACATAGCGGATGGTGATTGGGCCAAATATTCCACTATATTATAATGTTGTGCTGCTCTAGCATGAGGATTAAATGTCGAATTGCGTACTACTCCCTTTGGCGGTTTTATTGTCAATTCAGGAATGATGGGTGGCGTAACTTCTATCGAAGTTGTTGTCGAACTACTAGGTTGATCTTTATCCTTGTTGTTCGACAGCTGTGGATTCCCGTAATCTTTGTTCCTTGTCGATATCAAAGCATCATTTTGCTGTTTGGGAACTGACAACATCAGCACTTGAGACGGGGAAGAATTTTCACTGTCAACTAGATTTGTTCCTGGATTCCAAAACGGATCAGTTAATACTGCTGAGGTCTTTGTATTCTTGAAGAATTTTTTAAGCTCAGCTTTATACGGACAATCTAATGTCCAATGATCCTCATCGCATACAAAGCATGGATGATTTGGTTTCCTATTTCCAGAAGGGTTTGCAGAAGATTTTTCAGGTGATGATTCTTCTTGTTTCTTCTTCTTCCCTTTGCCTTTCTTCTTTCCCCATGGTTGCTCGGTTTCTTTGCTTTTATCTATCGATATGACATTTACTTCCGAGGTAAGAAGTTCCTCTTTTACATTTTGACTGGAAATCTTACGGGCCTTTTTAGATGTAGCCTTTGTCGATTTTGTGTCTGTTGCGCCAATCACACCATCGCCGGCATGAGAGTCATTGTTTGATTTAGGAGGAGGAGGGACTGAGAACTCCGGTCTAGGAGCGTCAGGTATTTTATCGTAGAGCATGCCAGACTGAGTGTAAATCAAGTCCAAATATTGTGCATGAGCGATAACCTTCTCTTCAGTGACGACTCCCCCCTTTGCCACATCTTCCGTGATGGAAGGAAATAATGACTTAATAAACCATTCAGCTAAAAGCTGATTAAGAACATACGTTTTTACCATTCTACGATGACGTCGCCACTCATGTATATGATCAGATATGTGAGTGGCCGTTGTTTGTTTGAAATTGGTAAGAAGTTCTGTTCCTGTTTCGTACCTTATCGGTAACAGAAAATGGGTTAAAACGGTTGTGGCTAGGGTACTGAAGTTGTCAAATGAAGCTCTGGGCAATTCGATATACCATTTTGCTGCCAGACCAGTTAACGTCCTCTGAAAAATGTGAAGCCTAATCGAATCATCGTTTAGGGTGTTTGATGAACACCACAGATGAAAGGTCATCACATGATTTGACGGATCTTCACCCGGATTTCCATTCAATTTAGGAATATCTGATGGAAGTTTATGCGGAATCGCTGGCTACCAAGGGGCGTAAGCAATTGGATTGTTTGTTAACCGATTTCAATTAGGTAACTCTAAAGTCGCCACAAAGGGTAACTGCTGATTCAAGTTAGGTGAAGCATGCCCAGGATAAGATGGGATTGCCTGAGCAGTTGGTCTTTGCATACTAGCATAATGCATTTGATGCTGGTAACTTTGGTAAGGTTGGTGGGCATGACCATTGTAGAATGGTTGATTTTGACCGTTTTGAATATACGGTTGCCCACTATTTGCAAAGATTTGTTGCTCAGAACCTTGGTATACTTGTTGGAGCTGCGGTTGTTGGTATTGCACTAGCCACAGTTGTGACGCCACGTGTTGTTGCCCGATACTAACTGTTTGACCAAGATGAGGGGTGATTGTACCCATTTGAACCTATGTCATTCCACCAGTCAGTGATTGTGGTTGAGTTGCAGGGTCAAGAGGCTGTTGCATTACAACCTGAGAAACGTGAGGTTGGCATACAATAGGTAGCACTTGAACCTGCGACACTGTCACAATAGCTGGCGTAGTTGGTATACTTGACATAGGTAAACATTGTTGCAACGAATATACAACTCTTGGTTGTTGAGGTAGTATCAGTACCCAACCGCTTGACGTAATTCCAGCATAACCTGAATTTTGTTGTGAACTCCCGTATGGCTGTCCTCCCGGAGGGGACAATGAAAGGGTATACTACCCCCCATACGGCGGTAATCTGGTACTTAAGGGAATGGTTTGCCCTTGAGGGCCGGACTGCCCAAATTGACCTCCAAATGGATCAATTTGTTGAGACTCAACATAAGAGTTTCTGGATATTATTCCAGATGAACAAACAGGAACGGACCATACCGTCGAAATAGCCCCTGAGTGGGCTCCTTCTAGCGATTGAGAGCTAGTTGGGACAGATGGTATACCGGCGAACATTGTTGGAGTGATAGCAGGAAGTTCTGCTGTCGCTATGTCAGACGACACAGTCCTAGATGTTGATGGTTGTTCAGACATTTCTAGTCTATCCAAAAGATTACCTAGCGATTCCACAGGAGCTTCCGCTGGTGGTAGACAAATTTCTGATGAAGAAGGATACAGAGTGATCCGGACTCCAAATTGTGATGGAGTACTAGATGGAGGATCTTCCACAATCTCTTCTATAGCAATCAGACCAAGTGGAAGGGGTAGACCGTCAAGTCGGTAGAATATTTCTGGTGCCGAAGAAGGTATAGAATCTGCAGCGACAAATGTTTGGGGAACAACACTCTCTGAACCGGTTGTAGATGGAACTGGTTCAGTGATACAAGTGTTTACCTTCAGACTAGGATTAGTACTACTGTCCTTCGGTGGCTGCTGAACTTCTTCTGTAAAGGCAGGGATACCAGAAATGTTTGGAGTAACCGGAGTCTCTGATGTTGTTGGAACACTTGTTCTAACTTTACCAGGAGATTTGGAACTGGTTAAACGAGTTCGCTTTGTCCGTAATAGCTTCGATTCCAGAGACAAAGACGGTTGACTCGTAAGCCTCCGCGAATGACGGGGTTTCAATTGACTTTCTTCCACAATTGCGGATTACTCGATCAACTAAAAATCAAGGGGAAGTATGTTTCCGAATTAGATGAATTTTAGATGCTTTGACACAACTTGTCTTTTCAATTTTAAAGAGTCGAGAAAAAACAAAAGATGACTCTAGTACATTTCTTCAATTTCAGATGATTTTCTGTCCTATGTACATGAAAATGAATTTATAAAGCTGAGCATGGGAATGCCCGCCTTAGCTAGATCATGAAAATATTATGAAGATAATCTATTGTATTGTATCTTATTACAGGTCTCCTCCCAGCTTGAAAGAACTTCGGATCCTCATAATAAAACATTTCACCCGACATCAAAAGACTAATGACCTCATGCTTTAGGGGGCAACTGTTATAGACATATTTTTAATGAGCCTGAAGTGACAAGTGCTTAGATGGACCTTTTCCGTTAAGGAGTCTGAAAAGGAACAAAATGGACTGCTCTAGAAATCTAGGTAGAGGGATTACCAAACCAATCGCAAAACTGCAGAATACTTTTTACGGTACGGCAGTCAATCTTCCCAAATTCTGTGTTCAGTGCATTGCGATCGATAGGGCGGCAGACACGGCTTCCTATGGATAAAGGATTAAACCTATTGTGGTCTCCCAAAATATACTCAACAATACTTGGGAGCACAAGTCCGTACTGGCACTTATCATCTCAAAGTGGAGGAATCACCCAACCATCAGTGAGAACAACAGCTACCAGGCTTTACGACGCCGGAATACGTCTCTAGCCTAGACTTCTAGATGTTGTGCGTTAGGTTCCAAAGCATTGTTAGATTCATTAAATTTATTTTATAGTTGATCTTGCTTAAGAAATTTGCCTTTCAGGTTCACCACGAGATGTAGATGTACAATTCCTAAAATGCAATCTAAGATGATAAACAGTCTTTTATCTTCTTTGTGCAATGAAAATCCTAGCTACTAAGGAAAGAGAGACAGTATTCTTTCACAAAGAGCAAAGAGCACACACTAAATGCACTGTCCTAAATCAAACCAATCAAATAGTCTAAATGCAAATGCACATGCATGTATTTGTTTTCGGCTTTCTTAGTATGTGAATGGTAAAAAGAAAGCTAATGCACAAATCTGAATTACTTTTCAAGCGACAATTACTAACAAGTTTCTTTTCAAAATAAAAAATGGAGACAATCACAACACTTTACGATTTGGAAATGAATACTTTCTTTCGACACTAGAAAAACTACAAATTCAGACCAAATACAATAGTAACAGGGTAATCGACTATCAATAGCAACCAAACTCTTTCCTATGACTGAAAACGACACTTGCGACACTTTCAAATCAAGGGACGACAGTACAATTACGTTACTTTTTGCAAAGGAGAACTGAAAATGACTCAACAAATACACAAAAACATTTACAGTTCTTTTTCACAATGGAGGCGGAATATCAGCAAGGAAAGGGGTTTCAAATAGAGATATACTGATTACAAACAGCAAAACTCATGAATAGAATGGAAAAGAATGAACACAAAAACCAAAACTAAGGAACAATGCCTAGTTTGATAAGCGCACCTGTAACACAGGGAACTTGAAATGCAGCGCACCTACTACACTCGGGAAGTGCGCTGAATTTCAGATTCATAGAACAGAGCCTGCGCT